>JASUAD010000001.1:93001664-94480612 GCA_037013555.1 Sextonia rubra
GCGAACATGTTCTGGTACATACTTTGCACGAAACTGATTACGAAAGGTAGTCCAAGCTACCTCTTCAGCAATCTCCTCATATGTCTCTTTAACTGTAGTCCACCACCTGTCTGCTACATCTCGAAACATGGAAGCTGTCAACTTGACCTTCTGTATCTCCGTGCAGACTAGGTTTTCAAATATCTTCTCCACTTGAATGAGGAATTCCTCTGCCACCATTGGATCTTCACCCCTGTTGAACTCCGGCGGACCCCTCTTTTTAAACTTTTCAAAAATATCATTTGGATCATGGGGTCTGGGGGCAACAACAACTTGAGGCTGCCCAATCCTCTGCAAGGCCTCAAGTTCACCAGTCTGAAATGCAGCTTGATCCACTACTTGAGGTCGCACCACAGGCGTTGGTTGCGGCATTACCGGTGGCGGAATTTCATTTTCTGCATGAGGGTGGTTCATTCTTTGCACAACCTCCAATAATTGTGCTATTTGTTGATCCTGACGTTGCTGATGGGCTAACATAGTCTGGAGCAGAGCCTGTATCGGATCATTGGCGGTACCGCTAGGCTCACCTGACTCCGAACTGGATGGGTTAGTTTTCGTTTTCCTTGTTCTAGGTGCCATGTTTGCAAAACAACCGTTCATTAAAGACTAAACGACCAAAAATAAGAAAGGTAACAAATTTTGAAACCTCTAACCATGCTAAAGTTCATATACGATTACACGCATGAAAACCCCATCGTCCCCATCTAAAGTTTCTAATCCTCACATCGGACCTACGTTCTAGCATCTTTTAGAACTTCTAGAACTTGACCGTCTCTGATACCATCTGTCACGCCCCCAAAACTGGGCCGGATCCAAACCCGGTTCCAGGGGTGTGAGAATTGGGGCCAATAAAAATTTTTGTAAACATAAACAGCACGGGCCCCAATTCCGGGTGGATCGAAGTCCTTCGTGAGGCTATGCTTGGTGATCAAGCAACCATAATCACACGCGGAACTAAAATCCATGCTCATCGCAGACGGATATTACATCACAATAAGATAATCAATCTCATTAATAAATAAACCAGAGTCAAGCGCTTGGAAGCATCACAATTAGAGTTAAAATTTCAAAACAACCAAACTTAAATGAATAAACTAATCGCCCAAACATGGCCTTATTACATAATCTAAAGTTTTCGAACTCAGCACCGCCCTAGGACACCTTAGATGATGTCATCGGTGCTCCACTCAACAACTCCGCCATCTGGCGGAATTTCCTGCGTCGCCTGACCCTCCGGTTCGGCACCGGCAACGGAACCTAGACACCCAAAAGTAGTGGGTCAGATTGACATAATCTGGCAAGAGGGTAAGCTGCAAATAATGGATTAGTCAACTGAATTAAATGATATATTCATTATTAACCAAAATAAATCAGATGCAAACCCCAATGACATGAATGCGCAGAAATGGGTATCCCCGCAGATAAATATACAGAAACGGGTAACTCCCGCATACAGATAACAGAAACGGGTAATCCCGCAGATAATAACAGAAACGGGTAATCCCGCAGATAATGACAGAAACGGGCAATCCCGCAGATAATGACAAAAGGCACAGCTGTATACTATTATCCACAGTATACGCTGACCCGATGGCGTACGTCCACCTCCGAACTGCAGTCGGTCAGATACATATATACAAATATACTTATTTACAAATACATACGTATATCGATGCAGAATGAACCATGATATGAAACCCTCAATCCCAACATTCGATCCAATACCATTTGAGTATTTAGAGTACTTAAATTTGAAAGCGTATTATGAACGTGTGTCAATTCAAATTCTTGAGGGTAAGCACTAATCCACCAACGGTCAAGTTAGATAAATATGTACATGAGAACTAACCCTCCATCATAATGGAAATATGAGTCCACGATGCCGATATACTACTTTTGGTGCCTATCATGTGGTGCATCCCGAACGTCACATTCCCATTTTGCATTTAGTCTAATTCTCATGTGAACATTCAACTAACTTTCCTAAAAGTCATAATTCATCTAATCCAATTATATATAATTAGTATGTTTTACTAATTGGGTAAAAGATGTTTAAATTTTAAATTCAAATTTAAATCAAGTTATGATCAATGGGGAAAAGGGGATAATTAATTCCTTAGTTATCATTGCTGTGTACAAATACACCTTATTAATTTATACAAAACTAAAGGTATAACTCCCGGGCCCCAGTTTGAAGTCAAACTCAAATTAAAAACCCAAGTTAGACGCATAAACACAATCTACATAAGATTTTATTCATTCCCAATTGCATCTTAGTTAATTTCTAAGCAAACTAAATAAAGAATAAATCTTATATTTACTAACATAAAATTCTAATTACAATTATATAAAAATATATATATATATATTTTTTAAAAAAAACAAGTGGCCTAATTACATTAACCTGGCCCAGCCACAACTGGGCCCAACAGCACCCGGGCCAGGCGCTGCCAGGCCCAGCCGAGCTAGGCTTGACTGCATCAACCCGGCCCAGCCGCAGCTGGGCCCAGCAGCACCCGGGCCGGGGTAGGCCCGGCCTGGCAGGCACCCTGCCCGGGCAGCAGCGCCTCCTCTTTCCTTTTTTTTTTTTAATCAAAACTAGACATATAATATTTTTATAAAACCGGAATCAAATCCATGAGTTATGCTCGTTGCAACAAAAGGAGTATAAACAAGTCTCCATTATTAATCTACAACCACAAAGATTTTACCCAAATCAAATAAATCATATAAACAACATGTGATTTAGGAAAACAATCAAGAAACATTATTTGCATTCATCCACTTGCCTGGATCTTGAAGCCAAAGTAGATCTGAAGATCAAAGCTTGGAAGAGCCCACCTTGGTTTCCCCCTTAGAAAGCCTCTAGGGTTTTGGTTGAAGAAGAAGAAAAGAGGGTTGGAGAATGGGGGAAAACCCTAAGAGTATAGTTTATATAAAAGAGGGGGTTTTTCTAAATTACAAAGAAGGGCCTCCTGCTTTTTAGTGGGTTTTTAAGAAATTTCAAAAAGAGTCTCTGGCCCAAAAAGGGTCCATTAACTCAGGCCCCGCTTGTGTTAAATCAATCGATCTGACCCTCTTAACCCAACTCAAACCCGACAAATGGCGTGACCCAATAAAAAAATTCGGGACTTGACATCTTACCCCGCTTAAAGGACATTTGGTCCTCCAAATGACTAACATACCTCTGGAAGAAGGTGCGGATACTGACGCTGCACTTCATCTCTAAGCTCCCACGTTGCTTCCTCTGGGCGATGATGACTCCATTGAACCTTCACCCAGTGGATGACACGGTTTCTCAACACCTGCTCCTTGGTATCGACAATCCCCACCGGTTGTTCAGTGTACGTCGTATCATCCTGCACTTGCAATGGCTCATATTGCAGCACGTGTGAAGGGTCTGCTACATATTTCCTCAACATAGAAACTTGGAAGACGTTGTGAACACCCGACAACTCTGGTGGCAGTGCTAACCGATAATCCACGTCATTAATCTTGCTGATAATTTGGAACGGTCCCACATATCTTCGGGAAAGCTTCCCTTTCTGCCCAAACCGCAATGTACCACGCGTAGGTGATACCTTCAAAAATACATGGTCACCAACCTCAAACTTCAACTCTCTCCTCTTTTTATCAGCATAGCTCTTTTGACGACTGCGGGCAACCTTCAACCTTTCCCGAATCTGTTTTATCTTGTCACTGGACTCTCCAACCACAGACGGTCCATGAAAACCACGAGCTCCAAAATTCGACCAACATATAGGGGTTCGACATATTATCTTGTCACTGGACTCTCCAACCACAGACGGTCCATGAAAACCACGAGCTCCAAAATTCGACCAACATATAGGGGTTCGACATCTCCTTCCGTACAAAGATCCAAAAGGCGCCATGCCAATGCTAGAGTGGTAATTGTTGTTGTACGCGAATTCACATAGAGCCAAACTTTCATCCCAACTAGTCTTGAAATCCAAGACACATGCCCTTAGCATATCCTCCAATGTTTGATTTGTCCGCTCTGTTTGTCCGTCTGTTTGAGGATGATAGGATGTACTAAAACTCAGTTTGGTTCCTAAGGCTTCATGCAGTGATACCCAAAACCGAGATACAAACTTACTATCCCGATCGGAGACAATAGAAACCGGTGCTCCATGCAATCTTACCACTTCCTTAATATACAAATCTGCCATTTTCTCCATTCCTTGACCAGTCTTGAATGGTACAAAGTGGGCTGACTTGGTCAAACGGTCCACTATCACCCAAATAGCATCAAATCCCTTTCTAGTATGAGGCAATCCAGACACGAAGTCCATAGTAACGTGCTCCCACTTCCACTGAGGAATCTCCAACTGATGCAAAAGACCCGGGGGTCTCCTATAATCTGCTTTAATCTGCTGGCAGACCAAACATTTTCCAACAAATTCTACAATATCATTTTTCATATTCTTCAACCAATAGTGATCCTTCAGATCGTGATACATCTTGGTACTGCCTGGATGAATAGTATACCGACTATAGTGTGCCTCGACCATGATTTCATCTTTCAATTCTGGAAAATCAGGCACACAAATTCTACCTTTATAATGTAAAATATTACCTTCCAACTTAAATCGGGCCTCTCCTCCATATGATCTTTGATTCTTGTAATCTCGGGGTCTAGTAGCTGGTATTCTTTAATCCTCGGGAGTAATTCGGGTTCCCACGAGAATATACTAGCTAATACTGCTTGCTCACTGATAGGCTGAAAGTAAACATCCATATCTTCTAAACATCGAATCCAGAAGTATTCTGTAATTAATCCTCCAGTGAACGCTGCTTTTCTACTTAGAGCATCTGCTACCACATTAGCCTTCCCAGGATGGTACTTCAACCCAAAATCATAATCCTTAATATACTCCATCCATCTCCTCTGTCTCATATTCAAATCACCTTGTATAAAGAGATACTGAAGGCTTTTATGGTCTGAATGTACTTCAAAAGTGGCTCCGTAAAGGTAATGTCTCCACATTTTCAAAGCAAAGACCACTGCAGCAAGTTCCAAGTCATGGGTTGCATACTTTCGTTCATGATCCTTCAACTGTCTAGACCCATAAGCCACCACCTTCCCATGTTGCATGAGAACACAACCAAGTCCAACTCCAGATGCATCAGTGTAAATCACAAAACCATCATCACCAGCAGGTAAGGTCAAAATAGGGGCTGTGGTCAACCTTCTTTTCAACTCCTGAAAACTTTGTTCACAATCCTCATTCCACACAAAAGGAACTCCCTTACGAGTCAATCTCGATAATGGGGCTGCTATTGAGGAAAATCCTTCCACGAATCTACGATAATAACCTGCGAGGCTTAGGAAACTTCGGATCTCCGATACAGTTTTTGGCCTATCCCACTTTACCACTGCTTCAATCTTCGCTGGGTCCACCGCTAAACCTTCCTTAGAGATGATGTGACCAAGAAATCCTACTTGTTCCAACCAAAATTCACATTTACTTGCCTTAGCATACAATTGGTGTTCCCTCAATAACTGCAATGAAGTACGAAGATGCTCAGCATGCTCTTCCCGACTCTTCGAATATACAAGTACATCATCAATAAACACCACCACAAACTTATCCAAGTACTGTGCAAAAACCCTATTCATCATAGCCATAAAAGCTGCTGGCGCATTTGTCAACCCAAACGACATCACCAAAAATTCGTAGTGACCATATCTAGTTCTGAATGCAGTTTTTGGAATATCTTGATCTCGTACCCTCAACTGGTGATATCCTGACCTTAGATCAATTTTGGAAAAATATTGAGCACCTTGCAATTGATCAAACAATTCATCGATTCGCGGTAAAGCATACTTATTCTTGATGGTCACTTGATTTAGTTGTCTATAATCAATGCACATTCTCATAGAACCATCCTTTTTCTTCACAAACAATACTGGAGCCCCCCAAGGAGAGACACTCGGCCTAATAAGACCTTTGTTCAAGAGTTCTTGCAATTGCTCCTTGAGTTCTCTCAACTCCGCTGGGGCCATTCTGTAAGGGGCTTTTGAGATCGGAGTTGTGCCTGGAACAAGCTCAATTGAAAAATCAATTTCATGGACCGGTGGCAATCCAGGAATATCATCAGGAAAAACATCCGGAAACTCAGACACCACCGGTATCTCCTCCACCGCTTTAGTCTGTTTATCCTCCGTGATAAATGCAATATACCCCTCAGAACCTTTCATCAATAATTTCATAGCTTTAATGACTGAGACCACATGAGTAACAACCTTCTTCTTAGATCCCGCAAATAGCACCTCAGTGCCATTACCAGCTGTTAACTTCACTGTCTTAGCTCGATAATTCATAACTGCACTATGAGTAGCAAGCCAATCCATACCCAAAATGGCATCAAAGTCATTCATCGTCAATAGTATCAAATTGGCCTTAAACACAACTCCACTTATCACCAATTTACAACTAGGGTATTATTTCAAACAACTAACCTTTTTACCCATTGGGGTGGCCATAATTAAATCATACGGCAAATCAATTGCTCTAACACCAATCTTCAAGGCAAAACTAGGGGAAACATAGGAGTGCGTAGAACCGGGATCAAATAAAGTTTTAGCATGGGTATCACAAATAGAAATAGTACCTTCCACAATGTTCTTTGCAATATCAGCTTGCTCCTGGGTCATGGCGTACACTCTGCCTGCTTGTTGTGGTCTTGATTGCTGTCTGTTGGGCCCTTGTGGCCGCTGAGGTCCTTTCTGAGGTCGGGGCTGCTGGGGAGGTCGGTACAACTGCATCTGCTGTTGCGGCGCCTGGAACCGCTGCTGCGGGGGAGCTGGTGCTATCTGTCTCAGCGGCTGTGCTTGAATAGGAGCCCCTTGTGTAGTTGCCTGCCCATACTGCTGACCTTTCTTCTTAGGGCAATCCTTGACCTGATGATTAGTGTCGCCACAGTAAAAGCACCCCCCCGTCTGTCTCCAACACTTAGAAGTAGAGTGGTTATTGCCACAAATGCCACAAGACTCCCTCCTTTGCTTTTTGAATTGGTGTTGTGGGGTTGGAGATGGAGCACCTTTCTGCTTGGGTTGGCTCATAGGGGCCATGCGCCCAATCACCTCCTCTGCCCAATATGCCTTATCCAAATATGCCTGGTAAGTATTTAGAACTTGTGACTTGGCATGAAGGAGTATATCTGGTCGAAGGCCATCGAGGAACCGTCGAATTCTCTCACTTTCTGGAGTGATGAGGGTTGGTGCGAAGCGGGAAAGACGGGTAAACTGTAGCTCATATTCCCGAACAGACAAATTCCCTTGCCTCAATCTATCAAACCCTATTCGCTTTTGAATGCGAACATGTTCTGGTACATACTTTGCACGAAACTGATTACGAAAGGTAGTCCAAGCTACCTCTTCAGCAATCTCCTCATATGTCTCTTTAACTGTAGTCCACCACCTGTCTACTACATCTCGAAACATGGAAGCTGTCAACTTGACCTTCTGTATCTCCGTGCAGACTAGGTTTTCAAATATCTTCTCCACTTGGATGAGGAATTCCTCTGCCACCATTGGATCTTCACCCCCGTTGAACTCTGGCGGACCCCTCTTTTGAAACTTTTCAAAAATATCATTTGGATCATGGGGTCTGGGGGCAACAACAACTTGAGGCTGCCCAATCCTCTGCAAGGCCTCAAGTACACCAGTCTAAAATGCAGCTTGATCCACTACTTGAGGTCGCACCACAGGCGTTAGTTGCGGCATTACCGGTGGCGGAGTTTCATTTTCTGCATGAGGGTGGTTCATTCTTTGCACAACCTCCAATAATTGTGCTATTTGTTGATCCTGACGTTGTTGATGGGCTAACATAGTCTGGAGCATAGCCTGTATCGGATCATTGGCGGTACCGCTAGGCTCACCTGACTCCGAACTGGATGGGTTAGTTTTCGTTTTCCTTGTTCTAGGTGCCATGTTTGCAAAACAACCGTTCATTAAAGACTAAACGACCAAAAATAAGAAAGGTAACAAATTTTGAAACCTCTAACCATGCTAAAGTTCATATACGATTACACGCATGAAAACCCCATCGTCCCCATCTAAAGTTTCTAATCCTCACATCGGACCTACGTTCTAGCATCTTTTAGAACTTCTAGAACTTGACCGTCTCTGATACCATCTGTCACGCCCCCAAAACTGGGCCGGATCCAAACCCGGTTCCAGGGGTGTGAGAATTGGGGCCAATAAAAATTTTTGTAAACATAAACAGCACGGGCCCCAATTCCGGGTGGATCGAAGTCCTTCGTGAGGCTATGCTTGGTGATCAAGCAACCATAATCACACGCGGAACTAAAATCCATGCTCATCGCAGACGGATATTACATCACAATAAGATAATCAATCTCATTAATAAATAAACCAGAGTCAAGCGCTTGGAAGCATCACAATTAGAGTTAAAATTTCAAAACAACCAAACTTAAATGAATAAACTAATCGCCCAAACATGGCCTTATTACATAATCTAAAGTTTTCGAACTCAGCACCGCCCTAGGACACCTTAGATGATGTCATCGGTGCTCCACTCAACAACTCCGCCATCTGGCGGAATTTCCTGCGTCGCCTGACCCTCCGGTTCGGCACCGGCAACGGAACCTAGACACCCAAAAGTAGTGGGTCAGATTGACATAATCTGGCAAGAGGGTAAGCTGCAAATAATGGATTAGTCAACTGAATTAAATGATATATTCATTATTAACCAAAATAAATCAGATGCAAACCCCAATGACATGAATGTGCAAAAATGGGTATCCCCGCAGATAAATATACAGAAACGGGTAAATCCCGCATACAGATAACAGAAACGGGTAATCCCGCAGATAATAACAGAAACGGGTAATCCCGCAGATAATGACAGAAACGGGTAGTCCCGCAGATAATGACAAAAGGCACAGCTGTATACTATTATCCACAGTATACGCTGACCCGATGGCGTACGTCCACCTCCGAACTGCAGTCGGTCAGATACATATATACAAATATACTTATTTACAAATACATACGTATATCGATGCAGAATGAACCATGATATGAAACCCTCAATCCCAACATTCGATCCAATACCATTTGAGTATTTAGAGTACTTAAATTTGAAAGCGTATTATGAATGTGTGTCAATTCAAATTCTTGAGGGTAAGCACTAATCCACCAACGGTCAAGTTAGATAAATATGCACATGAGAACTAACCCTCTATCATAATGGAAATATGAGTCCACGATGCCGATATACTACTTTTGGTGCCTATCATGTGGTGCATCCCGAACGTCACATTCCTATTCTACATTTAGTCTAATTCTCATGTGAACATTCAACTAACTTTCCTAAAAGTCATAATTCATCTAATCCAATTATATATAATTAGTATGTTTTATTAATTGGGTAAAAGATGTTTAAATTTTAAATTCAAATTTAAATCAAGTTATGATCAATGGGGAAAAGGGGATAATTAATTCCTTAGTTATCATTGCTGTGCACAAATACACCTTATTAATTTATACAAAACTAAAGGTATAACTCCCGGGCCCCAGTTTGAAGTCAAACTCAAATTAAAAACCCAAGTTAGACGCATAAACACAATCTACATAAGATTTTATTCATTCCCAATTGCATCTTAGTTAATTTCTAAGCAAACTAAATAAAGAATAAATCTTATATTTACTAACATAAAATTCTAATTACAATTATATAAAAATATATATATATATATTTTAAAAAAAAAACAAGTGGCCTAATTACATTAACCTGGCCCAGCCACAACTGGGCCCAACAGCACCCGGGCCAGGCGCTGCCAGGCCCAGCCGGGCTAGGCCTGACTGCATCAACCCGGCCCAGCCGCAGCTGGGCCCAGCAGCACCCGGGCCGGGGTAGGCCTGGCCTGGCAGGCACCCTGCCCGGGCAGCAGCATGTGCTGCTGCCTGGGCAGCAGCGCCTTCTCTTTCCTTTTTTTTTTTTTTAATCAAAACTAGACATATAATATTTTTATAAAACCGGAATCAAATCCATGAGTTATGCTCGTTGCAACAAAAGAAGTATAAACAAGTCTCCATTATTAATCTACAACCACAAAGATTTTACCCAAATCAAATAAATCATATAAACAACATGTGATTTAGGAAAACAATCAAGAAACATTATTTGCATTCATCCACTTGCCTGGATCTTGAAGCCAAAGTAGATCTGAAGAACAAAGCTTGGAAGAGCCCACCTTGGTTTCCCCCTTGGAAAGCCTCTAGGGTTTTGGTTGAAGAAGAAGAAAAGAGGGTTGGAGAATGGGGGAAAACCCTAAGAGTATAGTTTATATAAAAGAGGGGGTTTTTCTAAATTACAAAGAAGGGCCTCCTGCTTTTTAGTGGGTTTTTAAGAAATTTCAAAAAGAGTCTCTGGCCCAAAAAGGGTCCATTAACTCAGGCCCCGCTTGTGTTAAATCAATCTATCTGACACTCTTAACACAACTCAAACCCGACAAACGGTGTGACCCAATAAAAAAATTCGGGACTTGACATCTTACCCCACTTAAAGGACATTTGGTCCTCCAAATGACTAACATACCTCTGGAAGAAGGTGAGGATACTGACGCTGCACTTCGTCTCTAAGCTCCCACGTTGCTTCCTCTGGGCGATGATGACTCCATTGAACTTTCACCCAGTGGATGACACGGTTTCTCAACACCTGCTCCTTGGTATCGACAATCCCCACCGGTTGTTCAGTGTACGTCGTATCATCCTGCACTTGCAATGGCTCATATTGCAGCACGTGTGAAGGGTCTGCTACATATTTCCTCAACATAGAAACATGGAAGACGTTGTGAACACCCGACAACTCTGGTGGCAGTGCTAACCGATAAGCCACGTCATTAATCTTGCTGATAATTTGGAACGGTCCCACATATCTTCGGGAAAGCTTCCCTTTCTGCCCAAACCGCAATGTACCACGCGTAGGTGATACCTTCAAAAATACATGGTCACCAACCTCAAACTTCAACTCTCTCCTCCTTTTATCAGCATAACTCTTTTGACGACTGCGGGCAACCTTCAACCTTTCCCGAATCTGTTTTATCTTGTCACTGGACTCTCCAACCACAGACGGTCTATGAAAACCACGAGCTCCAAAATTCGACCAACATATAGGGGTTCGACATCTCCTTCCGTACAAAGCTTCAAAAGGCGCCATGCCAATGCTAGAGTGGTAACTGTTGTTGTACGCGAATTCACATAGAGCCAAACTTTCATCCCAACTAGTCTTGAAATCCAAGACACATGCCCTTAGCATATCCTCCAATGTTTGATTTGTCCGCTCTGTTTGTCCGTCTGTTTGAGGATGATAGGCTGTACTAAAACTCAGTTTGGTTCCTAAGGCTTCATGCAGTGATACCCAAAACCGAGATACAAACTTACTATCCCGATCGGAGACAATAGAAACCGGTGCTCCATGCAATCTTACCACTTCCTTAATATACAAATCTGCCATTTTCTCCATTCCTTGACCAGTCTTGAATGGTACAAAGTGGGCTGACTTGGTCAAACGGTCCACTATCACCCAAATAGCATCAAATCCCTTTCTAGTATGAGGCAATCCAGACACGAAGTCCATAGTAACGTGCTCCCACTTCCACTGAGGAATCTCCAACTGATGCAAAAGACCCGGGGGTCTCCTATAATCTGCTTTAATCTGCTGGCAGACCAAACATTTTCCAACAAATTCTGCAATATCATTTTTCATATTCTTCCACCAATAGTGATCCTTCAGATCGTGATACATCTTGGTACTGCCTGGATGAATAGTATACCGACTATAGTGTGCCTCGACCATGATTTCATCCTTCAATTCTGGAAAATCGGGCACACAAATTCTGCCTTTATAATGTAAAATATTATCTTCCAACTTAAAATCGGACCTCTCCTCCATATGATCTTTGATTCTTGTAATCTCGGGGTCTAGTAGCTGGTATTCTCTAATCCTCGGGAGTAATTCGGGTTCCCACGAGAATATACTAGCTAATACTGCTTGCTCACTGATAGGCTGAAAGTAAACATCTATATCTTCTAAACATCGAATCCAGAAGTATTCTGTAATTAATCCTCCAGTGAACGCTGCTTTTCTACTTAGAGCATCTGCTACCACATTAGCCTTCCCAGGATGGTACTTCAACCCAAAATCATAATCCTTAATATACTCCATCCATCTCCTCTGTCTCATATTCAAATCACCTTGTATAAAGAGATACTGAAGGCTTTTATGGTCTGAATGTACTTCAAAAGTGGCTCCGTAAAGGTAATGTCTCCACATTTTCAAAGCAAAGACCACTGCAGCAAGTTCCAAGTCATGGGTTGCATACTTTCGTTCATGATCCTTCAACTGTCTAGACCCATAAGCCACCACCTTCCCATGTTGCATGAGAACACAACCAAGTCCAACTCCAGATGCATCAGTGTAAATCACAAAACCATCATCACCAGCAGGTAAGGTCAAAATAGGGGCTGTGGTCAACCTTCTTTTCAACTCCTGAAAACTTTGTTCACAATCCTCATTCCACACAAAAGGAACTCCCTTACGAGTCAATCTCGATAATGGGGCTGCTATTGAGGAAAATCCTTCCACGAATCTACGATAATAACCTGCGAGGCTTAGGAAACTTCGGATCTCCGATACTGTTTTTGGCCTACCCCACTTTACCACTGCTTCAATCTTCGCTGGGTCCACCGCTAAACCTTCCTTAGAGATGATGTGACCAAGAAATCCTACTTGTTCCAACCAAAATTCACATTTACTTGCCTTAGCATACAATTGGTGTTCCCTTAATAACTACAATGAAGTACGAAGATGCTCAGCATGCTCTTCCCGACTCTTCGAATATACAAGTACATCATCAATAAACACCACCACAAACTTATCCAAGTACTGTGCAAAAACCCTATTCATCATAGCCATAAAAGCTGCTGGCGCATTTGTCAACCCAAACGACATCACCAAAAATTCGTAGTGACCATATCTAGTTCTGAATGCAGTTTTTGGAATATCTTGATCTCGTACCCTCAACTGGTGATATCCTGACCTTAGATCAATTTTGGAAAAATATTGAGCACCTTGCAATTGATCAAACAATTCATCGATTCGCGGTAAAGCATACTTATTCTTGATGGTCACTTGATTTAGTTGTCTATAATCAATGCACATTCTCATAGAACCATCATTTTTCTTCACAAACAATACTGGAGCCCCCCAATGAGAGACACTCGGTCTAATAAGACCTTTGTTCAAGAGTTCTTGCAATTGCTCCTTGAGTTCTCTCAACTCCGCTGGGGCCATTCTGTAAGGGGCTTTTGAGATCGGAGTTGTGCCTGGAACAAGCTCAATTGAAAAATCAATTTCACGGACCGGTGGCAATCCAGGAATATCATCGGGAAAAACATCTGGAAACTCAGACACCACCGGTATCTCCTCCACCGCTTTAGTCTGTTTATCCTCCGTGATAAATGCAATATACCCCTCAGAACCTTTCATCAATAATTTCATAGCTTTAATGACTGAGACCACATGAGTAACAACCTTTTTCTTAGATCCCGCAAATAGCACCTCAGTGCCATTACCATCTGTTAACTTCACTGTCTTAGCTCGATAATTCATAACTGCACTATGAGTAGCAAGCCAATCCATACCCAAAATGGCATCAAAGTCATTCATCGTCAATAGTATCAAATTGGCCTTAAACACAACTCCACTTATCACCAATTTACAATTAGGGTAGTATTTCAAACAACTAACCTTTTTACGCATCGGGGTGGCCACAATTAAATCATACGGCAAATCAATTGCTCTAACACCAATCTTCAAGGCAAAACTAGGGGAAACATAGGAGTGCTAGAACCGGGATCAAATAAAGTTTTAGCATGGGTATCACAAATAGAAATAGTACCTTCCACAATGTTCTTTGCAATATCAGCTTGCTCCTGGGTCATGGCGTACACTCTGCCTGCTTGTTGTGGTCTTGATTGCTGTCTGTTGGGCCCCTGTGGCCGCTGAGGTCCTTTCTGAGGTCGGGGCTGCTGGGGAGGTCGGTACAACTGCATCTGCTGTTGCGGCCCCTGGAACCGCTGCTGCGGGGGAGCTGGTGCTATCTGTCTCAGCGGCTGTGCTTGAATAGGAGCCCCTTGTGTAGTTGCCTGCCCATACTGCTGACCTTTCTTCTTAGGGCAATCCTTGACCTGATGATTAGTGTCGCCACAGTAAAAGCACCCCCCCGTCTGTCTCCAACACTTAGAAGTAGAGTGGTTATTGCCACAAATGCCACAAGACTCCCTCCTTTGCTTTTTGAATTGGTGTTGTGGGGTTGGAGATGGAGCACCTTTCTGCTTGGGTTGGCTCATAGGGACCATGCGCCCAATCACCTCCTCTGCCCAATATGCCTTATCCAAATATGCCTGGTAAGTATTTAGAACTTGTGACTTGGCATGAAGGAGTATATCTGGTCGAAGGCCATCGAGGAACCGTCGGATTCTCTCACTTTCTGGAGTGATGAGGGTTGGTGCGAAGCGGGAAAGACGGGTAAACTGTAGCTCATATTCCCGAACAGACAAATTCCCTTGCCTTAATCTATCAAACCCTATTCGCTTTTGAATGCGAACATGTTCTGGTACATACTTTGCACGAAACTGATTACGAAAGGTAGTCCAAGCTACCTCTTCAGCAATCTCCTCATATGTCTCTTTAACTGTAGTCCACCACCTGTCTGCTACATCTCGAAACATGGAAGCTGTCAACTTGACCTTCTGTATCTCCGTGCAGACTAGGTTTTCAAATATCTTCTCCACTTGAATGAGGAATTCCTCTGCCACCATTGGATCTTCACCCCTGTTGAACTCCGGCGGACCCCTCTTTTTAAACTTTTCAAAAATATCATTTGGATCATGGGGTCTGGGGGCAACAACAACTTGAGGCTGCCCAATCCTCTGCAAGGCCTCAAGTACACCAGTCTGAAATGCAGCTTGATCCACTACTTGAGGTCGCACCACAGGCGTTGGTTGCGGCATTACCGGTGGCGGAGTTTCATTTTCTGCATGAGGGTGGTTCATTCTTTGCACAACCTCCAATAATTGTGCTATTTGTTGATCCTGACGTTGCTGATGGGCTAACATAGTCTGGAGCATAGCCTGTATCGGATCATTGGCGGTACCGCTAGGCTCACCTGACTCCGAACTGGATGGGTTAGTTTTCGTTTTCCTTGTTCTAGGTGCCATGTTTGCAAAACAACCGTTCATTAAAGACTAAACGACCAAAAATAAGAAAGGTAACAAATTTTGAAACCTCTAACCATGCTAAAGTTCATATACGATTACACGCATGAAAACCCCATCGTCCCCATCTAAAGTTTCTAATCCTCACATCGGACCTACGTTCTAGCATCTTTTAGAACTTCTAGAACTTGACCGTCTCTGATACCATCTGTCACGCCCCCAAAACTGGGCCGGATCCAAACCCGGTTCCAGGGGTGTGAGAAATGGGGCCAATAAAAATTTTTGTAAACATAAACAGCACGGGCCCCAATTCCGGGTGGATCGAAGTCCTTCGTGAGGCTATGCTTGGTGATCAAGCAACCATAATCACACGCGGAACTAAAATCCATGCTCATCGCAGACGGATATTACATCACAATAAGATAATCAATCTCATTAATAAATAAACCAGAGTCAAGCGCTTGGAAGCATCACAATTAGAGTTAAAATTTCAAAACAACCAAACTTAAATGAATAAACTAATTGCCCAAACATGGCCTTATTACATAATCTAAAGTTTTCGAACTCAGCACCGCCCTAGGACACCTTAGATGATGTCATCGGTGCTCCACTCAACAACTCCGCCATCTGGCGGAATTTCCTGCGTCGCCTGACCCTCCGGTTCGGCACCGGCAACGGAACCTAGACACCCAAAAGTAGTGGGTCAGATTGACATAATCTGGCAAGAGGGTAAGCTGCAAATAATGGATTAGTCAACTGAATTAAATGATATATTCATTATTAACCAAAATAAATCAGATGCAAACCCCAATGACATGAATGCGCAGAAACGGGTATCCCCGCAGATAAATATACAGAAACGGGTAAATCCCGCATACAGATAACAGAAACGGGTAATCCCGCAGATAATAACAGAAACGGGTAATCCCGCAGATAATGACAGAAACGGGCAATCCCGCAGATAATGACAAAAGGCACAGCTGTATACTATTATCCACAGTATACGCTGACCCGATGGCGTACGTCCACCTCCGAACTGCAGTCGGTCAGATACATATATACAAATATACTTATTTACAAATACATACGTATATCGATGCAGAATGAACCATGATATGAAACCCTCAATCCCAACATTCGATCCAATACCATTTGAGTATTTAGAGTACTTAAATTTGAAAGCGTATTATGAACGTGTGTCAATTCAAATTCTTGAGGGTAAGCACTAATCCACCAACGGTCAAGTTAGATAAATATGTACATGAGAACTAACCCTCTATCATAATGGAAATATGAGTCCACGATGCCGATATACTACTTTTGGTGCCTATCATGTGGTGCATCCCGAACGTCACATTCCCATTTTGCATTTAGTCTAATTCTCATGTGAACATTCAACTAACTTTCCTAAAAGTCATAATTCATCTAATCCAATTATATATAATTAGTATGTTTTACTAATTGGGTAAAAGATGTTTAAATTTTAAATTCAAATTTAAATCAAGTTATGATCAATGGGGAAAAGGGGATAATTAATTCCTTAGTTATCATTGCTGTGTACAAATACACCTTATTAATTTATACAAAACTAAAGGTATAACTCCCGGGCCCCAGTTTGAAGTCAAACTCAGATTAAAAACCCAAGTTAGACGCATAAACACAATCTACATAAGATTTTATTCATTTCCAATTGCATCTTAGTTAATTTCTAAGCAAACTAAATAAAGTATAAATCTTATATTTACTAACATAAAATTCTAATTACAATTATATAAAAATATATATATATATTTTTAAAAAAAAAACAAGTGGCCTAATTACATTAACCTGGCCCAGCCACAACTGGGCCTAACAGCACCCGGGCCAGGCGCTGCCAGGCCCAGCCGGGCTAGGCCTGACTGCATCAACCCGGCCCAGCCGCAGCTGGGCCCAGCAGCACCCGGGCCGGGCGCTGCCAGGCCCAGCCGGGCTAGGTCCGGCCTGGCAGGCACCCTGCCCGGGCAGCAGCATGTGCTGCTGCCAGGGCAGCAGCGCCTTCTGCCGCCTGGGCAGCAGCGCCTTCTCTTTCCTTTTTTTTTTTTTTTAATCAAAACTAGACATATAATATTTTTATAAAACTAGAATCAAATCCATGAGTTATGCTCGTTGCAACAAAAGGAGTATAAACAAGTCTCCATTATTAATCTACAACCACAAAGATTTTACCCAAATCAAATAAATCATATAAACAACATGTGATTTAGGAAAACAATCAAGAAACATTATTTGCATTCATCCACTTGCCTGGATCTTGAAGTCAAAGTAGATCTGAAGATCAAAGCTTGGAAGAGCCCACCTTGGTTTCCCCCTTAGAAAGCCTCTAGGGTTTTGGTTGAAGAAGAAGAAAAGAGGGTTGGAGAATGGGGGAAAACCCTAAGAGTATAGTTTATATAAAAGAGGGGGTTTTTCTAAATTACAAAGAAGGGCCTCTTGCTTTTTAGTGGGTTTTTAAGAAATTTCAAAAAGAGTCTCTGCCCAAAAAGGGTCCATTAACTCAGGCCCCGCTTGTGTTAAATCAATCTATCTGACCCTCTTAACCCAACTCAAACCCGACAAACGGTGTGACCCAATAAAAAAATTCGGGACTTGACACTAGGGCTCTTCCACTTCATACAAGGACACAAATGTCTATCAGTGGTAAATTCTTAAAATAATACTACGGCCAAAGTCATTTTGTGCATCCCGTACAACCGTGTCTAAAAGAAGCAAGTCAAGGACCTCAGAGAAAGTCATACATCCCAACACTGGCTAATGTCTATTCATTTGACCCCTTTTGTCCCTTAATTCACGGTCTTCATTCCAAAGATCATGAATCACACATACACGCAAGTCTAAAAATACAAACAAACCATATACACCAAACCATAGACAATACACCATGATGAGGGATAGTAAAATGAATAAGAATTTTCATTGATACATTTTAAAAGTTCTTTACATCTTCACAACAAGCAAGGAAGGGAAACAAGAGGACACTCAAGATATAAAAAGTTGCTCTCTACAATCACATATATGGGACCTGAGGCGTCAGAACATACTTCATCAAGTTTCGAGACAAGGATGGTCCATGTCTGAGAAACTCCTGCCAGTTGCTAGGGCCCACTGTTTGATGCCCTATCTTTCAAGTTAACTTACCTTGACTCAAAATGCCTTTCCAAATAAGCCCATTTGGCCCTTCAACAAAAACAAAACAAATATTTTTTTATGAAATAGGTAATCCTCTTACAAATTTCACACCATTTAGCCAAGTCAAGTCTAAACCATGACTCTGATTTTGAAAAGCAAACCAAAACCCATGAATCTCAAACCAAATACATTCAAACTTACATAAGACCCTTTGATCTTTCTCAATACCTCAACGATTTTTGCTAGGTGTTCCCCACAGTCCTCAAAGAGATGCATACAAATGATATCTATGCAAAATAAGTCAATGAAAATCAATGTCTCATATTTCACAAAATCCATGAATTCCAACTCAAACATAAACTTCTAATTTTCTCAATACCTCAGGGATTTTTGCTGGATGTTCCCCATAGTCCTCACAGAGGTGCACACATTTTGATTTCTATGATAAGTATGGTAAAAAAAATCAAATTCCTTATGTTTTACTAAATCCACCATAAACCTCCATGGTTTTGGTAAAATTTTCAAATTTCAAGTCTAGGCCTACAACCTACCTTTATAAATTTTACGCACCATCAACCACCCATTCTCCTCAAAGATTGATTATTGCGCGGCACAATGATTCCAAAACCATGTTTTTCCAACATTGCACCTCGAAGGCACCAGTTGGTTCATAAAAAATCACAAACAATACAAAAGCTTTAGTTAGAATATCACAAACAAGCTTTAATCTCAAGCCTCAAGCCTACATAAACCCTAGGTTAAAGAATACTAGGTCTAGCACTTCATTTAGACATTCAAGATTACTGAAATTTATCCAGAAAACCTCAGATGAGCTCATAATGTAATAGTTAAAATTTGAAAAGCATCGAACTTCATTTTGCTACTCAACTTAGTAAACATCACATTCAAGTTCACTAACTAAAAATCTTGGGGTCATCGAGAAAAGTCTTGCTCTCCCAAAGATAAATTATATGAAATTTTGCTGTTGACACTAAAATATGTTCAGTATCAACTCCTCCAAGTTTCAAGACCATCAGAAGCCATTTGGACCCTGAATAGCTAAAGAAATTGTGCACCTCATCTAAAAGATGAGAAGAGAAATTGACCAAGCTACGGAGGTCAAAATGTGATGAAACATCTACAACATGTTCAAAATAATATTGGAAGATGTTTCTCCAAGTTTTATCAAATTTAGACTTTATTTGATGACCGGAGGTCTTAGCAGCCAACCGAGTGGTCGCTAAATCAGCACCTTGTGGTCCAAGAGTAAAAACTTAGTTAGCGAAGGAAAAATCAAACAAAACTTTTGGGAAGTCATAAAAATATGTTTAGAGATAATTCCTCCAAGTTTAAGGGCAATTGGACTTCATTTGAAGTCAACAAGTCATGGCAGCCAACCCAGTGGTCATGGGGCCCCAAACACTAATGTGGCTAAGTAGAAACGATGCTTCCCGATGGGAAAAGCACTTGAAACTCATAAAAATGTCTTAAAATATGTTCAAGATCATCTTAGTAAAGTTTCAAGGTAATCGGACTTCATCTGATGCCAAGAGGTCACAACAGCTAATCTAGTGGGTGCAAGGCCAGACCCTGATGAGGCTAAGTAGAAACCATGTTTATTGATGGCCAAAGCACTTGAAACTCATTAAAAATATTTTAAAATGTGTTCAAGGTCATCCTGGTAAAGTTTCAGGATAATCGGACTTCATCTGGTTGTAAGAGGTATCAATAACAGATTTTAGTATTTCGGGGCCAATTTCCTGTGATTTCAAATAAAAAGTCACTTCCCGGAGACCAAACCTACAAAATCATTACGGGGAATTTAGAATATTCTCAAGAAGGATTCCTTAAAATTTGAGAGCATTTGAAGGTCATTTGGATGCAAAACAGTAAAAGAAATCCAAGAAAAATCAAAGAACTTCACAAAACATGAAGCCCACGACCGGCCACTAAGGTGTATGGTTCCATGACCAGCCACTTACATTTTTTTCTCTCATGGCCACTTACATATGTTTGTGTGTGTGTTTCCTATGACCTCCTATATATATATATGTTGTTCATTACATGTATTAATTTCTACAACCAGCCATTAAAATTCACTCCCACAACCGGCTATGGAACCCATTTCCACAACCGGCCATGAATATAATATAAATCCCATGACTGGCCATTGATATTGTTAGTTGTGTGGCTCAATGGAGCCATGGCAGAGCTACAGCCCATTTGCAGGACTACAGCGCCGAACTATAGCCGCCCTCCTAAGCCACCTTAGTTGTAGCTGAACTGTAGCCACCCTGCAAGACTCCTTGAGCAGCCAAAACCGCAGACATCCATCAGCTAATAGAGTCTATAAATGGAGAGTTCCATTGCTCCAGCTGAGGTAGAGAGAGACGAGCAGATCTAAGAGTCTAGGTGTAAGTGGGTTTGGGGTTGAGAGTGAGAGTGATCTTCCTCTTTGTAATTCATTCCTCATAGTGATAGTCTTTTCGTCTTCTCCCGTGGATGTAGGCTCAAGCCGAACCACGTAAATCTCCTGCGTGCATCATCTGTGTGGTGTGATTTTTCCTCTCTTCTGTGTGACTCAAATCCGTGCATAAATCTCAACAGATATAAAACCTTGACCGGCCATATGTATATGCCCTATGGACCGGCCATGAGTATGAAGCCTACGACCGGCCCATTGTTTTAGTATTAGAAAACCTCATGACCGGCCATTGATGTAAGTTCTGCAATCTGTCATCATTTAGCAAATCCCTATGAGCGACTTCAATGTGTAGACTGAACATATCAAATCGTGGATTCATGTGAGGCCGATGGTTTTCAATCATTTTCTAAGTGGTTATCCACTTTTATTCAAAACACAACTTCTCAGAATCATTCCAACTGCTTCAAATGTCTTTAAAAGAATCCCCATCCTCTTGGTAAGGGGATTGGAGACACGTCGGCAATCCTCGTCAATCTCTAGCAACTCGTGGCTCTCCAACTATCGCAGAAGCACCTTGCAAGGATTCTTCATCAAGTTCTTCCCTATGGACCGGCCATGTGTATGAAGCCTACGACTGGCCCATTGCTTTAGTATTAAAAAACCTCATGACCGGCCATTGATGCAGGTTCTGCAATCTGCCATCATTCTGTAAATCCCTATGACCGACTTCAATGTGCAGACCAAACACATCAAATCGTGGATTCATGTGAGGGTGATGGTTTTCAATCATTTTTTAAGTGGTTATCCACTTTAATTAAAAATGCAACTTCTCAGAACCATTCAAACTGCTTCAAAGGACTATATATAAAAAAAAATCCATCCTCTTGGCAAGGGGATTAGAGACACGTCGGCAATCCTCGGCAACCTCTGGCAACTCTTGGCTCTCCAACTCACTCAGAAGCACTTTGTAAGGATTCTTCATTAAGTTCTTCCTCTGCAGATTCTTAATGAGTTATTTCACTTTTCATCATCTCGAGGTAAGGCTATGGCCATGTACAAAGAGATATTTTCTATAGTCTTAAAAAGACTCTCTACTTGGCCATGAAAAACCCAAAGGATGATCCCTCAGCTTTTTCTTTGCTTCTCCCACTCAAAGAATATTGGATACCTTAAAGGTTGTGATCCTTTTGGTATCATTCTGATCTTTTAAATTTATAGGGTCAGAATGTCACAACTTTGGCCATCTTCACAATTAAAGTGATGATTATCAAAGATGATGGGTGAGTTCAAAATTGGATTTGACATTGCTAGTGGTTATTTTCAATCCTCCAACTCTTAAAATACAAATTACAGTGCCTTGAAAGTGTTTTGTAAAAAGGTAGAAAATGGAGAAGAAAGCTTGTACCGTAGGATCCCAAGACTGACCAAAATTGGCCTGGGACCTGCAGAAACCCAGACTCTGCATTTTTTTAAGTCTCATGTATTTTCATTTGTCTACAACATCTAAGATGAGGGGTAGAAGCTGTATGTTAAAATTTTTGTAGACAGCCCACATCCCTGAGTTTGAGCCTAATGAACCCATGTAAAATCGAGGAGCTGAATGAATATTAGTAGTTTATCTCCATTTTTCTGTATTTTTGAATTTGTAGGATTGATTCATAATCTTCCCACAAATTTTCTATGATTATTAACGAAATAAATAATAACTTACAAGATGAGAATAGTAACATTTTTGATAATATAACTTTATGTTTAGAATCATTCTTTCAATCATATTGCTTAAGGATGGGCACATTAGGGGCTAGTATGGAGCCTCATGTACTAGGATGGGCACATTAGGGGCTAGTAGGTTTTGATATTCTTTATTACAAAATGGGTATGTCCACCTCAAGTCATGTTGTAATAGAGTAATCGTCATATCTTGACGCAAGTGTAATAATAGAGATGTAGCCAAATGCTGCATCTACTTTTGACATTTTAGCCTAGTGGAAAGCATATGAAAGCAGATATCTTGTACTTTTTGCCATGGCTTGTGATTTACTAATAATTCCAATATTTCATGTAGTATTAGAACAGGCTTTTAGTGTCAGTGTGGATATGTGGTTGATGGTACGAGGATCAATTTAATGCATGAAATGATAGATTGTTATATCTGTCCACGAGATTGGTATTTGGCAAATAAGAGTTAACAACAATTGACTGAATTGGAAGAATACGATCCAACTGATGACAAAGTTGGACCACAAATGTAGTTTTATCTTACTTGATGTTTACCTTTTTATATTTTTTATTGTCTAAAAAAATTGTAAAGGTTTGAAAGTATTCCTATTGAAAAATCTTCAAGCGGAAAAGATCAAAATGAATTTTCCCTCTAGTGGATGTAGGTCGAGTTTGACTGAACCACTTAAATCTTTCTGTCATCTTGTCCACTTTTTTATATTTATGTTGTGTGCACCATACTATTTAAAAATAAAGAAGAAAAAAATAGGATGCAAATAAAAAAAAAAACTCATGCTGTGCCAAACTATATATGCATGGCTAGACAAGCACAACATACAACATGGCACAGCCCAAGCTATGTCATACCTCTGGGCGAGACCTCTAGTCCATTCATGGTTACATCTTTAGGCAAATGTGATAGAGTCAGGTATGCATTTAATTTCATATTTATGTAGTGTTGTTCAAATCAATTATATATTTATGTAGATCCAATTATAGATATGTTAGTCATGGACTAATATCCTATGTCCTCTCATGTTTGAGTCTATCAAAAGGGTCCCATCCCTTTAACTGGGCTACCAAACCAAAAAAAAAAAAAAAAAAACAGAAAAAGATTATTAGTAGCACGTGGTACCCTTAGCTCTTTGAGAGGGAAGAGAGCTCAGGTGAGGTGGGGTGCCCTTGAGTGGGGAAAGAGACCTCAGATGAGGTAGAATAGCCCTTAGGTGAAGTAAGTTGAATGCCTGGGTTAGAATCTGGGATAGCCATCTAATAACTGAGGCCTCTTACATTGGGGTAAGAGGCCATTCTTAATTTAGTGTCAATTGGTGGAAATGGAGACATGGCTGCTCTTTGGGTTTCATCATATATAGGGCACTTGTTCATTGGAATTCAGAAAATCTCCACGAGGAATGTACAAGTTTTCTCAAATCCTCCTATTCCTTCTAGTATAAATGCTTGAATTTGAAGATTTCAAAGGCTAAAGTGACATTTCGAAAGACTAATTTTTTGAAATTTCACTAACTAAGAAATTTCATAGAGTTGAAAGAAATCTCCACTAATGGCCTGTTAGTTTATATAAAATCTCCATGAGGAACGTACAAGTTTTTTCAAATCCTCCTATTCAATCTAGTATAAATGCTTGAATTTGAAGATTTCAAAGGCTAAAGTGACTTTCTAAAGACTTATTTTTTGAAATTTCACTAACTAAGAAATTTCATTGAGTTGAAAGAAATCTCCACTAATGGCCTGTTAGTTTGTATAAAATACATAGAAATTCTTGATAAAATGAACTCTAGACAAGTTTGTTTAAGATGCATAGGAAGTCGGGAGGTATTATCTTCCATTTTCTTTTGGTACTATTTTCCTAAAATGGAAAGTTATTTGATGCACATTTTCTAAAAATTCAGCTTTGATTTTCATATTTAACATCTAATGGATTGAATTTATATGTATTCTAATGTAAACAAGCAATGCCTTAAGTAAACTCTCGCAAATATACACTCTGATACCGGTATAGTTGGATGAGTGAGAATTTATATGGATTTAAGCAGGGATTGTGGGTTAAACATCTATCATGTGTGCTCTATCCTACATACATAGGTATTATATATGTTGATACTGTGTTTTTGATCTATGCTCACATATCCATTAGGATGTACACTAAAAGAAATATTGGGTTTATGTCTTGTATTCTGGGTTAACTAGATGGGTCGATTGGGTTAGCTAAGGGCTGGATTAAAATTAGGGTATTTTAGTAATTGTATTTGGGCTTTCTTAGGGAACAAGATGTTGGCTCACAAAAACAGAAAAAAGAACTAATCTTAAGTCGTCATAGGGTTTTGGAAATGAAATCGAATTCCTAAATGGGCGGCTCAAATCAAATTCCCACAAGTCATGGGTGTGAAATACATGCACCGTTCAAACTATAAGCTACTCTGAGCTCAATTTCAGAAGACTACTTATGACTTCAAAGGCAGCCCAAATGACCTCAAATTGTACCTAGGCTGAGCGGACTAATTAGTAGGCCATGACCGATAGCTGTTCTGTTTACAGTCGAAAGATTCCCGCAGACGCTTATCTTGTCATGAAGAAAATATCAAAGCAAGTTAAGGTCAGCTAAATGAGCCAAAAGCTTAATTCTGTTTAGTGCTATTCATCCATGATTGAACAGTCATCCTTACAAGTGGAATTTGGGAATTGGTTTCTTCTCGATCTTAAAAAAGATATTGGATAATTGGAACCCGTTAGGGTTTCAGGTACAGATATTGTTGCATGCCACTCTTGTATTGTTGGTGGTTGTCCTCCCAATGGAAGGATGTTCGTTGATCAAAGAGGAAGGGCCGACATTGTGGGAATTTCGAATGGGAGTTGAGTCTGATCCCCATATGCATTAGAGAATTAGGATTTTAATGGTGGCGATCCATGTCAATGGATTCGTGTTGGCGACATGGATGATAAAATGCAGACTCTGGACTTGAGTGAGTTTATTCTAGGCGGGATATTGGCATTTGAGCTTTGGAAGCTAAAACAATTTGAGATCTCTTGGGAATAACTTCTGTGTACTATTCGTAACAAGATTGCAGAGTTAACCCTGATGGAAGTGTTAGATTTAGAGAGTAACAAATTAAATGGAACTATTCCAACAGAGATATCTCCAAGAAAAGGATCCTCAAAGCTTTAGAATATTTGGAAGTTGTTTTTGTCACAACTCAAGCCTGAGCCCAGGCACCCCTTATTTAGGGTAATATTTAAGGTGTGACATGCATATTCCAGTGAAATTCCACCTAACTCCATATCATGATAGAATTCATAAGGGAGACTTACAATCTTCATGCGTGAGGATGGTTCAATGACAACTGTCAGGGAGAAATTAATAAGAAAGTTTGTACTTATCACCTGTACAATTTGGAATCCACATGATATTATAGTACGAACAATCCATAATTTAAATATTACAACATATCAAGTTATGAATTTCATTTCATATAAAGCAGGGAAACACAAGATACCCATACATGTCATATATGTATGTATGCCATGTCTATACAAGGGAAACGTGAATAAAACTAATGACAATGGCTATAAAATCGATAAACATCAACTATACATGTCCAAAATATATAAAACAAAGCCAACTTCATATACAAATAAATTATAATGCAAGAGATGGTATGATGTGAATCAATTTTTCCAAAATAACCCCAAAATGAAACTACATGGCATACTCTGTAAGGGAAGGACTAGAACACATCCTCAGTTGTCCACTCTTCTAATCTTGGAGGTACTGTTGGGGTCTTCTTCTTCACCTCCGTGGTCTCTGTAGGACTGGGACCTGTATTTGGGCCAACAACACCAATGATATAGCTAGTGAATATGAAAATTTAGGAAAGTATAAGCAATAGTAAAACAATACATGTTGTATCAATTAAAAGTAATAGGCGATCAATTTAAAGGAAGTGTATTTCAAGTATTCTAGGCACATTGCGCAATTATTGAATTAACAAGGAAGTATAAACAATTAATTGGCAACTTCTTAATTAATCTACTTCATTGGAGATGGAACAACATCTCGGTGAAAGCAATAATTCACCCTCACCGAAGCTAGGTTAGCATCTAGGTAAAAGCAATATATTCCGCCCTCACCTGAGCTAGGTTAGCATCTAGGTAAAAGCAATATATTCCGCCCTCACCTGAGCTAGGTTAGCATCTAGGTGAACGCAATGTAATCTTCCCTCACCAGAGCTAGGTTAGCATCTAGGTGAAGGCAATGTAATCTAAGTAATATTGTACTTCACTTCATCTCAATACCAAGCGAATTCATTCTAATAGAAGAGGAGGAAAACTAAATGTGCAGTGTAGTCAATGATGAATGACTCAATGTGTATGTCTCTCGTGACCATTTATACACATGTCCCTCATCACACATCACAACTTGTATATATTCACATGACCGGTTTTTAATTCAACTCTTAGGACCAAACAACTCACATGATCGATGCCCGTGACCGGCCATTGTTTCAAGTATTATAACCGGCCATTGTTTCAAACCCTACTGGCGATCAGTTTGAACCCCATGACTGACCTCTACTCTAAGTTCTATGACCGGTTATTCCATTGCATCCCTTTAGAGTAGGCCAAGTTTCACAACCGGTCATTAGATGGATGGAATTTTTACCATCGATCATTAAGTATAACCTCCATGATCAAGCATGTTCGGTTTTAGGTACCCTTGTTAACCATGTCTTCAAGTAGTTAAAAGCAGGTTCTCATTTTAATTTGAAATTCAATCCTCAAAACTGCCCATTTGAAATTCAATCCTCAAAAACTGTCTTAAGGGGTGTTTGGAAACAAGATATTTTAAGAGATTTTTCAATATTATCTACTAGTTTAGAAAGAGGTGTTTAGTTAACTTAGAAAGTATCTTACAATATCTCACTTTTTTCCAAAAAAGAGATGCTGTATAAAAGAATCTTTTGTTAAAAAAAATCTAGAGTTTTAGTAAAACCTATTTCAGAGTTTATAAGCAACCATTAATCCTAGTGGCCCACTATAAGTTTTAACATCAATGATTTTTATAAGAGTGCAACTATGACTCCCGCTGTTAGATTGGCCCCACAACCTCTATAAGTTCAATATGTGGTCCTGTATACATATCATGATTATATAGCCCTTTATTAATTATCAATATTAGGTGGGTCCTACAAATATGATACTATGGTGAGCTTTTATTGTGATTAATAACATTAGGTGGGTCCCATATTGCCAAAATTAATTAGGCCCCATATTGGTTACTAATATTGAATTGTGATATTGCAATTACCAATTTGTCATCATTTTATGGGTCCTACTACTACCATCACATGGGTCTCATAATGATTTCTAATAGATGGATTCATTAATGATAATCACTATTAGATTAATTGTATTATTACACAATGATTACCAACAATTTGTGGACCCACTTTAATTAGATCAGATCTCATGATTTTGATATTTAATCTTCTAATTTTTTAACAATAGATGAGTCCTACCATGCTTATTAATGTGTAATTTCTAATTAGTGGATCCTATATTTGGACAATTGATTACTTTCTTTCTATCTTGTGAGTTTTTTTTATTAAAGTTCCAAACACTTCACAAAAATATATTAAAATTTGTGAAAATTGCCAAACACTATAAGTAACCCAATATAATAATATGTCACTATTTTATTCTATGATATTGTAATCTTCAAATATTTAAATATATTGATATTATATTTTGTACTTATCCAAACACCCCCTTAACTGCTTCAAAGGTTTATAAAAAGAACCCTCCATCTTAGACAGCAGGGCACTAGGAGACTTTGGCAACTTTTCAACACTTCAGCACAACACGGCTAATCAACTGGAAATCATCAAAAGAAATCAGAGATCACTTGATGACTGTCATACTTAGAACATCCCCAGACTTCTTTTTCTTCAGCAAGCTTCAGCAACTTTTTCTCACACATTCAAGGTGAGATTAAGACACCAAGTAGACTTGGCAAATGAGTCGGGTTGATCAAATTTAGATTAGGTAAATCTAAACTTGAATTTGTTGGTTACAATCTTAACCCAGCCCATTTTTAAAATAGGTTGGCAAGCTTCAAGCAGCACTTGTGGCAAGTTAACCCGACCCGACCGCCTAATCCGAGTTTAATGTGGGCCCAACCTAGCCTATTTCATTCCCATTTTGTGTATGATCTAACTTATTTCATGTGGCCCAATTTCATTTGTCAAGTTGTCCTTACATCTAAATTCATTTAAAATGTTATATTGAGCATGAATTTATAATTTTTCAATTTTTATGGTGTCAAAAAAGGGGCCAAAATCCATAAATATTTTCTACCCCATTTATTGAGATAATCCTTTTTCAATTTTTTATTTTATAATTTCATATTTGATCATGAGTAAAAGACTCATCAACTATATTGTATTTCATTCATATCCATATTTTAGAGGTAAATTTCTATGCCAATATAAAAATAAAAATGCACATATCAATATTTCAACTACAAAAACATCATATTGTCTAATAAACTAATAAATTTTATATTCTAAGTATCAAAATTTAGGATAACTCCTCTACATAAGATTAAGAGTACACAATTTATGGCCTACATGAATAAGAAAAGTCATATGAAAATTGAAAAGTCATGGTAAATTAGTAAAATCTTTATGGTTAAACGAGTTAGGCTGGTCAACCCTAACCTAGCCTTTTTTTATATGGGTTAGTAAACCCTAACCCTTACCCAACTCATATTTTAAACAAGTCGGGTTAGGCAAGTCAGAAATGGGTCAGGTCAGGTTGGGTTGGCGGGTTGTGCTGGATTTTCTAGCTCTAACTCCAAGCATGAAGGAAAATCCTCTAACCCCTTTAGAAGATTTCATAAAGGTTTCTTCCCTCATGCTAAAACAAGGGATCCCTTGTGTTTGCTTCTACAAAGGGAAATATAGGCTACTCTGCAAGTTGTGAAAAGACCATTTCTTGGCACCATTCTAGCCCTTGAAATTCATAAGGTTAGAATGGCACAACTTTGGCTTCTCTTGTCCAAATAAATTATGGCATCCTTATAGATCTACCAAAAGGTGATGATTACTAAGGGTTAAGAGGGTGCAAATTCAATCTACAAATTAATCGCAAAATGTGATTCAGGATCCTCTATAAATCAGAAGCTAGAGTTGATGTGCATTTCAGAAGCTAGGTGGAGAAGAAGGAAACATACAGCAAGGTCCCTTGACTCACTAGAATTGGTCTTGGACCTACACAAACCTAAACTCTGCATTTTTTTAAGTTTGCTTTATTTTTTATTTGTCTACCACATCTAAGTCCAGAGGAGCGGATGCATGTTAAAATTTTGTAAACAGCTCGCGCCCCTAAAGTTAGAGTCAATGAACCCATGTAAAATCAAGGAGATGAATGAATATTAGTAGTTTGTTTCCATTTTTCTATATTGTTAAATTTGTGGGATTGATTCAAATCATTTTTTGCAAATTTTCTACTATCAGAAAATTGTCAACATCTATGGGAAACATTGGGCCTCTAATTTGTGGTTAAATTGATGTGCATATGAAATACAAAAAGTTACATGGAAGAAGTTCAACAGCCTGACATATGAAAATTGTTTTCAGGTGTTGCAAGGCTTTTGGGAGCATATTATCTATGCTAAGTTTGAATGATGGTTAGTAGAAGATTCTTGGGGTTATGTATTGTAATACTCCGATCCCCTTTGAGAAGGTTTAGTGGCTCATTAGTGTGTTTTTGTGTTGTTTATTCTTTTGGGCTTGGTTTCGGATTTTGGATAGGTAGTTGAGTAACCTTTGACCTGGGATGGGATAGGTTCTAAGCCCTTTTTCGTAATTTCGCAATTGCTTTGAATGCATCATATTTGCATCATCTTGGTGTCAACACGTGTATTTTGTTGAGCTCATTATTTTCCGTAACTGTCTCAGACCCATTCGGAGTCAATTGGAGGAGTTGGACCCTCATGTGACTTGAACCGTAAATAGCTTAAACCATCGGACTTTGTTTTAAATTCCAAAACTATATATATGAGTCCTCAGCCCAGATGTCTTCATTCCTGCTCATTTCCTTCAACGTGCATGCAAACCCAGGGAGAGCTTCGTCTTCAGTCTCTCCTCTTCACTTCTCTTCCTCTGGGGTTGGTGTTGGGTTATCCATCCATTTTGATTGGGTTCTCTCTCTCCCTCCTCTCTGTCTATGCTTTGAGGTAAGTGGGTTCTTCAATTCTTCTTCTCCAATATGGAATTTCCATCTCTCTTGATGTGTTCTCATTCTTGCATGTGTTGTTATTTTGCTTTGCTTGGGTTTTTAGTTGGATTGGAGCTTGCCTTCATTGGGTTGACAAAGCTTTGAGGCAAGTATAAATACAAGACTGTATAACACGTATGGGTATATTGTTGATTGCTGTGATTCTTTTGTTCTTACATGCTTGACATGATCTACAGCCTAATTTTATCACTTTGGCATCATTGGAGCTTGTTTTGCTTCGTTTGCACATGAAATTGCAATCTCTATAATTGTCCCGATTTCGTTTTCTGTATTGTACGGCTAAGCCGTGATGTTGTACGGCTCAGAATCCAGATACTCGAATTTTGAATTTTGTTCTACGGCTAGGCTATGGATGAACCGTAAATTGTTCTACGGCTGAGCCATAAGCTAATCGTGACCCAACTGTGAATTAACACTCTGATCAGTCAAAACTTTCTGATTCCAGTACTTTTACGGTTAAGTTACGGCTAAGTCTTGGACTCCACCGTAGCTCAACCGTAAAAGGTATCATATTAGAAGTGGAAGATGACCAGTTTAGCCGTGTTCTGAAGGAAACCACGGCTAAGCTGCTGTGCATCTTACGGCTAGGCCGTAAGCTGTCGACGGCTAAACCGTAGGTCACCCACGGCTAAACCGTAAGACCTGGAAAAAGTTTGAAATTAAACTTAGGCTAATGGTGTGACCTTGTGGGGCTTATATACAGGTAACCACTCATATAAACCGGCCCAATGGATTCTTTGGACCACATGAATAGTCTGTTAGGCTGTGACTCATTCATGTGAGCGTTGGTTTACTATTAAGCACCTCCCCATGGGCGTTGATTTAAAGGACTTCGGTGCACGTGAGAATTACATTGCAACACTTTGATGGCAATGGTGCATCGAATAACTTAAAACTACATCATCATGCACGGTTAGTGACAGTGAACAACTAGAGTTGAGTTGGCTTCTAATTACCCTTGATTCCTTGTTAACCTGAGATGCATTGCATATTGCTTACAGTTTTGCTCTCTGTTCTGCTGATCTATGTTTATGCATGATGAGATCATTTTGCTTCTGTTCTGTATACTTGTTTTATTCTTCGGGCTGTACTATGCTTTGATCTACGCCATGCTTTGACTCATTTTACGCTATGCTTTGTATACCTTTGGCTTTGTACATCTTTGATTTACTGGGTATCCCCAAGTGGCTCTGCCCAGAGATTTATACGTGAGGATAAGATCCAGCCTTTGCCGTCGGTGAGTCCAAAGCGAAAAATCTCCCTTCTTGTGGATTTGATTTGATTGGTATTAGTCTGGCTCTACTCAGCCTCAGCCCTAGGATGCCCGACGGGGTTACCTCTGGCTTGGTTTTCTGTTCTCTGTATCGCTGCAGCGTAACTTTGTCATGGGACTTCGGAACCCAAGAAACCGAGACCCACTTGTACCCATGGCCAGGTCGGTGGTGTTCTCATCTGTCTGCTCTGTCTGCTCTCTATGTGAGAGAATATGGTTAATGTAGTAGCCATTTAGTTCAGTATTTCTATGTTTTGATTCATTATCATACCTTACTTCTATGCACGATTTGCTTGGCATACTAATATGAAACTCTGTATTTAATCTTCTGTCATTATTTACTTTGATACTATGAATGTTTCGTCCCTGTTACTTATAATTGCTGGATTGTTATATTCATTGAGTTGTCTGTGGTGTTGCAGGCACAGATCCCTTGTTCGGCTCCCCGGCGGTCGAAGAGACTACAGGGCAGGACTTAGAGACACCCTTCGGTATGGCAGAGTGGGCTTGATCACTTCTGCCGAATGCGTTCCTGCATATCATCAGTGTTTTGGTTTCTTGGAGATTTTGTATCTTGTACTTTGAACTTTGTTACTCTGTATTATTTTTGTACATCATGTTTTTTTTTTTTTTGGTGTGTACTCAGTCTTGTATTTGGTTTTATATCTGTGTGCGTTATCTACGTCTTTTTTCCATTTCGCATTTTGGTTTTCCGCTCGTTCTCTTTTGTTGTGCTTGCTATGATATCTACAGCTTCCGCGTTCGTTTGCTTCGCACGTGTTAGATCCCTTGTGTGCGTGTATTTGGACTGGCTTTAGATGCACATGCATGGTAGTACGTGTGTCACTGGTTTGGCTTTTCACTAACCCCTGATTTCTGGGCTCAGGTTGTGACAAGTTTCGAAGTCCCTTGGAAGCACAAGGAGAAGACCACAAATGTTCGAAGTAAAAAAAGTTCTTTGAAGACTCTTTGGACACTACAGCCGGCTAGAATCGGTTGTGGCTTCTTGAGATATGTTGAAGGCTCTACATAGTCAGGTGGGAAGCTATGACTGATCAAAATTGGTCCTGGCAGTCTGAGCTATATGACTAGTGTGTTTTGAGCCTGAATTTTATAAAATATGATTCAGGGCTCCTTCCGTCTCTACTTAAAAGTTCAAAACATCTCCGGGGCTAATTGAAAAGAAACAAATCGTTGCAACGCCCATGACTAACCAGTGTAGGGGTGCTTGGTTTAAGCAAAATTTCAAGATTTGTGGTCCCTGCTTCGAAGGTTTTGGATCAAAGGAATGATCACTTTGGCCTTAGAAGATTGATTATTTTGACTTTGAAAATTAATCAAAAGAGAATTTTGTGGGCCATGCATCAAGTTTATTTGGAGTGATGGTAAAAAAAAAAAAAAAAGAAGAGATGAAGTTTTGATGCAACAAGTCCATGACTGATCATCCTCTTTAGGATCAGTCATGGGGCACTCTTGCCACATGACAAGGCATCCTATGGTGTTAAAAAGAAGTGCCATGACCGACCACTTCCACTATGGTCGGTCTTGGCACCTCTTTTGGCGTTAGCTTCATTTGGTCGTACGTTTTTGCCTCAAAAGGCCCAGCATAAGGGTAAATGTGGGACTGGGATGCAGTGATCACTTTTCATTCACCGGAAAAGGCATGAAATGGCCATGGGGCCCACTGAAGTGACATCTACTGGAAATTTATAGCACCATAACAGTGCATAATTAAAAAAAAAAAAAAAACACTCTAAAGAATGTATAGGAGTGCAATTTTTTTCCACAATAAGGCATTTCATTTTCAATTATAAGAACTAAACAACTATTTATTTTAAATGTTAGTCTTGGAATGGTACTTGTGGATTACGCATTTCCAAAGTCCCTTTCTAGCAAGATCCCATGGATCAGTATGGTGATGATGCCAGCTAGAACCTAATCACATCCCACCTTCTGATTGGATCCAAATACTTTATCTTGCTTATAAGACTGATCATTAGATCTCGAAATGCTACTTTGGTAGCTCAAGGATTAGCCAGCATAGCATAATAGGATTAAGTTTTTGCCTTATTCTAACCATTTTGGGTTATCTAATTAGGAGACCATGTTGGCTCATGAGGCATTTGATATCCCATTTCGGCTACCCTAGGGAAGGGGTAGCTATGCTGGTTATAAGGCTTATATAGTCATTTGGACCTGTTTGTAGAAAGCAACAATGGGTTCCCTCAGCATAACATTTAATGAAACCACGGAGTGAATATTCAAGATTTCAATAACTCAAACTAGCTCATCCTTAAGGACTCCAAAGTGGGCCCCGGACCGAAACCACAACTTCAATACCAAGGTTCTTAGTCTTTCTCAACTCCGAACAACTTTATCACTCCTTTCATCCAAAACGGAGTAGCAGTGATCCCAAGACCCATCAGGAAGGTTGGAATGCCAAAACCCTTGGTCTCCAAATATGCCCAAAGCCCACTTTGCACTTTCCATCAGGTTCAGGAGAAATTCAAGCCCAATGCATACAGAAAGGGCAGCAAACGTGGTAACTTCCATATCACCAAAGCCTATCAGGAGGCAGGGAAAATCCAGCCAATAAACCAAAACTCCAAAGTTTATGGTGTACTGCATGCTACGATTGCGATCCTTAGACACAGGAAGGCTCAAAAGGACCTCTTCATCTTGGAGTACAATACTTGGTCACTCGAATAATGCAACCCCAAAAGCAGCAAGGCCTAGAACAAACCCTTGGTTTTTTGGAAGACAACACCTTCTTCCCTTTAACTCAAAAGGAGGGACACCAATTTGGCAGAAGGCACCTAGCCTCGAAGATTGTGGGGCCTACTCCCCCCCCCTTCACCTCAATCATCAGTGCATTTAAAGCACCCTAAAAGGGCACAACTGATCATTAATGACGCAGCCAATCTAGCCCACTTAAAAAGGTCATCATGCCAAAAGAAGGAGCAAATCAAAGCATCGCTCTACAAGAAGAAAAGGCAACAAAAATAGATCAAGTTGGGGGCAATAGACAAACTCTCACATCCTACCTTAAACCTAATAGACTGGGACCACATCACGGGTACTTCAGCACCAATGGTGGTCCACTTCAGTGATCAAACTTGGGCTGCTCGACTGGTAGATTAAATAAAAAGAAGGCTTTGGCCCACCACATAACGAAAACTAAAAGGGTGATTCAACCTAGAATCACTCAGAAATGGGTGGCTAGAGATGATGACCCTGACTAGGCCCCAGCAAATATGGTCGAGCCAGTCTTTGACAACTGAATCACTTGAAGCATGGCATGGATTCATTCATAAGGGTCTGAATCAAACATGACATCTAATGGACATATCAACATTTATTATGAAGATGACAATTTAGATAACCCAGATACAGGGGGCGGTTCTTCTTCCACCCGTAGGACATTGTCCTTCGCCAACCCACACCAATTTCTAGTGCTTGTGGCTAAGGATAGTGGTGCTAACCAGCAAAGAAACAATGTTGCTAATGGGAATTAAAGGACAGTTGATAAAAGTTAAAAATTAGACATCAGTGATGCCTCGAAACAACAATGGGCAAAGATTGATCTGATTGCTTCCCAATTGCAAATATTTATGGAGATTGGTCGTCCAGTTGATCCTTCAAACCCACCTCTTTATGCAAACAACAAGGAGTAGGCTACAATCAGGAAAATGCAACAAAGATCGACCTACTCATGGCCCAAGTCAAATTATTAACAGATTAGATGGCGGGTTCTAGTGCCTCTAGAGACCATTCATCCAACTTAGATCTTTGCACAAATCTTGAGAAACTTGTGACTTTCAAAGAAGTCATAAAAATGATGATTAAAGCCAAAGAAGAAAACATGATGAAGAAAAAGGTAATTATGCCCAAATATCCTCTAGAGTTTGACTTGGTACCTTTCCTGCCAAACTTCGAGCATCCTACTTTCTGGCCATACATTGGGAAGGGGGTCGGCTAATCAGCACATAGTACATTTCAAGTCTCTACTAGAAGTTTGCATGATCTTAATGCATTAAATGTTAGGATGTACATAGGCACATTAAGGGGAGTTGCCTTTGATTGAAACAAACAATTACCATTGCTATCCTTTCTCACATGGTCAATTACAATAGAGAATTTTCTACTTCATTTCCAAGAGGAAGATCAATTAGTTACCTTCTGCAAATTAAGGGGCACAAAACAAAAAGATAATGAGTCAGATTGAGCTTTTGTTAATAGATAGAGGGCCTTATCTTACAGATGTGTAGAAACCCCATATCAAAAGGCAACTATTGACATGGGTAAGAGCAACTTACGGTGAGACGTTAAGGCTGTAGTACTTAGCTACAAAGCAAAATCTCTTGCCAGGTTGGTGGAAGTTGCCACTAATGCAAAGTCTGAAGGAGTCAATTCTTCGAAAGGCAGAATTATCTTTCTCCTTCTTTAAAGAAGAGGGAAAGCAGGAAGTCTTCATTATACAGACTTCTAAATCACCTTAAAAGCCTCAAGACACACAAGATGGTTTGACTCGAAGCAAGGACTGTGAAGAGATGTAAAATGAAGTGGGTCTCATTCCAGACAAAGCAGATGATGAAGGCTTAGAGATGGGCTTAAATCAAGCCTTCACAAAAAAAAAAGGGGGTACGAACGCTCCCACTCTAGAAAGACCTTCAAACATTAAAGACAAAAATGAGCATCTAATTTCTAATTGCAATAGGATTTTGCGGGCGAGATCTCTTCCACTTCATACAAGGACATAAATGTCTATCAATGGTAAATTCTTAAAATGATACTATTCCTAAGTGTCATTAGTGTTTCCATAACCCACCACCAAATAAACCTTAATTTTCAAAATCCCAAACATACGGTTTTGAGTCCTAAATCCTAGGCCTCTTAACCAATTTTTTCAGACTTACAAACCTTGACTATGAGGATTATGTCTATTGACCCCCTCTAGTAAAAGCCTTGTTACTAGGCCAATGTCCCTCCCTATAGACCCCTTGTAACAAACCTAGTTATATGGTCAAAATAATTTTGTGGACCCTATATAACTTCGTCCAAATAGAGCAAATCAAGGACCCCTGAGAAAGTCATACATTTTGACACCAGCCTAGACCCATTCATTTAACCCCTTTTGACATACCAAAAGGAACAAGTCATGGACCCCAGAGAAAGTCATACATTCCAACACCAGCTAATGTCCATTCATCTGACCCTTCTGTCCCCCAATTCGTGGTCTTCGTTCCAAAGATAATGAATCGCACATACATGCAAGTCTAAAAATACATACAAACCATATTCACACAAATCCATACAAACCAAATCATACTCCATACACCATGATAAGAAATAGTAAAATGGAAACGAATTTTCATTGATACTATTTAGAAGTTCTTTACCTCTCCAAGAAAGGCAAGAAAGAGGACACTCAAGATACGAAAAGCTGCTCTCTATAGTCCATATATATAAGACATGTAGCCTCAGAACTCACTTCTTTGAGCTTTAAGTGGACTGTGCTCCATGACCAACAAACTTGATGTAAAACAAGTTGTAGAAGAATTTTTGGAGTAAGAAGCTCACAAAAAGTCAAACCAGAAAATTAAATTTATAGCGGCGACTAGAAGATCACAAGAAATCAAAGAAAAAAATTAAATTTAGGGAAAATTATATCTAGACCACTTATTTCAGACCCTAATTACAAGGACATCCCCTCTCTTTTTTGAAATTACACTGCACCTATTTCTAATTAATATGTGGTTACATCTGTACTACCCCCTATCGTGACTGTTTTTATCGATAGCTTAAAAAAGGTGATGATGATAGCAAAAAATCCATGCATGACACCCATTTTACCCTCACACCAACCCTTGTATCTCTCTCTCTCTCTCTCTCTCCTCTTTGCGACTTTCAGGTCGTCATGTGGTGTTTTATCAAGATGGGATGTGGGGCCCATGTGTCCAACCTGATGGATGATCAAATCTGATCATGTGGGAGGAGACTCTTGGGCGACACTTGTGGTCTAGGACCCAAGTGGGTTGGGCACAGGTGGGTCCACCATCCAGTTGACCCAAATCCAGCCACGTGAACCATTCTTATCTTGTCAACACTAATGGCTGGGTTGGAAGAGGATGATGGCAGAAAAACTGCCACGAGCACGATTCTTTCTCAAACGTGTGAAGTCGGTTAGTCCTGTCAAGATTGCCATCTTCTTTCTCTTCCTGCAAACCGCTGCATTGTCTCTCTCGCGCCATTCCCCAAATCTCTGTATCTGTATTTCCTGCTCCCGAAATCTGCAAATCTTGACAGGTTTGTAATCTTTGACATGGATCGCTTCTCTGATTGGAGTGCAGTAACAGATGGAATATGTAACCGCTGCTGCTGTAGAATCTGAACAAGAAGCAGAAGCAGAGGTATGGTTTACTTCCCTGGTTGGGGGAGAGGAGAGAAGAATCCGAACTCCACTGTCAGCATCCATGTTCACTTTTGCAACTCTTACTTCTTCCTCCACTAAGTCATCGCATCTCCTTCTTCTGGTTTCATCATCCTCTCCTTTCCAGTGGCACATAAATTGTCCTCTTCTGAACTCAACATTAGCAGAGAGCTATCTGTTGTGATTTTGACATCACCCGTTGTGCATATACATCAATCACAAGATCAATAAGGAAACCAACCACACAAAAAAAAAAGATATGAGATTTACGTGGTTCACCCAAATAGGGCTACGTCTACGGGCGCAGAAACGATTATCTTCACTATAATAAGTAAAGCATACAGAGACTCTTGTTCTCTCATATCGTCTCACCTACGTAGTGTGGGAACACCACGGGTAAGAGAGCTCTCACCTCTCTTTAACTGCACAAGATCTAAGGTTACAAACTATACATATATATATAATTTCCTCCTTTCTTGACCACTAAGAAAGCCCCGGTACAATTACCAAAATACCCTTGACCTTAAACCAGTCTCTGGCTAACCTAGTGGACTCATCCGGCTAAACCAGAATACAAGACATATACCCAACAATCTCCACCTTGGCTTGAATTCCGCATAACTCGAACCATCAGGAGATAAAACCGGCAATGTTTTCACGTACCTTGTTGAATGGTACATTACTGCACTGACGATACAAACTTCTTCCTTTAACACTTTGACATGTTGAACCAGCACATGAACTTTGAGCAAAGTTCATCTTCTCATCAAACTCCACATCGAACTTAAAGCTCGAAACCATTGACGAATCTGAGTGATATCGATATCTGAATCACTCACCATCCTGCCCCATCTTCAACATCACTTTGAAGATCCAACCACCACAAGCATGCAAGCAAAACAGATCGGGAATACAAGTCCAGATGACTTCACAATTGCAGAAATTCTGCTTTCGAGCGGTCAAAAAACTCCATTTGACTGGGCCTCCGATCAATCAAACACATGTTTAACAACTGCAAATGCATCAGCTCCTCCTTGTTGCTTCTTCGTTGCTTGGCTTTGGCAAGATAAACAATATCACATATGATCCAGAAAGCATGTGAACCCCAAACAAACAACTTCGTTTGAATCAATAAACCTTTTACAACTAGGCCGGCGACTCCTATTACTGGGTTTGCAACAACAACCAGATCGAGTAAACCTGATTCTGACCTGAATCAACATTTGTTTAGATCTTCTCCAGATTTTTGCATCAAGTTATAGATCTCGTCACCACGAGCACGCTGGAAGAAACGGATCTGAAATCCCAGTCTAGATGGCTCCAATATCGCAGAAATAAGTTTCTACGCTCTGATCTGTTCAAACTCCTTGTTGACCGCTAAACGGCCAATCTTCTTCCACAATCACGTAGATCTGCTCGAAACGAGTCCGTAGGCGCAAACGGATCTCTGATCAGACATCGGACGATCAAGATATTGCAGAAACAATTTCAGTCGTAGAATCTGATCAAACCTGCCTATTGACCGTGCTGACATCACTGCTGACATCAGTTCTGCTGATCTGCTGCACTGGGCTGAATCTGTGCACACGGGTTAGGTCTTACCTGACCCGAACAGACCTGTTCTACTATGTTGGGCTTCTCTGCAATCGGGTAGGTCTAACCCGACCCAGACTGACCACCTCGCCCGGGTTTGCTGCAACTGGGTCAGGTTTGAACTGACCCAACCCAAACCTGGGTCTGAAACTCCTCTGGTCTGTTGCTATAACCGGGTCAGGTCTAACTCGACCTAGACCTGAACCTGCAGCCTGCGTTGCCTGGGCTTCGCTGCTAGGTTGATTCTCCATGGGTCAGGTCAAACTGACCCAACCCAAAACTCAAAAACCGAACTTGGGTCGTCTTCAACCTCTGTTATTCCTCTCTCGTTCCTGTTTTGCAATAGAAGATCTGCGACCTGTCTTTTTCGTTGATGACTAACGGCCAACATCGGGGACTGCAATTCGGCGACGATAGCATTGTCGATTAACCAGCGGTGAGCACGGCAATGTCAGAGAGCAGACCGAAGAACCCTCTTCGATTTCTTCCTTTTTTGGTTTCTAGTTCTGTAACCAAATGGCTCCCCAGCCGTTTTCCTCAGCTGCCGCGAACAGTGGCCTGGCAACGCCGGTGATGGCGAGGCAGCAACGGTAAACAACATCTTTCTTCTCCGGCAACGACGAGGATAGCCCGGTAGCAGCGGCGGCGACTATATTCTCTCCGATGATTGTGAAAAGTGCACGGCCGGCATGCGACGATGGCGGTTTTCTTCTTGATGGATTCCGATTTCGACACTGTTTCTGGTAACAGATATCTAATCGTCTGCAACGAGTTGTAGCCAGCGAAGTCTCCAATCCTCTGTTTCACTGTTCTCCGATCCAAACCCAACAAGATCCGATCCGTTGATCCTAAGATCACAACCACAGCGATCAACTCCAAGATCTGAACATGTGAATTTATTTTTTCTCCAATCCCGAGACCGGAGAACCCAGTCTCATCTTCTTCTTCGATAATGACCCAACCAGAGATCACGAAACTGAACTTTTTTCTTCTCTGTTTGAAAACAGAGATCCGAACCCTTCGACAAGGATTCAAGCAGTTGATCTTCATGCGCACAACCTCCAAGCCACCGAGCGATCTCCACCTCTCTCAGAAACCCAAGGAACACTACCTCGGCTCTGAACCACTTGTTGTGATTTTGGCATCACCCGTTGTGCATATACATTAATCACAAGATCAACAAGGAAACCAACCACACACAAGAAGAGATGCGAGATTTACATGGTTCACCCAAATAAGGCTATGTCCACGGGCGCAGAAACAATCATCTTCACTATGATAAGTAAAACATACAGAGACTCTCGTTCTCTTACATCGTCTCACCTATATGGTGTGGGAACACCACGGGCAAAAGAGCTCTCACCTCTCTTCAACTGCGCAAGATCTAGGATTACAGACTATACATATATATAATCTCCTTCTTTCTTGGCTACCAAAAAAGCCCTGGTACAATTACCAAAATACCCTTGACCTTAAACTAGTCCCTGGTTAACCCAGTGGACTCATCCGGCTAAACCAGAATACAAGACATAAACCGAACACCATCCATGCCCTACACTTAAAGAAACTGAGCTGTCTTCTTCTTCCTTCTCGTTTTCAGATCTGATCGTGCTTATTGCTCTGCTGTTGCTTTCTTTCTCCCTTGCTGTTTCTCTTCTCAACTAGAATTTACAGCACATCAATCATTGCTGAGTCCACCAACTGCACTGAACCTCAGATCACCATGGCCGAACTGCACCTTGGACTACCTACTTTCTTTTCTTCTTCACTGTTCCATCTCCTTTCTTCTCCACTGCCAAGAGCTCATGTTCACCTTTTCTCTCCCATCTTTGTAAGTTAGCTCGAACTCAGAAACTCATCACCCACCAAACCTGAACCGAACCCCTCTCTGAGTCTCAGATCTATCTCCACTGCGTCTTTTTCTCTCCTCCTTTGTTTTCTTTTCTTTTACGTTTGTTTTCTCCTTTCTTTTCTTCCTCTTGTTTCTGCATCTTTTTTCTTTTATTATTATTATTATTATTATTATTATTATTAGTTCTTCTTACTTTGCTTTTGTTTCTCCTGTTTTTTTCCTTGTTTATGATCTTTCTTGTTTACTTCCTCTGCTTTTTTATTTTTCTTTTATTTTCATCATGTTAAGTGCTTTCTTTTTTTCTGTTTCTCCTTTCTTTTGTTTTCACGTTTTCCTTTTTCTGTTTGTTTCCTTTCATCACCTTCTCCATGCTTCTTTTTTCTTCTTTCACTTTTTGCTCAGAACCTGATTCTGCATCGTGGTTCCATCTTTTTCTTCTGTTGAGTTCAAGATGATTCCAATCCCAAACCGGGTGGGGATACATTGAGATTAACATGGAGGAGATAAAGATGGAGGCACATGCGGGTGAGAAGACACAGACCTCCGTGCGATGGAAGAGAGACCTAGGTGTTGAAAATGGGAGAGTTGATTTCTTCAATGTCACCTTTTGAGGTGCAAAAGAAGCTACTATGGGTATCTTGCGCTTATCTGCAAACAAATGGAGGCAAAAAAAATGATAATAATGATAATAAAATTTAAAAAAAAGATTAAGGCATGAAAGTCTGCAGACATTTTGATAGCATCTCCCCTTAACAAGAGGTCGAAAAAAGAAATAAATACTCATTTCTAAGACCAGAAAATGGCATCGAGGCACATTAAGTCCCAGAATTGAGGCTTCTAGTCATTAAAGCGTTCTAGTGCCTATAGACCTTTTATGGACCAATTGATGTGCACTCTGGCATGGATGTGAGGCAAATACAAAAGATGCATGAACATGATCATGAATAAGGCATGACAAGTAATAAGCGCATGTGTAATCAAGTGAAAGCAATAAAGGCAGTCTTATTTCAAGGACATAGCATTGGTGAGAATGATTTTGACAAGCAGAATGTTCAAGACATATCAGGAAGAGTTAACTTTCTATTGTCACTGCTGATGAAAATTCTGCTCCAAAGGTTTAGTTGGGGATATAAATCTACATTTCTGAAATAGATTTCATGACATAAATAAGGTGTTGTGATCAGCTATGATGAAGACCATTACACATTCTTGTGGAAGTTCGATAATTCACACTCGGGATAACCTACCGGATGGATTCAAACATGGTACTTATGTTAGAAGTAGGTGGGTCTCGTGGATAGATGCTCAAAACTTTTGACCCACTTGACATAGGGATCAACTATCTATAAGACAAAAAACCCAATCCAGGATGCATTACCCTCAATCTCGTGACCATGTATAGTAAATATTCTATCTAGAAAACAGAATCAAACAGTACTAAACATCCATAATAATCTACGACATACAAAAAATAGATCATACATTTGGAGATTCGTAGTGCTTTAATGGAGAAGTTGTGACTCTATTGGTGATGTGAATCTTCAACACCTTTTAGCCTTCCACGCTATGACCCGAATTGGATTTCTTTTTTCAAGAAGATTGGTGGAATCTTTAGGTGAAATCCGAACTCGAAACTCCAAGGAACTAGAAGAGAGATGGAGAGAGAAACTCGTGCAACTCTTGCACGAATAAGGTTTTGGGCATGAGAGAGACTCTTATTGGACGTCCAAGAGATTTTATATACTTTTAAATCTCTTCCTTGCTTAATTGAAATAGAAGTCTTACTTCCAAAGCAATTAGCAACTTTCTCCTTTCTTAACCCTTCTTTCTAGAGCTCAAGTTGGATTAGTATTTTCTAATAACTTGGGCTAGCGTGGGGACCACTAGGGATTCCTTAGAAAGCTGGCTCCAACTGGAACACCGCGACCCCACATCTCATGTGCAATCCGGGCCCACAGTTAATTACAAATAACATCACTATATAAATGCAATTGCATTCCAGTCTTAGGAATAAATTACAATGAAGATCCTAAACTTTCCAATTACCACAAGTAGGTCCCTCTATTAATATCCGTGGATCAATTGAAATAAATCTGTCTCTTCCAATATAAGTTCCACTTCTTGTTATCCTTGAGCCCCAATTAATCACAATAATCATCAGAACCATTCAATTAACTCTTAATTGAGATGGGTGCGCACTTACTAATGACAAATCCATTAATTGGCACAAGGGGATAATAGAGATAGATTCCATCTTGATCATTCAACGTTCCCACAGTTCTACTACCACATACTCAAGACACCGAGGTGTTAACCTACAGTCGGCCTCACTCATTGGTGACTCAAAGCAAATGAATAGATAGAAACTTGAGTTCATCAATGTCTCAAGATTGAAAGCCAATTGCCAGGGAATTATGAGAGCATACCTTATTATTGAGACAGAATTCCATAAGGTGCATCTCATGGTCCTTCAATACATCCAATGTACCAGCACCGTGATCCAGAATCTTACATTCTGATGATCGAGACAAATCACACTATCTCATAGTGATCAAAGTGTTGCAACCTTATCAAATGAGATGCCCAATCTCATTACTGGTCATGAAGCTTATTTAAGTATAAGATTTGTGACATATATCTCCCATGTGTGGATCTCATCCATGCACATATATCACATTTAATATACTAATAAGACCCGGTTCAACTCATGAACCATTATGTCATATGTATTGGTCATGTGCATGAAGTAGTAAAATAACATTCATCTCATGAAAGTAAAGCATGATTTTATTGATAAATAAAGAAATTAATCAATTTATTACAACAACTGATGGATTGAGTCCACAAAATCTAACAACTTATATAGGGGTATATAGAAGAGTCTCAGGTGGTTATCTGCAATATCAAATTTAATATAAAAGAACATTTCTTTTATTATCCCTAAACAAGGTCGGTTATGGGCATTTTATAAGAGAGATACTATCGGACTCAATAATCAGAAACTAATGTTGTATTCATGCAACCATTTGTCTACAGTCATTGGTTTGTAAATCGGTTGTCTTCAAAGTGTTAAGTGATAGATACATTTACGTCACAATTTTTTGTCCACCAATTCTTGTAGGTGATATATGTCACTCACGATTTGTTATCCACCAAATGGTTTAAACGATTGAGATTAGGGAGGGTAATCTTCTCTTCAAAATGAATGGGGAGCATGGTTAGCAGTTTTCCGACTTGTTCGAAACACAACACCTACAGTGACTTGCTGTTTTTCGAACAAGGTAGAGATCGCATTCCTACCTGTAGGTGTGAATTGGATTCCTAAGTATCAAACTATGCTACACTGATTCCAAAGGAAGTAGGAAGAAAGAGCATGCTCATCAAGAAGGGTTATAAGCTTCAAGAGAAATATCATGCACTCTAATTAGCTCACCAAGACCGATGGGTGTAACATCCCTAACCTAAGTTTTATTTTACTTAATTTAAATATAATTTTATATAATTGTTTGTATTTTAGTTAATTAAGGTTATTATAATTGTATAAATTTCTTTTGGGTTTTGGGCCAATCGGATAGTAGTTTAGGACAGCGAATATTTACTGTTTGACTTGACCCAATTCAGACCCATTAAACCCAATAACTCAAAACAGGCCTATACTTATAAATTAATGTTAATAGTAGGGTTCTTTTTATAAAAAAACCAAAAATTTTCCCAAAACCCTAATCCCCATTTATATAAAATGTTGAGTATCCTCCTTTTTCTCCATCTCTACAGTGCGTCCCCTTCCCTCCCTCTTCTCTTCTCTTGATCGGCCAAGGTTTAAGCCCAAGCCAAGTTTGCAACTACCGGTTCTTCTTCTTCTTCCTCTTCTTCTTCATTTTCTCCATTTGGATTTGGAGGGCGTGCAAGGGAGAGAGAGATCTAGATCTTCTTTTTCCATAAATCTTCATCAAAGGCAAGTAGATGCATTTATCTCTAATGATCCTCACTAGTTTCTTTGATTCATCATGATTTAGATATTGTAAGAATGCCCATTTAAATTTCTAATTAATGATGGTAGGCTAGATGGGTATGGACTTCACAGATTTATTTTTGTTTGATGGTGTTGATGGATTTGATGGGTTTGATGATATTTGATGGATTTGATGAAATGGAACCGGGCCACTTGAAGATGGGTCTTTTGTTTTAAAAAAAAAAAAAAGAAAGAAGATGATAGCATCTGGGGATGAACCCCAGGCATGGTGCAAGGCAGAACCGCCTGCACACTACTGCACAAGTAGCAGTAGTGTGCAGATGGTTCTCCCACTGTACGCGGATAGTGAAGTGGACCCCAATTACATGGGGTCCTGTCATGTGGGATTCTAGCAGATGGTGGGCCTTTTTGATCCTACGTATGGAACCATGCTTGCAGTGGGGACCCCTTGACTACTGAATGATGGTGGGGCATTGGCAATGAGAAACTAGTGATCCCATTTGTGAAATGCCACCGGATGTCCAAAGAAACATCTACATTAGAAAAAAAAATTTTGACTCCTAATTTCACGTAACCCTATTTTCATTTTCGGGGACGTGATAGGACCCCACGTAAGATAGGATTATGTGAAATTACAGTCAATTTTTTTTAATGTAGATGTTTCTTTGGACATCAGGTGGCATTTCATAAATGGGTTCACTAGTTTCTCACTGCCAATGCCCCACCATCATTCCGCAGTCAAGGGGTCCACGCTGCAAGCATGGTTCCATACGTAGGACAAAAGGGCAAACCATCTGCTAGAATTCCACGTGACAGAACCCACGTAATTGGGGTCCACTTCACTGTCCATGTATAGTGGGAGAACCATCTGCGCACTACTATTGCTTGTGCAGTAGTGTGTAGGCGGTTCTACCTTGCACCATGTCTGGGGTTCATCCCCATATGCTATCATCTTCTTTCTTTTTTTTTTTTTTTAAACAAAAGACCCATCTTCAAGTGGCCCGGTTCCCTTTCATCAAATCCATCAAATATCATCAAACCCATCAAACACAAATAAATCTATGAAGTCCATACCCATCTAGCCTACCATCATTAATTAGAAATTTAAATGGGCATTCTTACAACATCTAAATCATAATGAATCAAAGAAACTAGTGAGGATCATTAGAGATAAATGTATCTACTTGCCTTTGATAAAGATTGATGGAAAAAGAAGATCTAGATCTCTCTCTCTCCCTTGCATGCCCACCAAATCCAAACGGAGAAAATGAAGAAGAAGAGGAGGAAGAAGAAGAACTGGTAGTTGCAAACTTGGCTTAGGCTTAGACCTTGGCCGATCAAGAGAAGAGAAGAGGGAGGGAAGGGGACGCATTGTAGAGATGGGGAAAACGGAGGATACTCAACGTTTTATATAAATGGGGATTAGGGTTTTGGGAAAATTTTTGGGTTTTTATAAAAAGAACCCTACTATTAACATTAATTTATAAGTATGGGCCTGTTTTGAGTTATTGGGTTTAATGGGTCCAAAATGGGTCCGAATTTGGTCAGGTTGAACGGTAAATATTCGCTGTCCTAAACTACTATCCGATTAGCCCAAAACCCAAAAGAAATTTATGCAATTATAATAACCTTAATTAACTAAAATACAAACAATTATATAAAATTATATTTAAATTAAGTAAAATAAAACTTAGGTTAGGGATGTCACAATGGGTATGTTGGTCTTTGCATTTTTTGCAGTTTTCCTTACCAAATACCACGAAGGACGCCTAAGTAATGATCTTGCATCAAAGGGACAGAATCATGGAAATGAATCAAAACAAAGGAGACCAATACAACTCCCTAGTTGTCATGATCATGGGCACCCAAATAAAGTTCGTCAGGGCCGAGTGCAGGGTCAGACACAGCTTGCCTCATTGTCAACTTCACCGTGACTAAACAAAATTGCAAGTTGCAAAGTTTTACAACTAAAGTCGTTATGACTGAACAAGCATGCAAGGGCTTTAAAAATATAATAAAAACATTTTGAGATCAGCTGGTCACCACCGACAGACATGTCAAAATCATGCCATAAGCTTAAAGAATGCATAAAATTTTTCTTTCAGTCATGCCAAAGAATCAAAGATAACGCTTAGGCGATTAAGTTCGGAACTTAGCTCAATGTGAAAGAGAATGACTGTAAGTCCTAACTCACCTTGATTGGAAAATCTTAAATACAAGTGATCCTAACCAAGTGATTTGGCAAGGGCTTTGAAAACTCATGAGTTCCTCTATCAATTTGTGTCAAGGATTAAGGATAAGTTGCAATCACAAGAAACCAATCCCAAACTCTAATCTCACAGCGGTAAAGGAACTCCAGGCACAGTTGGCTGAGACCGGACATTTTACCAACAATTTTTGGCGTGTCACACCTTTGGAAATTCTATGGATCCTCAATTCAAACTCTGCTAAAGTCACAAGGGACACCTTAATGGTAATCTCTCAGCGTGGTGCAGATAAGTCAAACATTAAAGCTGAAAAAATGGAAAATCCTTATCTCCAGTTCATCTTGCACAATCAGCTAAGACCGAGCAAGATACAAAAGCAAAGCACAACCTAAGGACATCTTTGGTCGAATTTTGTTCACCTTATCTGGAGTTTCTTTCAAATATTTTCACTTTGATTGAAATAAAGCATGGTTGTCCCTAAATAACTTGCTAGTTACTGTGAAGAGAATTGGAGAAGCTTGCACAAAAATCCCAATTCAGCTGGGTAGTGACCAAGCGACTTGCCACAACACAGGATTCGGGAGCATTTTTTTTTTTCAATGCTAAAACCACGGTGATTGAGCAAAACAGAGGCCAATTTGGCTCCGGTGATGGTGTTTTGAAGAACATTACGACAAATACAACTAAAACAGCTTTTTATGAAATGCTATAGAAAAAGAAAGAAGACAGTGAAGAAATTCCGCCGTGACCGAGCAGTATGTTGAAACCCAGCTTCGGCTTGGGAAAATCCATGGACCTCCACTTTGAATTACGCCGAAAACTAGGAATGGTATCTAAAAGGTAATTTGGGATCAGGGGCTAGTTAGATCATAAGACAAAATTGAAAAGAAAGAGGCCAACCCTAAATCCCAGCTCACCATGGCCAGAAATCCCGAGACCGAGAGCAGTTCATCAAATTTTTTGTGGGTTCTCAACACAAATTAGTAAAGACAGTAGAATAATGAATTGCAACACTTGAGAAATGCTTTTGTATCAATAAAGCACGATAATTGCAATGATAGGGATGGAAGATCAAGTAATACCCAGGCACACAATAGGCCATAAAAAAAATGAAGAAAAAAAGCATGGGGACAAGTGGGGAGAAGAAGGTTACCAGCCAAAAATGGAATTTGAAGAGAGATAGAAGCTTGAAATCTACTGCTGACACATAAAAATCACAAATACTGCAAGTGTTAAAGTAAAGATATTATAACCAAATTCCAAGCTGAAGGTCATATAAACCTTAGGGTTGTAGGATGCCAGGTCAAGCACTATACCCGGATGTTTAGAGCTGCAACTTACTTAGAAGACTTCAGATAAGCGCTGATTGTGCCAGTTCAAATTTCAAAATTAGTAGACTTCATTTGGTCACTAAACTCACCAACCATTAAATTCAAGGTTCATTGACTCAAAACTCAAGGGCACTGAACACACTCAAGATTTTAGATTACAAAAATTGTTGAAAATTATATGGCAACTCCAACACATGCTCAAAAATGATGTTTTAAAGTTTCAACGCATTTGGACTTCATTTCAACTCAAACTCAAGCTTCAGTGGCCACTACTAGCTCTGTGAGTTTACTGTGGCAACTGACACTTTTACATGTTAAATGATAAGTGTCTAAAAATGCATCATTTTAATCATCATTTTAGGGGATTTTAAGGACTTATTTATTAGAAATTTCTTCATTTAGTTAAAAATCATGTGTTTATAGATTTGAGCATCACTACAAGAGAAAGGCTTATTCACGACGAAATTTCGCGACGCATAAATAATTTGTCGTTATTTATTGATAATCCGCGACGAAATAGTATTTCATTGCTAAAAAGTTAAATAACGACAAATGTATTTTTCATCGCTGTAAAGGAAAATTTTCATTGCTAAATGAGCATCATAGTGCCCCCACCAATGTGAATTTTATTTTAAATTCCACGACGAGATTTATCGTTGGTGTCGATTGTTTTGGCCTTTGGCGACGAAATTGGTTTTGTCGCCAAAGATATTTAGTACATCTACCCCACCCTTTTCATCGAAAACCCTATTCATCGAAAACCTGTTTTTCTGAAAACCCCCTTTGCAGCGGTGACCAGCAGCAATTGGCTGCGATTAGCAGCAACTGGCTTCTTTCTCCTATTCTTGTGGGTGATTGCTGTAATTGGCTACTGGCGAGAAGCAGCGACAGCAGCAACTGGTAGCAGCAGCAGCAGCAACCGGTGGCAAGTTTTGAGCGGTGTCAGCAGCAGCAGCAATAGCAACTGGCAACCATTGTGGAGTGGCGGCTACAGCAACTGCAACCGACGGCTAGTTAGGAGCGGCGGTGGCAACAGCATCAATGGCACCGGTGGTCAGTAAGGAGCGATAATAGCAGCGTCCAGCGATATTTCCTCTCTTTCTCATTTTTTCTGCAAATAGGTGTTTCTTTTTTTTTCCCCTGAACTACAAGAATTTGGGGTGCTCGAGATTTGGGGTTTTGGGGTTTTGCAAGTGCAGAAGTAAGTATGGATTTAGGGGATTTGGAGATTTTCTGTTGGATTGTGTTGATTGGAGCAATCGAACGGGTGATTTGAATCCCATGTAAATAGGTTTTTGTTTTTTCTTTATTTTTTATTAGGTTTCATCTCAATTGTTCTATCCTGTTTATTAGGTTTATTTTTTTGTAGAATGCAATCGTTTGGATTGTGTTAGGGTTGATATCAAATTTGTTTCCCCTATAGTCACCCTTGCTCAATGCAACCTATTCTTTCAAGAGGTCAGATAAATGATGATAATTAGGGCTTCACCTGTAGACAAACTCTTGCTCATCCCAACCCATTTTTGCCCGACCAACATAATTGCCACTCTTACTTACAATTAACATTATTAACATGAGGTAACAAATATAAAATGTGACCCCACTATCATCATGCCTAAAGAAAACTGTGCAGGAAAAAATAGCCAAATTTTTTCCACACAACCGTGACCTAACTGAAGCTAGATGTTATGTGGTGAATTATGCATATGCTTCCATGACTTACATGTAAATAGGTATTCCATAGGAGCACTTGTAGCTTTATTCCTTGGACCTCTATGCTGGGTTCTAATTTAATAGTGGATCCTACCTTGGATGTTAATAGTAGTATTTTTTTTTTTCACATCTACTAATTCCTTTCTTTTAAAGAGGTCCATTGGGCAACCCCTTCAGTGTTCATCATTATTTTGTGCTTTCCTTTTTTTGTCATTCTTATTTCAAAATGCATGACATGACATGTGCCTTAACAATATCAGCGTTGTGTCTGAACAGATTTGAACAAGAGTTAGATGGAACTGGTTACACCTAGGGATAGATTAAGTCAGCGATATAGTGACAAGGTGAAGTCATTACTTGAGTTTACAATGAGGCATTCAACAAAGTGGGATGGTAAGATTCGGTGCCCGTGTAATAACTACTTGAACGTGTATTGGTGTAGTCGTGACATTGTGGGATACCATTTGGTAGCTTTTAGCATGATGTCATCTTACAACAACTTGATACACCACGGGGAGGAACTTGATGAGAATCAAGCCCATGGAGTAGATGGCAATGACGTCAATCGTGCTAATGATGCAATTCCACATGTTGAAGTGGACGAGAGCTAGGATGGTATTGTGGAATTGGTAGAAGATTATGGTATGGGGACTTTCATGAACTTTGATGGGAGAGAATCGTGTTCTGGTGAAGCGGCTGATATTGCCCAGAGGGATGAACAAGTAAATTTTGAAAATCTATTGTAGGACTCCTAGCGTGAAATTTATCTAGGCTGCAAGAAGTTTACTCTGTTGAAATTTGTTATTACCATACTTCATGTGAAGGTAATGTGCAAGTGGAGTAATAAGTCTTTCAATATGATGATGGGGGTGTTGATGAACCTTTTGCTAGAACATAATTTGGTTCCGGGGTCGACTTATGAAGTGAAGAAGATAGTGCGTTGGTTGGGCTTGGGTTACGAGCATATCCATGCATGTAAGTATGACTATACACTCTTCTGGAAGGAGAATGCTCATCTGGATTCATGTCTGGTGTGTTGGGAGCTTAGATACAAAGTTAACAATGGCAAGGGCAAGAAGATTCCTCATAAGATCCTGCGATACTTTCCATTGACACTGAGGTTGAAGCGGTTGTATAGATCTAAGTAGACAGCTAAAAACATGAAATGGCACAAGCTTAAAGTGGCCAAATGATGGGTTGGTAAGGCATCCAGTTGATTGTTCTGAGTGGAAGGAATTTGATCATCGTTATCTCGAGTTTGCACAGGAGCCTCGCAATGTGAGGCACGGGCTGGCCATTGATGGTTTTAACCCTTTTGGAAACATGAGCACCACCTACAGTATGTAGCTTGTGGTCCTTATGCCCTATAACTTGCCACCTTGGCAGTGCATAAAGGAACCATATTTCATGATGTTTTGACTTATTCTTGGACCAAAGGCCCCTGGGTTGGAATTTGATGTATTCATGAGACCGTTGATTGAAGAGTTGAAAGAGTTGTGGGAGAATGGTGTTGTGACCTATGATGTCTCCTGTAAACAATATTTCTGGATGCATGCATGTATAATATGGACCATACACGATTTTCCTGCATATGGCGATGTCTCTGGGTGGAGTACAAAAGGTTATCTAGCTTGTTTTCCTTGCTACAATGATCTGTGCCCAGTGGCTTTGACAAACAAGATTAGGTTCACTGACTATCGTGCTTTCTTGGGTAAGGACCACCCATGGTGAAGGAATAAGTCAGCATTTAACAATGAGGTTGAGCTTTGTGTGAAATCATTGGAGATGTTGGTGGAGAAGATATCATCAGCTTTGGATCGCTTGCCTGATGTCAAGTTTGGAAAGCCTAAGGATGGTAAGAAAAGACCTCGTATAGGGGTTTAGAATTGAATTGGAAAAAGAAGTCCATCTTGTTGGAGCTGCCATCTTGGAAGAATAAGAAGCTTTGACACAACCTTGATGTCATGCACATAGAGAGCAATATATGTCACAATTTATGTGGAACGATGTTGAACATAATTGGGAAAAAAAAAGACACTGAAAAAGCATGTGTAGATTTGAAAAAAATGCGCATGAGGCTAGATTTACACTTACAACAGCATCCTGATGGGTCCTTTTCCAAACCCCCAACAGTATTCACACTGACCCTGGAGGAGAGAAATTGTTTTTATGAGTTCTTAAAGTTGGTCAAGTATCCAGATGGCTATGCTGCAAACTTATTGGGGTGTGTTGATGCAACAAATGGTAGATTGTTTGGTCTTAAAAGCTACAATTGTCATGTGCTTCTACAAGGAATTCTTCCAATTGGGATGCATGGATACTTCAAAAAGGACATTTGCAATACATTGTTTGAGCTAGGCAATTTCTTCAAGGAGTTGTGCTCTAAGAAGCTAAGGCTGGAAGACTTGGAGCAATTACAGGAGTGCATAGTGATCATACTTTGCAAAATGGAGAAGATTTATCCTCCAACATTCTTTGATGTGATGGTCCATTTGGCTGTTCATTTGCCGAGTGAGACCATGCATAGAGGACCCATGCAGTATCGGTGGATGTACCCAATTGAAAGGTAGGTCTTACATTGTCAAAATGTATTTTAATCATATATAATGTGTAATCTTAAGAAACTTGCAAAATTGGTGCTTGTTTCAAAGTTTCTTGGAACTTTTAAGGGGTTTGTCCCAAATCGAGCATGACTTGAGGGCTCAATTGTTGAGGCTTACATTGTCAAGGATTGTACAACTTTTTGCTCGATGTATCTCGATGGAGTTGACATTGTATTTAATCGAGAGGAGCGAAATACAGCTGGGGATTGTGGAAGCTACCAGGGATTAGCAGTCTTTATAGGAAATGCCCATCTTTTCGGTGCCAAGACTTATGAGGTGCCGCGGGATCAACTCGACATGGCGCACTGGTTTGTGCTTTACAATAGCCATGAAGTGAATCCGTATTCAACGTATGTGCTTTTGTTAGTTTAGCATATTCTTAGCCTTTTAATGTTTTCGAGCAATATGTTGAAACTCTTTTTTTAATCTTGTGTAGTGAACATAGGGATCTATTATAGATTCCATCTGGACAAGATATCATCTCATTGCAAAAGAAAGAATTTCCCAATTGGTTCAAAGAGTGTGTAAGTTAAATAAATTTTCACTACACACACACATATACTTCTCACTTGACATGTTCATGTAGATAAATGAATTGTGTCACTGGAAAGCACCAGAAGCAACCAATGAGTTGTGATTATTAGCAAATGGCCCTGATTTACTAGTGCAAACATTTTCCGGTTATATGTATAATGCATCAAATTCACTAACAGAGAGTGCGACAATTGTTGTTTAAGTCAAAATAGTGGTGTGGCTGTGGATGGGGATCATGATGTTTAGACAATCGAATTTTATGGTTACCTGTCTAGGGTTTGGCAATTAAAGTACATTTTTCATCATGAAGTAGTTTTGTTTGAATGTGAGTGGTATAACACTGGCAGTCCTAGAACAATTAAAACCAATGGATACTGCATAAGCATTGATATTTGGAATCGATGATAAAAAAGTGACCCATTCGTCCTACCAAGCTAGGTGCGTCAAGTCTAGTATGTAAATGACACAAAGCTAGGTTCTAATTGGCATATTGTGTTACGGTCCTAACATCGAGGAGCGTGGGATGTACCAAAGGTTGAACCTATTGACGAAGAAAATAACGACGCATTCCAGTAGGATGTCACTAATGGAGTATGCCTAATCGATGTTGCAACTACCTCTAATCAACATCATAGAGATAGGGGTGGTCCCGAGATCATTCCCGGGAACAGAGTTACACAGCTATGGAGGCACCAACTAGATAAACCAGAGGGGGATGAGGTTGACAAGGATGATGAAATTATGGCGGAGAATGGAGATCACCAAGAAGATGAATCGCACAGTCATCATCCCGATTCTGACATGGATCCTGACATGGATTCTGATAGATAGTTTTGCTTGATTTATGATTTGATGGTGGAAAAATATTTGTAATAATGACACATATCTATTTTATATATTTTGATTCCCTGTACATTTTAAATCTTCTTTAATATTCTTATAATAATCATAATGTCTATATATTACTGTTTATGTCAATTTGCATACTAGTAGAGCAAACTGCCAAAGTCTAAGAAAAGACATGTCCAGCCTGGTTATCTGGAAAAAAAGAAGATAGCAGCATGTGAGAGTCATGACCGGGAGGTAATGGAGTCTTTGGGGTTGCATCGAGCTACCGGTGCTTGGATTGCCGGGCTGGGCAAGAACACCTGATCGTCTTCCATAAAGGGGAAACGGAAAAGAACAATGGGCAAGGTGGACGGCCAGGAGTACATACTGTCTAAATGCGATGATGATGATTAGTTACGAGATGTAAACTATACTAGCTCAAGTGTTATCACCATTTTTTTGTTTTTGATTACCCATGTTCCCTTTATTAATTTTCAATGTATTTTGTTTTGGCAGGGCCTTAATATGCCTCCTCATCGTATGTTACCATTTTCATTAACTGGTACTATGTCACTTGGAGACAAACCTCTCGAGCTTGCACGTGATTAGCAGCCTAGTCCAATCACGCAGTCCAACCACTTAGGTATTAATAAGAGATTATACTTTATTATAATTTAACTTGTTCAATATATATCTATTAGATAACTCGAATAACAACATGATTTTATATGCAGCATGAGCCTCGGATTCGGTCTCATTAGCCCCATCCTAGACACGCAGGCGTGGAGTAACATGGGGTTGGGGGATCAAGAAAATTCTCAAGCAATTTGGGAAGCTCCCAATGGACATTCTAGCTGAGTACGGGGCACCAGTAGGGCCCAATGCCCCATCCTTTGCTCAGGAGTGTGGGTTACAGGTTCAAGCCCATGCTCCCATCCAAGGTATCAAGTAGTGGACCAAGATTAAGGATCAGGATAAGGAGCCATGCATTAGGCGTGTTTTGGTAATTGCATTATATCTTATTAATTTATTTAATTCAATGTCTATGTGTTCGCTAATTACCAAAATATTAAACATGTACACTTTTTCAGGGCAAGTACACCCTTGATGACTATGATACAAATGAGATGGTGCAGAAGGCCGTGGATTCCAAATGTGGCTACAGATATAGGGATCATCGGTATAAGATGCATATGCACTACAAAAAGCTAATGAAGGATAGTGTAGATGCCAGGAGTCAGCCTTATCGAGGGATGGCATTGTCTACTTGGGACAAGCTAATTACATATTGGAACACTAATGCGTGGAAGGTACTCACTTCATTGTTATCCATAGAAAGAATAACCCCCAAATAAGCACAACTTTAATATATATAAAGTGCACCAATTTTTTTGTAGAAAAAGGCTGAGCAAAATGCCAAGACTAGGGTGGCTCTTAAGACCAATCATGCATGTGGCTCGCAGTCCTTCCCAGCTACCATGACCATAAGGGTAATGTGCTATGAAGTTTCATAAAAACCTTGATAGTTATTTTAATATATATCATTTTCATATGCATATCTATTGAAAACAAGCTGCAGGAATGATGGTGTCGAGCCCCACATCATTGACTTCTACAATGACACCCATTGGACGAGGAAAAAGAATGATTGGGTGACCCCTGAGTGTGGTGTATCATATGTATGTAATCTTGTAAACTTAGATTCAGCCCTAGTTTTAGGGTTTGGGATTGTTTAATTCTTTTGATAATTACAGGCGAAGCTTGTGGAGAAGCACAATGATCTAGCTCTAAACATGTCATAGGAGGACTTGTCTGTAGATGTGTTTGGGGCTAGATCTGGCTACATGAAGGCACTTGGCAAGTGACCTTCTTCTTCTTTACATACCACTGCTCGATCGCATGCACATAAAGATGAGTTGAGCTGCCTGAGGGAGCAGGTGGACACACTAATGAGAGAGGAGTAGGAGAGGGATGTAATGAAGAAGCAATAAGAAAGTTCCATGCTGAGATGATAGTGATGCTTGCGAAGGCCGGTGTGTATCTAGTGTAGGATGGTGTAGTAGGCTTATCTAGTGGCAGTCAGTCATTCGATGGTTAGGTTTGTATTTGATTATGTGTTGGTTGATTTTCTGTGGGGAATTTTGCCTTAGGTTTGGGTTGAGGGACCATATGCTCCCTTGGGGCTTAGTTCTAGGATGAAACCCATGTGCTTTAAACTAAAAAATTTGTTCAAATAATTACTTTCTTTCAGTCCTATCTTCTCTTAGAAAACCCAATTCCGAAAAAGTCATATGCCCACTATATTGTCACAAGTCTCAACAATATCCAAATTTACGGCAAATGAAGCTATTTATACTTAAGACACCTACCTAGTACTTGGTCTGACTAGTAGCTCATGCAACCATAAATAGCTTACAGAAAGCTATGTTCGTTGTAGTCTTGAGTCGGGCGCTTTAGAGATTAACGTGCCCTAGTCACCTTTCTTTTGTTGAACACTTTGAGGTTTTCACCAAAAGATTGTGTAATCTACAATGAAATATGTGAACTCTCAAGTCTCAAGCAGCTTATCAATTAGTTTGGGGACTTTGGGATGACTAGAATAGTAAGGTCTTCGTGCAAACCTAACCACATGCTGTCTCATATTCCTTTTCAAGTAAGTTAACTTGAATGGTAGTCATCAAGTAACTATTTAGCTATCAAGAAGATGTTGACCCTAAGAAAGAAAAAAAAAAGAAAAAAAGAAATTAAAAAAAGATACAATTGTCATTACATAAATAGAGGCTCCGTAATTGGCATTACATGTGATATGTAGGTGAGGCCCATGGGTCCCACTGTAAAAGAGACAATTATCTACTAATAGAACCTTGATGGTTCTTGCCCTTACTTTCTCAAGAATTGCAATTTCATGTTTGGGTTTTGGTACTGCTACGATATCTACTTGGAAGAATAATCTGTATAAGAGGGACTAGATAACTCTGAAGATGAGGATAAGGATCCTTTTAAGATAGTCTTGATTTCATTTTCTATTTTTACTTTTGTTTTTGGGCAGTCAGGAGCTATGTGTCCTTTTTCCTTACAGTTATAGCATTGTATTTCTTTTTTCTTGGGATAAGAAGTGGATGGATTGTTGTATGTTGTATAAGTTTTCTTTGATCTTTTATAAGTTGGGTCAATAGCCGAACTATCATTGGAAACATTTACATATTTTCAAAAAAGTTATTATCAAGAATGGACTTGTTTTATCTCAAAAGAAAATGAATTTCTTTCAAATAAAAATTTAGTTTCCTAGCTATCCTTATTCAGACCATCTTTTAAATTTACAAGCCTTCAGGAATTATCCTTTCTCACAATGACACCAATCACCAGCAAAAGCAAAGCCTTTATGTAGGAATCAAGCTCATCTTCTATCCCTACATCTCAGCAAATATCAAGCCCTTTCTTCAATCCTGGATTATCCGGTATTTCTTAAGAACTTATCAATGCCCATTGGAGTGCAATTCTTTCCAACAAAAGAAAAAACACTTGAAAAACCTTATCTAAAATTGCAAACCATATCAAGGATTTAGAAAACCAAATCCTTATGTGTCATAACCTACATCAAAGAGCACTGTTATCTAGCTATGCTAATGAAAATACGTCCAGAATACACCTCCTGGAAAAGGTTAACACAGCCTTTCCAGATGAGATAGTTGTATGAATTAAAGAAAAAACTCTTTCTTGTCAAATCAAGGAGCGATTAATGCTCAAAGCTCAATATATAAGCTGGGCAACTGGCTTTCCAAAATTGTTCCTGCCATCACATGAAATTGATATTTCATATATCGAATAAGGCTTAGTCCAAAGATTTCTTACACAGAGATGATTTTGAAATAATACAGCAGCTCTATGCAATAGTGCGACATGCCCTTCGTAGCCTTGGAGTTACCAACAGACAAATTCTCATAACGATTTCATCAAGCTTGGGTGAAAGATCAGAAATTCGGTTTTATCAACCATATCAAATATGGACCATCATGGATTATGAAGAAGGAGATTTATTCTGCAAAAGATTCATTTCTACAATACATGATTATGAGCATCTCCATATAAGCTATCCTTCTCAATGGTATGAATCTCATGAATATGCTACAGAAGAATACAGTCTCGAGCGCCTACAAAATTATAATGTTGTTGCTGAACAATATCAAAGATTTCTTAATTTAAAAGAACATTTTGAATTTGCAAGTACATACAGATATGTTTGGTGCGATGGTAGAAGAGTTGTTTGTATTGCAAATGATCTTGCTGAATAATCGACAGTTATGTAGAACCCTTCAAAATCTGGACATGCTTATCTTAATCAAATTCTCAATGACTATGAAGATATGTCTTTTGATATTTAAGAGAAAACTCATGAAGAGTTAATTCAATTATTCCATGGAGAAATTAAAAATGATACTGAAGATTGGAATGACCCTTGTCCTAATTTTGATGTTATTATGAAGTTCTCTGGCAGCAATCAAATTCTACAGTAGGAATAGTATAAAGATTCTTAATCTAGGAAGCATACGAAGGCTTGCAAAGAGAAAAGACCAAAGCATATTACTTTCTACAAGCTCATCAATGGTTTTATGAAAAAGTAGTCTGCAAAAGTCATGTCTCCCAAAAGGCGATTATCCCTTATCTACTTTTAAAGAAAAGGTATTCAAGTGCAAAAGGTATATGCAATCATTCTCTTGAGAAAAACTAGCATAAAGACTAAAAACAAAGAAATGTTGCCTCCAATAAAGCTGAGTTGTAGTGAAATACTTGACCTTATCTAGCAGTAAAATCTAGAAACATCAAGAAAAGTGCTGCCAGCACAGTAAATGAAATGCAAATTCAACAGTAATGAAATGTAAATTATGTTTACAAAGGCTATAAATATGTGTAGCTTTCCCCTTGTATAGGCAAAAGTTGGAATACCAGTCAAAATCCAGCCTTGCTTCCACTACCATCTCCTCTCTCTCTCTTCTCCTTTCCGCTTTTTGTATACCCACCATATTCCCATTTGATAGCAGAGCCAAGTTGGCATCAAGTTGGTATGAAATTTGTAATCAAGTACTTTGGTAATATAAAGCCATTTTGTGAGTAATTCTTCACTTATCTTTGTTATATTATGTTTTGATTTTGCTTATGGAATTGCTGACACAAAAGTAAGAATGTAAACAATCTTAATACTTGGTTGTGTGTTTGTTATTATTGAGAAATTTTAATCATATTCTGCCCAGAGCGAATTTGAGGTAACCATTGTTGTCGCCGTTGTCAGCCGTGTGAAGGCATTTAAGGTGCCTTTGTTGGTGTGTAAATTCTCTATTTCGTTAAATACTCATGGTGGTTTTGATTAAAATAACTCTATAATACAAATTATGGCTAAGCTTATTAAGAAGTTTGTACCTTCTTCTTCCTCATCATCAAATTCCTTATCTTTTATGTCTATTAAACATAATGAAGAAATCAGCTATGACGATTTAGATCAGGTCATTTGTGACTATACTATTCCAACCGTAAATAAAAATGAAATTTATAAAGTTGGAAGTTTTCAATTAAAATCAAGTTATAAAGTAAAAACCATTGAAAGAACCGAATCTATTACCAGTAATATTCAGCATCTTTCTTCAATCAAGCCTTATTAAATAAAGGAGAATGTTAAAACATTCAATTATATTCATTTTGGATTAGTACAAGTTGCTCTAAAGCCATTTATAAGGCTTGGACGTAGAACTGAAGCTCTCATCTATGTTCAAGATAAATGACATAAAAAATTTCAGTAATTCATTACTTGGAATGGTTGAATCAAGTTTGGCCAATAGCCCTACTTTCTTTAATTGCTTTCCAAATTTCTCTGTTTCCCTTACAGATCCAGGTGCACATGAAGCTCTTACCTAAGCTATTAAGACAAAAGGTTTTGATATGAATCCTTATAATCAAAATCTTGCTCTCATATATAGAGTCTATTATAAACTCAAGAATTCAGATGTTCCAGGTACAGCTTATTCTAATCAAGTAAAAGGAATGACTACTTTATTCCAAGTTAATTTTAAAAATAAATTAAATATTCCAAAACTCATACAATGGAATGATATTAATCTCTTTGGTAGATGGAGCTTAGAAAATGCTCAACAAGAAAGATCTTTAGAAAATAAAGATATTGAAACAATTATTGAACATGAAGATGGAAATATTGAAATAAATTTTCAAATAGATTTTAAAGATACAACTCCTACAGCTTATCAACCTTCTAGAGAATCTTATTCACGTCCTCCTTCAGTGGTAGGGTCTCCTATAAAAAAACCATCCAGAGTTTCTTATTCTGCACCTCATACAAATCTGAGACCTACAAGCTTCGTTTATCCTTCTTATCAAGCTTCAGAAAATATAAGAAATCATACTTCTCCAACTAATACATATAATCCTTCTGAATCTGATTTCAATATAAATGTTATTGAAATCTTTGAAATTGATAAAGAAATGTTAACAAAGAATTTCTCTTTACATCCTTTAACAAAAACCTTTTTTAAACAGGTTTCTCAAGAACATAAAGATTTCTTAAAAGAAAAATGGTGTAAGTATATATATGATAATCAAAAAAATATTTATTTCTTTTACTGGCTTAAACTAGCCATGAAGAAAGCATATAAAACTGGAGAATTAACTATCAATATGATAACTAAATTAAGCTCTTCTTGGATTATAGATTCTACCAGTTCCTCTCGAAACGAACTAAAGAATCTATATATCCTCCATTACATTAAATTATTTATAAAGAAACTTTAGCTATACTTATAAAAGATGTTGCAAAAATACAAGGAGATAAAGGTAAATCTGAATTTATTTACAAATTAGACTTAAGTCATGTTTTCGAACAAATCAATTATACAAATATAAATCTTAACACTATTGGTCAACAATCTAATAGAATTGAAAATAAAGTTGAAAATATTTTGCAGCTATATGAAACTACTTCTTCTTAAAAAGTAATTAGGACACAACCGTTAGGCTTTCAAGGTGAAGCCCTGGAAGATCTAAAGTTAGAAAAGAAACCTTTATAGTTTTTAGATGAATTAATTAATCAATTATCTCATAGTTTTACAAATATAAAACCTTAAGAAAATAAAAACAAAAAAGAAGAAAAATCTATAAATGTTTTAGTTTCAACTTCTAAAGTTTCTACTTTAAGCTCAGAATTTTCTGTTTCTGACTCTCTAGAACAAAAGTCTAAAACATGACGATCAAAATGATGATCAAGATCAAGAATCTCTACAACTAAATAAAATATTTAAAAGACAAAAACCAATTGTTTATATCGCTAAAACAAGGAATTATTATTCAAGACCAACTCCTGTTGATCTTCAATTCAAAGAACAAGCCCTTTTAAATGGTCTTTCTCATTTTGAAAACTCTTCCATATATGAATGGAATTTAGATGGCTTATCTAAATGTCAAATTCTTCAAATATGCCAATATATGATGATATATGTCTTTACCATCATGGCAGCTGGTAATGACCAAAGACATGTGGTAAACACAGTTGTCCTTGGATTTACTGGACAACTACATGGTTGGTGGGAAAAATACCTATCCGATATAGAAAGAAATGCTATACTAAATGCAGTAAAAAGTGATCCCTTAGGAAATCTTGTTCTTACTCCTCAAGGTCAAATGATCCCTAACTCTATATATATGCTTATTACTAGCATAGTTAAACATTTTATTAGAAAGTGATCTCTAACTCTAATTATATGAATGTAGAAGAAAAATTAAAAACCCAATTAATCAATTTATCTTGCCCAACATTATCAAATTTCCATTGGTATAAAGATGTTTTCCTATGAACACTATACAATTGATGCAAGCAATTCGGAATTTTGGAAAGAAACATTTATATCCGGTCCTCCTAAACTTTTTGCAAAAAAAGTTAAAGAAGAATTAAAATCAGAAAATTAAGGAAACTTGAATTATGGATTTTATACATACTGTGATCTAATTCAAAAGATAAATAAAGTTGGATTTTCATTATACATTGAAATCAAACTTAAATGTCAAATTGAAAAAATTTCTGTTTCTGTTTGAATTTGAATAAGGATAGTCAGGAAACTGATTTTCTATTTGAAGAAATTTTATTTTCTCTTGAGATAAAACAAGTCCATTCTTGATAATAACTTTTTTGAAAATATGGAAATGTTTCCAATGATCACAAATTGATTTTGAAAACACAAGTATATCATCAACATAAACAACGATAAAGCTTGATATGGATTAAAAATTTCATTCATTATTCTTTGGAATTCTAAAGGAGCATTTTTCAAACCAAACGGCACAATGTTCCATTCGTAATGTCCAAATGGTATTGTAGAAGCAGTTTTATACCTGTCCTCCAGGTGATTTGAATTTGCCAAAATTTGGATTTAAGATCAAATTTGGAAAAAATGAAGGCACCAGAGCGACAGTTAATAAGATCCATTTTATTTGAAATTGGATATCAAATTCTTTTTAAAACTTTATTTAAAGGCTTGTAGTTGATAACAAGACGAGGAACTCTGCGTTCTTGTTCAGTCACTTTATTGACATAAAACACTGTACAGCTCCAAGGAGATTGTGATTTCTGAATAAGCTTTTTGGCAAGAAAATCTTTGATTTCTTGATTACATAATTGAACAAGGTCTTTATTCATTTGGGTAGGTTGTGCTTTAGTAGGAATTTGTGCTTCATTAAAATTGTCAATGTATGATAGTGAAACAGTATAATGTTTCCTATGCCAAAGGTAGAAGAAGATCAGAACAGCATTCTGTTTCAAGAGATTTTTGAAATTGTATTTAGTCTTTTTGAAATTTTGGTTTTTGTAATCCTTCTTCAATTCTTAAAGAATTCATATCTTCTTGAAGATATGCAATTTGTTTTTCTTTATAAGCAATTTGATTTTGAATGATATTTAGATGTTGATTAAGAGATGATTCAACAAAATAAAAAATTAATTCTTTATTGTCTAAAATAGTTTTTAAGCCTGATGAATCAATTTGAAAAGGCTGTAGAATCTGTAGAAAAGGATTTCCAAGGAAAACATCATTGTTTAAATCCTTTCCTAGCAGGAAATTAGTCTTTATACATTTTCCATTTTTACAAACATGGACGTTATTTAATTTATAGTGGATACGGAGTTTGTCACTAGTAGTTCCTAGGTTGAGTTTATTTTTAGTTTTTTCATAATATTTTGTTGGGATTAATCCTTCTCTTATTAAATTAACATCTGCGCCACTATCTAGTAAACAGAGTGCTTTAATCTTTGACCGTAATTGTAACTTGAGCTTTCTATTTTTGAAGTGGATTTCTTGTTAAAGAATTTACAAAACCATTTAAGTCTTTACCAAATTCTTCTTGATGTTCCAAATTATCATTATTTTCTTAATAATTTTTAAGTGTATGAAATTTAAGATTTTCAACACGTTGTTTGAGATCTTGAAGTTCATTCAAATCTTGTTTTAATTGTTTTATTTCTTACTTTTGATTATTAATTTCTTTATAAAGATCTTGAATTGGAAGATGAGGTGGAGCTTGTTGCGCTCTTAGCCTATCTAGAACAGTTTTTACACTGAATTGTTTAGGTAAGTCAGATATAGTATTTGATGTAGAAGCTTTTCCTTTTTTATTCCCTTTATTTATATTCTGTATTTTTTCAAAATATTTATTTTTTAATTCTTCATCTTTAAAATCTTTAAACATTTCTAGCACCATTTCTTCTGGAGCAGAAAGGACGTTTAAAGATAAAGAGGAAGAAGAGACAGATTCATATTGTATATCACTATCAAATGTTCTATAATGACATGTACCTGAAGAGTAAGAAGAAGAATAATATGTATCAGAAAAAGAATAATCTGTATTAGAGGGGCTAGATAACTCTGAAGTTGAGGATGAGGATCCTTTTAAGATAGTCTTGATTTCATTTTCTATTTTTACTTTTGTTTTTGGGCGGTCAGGAGCTATATGTCCTTTTTCCCTACAGCTATAACATTGTATTTCTTTTTTCTTGGGTTAAGAAGTGGATGGATTGTTGTATGTTGTATAAGTTTTCTTTGATCTTTTATAAGGTTTTTTATGGGAAGATTTTTAATGATATCTTTTTGAGGGAACATAATATTGTGGAGTTGAAAAATTTTTAGATTGTCTTTTTTGATGGTTTTTTTTTAAGTTTTTCTTTTTATTCTGGCTAGAAGGGCTTATTAATGGTTCCATGCCAAATTGATAGCAAAAATCACAAAGTTCATACTTGCTTATACATTTTTTACTTTCAATTTGTTGTTTAAGTTTGATTTCATTGCATAAATAAAATTTAACTTTATTTATCTTTTGAATTAGATCACCATATGTATAAAGTCCATACTTTAAGTTTCCATAATTTTCTGATTTTAATTCTTCTGTAACTTTTTTACAAAGAGTTTAGGAAGACTACATATAAATTTTTCTTTCCAAAATTCTAAATTGCTTGTATCAATTGTATAGAGTTTTGATAGAAAAACATCTTTATACCAACGAAAATCAGATAATGTTAGGCAAGATAAATTGATTAATTGGGTTTTTAATTTTTCTTTTACATTCATATAATTACCAACAAAATGTTTGACAATGTTGGTAATAAGCATATATATAGAGTCAAGAATCATTTGACCTTGAGGAGTAAGAACAGGATTTCCTGAGGGATCTCTCTTTATTGGATTTAGTATAGCATTTCTTTCTATATTAGATAGGTATTTTTACCACCAACCATGTAGTTGTCTAGTAAATCCAAGGACAATTGCATTTACTATATGTCTTTGGTCATTACCAGCCGCTATGACGGTAGAGGCATATATCATCATATGTTGGCATATTTGAAGAATTTGATTTTCAAATAAGCCATCTAAATTCCATTCATATACTAAAAAGTTTTCAAAAAGAGAAAGACTAGTTAAAAGGGCTTGTTCTTCAAATTGAAGATCAACAGGAGTTGGTCTTGAATAATAATTCTGTGTTTTAGTTGTAGAAATAATTGGTTTTTGCCTTTTAAATATATTATTTAGTTGTAGAGATTCTTGATCTTGATCATCTTTTTGATGGTCTTGATTTTCATGAGATGTTTTAAACTTTTCTTCCAGAGAGTCAGAAATAGAGAATTCTGAGTCGAACTAGAAACTTTAGAAGTTGAGACTAAAATGTTTATAGATTTTTCTTCTTTTTTGTCTTTATTTTCTTGAAGCTTTATATTTGTAAAACTATAAGATAATTGATTAATTAATTCATCTGAAAACTTTAAAGGTTTTTTTTATCTAACTTTAGATCTTTAAGGGCTTCACCTTGAAAACCTAAAGACTGTGTCTTAATTATTTTTTGAGAAGAAGTAGTTTCATAAAGCTGCAAAATATTTTCAACTTTATTTTCAAGTCTATTAGTTTGTTGACCAATAGTATGAAGATTTATATTTGTATAATTGTTTTGCTCTAAAACACTGCTTAAGTCTGATTTGTAAATAAATTTAGATTTACCTTTATCTCCTTGTATCTTTGCAACATCTTTTATGGGTACAACTAAAGTTTCTTTATAAATGATTTGATGTAAAGGAGGATGTATAGATTCTTTAGTTCTTTGTGGAGAGGAACTGGTAGAAGCTATAATCCAAGAACAACTTAGTTTAGTTATCATATTGAAGGAAAAATCTTGAGTTTTATAAACTTTCTTAATGGCTAATTTAAGCCAGTCAAAGAAATAAATATTGCTTTGATTTTCATACATATAATTATACCACTTTCTTTTAATAAAATTTTATGTACTTGAGAAACCTGTTTAAAAAAGATTTTTGTTAAAGAATGTAAAGATAAATTCTTTTTTAACATTTCTTTATTAATTTCAAAGCTTTCAATAACAATTATATTGAAATCAGATTCAGAAGGATTAGATGCATTAGTGGGAGAAGCATGATTTCTTATATTTTCTGAAACTTGATAAGAAGGATACACAAGGCCTGCAGGTCTCAGATCTGTATAAGGTGTAGAAAAAAAACTCTAGATGGTTCTTTTATAGAAGATCCTACCACTGAAGGAGGATGTGAATAAGATTTTCTAGAAGGTTGATAAACTGTAGGAGTTGTATCTCTTGAATTTGTTTTAAAAATTTATTTCTACACTTCCATCTTCATGTTCAATAATTGTCTCAATATCATTATTTTCTAAAGATCTTTTTGGTTGAGTATTTTCTAAGCGTCATCTACCAGAGAGATTAATATCATTCCATTGTATGAGTTTTTGAGTATTCACTTTATTTTTAAAATTAGTTTGGAATAAAGTAGTCATCTCTTTTGCTTAATTAGAATAAGCTATGCCTGGAACAATTGAATTCATGAGTTTATTATAAACTCTATATATGAGGGCAAGATTTTGTTTATGAGGATTCATATTAAAACCTTTTGTCTGGATAGCTAAGGTAAGAGCTTCATGTCCACCTGGATCTGTAGGGGAAATAGAGAAATTTGGAAAGCAATTGAAGAAAGTAGGGCCATTAGCCAAACTTGATTCAACTATTCCAAGTAATGAATCACTGAATTTTTTATGTCTTGTATCTTGAACATAGATGAGAGCTATAGTTCTAAGTCCAAGTCTTGTTAATGGCTTTAGAGCAACTTATAGTAATCCAAAATGAATATAATTGTATGTTTTAACATACTCCTTTATTTTACGAGGCTTGATTAAAGAAAGATGCTAAATATTACTGGTAATTGATTCAGTTCTTTCAATGGTTTTTTACTTTATAACTTGATTTTAATTGAAAACTTCCAACTTTATAAATTTCATTTTTATTTATGGTTGGAACTGTCCAATTACAAATAATCTGATCTAAATCGTCATAGCTAATTGCTTCACTATTTTTAATAGACATCGAAGATAAGGAATTTGATGATGAGGAAGAAGAAGGTGCAAACTTCTTAATAAGCTTAGCCATAATTTGTATTACAGAGTTATTTTAGCCAATACCACCATGAGTATCTAATGAAATAGAGGATTTACACAACAACAAAATGCCTTAATTGCCTAGACACGACTGACAACGGCGACAACAATGGCTACCTCAAATTCACTTCGGGTGGAATATGATTAAAATTTCGCAATAATAACAAACACACAATCAAGTATTATGATTTTTGACCTTCTTACTTTTGAGTTAGTACTTCCTTAAGCAAAATCAAAACATAACATAACAAAGATAAGTGAAAAGATACTCACAAAACAACTTTATATTGCCAAAGTACTTGATTACAAGTTTGATACCAACTTGATGTGAACTTGTCTCTGATACCAAATGGGAAGATGGTGGGTATACAAAAAGCAGAAGGGAGAAAAAAGAAGAGGAGATGGTAGTGGAAGCAAGCTGGATTTTGACTAGTATTCTAACTCTTTCCTATACAAGGGGAAAGCTACACATATTTATAGCCTTAGCAAACAAAATTCACATTTCATTACATCTGCATGTAAACGGAATTTGCATTTCATTTGATGAGCTAGCATTTTGTCGTGATGCTTCTGGACTTTACATCTAGTTGTCTTGATGCTTCTGGATAAGATCATAATTTGTACTATAGATGAACTTTATCGATGTCAGTTGTCATATTCTAAATGATCAAAGATGTCATAATAGCTTTGTGGAAAATTGAGTGGCTGTAATGGCTTTATTTCTTTCCTTTTCTTCGGATAAAAATGAATCCTTCATCATCACTTTTCGTCTCTTCAGCATCTGTATCGGGTTCAAGGGCAATAATTTTCAAAAGGATTGTCGTCAGCCCAAAGGTGATGCGGTTGCTGGCCAAAACTTAATGGAGAATTTTCAGATGACCTTTCTTTTTATATTTGTTCAATAATTTTCTTTTGAAGATCTTTTTTGAGTTGAAGCAAATCTATTGCTACAAAAAGAGCGGAAGGAGAGGCAAAATAAAAACTCTTCTGTTTGTCAATATCACTTGCTAGATAAAGCCATTCTTTTTCTTTTTCAGGAGTTTTAAGAATTCAGAGAATGATGGGTTTGTAGCTTGATTGGTGGAATATTGCTGAAGTATTGTAGATCATCCAAACTAAAACTGGAGGACTGAAGTCAATTTCTTTATAAAAATTCCATTTCAAAATCCAGGGAATCTCTTGCTTGCGATAAAACTGCATAGTAACATAGGGTTCAGTTGCAAGCTGTAGGTGCTGATAAAGGCTTTTTTCTTTTGATTTGAAAGAAGCTTTAAATGATGTAGAATACGATTCGTAAATAGGAAGCAGTGCTTGAGGAAAGATGTCTTTAGTGGCACCAAAAGGTATCCAGAATTGTGTGAAAAAACACATAGGTTGTTGATGGGAGTTTGATTTGAATTTGATAAAATAAGAATGCTGGAAAGATGGGTTTTGATAATAGAGGATGACTTCCCAAGCAGAAATATAGTCATAATAATTAACAATAAGTTTTGAATCAAGCCATTGAGGCATATGAAGAGGGCGTCCCATTCTTTTGTAGAGAGAACATGCAGAATCTTGATTTTTGAATATAGAATAATAGTGTTGGTTGGTAAAGCATTGAAGTATGAAATTTGTGATCCATCGGTATAATCAATAATATAGCTACATGTTCTGATAAGAATCTGTTCATAAACTTTATAGTCAAGGGGTTGGATATATAAGTGTTCTAGAGAAAAAAGGATTTGGATAAGATGTTTAATGGAAATGGTATCGGCATAAGACATATCATCTAAGGAATAGATTCTCAATGGTGCTTTTGTAGCAGAATTTTGGGCTTGTGAAGCTTGAGGTTTTCTGGATATAGGGCTTGATAGACTTTGAAATTGAGGAATATTAGAAGTATGGGTTGCTTCCCATCGCTCAAGATAATTGCCGCTGGATTTTTTGGATAAAGGTGTAGTATTCATAATGGAAGAAACTTTATCAGTTGGAAACTGGAGAAGGTCTAATCTGGCAAGGCTTCATTGTTTAATACTCATTTGCCCCTATAAAAACTTATAAGATAAAAAATCTGGAAGAGAATTAGTTCTGCCTGCAGTGTACTCAATGTCAAAGTCAAATATGGCTGATAAAGCTTGCCAGTGAGCAAAGATTTGCTCAGCAGCAAGAATTTTTACATCTTTTTCTAAAATTTCTTTAGCAGATTTACAATCTATTCTTAATAAAAAATTTTTATTTAATAAATCACTTTGAAATTTCATTATACTGTTAACAATAGATAGGATTTCTTTTTTTTATTGTTGAATAATTCTTTTGAGTAGAGTTCCATGTTCTAGAGGTAAAGCGAATAACTTCTTCTTTGCCAAGAATATTTTTTTGTAAAAGAATTCCTCCATAACCTATTTCTGAAGCATCAATTTGAACAATTTTTTGTAAGTCTGGATGAGGAATAGTTAAGTAGGGTAAATTTTGAACCTTTTCTTTAATAGTTTGGACAACTTTCATATGGGCAGAAGACCATTCTTGAGGGTCTTTCGTTAAACGAGCTTATAATATGTTGTTCTTTTGCAAGGTCTTTATAAAAGTCTGAGACGTAATTAAGACATCCAAGAAAGTGTTGTAATTGTTCTTTATTAAGGATTTCATCTAGAAATTGAGGAGCAAATTTAATAACTCTTTGAATTGGGGAAATAGTTCCTTTTTTTTATTACGAATCCAAGAAATTGAATTTCTGTTTGAAAAAGTTTCATTTTCTTTTGATATAAAACAAGTCCATTCTTGATCATAACATTTTTGATAATATTTAGATGTTTCCAATGATCACAAATTGATTTTGAAAACACAAGTATATCATCGATATAAACAAGGATAACATTTGTTTTGGATTAAAAATTTCATTCATTATTCTTTGGAATTCTGAAGGAGCATTTTCAAACCAAACGGCATAACATTCCATTCATAATGTCCAAATGGTACTGTAAAAGTAGTTTTATACTTGTCCTTCAGGTGATTTGAATTTGCCAAAATTTAGATTTAAGATTAAATTTGAAAAAAATGAAGGTACCAGAGAGACAGTTAATAAGATCCGTTTTATTTGGAACTAGATATCGGATTGTTTTTAAAACTTTATTTAAAGGCTTGTAGTTGATAACAAGATGGGGAACTCCTTGTTCTTGTTCAGGTGCTTTATTAACATAAAACGCTGCACAACTCCAAGGACACTGTGATTTCTGAATAAGCTTTTTAGCAAGAAGATCATTGATTTTTTGATTACATAATTGAGCAAGGTCTTTATTCATTTGGGTAGGTCTTGCTTTAGTAGGAATTTGTGCTTCATTAAAATTGTCAATATATGGTAGCAAAACAGTATGATGTTCCTATACCAAAAGGCAGAAGGAAGATCAAAACAACATTCTATTTCAAGATATTTTTGAAATTGGATTAAGTCTTTTGAAATTCTGGTTTTTGTAATCCTTCTTCAATTCTTAAAGAATTCATATCTTCTTAAAGATATGCAATTTGTTTTCTTTATAAGCGATTTGATTTTGAATGATATTGATATGTTGAATAGGAGATGATTCAACAGAATAAAAAATTAATTCTTTACCGTCTAAAATAGTTTTTAAGCCTGATGAATCAATTTGAAAAGGCTGTAGAATCTGTAGAAAAGGATTTCCAAGGAAACATCATTGTTTAAATCCTTTCCTAGCAGGAAATTAGTCTTTATACATTTTCCATTTTTACAAACATGGACGTTATTTAATTTATAGTGGATATGGACTTTGTCACTAGTAGTTCCTAGGTTGAGTTTATTTTTAGTTTTTTCATAATGTTTTGTTGGGATTAATCCTTCTCTTATTAAATTAACATCTACGCCACTATCTAGTAAACAGAGTGCTTTAATCTTTGACCTTAATTGTAACTTGAGCTTTCCATTTTTGAAGTGGATTTCTTGTTAAAGAATTTACAAAACCATTTAAGCCTTTACCAAATTCTTCTTGATGTTCCAAATTATCATTATTTTCTTAATAATTTTTAAGTGTGTGAAATTCAAGATTTTCAACACGTTGTTTTAGATCTTGAAGTTCATTCAAATCTTGTTTTAATTGTTTTATTTATTGTTTTTGATTATTAATTTCTTTATAAAGATCTTGAATTGAAAGATGAGTAGGAGCTTGCTGCGCTCTTAACCTATCTAGAATAGTTTTTATACTGAATTGTTCAGGTAAGTCAGATATAGTATTTGATGTAGAAGCTTTTCCTTTTTTATTTGCTTTTTTTATATTCTGTATTTTTTCAAAATATTTATTTTTTAATTCTTCATTTTTAAGGTCTTTAAACATTTCTAACACCATTTCTTTTGGAATAGAAAGGGCGTTTAAAGATAAAGAGGAAGAGCTAGCAGATTCATAGTGTATATCACTATTAAATATTTCATAGTGACATGTATCTGAAGAGTGTGAAGAAGAATAATTTGTATCAGAAGAAGTAGATGTCATTGAATTAGATGATGAAGATCCTTTTACAATAGTTTTTATTTCTTTTTTTTGTTTTTACTTTTATTTTTGGACAGTCAAGAGCTATATGACCTTTTTCTTTACAATTATAACATTGTATTTTATTTAGTTGTAGAGATTCTTGATCTTGATCATCTTTTTGGTCTTGATTTTCACGAGATGTTTTAGACTTTTCTTCCAGAGAGTCAGAAATAGAGAATTCTGAGTCGAACTAGAAACTTTAGAAGTTGAGACTAAAATGTTTATAGATTTTTCTTCTTTTTTGTCTTTATTTTCTTGAAGCTTTATTTTTGTAAAACTATAAGATAATTGATTAATTAATTCATCTGAAAACTTTAAAGGTTTTTTTATCTAACTTTAGATCTTTAAGGGCTTCACCGTGAAAACCTAAAGACTGTATCTTAATTACTTTTTGAGAAGAAGTAGTTTCATAAAGTTGCAAAATATTTTCAACTTTATTTTCAATTCTATTAGTTTGTTGACCAATAGTATGAAGATTTATATTTGTAAAATTGTTGTGTTCTAAAACATGGCTTAAGTTTGGTTTGTAAATCAATTCAGATTTACCTTTATCTACTTGTATCTTGCAACATCTTTTATGGGTAGGCTGAAGTTTCTTTATAAATGATTTGATGTAAAGGAGGATGTATAGATTCTTTAGTTCTTTGTGAAGAGAAACTGGTAGAAGCTATAACCAAGAATAACTTAATTTAGTTATCATATTGATGGATAAATCTTCAGTTTTATAAGCTTTCTTAATGGCTAATTTAAGCCAGTCGAAGAAATAAATATTTCTTCTATTATCATACATATAATTATACCACTTTTCTTTTAAGAAATCTTTATGTGCTTGAGAAACTTGTTTAAAAAGGTTTTTGTTAAAGGATGTAAAGATAAATTCTTTTTTAACATTTCTTTATTAATTTCAAAGCTTTCAATAGCATTTATATTGAAATCAGATTTAGAAGGATTATATATCTTAGTTGGAGAGGCATGATTTCTTATATTTTTTGAAGGTTGATAAGAAGGATAAACGATGCCTGTAGGTCTCAGATCTGTATGAGGTGTAGAATAAGAAACCCTAGATGGTTCTTTTATAAAAGATCCTACCACTGAAGGAGGATGTGAATAAGATTTTTTAGAAGGTTGATAAACTGTAGGAGTTGTTTCTCTTGAATCTGTTTGAAAATTTATTTCAACACTTCCATCTTCATGTTCAGTAATTGTTTCAATATCTTTCTTTTCTAAAGAACTTTCTGGTGAAGCATTTTCTAAGTGCCATCTACCAAATTGATGAGTATCATTCCACTATATGAGTTTTGGAATATTAAATTTATTTTAAAATTAGTTTGGAATAAAGTAGTCATCCCTTTTGCTTGATCAGAATACGCTATACTTGGAAAAACTGAATTCATGAGTTTATAATAAACTCTATATATAAGAGCAAGATTTTGATTATGAGGATTCATATCAAAACCGTTTGTCTAGATAGCTAAAGTAAGATCTTTATGTGCACCTAGATCTGTAAGGGAAACAGAAAAATTTGGAAAGTAATTGAAGAAAGTAGGGCCATTAGCCAAACTTGATTCAACCATTCCAAGTAATGAATCACTGAGTTTTTTATGTCTTGTATCTTGAACATAGATGAGAGCTTCAATTCTAAGTCCAAGTCTTGTTAATGGCTTTAGAGAAACTTATACTAATCCAAAATGAATATAACTGTATGTTTTAACATACTCCTTTATTTCATGGGGCTTGATTAAAGAAAGATGCTGAATATTACTAGTAATAGATTCAGTTCTTTCAATGGTTTTTACTTTATAACTTGATTTTAACTGAAAACTTTCAACTTTATAAATTTCATTTTTATTTACGGTTGGAATAGTCCAGTCATAAATAACCTGATCTATATCGTCATCACTGATTTCTTCACTTTTTTTAATAGACATAGAGGCTAAGGAATTTGATGATGAGGAAGAAGAAGGTATAAACTACTTAATAAGCTTAGCCATAATTTGTATTATAGAGTTATTTTAATCAAAACCACCATGAGTATCTAACGAAATAGAGGATTTATACACCAACAAAATGCCTTAAATGCCTTCACATGACTGATAACGGCGACAACAATGGCTACCTTAAATTCGCTCTAGGCAGAATATGATTAAAATCTCTCAATAATAACAAGCACACAACTAAGTATTAAGATTTTTGACATATTTATTGCTGAGTCAGCAATTCCTTAAGCAAAATCAAAGCATAACATAACAAAGATAAGTGAAGAAATACTCACAAAGTGACTTTATATTGCCAAAGTACTTGATTACAAGTTTGATACCAACTTGATGCCAACCTGGCTCTGATACCAAATGAGATGATGGTGGGTATACAGGAAGCGGAAAGGAAAAGAGAGAGGAGATGATAATGGAAGCAAGGCTAGATTTTGACTGGTATTCCAACTCTTGCCTATACAAGGGGGAAGCTACACATATTTATAGTCATTGCAAATATAATTTACATTTCATTACAAATGAATTTGCATTTCATTTGTTGTGCTGGTAGCACTTTTCCTGATGCTTCTGGATTTTACTATTGGATAAGATCAAATATTTCACTATAGCTCAGCTTTATTGGAGGCATCATTTCTTTGTTTTTAGTCTTTATGCTAGTTTTTCTCAAGAGAATGATTGTATATACCTTTTGCACTTGAATACTTTTTCTTTAAAGGTGGATAAGGGATAATAGCTTTATGGGAGACATGACTATTGCATACTACTATTTTATAAAACCATTAATGAGCTTGTAGAAAGTAATATGCTTTGGTCTTTTCTCTTTGCAAGCCTTCTTATGCTTCCTAAATTAAGAATCTTTATACTATTCCTGCTGTAGAACTTGATTGCTGCTAGAGAACTTTATAATATGATGAAAATTAGGACAAGGGTCATTCCAATCGTCAGTATCATTTTCAATTTCTCCATGGAAAATTGAATTAACTCTTCACGAGTTTTCTCTGAAATATCAAAAGACATATCTTCATAGTCATTGAGAATTTGATTAAGCTAAGCATGTCCAGATTCTGAACAGTTTTGCATAACTGTCGTTTGTTCAGCAAGATCATCTATAATACAAATAACTCTTCTACCATCGCACCAAACATATCTGTATGTACTTGCAAATTCAAAATGTTCTTTTAAATTAAGAAATCTTTGATATTGTTCAGCAACAACATTATAATTTTGTAGGCGCTCGAGACTGTATTCTTCTGTAGCATATTCATGAGATTCATACCATTGAGAAGGATAGCTTATATGGAGATGCTCATAATCATGTATTGTAGAAATGAATCTTTTGCAGAATAAATCTCCTTCTTCATAATCCATGATGGTCCATATTTGATATGGTTGATAAAACCGAATTTCTGATCTTTCACCCAAGCTTGATGAAATCGTTATGAGAATTTGTCTGTTGGTAACTCCAAGGCTACGAAGGGCATGTCGCACTATTGCATAGAGCTGCTGTATTATTTCAAAATCATTTCTATGTAAAAGAAATCTTTGGACTAAGCCTTGTTCGATATATGACATATCAACTTCATGTGATGGCAGGAACAATTTTGGAATGCCAGTTGCCCAGCTTATATATTGAGCTTTGAGCATTAATCGCTCCTTGATCTGAAAAAAAAAGAGTTTTTTCTCTAAGTTTTGTAGCTATCTCATCTGGAAGGGCTATGTTAACCTTTTCCAGGAGGTGTATTCAGGATGTTTTTTCATTAGCATAGGTAGATAACAGTGCTCTTTGATGCAGGTTATGACACATAAGGATTTGGTTTTCTAAATCCTTGCTATGGTTTGCAATTTTGGATAAGGTTTTTCGAGTACTTTTTCCTTTGTCAGAAAGAGTTGCACTCCAATGGGCATTGATAAGTTCTTGTGAAGTGATAGATAATCCTGGATTGAAGAAAGGGCTTGATATTTGTTGAGATGTGGGGATAGAGGAAGAGCTTGATTCCTGAATAAAGGCTTTGCTTTTGCTATTACTTGGCTTCATTGTGAGAAAGGTTAAAGGCGTGTAAGATTAACAAATAGGTCTGAATAAGGATACTGAATTTCTGTTTGAAAACTTTTCATTTTCTTTTGAGATAAAACAAGTCCATTCTTGATAATCACCTTTCTGAAAATATTTAAATGTTTCCAATGGTCACAAATGGATTTTGAAAACACAAGAATGTCATTTATATAGACGACTGTAAAAGCTTGATATGGAATAAAAATTTCATTCATTGTTCTTTGAAATTTTGAAGGAGCATTTTTAAAACCAAATGGCATAATGGAAGAAGGAGCATTTTTAAAACCAAATGGCATAACGTTCCATTATGCCATTTGGTTTGAAAAATGCTCCTTAAGAATTTCAAAGAATAATGAATGAAATTTTTAATCTATTTCAAGCTTTTATCCTTGTTTATATCAATGATATACTTGTTTTTCCAAAATCAATTTGTGATCATTGGAACAAAAAAGTTATTATCAAGAATGGACTTGTTTTATCTCAAAAGAAAATGAAACTTTTTCAAACAGAAATTCAATTTCTTGGATTCATAATAATAAAAGGAACTATCTCCCTAGTTCAAAGAGTTATTAAATTTGCTTCTTAATTTCCATATGAAATCCTTAATAAAGGACAATTACAACGCTTTCTTGGATGTCTTAATTACGTCTCAGAATTTTATAAAGGCCTTGTAAAAGAATGACATATTTTACAAGCTCGTATAACAAAAGACCCTCAAGAATGGTCTTTTGCCCATACAAACTATTAAACAAATGGTTCAAAATTTACCCTGTTTAACAATTCCTCATCCAGACTTACAAAAAATTGTTCAAACAGAAGCTTCAAAAATAGGGTATGGAGGAATTCTTTTAAAAAAAATATTCTTGGCAAAGAAGAAGCTATTTACTTTACCTCTGGAACATGGAACTCTACTCAAAAGAATTATTCAACAATAAAAAAAGGAATCCTATCTATTGTTAATAGTATAATGAAATTTCAAAGTGATTTACTAAACAAAAAATTTTTATTAGGAATAGATTGTAAATATACTAAAGAAATTTTAGAAAAAGATGTAAAAAATCTTGCTGCTAAGTAAATCTTTGCTCGCTGGCAAGCTTTATTAGCCATATTTGACTTTGACATTGAGTACATTGCAGGCAAAAAAATTCTTTTCTTGATTTTTTATCTCGTGAGTTTTTACAGGGGTAAACGAGTATTAAACAATGAAGCCTCGCCAGATTAGACCTTTTCTCCAGTCCCCAACTGATAAAGTTTCTTCCATTATGAATACTACACCTTTATCCAGAAAATCTAGAGGCAATTATCTTGAGCGATGGGAAGCAACCCACACTTCTGATATTCCTCAGTTTCAAAGTCCATCAAGCCCTGTATCCAGAAAACCTCAAGCTTCACAAGCTCAATATTTTGCTACCAAAGCACCATTGAGAATTTATTCCTTAGATGATATGTCTTATGCCGATACCATTTCCATTGAACATCTTATCCAAACCCTTTTTTCTCCAGAACACTTATATATCCAACCCCTTAACTATAAAGTTTATGAATAGATTCTTATCAGAATAGGCAGCTATACTATTGATCATATTGATGGATAAAAAAATTCATACTCAAATGCTTTACTACCAACATTATTATTCTATATTCAAAAATCAAGATTCTGCATGTTCTCTCTGCAGAAGAATCGGGACGCCCTCTTCATATACCTCAAAGGCTTGATTTAGAACATATTTTTAATCATTATGACTATATTTCTGCTGGGAAGTCATCCTCCATTATCAAAACCCATCCTTCCAGCATTCTTGGTTTATCAGATTCAAATCAAACTCCCATAAAATACCTATGTGGTTCTTCACACAATTCTGAATACTTTTTGGTGCCACTAAAGACATTCCTCCTCAATCACTATTTCCAATTTATGAATCCTATTCTACATCATTTAAAGCCTCTCTCAAATCAGAAGAAAAAAGCCTTTATCAACACCTACAACTTATAACTAAACCCTATGTCACTATGCAGTTTTATCGCAAGCAAGAGATTCGCTGGATTTTGAAATGGAATTTTTATAAAGAAATGGACTTCAGTCCTCCAGTTTTATCTCAGATGATTTATATTAAGTTTTGGCTTCAACTTGATTATAATGCAATACTTCAGCAATATTCCACCGATCAAGCTACAAAGCCATCATTCTTTGAAGTTCTCGAAACTCCTGAAAATAAATGGAACGGCTTCATCTAGCAAGTGATATTGACAAACAGAAGAATTCTTGTTTAGCCTTTGCTTCTGCTCTTTTTGTGATAGCAGATTTGCTTCAACTCAAAAAAAATCTTCAAAAGGAAATTATTGAACAAATACAAAAAGAAAGGTCATCTGAAAATTCTCCATTAGGTTTTGGTCAGCAACTGTATCTCCTTTGGGTTGATGACAATCCTTTTGAATATATTGGTCTTGAACCAGATACAGATGCTAAAGAGACAAAGAGTGATAATGAAGGATTCATTTCTATCCGAAGAAAAGGAAAGAAATAATGCCATTACAGCCACTCAATTTTCCACAAAGCATCTATCCAAAAGCATCACGACAAAGTTCATCTATAGTACATATTATGATCTTATCCAAAAGCATCAAGACAACTAGATGTAAAGTCCAAAAGCATCACGACAAAAAGCCAGCTCATCAAATGAAATGCAAATTTAGTTTACATGCAGATGTAATGAAATGTGAATTATGTTTGCTAAGGCTATAAATCTGTGTAGATTTCCCCTTGTATAGGCAAGAGTTGGAATATTAGTCAAAATCCAGCTTTGCTTCCGTTACCATCTCCTCTCTTTTTTCCCTTCTGCTTCTTGTATACCCACCATCTTCCCAATTGGTGTCAAAGCCAAGTTGGCATCAAGTTGGTATCAAACTTGTAATCAAGTACTTTGGCAATATAAAGTCGTTTTCTGAGTATTTCTTCACTTATCTTTGTTATGTTATGTTTTGATTTTGCTTAAGGAATTGCTGACTCAGAAGTAAGAACACCCAAAATCTTAGTACTTGGTTGTGTGTTTGTTTTTATTGAGAAATTTTAATCATATTCTGCCCGGAGCGAATTTGAGGTAGCCATTGTTGTCGTTATTGTCAACCCTGTGAAAGTGTTTAAGGCGTTTTGTTGGTGTGTAAATTCTCTATTTCATTAGATACGCGTGGTGGTATTGGTTAAAATAACTCTGTAATACAAATTATGGCTAAGCCTATTAAGAAGTTTACACCTTCTTCTTCCTCATCATCGAATTCCTTATCTATTAAAAATAGCGAAGAAATCAGCTATGATGATTTAGATCAGGTTATTTGTGACTGGACTATTCCAACCATAAATAAAAATGAAATTTATAAAGTTGGAAGTTTTCAATTAAAAATCGAGTTATAAAGGAAAAACCACTGAAAGAACTGAATCTATTACCAGTAATATTCAGCATTTTTCTTTAATCAAGCCTCATAAAATGGAGGAGTATGTTAAAACATACAATTATATTCATTTTGGATTAGTACAAGTTGTTCTAAAGCCATTAACAAGACTTGGACTTAGAACTGAAGCTCTCATCTATGTTCAAGATGCAAGACATAAAAAATTCAGTGATTCATTACTTGGAATGGTTGCATTAAATCTAGCTAATGGCCCTACTTTTTTCAATTGCTTTTTAAATTTCTCTGTTTCCCTTATAGATCCAGGTGCACATGAAGCTCTTACCTTAGCTATTCAGACAAAAGATTTTGATATGAATCCTCATAATCAAAATCATGCTCTCATATATAGAGTTTATTATAAACTCATGAATTCAGTTAGTCCAGGTATAGCTTATTCTAATCAAGCAAAAGGGATGACTACTTTATTCTAAACTAATTTTAAAAATAAAGTAAATATTTCAAAACTCATAAAATGGAATGATATTAATCTCTTTGGTAGATGGTGGTTAGAAAACGCTCAACTAGAAAGATTTTTAGAAAATAAAGATATTGAAACAATTATTGAACATGAAGATGGAAGTGTAGAAATAAATTTTTAAATAGATTCAAGAGATACAACTCCTCTAGCTTATCAACCTTCTAGAAAATCTTATTCACATCCTCCTTCAGTGGTAGGATCTTCTATAAAAGAACCATCCAAAGTTTCTTATTCTACACCTCATACAGATCTGAGACCTACATGCCTCATTTATTCTTCTTATCAAGCTTCAGAAAATATAAGAAATCATGCTTCTCCAACTAATACATATAATCCTTCTGAATCTGATTTCAATATAAATGTTCTTGAAAGCTTTGAAATTGATAAATAAATGTTAAAAAAGAATTTATCATTACATTCTTTAACAAAATAAGATTTCTTATAAGAAAAATGGTATAAGTATATGTATGATAATAAAAAAAATATATTTATTTCTTTAACTAGCTTAAACTAACCATGAAGAAAGCATTTAAAACTGAAGAATTTACTATCAATATGATACTTAAATTAAGCTCTTCTTAGATTATAGCTTCGACCAGTTCCTCTCCACAACGAACTGAAGAATCTATACATCCTCCATTACATCAAATCATTTATAAAGAAACTTCAGCTGTACCCACAAGGATGTTGCAAAAATACAAGGAGATAAAGGAAAATTTGAATTTATTTATAAATCAGACTTAAGCCATGTTTTAGAACAAAATATTTATACAAATATAAATCTTCATACTATTGGTCAACAAACTAATAGAATTGAAAATAAAGTTGAAAATATTTTGCAGCTTTATGAAACTACTTCTTCTCAAAAAGTAATTAAAACCTGAAACCCTTAAAGATCTAAATTTAGAAAAGAAACCTTTAAAATTTTTAGATGAATTAATTAATCAATTATCTCATAGTTTTACAAATATAAAACTTCAAAAAAATAAAGATGAAAACAAAGAAAAATCTATAAATGTTTTAGTCTCAACTTGTAAAGTTTCTAGGTCAGACTAAGAATTCTCTATTTCTAACTCTCTAGAAGAAAAGTCTAAAACATCTCATGAAAATCAAGATGATCAAGATAAAGAATCTCTACAACTAAATAAAATACAATGTTATAATTGCAAAGAAAGAGGACATATAGCTCCAAACGGCCCAAAAATAAAAGTAAGAATAGAAAAAGAAATAAAAATTATTCTAAAAGGATCTTCATCCTCTAATTCAGCGTCATCTTGTTCCTCTGTTTCAGATTATTCTTCTTCACACTCTTCATATACAAGTCATTGTGAAATATTTGATAGTGATATACACAATGAATCTGCTACTTCTTCCTCTTTATCTTTAAATGTCCTTTTTGCTCCAGTAGAAATGGTGCAACATTTAAAGATCTTAAAGATGAAGAATTAAAAAATAAATATTTTGAAAAAAATATAGAATATAAATAATGGAAATAAAAAAGGAAAAGATTCTACATCAATACTATATCTGATTTACCTAAACAATTCAGAATAAAAACTGTTCTAGATAGGTTAAGAGCGCACAAGCTCTTACTCATCTTTCAATTCAAGATCTTTATAAAGAAATTAATAATAAAAAACAAAAAACAAAACAATTAAAACAAGATTTGAATGAACTTCAAGATCTCAAACAACGTGTTGAAAATCTTGAATTTCACACACTTAAAAATTATCAAGAAAATAATGATAATTTAGAACATTAAGAAGAATTTGGTAAAAACTTAAATAGTTTTGTAAATTCTTTAACAAGAAATCCGCTTCAAAAATGAAAAACTCAAGTCACAATTAAGGTCAAAGACTTCTCTATTAAAGCACTCTGCTTAGTAGATAGTGGTGCATATGTTAATTTAATAAGAGAAGGATTAATCCCAACAAAATATTATGGAAAAACTAAAATTAAACTCAGCCTAGCAACTGCTAGTAACAAACTCCATATCCACTATAAATTAAATAACATCCATGTTTGTAAAAGTGGAAAATGTCTAAAGACTAATTTCCCTCTAGGAAAGGATTTAAACAATGATGTTATCCTTGGAAATCCTTTTTTGTAAATTCTACAGCCTCTTCAAATTGATTCATTAGGCTTAAAAACTATTTTAGACAATAAAGAATTAATTTTTGATTTTGTTGAATCATTTCCTATTCAACATCTTAATATCATTCAAAATCAAATTGCTTATAAAGAAAAACGAATTGCATATCTTCAAGAAGATATGAATTCTTTAAGAATTGAAGAAGGATTACAAAAACTAGAATTTCAAAAAGACTTAATCCAATTTCAAAAATCTCTTAAAACAGAATGCTGTTCTAATCTACTTTCTGCCTTTTGGCATAGGAAACATCATATTATTTCACTACCATAGATTGACAATTTTAATGAAGCACAAATTCCTACTAAAGTATGACCTACCCAAATGAATAAAGACCTTGTTCAATTATGTAATCAAGAAATCAATGATCTTTTTGCCAAAAAGCTTATTTAGAAATCACAATCTCCTTGGAGTTGTGCAGCGTTTTATATCAATAAAGCGCCTGAATAAGAACGCGGAGTTCCCCATCTTGTTATCAACTACAAGCCATTAGATAAAGTTTTAAAAACAATTCAATATCCAGTTTCAAATAAAATGGATCTTATTAACCATCTCTCTTTGGTGCCTTCATTTTTTCCAAATTTGATCTTAAATTTGGATTTTGGAAAATTCAAATCACCCCAGAGGACATGTATAAAACTGCTTTTACAGTACCATTTAGACATTGCGAATGGAACGTTATGCCGTTTGGTTTGAAAAATGCTCTTCATGATTCCAAAGAATAATGAATGAAATCTTTAATCCATATTAAGCTTTTATCCTTATTTATATTGATGATACACTTGTGTTCGCAAAATCAATTTGTGATCATTGGAAACATCTAAATGTTTTCAAAAAAGTTATTATCAAGAATAGACTTGTTTTATCTCAAAAGAAAATGAAACTTTTTCAAACAATAATTTGGTTTCTTGGATTCATGATAAAAAAGGAACTATTTCACTAGTTCAAAGAGTTATTAAATTTGCTTCTCAATTTCTAGATGAAATCCTTAATAAAGGACAATTACAACGCTTTCTTGGATGTCTTAATTACGTCTCAGACTTTTATAAAGACCTTGCAAAAGAGCAACATATATTATAAGCTCATTTAACAAAAGACCCTCAAGAATGGTCTTCTGCCCATACAAAGGCTGTCCAAACTATTAAACAAATGGTTCAAAATTTACCCTGCTTAACTATTTGTCATCCATACTTACAAAAAATTGTTCAAATAGATGCTTCAGAAATAAGTTATGGAGGAATTCTTTTACAAAAAAATATTCTTGGCAAAGAAGAAGTTATTCGCTTTACCTCTGGAACATGGAACCCTACTCCAAAGAATTATTCAACAATAAAAAAAGAAATCCTGTCGATTGTTAACAATATAATGAAATTTCAAAGTGATTTATTAAAAAATTTTTTTATTAAGAATAGATTGTAAATTTGCTAAAGAAATTTTAGAAAAAGATGTAAAAAAATCTTGCTGCTAAACAAATATTTGCTTGTTGGTAAGCTTTATTAGCCATATTTGACTTTGACATTTAGTACATTGCAGGCAAAAATAATTCTCTTCCTGAGTTTTTATCTCGTGAGTTTTTATAGAGGCAAACAAGTATTTAACAGTGAAGCCTCACTAGATTAGACCTTTCCTCCAGTCCCCAACTGATAAAGTTTCTTCCATTATAAATACTATACCTTTATCCAGAAAATCCAGCGGCAATTATCTTGAGCGATGGGGAGTAACCCAAACTTCTAATATTCCTCAATTTCAAAGTCCATCAGGCCCTATATCAACCTCAAGCTTCACAAGCACAAAAATTTGCTATAAAAGCACCACTGAGAATCTATTCCTTAGATGATATGTCTTATGCCGATACCATTTCCATTGAACATCTTATGCAAACCCTTTTTTCTCCAGAACACTTATATATCCAACCCCTTGACTATAAAGTTTATGAATAGATTCTTATTAGAATAGGCAACTGTACTATTGATCATACCGATGGATCAAAAAATTCATGCTTAAATGCTTTACCAATGAACACTATTATTCTATATTCAAAAATCAAGATTCTGCATGTTCTCTCTATAGAAGAATGGGGACGCACTCTTCATATACCTCAAAGGCTTGGTTTGGAACATATTTTTAATTATTATGACTATATTTCTGCTTGGGAAGTCATCCTCTATTATCAAAACCCATCCTTCCAGCATTCTTGGTTTATCAGATTCAAATTAAACTCCCATAAAATACCTATGTAGTTCTTCACACAATTCTGAAGATCTTTTGGTGCCACTAAAGACATCCCTCCTCAAGCACTGCTTGCTATTTACGAATCCAATTCTACATCATTTAAAGCCTTTCTCAAATCAAAAGAAAAAAGCCTTTATCAGCACCTACAGCTTGTAACTAAACCCTATGTCACTATGCAGTTTTATCGCAAGCAAGACAATCCCTGGATTCTGAAATGGAATTTTTATAAAGAAATGGACTTCAGTCCTCCAGTTTTATCTCAGATGATTTATATTAAGTTTTGGCTTCAATTTGATTATAGTGCAATACTTCAACAATATTCCACTGATCAAGCTACAAAGCCATCATTCTTTGAAGTTCTCGAAACTCCTGAAAAATAAAAAGAACGGCTTCATCCAGCAAGTGATATTGACAAACAGAAGAATTCTTGTTTAGCCTTTGCTTCTGCTCTTTTTGCAATAGCAGATTTGCTTCAACTCAAAAAAGATCTTCAAATGGAAATTATTAAACAAATACAGAAAGAAAGGTCATTTAAAAATTCTCCATTAAGTTATGGTCAGCAACTGCATCAGCTTTGGGCTGACGACAATCCTTTTGAAAATATTGCCCTTAAACCAAATACAGATGCTAAAGAGATAAAAAGTGATAATGAAGGATTCATTTCTATCTGCAGAAAAGGAAAGAAATAAAGCCATTACAGCCTCTCAATTTTCCACAAAGCTATTATGACATCTTTTATCATTCAGAATATGACAAGTGACATCGATCAAGTTCATTTACAGTATAGATTATGCTCTTATCCAGAAGCATCAAGATAACAAGATGTAAAGTCCAAAAGCATCACGACAAAATGCCAGTTCTCAAATGAAATGCAAATTTAGTTTACATGCAGATGTAATGAAATGTGAATTATGTTTGCTAAGGCTATAAATATGTGAAGCTTTTCCCTTGTATAGGCAAGAGTTGGAATACCAGTCAAAATCCAGCATTGCTTCCACTACCATCTCCTCTCTCTTTTCCCTTCCGCTTCTTCCAATACCATCTTCTCTCTCGTTTCCCTTCCGCTTCTTCCACACCATCTCCTCTCTCTTTTCCCTTCCACTTCTTTAATACCCACCATCTTCCAATTTGGTTTCAGCACCAAGTTGGCATCAAGTTGGTATCAAACTTGTAATCAATTACTTTGGCAATATAAAGTCGTTTTCTGAGTATTTCTTCACTTATCTTTGTTATGTTATGTTTTCATTTTGCTTAAGGAATTGCTGACTCAGAAGTAAGAATGCCAAGAATCTTAATACTTGGTTGTGTGTTTGTTTTTATTGAGAAATTTTAATCATATTCCGCCCGGAGCGAATTTGAGTTAACCATTGTTGTCGTCGTTGTTAGCCGTGTGAAGGCATTTAAAGCATTTCGTTGGCTTGTAAATCCTCTATTTCGTTAGACACACGTGGTGTTATTAGTTAAAATAACTCTGTAATATAAATTATGGCTAAACTTATTAAGAAGTTTGCACCTTCTTCTTCCTCATCATTAAATTCTTTATCTATTAAAAATAGTAAAGAAATCAGCTATGACGATTTAGATTAGGTTATTTGTGACTAGACTATTCCAACCATAAATAAAAATGAAATTTATAAAGTTAGAAGTTTTTAATTAAAATCAAGTTAAAAAGTAAAAACTATTGAAAGAACTAAATCTATTACCAGTAATATTCAGCATCTTTCTTTAATCAAGCCTCATGAAATGGAGTATGTTAAAACAAACAATTATATTCATTTTGGAATAGTACAAGTTGCTCTAAAACCATTAACAAGATTTAGACCTAGAACTGAAGGTCTCATCTATGTTGAAGAAATAAGATATAAAAAACTCAGTGATTCATTACTTGGAATGGTTGAATCAAGTTTGGCTAATTGCCCTACTTTCTTCAATTGTTTTCCAAATTTTTCTATTTCCCTTACAGATCCTAGTGCACATGAAGCTCTTACCTTAGCGTGCCAAACAAAAGGTTTTGATATGAATCCTCATAATCAAAATCTTGCTCTCATATATAGAGTTTATTATAAAATCATGAATTCAGTTATTCCAGGTATAGCTTACTCTATTCAAGCAAAAGGGCTGACTACTTTATTCCAAACTAAAATTTAAAATCAAGTAAATATTCCAAAACTGATACAATGGAATGATATTAATCTTTTAATAGATGGCATTTAGAAAATGCTCAACTAGAAAGTTCTTTAGAAAATAAAGATATTGAAACAATTATTGAACATGAAGATGGAAGTGTTGAAATAAATTTCCAAACAAATTATACAAATACAACTCCTACAGTTTATCAACCTTTTAGAAAATTTTATTCACATCCTCCTTCAGTGGTAGGATTTTCTATAAAAGAACCATCTAGAGTTTCTTATTCTACACCTCATACAGATCTGAGACCTACAGGCCTCGTTTATCCTTCTTATCAAGCTTCTGAAAATATAAGAAATTATGCTTCTCCAACTAATACATATACTCCTTCTGAATCTGATTTCAATATAAATGTTATTGAAAGCTTTGAAATTGATAAAGAAATGTTAAAAAAGAATTTATCATTACATCCTCTAACAAAAACCGTTTTTAAATAGGTTTATCAAGAACATAAAGATTTCTTAAAAGAAAAGTGGTATAATTATATGTATGATAATCAAAGAAATATTTATTTCTTTGATTGGCTTAAATTAGCAGTGAAAAAAGCTTATAAAACTGAAGATTTATCCATCAATATGATAATTAAATTAAGTTCTTCATGGATTATAGCTTCTACCAGTTCCTCTCTACAAAGAACTAAAGAATCTATACATCCTCCTTTACATCAAGTTATTTATAAAGAAACTTCAGCCATTCCCATAAAAGATGTTGCAAAGATATAAGGAGATAAAGGTAAATCTGAATTTATTTACAATTTAGACTTAAGCCATGTTTTAGAACAAAACAATTATACAAATATAAATCTCCACACTATTGGTCAACAAACTAATAGAATTGAAAATGAAGTTGAAAATATTTTGCAGCTTTATGAAACTACTTCTTCTCACAAAGTAATTAAGACACAGTCTTTAGGTTTTCAAGGTGAACCCCTTAAGGATCTAAAGTTAGAAAAGAAACCTTGAAAGTTTTCAAATGAATTAATTAATCAATTATCTCATAGCTTTACAAATATAAAACTTCAAGAAAATAAAGACAAAAAAAAAAGAAAAATCTATAAATGTTTTAGTCTCAACTTCTAAAGTTTCTAGTTCAGGCTCAGAATTTTCTGTTTCTGACTCTCTAGAAGAAAAAGTCTAAAACATCTCATGAAAATCAAGACAATCAAAAGGATGATAAAGATTAAAAATCTCTACAACTAAATAAAATATTTGAAAGGCAAAAACCAATTGTTTCTATAGCTAAAACAAGGAATTATTATTCAAGACCAACTCTTGTTAATCTACAATTCGAAGAACAAGCCCTTTCAAATGGTCTTTCTCATTTTGAAAACTCTTCAGTATATAATGGAATTTAGATGGCTTATCCAAATATCAAATTCTTCAAATATGCCAACATATGATGATATATGCCTCTACCGTCATGGTAGTTGGTAATGACCAAAGACATGTGGTATACGTAGTTGTCCTTAGATTTACTGGACAACTAAATGGTTGGTGGGAAAAATACCTATCCGACATAGAAAGAAATGCTATACTAAATGCGGTAAAAAGAGATCTCTTAGGAAATCCTATTCTTACTCCTCAAGGTCAAATGATTCCTGACTCTATATATATGCTTATTACCAACATAGTTAAACATTTTATTGGTAATTTTATGAATGTAGAAGAAAAACTAAAAACCCAATTAATCAATTTATCGTGCCTAACATTATCATATTTTCGTTGGTATAAAGGTGGTTTCCTATCAAGACCCTATACAATTAATGCAGGCAATTCAGAATTTTGAAAAGAAAAATTTATATCTGGTCTTCCTAAACGTTTTGCAGAAAAAGTTAGAGTAGAATTAAAATCAGAAAATTACGGAAACTTAAATTATGTACTTTTTACATATGGTGATCTTATTCAAAAGACAAATAAAGTTGGATTTTCTTTATGCAATGAAATCAAACTTATACGACAAATTGAAAATAAAAAACGTTTAAGCAAGTATGAACTTGGTGATTTTTACTTTTAATTTGGCATGGAACCATTAATAAGCCCTTCTAGCTAGAATAAAAAGAAAAAATTAAAAAGAAACCATAAAAAAAATCTAAACATTTTTCAACTCCACAATATTATGTTCCCTTAAAAAGATATCATAAAAAATCTTGTCATAAAAAACCTTATAAAGGATCAAAGAAAACTTATACAACACACAACAATCCATCCACTTCTTATCCCAAGAAAAAAGAAATACAATGCTATAACTATAAGGAAAAGGACATATAGCTCCTGACTGCCCAAAAACAAAAGTAAAAATAGAAAATGAAATCAATACTATTTTAAAAGGATCCTCATCCTCATCTTTAGAGTTATCTAGTCCCTCTGGTACAGATTATTCTTCTTCTCACTCTTTAGATACATGTCATTGTAAAATATTTGATAGTGATATACAATATGAATCTGCCTCTTCTTCCTCTTTATCTTTAAACGTCCATTCTGTTCCAGAAGAAATGGTGCTAGAAATGTTTAAAGATCTTAAATATGAAGAATTAAAAAATAAATATTTTCAAAAAATACATAATATAAATAAAGAGAATAAAAAAGGAAAAGCTTCTATATTAAATACTATATCTGACTTACTTGAACAATTCAGTTCTAAAACTATTCTAGATAGGCGAAGAGCGTAACAAGCTCCTCCTCATCTTTCAATTCAAGATCTTCATAACAAAATTAATAATCAAAAGCAAAAGAAATAAAACATTTAAAACAAGATTTGAATGAACTTCAAGTTCTCAAACAACGTGATGAAAATTTTGAATTTTGCACACTTAAAAATTATCAAGAAAATAATGATAATTTAGAACATCAAGAAGAATTCGGTAAAGACTTAAATGGTTTTGTAAATTCTTTAACAAGAAATCCACTTAAAAAACGGAAAACTCAAATTACAATCAAGGTCAAAGGCTTCTCTATTAAAGCACTCTGCTTACTAGATAGTGGCGTAGATGTTAATTTAATAGGAGAAGGACTAATCCCAACAAAATATTATGAAAAAACTAAAAATATACTCAGCCTAGAAACTGCTAGTAACAAACTCCACATCCACTATAAATTAAATAACATCCATGTTTATAAAAATGGAAAATATATAAAAACTAATTTCCTGCAAGGAAAGGATTTAAATAATGATATTATCCTTGGAAATCCTTTTCTATATATTCTACAGCCTTTTGAAATTGATTCATCAGGCTTAAAAACTATTTCAGACAATAAAGAATTAATTTTTTATTTTGTTGAATCATCTCCTATTCAACATCTTAATATCATTCAAAATCAAATTGCTTATAAAGAAAAACAAATTGCATATCTTCAAGAAGATATGAATTCTTTAAGAATTGAAAAAGGATTACAAAAACCAGAATTTTAAAAAGACTTAATCCAATTTCAAAAATCTCTCGAAACAAAATGTTATTCGGATCTTCATTCTGCCTTTCGGCATAGGAAACATCATACTGTTTCGCTACCATACATTGACAATTTTAATGAAGCACAAATTCCTACTAAAGCAAGACCTACCCAAATGAATAAAGACCTTCTTCAATTATGTAATCAAGAAATCAATGATCTTCTTGCCAAAAAGCTTATTCAGAAATCACAATCTCCTTGGAGTTGTGCAGCGTTTGATGTCAATAAAGTGCCTGAACAAGAACGGGGAGTTCCCCGTCTTGTTATCAACTACAAACCTCTAAATCAAGTTTTAAAAACAATCCGATATCCAATTCCAAATAAAACAGATCTTATTAACCATCTCTTTGGTGCCTTCATTTTTTCCAAATTTGATCTTAAATCTGGATTTTGGTAAATTCAAATCACCCTAGAGGACAGGTATAAAACTACTTTACAGTACCATTTGGACATTATAAATGGAACGTTATGCCATTTGGTTTGAAAAATGCTCCTTCAGAATTTCAAAGAATAATAAATGAAATTTTTAATCCATATCAAGCTTTTACACTTGTCTATATAGATGACATTCTTGTGTTTTCATAATCCATTTGTCACCGCTGGAAACATTTAAGTATTTTCAAAAAGGTTATTATTTAGAATGGACTTGTTTTATATCAAAAGAAAATGAAAAATTTTTCAAACAGAAATTTAGTGTCCTTATTCAAACCTATTTGTTAATCTTACATGTCTTCAGGAATTATCCCTTCTCACAATGAAGCTAACTAATAGCAAAAGCAAAGCCTTTATTAAGGAATCAAGCTCTTTCTCTATCCCCACATCTCAACAAATGTCAAGCCCTTTTTTCAATCCTGAATTATCTATTACTTCTCAAGAACCTATCAATGCCCATTAGAGTGCAATTCTTTCTAACAAAAGAAAAAAAACTCGAAAAACCTTATCCAAAATTGCAAACTATATCAAGGATTTAGAAAACCAAATCCTTATGTGTCATAAGCTATGTCAAAGAGCACTGTTATCTACTTATCTACCTATGCTGATGAAAAAACATCCAGAATACACCTCTAGAAAAGGTTAACTCAACCCTTTCAGATGACATTGCTGCAAGAATTAGAGAAAAAACTCTTTCTTGTCAGATCAAGGAGCAATTAATGCTCAAAGCTCAATATATAAGCTAGGCAACTGACTTTCCAAAATTGTTCCTGCCATCACATGAAGTTGATATCTCATAGATCGAACAAGGCTTAGTCTAAAGATTTCTTTTACATAGAGATGATTTTGAAATAATACAACAGCCCCTTGCAGTCATGCGACATGCCCTACGCAGCCTTGGAGTCACCAATAGACAAATTCTCATAACGATTTCATCAAGCTTGGGTGAAAGATCAGAAATTCGGTTTTATCAACCATATCAAATATGGACCATCATGGATTATTAAGAAGGAGATTTATTCTGCAAAAGATTCATTTCTACAATACATGATTATGAGCATCTCACTATAAGCTATCCTTCTCAATGGTATGAATCTCATCAATATGCTATAGAAAGATACAGTCTCGAGCACATACTAAATTATGATGTTGTTGCTGATCAATATCAAAGATTTCTTAATTTAAAAAAACATTTTGAATTTACAAGTACATACAGATATGTTTGGTGTGATGGTAGAAGCGTTGTTTGTATTGCAGATGATCTTGCTAAACAAATGACAATTATGCAGAACCCTTCAAACTCTGGACATGCTTATCTTAAGCAAATTCTCAATGACTATGAAGATATGCCTTGATATTTCAGAGAAAACTCGTGAAGAGTAAACTCAATTATTCCATGGAGAAATTGAAAATGATACTGAGGATTGGAATGACTCTTGTCCCAATTTTGATGCTATTATGAAGTTCTCCAGTAGTAATCAAGTTCTACAGCAGGAATAGTATAAAGATTCTTAATTTAGGAAGCATATGAAGACTTGCAAAGAGAAAATACCAAAGCATATTGCTTTCTACATGCTCATCAATGGTTTTATAAAAAAAGTAGTTTGCAAAAGTCATATCTCCCATAAAGCTATTATCCCTTATCTACCTTTAAAGAAAAAGTATTTAAGTGCAAAAGGTATATGCAATCATTCTCTTGAGAAAAACTAGCATAAAGACTAAAAACAAAGAAATGCTGCCTCCGATAACGCTGAGCTACAGTGAAATACTTGACCTTATCCAACAGTAAAATTTAGAAGCATCAAGAAGAGTGCTACCGGCACAACAAATAAAATTCAAATTTAGTTGTAATGAGATGTAAATTATATTTGCAAAGGCTATAAATATGTGTAGCTTTTCCCTTGTATAGGCATGAGTTAGAATACCAATCAAAATCCAGCCTTGCCTCCACTACCATCTCCTCTCTCTTTTCTCCCTTCTGCTTTTTGTATACCCACCATCTTCCCATTTGGTATCAGAGCCAAGTTGGCATCAAGTTAATATCAAACTTGTAATCAAGTACTTTGGTAATATAAACTCATTTTGTGGGCATTTCTTCACTTATCTTTGTTATGTTATGTTCTGATTTTACTTAAGGAATTGCTGACTTAGAAGTAAGAACGTCAAAAATCTTAATACTTGGTTATGTGTTTGTTATTATTGAGAAATTTTAATCACATTCCACTCGGAGAGAATTTGAGGTAGCCATTGTTGTCGTCGTTGTTAGCAGTGTGAAGGCATTTAAGGTGCCTTGTTGGTATGTAAATCCTCTATTTTGTTAGATACTCATGGTGGCATTGGTTAAAATAACTCCATAATACAAATTATGGCTAAGCTTATTAAGAAGTTTGTACCTTCTTCTTCCTTATCATCAAATTCCTTATCTTCTATGTCTATTTAAAATAGTGAAGAAATCAACTATGACGATTTAGATCAGGTTATTTGTAACTGGACTATTCCAACCATAAATAAAAATGAAATTTATAAAGTTAGAAGTTTTCAATTAAAATCAAGTTATAAAGTAAAAACCATTGAAAGAGTTGAATCTATTACAAGCAATATTCATCAGCTTTCTTTAATCAAGCCTCATGAAATAAAGGAGTATATTAAAATATACAATTATATTCATTTTGGATTAGTACAAGTTGCTTTAAAGCGATTAACAAGATTTGGACTTGGAACTGAAGCTCTCATCTATGTTCAAGATGCAAGGCATAAAAAATTCAATGTTTTATTACTTGGAATACTTGAATCAAGTTTGGCTAATGGCCCTACTTTTTTCAATTACTTTCCAAATTTCTCTATTTCCCTTATAAATCCAAGTGCACATGAAGCTCTTACCTTAGCTATCTAGACAAAAGGTTTTGATATGAATCCGCATAATCAAAATCTTGCTCTCATATATAGAGTTTATTATAAACTCATAAATTCAGTTGTTCTAGGTATAGCTTACTCTAATCAAGCAAAAGTGATGACTACTTTATTTTAAACTAATTTTAAAAATAAAGTAAATATTCCAAAACTCATTCAGTGGAATGATATTAATCTCTCTGGTAGATGACGCTTAGAAAACATTCAACTAGAAAGATCTTTAGAAAATAAAGATATTGAAACAATTATTGAACATGAAGATAGAAGTGTTGAAATAAATTTTCAAATAGATTCAAGAGAGATAACTCCTACAGTTTATCAACCTTCTAGAATATCTTATTCACATCTTCCTTTAGTGGTATGATCTTCTATAAAAGAACTATCCAGAGTTTTTTATTTTACACCTCATAGAGATCTGAGACCTACAGGCCTCGTTTATCCTTCTTATCAAGTTTCAAAAATATATAAGAAATCATGCTTCTCCAACTAATACATTTAATCCTTCTGAATTTGATTTCAATATAAATATTATTGAAAGCTTTGACATTGATAAAGAAATGTTAAAAAAGAATTTATCTTTACATCCTTTAACAAAAACCTTTTTTAAGCTTGTTTCTCAAGAACATAAAGATTTCTTAAAAGAAAAGTGGTATAATTATATGAATGATAATTAAAAAATATTTATTTCTTTGACTCGCTTAAATTAGCCATAAAGAAAGCTTTTAAAACTTAGGATTCATCCATCAATATGATAACCAAATTAAGTTCTTCTTGGATTATAGATTCTACCAATTCCTCTCCACAAAGAACTGAAGAATCTATACATCCTCCTTTACATCAAATCATTTATAAAGAAACTTCAACCGTACCTATAAAAGATGTTGCAAAAATACATGGACATAAAGGTAAATTCAAATTTATTTACAAATCAGACTTAAGTCATGTTTTATAACAAAACAATTATACAAATATAAATCTTAATACTATTGGTCAACAAACTAATAGAGTTGAAAATAAAGTTGAAAATATTTTGTAGCTTTATGAAACTACTTCTCAAAAAGTAATTAAGACACAGTCTTTAGGTTTTCATGGTGAAACCCTTAAAGATCTAAATTTTGAAAACCTTTAAAGTTTTCAGATGAATTAATTAATCAATTATCTCATAGTTTTACAAACATAAAACTTCAAGAAAATAAAGACAAAAAAGAAGAAAAATCGATAAATGTTTTAGTCTCAACTTCAAAAGTTTTTAGTTTGGACTCAGAATTCTCTGTTTTTGACCCTCTTAAAGAAAAGTCCAAAACATCTCATGAAAATTAGGACGATCAAAAAGATGATCAGGATCAAGAATCTCTACAACGAAATAAAATACAATGTTATAATTGTAAAGAAAAAGGACATATAGCTCCTAACTGCCCAAGAACAAAAGTAAAAATAGAAAACGAAATCAAGACTATCTTAAAAGGATCCTTAACCTTATCTTCAAAGTTATCTAGTCCTTTTGATATAGATTATTCTTTTTCTCACTCTTCCGATACATGTCATTATAAAATATTTTATACTGATATACAATATGAATTTGCCACTTCTTACTCTTTGTCTTAAAACATCCTTTTTGCTCTAGAGGAAATGGTACTAGAAATGTTTAAAGATCTTAAAGATGAAGAATTAAAAAATAAATATTTTGAAAAAATGCAGAATATAAATAAAGGGAATAAAAAAGGAAAAGCTTCTACATCAAATACCATATCTGACTTACCTGAACAATTCAGTATAAAAATTGTTATAGATAGGCTAACAGCATAGCAAGCTCCTCCTTATCTTTTAATTCAAGATCTTTACAAAGAAATTAATAATCAAAAGTAAGAGATAAAACAATTAAAACCAGATTTGAATGAACTTCAAGATCTCAAACAACATGTTGAAAATCTTGAATTTCACACACTCAAAAATTATCAAGAAAATAATGATAATTTAGAACATCAAGAAGAATTTGGTAAAAACTTAAATGGTTTTGTAAATTCTTTAACAAGAAATCTACTTCAAAACATGGAAAACTCAAGTTACAATCAAGGTCAAAGACTTCTCTATTAAAGCACTATGCTTACTAGATAGTGGTATGGATGCTAATTTAGTAAGAGATAGATTAATCCCAACAAAATATTATGAAAAAAACAAAAATAAACTCAGCCTAGCAACTGCTACTAACAAACTCCATATCAACTATGAATTAAATAATGTCCATGTTTTTAAAAATGGAAAATGTATAAAGACTAATTTCCTACTAGGAAAGGATTTAAACAATGATGTTATCCTTGGAAATCCTTTTTTATAGATTCTACAGCCTTTCAAATTGATTCATTAGGCATAAAAACTACTTCAAACAATAAAGAATTAACTTTTATATTTTGTTGAATCATCTCTTATTCCACATCTTAATATCATTCAAAATCAAATTTATTATAAAGAAAAACAAATTCCATATTTTTAAGAAGATATGAATTCTTTAAGAATTGAAAAAGGATTACAAAAACCAGAATTTCAAAAAGACTTAATCCAATCTCAAAAATCTCTTAAAACAGAATGCTGTTCTGATCTTCTTTCTACCTTTTAGCATAGGAAACATAATACAGTTTCACTTGATAATTTTATGTCAAAAAAGCACCTGAACAAGAACACGGAGTTCCCCATCTTGTTATCAACCACAAGCCTTTAAATAAAAGTTTTAAAAACAATTTGATATCCAGTTCCAAATAAAACAGATCTTATTAATCGTCTCTCTATTGCCTTCATTTTTTCCAAATTTGATCTTAAATCCAGATTTTGGCAAATTCAAATCACCTTAGTGAACAGGTATAAAACCGCTTTTGCAATACCATTTGGACATTACGAATGGAACAATATGCCGTTTAGTTTAAAAAATGCTCCTTCAGAATTCCAAAGAATAATGAATGAAAATTTTAATCCGTATCAAGTTTTTATCCTTGTTTATATTGATGATATACTTGTGTTTTCAAAATCAATTTGTGATCATTCGAAACATTTACATATTTTCAAAAAAGTTATTATCAAGAATCGACTTGTTTTATCTCAAAAGAAAATGAAATTTTTTCAAATAGAAATTCAGTTTCCTGGCTATCCTTAATCAAATCCATCTTTTAAATTTACATCCCTTTAGGAATTATCCCTTGTCACAATAACACTAATCACCGGCAAAAGCAAAGCCTTTATGTAGGAATCAAGCTCTTCTTCTACCCTTATATCTCAACAAATATCAAGCCCTTTCTTCAATCCTGGATTATCCATTACTTCTCAAGAACTTATCAATGCCCATTGGAGTGTAATTCTTTCTAACAAAAGAAAAAACACTTGAAAAACCTAATCCAAATTGCAAACCATATCAAGGATTTTGAAAACCAAATCCTTGTGTTTCATAACCCACATCAAGAAGCAATGTTATCTACCTATGCTAATGAAAAAACATCTAGAATACACCTCTTGGAAAAGGTTAACACAGCCCTTGCAAATGAGATAGCTGCAAGAATTAGAGAAAAAACTCTTTCTTGTCAAATCAAGGATCGATTAATGCTCAAAGCTTAATATATAAGCGGGATAACTGGCTTCCCAAAATTGTTCCTGCCATCACATGAAGTTGATATTTCATATATCGAACAAGTCTTAGTCCAAAGATTTGTCTTACACAAAGATGATTTTGAAATAATACAGTAGCTCCCTACAATTGTGTGATATGCCCTTTGTAGCCTTGGAGTCACCAACAGATAACTGCTCATAACGATTTCATTAGGCATGGGTGAAAGATCAGAAAATCGGTTTTATCAACCATATCAAATATGGACTATCATGGAATATGAAGAAGGAGATCTACTATGCAAAAAATTCAGCTCCACAATACATGATTACGAGCATCTCCTTATAAGCTATCCTCCTCAATGGTATGAATCCCATGAAGTTACTACATTAGAATATAGCTTAGAACGCCTATAAAATCATGATCCATTTGCTGATCAGCAGATGATCTTGCTGAACAAACAACAGTTATGTAGAACCCTTCAAAATCTGGACATGCTTATTTTAATCAAATTCTCAATGCCTATGAAGATATATCTTTTGATATTTCAGAGAAAACTCGTGAACAGTTAATTCAGTTATTCCATGGAGAAAGTGAAAATGATACTGAGGGTTGGAATGACCCTTGTCCTAATTTTGATGCTATTATGAAGTTCTCCAGCAGCAATCAAGTTCTACAGCAGGAATAGTATAAAGATTCTTAATTCAAGAAGCAAACGAAGGCTTGCAAAGAGAAAAGACCAAAGCATATTGCTTTTTACAAGCTCATCAATGGTTTTATGAAAAGTAGTCTGCAAAAGTCATGTCTCCCATAAGGCTATTATCCCTTATTTAACTTTAAAGAAAATGTATTCAAGTGTAAAAGGTATATGCAATCATTCTCTTGAGAAAAACTAGCATAAAGACTAAAAATAAAGAAATGCTACCTCTAATAACGCTGAGCTACAATGAAATACTTGACCTTATCCGGCAGTAAAATCCAGAAGCATCAAGAAAAGTGCTGCTAGCACAATAAATAAAATGCAAATTCAATTGTAATAAAATGTAAATTATGTTTGCAAACGCTACAAATATGTGTAGCTTTCCCCTTATATAGGCAAGAGTTGGAATACTAGTTAAAATTCAACCTTGCTTCAACTACCTTCTCCTCTCTCTTTTGCTTTCCGCTTGTTGTATACTCACCATCTTCCAATTTGGTATCAGAGGCAAGTTGGCATCAAGTTGGTATCAAACTTGTAATCAAGTACTTTGGCAATATAAAGTCATTTTGTGAGTATTTCTTCACTTATCTTTGTTATGTTATGTTTTGATTTTGCTTAAGGAACTGCTACTCAATAGTAAGAACGTCAAAAATCTTAATACTTGATTGTGTGTTTGTTATTATTGAGAAATTTTAATCATATTCCGCTCAAAACGAATTTGAGGTAGCCATTGTTGTCACTGTTGTCAGTGGTGTGAAGGCATTTAAGGTGTTTTGTTGGTGTGTAAATCCTTCATTTTGTTAGATACTCATGGTGGTATTGGTTAAAATAACTCTGTAATACAAATTATGGCTACGCTTATTTAGAAGTTTGCACCTTTTTCTTCCTCATAATCAAATTCCTTATCTTTTAAAAGCAATGAAGAAATCAGCAATGATGATTTAGATTAGGTTATTTGTGACTAGACTATTCCAACCGGAAATAGAACTGAAATTTATAAAGTTCGAAGTTTTCAATTAAGATCAAGTTATAAAGTAAAAACCATTGGAAGAACTGAATCTATTACCAGTGATATTTAGTATCTTTTCTGAATCAAGCCTTATGAAATAAAAGAGTATGTTAGAACATAAAATTATATTCATTTTGGATTAGTACAAGTTGCTCTAAAGCCATTAACAACACTTGGACTTAGAACTGAAGCTCTCATATATATTCAAGATATAAGACAAAAAATTCAGTGATTCATTACTTGGAATGGTTGAATCAAGTTTGAATAATTGTCCTACTTTCTTCAATTGCTTTTCAAATTTCTCTGTTTCCCTTATAGATCCAGGTGTACATGAAGCTCTTACTTAGATATCCAGACAAAAGGTTTTGATATGAATCCTCATAATCAAAATCTTGCTCTCATATAGAGAGTTTATTATAAGTTCATGAATTCAGCTGTTCCAGGTATAGCTTATTTTAATCAAGCAAAAGGGATGACGACTTTTTTCCAAACTAATTTTAAAAATAAAGTTAATATTTCAAAACTCATACGGTGGAATGATATTCATCTTTCAGACAAATGGCGTGTAGAAAATGCTAAACCAGAACGATCTTTAAAAATAAAGATATTGAAACAATTATTGAACATGAAGATGGAAGTGTTGAAATAAATTTTCAAACATATTCAAGAGATACAACTTCTACAGTTTATCAGCATTCTAGAAAATCTTATTCACATCCCTCTTTAGTGGTAGGATCTTCTATAAAAGAACCATCTAGAGTTTCTTATTCTACACCTCATAAAGATTTGAGACCTATAAGCCTCGTTTATCCTTCTTATCAAGCTTCAGAAAATATAAGAAATCATACTTCTCCAACTAATACATATAATCCTTCTGAATCTGATTTTAATATAAATGTTATTGAAAGCTTTGAAATTAAAAAAGAAATGTTAAAAAAGAATTTATCTTTACATTCTTTAACAAAAACCTATTTTAAACTAGTTTCTCAAGAACATAAAGATTTCTTAAAAGAAAAATGGTATAACTATATGTATGATAATAAAAAAAATTTATTTTTTTGACAAGCTTAAACTAGTCGCGAAGAAAGCATAAAAAACTGAAGAATTAACTATCAATTCGATAACTAAATTAAGCTCTTCTGGGATTATAGCTTCTACCAGTTCTTCTCCATAAAGAACTGAGGAATATATACATCCTCCTTTACATCAAATCATTTATAAAGAGACTTTAGCCGTACCCATAAAAGATGTTGCAAAGATACAAAGAGATAAAGGTAAATCTGAATTTATTTACAAATCAGACTTAAGTCATATTTTAGAACAAAATAATTATACAAATATAAATCTTCATACTATTGGTCAACAAACTAATAGAATAGAAAATAAAATTGAAAAAATTTTGCAACTTTATGAAACTACTTCTTCTCAAAAATTAATCAAGACACAATATTTAGGTTTTCAAGGTGAAGCCTTTACAGATTTAAAGTTAGAAAAGAAGCCTTTAAAGTTTTCAGATGAATTAGTTAATCAATTATCTCATAGTTTTACAAATACAAAACTTCAAGAAAATTAAGACAAAAAAGAAGAAAAATCTATAATTGTTTTAGTCTCAACTTCTAAAGTTTCTAGTTCAGACTCAAAATTCTCTATTTCTAACTCTCTCAAAGAAAATTTTAAAACATCTCATGAAAATCAAGACGATCAAAAAGATGCTCAAGATCAAGAATCTTACAACTAAATAAAATACAATGTTATAATTGCAAAGAAAAAGGACATGTAGCTCCTGACTGTCCAAAAATAACAGTAAAAACAGAAAAAGAAATAAAAACTATTCTAAAAGGATCTTTATCCTCTAATTCAACGCCATCTAGTTCCTCTGATGCAGATTATTCTTTTTCACACTCTTTAGATATATCTCATTGTGAAATATTTGATAGTGATATACACTATGAATATGGTATTTCTTCTTCTTTATCTTTAAATGTCCTTTCTGATCCAGATAAAATGGTGCTAGAAATGTTTAAAGATCTTAATGATGAAGAATTAAAAAATAAATATTTTGTGAAAATACAGAATATAAATAAAGGGAATAACAAAGGAAAAGCTTCTACATCAAATACTATATCTGACTTACTTGAACAATCTAGTATAAAAATTGTTATAGATAGGCTAAAAGCACAGCAAGCTCCTCCTCATCTTTCAATTCAAGATCTTCATAAAGAAATAAATAATCAAAAGCAAGAGATAAAACAAGTAAAATAAGATTTGAATGAAGCTCAAGATCTCAAGTAACGTGTTGAAAATCTTAAATTTCACACACTTAAAAATTATCAAGAAAATAATGATAATTTAGAAAATCAAAAAGAATTTGGTAAAGACTTAAATGGTTTTGTAGATTCTTTAACAAGAAATCCACTTAAAAAATGGAAAACTCAAGTTACAATCAAGGTCAAAGACTTTTTTATTAAAGCACTCTGCTTACTAGATAGTGGCGCAGATGTTAATTTAATAAGAGAAAGATTAATCCTAACAAAATATTATCAAAAAACTAAAAATAAACTTAGACTAGCAACTGCTAGTAACAAACTCCATATCCATTATAAATTAAGTAACACCCATGTTTGTAAAAATGGAAAATGTATAAAGACTAATTTCCTGCTAGGAAAGGATTGAAACAATGATGTTATCATTGGAAATCCTTTCTACAGATTCTCCAGCCTTTTCAAATTGATTCATCAGGCTTAAAAACTATTATAAGCAATAAAGAATTAATTTTTGATTTTATTGAATCATCTCGTATTCAACATCTTAATATCATTCAAAATCAAATTGCTTATAAAGAAAAACAAATTGCATATCTTCATGAAGATATGAATTCTTTAAAAATTAAAAAAGGATTACAAAAACCAAAATTTCAAAAAGAATTAATCCAATTTCAAAAATCTCTTGAAACAAAATACTGTTGTGATCTTCCTTCTGCCTTTTGGCATAGGAAACATCGTATTGTTTCGCTACCATACATTGATAATTTTAATGAACACAAATTCCTACTAAAGCAAGACCTACCCAAATGAATAAAGACCTTCTTCAATTATGTAATCAAGAAATCAATGATCTTCTTGCCAAAAAGCTTATTCAGAAATCACAATCTCCTTAGAGTTGTGCAGTATTTTATGTCAATAAAGTGCCTGAACAAAAACTAGGTGTTCCCCATCTTGTTATCAACTACAAGCCTTTAAATAAAGTCTTAAAAACAATCCGATATCTAGATCCAAATAAAACGGATCTTATTAACCATCTCTCTGGCGCTTTCATTTTTTCCAAATTTGATCTTAAATCTGGATTTTGGCAAACTCAAACCACCCCGGAGGACAGGTATAAGACTACTTTTATAGTACCATTTAGACATTACGAATGGAACATTATACCATTTGCTTTGAAAAATGCTCCTTTAGAATTTCAAAGAATAATGAATGAAAATTTTAATCCATATCAAGCTTTTACCCTTGTCTATATAAATGACATTCTTGTACTTTCAAAATCCATCATGACCATTGGAAACATTTAAATATTTTCAAATAGATTATTACCAAGAATGGACTTGTTTTATCCCATAAGAAAATGAAATTTTTTCAAACAGAAATTCAGTATCCTTATTGAGACCTCTTTGTTAATCTTACATGTCTTCAAGAATTATCCCTTCTCACAATGAGGCTAACTAATAGCAAAAGCAAAGCCTTTATTTAGGAATCAAGCTCTTCCTTTATCCCCACATCTCAACAAATATCAAGCCTTTTTTTCAATTCAGGATTATCAATTACTTCTCAAGAACTTATCAATACCCATTGGAGAGCAATTCTTTCTCACAAAAGAAAAAACACTCGAAAAACCTTAACTAAAATTGCAAACCATATCAAGGATTTAGAAAACCAAATCCTTATGTGTCATAACCTATATCAAAGAGCACTATTATCTACCAATGCGGATGAAAAAACATCCAGAATACGCCTCCTGGAAAAGGTTAACACAGCCCTTCCAGATGAGATAGCTATAAGAATTAGAGAAAAAACTCTTTCTTATCAGATTAAGGAGAGATTAATGCTCAAAGCTCAATATATAAGCTGGGCTACTGGCTTTCCAAAATTGTTCCTGCCATCACATGAAGTTGATATTTCATATATCGAACAAGGCTTAGTCCAAAGATTTTTTTTATACAGAGATGATTTTGAAATAATACAGCAGCTCCTTGCAATTGTGCGACATGCGCTTCGCAGCTTTGGAGTCACCAATAGGTAACTGCTCATAACGATTTCATCAAGTTTAGGTGAAAGCTCATAAATTCAATTTTATCAACCATATCAAATATGGACCATCATGGAATACGAAGAAGGAGATCTATTATGCAAAAAATTCATCACCACAATACATGATTATGAGCATTTCCCTATAAGCTATCCTCCATAATGGTATGAATCCCATGAAGCTGCTACATTGGAATACAGCTTAGAATGCCTCCAAAATTATGATCCATTCGCTGATCAATATCAAAGATTTCTCAATTTAAAGGAACATTTTGAATTCGCAAGTACATACAGATATGTTTGGTGTGATGGGAAAAGAGTTGTTTGTATTGCAGATGATCTTGCTGAGCAAACAATAGTTATGTAGAGCCCTTCAAAATTTGGACATGCTTATCTTAATCAAATTCTTAATGCCTGTGAAGATATGTCTTTGGATATTTCAAAAAAAACTCATGAAGAATTAATTCAATTATTTCATGGAGAAATTGAAAATGATACTGAGGATTGGAATGACCTTTGTCCTAATTTTGATGCTATTATGAAGTTCTCCAGTAGCACTCAAGTTCTGCAGAGGGAATAGTATAAAGATTCTTAATTCAGGAAGCATATGAAGGCTTGCAAAGAGAAAAGACCAAAGCATATTACTTTCTACAAGCTCATCAATCATTTTATAAAAAAGTAGTCTGCAAAAGTCTTATCTCCCATCAAGCTTTTATCCATTATCTACCTTTAAAGAAAAAGTATTCAAGTGCAAAAGGTATATGCAATCATTCTCTTGAGAATAACTAATATAAAGACTAAAAACAAAGAAATGCTGCCCTTAATAAAGCTGAGCTACAGTGAAATACTTGACCTTATCTAGCAACAAAATCTGGCAGCATCAAGAAAAGTGCTGCCAGCATAACAAATAAAATGCAAAGTCAGTTGAAATGAAATGTAAATTATGTTTGCGAAGGCTACAAATATGTGTAGCTTTCCCTTGTATAGGCAAGAGTTGGAATACCAGTCAAAATCCAGCCTTGCTTCCACTACCATCTCTCTCTCTTCTCCCTTCCGTATTTTGTATACCCACCATCTTCCTATTTGTCAAAATCCAGCCTTGCTTCCACTACCATCTCCTCTCTCTCTTCTCCCCTCTACTTTTTGTATACCCACCATCTTCCCATTTGGTATCATAGCCAAGTTGGCATCAAGTTGCTATGAAATTTGTAATCAAGTACTTTGGCAATATAAAGTCATTTTGTGAGTATTTCTTCACTTATCTTTATGTTATGTATTGATTTTGCTTAAGGAATTGCTGACTCATAGGTAAGAACGTCAAAAATCTTAATATTTGGTTGTGTGTTTATTATAATTGAGAAATTTTAATCATATTCCGCCCAGAGCAAATTTGAGGTAGCCATTGTTGTCGCTGTTGTTGGCCATGTGAAGGCGTGTAAGGAGTTTTGTTGGTGTGTAAATTTTCTATTTCGTTAGATACTTATGGTGGTGTTGGTTAAAATAACTCTGTAATACAAATTATGGCTAAGCTTATTAAGAAACTTACACCTTCTTCTTCCTCATCATCAAATTCCTTATCTTCTATGTTTATTAAAAATGGTGAAGAAATCAGCTATGAAGATTTAGATTAGGTTATGTATGATTTGACTATTCGAACCGTAAATAAAAAATGAAATTTATAAAGTTGAAAGTTTTCAATTAAAATCAAGTTATAAAGTAAAAACCATTGAAAGAACTGAATCTATTACTAGTAATATTCAGCATCTTTCTTTAATTAAGCGTCATGAAATAAAGCAATATGTTAAAACATACAATTATATTCATTTTGGATTAGTACAAGTTGGTCTAAAGTCATTAACAAGACTTGGACTTAGAACCGATGCTCTCATCTCTGTTCAAGATACAAGACCAAAAATTCAGTGATTCATTACTTGGAATGGTTGAATCAAGTTTGGCTAATGGCCCTACTTTCTTTAATTGCTTTCCAAATTTCTCTTTTCCCTTACAAATCGAGGTGCACATGAAGCTCTTACCTTAGCTATCTAAACAAAAGGTTTTGATATGAATCCTCTTAATCAAAATCTTGCCCTCATATATTGAGTTTATTATAAACTCTTGAATTCAGTTGTTCCATTCATAGCTTATTCTAATCAAGCAAAAGGGATGACTACTTTATTCCAAACTAATTTTAAAAATAAAGTTAATATTCCAAAACTCATACAGTGGAATGATATTCATCTATCTGGTAAATGGCACTTAAAAAATGCTCAACCAAAAAGATTTTTAGAAAATAAAGATATTGAAACAATTATTGAACATGAAGATGAAAGTGTTGAAATAAATTTCCAAACAAATTGTACAGAGACAACTCCTACAGTTTATCAACCTTTTAGAAAATCTTATTCACATCCTCTTTCAGTGGTAGGATCTTTTATAAAAGAACCATCTAGAGTTTCTTATTCTACACCTCATGCAGATCTGAGACCTACATGCCTCGTTTGTCCTTCTTATCATGCTTTAGAAAATATAAGAAATTATGCTTCTCGAACTAATACATATAATTCTTTTGAATCTGATTTTAATATAATCGTTATTGAAGGCTTTGAAATTAATAAAGAAATGTTAAAAAAGAATTTATCTTTACATCCTTTAACAAAAACATTTTTTAGACAAGTTTTTCAAGAACATAAAGATTTTTTAAAAGAAAAATGGTATAAGTATATGTATGATAATAAAAAAAATATTTATTTCTTTGACTAGACTAAACTAACCATGAAGAAAGCATATAAAACTGAAGAATTAACTATCAATATGATAACTAAATTAGGCTCTTCTTAGATTATAGCTTCTACTAGTTCCTCTCTACAATGAACTGAAGAATCTATACATCCTCCATTATATCAAATCATTTATAAAGAAACTTTAGCCGTACCCACAAAAGATGTTGCAAAAATACAAGGAGATAAAGGAAAATATGATTTTATTTACAAATAATAATTAAGCCATGTTTTAGAACAAAACAATTATACAAATATAAATCTTCATACTATTGGTCAACAAACTAATATAATTGAAAATAAAGTTGACAATATTTTAGAACTCTATGAAACTACTTCTTCTCAAAAAGTAATTAAGACGTAGTCTTTAGGTTTTCAAGGTGAAACCCTTAAAGATCTAAAGTTAAAAAAGAAACCTTTAAAGTTTTCAGATGAATTAATTAATCAATTATCTCATAATTTTACAAATATAAAACTTCAAGAAAATAAAGACAAAAAAGAAGAAAAATCTATAAATATTTTAGTCTCAACTTCTAAAGTTTCTAGTTCAGACTCAGAATTCTCTGTTTCTGACTTTTTAGAAGAAAAGTCTAAAACATCTCATGAAAATCAAGACGATCAAAATGCTGAGCAGGATCAAGAATCTCTACAATTGAATAAAATATGTAAAAAGGCAAAAACTAATTGTTTCTATAGCTAAAACAAGGAATTATTATTCAAGACTAACTCCTGTTGATCTGTTGATCTTCAATTCAAAGAACAAGCCCTTTTAAATGGTCTTTCTTGTTTTGAAAACTCTTCAATATATGAATGGAATTTAGATGGCTTATCTGAATATCAAATTCTTCAAACATGCCAACATATAATGATATATGCCTCTACCATCATGGCAGCGGGTAATGACCAAAGAGATGTGGTAAACGCAGTTGTCCTTCGATTTACTTGATAACTACATGGTTGGTGGGAAAAATACCTATCTAATATAGAAAGAAATACTATACTAAATGCAATAACAAGAGATCCCTTAGGAAATCCTGTTCTTAATCCTCAAGGTCAAATGATTCTGGACTCTATTAATATGCTTATTACCAACATAGTTAAACATTTTATTGGTAATTATATGAATTTAGAATAAAAATTAAAACCCAATTAATCAATTTATCTTGCCCAACATTATCAGATTTTTGTTGGTATAAAGATGTTTTCCTATCAAAACTCTATACAATTGATGCAAGTAATTCAGAATTTTGAAAAGAAAAATTTATATCTGGTCTTCCTAAACTTTTGCAAAAAATGTTAAAGACGAATTAAAATCAGAAAAGTATGGAAACTTGAATTATGAACTTTATACATATGGTGATCTAATTCAAAAGATAAGTAAAATTGGATTTTCACTATGCAATGAAATCAAACTTAAACGTCAAACTGAAAATAAAAAAACGTATAAGTAAGTATGAACTTGGTGATTTTTGCTTTCAATTTGGCATGGAACCATTAAAAAGCCCTTCTAGCCAGAATAAAATAAAAAAATTAAAAAGAAACCATCAAAAAAGAAAATCTAAACTTTTTTTAACTCCATAATATTATGTTCCCTCAAAAAGATGTCATGACAAATCTTCCCATAAAATACCTTATAAAGGATCAAAGAAAACTTATACAACATACAACAATCCATCCACTTCTTATCCCAAGAAAAAAGTAATACAATGCTATAACTATAAGGAAAAAGGACATATAACTCCTGACTACCCAAAAACAAAAGTAAAAACAAAAAATGAAATCAAGACTATCTTAGAAGGATCCTCATCCTCATCTTCAGAGTTATCTAGTCCCTCTGATACAGATTATTCTTTTTCTCAGTCTTCAGATACATGTCACTGTAAAATATTTGATAGTGATATGCAATATGAATCTGCCTCTTTTTCTTCTTTATCTTTAAATGTCCTTTCTGTTCCAGAAGAAATGGTGCTAGAAATGTTTAAATATCTTAAAGATGAAGAATTAAAAAATAAATATTCTAAAAAATAAAGAATATAAATAAAGGACAAAAAAGGAAAAGCTTTTACATCAAATACTATATCTGATTTACCCGAACCATTTAGTATAAAAACTATTCTTGATAGATTAAGAGCACAACAAGCTCCTACTCATCTTTCAATTCAAGATCTACGTAAAGAAATTAATAATAAAAAACAAGAAATAAAACAATTAAAACAAGATTTGAATGAATTTCAAGATCTGAAACAGTGTGTTGAAAATCTTGAATTTCACACACTTAAAAATTATCAAGAAACAATGATAATTTAAAACATCAAGAAGATTTTGGTAAAGACTTAAATGCTTTTGTAAATTCTTTAACAAGAAATCCACTTCAAAAATGGAAAACTCAAGTTACAATCAAGGTCAAAGACTTCTCTATTAAAGCATTCTGCTTACTAGATAGTAGCGCAGATGTTAATTTAATAAGAGACAGTTTAGTCTCAACAAAATATTATGAAAAAACTAAAAATAAACTCAGCCTAGCAACTGTTAGTAAGAAACTCCATATCCACTATAGATTAAATAACATCCATGTTTGTAAAAATGGAAAATGTATAAAGACTAATTTCCTGCTAGGAAATGATTTAAACAATGATGTTATCCTAGGAAATCCTTTTCTACAAATTCTACAGCCTTTTCAAATTGATTCATCATCTTAAAAGCTATTTTAGACAATAAAGAATTAATTTTTGATTTTGTTGAATCATCTCCTATCCAACATCTTAATATCATTCAAAATCAAATTGCTTATAAAGAAAAACAAATTGCATATCTTAAAGAAGATGTGAATTCTTTAAGAATTGAATAAGGATTACAAAAACTAGAAATTCAAAAAGACTTAATCTAATTTCAAAAATCTCTTGAAATAGAATACTGTTCTAATCTTCCTTCAGCCTTTTGGCATAGGAAACATTATACTGTTTCGCTACCATATATAGACAATTTTAATGAAGCACAAATTCATACTAAAGCCCGACCTTCCTAAATGAATAAAGACCTTGTTCAATTATGTAATCAAGAAATCAATGATCTTGTTGCCAAAAAGCTTATTTAGAAGTCACAATCTCCTTGGAGTTTTGCAGCGTTTTATGTCAATAAAGCGCTTGAACAAGAATGCAGAGTTCCCCATCTTGTAACAACTACAAGCCTTTAATTGAGGTTTTAAAAACAATTTGATATCCAGTTCCAAATAAAACAGATCTTATTAACTGTCTCTCTGGTGCCTTCGTATTTTCCAAATTTGATCTTAACTCTGGATTTTGGTGAATTCAAATCATGGCGGAGGATAGGTATAAAACTGCTTTTACAGTACCATTTGGACATTACGAATGAAATATTATGTCGTTTGGTTTGAAAAATGCTCCTTCAGAATTCCAAAGAATAATGAATGAAATTTTTAATCCATATCGAGCTTTTATCCTTATTTATATTGCTGATATACTTGTGTTTTCAAAATCAATTTGTGATCATTAGAAACATTTACATATTTTCAGAGAGGTTATTATCAAGAATGGACTTGTTTTATCTTAAGAAAAAATCAAATTTTTTTAAACAGAAATTTAGCTTCCTGGCTATCCTTATTCAGAACCAACTTTTAAATTTACATGCCTTCAGGAATAATCCTTTTTCACAATGACACCAATCACCGGTAAAAGAAAAGCCTTTATGTAGGAATTAAGCTCTTCTTCTACCCCTACATCTGAACAAATATCGAGCCCTTTCATCAATCCTGGATTATCCGTTACTTCTCAAGAACTTATCAGTGGCTATTGGAGTGCAATTCTTTCTGACAAAAGAAAAAACACTCGAAAAACCTTATCCAAAATTGCAAACCATATAAGGATTTAGAAAACCAAATCCTTATGTGTCATAACCTACATCAAAGAGTACTGTTATCTACCTATGTTGATGAAAAAGCATCTAAAATACACCTCCTAGAAAAGGTTAATATAGCCCTTCCAGATGAGATAGTTGCAAAAATTAAAGAAAAAACTCTTTCTTTTTGGATCAAAGAGCGATCAATGCTCAAAGCTCAATATATAAGCTGCGCAACTGGCTTTCTAAAATTGTTATTGCCATCACATGAAGTTGATACTTCATATATCGAATAGGTCTTAGTCCAAAGATTTCTTTTACACAGAGATGATTTTGAAATAATACAATAGCTCCCAATAATTGTGCGACATGCCCTTCGTAGCCTTGAAGTCACAATAGATAACTGCTCATAACAAGCATCAAATATTAAATATGGACCATCATGGAATATGAAGAAGGAGATCTATTATGCAAAAAATTTATCACCACAGTACATGATTACAAGCACCTCCCTATAAGCTTTCTTCCTCAATGGCATGAATCCCATGAAGCTGCTACATTGGAATGGAGCTTAGAACGCCTCCAAAATTATGATCCATTTGTTGATCAATATCAAAGATTTCTCAATTTAAAAGAACATTTTGAATTCGCAAGTACATACAGATATGTTTGGTGCGATGGTAGAAGAGTTGTTTGCATTGCAGATGATCTTGTTGAACAAACGACAGTTATACAGAACCCTTCAAAATTTGGATGTGCTTATCATAATCAAATTCTTAATGCCTATGAAGATATGTCTTTGGATATTTCAGAGAAAACTCATGAAGAATTAATTCAAGTATTCCATGGAGAAATTGGAAATGCTACTGAGGATTGGAATGACCCTTGTCCTAATTTTGATCCTATTATGAAGTTCTCCAGTAGCAATCAAGTTTTACAGTAGAAATAGTATAAAGATTCTTAATTCAGGAAGTATACGAAGGCTTGCAAAGAGAAAAGACCAAAGCATATTACTTTCTATAAGCTCATCAATGGTTTTATGAAAAAGTATTATGCAAAAGTCATGTCTCCCATAAGCTATTATCCTTTATCTACCTTTAAAGAACATGTATTCGAGTGCAAAAGGTATATGCAATCATTCTCTTGAGAAAAACTAGCATAAAGACTAAAAACAAAAAAAATGCTGCCTCCGATAAACTAGAGCTACAGTGAAATCTTGTGTTATCCGGCAATAAAATCCAGAAACATCAGTGAAATACTTGACCTTATCCAGTAGTAAAATCTAGAAACATCAAGAAAAGTGCTGCCAGTACATCAAACGAAATGCAAATTCAGTTGTAATGAAATGTAAATTATATTTGCAAAAGCTATAAATATGTGTAGCTTTCCCCTTGTATAGGCAAGAGTTGGAATACTAGTCCAAACCTAGCCTTGCTTCCACTACCATCTCCTCTCTTTTCCCTTCCGCTTTTTGTAATTAAGTAATTTAGCAATATAAAGTCATTTTGTGAGTATTTCTTCACTTATCTTTGTCATGTTATGATTTGATTTTGCTTAAGGAATTCTTAACTCAAAAGTAAGAACGTCAAAAATTTTAATAATTAATTGTGTGTTTGTTATAATTGAGAAATTTTAATCATATTTTGCCTGGAGCGAATTTGAGGTAGCCATTTTTGTCGCCGTTGTTAGCCGTGTGAAGGCGTTTAAGGTGTTTTGTTGGTGAGTAAATCCTCTATTTCGTTAGATACTCGTGGTGGTATTGGTAAAAATAACTCTGTAATATAAATTATGGATAAGCTTATTAAGAAGCTTGCACCTTCTTCTTCCTCATCATCAAATTCCCTATCTTCTATGTCTATTAAAAATAATGAAGAAATTAGCTATGATGATTTAGATTAAGTTATTTATGATTGGACTATTCCAACCGTAAATAAAAATGAAATTTATAAAGTTGGAAGTTTTCAATTAAAATCAAGTTATAAAGTAAAAACAATTGAAAAAACTGATCCTATTACCAGTAATATTCAGCATCTTTCTTTAATCAAGCCTCATGAAATAAAAGAGTATGTTAAAACATACAATTATATTTATTTTGGATTAGTGCAAGTTGCTTTAAAGCCATTAACAAGACTTGGACTTAGAACTGGAGCTCTCATCTATGCTCAAGATATAAGACATAAAAAATTTAGTGATTCATTACTTGGAATGGTTGAATCAAGCTTGGCTAATGGCCCTATTTTCTTTAATTGCTTTCCAAATTTCTCTATTTCCCATATAGATCCGGGTGCACATGAAGCTCTTATCTTAGCTATCTAGACAAAAGTTTTTGATATGAATCAATTCATCAAAATCTTGCCCTCATATGTAGAGTTTATTATAAACTCTTGAATTCAGTTGTTTTAAGCATAGCTTATTCTAATCAAACAAAAGGGATGACTACTTTGTTTCAAACTAATTTTAAAAATAAAGTTAGTATTCCAAAACTCATACAGTGGAATGATATTCATCTATCTAGTAAATGGCGCTTAGAAAATGCTCAACTAGAAAGATCTTTAAAAAATAAAGATATTGAAACAATTATTGAACATGATGATGGAAGTGTAGAAATAAATTTTCAAACAGATTCAAGAGATACAACTCCTACAGTTTATCAACCCTCTTGAAAATCTTATTCACATCCTCCTTCAGTGGTAGGATCTTCTATAAAAGAACCATCTAGAGTTTCTTATTCTACACCTCATACAGATCTGAGACCTGCAGGCCTCGTTTATCCTTCTTATCAAGCTTAAAAAAATATAAGAAATCATGCTTCTCCAACTAATACATATAATTCTCCTGAATCTGATTTCAATATAAATGTTATTGAAAGCTTTGAAATTGATAAAGAAATGTTAAAAAAGAATTTATCTTTACATCCTTTAACAAAAACATTTTTTATAACAAAAACCTTTTTTAAACTGGTTTCTCAAGAATATAAAGATTTCTTAAAAGAAAAGTAGTATAATTATATGAATGATAATCAAAGAAATATTTATTTCTTTGATTGGCTTACATTAGCCATGAAAAAAGCTTACAAAAATGAAGATTTATCCATCAATATGATAACTAAATTAAGTTCTTCTTGGATTATTCCTTCTACCAGTTCCTCTCCACAAAGAACTGATGAATCTATGCATCGTCCTTTACATCAAATCATTTATAAAGAAACTTTAGCTATACCTATAAAAGATGTTGCAAAGATACAAGGAGATAAACGTAAATCTGAATTTATTAACAAATTAGACTTAAGTCATGTTTTAGAACAAAATAATTATACAAATATAAATCTTTATACTATTGGTTAACAAACTAATATAATTGAAAATAAAGTTGAAAATATTTTGCAGCTTTATGAAACTACTTCTTAAAAAGTAATCAAGACACAATCTTTCAGTTTTCAAGGTGAAGCCCTTAAAGATTTAAAGTTAGAAAAAAAACCTTTAAAGTTTTCAGAAGAATTAATTAATCAATTATCTCACAGCTTTACAAATATAAAACCTCAAGAAAAAAAAGACAAAAAAAAGAAAAATCTATAAATGTTTTAATCTCAACTTCTAAAGTTTCTAATTCAGACTTAGAATTCTCTATTTCTAACTCTCTAAAAGGAAAGTCTAAAACATCTCATGAAAATCAAGACGATCAAAAAGATGATCAGGATCAAGAATCTCTACAACTAAATAAGATATTTAAAAGGCAATAACCAAATGTTTCTACAACTAAAACAAGGAATTATTATTCAAGACCAACTGCTGTTGATCTTCAATTCGAAGAACAAGCCCCTTTAAATGGTCTTTCTCGTTTTGAAACCTCTTTAATATATGAATGGAATTTAGATAGCTTATCCAAATATCAAATCCTTCAAGTATGCCAACATATGATGATATATGCCTCTACCATCATAGCAGCTGGCAATGACCAAAGACAAGCGATAAATGTAGTTGTCCATGGATTTATTGGACAATTATATGGTTGGTGGGAAAAATACCTATCCGATCTGGAAAGAAATGCTATACTAAATGCAGTAAAAAGAGATCCCTCAGCAAATCCTGTTCTTACTCCTCAAGGTCAAATGATCCCTAACTCTATATATATGCTTATTATCAACATAGTTAAACATTTTATTGGTAATTACATGAATGCAGAAGAAATATTAAAAACCTAATTAATCAATTTATCTTGTCCAACATTATCAGATTTCCGTTGGTATAAAGATTTTTTCCTATCAAAACTCTATACAATTGATGTAAGCAATTCAGAATTTTGGAAAGAAAAATTTATATTCGATCTTCCTAAACTTTTTGCAGAAAAATTTAAAGAAGAATTAAAATTAGAAAATTATGGAAACTTAAATTATGGACTTTATACATATGGTGATTTAATTCAAAAGATAAATAAAGTTGGATTTTCATTATGCAATGAAATCAAAATTAAATGCCAAATTGAAAATAAAAAACGTATTAGCAAGTATGAACATGGTGATTTTTGCTTTCAATTTGGCATGGAACCATTAATCAGTCCTTCTAGCCAGAATAAAAAGAAAAACTTAAAAAGAAACCATCAAAAAAGAAAATCTAAACATTTTTCAACTCCACAATATTATATTCCCTCTAAAAGATATCATAAAAAATCTTACCATAAAAAACCTTATAAAGGATCAAAGAAAACTTATACAAAAAACAATCCATCCACCTTGTCCACCAAGAAAACAGAAATATAATGTTATAATTGCAAAGAAAAAGGACATATAGCTCCTGACTGCCCAAAAATGAAAGTAAAAATAGAAAAAGAAATAAAACCATTCTAAAAGGATCTTCATCCTCTAATTCACCGTCATCTAGTTCCTTTGATATAGATTATTGTTCTTCACACTCTTCAGATACACGTCATTGTGACATAGTTGACAGTGATATACACTATGAATTTACTACTTCTTTCTTTTTATATTTAAATGTCGTTTCTGCTCCAGAAGAAATGGTGCCAGAAATGTTTAAAGATCTTAAAGATGAAGAATTAAAAAATAAATATTTTGAAAAAATACATAATATAAATAAAGGGAATAAAAAAGGAAAAGCTTCTACATCAAATACTATATTTGACTTACCTGAATAATTCAGCATAAAAACCATTCTAGATAGGCTAAGAGCGTAGTAAGCTCCTTCTCATCTTTCAATTCAATATCTTTATAAAGAAATTAATAATCAAAAGCAAGAATTAAAACAATTAAAACAAGATTTGAATGAACTTCAAGATCTCAAATAATGTGCTGAAAATCTTGAAATTTACACACTTAAAAATTATCAAGAAAATAATGATAATTTAGAACATTAAGAAGAATTTGGTAAAGACTTAAATGGTTTTATAAAAATTCTTTAACAAGAAATCCTCTTCAAAAATGGAAAACTCAAGTTACAATTAAGGTCAAAGACTTCTCTATTAAAGCACTCTACTTATTAGATAGTGGTGCAGATGTTAATTTAATAAGAGAAGGATTAATCCCAACAAAATATTATGAAAAAACCAAAAATAAACACAGCCTAGCAACTGCTAGTAACAAACTCCATATCCAGTATAAATTAAATAACATCCATGTTTGTAAAAATGGAAAATGTATAAAAAATAATTTCCTACTAGGAAAGGATTTAAACAATGATGTTATCCTTGGAAATTCTTTTTTATAGATTCTACAGCCTTTTCAAATTGATTCATCAGGCTTAAAACTATTTTAGACAATAAAGAATTAATTTTTGATTTTGTTGAATCATCTCCTATTCAACACATTAATAATATTTAAAATCAAACTTCTTATAGAGAAAAACAAATTGCATATCTTTAAGAAGATATGAATTCTTTAAGAATTGAAGAAAGATTACAAAAACCAGAATTTTAAAAAGACTTAATCCAATTTCAAAAATCTCTTGAAATAGAGTGCTGTTCTGATCTTTCTTCTACCTTTTGGCGTAGGAAACATCATACTGTTTCACTACCATACATTGACAATTTTAATGAACCACAAATTCCGCCTAAAGCAAGACCTGCCCAAATGAATCAAGACCTTGTTCAATTATGTAATCAAGAAATGAATGATCTTCTTGCCAAAAAGCTTATTCAGAAATCACAATCTCCTTGGAGTTGTGCAGCATTTTATGTCAATAAAGCGGCTGAACAAGAACAAGGTGTTCCCCATCTTGTTATCAACTACAAGCCTTTAAATAAAGTCCTAAAAACAATCCGATATCCAGATCCAAATTAAATGGATCTTATTAACCATCTCTCTGGTGCCTTCATTTTTTGCAAATTTGATCTGAAATCCATATTTTGGCAAATTCAAATCACCCTGGACGACAAATATAAAAATGCTTTTACAATATCATTTGGACATTATGAATGGAACGTTATGCCATTTTGGTTTGAAAAACGCTCCTTCAGAATTCCAAAGAATAATGAATGATATTTTTAATCCATATCAAGCTTTTCTACTCGTCTATATAGATGACATTCTTATGTTTTCAAAATCCATTTGTGACCATTGGAGACATTTAAATATTTTCAAGAGGGTTATTATCAAGAATGGACTTGTTTTATCCTAAAAGAAAATGAAATATTTTTAAACAGAAATTTAGTATCCTTATTCAGACCTATTTGTTAATCTTACATGTCTTCAGGAATTATCTCTTCTCACAATGAAGCCAACTAATAGCAAAAGCAAAGCCTTAATTCAGGAATCAAGCTCTTCCTTTATCCCCATAACTCAACAAATATCAAGCCCTTTCTTCAATCCAAGATTATCTGTTACTTCTTCTGAACTTATCAATGCCGATTGGAGTGCAATTCTTTCTGACAAAAGAAAAAACACTCGGAAAACCTTATCCAAAATTGCAAACCATATGAAGGATTTAGAAAACCAAATCCTTATGTGTCATAACCTACATCAAAGAGCATTTTTATCTACCTATGCTAATAAAAAAAATCCAAAATACACCTCCTAGAAAAGGTTAACACAGCCCTTTTAGATGAGATAGCTGCAAGAATTAGAGAAAAAACTCTTTCTTGTCAGACCAAGGAGTGATTAATGCTCAAAGCTCAATATATAAGCTAGGCTACTGGCTCTCCAAAATTGTTCCTGCCATCACATGAAGCTGATATTTTATATATCAAATAAGGCTTAGTCCAAAGATTTCTTTTACATAAAGATGATTTTGAAATAATATAGCAGCTCCCTTAAATTGTGCGACATGCCCTTCACAACCTTGGGGTCAGCAATAGACAACTGCTCATAATGATTCCATCAAGTTTAAGTGAAAGATCAGAAATTTGGTTTTATCGACCATATCAAATATGGACCATCATGGAATATGAAAAAGGAGATCTATTATGCGAAAAATTCATCTCCACAATACATGATTAAGAGCATCTCCCTATAAGCTATACTCCTCAATGGTATGAATCCCATGAAGTTGCTTCATTGGAATACAGCTTAGAATGCCTCCAAAATTATGATCCATTTGCTGATCAATATCAAAGATTTCTCAATTTAACGGAACAATTTGAATTTGCAAGTACATACAGATATGTTTGGTGTGATGGTAGAAGAGTTGTTTGTATTGCAAATGATCTTGCTGAACAAATGATAATTATGCAGAACCCTTCAAAATCTAGACATGCTTATCTTAATCAAATTCTCAATGTCTATGAAGATATGTCTTTTGATATTTCAAAGAAAACTAGTGAAGAGTTAATTCAATTATTCCATGGAGAAATTGAAAATGATACTGAGGATTGGAATGACCCTTTTCCTAATTTTGATGCTATTATGAAGTTCAACAGCAGCAATTAAGTTCTACAGCAGGAATAGTATAAAGATTCTTAATTCAAGAAGCAAACGAAGGCTTGCAAAGAGAAAAGACCAAAGCATATTATTTTTTACAAGCTCATCAATGGTTTTTTGAAAAAGTAGTATGTAAAAGACATGTCTCCCATAAAGCTATTATCCCTTATCTACCTTTAAAGAAAAAGTATTCGAGTGCAAAATGTTTATGCAATCATTCTCTTGAGAAAAACTAGCATAAAGACTAAAAACAAAGAACTGCTGCCTCCAATAAAGTTGAATTATAGTGAAATACTTAACCTTATCTAGCAGTAAAATCCAAAAGCATCAGGAAAAGTGCTGCCAACAGAATAAATGAACTACAAATTCAGTTGTAATGAAATATAAATTATGTTTGCAAGGGCTATAAATATGTGTAGCTTTCCCCTTGTATAGGTAAGAGTTGGAATACCAGTCAAAATGCAACCTTACTTCCACTACCATCTCCTCTCTCTCTTCACCCTTCCACTTTTGTTATACCCACCGTCTTCCCATTTGGTATTAGAGCCAAGTTGGCATCAAGTTGGTATCAAACTTGTAATCAAGTACTTTGGCAATATAAAGTCATTTTGTGAGTATTTCTTGACTTATCTTTGTTATGCTATGTTTTGATTTTGCTTACGGAATTGTTGACTAAGAAGTAAGAATGTCAAAAATCTTAAAATACTTGGATGTGTGTTTGTTATTAATGAGAAATTTTAATCATATTGCACCACGAGCGAATTTGAGGTAGCCATTATTGTCACCGTTGTTAGCCGTGTGAAGGCGTTTAAGACATTTTGTTGGTGTGTAAATCCTCTATTTCATTAGATACTCATGGTGGTATTGGTTAAAATAACTCTGTAATACAAATTATGGCTAAGCTTATTAAGAAGTTTGTACCTTCTTCAATGTCTATAAAAAATAGTGAAGAAATCAGCTATGATGATTTAGATCAGGTTATTTGTGACTGGACTATTCTAACAGTAAATAAAAAAGAAATTTATAAAGTTGGAAGCTTTCAATTAAAATCTAGTTATAAAGTAAAATACTATTGAAAGAATTGAACCTATTACTGGTAATATTCAGCATCTTTCTTAATCAAGCCTCATGAAATAAAGGAGTATGTTAAAACATACAATTATATTTATTTTGGACTAGTACAAGTTGCTCTAAAGCCATTAACAAGACTTGGACTTAGAACTGAAGCTCTTATATATGTTTAAGATATAAGACATAAAAAAATTCAGTGATTTATTACTTGGAATGGTTAAATCAAGTTTGGCTAATGGCCCTACTTTCTTCAGTTACTCCCAAATTTCCCTATTTCTCTTACAGATTCAGGTGCACATGAAGCTCTTACCTTAGCCATCCAGACAAAAGGTTTTGATATGAATCATCATAATCAAAATCTTGCTCTCATATATAGAGTTTATTATAAACTCATGAATTTAGTTGTTCCAAGCATAGCTTATTCTAATCAAGCAAAAAGGATGACTACTTTATTCCAAACTAATTTTAAAAATAAAGTAAATATTCCAAAACTCATACAATGGAATGATATTAATCTCTCTGGTTGATGGCGCATAGAAAACACTCAACCAGAAAGATCTTTAGAAAATAAAGATATTGAAACAATTATTGAACATGATGATGGAAGTGTAGAAATAAATTTTTAAATAGACTCAAGAGATACAACTCCTACAGTTTATCTACCTTTTAGAAAATCTTATTCACATCCTCCTTCAGTGGAAGGATCTTCTATAAAAAAAACCATCCAGAGTTTCTTATTCTACACCTCATATAGATCTAAGACGGACAGGCCTCTTTTATCCTTCTTATCAAGCTTTAGAAAATATAAGAAATCATGCTTCTCCAACTAATACATATAATCCTTATGAATCTAATTTCAATCTAAATGTTATTGAAAGCTTTGAAATTGATAAAGAAATGTTAAAAAAGAATTTATCTTTACATCCTTTAACAAAAAACTTTTTTAAACAAGTTTCTCAAGAACATAAAGATTTCTTAAAAGAAAAATGGTTTAAGTATATGTATGATAATCAAAAAAATATTTATTTCTTTGACTGGCATAAACTAGCCATGAAGAAAGCAAACAAAAAGTAGAATTAATGATCTTCTTGCTAAAAAGCTTATTCAGAAATGACAATATCCTTGGAGTTGTGCAGCATTTTATGTCAATAAAGCACCTGAGCAAGAACGAGGAGTTCCCCATCTTGTTATGAGCAACAAGCCTTTAAATAAAGTTTTAAAAACAATTCGATATCCAGTTCCAAATAAAATGGATCTTGTTAACCATCTCTCTAGTGCCTTCATTTTTTTTTCAAATTTGATCTTAAATTTACATTTTGGTAAATTCAAATCTCCCCGGAGGACAGGTATAAAACTGCTTTTACAGTACCATTTGGACATTGCGAATGGAAAGTTACGCCATTTGGTTTGAAAAATGCTCCTTCAGAATTCCGAAGAATAATGAATGTAATTTTTAATCCCTATCAAGCTTTTATCCTTGTTTATATCGATGATTTACTTGTGTTTTCAAAATCAATTTGTGATCATTGGAAACATGTACATATTTTCAAAAAAGTTATTACCAAGAATGGACTTATTTTTTCTCAAAAGAAAATGAAATTTTTTCAAACAAAAATTCAGTTTCCTGAATATCCTTATTTAGATCCATCTTTTAAATTTACATGCCTTCAGGAATTTTCTCTTCTCACAATGACACTAGTCACCAGCAAAAGCAAAGCCTTTATGTAGGAATCAAGCTCTTCTTCTATCCCTGCATCTCAACAAATATCAAGCCCTTTCTTCAATCCTGGATTATCTGTTACTTCTCAAGAACTTATCAATGTCCATTGGAGTGCAATTCTTTCTGACAAAAGAAAAAACACTTGAAAAACCTTATCCAAAATTCAAACCATATCTAGGATTTAGAAAACCAAATCCTTATGTGTCATATCTTACATCAAAGACATTATTATCTACCTATGCTGATGAAAAAACATCCAAAATACACCTCCTGGAAAAGGTTAACACAGCCCTTCTAGATGAGATAGCTGTAAGAATTAAAGAAAAAAACTCTTTCTTGTTAGATCAAGGAGCGATTAATGCTCAAAGCTCAATATATAAGCTGGGCAACTGGCTTTCCAAAATTGTTACTGCCATCACATGAAGTTGATATTTCATATATTGAACAAGGCTTAGTCCAAAGATTTCTTTTACACATAGATGATTTTGAAATAATACAGCAGCTCCCTGCAGTTGTGTGACATGCCCTTCACAGCCTTGGGGTTACCAACAAACAACTGCTTATAAGCACATACCGATATGTTTGGTGAAAGATTAGAAATTTGGTTTGGGTGAAAGATTAGAAATTCGGTTTTATCAACCATATCAAATATGGACCATCATGGAATATGAAGAAGGAGATCTATTATGCAAAAAATTCATCTCCACAATACATGATTAGGAGCATCTCCCTATAAGCTATCCTCCTCAATGGTATGAATCCCATGAAGCTGCTACATTGGAATACAGCTTAAAACGCCTCCAAAATTATGATCCATTTGCTTATCAATATCAAAGATTTCTCAATTTAAAGGAACATTTTGAATTCGCAAGCACATGCCGATATGTTTGGTGCGATGGTAGAAAAGTTGTTTGTATTGCAGATGATCTTGCTGAAAAAAAAGACAGTTATGCAGAACCCTTCAAAATCTAGACATGCTTATCTTAATCAAATTCTCAGTGCCTATGAAGATATGTCTTTTGATATTTCAGAGAATACTCGTGAAGAGTTAATTTAATTGTTCGATGGAGAAATTGAAAATGATATTGAGGATTAGAATAACCCTTATCCCAATTTTGATGCTATTATGAAGTTCTCCAGCAGCAATCAAGTTCTACAGTAGGAATAGCATAAAGATTCTTAATTCAGGAAGCATATGAAGCCTTGCAATGAGAAATGACCAAAGCACATTACTTTCTACAAGCTCATCAATGGTTTTATGAAAAAGTAGTCTACAAAAGTCATGAATCCTAATAAGCTATTATCCCTTATCTACCTTTAAAGAATAAGTATTCAAGTGGAAAAAGTATATGCAATCATTCTCTTAAGAAAAACTAGCATAAAGACTAAAAATGAAGAAATGCTGCCTCCGATAAAGCTGAGCTACAGTGAAATACTTGACCTTTCTAGCAGTAAAATCTAGAAGCATCAAGAAAAGTGCTGCCAGCACAACAAATGAAATGCAAATTCAGTTGTAATGACATGTAAGTTATGTTTGTAAAGGCTATAAATATGTGTAGCTTTCCCCTTATATAGGCAAGAGTTGAAATACCAATCAAAATCTAGCCTTGCTTCCATTACCATCTCCTCTCTCTTTTTTCCTGTAAAAACCAGTCAATGCTGGATTTTGACCAGTATTCCAACTCTTGCCTATACAAGGGGAAAGCTACACATATTTATAGCCTTTGCAAACATAATTTACATTTCATCACAGTTAAATTTGCATTTCATTTATTATGCTGGCAGTACTTTTCTTGATGGTTCTGGATTTTACTGCTGGATAAGGTCAAGTATTTCACTGTAGCTCAGCCTTATCGAAGGCAACATTTCTTTGTTTTTAGTCTTTATGCTAGTTTTTCTCAAGACAATGATTGCATATACCTTTTGCACTTGAATACTTTTTCTTTAAAGGTAGATAAGGGATAATAGCTTTATGGGAAACATGACTTTTACATACTACTTTTTCATAAAACCATTGAAGAGCTTGTAGAAAGTAATATGCTTTAGTCCTTTCTCTTTGCAAGCCTTCGTATGCTTCTTGAATTAAGAATCTTTATACTATTCCTACTATAGAACTTGATTGCTGCTGGAGAACTTCATAATAGCATCAAAATTAGGACAAGGGTCATTCCAATCCTCAGTATCATTTTCAATTTCTCCATGGAATAATTGAATTAACTCTTCATGAGTTTTCTCTGAAATATCAAAAGGCATATCTTCATATGCATTAAGAATTTGATTAAGATAAGTATGTCAGTTTTTGAAGGGTTCTGCATAAATGTCATTTGTTCAGCAAGATTATCTGCCAAACAAACAACTCTTCTACCATTGAACCAAACATATCTATATGTACTTGCAAATTCAAAATGTTCCTTTAAATTGAGAAATCTTTGATATTGATCAGCAAATTTTGGAGGCATTCTAATCTGTATTCCATTGTAGTAGCTAAATGGGATTCATACCATTGAGGAGGATAGCTTATAGGGAGATACTCCTAATCATGTATTATGCAGATGAGTTTTTTGCATAATAGATCTCCTTCTTCATATTCAATGATGGTCCATATTTGATATGGTTAATGGAACTGAATTTTTGATCTTTCACCCAAACTTGATAAAATCGTTATGAGCAGTTGTCTGTTGGTGACTCCAAGGCTACGAAGGTCATGTCGCACAATTGCAGGGATCTGCTGCATTATTTCAAAATCATCTTTGTGTAAAAGAAATCTTTGGACTACGTCTTGTTTGATATATGAAATATCAACTTCATGTGATGGTGGGATTAATTTTGGAAAGCCAGTTGCCCAGCTTATATTTTGAGCTTTGAGCATTAATCACTCTTTGATCTAATAAGAAAGAGTTTTTTCTCTAATTCTTGCAGTTATCTCATCTGGAAGGGTTGTGTTAGCCTTTTCCAGGAGGTGTATTCTGGATGTTTTTTCATCAGCATAGGTAGATAACAGTGCTCTTTGATATAGGTTATGACACATAAGGATTTGGTTTTCTAAATCCTTGGTATGGTTTGCAATTTTGGATACGGTTTTTCAAGTGTTTTTTCTTTTGTCAGAAAGAATTTCACTCCGATAGGCATTGATAAGTTCTTGAGAAGTAACAGATAATCCTGAATTGAAGAAAGGGCTTGATATTTGTTGAGATCTGGGGATAGAGGAAGAGCTTGATTCCTGAATAAAGGCTTTGCTTTTGCTATTAATTGGCTTCATTGTGAGAAGGGATAATTCCTGAAGACATGTAAGATTAACAAATAGGATTGAATAAGGAGACTGAATTTTTGTTTCAAGAAATTTCATTTTCTTTTGAGATAAAACAAGTTCATTCTTGATAATAACCTTTTTGAAAATATTTAAATGTTTCCAATGGTCACAAATGGATTTTGAAAACACAAGAATGTCATCTATATAGACGAGTGTAAAAGCTTGATATGGATTAAAAATTTCATTCATTATTCTTTGAAATTTTGAAGGAGCATTTTTCAAACCAAACGGCATAACATTCCATTCATAATGTCCAAATGGTACTATAAAAGCAGTTTTATGCCTGTCCTCCAGGGTGATTTGAATTTGCCAAAATCCAGATTTAAGAACAAATTTGCAAAAAATGAAAGCACCAGAGAGATGGTTAATAAGATCTGTTTTATTTGGAATTGGATATTGGATTGTTTTTAAAACTTTATTTAAAGGCTTGTAGTTGATAACAGGATGGGGGAACTCCACGTTCTTGTTCAGGCGCTTTATTGACATAAAACGTTACATTACTCCAAGGAGATTGTGATTTCTAATTAGCTTTTGGCAAGAAGATCATTGATTTCTTAATTACATAATTAAACAAGGTCTTTATTCATTTGGGTAGGTCTTACTTTAATAGGAATTTGTGCTTCATTAAAATTGTCAATATATGGTTGCGAAACAGTATGACGTTTTCTATGCCAAAAGGCAGAAGGAAGATCAGAACAACATTTTGTTTCAAGAGATTTTTGAAATTGGATTAAGTCTTTTTGAAATTCTGGTTTTTGTAATCCTGCTTCAATTCTTAAAGAATTCATATCTTCTTGAAGATATGCAATTTATTTTTCTTTATAAGCAATTTGATTTTGAATGATATTAAGATGTTGAATAAGAGATGATTCAACAAAATCAAAAATTAATTCTTTATTATCTAAAATAGTTTTTAAGCTTGATGAATCAATTTGAAAAGGTTGAAGAATTTGTAGAAAAGGATTTCTAAAGATAAAATCATTGTTTAAATCCTTTCCCAGCACGAAATTTGTTTTTATACATTTTCTATTTTTACAAACATGGATGTTATTTAATTTATAATGGAAATGGAGTTTGTTACTAGTAGTTGCTAGGCTGAGTTTATTTTTTATTTTTTCATAATCTTTTGTTGGGATTAATCCTTCTCTTATTCAATTAACATCTGCGCTACTATCTAGTAAGCAGAGTGCTTTAATAGAGAAGTCTTTGACCTCAATTGTAACTTGAGTTTTCCATTTTTAAAGTGGATTTCTTGTTAAAGAATATACAAAACCATTTAAGTCTTTACCAAATTCTTCTTGATGTTCTAAATTATCATTATTTTCTTAATAATTTTTAAGTGTGTGAAATTCAAGATTTTCAACAAGTTGTTTGAGATCTTGAAGTTCATTCAAATCCTGTATTAATTGTTTTATTTCTTGTTTTTTATTATTAATTTCTTTATAAAGGTCTTGAATTGAAAGATGAGTAGGAGCTTGCTGTGCTCTTAACCTACCTAGAACAATTTTTATACTGAATTGTTCAAGTATATCAGATTTAGCATTTGATGTAGAAGCTTTTCTTTTTTTTTTCCTTTACTTATATTTTGTATTTTTTCAAAATATTTATTTTTTAGTTCTTCATCTTTAAGATCTTTAAACATTTCTAGCACCATTTTTTCTGAAGCAGAAAGGACGTTTAAAGATAAAGATGAAGAAGTAGCAGAATCATATTGTATATCACTATCAAATATTTTACAATGACATGTATCTAAAGAATGAGAAGAAGAATAATTTGTATCAGAGGAACTAGATGACTCTAAAAAAGAGGATGAGGATCCTTTTAAGATAGTCTTGATTTCTTTTTCTATTTTTACTTTTATTTTTGGATAGTTAGGAGCTATATATCCTTTTTTCTTATAGTTATAGCATTGTGTTTCTTTTTTCTTGGGATAAGAAGTGGATGGATTGTTGTATGTTGTATAAGTTTTCTTTGATCCTTTATAAAGTTTTTTATGGGAAGATTTTTTATGATAACTTTTTGAGGGAATATAATATTGTGGAGTTGAAAAATGTTTAGATTTTCTTTTTTGATGGTATCTTTTTAATTTTTTCTTTTTAATCTGGTTAGAAGGACTGATTGATGGTTCCATGCCAAATTGAAAGCAAAAATCACCAAGTTTATACTTGCCGATACATTTTTGATTTTCAATTTGACGTTTAAGTTTGATTTCATTGCATAATGAAAATCCAACTTTATTTATCTTTTGAATTAGATCACCATATGTATAAAGTCCATAATTCAAGTTTCCATAATTTTCTAATTTTAATTCTTCTCTAACTTTTTTTGCAAAATGTTTAGGAAGACCGGATATAAATTTTTCTGTCCAAAAATTTTGAATTGCTTGCATCAAGTGTATAGAGTTTTGATAGGAAAACATCTTTATACCAACGGAAATCTGATAATGTTGGGGAAGATAAATTGATTAATTGGGTTTTTAATTTTTCTTCTACATTCATATAATTACCAATAAAATGTTTAACTATGTTGGTAATAAGCATATACAAAAAGTCAAGAATCATTTGACCTTAAGGAGGAAGAACAGGATTTCTTGAGGGATCTCTTTTTACTGCATTTCTTTCTATATCAGATAGGTACTTTTCCGACCAACCATATAGTTGTCTAGTAAATCTAAGGACAATTGCATTTACCACATGTCTTTGGTCATTACCAGCTGCCATGACAGTAGAGGCATAAATCATCATATATTAGCATATTTGAAGAATTTGATATTCGGATAAGCCATCTAAATTCCATTCATATACTGAAGAGTTTTCAAAATGAGAGAAACCATTTAAAAGGGCTTGTTCTTCAAAATAAAGATCAACAAGAGTTGGTCTTAAATAATAATTCCTTGTTCTAGCTATAAAAACAATTGGTTTTTGCCTTTTAAATATTTTATTTAGTTGTAGAGATTCTTGATCTTCATCATCCTTTTGATCATCTTGATTTTCATGAGATGTTTTAGACTTTTCTTCTAGAGAGTCAGAAACAAAGAATTCTGAGTCTGAATTAAAAACTTTAGAAGTTGAGACTAAAACATTTATAGATTTTTCTTCTTTTTTGTCTTTATTTTCTTGAAGTTTTATATTTGTAAAACTATGAGATAATTGATTAATTAATTTATCTGAAAACTTTAAAGGCTTCTTTTCTAACTTTAGATCTTTAAGGGCTTCACCTTGAAAAATTAAAGATTGTGTCTTAATTACTTTTTGAGAAGAAATAGTTTCAAAGAGTTGTGAAATATTGTCAACTTTATTTTCAATTCTATTAGTTTGTTGACCAATAGTATGAAGATTTATATTTGTATAAATGTTTTGTTCTAAAACATGACTTAAGTCTGATTTGTAAATAAATTCAGATTTTCCTTCATCTCCTTGTTTTTTTGCAACATCTTTTATGGGTATGGTTGAAGTTTCGTTATAAATGATTTGATGTAGTGGAGGATGCATAGATTCTTCAGTTCATTGTGGAGAGGAACTGGTAGAAGCTATAATCGAAGAAGAACTTAATTTAGTTATCATATTGGTAGTTAATTCTTCAGTTTTATATGCTTTCTTCATGGCTAGTTTAAGCCAGTCAAAGAAATAAATATTTTTTTTATCATCATACATATACTTATATCATTTTTCTTTTAAGAAATCTTTATGCTCTTCAGAAATTTGTTTAAAAAAAGTTTTTATAAAAGGATGTAAACATAAATTTTTTTTTAACATTCCTTTATCAATTTCAAAGCTTTCAATAACATTTATATTGAAATCAGATTCAGAAGGATTATATATGTTAGTGGGAGAAGCATGATTTCTTATATTTTCTGAAGCTTGATAAGACAAATAAATGAGGCCCGTAGGTTTCAAATTTATATGAGGTGTAGAATAAGAAGATCCGACCACTGAAGGAGGATGTGAATAAGATTTTCTAGAAGGTTGATAAACTATAAGAGTTGTATCTCTTGAATCTGTTTGAAAATTTATTTCAACACTTCCATCTTCATGTTTAATAATTGTTTCAATATCTTTATTTTCTAAAGATCTTTCTGGTTGAGCATTTTCTAAGCGCCATCTACCAAGGAGATTAATATCATTCCATTGTATGAGTTTTGGAATATTTACTTTACTTTTACAATTAATTTGGAATAAAGTCATCATCCCTTTTGCTTGATTAGAATAAGCTACACCTGGAACAACTGAATTCATAAGTTTATAATAAACTCTATATATGAGAGCAAGATTTTGATTATGAGGATTCATATCAAAACCCTTTATCTGGATAGCTAAGGTAAGAGCTTCATGTGCATTTGGATCTGTAAGGGAAATAGAGAAATTTGGAAAGCAATTGAAGAAAGTATGGTCATTAACCAAACTTTGTTCAACCATTCCAAGTAACAAGTCACTGAATTTTTTATGTTCTGTATCTTGAACATATATGAGAGCTTCAATTCTAAGTCTAAGCCTTGTTAATGGCTTTAGAGCAACTTATACTAATCCAAAATGAAATAATTGTATGTTTTAACATACACCTTTATTTCATGAAGCTTGATTAAAGAAAGATGCTGAATATTACTGGTAATAGATGCAGTTCTTTCAATGGTATTTACTTTATAACTTGATTTTAATTGATAACTTCTAACTTTATAAATTTCATTTTTATTTACGGTTGGAATAGTCTAGTCACAAATAACCTGATCCAAATCATCATAGATGATTTCTTCACTATTTTTAATAAACATGGAATATAAGGAATTTGATGATGAGGAAGAAGAAGGTACAAACTTCTTAATAATCTTAGCCATAATTTGCATTATAGAGTTATTTTAACCAATACCACCATGAGTATCTAACGAAATAGAGGATTTACACATGAACAAAACGCCTTAAACGCGTTCACACGGCTAACAATGGCTACCTCAAATTCGCTTCGGGCAGAATATGATTAAAATTTCTCAATAATAACAAACACATAGCCAAGTATTAAGATTTTTGACGTTCTTACTTCTGAGTCAGCAATTCCTTAAGCAAAATCAAAACATAACATAACAAAGATAAGTAAAGAAATACTCACAAAACAACTTTATATTGCCAAAGTACTGGATTACAAGTTTAATACCAACTTGATGCCAACTTGGCTCTGATACCAAATGGGGAGATGGTGGGTATGCAAAAGCAGAAGGGCGAAGCGAGAGAGGTGATGGTAGTGGAAGCAAGGCTGGTTTTGACTGGTATTCCAACTCTGGTCTATATAAGGGGAAAGCTCCACATATTTATAGCCTTTCCAAACATAATTTACATTTCATTATAACTGAATTTGCATTTCATTTGTTGCACTAGCAACACTTTTTTTTTATGCTTCTCGATTTTATTGTTGGATAAGGTCAAGTTTTCAATATAGTTCAGCTTTATCGGAAGCAGCATTTCTTTGCTTTTAGTCTTTATGCTAGTTTTTCTCTAGAGAATGATTGCATATACCTTTCGCACTTGAATACTTTTTCTTTAAAGGTAGATAAGGGAAAATAGCTTTATGGGAGACATGACTTTCACGGACTACTTTTTCATAAAACCATTAATGAGCTTGTAGAAAGTAATATGCTTTGGTCTTTTCTCTTTGCAAGCCTTCGTATGCTTCCTAAATTAAGAATCTTTATACTATTCCTACCGTAGAACTTGATTATAGCTGGAGAACTTCATAATATCATCAAAATTAGGACAAGGGTCATTCCAATCCTCAGTATCCTTTTTAATTTCTCCATGGAATAATTGAGTTAACTCTTCACAAGTTTTCTCTAAAAAATCAAAAGACGTATCTTCATAATCATTAAGAATTTGATTAAGATAAGCATGTCCAGACTTTGAAGGGTTCTGCATAACTGTCGTTTTTTCAACAAGATCATCTGCAATGCAAATAACTCTTCTGCCATCGCACCAAACATATTTGTATGTACTTGTGAATTCAAAATGTTCCTTTAAATTAAGAAATCTTTGATATTGATTAGCAAATGGATCATAATTTTGGAGGCATTTTAAGCTGTATTCCAATGTAGCAGCTTCATGGGATTCATACTATTGAGGAGGATAGCTTAAAGGGAGATGCTCATAATCATGCATTGTGGAGATGAATTTTTTGCATAATAGATCTCCTTCTTTATATTCCGTGATGGTCCATATTTGATATGGTTGATGGAATTGAATTTTTGATCTTTCACCCAAACTTGATAAAATCGTTATAAGCAGTTGTCTGTTGGTGACTCCAAGGCTACGAAGGGCATGTCGAGCAATGGCAAGGAGTTGCTGTATTATTTCAAAATCATCTCTGCGTAAAAGAAATCTTTGGACTAAGCCTTGTTCGATATATGAAATATCAACCTCATGTGATGGCAGGAACAATTTTGGAAAGCCAGTTGCCTAACTTATATATTGAGCTTTGAGCATTAATCACTACTTGATCTAATAAGAAAGTTTTTTCTCTAATTCTTGCTATCTCATCTAGAAGGGCTGTGTAACCTTTTTAGGAGGTGTATTCTGGATTTTTTTCATCAGCAAAGGTAGATACCAGTGCTCTTTGATGTAGTTATGACACATAAGGATTTGGTTTTCTAAATCCTTGATATGGTTTGCAATTTTGGATAAGGTTTTTCGAGTGTTTTTTCTTTTGTAAGAAAGAATTACACTCCAATGGGCATTGATAAGTTCTTGAGAAGTAACAAATAATCCTAAATTGAAAAAAAGGCTTGATATTTGTTGAGATGTGGGGATAGATGAGGAGCTTGATTCCTAAATAAAGGCTTTGATTTTGGTATTAGTTGGCTTAATTGTGAGAAAGGATAATTCCTGAAAACATGTAAGATTAACAAATAGGCCTGAATAAGGATACTAAATTTCTGTTTGAAAATATTTCATTTTCTTTTGAGATAAAACAAGTCCATTCTTGATAATAACCTTTTTGAAAATATTTAAATGTTTCCAATGGTCATAAATGGATTTTGAAAACACAAGAATGTCATCTATATAGACGGGTGTAAAGTTTGATATGGATTAAAAATTTCATTCATTATTCTTTGAAATTCTGAAAGAGCATTTTTCAAACCAAACAGCATAACATTTCATTCGTAATGTCCAAATGGTACTTATAAAGCAGTTTTATACATGTCCTCTTGGGTGATTTAATTTGTCAAAATCTGGATTTAAGATTAAATTTGGAAAAAATGAAGGCACCAAAGCGACGGTTACTAAGATCTGTTTTATTTGGAACTGGATATTGAATTGTTTTTAAAACTTTATTTAAAGGCTTGCAATTGATAATAAGATGGGGAACTCCACGTTCTTGTTCAGGCGTTTTATTGACATAAAACATTGCACAACTCCAAGGAGATTATGATTTCTGAATTAGCTTTTTGGCAAGAAGATCATTGATTTCTTAATTACATAATTAAACAAGGTCTTTATTCATTTGGGTAGGTCTTGCTTTAGTAGGAATTTGTGCTTCATTAAAATTGTCAATATATGGTCGCGAAACAGTATGATGTTTTCTATGCCAAAAGGCAGAAGGAATATCAGAACAACATTTTGTTTCAAGAGATTTTTGAAATTGGATTAAGTCTTTTTGAAATTCTGGTTTTTGTAATCCTGCTTTAATTCTTAAAGAATTCATATCTTCTTGAAGATATGCAATTTGTTTTTCTTTATAAGCAATTTGATTTTGAATGATATTAAGATGTTAAATAAGAGATGATTCAACAAAATCAAAAATTAAATCTTTATTTTCTAAAATACTTTTTAAGCCTGATGAATCAATTTGAAAAGGCTGTAGAATATGTAGAAAAAGATTTCCAAGGATAACATCATTGATTAAATCCTTTTCGAGCAGGAAATTTGTTTTTGTACATTTTCTGTTTTTACAAACATGGATGTTATCTAATTTATAGTGGAAATGGAGTTTGTTACTAGCAGTTGATAGGCTGAGTTTATTTTTGGTTTTTTCATAATATTTTATTGGGATTAATCCTTCTCTTATTAAATTAACATATGCAGCACTATCTAGTAAGCAGAGTGCTTTAATAAAGAAGTCTTTGACCTTAATTGTAACTTGAGTTTTCTATTTTTGAAGTGGATTTCTTTTTAAAGAATTTACAAAACCATTTAAGTCTTTACCAAATTCTTCTTGATGTTCTAAATTATCATTATTTTCTTGATAATTTTTAAGTGTGTGAAATACAAGATTTTCAACACGTTGTTTGAGATCTTGAAGTTCATTCAAATCTTGTTTTAATTGTTTTAATTCTTGCTTTTGATTATTAATTTCTTTATAAAGATCTTGACTTGAAAGATGAGAAGGAGCTTACTGTGCTCTTAGCCTATCTAGAACGGTTTTTATGCTGAATTATTTGGGTAAGTCAAATATAGTATTTGATGTAGAAGCTTTTGCTTTTTTATTCCCTTTATTTATATTATGTATTTTTTCAAAATATTTATTTTTTAATTCTTCATCTTTAAGATCTTTAAACATTTCTAGCACCATTTCTTCTGGAGTAGAAAGGACGTTTAAATATAAAGAGAAAGAAGTAGCAAATTCATAGTGTATATCACTATCAAATATGTCATAATGACATGTATCTGAAGAGTGTGAAGAAGAATAATTTGTACCAGAGGGACTAGATGACACTGATTAGAGGATGAAGATCCTTTTAGAATAGTTTTTATTTCTTTTTCTGTTTTTACTTTTATTTTTGGATAGTTAGGAGCTATATGTCCTTTTTCCTTGTAGTTATAACATTGTATTTCCATTTTCTTGGGATAAGATGTAGATGGATTGTTGTATGTTGTATAAGTTTTCTTTGATCCTTTATAAGGTTTTTTATGGAAAGATTTTTTATGATATCTTTTTAAGGGAACATAATATTATAGAGTTGAAAAATGTTTAGATTTTCATTTTTGATGGTTTCTTTTTAATTTTTTCTTTTTATTCTGGCTAGAAGGGCTTATTAATGGTTCCATGCAAAATTGAAAGCAAAAATCATCAAGTTCATACTTGCTTCTACTTTTTTGATTTTCAGTTTGTCGTTTAAGTTTGATTTCATTACATAAAGAAAATCCAACTTTATTTATCTTTTGAGTTAGATCACCATTTGTATAAAGTCCATAATTTAAGTTTCCATTATTTTCTTATTTTAATTCTTCTCTAACTTTTTCTGCAAAAAGTTTAGGAAGACTGGATATAAATTTTGCTTTCCAAAATTTTGAATGCTTGCATCAATTGTATAGAGTTTTGATAGGAAAACATCTTTATACCAATGAAAATCTGATAATGTGAGGCTAGATAAATTGATTAATTGGGTTTTTAATTTTTCTTCTACATCCATATAATTACCAATAAAATGTTTAACTATGTTGGTAATAAGCATAAATATAGAGTTGGGGATCATTTGACCTTGAGGAGTAAGAACAAGATTTCCTGAGGGATCTTTTTTTATTGCATTTAGTATAGCATTTCTTTATATTGAATCAGTATTTTTCCCACCAACCATGTAGTTGTCTAGTAAATCCAAGGACAATTGTGTTTACCGCATGTCTTTGGTCATTATCAGCTGCCATGATGGTAGAGGCATATATCATCATATGTTGGCATACTTGAAGAATTTGATATTCGAATAAGCCATCTAAATTCCATTCATATACTAAAGAGTTTTCAAAACGAGAAAGACCATTTAAAAGGGCTTATTGTTCGAATTAAATATCAATAGGAGTTGGTCTTGAATAATAATTCCTTATTTTAGTGGTAGAAACAATTGGTTTTTGCCTTTTAAATATTTTATTTAGCTATAGAGATTCTTGATACTGCTCATCTTTTTCATCATTTTGATTTCCATGAGATGTTTTAGATTTTTCTTCTAAAGAGTCAGAAACAGAGAATTCTGAGTCTGAACTAGAAACTTTAGAAGTTGAGACTAAAATATTTATAGAATTTTCTTCTTTTTTGTCTTTATTTTCTTGAAGTTTTATATTTGTAAAACTATGAGATAATTGATTAATTAATTCATTTGAAAACTTTAAAGGTTTCTTTACTAATTTTAAATCTTTAAGGATATCACCTTGAAAACCTAAAGGTTGTGTCTTGATTACTTTTTGAGAAGAAGTAGTTTCATAAAGCTGCAAAATATTTTCAACTTTATCTTCAATTCGATCAGTTTGTTGACCAGTAGTATGAAGGTTTATATTTGTATAATTATTTTGTTCTAAAATATGACTTAAGTATGATTTGTAAATAAATTCAGATTTACCTTTATCTCCTTGTATCTTTGCAACATCTTTTATGGGTACGACTGAAGTTTCTTTATAAATGATTTGATGTAAAGGTGGATGTATAGATTTTTCAGCTCTTTGTGGAGAGGAACTGGTAGAAGCTATAATCCAAGAAGAACTTAATTTAGTTATCTTATTGATGGATAAATCTTCAGTTTTGTAAGCTTTCTTCATGGCTAATTTAAGCCATTCAAAGAAATAAATATTTCTTTGATTATCATTCATATAATTATACCACTTTTCTTTTAAGAAATCTTTATATTCTTGAGAAACTTGTTTAAAAAAGGTTTTTCTTAAAGGATGTAAAGATAAATTCTTTTTTAACATTTCTTTTTCAATTTCAAAGCTTTCAATAACATTTATATTGAAATCAGATTCAGAAAGATTATATGTATTAGTTGGAGAAGCATGATTTCTTATATTTTCTAAAGCCTAATAAGAAGGATAAATGAGGCCTGTAGGTCTCAGATCTGTATGACGTCTTTTATTGAAGATCTTACCATTAAAGGAGGATGTGAATAAGATTTTCTAGAAGGTTGATAAACTGTAGGAATTGTATCTTTTGAATCTGTTTGAAAATTTATTTCTACACTTCCATCTTCATGTTCAATAATTGTTTCAATATCTTTATTTTCGGAAGATCTTTCTGGTTGAGTGTTTTCTAAGCGCCATTTACCAAATAGATGAATATCATTCCACAGCATGAGTTTTGGAATATTAACTTTATTTTTAAAATTAGTTTGGAATAAAGTAGTCATCCTTTTTGCTTGATTGGAATAAGATATGCCGAGAACAACTGAATTTATGAGTTTATAATAAACTCTATATTTGAGGGCAAGATTTTGATTATGATGATTCATATCAAAACCTTTGGTCTGGATAGCTAAGTAAGAGCTTCATGTGCACCTAGATCTATAAGGGAAATAGTGAAATTTGAAAAGCAATTGAAGAAAGTAGGGCTATTAGCCAAATTTGATTCAACCATTCCAAGTAATGAATCACGGAATTTTTTATGTCTTGTATCTTGAACATAGATGAGAGCTTCAGTCCAAGTCTTATTAATGGCTTTAGAGCAACTTGTACTAATCCAAAATAAATATAATTGTATGTTTTAACATACTCTTTTATTTCACGAGGCTTGATTAAAGAAAGATGCTAAATATTATTGGTAATAGATTCAGTTCTTTCAATGGTTTTTACTTTATAACTTGATTTTAATTGAAAACTTCCAACTTTATAAATTTCATTTTTATTTACGGTAGGAATAGTCCAGTCACAAATAACCTGATCTAAATCGTCATAGCTGATTTCTTCACTATTTTTAATAGACATAAAAGGTAAGGAATTTGATGATGAGGAAAAGGAAGGTGCAAACTTCTAAATAAGCTTAGCCATAATTTGTATTACAGAATTATTTTAACTAATACCATCATGAGTATCTAACAAAATAAGGGATTTACACACCAATAAAATGCCTTAAATGCCTTCACATGGCTAATAATGGCAACAACAATGGCTACCTCAAATTTGCTCTAGGCAGATTTTGATTAAAATTTCTCAATAATAACAAACACACAACCAAGTAGTAAGAATTTTTACGTTCATACTTCTGAGTCAGCAATTCCCTAAGCAAAATCAAAACATAATATAACAAAGCTAAGTTAAGAAATACTCACAAAATGACTTTATATTACCAAAGTACTTATTATAAAAAGCAAAAGGGAAAACTGAGGAGATGGCAGTGGAGGCAAGGCCGGATTTGGACTTGTTTTCCAACTCTTGCCCTACAAGGGGAAAGCTACATATATTTATAGCCTTTGCAAACATAATTAACATTTCATTACAACTGAATTTGCATTTCATTTATTATGCTGGCAGCACTTTTCCTGATGCTTTTGGATTTTACTGCTGGATAAGGTCAAGTATTTCACTGATGTTTCTTGATTTTATTTCTTGATGAGGTCAAGTATTTAACTGTAGCTCAGCTTTATCGGAGGTAGCATTTCTTTGTTTTTAGTCTTTATGCTAGTTTTTCTTAAGAGAATGATTGCATTTACCTTTTGCACTTGAATACTTTTTCTTTAAAGGTAGATAAGGGATAATAGCTTTATGGGAGACATGACTTTTGCATACTACCTTTTTATAAAACCATTGATGAGCTTGTAGAAAGTAATATGCTTTGGTCTTTGCTCTTTGCAAGCCTTCGTATGCTTCCTGAATTAAGAATCTTTATATTATTCCTGTTGTAGAACTCGATTGCTGCTGGAGAACTTTATAATAGCATCAAAATTAGGACATGGATCATTCCAATCCCCAATATCATTTTTAATTTCTCAATGGAATAATTGAATAAACTCTTCACGAGTTTTCTCTAAAATATCAAAAGACATATCTTCATAGTCATTGGGAACTTGATTAAGATAAGCATGTCCAGATTTTGAAGGGTTCTGCATAACTGTTGTTTGTTTAGCAAGATCATCTGCATTACAAGCAACTCTTCTACCATCCCACTAAACATATCTGTATGTACTTGTGAATTCAAAATGTTCCTTTAAATTGAGAAATCTTTGATATTGATCAGCAAATGGATCATAATTTTGGAGGCTTTTTAAACTGTATTCCAATGTAGTAGCTACATGGGATTCATACCATTGAGGAGGATAACTTATAGGGAGATACTTGTAATCATGTATTGTGGAGATGAATCTTTTGCATAATAGATCTCCTTCTTCATATTCCATGATGGTCTATATTCATTATGGTTGATAAAACCAAATTTATAACCTTTACCCAATCTTGATGAAATCGTCATGACCAGTTGTCTGTTGGTGACTCCAAGGCTGCGAAGGGCATGCCACACAATTCCAGGGAGCTGCTCTATTATTTCAAAATCATCTCTGTGTAAAAGAAATCTTGGGACTAAGTCTTGTTCGATATATGAAATATCAACTTCATGTGATGGCAGGAACAATTTTGGAAAGCTAGTTGCCCAGCTTATATATTGAGCTTCGATCATTAATTGCTCCTTAATATGACAAGAAAGAGTTTTTTCTTTAATTCTTGTAGCTATCTTATCTGAAAAGGCTATGTTAACCTTTTCTAGGAGGTGTATTCTGGATGTTTTTTTATCAGTATAGGTAGATAATAGTGCTCTTTGATATAGTTTATGACACATAAGGATTTCTTTTCTAAATCCTTGATATGTTTTACAATTTTGGATAAGGTTTTTCAAGTGTTTTTTCTTTTGTCAGAAAGAATTGCGCTCCAATAGGCATTTATATGTTCTTGAGAAGTAATGGATAATACAGGATTGAAGAAAGGGCTTGATATTTGATGAGATATAAGGATAGAATAAGAGCTTGATTCCTGCATAAAGGCTTTCCTTTTGCCTATGATTGGTGTCATTGTGAGAAGGGATAATTCCTAAAGGCATGTAAATTTAAAAGATGGATCTGAATAAGGATAGCCAGGAAACTGAATTTCTGTTTGAAAATTTTCAATTTTTTTTTTAGATAAAACAAGTCCATTCTTGATAATAACTTTTTTGAAAATATGTAAATGTTTCCAATGATCACAAATTGATTTTGAAAACACAAGTATATCATCGATATAAACAAGGATAAAAGTTCAATATGGATTAAAAATCTCATTCATTATTCTTTGGAATTTTGAAGGAACATTTTTCAAACCAAATGGCATAACGTTCCATTACTAATGTCCAAATGGTACTGTAAAAGCAGTTTTATACCGGTCCTCTGGGGTGATTTGAATTTACCAAAATCCAGATTTAAGATCAAATTTGGAAGAAATGAAGGCACCAGAGAGGTAGTTAATAAGATCCATTTTGTTTGGAACTAGATTTCGAGTTGTTTTTCAAACTTTATTTAATGGCTTATAGTTGATAACAAGATGGGGAATTCCTTGTTCTTGTTTAGGTGCTTTATTGACATAAAACATTGCACAACTGCAAGGAGATTATGAATTCCGAATAAGCTTTTTGGCAAGAAGATCATTGATTTCTTGATTACATAATTGAACAAGGTCTTTATTAATTTGGGTAGGTCATGCTTTAGTAGGAATTTGTACTTCATTAAAATTATCAATGTATGTAGCAAAACAGTATGATGTTTCCTATGCCAAAAGGTAGAAAGAAGATCAGAACAACATTTTGTTTCAAGAGATTTTTGAAATTTGATTAAGTCTTTTTGAAATTCTCTTTTTTGTAATCCTTCTTCAATTTTTAAAGAATCCATATCTTCTTGAAGATATGCAATTTGTTTTTCTTTATAAGCAATTTGATTTTGAATGATATTAAGATGTTGAATAAGAGATGATTCAACAAAATCAAAAATTAATTCTTTATTGTCTAAAATAGTTTTTAAGCCTGATGAGTCAATTTGAAAAGGCTATAGAATCTGTAGAAAAGGATTTCCAAGGATAACATCATTGTTTAAATCCTTTCCTAGCAGGAAATTTGTCTTTATACATTTTCTATTTTTACAAACATGGACATTATTTAATTCATAGTGGATATGGAGTTTTCATTAGCAGTTGCTAGGCTGAGTTTATTTTTGGTTTTTTGATAATAATTTGTTGGGATTAATCCATCTCTTATTAAATTAACATCTACGCCATTATCTAGTAAGTAGAGTGCTTTAATTAGAAGTCTTTAACCTTAATTGTAACTTGAGTTTTCCATTTTTGAAGTGGATTTCTTGTTATAGAATTTACACAACCATTTAGGTCTTTACCAAATTCTTCTTGACGTTCTAAATTATCATTATTTTCTTGATAATTTTTAAGTGTGTGAAATTCAAGATTTTCAACACGTTGTTTGAGATCTTGAAGTTCATTCAAATCTTGTTTTAATTGTTTTATTTCTCGTTTTTTATTATTAATTTCTTTATAAAGATCTCACATTGAAAGATAAGTAGGAGCTTGCTGTGCTCTTAACCTATCAAGAACAATTTTTATACTGAATTGTTCAAGTAAATCAAATAGAGTATTTAATGCAGAAGCTTTTCCTTTTTTATTTTCTTTATTTATATTTTGGACTTTTTCAAAATATTTATTTTTTAATTCTTCATCTTTAAGATCTTTAAACATTTCCAGCACCATTTCTTCTAGAGCAGAAAGGACATTTAAAGATAAAGAGGAAGAAGAGGCAGTTTCATGTTGTATAACACTATCAAATATTTTACAATGGCATGTATCTGAAGAGTGAGAAGAAAAATAATCTATATCAGAGGGGCTATATAACTCTGAAGATGAGGATGAGGATCCTTTTAAGATAGCCTTGATTTCGTTTTCTATTTTTACTTTTTTTTTTGGGCAGTCAAGAGCTATATATCTTTTTTCCTTATAGTTATAGCATTGTATTTCTTTTTTCTTGGGATAAGAAGTGGATGGATTGTTTTATGTTGTATAAGTTTTCTTTGATCCTTTATTATGGGAAGATTTTTCATGATATCTTTTTGAGGGAACATAATGTTGTGGAGTTGAAAAATGTTTAGATTTTCTCTTTTGATGGTTTCTTTTCAATTTTTTTTATTTTGGCTAGAAGGGCTTATTAATGGTTCCATGTCAATTTGAAAGCAAAAATCACCAAGTTCATACTTGTTTATATGTTTTTGATTCCCAATTTTTCATTTAAGTTTGATTTCATTACATAAAGAAAATCCAACTTTATTTATCTTTTGAAGAGGTTCACCATATGTATAAAGTCCATAATTTAAGTGTCCATAATTTTTTGATTTTTATTTTTCTCTAACTTTTTCTATGAAAAGTTTAGGAAGACCGGATATAAATTTTTCTTTCCAAAATTATAAATTGGTTGCATCAATTGTATAGAGTTTTGATAGGAAAACATCTTTATACCAATGGAAATATGATAATGTTGGGCAAGATAAATTGATTAATTGGGTTTTTAATTTTTCTTCTACATTCATATAATTACCAATAAAATGTTGAACTATGTTGGTAATAAGCATATACAAAGAGTCAGGAATCATTTCATCTTGAGGAGGAAGAACAAGATATCCTGAGGAATCTCTTTTTACTGCATTTAGTATAGTATTTCTTTCTATATCAGATAGGTATTTTTCCCACCAACCATGTAGTTATCCAGTAAATCCAAGGACAACTGCGTTTACCACGTCTTTGGTCATTACCAGCTGCCATGACGGTAGAGGCATATATCATCATATGTTGGCAAATTTGAAGAATTTGATATTTGGATAAGCCATCTAAATTCCATTCATATACTGAAGAGTTTTCAAAACGAGAAAGACCATTTAAAAGGGCTTGTTCTTCAAATTGAAGATCAACAAGAGTTGCCCATAAATAATAATTCCTTGTTCTAGCTATAGAAAAAATTGGTTTTTGCCATTTAAATATTTTATTTAGTTGTAGAGATTCTTGATCTTCATCATCCTTTTGATCATCTTGATTTTCATGAGATTTTTAGACTTTTCTTCTAGAGAGTCAGAAACAGAGAATTCTGAGTTTGAACTAGAAACTTTAGAAGTTGAGGCTAAAACATTTATAGAATTTTCTTCTTTTTTGTCTTTATTTTCTTGAAGTTTTATATTTTTAAAACTATGAGATAATTGATTAACTAATTCATCTGAAAACTTTAAAGGTTTCTTTTCTAACTTTAGATCTTTAAAGGCTTCACCTTGAAAACCTGAAGACTGTGTCTTAATTACTTTTTGAGAAGAAGTAATTTCATAGAGTCGTAAAATATTGTCAACTTTATTTTCAATTCTATTAGTTTGTCGACCAATAGTATGAAGATTTATATTTGTTTAATTGTTTTGTTCTAAAACATGGCTTAAGTCTGATTTGTAAATAAATTTATATTTTCCTTTATCTTCTTCTGCCTTTGTAACATCTTTTATGGGTACGGCTGAAGTTTCCATATAAATGATTTGATATAAAGGAGGATGTTTAGATTCTTCAGTTCATTGTGGAGAGGAACTGGTAGAAGCTATAATCCAAGAGGCGCTTAATTTTGTTATCATATTGATAGTTAATTCTTCAGTTTTATATGCTTTCTTCATGGCTAGTTTAAGCCAGTCAAAGAAATAAATATTTCTTTTAATTATCATTCATATAATTACACCACTTTTTTTTTAAGAAACATTTATATTCTTGAGAAACCTGTTTAACAAAGGTTTTCTTAAAGGATGTAAAGATAAATTCTTTTTTAACATTTCTTTATCAATTCCAAACCTTTTAATAACATATATATTGAAATCAGATTCAGAAGGATTATATGTATTAGTTGGAGAAGCATGATTTCTTATATTTTCTGAAACTTGATAAAAACGATAAACGAGGCCTGTAGGTCTCAGATCTGCATGAGGTGTAGAATAAAAAACTCTGGATAGCTCTTTTATAGAAGATCCTACCACTAAAGGAGGATGTGAATAAGATTTTCTAGAAGGTTAATAAACTGTAGGAGCTGTATCTCTTGAATCTGTTTGAAAATTTATTTCAATACTTCCATCTTCATGTTCAATAATTGTTTCAATATCTTTATTTTCTAAAGATCTTTCTGGTGGAGCGTTTTCTATGCGCCATTTACCAGATAAAGGAATATCATTCCACTGTATGAGCTTTGGAATATTAACTCTATTTTTAAAATTAGTTTGGAATAAAGTAGTCATCCTTTTTGCTTGATTAGAATAAGCGATGCCGAGAACAATTGAATTCATGAGTTTATAATAAACGCTATATTTGAGGGTAAGATTTTAATCATGACGATTCATATCAAAACATTTGGTCTGGATAGCTAAGGTAAGAGCTTCATGTGCACCTAGATCTGTAAGGGAAATAGAGAAATTTGGAAAGCAATTGAAGAAAGTAGGGCCATTAGCCAAACTTAATTCAACCATTCCAAGTAATGAATCACTAAATTTTTTATGTCTTGTATCTTTAACATAAATGAGAGCTTTAGTTCTAAGTCCACGTCTTGTTAATGGCTTTAGAGTGACTTATACTAATCCAAAATGAATATAATTGTATGTTTTAACATATTCCTTTATTTTTTTAAGGCTTGATTGAAGAAAGATGTTGAATATCTTTTGTAATAGATTCAGTTCTTTCAATGGTTTTTACTTTATAACTTGATTTTAATTGAAAACTTCCAACTTTATAAATTTCATTTTTATTTACGGTTGGAATAGTCCAGTCACAAATAACCTGATCAAAATCATCATAGCTGATTTCTTCACTATTTTTAATAGACATAGAAGATAAGGAATTTGATGATGAGGAAGAAAAAGGTAAAACTTCTTAATAAGCTTAGCTATAATTTGTATTATAGAGTTATTTTAATCAAAACCACTAGGAGTATCTAACGAAATAGAGGATTTACAAGCTAACAAAACGCCTTAAACGCCTTCACATGGCTAACAATAGTGACAACAATGGCTACCTCAGATTCGCTTTAGGCAGAATATGACTAAAATTCTTCAATAATAATAAACACACAGCCAAGTATTAAGATTTTTGACATTCTTACTTCTGAGTTAGAAATTCCTTAAGCAAAATCAAAACATAACATAACAAAGATAAGTGAAGAAATAGTCACAAAACGACTTTATATTGCCAAAGTACTTGATTACACGTTTGATACCAACTTGATGCCAACTTGGCTTTGATACCAAATGGGAAGATGGTGGGTTTACAAAAAGTGGAAGGGAGAAGAGAGCGAGGTAGTGGAAGCAAGGCTAGATTTTAACTGGTATTCTAACTCTTGCCTATACAAGGGGAAAGCTATACAATTTATAGCCTTTCAAACATAATTAACATTTCATTACAACTGAATTTGCATTTCATTTGTTGTGCTGGCTACACTTTTCTTGATGCTTCCGGATTTTACTACTGGATAAGGTCAAGTATTTCACTGTAGCTAAGCTTTATCGGAGGCATCATCTCTTTCTTTTTAGTCTTTATGCTAGTTTTTCTTAAGAAAATGATTGCATATACCTTTTGCACTTGAATACCATTTCTTTAATAGTAGATAAGTGATAATAGCTTTATAGGAGACATGACTTTTATAGACTACTTTTTTATAAAACCATTAATGAGCTTGTAGAAAGTAATATGCTTTGGTCTTTTCTCTTTGCAAACCTTCATATGCTTCCTGAATTAAGAATCTTTATACTATTCCCGCTGTAGAACTTGATTGCTTCTAAAGAACTTCATAATAGCTTCAAAATTAGGATAGGGGTCATTCCAATCCTCAGTATCATTTTTAATTTCTCCACGGAATAATTGAATTAACTCATCACGAGTTTTTTTCTTAAATATCAAAAGACATATCTTCATAGTCAATGAGAATTTGATTAAGATAAGCATGTCCAGATTTTGAAGGGTTCTACATAACTATCGTTTGTTTAGCAAGATCATATGCAATACAAACAACTCTTCTACCATCGCACCAAACATATTTGTATGTACTTGCGAATTCAAAATGTTCCTTTAAATTGAGAAATCTTTGATATTGATCAACAAATGGATCATAATTTTAAAAGCATTCTAAGCTGTATTCCAATGTAGCAGCTTCATGGGATTCATACCATTAAGGAAGATAGCTTATAGGGAGATGCCCGTAATCATGTATCATGGAAATAAATTTTTTGCATAATAGATCTCCTTCTTCATATTCCGTGATGGTCCATATTTAATATGGTTGATGGAACTGAATTTTTGATCTTTCACCAAAACTTGATAAAATCGTTATAAGCAGTTGTCTGTTGGTGACTCCAAGGCTACAAAGGGCATGTCGAGCAATGGCAAGGAGTTGCTGTATTATTTCAAAATCATCTCTGTGTAAAAGAAATCTTTGGACTAAGCCTTGTTTGATATATGACATATCAACTTCATGTGATGGCAGGAACAATTTTAGAAAGCCAGTTGCCTAGCTTATATATTAGGCTTTTAGCATTAATCGCTCCTTGATCTGACAAGAAAGAGTTTTTTCTCTAATTCTTGCAGCTATCTCATCTGGAAGGACTGTGTTAACCTTTTCTAGGTGTATTTTAGATGTTTTTTCATCAGTATAGGTAGATAACAGTGCTCTTTGATATAGGTTATGACACATAAGGGTTTGGTTTTCTAAATCCTTAATACGGTTTGCAATTTTGGATAATGTTATTCGAGTGTTTTTTCTTTTGTCAGAAAGGATTGCACTCCAATGGGCATTGATAAGTTCTTGAGAAGTAACGGATAATCCTAGATCGAAGAAAAGGCTTGATATTTGTTGAGATGTAGGGATAGAAGAAGAGCTTGTTTCCTGCATAAGGGCTTTGCTTTTGCCGGTGATTGGTGTCATTGTGAGAAGGGATAATTCCTGAAGGCATGTAAATTTAAAAGACGGATCTGAATAAGGATAGCCAGGAAACTGCATTTCTATTTGAAAAAATTTTCATTTTCTTTTGAAATAAAACAAGTCCATTCTTGGTAATAACTTTTTTGAAAATAAGTAAATGTTTACAATGATCATAAATTGATTTTGAAAACACAAGTATATCATCGATATAAACAAGGATAAAAGCTTGATATGGATTAAAAATTTCATTCATTATTCTTTGGAATTCTGAAGGAGCATTTTTTAAACCAAATGGCATCACGTTCCATTCGTAATGTCCAAACGGTACCGTCAAAGCAGTTTTATACCTATCCTCTAGGGTGATTTGAATTTGTCAAAATCCAAATTTAAAATCAAATTTAGAAAAAATGAAGGCACCAAAGAGACGGTTAATAAGATCCATTTTGTTTGGAACTAGATATCGGATTGTTTTTAAAACTTTATTTAACGGCTTGTAGTTGATAACAAGATGGGGAACTCCTCGTTCTTATTTAGCTGCTTTATTGACATAAAACACTGCACAACTATAAGGAGATTGTGATTTCTAAATAAGCTTTTTGGCAAGAAGATCATTGATTTCTTGATTACATAATTGAACAAGGTCTTTATTCATTTGGGTAGGTCTTGCTTTAGTAGGAATTTCTACTTCATTAAAATTGTCAATGTATGATAGCGAAACAGTATGATGTTTCCTATGAGAAAAGGCAGAGGGAAGATCAGAACAGCATTTTGTTTCAAGAGATTTTTGAAATTGGATTAAGTCTTTTTGAAATTCTAGTTTATGTAATCCTTCTTTAATTCTAAAAAAAGAATTCATCTCTTTGAAGATATGCAATTTGTTTTTCTTTATAAGCAATTTGGTTTTGAATGATATTGAGATGTTGAATACGAGATGATTCAAAAAAATCAAAAATTAATTCTTTATTGTCTAAAATAATTTTTAAGCCTGATGAATCAATTTGGAAAGGCTGTAGAATCTGTAGAAAAGGATTTCTAAGGATAACATCATTGTTTAAATCCGTTCCTAGCAGGAAATTATTTTTTATACATTTTCCATTTTTACAAACATGGACATTATTTAATTTATAGTGGATATGGAGTTTTTTACTAGCAGTTGCCAGGTTGAGTTTATCTTTAGTTTGTCCTTCTTATCAAGCTTCAGAAAATATAAGAAAGCATGCTTCTCCAATTAATACATATAATCCTTCTAAATTTAATTTCAATATAAATGTTATTGAAAACTTTGAAATTGATAAGGAAATGTTAAAAAAGAATTTATCATTACATCCTTTAACAAAAACCTTTCTTAAATAGGTTTCTCAAGAACATAAAGATTTCTTAAAAGAAAAGTGGTATAATTATATGTATGGTAACCAAAGAAATATTTATTTCTTTGACTGTCTTAACTTATCCATGATGAAAGCTTATAAAACTAAAGATTTATCCATCAATATGATAACTAAATTAAGTTCCTCTTTGATTATAGTCACTACCATTTCCTCTCCACAACGGACTGAAGAATCTATACCTCCTCCTTTACATCAAATCATTTAAAAAGAAATTTCAGCCGTACCTATAAAAGATATTGCAAAAATACAAGGAGATAAAGGAAAATCTAAATTTATTTACAAATGAGACTTAAGCCATGTTTTAAAACAAAAGAATTATACTAATATAAATCTTCATACTATTGGTCAACAAACTAATAGAATTAAAAATAAAATTGACAATATTTTACAACTCTATGTAACTACTTCTTCTCAAAAAGTAATGAAGGCACAGTCTTTAGGTTTTCAAGATGAAGCCCTTAATACCTAAAGTTAAAAAAGAAGCATCTAAAGTTTTCAGATGAATTAATTAATCAATTATCTCATAGTTTTACAAATATAAAACTTCATGAAAATAAAGGAAAAAAGAAGAAAAATCTATAAATGTTTTAGTCTCAACTTCTAAAGTTTCTAGTTCAGACTCAGAATTCTCTGTTTTTTACTCTCTAGAAGAAAAGTCTAAAACATCTCATGAAAATCAAGACGATCAAAAAGATGATCAGGACCAAGAATCTCTACAACTAAATAAAATACAATGTTATAATTGCAAAGAAAAAGGACATATAACTCCTGACTATCCAAAAATAAAAGTAGAAATAGAAAAAAAAACTAATATAAAAGGATCTTTATCTTCTAATTCAACGTCATCCAGTTCCTCTGATACTGATTATTCTTTTTCACACTCTTCAGATACATGTCATCCTGAAATATTTGATAGTAATATACACTATGAATCTGCTACTTCTTCCTCTTTATCTCTAAATGTCCTTTTTGCTTTAGAATAAATAGTGCTAGAAATGTTTAAAGATCTTAAAGGTGAAGAATTAAAAAATAAATATTTTGAAAAAATACATAATATAAATAATGGGAATAGAAAAGGAAAAGCTTCTATATCAAATACTATATCTGACTTACCTGAACAATTCAGTATAAAAACTGTTCTAGATAGGCTAAGAGCACAGCATGCTCCTCCTCATCTTTTAATTCAAGATCTTTATAAAGAAATTAATAATCAAAAGTAAGAAATAAAACAATTAAAACAAGATTTGAATGAGTTTTAAGATCTCAAACAACGTGTTGAAAATCTTGAATTTCACACACTTAAAAATTATCAAGAAAATAATGATTATTTAGAACATCAAGAAGAATTTGGTAAAGACTTAAATGGTTTGGTAAATTCTTTAACAAGAAATCCACTTCAAAAATGGAAAACTCAAGTTACAATCAAGGTCAACGACTTCTCTATAAAAGCACTTTGCTTTCTAGATAGTGGTGTAGATGTTAATTTAATAAGAGAAGGATTAATCCCAACAAAATATTATGAAAAAAATAAAAATAAACTCAGCCTAGCAACTGTTAGTAACAAACTCCATTTCCACTATAAATTATATAACGTCTATGTTTGTAAAAATGAAAAATGTATAAAGACTAATATCCTGCTAGGAAAGGATTTAAACAATGATGTTATCATTGGAAATCCTTTTCTACAGATTCTACAGCCTTTTCAAATTGATTCATCAAGCTTAAAAACTATTATAGGCAATAAAAAATTAATTTTTGATTTTATTGAATCGTCTCGTATTTAACATCTTAATATCATTCAAAATCAAATTGCTTATAAAGAAAAACAAATTAAATATCTTCATGAAGATATGAATTCTTTAAAAATTGAAGAAGGACTACAAAAACCAGAATTTCGAAAAGACTTAATCCAATTTCAAAAATCTCTTGAAATAGAATGCTATTCCAATCTTCCTTCTGCCTTTTGGCATAAGAAACATCATACTGTTTTGCTACCATATATTGACAATTTTAATGAAGCACAAATTCCTATTAAATCAAGACCTACCCAAATGAATAAAGACCTTGTTCAATTATGTAATCAAGAAATCAATAATCTTCTTTCCAAAAAGCTTATTCAGAAACCATAATCTCCTTGGAGTTATGCATCGTTTTATGTCAATAAAGTGCCTGAATAAGAACGCCGAGTTCCCCATGTTATTATCAACTACAAGCCTTTAAATAAAGTTTTAAAAACAATTCGATATCCAGTTCCAAATAAAATGGATCTTATTAACCGTCTTTCTTGTGCCTTCATTTTTTCCAAATTTGATCTTAAATCCGAATTTTGGCAAATTCAAATCACACTAGAGGAAAAGTATAAACCTGGTGTTACAGTACCATTTGGACATTACAAATGAAACATTAAGCCATTTAGTTTGAAAAATGCTCCTTCAGAATTCCAAAGAATAATGAATGAAAATTTTAATCCGTATCAAGCTTTTATCCTTGTTTTTATTGATGATACACTTGTGTTTTCAAAATCAATTTGTGATCATTGGAAACATTTGCATATTTTAAAAAAAGTTATTATCAAGAATGGACTTGTTTTATCTCAAAAGAAAATGAAATTTTTTCAAACAGAAATTCAATTTCCTGGCTATCTTTATTTAGATCCATCTTTTAAATTTACATGCCTTCAGGAATTATCCCTTCTCACAATGACACCAATCACCAACAAAAAAGCAAAGCCTTGATGCAAGAATCAAGCTCTTCTTCTATCCCTACATTTCAACAAATATTAAGCCCTTTCTTCAATCCTAAATTATCCATTACTTCTCAAGAACTTATCAATGCCCGTTGGAGTGCAATTCTTTCTAACAATAGAAAAAACACTCGAAAAACCTTATCCAAAATTGCAAACCAAATCAAGGATTTAGAAAACTTTGACCTACTTTAAAGAGCACTGTTATCTACCTATGCTGATGAAAGAACATCTAGAATACACCTCTTGGAAAACGTTAACACAACCCTTCCAGATGAGATAGCTATAGGAATTAGAGAAAAAACTCTTTCTTATCAGATCAAGGAGCGATTAATGCTCAAAGCTCAATATATAAGCTAGGCAACTGGCTTTCCAAAATTTTTTCTGCCATCACATGAAGTTGATATTTCATATATTGAACAAGGCTTAGTCCAAAGATTTCTTTTACACAGAGATGATTTTGAAATAATACAGTGGCTCCCTGCAATTGTGCGACATGCCATTCGTAGCCTTGGAGTCACCAACAAATAACTGCTCATAACGATTTTATTAAGTTTGGGTGAAAGATCATAAATTCAGCTTTATCAACCATATCAAATATGTACCATCATGGAATATGAAGAAGGAGATCTATTACACAAAAAATTTATCTCCACAATACATGATTACGAGCATCTCCCTATAAGCTATCCTTCTTAATGGTATGAATCCCATGAAGCTGCTACATTGGAATACAACTTAGAATGCCTCCAAAATTATGATCCATTTGTTGATCAATATCAAAGATTTCTCAATTTGAAGGAACATTTTGAATTCACAAGTACATACAGATATCTTTGGTGTGATGGTAGAAGAGTTGTTTGTATTGCAGATGATCTTACTGAACAAACGACAATTATGCATTCACAAGTACATACAGATATATTTGGTGTGATGGTAGAAGAGTTGTTTGTATTGCAGATGATCTTACTGAACAAACGACAATTATGCAGAACCCTTCAAAATCTGGACTTGCTTATCTTAATCAATTTCTCAATGCCTATGAAGATATGTCTTTTGATATTTCAGAGAAAACTCATTAAGACTTAATTAAATTATTCCATGGAGAAATTGAAAATGATACTGAGGATTGGAATGACCCTTGTCCTAATTTTGATGCTATTATGAAGTTCTCCAACAACGATCAAGTTCTACAGCAGGAATAGTATAAAGATTCTTAATTCAGGAAGCATACGAAGGGTTGTAAAGAGAAAAGACCAAAGCATATTACTTTCTACAAGCTTAGTAATGGTTTTATGAAAAAGTAATCTACAAAAGTCATGTCTCCCATAAAGCTATTATCCCTTATCTACCTTGAAAGAAAAAGTATTCAAGTGCGAAAGGTATATGCAATCATTCTCTTGAGAAAAACTAACAAAAAGTTTAAACACAAAGAAATGCTGCCTCTAATAGAGCTAACCTACAGTGAAATACTGATGAGTATTTAAAAATGCATATTTTTTATATACTTTGGACCATTTTAAGGACTTATTGACTTGGAAGAGCTTTATTTAGTGTGATATCATGGTTTCAAGCATTTTAAATTCATTGTAGTGCATTCGTGCATAATTTGCTTAAAAATCATACTTTTTGTATAAATTCATGAAACCTGTTATTTTTGGAAAATCTATTTTTGAAAAGTTTTGTAAAAGTTTATATTCTCATGAATTAAATTTAATTTTAATCATCATTAGTTCATTCACATATAATCATGAAAAATGGTGTGCATTTTCATTATCATTTTATGAGTGATGGGCCCATAGTTATGTATTTGTGATGTTAGGGGTAAAATTGTCTTTTGACATGAATTCACATTTCTTTTGTAGGAAATTGATTATATGGATCCCATTTGTAAAGAATTGAGGCAAGGAATTAATTTTCAAGAGAAAAGAGAGAAAAATTGAAGAGAAAAAAAATTAGAAGAAAATTGCAAAAAGTCGGCTTTGTGGTCCCACACATACATGCATAGGTGTGGGGTGCACTTGTAACGCATCCAAGATGGGGTCCATTTATTTGTTGCATATTTTCAAGAGATTTTGAAGAATATCTCATCAAAGATGGACAAAAAAAGCCACATAAGAGGTTTTTTTTAGAAAAGGAAAAGATTTAATTGGAAAAAAATAAAAAAAGATATCCAAACAAGCATTCCATGTCCAAAAGAGGATTTTGGATCAGATTTTGGTTGAAAAAATAAATTAAAAAAATCAAAGGGTTATCTTTAAAGATCTCTTTAAGTTTGGAGCCAACAAGGAGAACTTTCCAAAAAAGGAAAGTTGATAATGCAAAGAGATAAGAGGGGAAGTTCTACACCTCATGTGGACCAATTTGATTCTAAGAGAGGATTCTTATCCCTAAATTATCTCTCAAAAGATCTCAATGTAAAGTGGCACATACAAGAAAGGAAACAAGCATCCAAGAGGGACTTCCAAACAAAGCAAGCAAGGAAAGAAAAGAAAAAAAATAGAAAAAAAATCCCAAAAGATATCTCACACAGAAACTATTGTTTGAGACCCTTTTTCTTTCATTTTTTTTATTATTTTTAAAATTTTAGAGTTTAAAAAGGAGTAGGATTTGCAAAAGTATAAATAGGGCACCCCTCTCTCATATCCTTCATGGAAGAATTACCCATCTCCCACCTCTAGATTTCTACACTCCATCTCTCCCTCTCTTGTCTCTCCATCTTAAGTCATCAAGTAGGCTCTTCGCCCTAAAGCCACACCACTAACTTTGAAGTGTCAACTAAAAAGAGGAATTCTCATCCATCCTAGTATGTAATTGTTTGCTTTTTTTTTCAATCTTTTGTAAAATAATTTCATGCTAATAAAGTTTGTTTCTTTTCAATTATTCCTGTCTTTGATTTTGTGGTGTTCATAATTTTAGTCTTTTTTGTAATTGAGTTAATTTTCAACCTTGTTTAAATATTGGGATAGAATTGGAATCACAACTAGTAACCCATCTTAATAACCTTTTTAATATACTTTGTTTCTTTGGATACATTTTATGTTTAGAGGCAATGCAAGATGGAGTTAAAGAGGTTTGAATGAAAAAATATTAGAGGCTAATTTTGAATTTTATTTCTATATAGAACGGAAATTTGTTTCACTTAGATTGATGACCTAAGATGAAGAATAAGGCCTAGGGACAACACTTTTAATCTTTTTGAGCCCAAGTTAAGATAAGAAATTGAAAGAGCAATCTACTGCCTTTAACTTCTTATTATTACCGCCTTTGATTTCCTGTTATTATCACCTTTGACTTATTGTTATTACCGCCTTTGACTTCTTGTACTTTTATTTTATTTTCTACACTTTTGTTATTTTTCCTATTATGTTCATGTTGATTTTAAGTTTTGTTTTTGCATAGTTTAATGGTTGGATTAGAATTTGTTGCATGTATTTTCATGTTATAAAATTTTATGCATATTTAAGTTGATGAAAATTAAGCTTTTAGATCTAATTGAATGAAGAAATTTGGACATAATACATAAACAGCACAACTTAAAACAGTTTTAGCAAACTGCAGAAACAGTTTTTGGCAAAAAGCTTGAAGTGGGTAGGCTAGTCAAATCATAATGTTTTTCTTTGAAACTTGGTAAAATTAAAGTTTAGGATGTGGTTTTTCATTCTCGAGAATTTTAGGTCAAAATAATTTCAGAAGACTTGTGAACCAGAGGCTTAAACTTTGCCAATTAGTCAATTTGGATCAGAATTTCTACACAAAATTTTGCAAAGTTATCATATTCATGCATTCATAACTTTTTTGTTTTAGATTCCTTTTCACTTCTATTTTTTTTTTTTTTTGGTTAGTGTCTTGCATCAGTAGAGCATGATTTCTAGCCATTAAACTTAGATTTAAGATGCATTAGAATAATTTAAATCATGCAAAAATTTGCATCATCCAACTAGTTTTTCGGACTTAGATTTCTTTACCATCTCATGGCATGCTTTGCATTACTAATTTTACTAACTTTCTAATTTTAATTTTGTTTCTAGTTTTATGTTTTTGATTGTTTTAGTTAATTTCTAGAATTAAAATATCTTTCTAAAATTGCTTTAATTAAAGATTTTAAATTGGAAAGTTTACTAGTTTTGGAAATTCTAACTTAGGAAAGTTTTTACTTTTGTTTATTTTGTTTCTAACATTATTTAGTTTAGTTAGTTTCAAATTTTATTTTTTATTTTTGGAAGTTCTGACATGTATTTTTTTTTTGCAGCAACTTTAGTTTTGTTTAGGAAATTTTAGATTTAGGTTTTCTAGATATAGGAAAATTTCTTTTCATTGGTTTGTAATTAATTTAATTTTAGTAAAGTAGGAATGACGGTTGTAATTTTTATCTTTTAAGCTAGTTTTAGATTTTTAATTAGGACAAGAACAAGTTGAAAAAGGAACTTTAAAATACATAGCTCCCTGTGGATTCGACACCGTACTTAATGGGATATTACTATATCGCGGTTCTGCACTTGGAACTCATGATCAAATACTTGACCTTATCCAGCAATAAAATCTAGAAGGATTAAGAAAAGTACTGCCACCACAACAAATGAAATACAAATTCAATTATAATAAAATGTAAATTATGTTTGCAAGGCTATAAATATGTGTAGCTTTCCCCTTGTATAGGCAAAAGTTGGAATACCAGTCAAAATCTACCCTTGCTTCTACTACCATCTCCTCTCTCTCTTCTCCCTTTTGCTTTTTGTATACCCACCATCTTCCCATTTGGTATCAGAGCCAAGTTGGCATCAAGTTGGTATCAAACTTGTAATCAAGTACTTTGGTAATATAAAGTCGTTTTGTGAGTATTTCTTCACTTTTTTTTGTTATGTTATGTTTTGATTTTGCTTAAGGAATTGCTGACTTAGAAGTAAGAACATCAAAAATCCTAATACTTGGTTGTGTGTTTGTTATTATTGAGAAATTTGAATCATATTTTGCCTGGAGCGAATTTGAGGTAGCCATTGATGTCGTTTTGTCAGCCGTGTGAAGGCATTCAAGGCATTTTGTTGGTGTGTAAATCTTCTATTTGGTTAGATACTCATGGTGGTATTGATTAAAAAAACTCTATAATACAAATTATGGCTAAGCTTATTAAGAACTTTGTACCTTCTTCTTCCTCATCATCAAATTCCTTATCTTCTATGTCTATTAAAAATAGTGAAGAAATTAGCTAAGACAATTTCGATCAGGTTATTTGTGACTAGACTATTCCAACTATAAATAAAAATGAAATTTCTAAAGTAAAAACCATTGAAAGAACTGAATCTATTACAAGTAATATTCAGCATCTTTCTTTACTCAAGCCTTATGAAATAAAGGAGTATGTTAAAACATACAATTATATTCATTTTGGAGAAGTACAAGTTGCGCTAAAGCCATTAACAACACTTGGACTTAGAACTGAAGCTCTCATCTATGTTCATGATACAAGACATAAAAAATTTCAGTGATTCATTACTTGGAATGGTTGAATCAAGTTTGGCTAATGGCTCTACTTTCTTCAATTGCTTTCCAAATTTCTCTGTTTCCTTTATAGATCCAAGTGTGCATGAAGCTCTTACCTTAGCTATCCAAACAAAAGGTTTTGATATGAATCATCATAATCAAAATCTTGCCTTCATATATAGAGTTTATTATAAACTCATGAATTCAGTTGTTCCAGGCATAGCTTATTCTAATCAAGAAAAAGGGATGACTACTTTATTCTAAACTAATTTTAAAAATAAAGTTAATGTTCCAAAACACATACGGTGGGATGATATTTATCCATCTGGAAAATGGTGCTTAGAAAATGCTCAACCAGAAAGATCTTTAGAAAATAAAGATATTGAAACAATTATTGAACATGAAGATGGAAGTGTTGATATAAATTTTTGAACAGATTCATGAGATACAACTCCTACAGTTTATCAACCTTCTAGAAAATCTTATTTATATCCTACTTCAGTGGTAGGATCTTCTATAAAAGAACCATCCAGAGTTTCTTTTCTACACCTCATGTAGATCTGAGACCTACAAGCCTAGTTTATCCTTCTTACCAAGCTTCAAAAAATATAAGAAATCATGCTTCTCCAACTAATACATATGATCCTTTTGAATCTGATTTCAATATAAATGTTATTGAAAGCTTTGAAATTGATAAAGAAATGTTAAAAAAGAATTTATCATTACATCCTTTAACAAAATCTTTCTTTAAACAAGTTTCCCAATAACATAAAGATTTCTTAAAAGAAAAATGGTATATGTATGATAATAAAAAAAATATTTATTTCTTTGACGGGCTTAAACTAGCCATGAAGAAAGCATATAAAACTGAAGAATTAACTATCAATATGATAACTAAATCAAGCTTTTTTTGGATTATAGCTTTTACCAGTTCTTCTCAACAATAAACTGAAGAATCTATACATCCTTCATTACATCAAATCATTTATAAAGAAACTTCAACCATACCCATAAAAGATGTTGAAGAAAAAATACAAGGAGATAAAGGAAAATCTGAATTTATTTACAAATCAGACTTAAGCCATTTTTTAGAACAAAATAATTATACGAATTTAAGTCTTCATACTATTGGTCAACAAACTAATAGAACGAAAATAAAGTTGAAGATATTTTGCAGCTTTATGAAACTACTTCTCCTTAAAAAGTAATCAAGACAATCTTTAGGTTTTCAAGGTGAAGCCCTTAAAAATTTAGAGTTAGAAAAGAAACCTTTAAAGTTTTTAGATGAATTAATTAATCAATTATCTCATAGTTTTACAAATATAAAACTTCAAGAAAATAAAGACAAAAAAGAAGAAAAATCTACAAGTGTTTTAATCTCAACTTCTAAAGTTTCTAATTTAGACTCAAAATTCTTTGTTTCTAACTCTCTAGAAGAAAACTCTAAAACATCTCATGAAAATCAAGACGATCAAAAATATGATCAGGATCAAGAATCTCTACAGCTAAATAAAATACAATGTTATAATTGCAAAGAAAAAGGCACATATAGCTCCTGACTGTCCAAAAATAAAAGTAAAAACAGAAAAAGAAACAAAAACTATTCTAAAAGGATATTCATCCTCTAATTCAGCGTCATCTAGTTCCACTGATATAGATTATTCTTTTTCACACTCTTCAGATATATGTCATTGTGAAATATTTGATAGTGATATACACTATGAATCTGCTACTTCTTCCTCATTATCTTTAAACGTCCTTTTTGCTCTGGAAGAAATGGTGCTAGAAATATTTAAAGATCTTAAAGATGAAGAATTAAAAAATAAATATCTTGAAAAAATATAGAATATAAATAAAGGGAATAAATAAGGAAAAGCTTCTACATCAAATACTATATTTGACTTACCTGAACAATTCAGTATAAAAACTGTTCTAGATAGGCTACGAGCGCTGCAAGCTCCTCCTTATCTTTCAATTCAAGATCTTTATAAAGAAATTAATAATCAAAAGCAAGAAATAAAACAATTAAAACAAGATTTGAATTAACTTCAAGATCTCAAACAACGTGTTGAAAATCTTGAATTTCATAGACTCAAAAATTATCATGAAAATAATGATAATTTAGAACATCAAAAAGAATTTGGTAAAGACTTAAATGGTTTTGTAAATTCTTTAACAAGAAATCCACTTCAAAAATGGAAAACTCAAGTTACAATCAAGGTTAAAGTCTTCTCCATTAAAGCACTCTGCTCACTAAATAGTGGTGCAGATGTTAATTTAATAAGAGAAGGATTAATCTCAACAAAATATTATGAAAAAACTAAAAATAAACTTATCCTAGCAATTGCTATTAACAAACTCCATATCCACTATAAATTAAATAACGTTCATGTTTGTAAAAATGGAAAATGTACAAAGACTAATTTCCTACTAGGAAAGGATTTAAACAATGATGTTATCCTTAGAAATCCTTTTCTACAAATTCTACAGCCTTTTCAAATTGATTCATCAGGCTTAAAACTATTCTAAACAATCAATAATTAATTTTTTATTTTGCTGAATCATCTCCTATTCAACATCTTAATTTCATTCAAAATAAAATTGCTTATAAAGAAAAACAAATTGCATATCTTCAAGAAGATATGAATTCTTTAAGAATTGAAGAAGGATTACAAAAACTAGAAGTTCAAAAAGACTTAATCCAATTTCAAAAATCTCTTGAAGCAAATGTTGTTCGAATCTTCCTTTTGCCTTTTGGCATAGGAAACATCATACTGTTTCGCTACCATACATTGACAATTTTAATGAAGCACAAATTCCTATTAAAGCAAGACCTACCCAAATGAATAAAGACCTAGTTCAATTTGTAATCAAGAAATCAATGATCTTCTTGCTAAAAAGCATATTGAGAAAGCACAATCTCATTGGAGTTGTGCAGCATTTTATTTAATAAAGCACCTGAACAAGAATGTGGAGTTCCTCATCTTGTTATCAACTACAAGCCTTCAAATAAAGTTTTAAAAACAATTTGATATCCAGTTCCAATTAAAACGGATCTTATTAACCGTCTCTCTGGTGCCTTCATTTTTTCCAAATTTGATCTTAAATCCGGATTTTGGCAAATTCAAATCACCTTGGAGGACAGGTATAATACTGCTTTTACCATACCATTTGGACATTACAAATGGAACGTTATGCCGTTTGGTTTGAAAAATGCTCCTTCAGAATTCCAAAGAATAATGAACGAAATTTTTAATCCATATCAAGCTTTTATCCTTATTTATATCGATGATATGCTTGTGTTTTCAAATTCAATTTGTGATCATTGGAAAAATCAAAATATTTTAAAAAAAGTTATTATCAAGAATGGACTTATTTTATCTCAAAAGAGAATGAAACTTTTTCAAATAGAAATTTAGTTTCTTGGATTCTTAATTAAAAAAAAGGAACTATTTCCCCAGTTCAAAGAGTTATTAAATTTGCTTCTCAATTTCCAGATGAGATCCTTAATAAAGAACAATTACAATGCTTTCTTGGATGTCTTAATTATGTCTCAGACTTTTATAAAGATCTTGCAAAGAACGACATATATTACAAGCTTGTTTAACAAAAGACCCTTAAGAATGCTCTTTTACCCATACAAAAGTTGTCCAAAATATTAAACAAAAGGTTCAAAATTTACCATGCTTAACTATTCATCATCTAGACTTACAAAAAAATTGTTTAAACAGATGCTTCAGAAATAGGTTATGGAGGAATTCTTTTACAAAAAAATATTCTTGCCAAAGAAGAAGTTATTCGCTTTACCTTTGGAACATGGAACTCTACTCAAAAGGATTATTCAACAATAAAAAAAGAAATCCTATCTATTGTTAATAGTATAACGAAATTTCAAAGTGATTTATTAAACAGAAATTTTTTATTAAGAATACATTGTAAATCTACTAAAGAAATTTTAGAAAAAAATGTAAAAAAATCCTGCTGCTAAGCAAATCTTTAATCGCCGGCAGGCTTTATTAGCCATATTTGACTTTGACATTGAGTCCATTGCAGGCAAAAATAATTCTCTTCCTAATTTTTTATCTCATGAGTTTTTACAGGGGCAGACGAGCATTAAACAATGAAGCCTCATCAGATTAGACCTTTTCTCTAGTCCCTGACTGATAAAGTTTCTTCTATTATGAATACTACACCTTTATCCAGAAAATCTAGCGGCAAATATCTTAAGCGATGCGGAGCAACCCCTACTTCTAATATTCCTCAATTACAAAGTCCATCAAGCCCTATATCCAGGAAACCTCATGCTTCACAAGTCCAGTATTTTGCTACAAATGCACCATTGAGAATCTATTCCTTAGATGATATGTCTTATGCCGATATCATTTCCATTGAACATCTTATCCAAACCTTTTTTTCTCCAGAACATTTATATATCCAACCCCTTGACTATAAAGTTTATGAACAAATTCTTATCAGAACAGGCAGCTGTACTATTGATCATACCGATGGATCAAAAAATTCAAACTCAAAATGCTTTACCAACCAACACTATTATTCTATATTCAACAATCAAGATTCTACATGTTTTTCCTGCAGAAGAATGGGGATGCCCTTTTCATATGCCTCAAAGGCTTGATTCAAAACTTATTTTTATTTATTATGACTATGTTTCTTCTTGGGAAGTCATCCTCTATTATCAAAACCCATCCTTCCAGCATTCTTGGTTTATTAGATTCAAATCAAACTCTCATAAAATACCTGCATGGTTCTTCACACAATTCTAGATACCTTTTGGTGCCACTAAAAACATCCTTCCTCAAGCATTGCTTCTTATTTACGAATCCTATTCTGCGTCATTTAAAGCATCTCTTAAATCAGAAGAAAAAAGCCTTTATCAGCACCTACAGCTTGCAACTGAACCCTATGTTACCATACAATTTTATCGCAAGCAAGAGATTCCCTGGATTTTGAAATGGAATTTTTAAAAAGAAATGGACTTCAGTTGTCCGGTTTTATCTCGGATGATCTAAATTATGTTTTGGCATCAATTTGATTATATTGCAATACTTCAGCAATATTCCACCGATCAAGCTACAAAGCCATCATTCTCTGAAGTTCTCAAAACTCCTAAAAAAGAAAAAGAATGGCTTTATCCAGCAAGTGATATTGACAAACAGAAGAATTCTTATTTAGCCTTTCCTTCTGCATTTTTTATAGCAAATTTGCTTCAACTCCAAAATGATCTTCAAAAGGAAATTATTGAACAAATACAAAAAGAAAGGTCATCTGAAAATTCTCCATTAAGTTTTGGTCAGCAACTACATCACCTTTGAGCTGACAACAATCCTTTTGAAAATATTGCCCCCGAACTAGATACAGATGCTGAAGAGACAAAAAGTGATATTAAAAGAGACAAATAAAGCCATTACAGCCACTCAATTTTCCACAAAGCTATTATGACATCTTTTATCATTCAAAATATGACAAGTGACATTAATAAAGTTCATCTACAGTACAGATTATAATCTTATCCAGAAGCATCAAGACAACTAGATGTAAAGTCCAGAAGCATCACGACAAAATGCCAGCTCATAAATGAAGTGCAAATTCAATTTACATGCAGAAGTAATGAAATGTTAATTACGTTTGCTAAGGCTATAAATATATGTAGCTTTCCTCTTGTATAAGCAAGAGTTGGAATACCAGTCAATATCTAGCCTTTCTTCCACTACCATCTTCTCTTTTTTCCCTTCCGCTTTTTGTATACCCATCATCTTCCCATTTGGTATCAAAGCCAAGTTGGCATCAAGTTGGTATCAAACTTGTAATCAAGTACTTTGGCAATTGGCAATATAAAGTCGTTTTATGAGTATTTCTTCACTTATCCTTGTTATATTATGTTTTGATTTTGCTTAAGAAATTGCAAACTCAAAAGTAAGAATGTCAAAAATCTTAATACTTCGTTGTGTGTATTATTATTGAGAAATTTTATTCGTATTCTACTTGGAGCGAATTTGAGGTACCCATTGTTGTTGCCGTTGTTAATCGTGTGAAGGCGTTTAAGGCATTTTGTTGGTGTGTAAATCCTCCATTTCGTTAGATACTCGTGGTGGTATTAATCAAAATAACTCTATAATACAAATTATGGCTAAGCTTCTTAAAAAGTTTGTACCTTCTTATTCCTCATCATCAAATTCCTTATCTTCTATGTCTATTAAAAATAGTGAAGAAATCAGCTATGACGATTTAGATCAGATTATTTGTGATTGGACTATTCCAACCGTAAATTAAAATGAAATTTATAAAGTTAGAAGTTTTCAATTAAAATCAAGTTATAAAGTAAAAACCATTGAAAGAATTGAATCTATTACCAGTAATATTTAGTATCTTTCTTTAATCAAGCCTTATGAAATAAAGGAGTATGTTAAAACATACAATTACATTCATTTTGGATTAGTACAAGTTGCTCTAAAGCTATTAACAACACTTGGACTTAGAACTGAAGCTCTCATCTATGTTCAAGATACAAGACATAAAAAATTCAATGATTCTTTACTTGGAATGGTTGAATCAAGTTTGGTTAATGGCCTTACTTTCTTCAATTGCTTTCCAAATTTCTCTATTTCCCTTACAGATCTAGGTGCGCATGAAGCTCTTATCTTAGCTATCCAGAAAAAAGGTTTTGATATGAATCCTCATGATTAGAACCTTGCTCTCGTAGATGGAGCTTATTAGACACTCATGAATTCAGTTGTTCTAGGTATATCTTATTCTAATCAAGCAAAAGGGATGACTACTTTATTCTAAACTAATTTTAAAAATAAAGTTAATGTTCCAAAACTCATACAGTGGAATGATATTCATCTATCTAGTAAATGGCACTTAGAAAATGCTCAACTAGAAAGATCTTTAGAAAATAAAGATATTGAAACAATTATTGAAAATGAAGATAGAAGTGTTGAATAAAATTTCCAAACAGATTCAAAAGATACAACTCCTACAGTTTATCAACCTTCTAGAAAATCTTATTCACATCTCTTACTGTGGTAGGATTTTCTATAAAAGAACCTTCTAGAGTTTCTTATTCTACACCTCATGCAGATCTGAGACCTATAAGCCTCGTTTATCCTTTTATCAAGCTTCAAAAAATATAAGAAATCATGCTTCTCCAACTAATACATATAATCCTTCTGAATCTGATTTCAATATAAACGTTATTGAAAGCTCTGAAATTGATAAAAAAATGTTAAAAAAAATTTATCTTTACATCCTTTAACAAAAACATTTTTTAAACAATTTTCTCAAGAACATAAAGATTTCTTAAAACAAAAATGGCATAAGTATATGTATGATAATAAAAAAAAATATTTATTTCATTGACTAGCTTAAACTAGCCATGAAGAAAGCATATAAAATTGAAGAATTACCTATCAATATGATAACTAAATTAATCTCTTCTTGGATTATAGCTTCTACCAATACCTCTCCACAACGACATGAAGAATCTATACATCCTCCATTACATCAAATCATTTATAAAGAAACTTCAGCCGTACCCATAACAGATGTTACAAAAATACAAAGGGATAAAGAAAAATCTAAATTTATTTACAAATCAGACTTAAGCCATGTTTTAGAACAAAACAATTATACAAATATAAATCTTCATACTATTGGTCAACAAACTAATAGAATTGAAATAATGTTGAAAATATTTTGTAGCTTTATGAAACTACTTCTTCTCAAAAAGTAATCAAGACACAATCTTTAGGTTTCAAGGTGAAGCCCTTAAAGATTTAAATTTGGAAAATGAAACCTTTAAAGTTTTCAAATGAATTAATTAATCAATTATCTCATAGTTTTATAAATATAAAACTTTAAGAAAATAAAGACAAAAAAGAAAAAAAATCTATAAATGCTATAGTCTCAACTTCTAAAGTTTCTAGTTCAGACTCAGAATTCTCTATTTTTAACTCTCTAGAAGAAAAGTCTAAATCATCTCATGAAAATCAAGACCATCAAAAAGATGAGCAGGATCAAGAATCTCTACAACTAAATAAAATATTTAGAAGGCAAAAACCAATTGTTTCTATAGCTAAAACAAGGAATTATTATTCAAGACCAACTTCTATTGATCTTCAATTCGAGGAACAAGCCCTTTTAAATGGTCTTTCTCATTTTGAAAACTCTTCAGTATATGAATGGAATTTAGATGCCTTATCCGAATATCAAATCTTTCAAGTATGCGAACATATGATGATATATGGCTCTACCATCATATCAGCTGGTAATGACCAAAGACATGCGCTAAACGTAGTTGTCCTTGGATTTACTAGACAACTACATAGTTGGTGGGAAAAATACCTATCCGATATAGAAAGAAATGCTATAATAAATTTAGTGAAAAGTGAACCCTCAAGAAATCCTGTTCTTACTCCTCAAGGTCAAATGATCCCTGACTCTATATATATGCTTATTACCAACATAGTTAAACATTTTATTGGTAATTATATGAATGTAGAAGAAACTAAAAACCCAATTAATCAATTTATCTTACCCAATATTATTAGATTTCCTTTGGTATAAAGATGTTTTCCTATCAAAACTCTGTACAATTGATCTAAGCAGTTCATAATTTTGGAAAGAAAAATTTATATCCAGTCTTTTTAAAGTTTTTACAGAAAAAGTTAAAGAAGAACTAAAATAAGAAAATTATGGAATTTTGAATTATAGACTTTATACATATGGTGTTCTAATTCAAAAGATAAATAAAGTTGGATTTTCTTTATGCAATGAAATCAAACTTAAACAACAAATTAAAAATCAAAAACATATAAGTAAGTATGAACTTGGTGATTTTTGCTTTCAATTTGGCATGGAACCATTAATAAGCCCTTCTAGCCATAATAAAAAGAAAAAATTAAAAAGAAACCATCAAAAAGGAAAATCTAAACATATTTCAACTCCACAATATTATTTTCCCTCAAAAAGATATTATAAAAAATCTTCCCATAAAAAACCTTATAAATGATCAAAGAAAACTTATACAACATACAATAATCCATCCACTTCCTATCCCAAGAAAAAGAAATACAATGCTATAACTGTAAGGAAAAAGGACATAGCTCCTAACTACCTAAAAACAAAAGTAAAAACAGAAAACGAAATCAAGACTATCTTTAAAGGATCCTTATCCTCATCTTCAGAGTTATCTAGTCCCTCTGATATAGATTATTTTTCTTCTCACTCTTCAGATACATATCATTATAAAATATTTGATAGTAATTTACACTATGAATCTGCCTCTTCTTCCTCTTTATCTTTAAACGTCCTTTCTGCTCCAGAAGAAATGATGCTAGAAATTTTTAAAGATCTTAAAGAAGAAGAATTAAAAAATAAATTTTTGAGAAAATATAGAATAGAAATAAAGGAAATAAAAAAAAGGAAAAGCTTCTACATCAAATACTATATCTGATTTACTTAAACAACTTAGTATAAAAACTGTTCTAGATAGGTTAACAGCATAGTAAGCTCCTACTCATCTTTCAATTAAAGATCATTATAAAGAAATTAATAATAAAAAAAGAAATAAAACAATTAAAACAAGATTTGAATGAATTTTAAGATCTCAAACAACGTGTTGAAAATCTTGAATTTCTCACACTTAAAAATTATCAAGAAAATAATGATAATTTAGAACATCAAGAAGAATTTGGTATAAAGACTTAAATGGTTTTGTAAATTCTTTAACAAGAAATCCACTTCAAATATGGAAAACTCAAGTTACAATCAATGTCAAAGTCTTCTCTCTTAAAGCACTCTGCTTACTACATAGTGGCGTAGATGTTAATTTAATAAGAGAAGGACTAATCCCAACAAAATATTATGAAAAATCTAAAAATAAACTCAGTCAAGTAACTACTAGTAACAAACTCCTTATCCATTATAAATTAAATAACGTCCATGTTTGTAAAAATAGAAAATATATAAAGACTAATTTCCTACTAAGAAAGGATTTAAACAATGATGTTATCCTTGAAAATCCTTTTCTACAGATTCTACAGCCTTTTCAAATTAATTCATCAGGCTTAAAAACTATTCTAGACAATAAAGAATTAATTTTTTATTTTGTTGAATCATCTCCTATTCAACATCTTAATATCATTCAAAATCAAATTGCTTATAAAGAAAAGCAAATTGCATATCTTCAAAAAGATATGAATTCTTTAAGAATTGAAGAAGGATTACAAAAACCAGAATTTCAAAAAGACTTAATCCAATTTCAAAAATCTCTTGAAATAGAATGCTGTTCCAATCTTCCTTCTGCCTTTTGGCATAGGAAACCACATACTATTTCGCTACCATACATTGACAATTTTAATGAAGCACAAATTCCTACTAAAGCAAGACTTACCCAAATGAATAAAGACCTTGTTTAATTATGTAATCAAGAAATCAATGATCTTTTTGCGAAAAAGCTTATTCAAAAATCAAAATCTCCTTGGAGTTGTGCAGCATTTTATGTCAATAAAGCGCCTGAATAAAAACGCGGAGTTCCCCATCTTGTTATCAACTACAAGCCTTAAAATAAAGTTTTAAAAACAATTCGATATCTAGTTCCAAATAAAACGAATCTTATTAACTGTCTTTCTGGTGCCTTCATTTTTTCCAAAATTGATCTTAAATCTAGATTTTGGCAAATTCAAATCACCCTAGAGGACAGGTATAAAACTACTTTTATAGTACCATTTGGACATTACGAATTGAACGTTATGCCGTTTGGTTTTAAAAATGCTTTTTCAGAATTCCAAAGAATAATGAATGAAATTTTTAATCCATATCAAGCTTTTATCCTTGTTTATATCGATGATATACTTGTGTTTTTAAAATCAATTTGTGATCATTGGAAACATTTACATATTTTCAAAAAGTTATTATCAAGAATGGACTTGTGTTATCTCAAAAGAAAATGATATTTTTCAAACAAAATTTAAGTTTCTCGGCTATCCTTATTCAGATCTATCTTTTAAATTTACAGGTCTTCAAGAATTATTCCTTCTCACAATGACACTAATCACCGGCAAAAGCAAAGCTTTCATGCTGTAATCAAGCATTCTTCTATCCCTACATCTCAACAAATATCAAGCCCTTTCACTAATCCAGGATTATCCGTTACTTCTCGAGAACATATCAATGCCCATTGAAGTGCAATTCTTTCTAACAAAAGAAAAAAACACTCGAAAAACCTTATCCAAAATTGCAAACCATATCAAGGATTTAGAAAATCAAATCCTTATTTGTCATAACCTACATCAAAGAGCACTATTGTCTACCTATGCTAATAAAAAAATATCCAGAATACACCTCCTGGAAAAGGTTCACACAACCCTTCCAGATGAAACAGCTGCAAGAATTAGAGAAAAAACTCATTCTTGTCAGATCAAAGAGCGATTAATGCTCAAAGTTCAATATATAAGTTGGGCAATTGGCTTTCCAAAATTGTTCCTGCCATCACATGAAGTTGATATTTCATATATCGAATATGGCTTAATCCAAAGATTTCTTTTACATAGAGATGATTTTGAAGTAATAAAGCAGCTCCCTATAATTGTGCAACATGCCCTTTGCAGCCTTGGAGTCACCAACAGACAACTGCTCATAAAAATTTTATCAAGTTTGGGTGAAAGATCAGAAATTTGGTTTTATCAACTATATCAAATGTGGACCATCTTGAACTATGAAGAAGGAGATCTATTATGCAGAAAATTCATCTCCACAATACACGATTACAAGCATCTCCCTATAAGCTATCCTCCTCAATGGTATGAATCACATAAAGCTACTACATTGGAATACAGCTTAGAATGCCTCCAAAATTATGATCCATTTGTTGATCAATATCAAAGATTTCTCAATTGAAAGGAACATTTTGAATTTGCAAGTACATACAGATATGTTTGGTGTAATGGTAGAAGAGTTGTTTGTATTGCAGATGATCTTGCTGAACAAACGATAGTTCCCTTCAAAATCTGGACATGCTTATCTTAATCAAATTCTCAATGCCTATGAAGATATGTCTTTTGATATTTTAGAGAAAACTAGTGAAGAGTTAATTCAATTATTCCATAAAGAAATTGAAAATGATACTGAGGATTGAAATGACCCTTATCCTAATTTTGATGCTATTATGAAGTTCTCCAGCAGCAATCAAGTTCTACAGCAGGAATAGTATAAAGATTCTTTATTCAGGAAGCATACGAAGGCTTGCAAAGAGAAAAGACCAAAGCATATTACTTTCTATAAGCTCATCAATGGTTTTATGAAAAAGTAGTCTACAAAAGTCATGTCTCCCATAAAGCTATTATCCCTTATCTACCTTTAAAGAAAAAGAATTCAAGTGCAAAAGGTATATGCAACCGTTCTCTTAAGAAAAACTAGCATAAAGACTAAAAACAAAGAAATCTTACCTTCGATAAAGTTGAGCTATAGTGACATACTTGACCTTATCCAGCAGTAAAATCCAGAAGCAAAACAAGAAAACTGCTACCAGCACAACAAATGTAATGCAAATTCAATTGTAATGAAAAGTAAATTATGTTTACAAAGGCTATAAATATAGCTTTCCCCTTGTATATGCAAGAGTTAGAATACCAGTCAAAATCCAGCCATGCTTCCATTACTATCTCATCTCTCTCTTTTCCTTTCCGCTTTTTGTATACCCACCATCCTATACCCACTATCTTGCCTATACAAGGGGAAAGCTACACATATTTATAGCCCTTGCAGACACAATTTACATTTCATTACAACTAAATTTGTATTTCATTTGTTGTGCTGGTAGCACTTTTCTTAATGCTTCTGGATTTTACTACCAGATAAGGTCAAGTATTTCACTGTAACTCAGCTTTATTGAAGGCAGCATTTCATTGTTTTTAGTCTTTATGCTAGTTTTTCTCAAGAGAATGATTGCATATACCTTTTGCACTTGGATCATAATAGATCAGCAAGCAACCTTATGGGATTCATACCATTGAGGAGGATAGCTTATAGGGAGATGCCCGTGATCATGTATAGTGGAGATAAATTTTTTGCATAATAGATCTCCTTCTCCATATTCCATGATGGTCCATATTTAATACGGTTCATAAAACCAAATTTCTGATCTTTCACCCAAACTTGATGAAATTGTTGTGAGCAGTTGTCTGTTAGTGACTCCAAGGTTGTGAAGGGCAGGTCGCACAATTGCAGGGAGCTACTGTATTATTTCAAAATCATCTCTGTGTAAAAGAAATCTTTGGACTAAGCCTTGTTCGATATTTGAGATATCAACTTCATATGATGGTAGGAACAATTTGGGAAAGCCAGTTGCCCAGCTTATATATTGAGCTTTGAGCACTAATCGCTCCTTTTGATCTAACAAGAAAGATTTTTTTCTCTAATTCTTGCAGCTATCTCATCTGGAAAGGCCGTGTTAACCTTTTCCAGGAGGTGTATTCTGGATGTTTTTTCATAAGCATAGGTAGATAACAGTGCTCTTTAATGTATGTTATGACACATAAGGATTTCGTCTTCTAAATCCTTGATATGTTTGCAATTTTGGATAAGGTTTTTCGGGTGTTTTTTCTTTTGTCAGAAAGAATTGCACTCCAATGGGCATTGATAAGTTCTTGAGAAGTAACGGATAATCCAGGATTGAAGAAAGTGTATGATATTTGTTGAGATGTAGGAATAAAAGAAGAGCTTGATTCTTGCATAAAGGCTTCGCTTTTGCCGGTGATTGGTGTCATTGTGAGAAGGGATAATTCCTGAAGGCATGTAAATTTATAAGACAGATCTGAATGAGAATAGCCAGGAAACTGAATTTCTACTTGAAAAAATTTTCATTTTCTTTTGAGATAAAACAAGTCTATTCTTGATAATAACTTTTTTGAAGATATGTAAATGTTTCTAATGATCACAAATTGATTTTGAAAACACAAGTATATCATCGATATAAACAAGGATAAAAGCTTGATATGGATTAAAAATTTCATTGATTATTCTTTGGAATTCTGAAGGAGCATTTTTCAAACCAAATGGCATAATGTTTCATTCGTAATGTCCAAATGGTACTGTAAAAGCAGTTTTAAAATTGTCCTCTCAGGTGATTTGAATTTACCAAAATCCAGATTTAATCTCAAGATTGGAAAAAAATGAAGGCAGTAGAGAGACGGTTAATAAGATCCGTTTTATTTGGAACTAGATATCGGATTGTTTTTAAAACTTTATTTAAAAGATTGTAGCTGATAACAAGAATGGGAACTCCTCGTTCTTGTTTAAGTGCTTTACTAACATAAAACGCTGCACAAGTCCAAGGAGATTGTGATTTCTGAATAAGCTTTTCAGCAAGAAGATGATTGATTTCTTGATTACATAATTGAACAAGGTCTTTATTCATTTGGGTAGGCCTTGCTTTAGTAGGAATTTGTGCTTCATTAAAATTGTCAATGTATGGTAGCAAAATGGTATGATGTTTCCTATGCCAAAAGGCAGAAGGAAGATCAGAATAGCAATATGTTTGAAGAAATTTTTAAAATTGGATTAAGTCTTTCTAAAATTCTGGTTTTTGTAATCCTTCTTTAATTCTTAGAGAATTCATATCTTCTTGAAGATATGCAATTTGTTTTTCTTTATAAGGAATTTGATTTTGAATGATATTATGATGGTGAATAGGAGATGATTCAACAAAATAAAAAATTAATTCTTTATTGTCTATAATAGTTTTTAAGCCTGATGAGTCAATTTGAAAAGGTTGTAGAATTTGTAGAAAAAGATTTCCAAGGATAACATCGTTGTTTAAATCCTTTCCTAGAAGGAAATTAGTCTTTATACATTTTCCATTTTTACAAACATGGACGTTATTTAATTTATATTGGATATGGAGTTTGTTACTAGCAGTTCCTAAGCTGAGTTTATTTTTGGTTTTTTCATAAGATTTTGTTGGAATTAATCCTTCTCTTATTAAATTAACATCTGCGCCACTATCTAGTAAGCAGAGTGCTTTAATAGAGAAGTCTTTGACCTTAATTGTAACTTGAGTTTTCTATTTTTAAAGTGGATTTCTTGTTAAAGAATTTGCAAAACCATTCAAGTTTTTTCCAAATTATTCATGTTCTAAATTATCATTATTTTCATGATAATTTTTAAGTGTGTGAAATTCAAGATTTTCAACACGTTTTTTGAGATCTTGAAGTTCATTCAAATCTTGCTTTAATAGTTTTATTCCTTACTTTTGATTATTAATTTCTTTATAAAGATCATGAATTGAAAGATGAGGAGGAGCTTGCTGCGCTCTTAGCGTATCTAAAATAGTTTTTCTACTGGATTGTTCAGGTAAGTCAGATATAGTATTTGATGTAGAAGCTTTTCGTATTTTTATTCCCTTTATTTATATTCTATATTTTTTCAAAACATTTATTTTTTAATTCCTCATCTTTAGGATCTTTAAACATTTCTAGCACCATTTCTTTTAGAGTAGAAAGGACATTTAAAGATAAAGAGGAAGAAGTAGCAGATTCATAGTGTATATCACTATCAAATATTTCACAATGACATGTATTTGAAGAAGGTGAAGAAGAATAATCTGTATTAGAGGAACTAGATGACGCTGAATTAGAGGTTAAAGATCCTTTTAGAGTAGTTTTTATTTCTTTATCTGTTTCTACTTTTATTTTTGGACAGTCCGGAGCTATATGTCCTTTTTCTTTATAATTATAACATTGTATTTTGTTTAGTTGTATAGATTCTTGATCTTGACCATCTTTTTGTTCGTCTTGATTTTCATGAGATGTTTTAGACTTTTCTTCTAGAGATTCAGAAATAGAGAATTCTGAGTCTGAACTAGAAACTTTAGAAGTTGAGACTAAAACATTTGTTGATTTTTCTTCTTTTTTGTCTTTATTTTCTTGAAGTTTTATATTTGTAAAACTATAAGATAATTGATTAATTAATTCATTAAAAAACTTTAAAGGTTTCTTTCCTTACTTTAAATCATTAAGGGAATCACCTTGAAAACCTAAAGATTTTGTCTTGATTACTTTTTAAGAAGAAGTAGTTTCATAAAGCTGCAAATATTTTCAACTTTATTTTCAATTCTATTAGTTTGTTGGCCAATAGTATGAAGATTTATATTTGCAAAATTATTTTGTTCTAAAACATGACTTAAGTCTAATTTGTAAATAAATTCAGATTTACTTTTATCTCATTGTATGTTTGCAATAACTTTTATGGGTACGACTGAAGTTTCTTTATAAATGATTTGATGTAATGGAGGATGTATAGATTCTTCAGTTCATTGTTAAGAGGAACTGGTAGAAGCTATAGTCTAAGAAAAGCTTAATTTAGTTATCATATTGATAGTTGATTCTTCAATTTTATATGCTTTCTTCATGGCTAGTTTAAGCCAGTCAAAGAAATAAATATTTTTTTTATTATCATTCATATGCTTATACCATTTTTCTTTTAAGAAATCTTTATGTTCCTGAGAAACTTGTTTAAAGAAAGACTTTGTTAAAAGATGTAATGATAAATTCTTTTTTAACATTTCGTTAGCAATTTTAAAGCATTCAATAACATTTATATTGAAATCATATTCAGAAGGATTATATGCATTAGTTGGAGAAGCATAATTTCTTATATTTTCTAAAGCCTGATAAGAAGGATAAACGAGGCTTGTAGGTCTTAGATCTGCATTAGGTGTAGAATAAGAAACTCTGGACGGCTCTTTTATAGAAGATCCTACCACAAAAGAAGGATGTGAATAAGATTTTTAGAAGGTTGATAAATTGTAGGAGTTGTATCTCTTGAATCTATTTGAAAATTTATTTCTACACTTCCATCTTCATGTTTAATAATTGTTTCAATATCTTTATTTTTTAAAGTTCTTTCTGGTTGAGTGTTTTTTAAGTGCCATCTACCAGAGAGATGAATATGATCCCACTATATAAGTTTTGGAAATATTAACTGTACTTTTAAAATTATTTTGGAATAAAGTAGTCATCCCTTTTTCTTGATTAGATTAAGCTATGCCTGGAACAACTAAATTCATGAGTTTATAATAAACTCTATATATGAGGGCAAGATTTTGATTATGAGGATTCATATCAAAACCCTTTGTCTGGATAGCTCAGGTAAGAGCTTCATGTGCACCTGGATTTGTAAGGGGAATAGAGAAATTTGGAAAGCAATTAAAGAAAGTAGGGCCATTAACCAAACTTGATTCAACCATTCCAAGTAATGAATCACTAAATTTTTTATGTCTTGTATCTTGAACACAGATGAGAGCTTCATTTCTAAGTCCATGTCTTGTTGATGGTTTTAGAGCAACTTGTACTAATCCAAAATGAATATAATTGTATGTTTTAACATACTCCTTTATTTCATGAGGCTTGATTCAAGAAAGATGCTGAATATTACTGGTAATAGATTCAGTTCTTCCAATGGTTTTACTTTATAACTTGATTTTAATTGAAAACTTTCAACTTTATAATTTTCACTTTTATTTACAATTGGAATAGTCCAGTCACAAATAACCTGATCTAAATCATCATAACTGATTTCTTCACTATTTTTAATAGACATAGAAGATAAGGAATTTGATGATGATGATGATGAAGGTACAAACTTCGTAATAAGCTTAGCCATAATTTGTATTACAGAGTTATTTGAACCAATACCACAACGAGTATCTAATGAAATGGAGGATTTACACACTAACAAGATGCCGTAAACGCCTTCACATGGTTAACAACGGTGACAACAATGGCTGCCTCAAATTCGCTCCGAGCGGAATATGATTAAAATTTCTCAATAGTAACAAACACACAACCAAGTATTAAGGGTTTTTGATGTTCTTACTTCTGAGTCACCAATTCCTTAAGTAAAATCAAAACATAACATAACAAAGATAAGTGAAGAAATACTTGCAAAATAACTTTATATTGCCAAAGTACTTGATTACAAGTTTGATACCAACTTGATCCCAACTTGGCTTTGATACTAAATGGGCAGATGGTGGGTATACAAAAAGTGGAAAGGCAAAGAGAGATAGGAGACGGTAGTGGAAGCAAGGCTGGATTTTGACTGGTACTCCAATTCTTACCTATACAAGGGGAAAGCTACACATTTTTTTAGCCTTTGTAAACATAATTTACATTTCATTACAACTAAATTTGCATTTCATTTGTTGTGCTAGCAGCACTTTTCTTCATGCTTTTGGATTTTACTACTAGATAAGGTCAAGTATTTCAATATAGCTCAGCTTTATCGGAGGCAACATTTCTTTATTTTTAATTTTGAAAACACAAGTATATCATCGATATAAACAAGGATAGAAGCTTGATATGGATTAAAATTTCCATTCATTATTCTTTGGAATTCTGAAGGGGCATTTTTCAAACCAAACGGCATAACATTCCATTTGTAATGTCAGTTTTATACCTATCCTCTGGGGTGATTTGAATTTGCCAAAATCCGGATTTAAGATCAAATTTGGAAAAATGAAGGCACCAGAGAGACGGTTAATTAGATCCGTTTTATTTGGAGCTGGATATTAAATTGCTTTTAAGACTTTATTTAAAGGCTTGTAGTTGATAACAAGACGGGAACTTTGTGTTCTTGTTCAGGTACTTTATTGACATAAAACACAATACAACTCTAAGGATATTATGATTTTTGAATAAGCTTTTTAGCAAGAAGATCATTCATTTCTTGATTACATAATTAAACAAGGTCGTTATTCATTTGGGTAGGTCTTGCTTTAGTAGGAATTTGTCCTTCATTAAAATTGTCAATGAATGGTAGCGAAATAGTATGATGTTTCTTATGCCAAAAGGCAGAAGGAAGATCAGAACAGCATTCTGTTTCAAAAGATTTTTGAAATTGGATTGAGTCTTTTTGAAATTCTGGTTTTTGTAATCCTTTTTCAATTCTTAAAGAATTCATATCTTCTTGAAGATATGCAATTTGTTTTTCTTTATAAGAAATTTGATTTTGAATGATATTAAGATGTTGAGTAGGAGATGATTCAACATAATCAAAAATTAATTCTTTATTGTCTAGAATAGTTTTTAAACTTGATGAATCAATTTAAAAAGGCTGTAGAATCTGTAGAAAAGGATTTCCAAGGATAACATCATTGTTTAAATCCTTTCCTAGTAGGAAATTAGTCTTTATACATTTTCCATTTTTACAAACATAGATGTTATTTAATTCATAGTGGATATGGAGTTTGTTACTAGCAATTGCTAGGCTGAGTTTATTTTTGATTTTTTCATAATATTTTGTTAGGATTAATCCTTCTTTTATAAAATTAACATCTGCGCCACTATCTAGTGAGCAAAGTGCTTTAATAGAGAAGTCTTTGACCTTAATTGTAACTTGAGTTTTCCATTTTTGAAGTGGATTTCTTTTTAAAAAATTTACGAAACCATTTAAGTTTTTACCAAATTCTTCTTGATGTTCTAAATTATCATTATTTTCTTGATAATTTTTAAGTGTCTAAAATTCAAGATTTTCAGCACATTGTTTGAGATCTTGAAGTTCATTCAAATTTTGTTTAATTGTTTTATTTCTTGCTTTTGATTATTAATTTCTTTATAGAGATCTTGAATTGAAAGATGAGGAGGAGCTTGCTATGCTGTTAGCCTATCTAGAACAATTTTTATATTAAATTATTTAGGTAAGTTAGATATAGTATTTGATGTAGAAACTTTTCCTTTTTTATTCACTTTATTTATATTCTGTAATTTTTCAAAATATTTATTTTTTAATTCTTTATTTTTAAAATCTTTAAACATTTCTAGCACCATTTCTTCCAAAGAAGAAAGGACATTTAAAGCTGAAGAGGAAGAAGTATAGATTCATAGTATATATCACTATCAAATATTTCACAATGACATGTATCTAAAGAGTGTGAAGAAGAATAATTTGTATCAGAGGATTAGATGATGCTGAATTAGAGGATGAAGATCCTTTTAGAAAATTTTTTATTTCTTTTTCTGTTTTTATTTTTATTTTTGGACTATCAGGAGCTATATGTCCTTTTTCTTTGCAATTATAAAATTTCATTCTATTTAGCTATAGAGATTCTTGATCCTGATCATCTTTCTTATTGTCTTGATTTTCATGAGATGTTTTAGACTTTTCTTCCAGAGAGTCAGAAAGTGAGAATTCTCAATCTGAACTAGAAACTTTAGAAGTTGAGACTAAAACATTTATAGAATTTTCTTCTTTTTTGTCTTTATTTTCTTAACGCTTTTGACTATTAATATCTTTAGAAAGATCTTGACTATTAATTATGGTGCTCTTAGCCTATCTATAATAGTTTTTATACTGAATTATTTAGGTAAGTCAGATATAGTATTTGATGTAGAAGCTTTTCCTTTTTTATTCCTTTTATTTATATTCTGTATTTTTTCAAAATACTTAATTTTTAATTCTTCATCTTTAAGATCTTTAAACATTTCTAGCACCATTTCTTCTGGAGCAGGAAGGACATTTAAAGATAAAGAGGAAGAAGCAGTAGATTCACAGTGTATATTACTATCAAATATTTCACAATGACATGTATCTGAAGAGTGTGAAGAAGAATAACCTATATCAGAGGAACTAGACGACTCTGAAGAAGAGGATGAGGATCCTTTTAAGAAAGTCTTCATTTCTTTTTCTATTTTCACTTTTATTTTTTGACAGTCAGGAGCTATATGTCCATTTTCTTTGCAATTATAAAATTGTATTTCTTTTTTTTCGGAAAAGAAGATTCTTGATTCTAATCATCTTTTTGATCATCTTGATTTTCATGAGATGTTTTAGACTTTTCTTCTAGAGAGTCAAAAACAGAGAATTCTGAGTCTAAACTAGAAACTTTAGAAGTTGAGACTAAAACATTTATTGATTTTTTAGCTTTTTTGTCTTTATTTTCTTGAAGTTTTATATTTATAAAACTATGAGATAATTGATTAATTAATTCATCTGAAAGCTATAAAGGTTTCTTTTCTAACTTTAGATCTTTAAGAGCTTCACCTTGAAAACCTAAAGACCATGTCATAATTACTTTTTGAGAAGAAGTAGTTTCATAATTGATCGTGAGTTCCAAGTGCAGAACTGCGATGTAGTAATAAAACTGGTGAGACCAGGTCGATCCTCAGGAGCAATGTGTTTTAAGGTTCCTTTTTCAACTTGACTTGCCTTAAAATAAAAATCTAAAACTTACCTAATTTAAAATCTAACAAATGCAAGCATCCTACTTAACCAAAATTAAATTAATTACAACCCAATGAAAAGAAACTTTCCTAAATCTAAAAATTCCTAAAATAAAACTAAAATTGCTGAAAAACTAAAACACAAGTTAGAACTTCCAAAAATAAAAATTAAAATTAGAATCTTACTAAACTAAACAATGTTAAAAAAAAAATAAACAAAAGTTAGAAACTTTTCTAAGTTAGAATTTCCAAAACTAGAAAACTTTTCAATTTAAAATCTTCAATTAAAACAAGTTTAGAAAGATATTCTAATTATGGAAATTAACTAAAACAATCAAAAACATAAAACTAGGAACAAAATTAAATTAGAAAGTTAGTAAAATTAATAATGCAATGCATGCCATAAGATGCTAAAAAATTCTAAGTCTGAAAAACTAGTATGCTGATGCTAATTTTATGCATGATTTGAATTATTCTAATGCATCCTAAATTTAAATTTAATGGCTGGAATTCATGCTCTACTAATGCAAGAAACTAACAAAAAAAATAGAATTAAAAAAGGATCTAACGAAAAAGTTATGAGTGCATGAACATGATAACATTGCAAAATTCTATGCAGAAATTCCGATTCAGGTTGACTGATTGACAAAGTTTAAGCCTCTGGTTCACAAACATTCCGAAATTATTTTGATCTGAAATTTTGTGGAATGAAAGACCACATCCTATAATTTAATATTGCCAAGTTTCAAAGAAAAATATTGTGATTTGACTGGTCTACCCACTTCGAACCTTTTGCTAAAAACTGTTTTTTTGCAGTTTGCTGAAACTGTTTTAAGTTGTGCTGTTTGTATATTAAATCCGAATTTAATCATTAGATTCAGATCTGAAGGCTTAATTTTCATCAACTTAAATATACACAAAATCTTATGATAAGAAAATAGATGTAATGATTTCTAATCCAACCATCAAACTATGCAAAAACAAAACTTAAAATCAATGTGAATGTAACAAGAAAAATAACAAAAGTGTAGAAAAAAAAATAAAAGTGCAGGAAAATAAAATTGTAGAAATTTAAAATTAAAAGTGCAATGAAAGAAAATAAAAATTGCAGGAAGTCAAAGGCGTTATAACTGAAGTTAAAGGCGGTAAACAATAGAAGTTAAAGGCGGTATATTCACTCAAAATTCTCTCTTAATCTAAGCCGAATAATTTCTTAAAGTATGCTCTTTATTTGGGTTGTCAATCCAAACAAGAAAAACACAAATTAAACAATCATATAACCATAAGAATAAGAAGAATAAGAAGATGAATATTATTGAACTAGTATGATAATCTTTTACATTAGAAGGAAAAAAAAAAATTAAACCAAAAGATTATACATACTAGGATGGAAAATAATTCCTCCTTCTAGTTGATCTTCAAGGTTGGTGGTGCGGCTTTAGGGCTAAGCCTCCTTGATGACTTAAGATGGAGAGAAGAAGAGAGGATGAGGTGGAGTGTAGAAATCTAGAGGTGAGAGGTGGGAGGTGGGTAATTCTTCCATGAAAAATATGAGAGAAGGGTGCCCTATTTATACTTTTTCAAGTCCTATTCCTTCTCAAACTTTGAAATATTAAAAATAATTAAAAAAAATGAAAGAAAAAGGGCTCCAAACAATGCTTTGGACGTGCAATATCCATGGGGATTTTTTTCTTTTTATTTTTCTTTTATTTCCTTGCTTGTTTTCTCTAGAAGTCCCTTTTGGATGCTTCTTTCCTTTCTTGTATGTGCCACCTTGCATTGAGATCTTTTGAGAGATGAAATAGGGATAAGAATCCTCTCTTAGAATCAAACTTGGCTCACATGAGGTGTAGAACTTCCCCTTTTATCTTTTTGCATCGTCAACTTTCCTTTTTTGGAAAGTTCTCCTTGTTGGCTCCTAACTTGAAGAGATCTTCTAGATAATTTTCCCTTGGTTTTTTCCTTTACTTTTTCAATCAAAATCTGATCCAAAGTCCTCTTTTGTATGTGGAACAGCTTGCTTGGATTTTTTTTGTCATTTTTTTTCAATTAAATCTTCTCCTTCTCAAAAAAGAAGTCCTATGTGGCTTTCCTTGTCCATCTTTGATGAGATATTCTTAAAATTCTCTTCAAAATCTCTTGAAAATGTGCAACAAATAAATAGACCCCATCTTGCGTGTTTTACAAGTGTGCCCCACACATGTGCATGTGTGTGTGGGACCATGAAGCCGACTTTTTACAATTTTTTTCCAATTTCCTTTTCTCTTCAATTTTGCTCTCCTTTCTCTTGAAAATCAATTCCTTGCCTCAATTCTTTACAAATGGGACTCATATAATCAATTTCCTACAAAATAGATATAAATTCATGTGAAAAGACAATTTTATCCCTAGATCACAAATGCATACTGTGGACCCATCTCTCATGAAATGATAATAAAAATGTACATCATTCTTTATGATTTTATATGAATGAACTAATGATGAAGCGAGTTCATTTTATTTCATGAGAAAAATTATTTTTACAAAACTTTCTAAAAATAGACTTTCCAAAAATAGCAGATTTCATGAATTTATGCAAAAAGTGTGATTTTTAAGCAACTTATGCAGAAAAATATAAAAATGAATTTAAAATGAATTAACCCATGATATCACACTAAATGAGGCTCTTTCAAGTTAATAAGTCTTTAAAATGGGTCAAAATGTGTATGAAAATATGCATTTTTAAAGACTCATCAATAATATTTTCAACTTTATTTTCAATTCTATTAGTTTGTTGACCAATAGGATTAAGATTTATATTTATATAATTGTTTTGTTCTAAATCATGACTTAAGTCTGATTTGTAAATAAATTTAGATTTACCATTATCTCCTTGTATTTTTGCAACATCTTTTAGAGGTATGGCTATAGTTTCTTTATAAGTGATTTGATGCAAAGGAGGATGTATAGATTCTTCAGTTCTTTGTGGAGAGGAACTGGTAGAAGCTATAATCCAAGAAGAACTGAATTTAGCTATCATATTGATGGATAAATATTCAGTTTTATAAGCTTTCTTCATGGCTAATTTAAACTAGTTAAAGAAATAAATATTTTTTTATTATCATACGTATACTTATACCATTTTTCTTTTAAGTAATCTTTACGTTCCTGAGAAACTTGCTTAAAGAAAGATTTTGTTAAAGGATGTAATGATAAATTCTTTTTTAACATTGCTTTATCAATTTCAAAGCTTTCAATAACATTTATATTGAAATCAGTTCAAAAGGATTATATGTATTAGTTGGAGAAGCATGATTTCTTATATTTTTTGAAGCTTGATAAGAAGGATAAACAAGGCCTGTGGGTCTCAGATCTGTATGACGTGTAGAATAAGAAACTCTGGATGGTTCTTTTATAGAAGATCTTGCCACAGAAGGAGGATGTGAATAAGATTTTCTAGAAGGTTAATAAACTGTAGGAGTTATATCTCTAGAATCTATTTGAAAATTTATTTCAACACTTCCATCTTCATGTTCAATAATTGTTTCAATATCTTTATTTTCTAAAGATCTTTCTGGTTGAGCATTTTTATGCACCATTTACCATTTAGATGAATATCATTCCATTGTATGTGTTTTGGAATATTTACTGTATTTTTAAAATTAGTTTAAAATAAAGTAGTCATCCCTTTTGCTTGATTAGAATAAGCTATGCCTAGAATAGCTGAATTCATGAGTTTATAATAAACTCTATATATGAGGGCAGGATTTTGATTATGAGGATTCATATCAAAACCTTTTGTTTGGATAGCTAAGGTAAGAGCTTCATGTGCACTTGGATCTGTAAGGGAAATAGAGAAATTTAGAAAGTAATTGAAGAAAGTAGGGCTATTAACCAAACTTGATTCAGCCAGCCAAAGTAATGAATCGCTGAATATTTTATGTCTTTTATCTTGAACATAGATGAGAGCTTCAGTTCTAAGTCCAAGTCTTGTTAATGGCTTTAGAACAACTCGTACTGATCCAAAATGAATATAATTGTATGTTTTAACATACTCCTTTATTTCATGAGGCTTAATTAAAGAAAAATGCTAAATATTACAGGTAATAGATTCAGTTTTTTCAATGGTTTTTTCTTTATAACTTCATTTTAATTGAAAACTTCCAACTTTATAAATTTCATTTTTATTTACGATTGGAATAGTCCAGTCACAAATAACCTAATCTAAATCGTCATAGCTGATTTCTTCTCTATTTTTAATAGACATAGAAGATAAGGAATTTGATGATGATGAAGAAAAAGGTACAAACTTCTGAATAAGCTTAGGCATAATTTGTATTACAAAGTTATTTTCACAAATACCACCACGAGTATTGATAAGTTCTTAAAAATTACATATTTTCATACACATTTTGGACCATTTTAAGTACTTATTAACTTGAAAGAGCCTCATTTTGTGTGATCTAGTGGTTTCAAACATTTAAATTTTTTTTATTTCTTTGAATAATTTATTTAAAAATCACACTTTTTTGCTTTCAATCATGAAAACTGCCATTTTTGTAAAGTCTATTTTTGGAAAGTTTTGTGAAAATAATTTTTCTCATAAAATACTTGAGTTTTAATCATCATTAGTTCATTCACATAAAATCATTAAAAATGATGTGCATTTTCATTGTCATTTCATAAGAAATGGGTCCGCATTCATGCATTTGTGATGTTAGGGGTAAAATTGGCTTTTCAAATGAATTCACATCTATTTTGTAGGAAATTGATGATATGGGTCCCATCTGTAAAGAATTGAGGCAAGGAATTGATTTTCAAGGGAAAGGAAAGAAAATTGAAGAGAAAAAGAAATTGGAAGAAAATTGCAAGAAGTCAGCTTTATGGTTCTACACACACATGAACATGTGTGGGATGCACTTGTAAAACATCCAAGATGGGGTCCATTTATTTGTTTCACATTTTTAAGAGGTTTTGAAGAGAATTTGAAGAATTTCTCATCAAAGATGGACAAGGAAAGCCACATAGGAGTTCTTTTTGTAGAAGGAAAAGATTTAATTAGAAAAATGAAAATAAATATCCAAGCAAGCTATTCCACGTCCAACACATGTTTTAGATCAGATTTTGGCTGAAGAAAATGAAGAAAGAAATCAAGGGAGAATTATCTAGACGATCTCTTCAAGTTTGGAGCCAACAAGGAGAACTTTCCAAAAAAGGAAAGTTGGCAATGCAAAAAGATAAAAGGGGAAGTTCTACACCTCACGTGACCAAGTTTGATTGTAAAAGAGGATTCTTATCCCTACTTCATCTCTCAAAAGCTCTCAATGCAAGGTGGTAAAAACAAAGAAGGAAAAAAGCATCCAAAACGGACTTTCAATCAAAGCAAGCAAGGAAAGAAAAGAAAAAAAATAGAAAAAAATCCCAAAAGATATATCATGCCCAAAGCCTTGTATGGAGCCCATTTTCTTTCATTTTTGTCATTATTTTAAAGATTTTAGAGTTTGAGAAGGAATAGGACTTGAAAAAGTATAAATAGGGAGCCCCTCTCCCATATTCTTCATGGAAAAATTACCCACCTCCCACTTTTAGAATTTCTACACTCTATCTCTCCCTCTCTTGCCTCTTCATCTTAAGTCATCAAGGAAGCTTAGCCTTAAAGCCACATCACCAACCTTGAAGTGTCAACTAGAAGGAGGAATTCTCATCCATCCTAGTATGTAATTGTTTGCTTTTTATTTTCAATCTTTTGTAAAACAATTCCATGCTAGTAAAATTTGTTTCTTTTCAATTTTTCTTGTCTTTGATTTTGTGCTGTTCATAATTTTAGTCTTGTTTGTGATTGGGTTAATTTTCATTCTTGTTTAAATATTGGGATCGAATTAGAATCACAACAAGTAACCCATCTAAGTAACCTTTTTAATATACTTTGTCTCTTTTGATACGTTGTATGTTTAGAGACAATGCAAGATGGGGTTAAAGAGGTTTAAGTAAAAAAGATTTGAGGCCAATTCTAAAATTTATTTCTACATTGAATGGACATTTGTTATTCTCACTTGGATTAATGGCCCAAGTTGAAGAATAAGAACCTAAGACAACACTTCTAATATTTTTGAGCCCAAATTAAGATAATAAATTAAAAGAGCACTCTACCGCCTTTGACTTCCTGTTATAACCGCCTTTGACTTCCTGCACTTTTATTTTATTTTCTGTACTTTTGTTATTTTTCTTGTTATGTTCATGATGATTTTAAGTTTTATTTTTGCATAGTTTGATAGTTGGATTAGAATTTATTGCATGTATTTTCATATCATAAGATTTTGTGCATATTTAAGTGACTAAAAATTTAGCCTTCAGATCTAAATCTAATGATAAAATTCAAACTCAATACACAAACAACACAACTTCAAACAGTTTTAGCAAACTGCAAAAACAATTTTTCACAAAAATTTTGAAGTGGGTAAACCGGTCCAATCATAATATATTCTTTGAAACTTGGGAAAATTAAAGTTTAGGATGTGGTTTTTCATTCTCCAGAATTTCAGATCAAAATAATTTTGGAAGACTTGTGAACCAGAGGCTTAAACTTTGCCAATCAGTCAATTTTGGATCAGAATTTTTGTACAAAATTTTACAAAGTTGTCATGTTCATGCATTCATAACTTTTTTGTTTTAGATCCTTTTTCACTTCTGTTTTGTTTTTGTTAGTTTCTTGCATCAGTAAAGCATAATCTTCAACCATTAAGCTTAGATTTAGGATACATTAGAATAGTTCAAATCATGTTTAAAATTTGCATCAGCATACTAGTTTTTCAGACTTAGAATTTTTCAACATCTCATGGCATGCATTGCATTACTAATTTTACTAACCTTCTAATTTTAAATTTGTTTCTAGTTTTATGTTTTTGATTGTTTTAGTTAATTTTTATAATTAAATATCTTTCTAAACGTGTTTTAATTGAAGATTTTAAATTGAAAAGTTTTCTATTTTTGTAAATTCTAACTTAGGAAAGTTTTTAACTTTCGTTTATTTTGAGTCTAACATTGTTTAGTTTAGTTAGTTTCTAATTTTAGTTTTATTTTTAGAAGTTCCAACTTGTGTTTTAGTTTTGCAACAACTTTTGGTTTATTTTAGGAATTTTTAGATTTAGGTTTTTAGTTTTAGGAAAGTTTCATTTGTTTGTAATTAATTTAATTTTGGCAAGTAGGATGCTTGTATTTATTAGATTTTAAATTAGGCTATTTTAGATTGTTATTTAAGATAGGTACAAGTTTAAAAGGAAACCTTAAAATACATTGCTCCCTGTGGATCGACCTGGTCTTACCAATATTATTACTACATCGCGGCTCTGTACTTGGAGTTAGCGAATAAGTATCTAATGAAATAGAGGATTTATACACTAACAAAATGCCTTCACACGGCTAACAATGGTGATAAAACTGGCTACCTCAAATTCATTCTAGGCAGAATATGATTAAAATTTCTCAATAATAACAAATACACAACCAAGTATTAAGATTTTTTACGTTCTTACTACTAAGTCAACAGTTCCTTAAGCAAAGTCAAAACATAACATAACAAAGATAAGTGAAGAAATTCTCACAAAACGACTTTATATTGCCAAATTACTTGATTACAAGTTTGATACCAACTTGATGCCAACTTGACTTTGATACTAAATGGGAAGATGGTAGGTATACATGAAGTAGAAGGGAGAAGAGAGAGAGGAGATGGTAGTGGAAGTAAAGCTGGATTTTGACTGGTATTCCAACTCTTGCCTATATAAGGGGAAAGCTACACATATTTATAGCCTTTGTAAACATAATTTACATTTCATTACAACTGAATTTGCATTTCATTTGTTGTGCCGGCAGCACTTTTCTTGATGCTTCTAGATTTTACTGCTGGATAAGGTCAAGTATTTCACTGTAGCTCAGCTTTATCGGAAATAACATTTCTTTGTTTTTAGTCTTTATGCTAGTTTTTCTCAAGAGAATGATTGCATATATCTTTTGCACTTGAATACTTTTTCTTTAAAGGTAGATAAAGGATAATAGCTTTATGGGAGACATAACTTTTGCAGACTACTTTTTCATAAAACCATTGATGAGCTTGTAGAAAATAATATGCTTTGGTCTTTTCTCTTTGCAAGCTTTCATATGCTTCTTAAATTAAGAATCTTTATACTATTCCTACTGTAGAACTTGATTGCTACTGGAGAACTTCATAATAGCATCAAAATTAGGACAAGGGTCATTCGAATCCTCAGTATCATTTTCAATTTCTCCATGGAATAATTGAATTAACTCTTCACGAGTTTTCTCTGAAATATTAAAAGACTTATTTTCATAGGCATTGAGAATTTGATTAAGATAAGCATGTCCAGATTTCGAAGCTGCATAACTGTCATTTTTTCAGCAAGATCATCTGCAATATAAACAACTCTTCTACCATTGCTCCAAACATATCGTATGTACTTGCGAATTCAAAATGTTCCTTTAAATTAAGAAATCTTTGATATTGATAAGCAAATGGATCATAATTTTGGAGCCATTCTAAGCTGTATTCCAATGTAGCAGCTTCATGGGATTCATACCATTAAAGAGGATAACTTATAGGGAGATGCTCATAATCATGTATTATGGAGATGAATTTTTTACATAATAGATCTCCTTCTTCATATTCCATGATGGTCCATATTTGATCATCATCAAAACCTTATCCTAACCATGTTAGGGTTGGATACATGAATCCTGTTTTTTCGTTCCATTCTATTTTGAGCCAAATCCTTCGATAGGTTAAACTTTTTCAAATCTGATATAATGACCTCCATCCATGTTTTCTTCGGCCTATCCCTACCTCTTGATGGGCCATCCACCTATATAGCCAAACTTTTTCTCACTGGTGTCATTACTGGCCTATGCTCAACATGCCCAAACCATCTTAAATGGGTTTCTCTAATCTTATCCCCTATTGGTGCTACCCCTAAATGCTCACAAAATCTCTCATTTCTAATTTTATCTTTCCTACTTTTACCACACATCCACCTAAGCATTTTCATTTCCACTACATCCATTTTATGAATATGCGTTTTCTTAATTGGCCAACATTCAGTTCCATATGTCATAGCTGGTTTAACTACTGTCCTGTAAAATTTTCCATTCAATTTAGTTGACATTCGTCTATCACAAAGCACTCCAGAAGCTAGTCTCTACTTCAGCCATCCAGCCTTTATCCTATGGTCCACATCTTCATCAATCTCCCCATCCTTACTAATTATCGAGCCTAGGTACCAAAAAGAATCTCTACGTAATGTCTCATGGGTTTCAATTTTGACAGTGGTTTTAATACTTTGTATATGTCCATTGAAGTTGCAATCCATATATTTTATCTTTGTATGACTTATTTTAAAGCCTCTAGATTCTAATGCCTCCCTCTATCTCTCAAGTTTTGCATTTACACCATCTCTTGATTTATCCACCAATACTATATCATCTGCAAATAACATACACCATGGTACTTTTTCTTGAATATGCATAATTAACTCATCCATAATTGATGCAAAGAGATAAAGGCTTAAGGTTGATCCCTGATGTAAACCTATAGTCATGGGGAATCCACCTGTTTCTCCATATATGGTTCTTACATTTGTTACTGCTCCTTCGTACATATCCTTAAAAATTTCAATGTAACCTCTTGGGACGTTCCTTTTCTTTAAAATGCACCAAATTAAATTCCTCGGTACCCTACCATAGGCTTTTTCCAAATCGATAAAGGCCATGCATAGATTTTTCCTCTTTGCTCGATATTTTCCCATTTATTGCCTAAGTAAAAGATAGCTTCCATAGTTGATCTCCTTAGCATAAAACCAAATTGATTTTCAGAGATCTTGGTCTTTTGTTTCAGTCTTTGTTCCATTATTTTCTCCCATAACTTCATAGTATGACTGATAAGTTTAATCCCTCGATAGTTTGTACAATTTTGTATATCTCCCTTATTTTTATATATAGGTACTACAATGTTTCTTCTCCATTCATCAGGCATTTTTTTTGTCACAAGTATCTTATTGAATAGTCTACATAACCAACTCACCCCAACCTCTCCTAAGCATTCCATACCTCTATCGGAATACCATCTGGGCTTGTTGCCTTTCCTGTCTTCATTCGCTTCAATGCTTCCTTCACTTCCACCCCTCTAATTCTATGGAGAAAAGTATGCTCTAGTGATGAAGTATCATCCTTAACTCTTGTATCGCCCAAATGTTCTTCATTTAGAAGCTTGTTGAAATATTCCTTCCACCTTTCTTTAATATCGTTGTCCTTCACCAGAATATTTTCCTCATTGTCCTTGATACATTTAACATGATCTAAGTCTCTACTTTTCTTTTCTCTTATTTTTGCGAACTTAAAAATATCCTTTTCTCCTTCTCTTGTTCCTAACCTATTATAGAGGTCATCGTATGCTTTGAACTTTGCACTACTTACTACATTCTCAGCTTCTTTATTTGCCTTCTTATACAGCTCAAAATTTTCCATACTATTAGTCTCCTGCCAAACTTTGTAGCAATGTCCTTTCTGTCGAATAACTTCCTGAACCTCCACACTCCACCACCATGTTTTTGTATTAATATATCTCTTTCCTTTTGATTCTCCAAGTACCTCCTTTGCAACATTCCTAATGCTATTTGCCATTTGATTACACATTACTGTAGTTTCTCCTTCAATATTCTATTCTCCCTTCTCAATCATTTTGTCTTTAAATAAATTTGGTCTTTCGCCCTTCAAATCTCCCCACCTTGTTTTAGGGTCCATTTTGTTTACTATCGCTCTCTTTCTACTTCTAATGCAAATATCTAAAACTCCGAGCCTATGTTGCGTAGTTAAACTCGCTCCCGGAATAATCTTGCAATCTTTACAAGCCAATCGGTCCTATTTTCTAACTAGAAAAAAATCTATTTCATGCTTATTATTCCCACTTTTATAGGTAATTAAATGCTCATCTCTCTTCTTAAAGTAAGTATTTGCTACTACAATATCAAATGCCATTGCAAAGTCCAACATAGTGTTTTCAAATTCATTCTTTTCTCCAAAACCTTGCCCCCATGGACTCTCTCATATCCTCTATTTTCTCTTCCTATATACCCATTTAAATCCCCTCGAAGGAAAATCTTATCACCATTTGGCATTTCTCGCATTAAATCATCCATCTCCTCCCAAAATTGTCTTTTCACACTTTTCTCTAGTCTTACTTGGGAAGCATATGCACTGATGATATGAATTATGTATTCCTCTAGTATTAGTTTAATGGTCTACATTTGATATGGTTGATAAAACTAAATTTTTGATCTTTCACCCAAACTTGATGAAAACGTTATGAGCAGTTGTCTATTGGTGACTCCAAGGATGCGAAGGGCATGTCGCACAATTGCAGGGAGCTGTTGTATTATTTCAAAATCATCTTTATGTAAAAGAAATCTTTGGATTAAGCCTTGTTTGATATATGAGATATCAACTTTACGTGATGGCAGGAACAATTTTAGAAAGCCAGTTGCCCAGCTTATATATTGAGCTTTGAGCATTAATCGCTCCTTGATCTGAAAAGAAAAAGTTTTTTCTCTAATTCTTGTAGCTATCTCATCTGGAAGGGCTGTGTTCACCCTTTCCAGGAGGTGTATTCTGGATGTTTTTTTAACAGCATAGGTAAATAACAATGCTCTTTGATGTTGGTTATGACACATAAGGATTTGGTCTTCTAAGTCCTTTATATGGTTTGCAATTCTGGATAAGGTTTTTCGAGTGTTTTTTCTTTCGTCAGAAAGAATTGCACTCCAATGGGCAATGATAAGTTCTTGAGAAGTAACAAATAATCCTAGATTGAAGAAAAGGCTTGATATTTGTTAAGATGTGGGGATAGAAGAAGAGCTTGATTCCTAAATAGAGGCTTTGCTTTTGCTATTAGTTGGCTTTATTGTGAGAAAGGATAATTTCTGAAGACATGTAAGATTAACAAATAGGTCTGAATAAGGATACTGAATTTCTGTTTGAAAAAATTTCATTTTCTTTTGAAATAAAACAAGTCTGTTCTTGATAATAACCTTCTTGAAAATATTTAAATGTTTCCAATGGTCACAAATGGATTTTGAAAACATAAGAATATCATCTATATAGATGAGTGTAAAAGCTTGATATGGATTAAACATTTCATTCATTATTCTTTGAAATTCTGAAGGAGCATTTTTTAAACCAAACGGCATAACGTTCCATTCGTAATGTCCAAATGGTACTGTAAAAGCAGTTTTATACCGGTCCTCTAGGGTGATTTGAATTTTCCAAAATCTGAATTTAGGAGCAAATTTGGAAAAAAAATGAAGGCAACAGAGAGACAGTTAATAAGATATATTTTATTTGGAGCTGGATATTGGATTGTTTTTAAGACTTTATTTAAAAGTTTGTAGTTGATATCAAGACGAGGAACACCTCGTTTTTGTTCAGGCGCTTTATTGACATAAAATGCTGTATAACTCCAAGGAGATTGTGATTTCTGAATCTTGGCAAGAAAATCATTGATTTCTTGATTACATAATTGAATCAAGTCTTTATTCATTTGGGTAGGTCTTGCTTTGGTAGGAATCTATGCTTCATTAAAATTGTCAATGTATGGTAGTGAAATAGTATGATGTTTCCTATGCCAAAAGGCATAAGGAAGATCAGAACAACATTCTATTTCAAGAGATTTTTGAAATTGGATTAAGTCTTTTTCAAATTCTAGTTTTTGTTATCCTTCTTCAATTCTTAAAGAATTCATATCTTCTTGAAGATATGCAATTTATTTTTCTTTATCAGCAATTTGATTCTAAATGATATTGATATATTGAATAGGAGATGATTTAACAAAATCAAAAATTAATTCTTTATTATCTAAAATAGTTTTTAAGCCTGATGAATCAATTTGAAATGGTTGTCGAATTTGTAGAAAAGGATTTCCAAGGATAACATCATTGTTTAAATCCTTTCCTAGTAAGAAATTACTCTTTATACATTTTCCATTTTTACAAACTTGGACGTTATTTAATTTATAGTGGATATGGAGTTTGTTACTAGCAATTGTTAGGCTATGTTTATTTTTGGTTTTTTCATAATATTTTGTTGGAATTAATCCTTATTTTATTAAATTAACATCTGCGCCACTATCTAGTAAGCAGAGTGCTTTAATAAAGAAGTCCTTGACCTTAATTGTAACTTGAGTTTTCCATTTTTGAAGTGGATTTCTTGTTAAAGAATTTACAAAACACTTAAGTCTTTACCAAATTCTTCTTGATGTTCTAAATTATCATTATTTTCTTGATAATTTTTAAGTGTGTGAAATTCAAGATTTTCAACTCGTTTTTGAGATCTTGAAGTTCATTCAAATCCTATATTAATTGTTTTATTTCTTGCTTTTGATTATTAATTTCTTTATAAAGATCTTGAATTAAAAGATGAGGAGGAGCTTGCTGTGCTCTTAGCCCATCAAAAACAATTTTTATACCGAATTGTTCAGGTAAGTCAGATACTAGTATTTGATGTAAAAGCTTTTCCTTTTTTATTCCCTTGATTTATATTCTATATTTTTTCAAAATATTTATTTTTTAATTCTTCATCTTTAAGATCTTTAAACATTTATAGCACCATTTCTTCTGGAGTAGAAACGATGTTTAAAGATAGAGAGGAAGAAGTAATAGATTCATAGTGTATATCACTATTAAATATTTCACAATGACATGTATCTAAAGAGTGTGAAGAAGAATAATCTGTATCAGAGGAACTAGATGATGCTGAATTAGAGGATGAAGATCGTTTTAGAATAATTTTTATTTCTTTTTCTATTTTTACTTTTATTTTTAGACAGTCAGGAGCTTTATGTCCTTTTTCCTTGCAGTTATAACATTGTATTTCCGTTTTCTTAGGATAAGAAGTGGATGGATTATTGTATGCTGTATAAGTTTTCTTGATCCTTTATAAGTTTTTTTATGTGAAGATTTTTTATGATATCTTGTTGAGGGATCATAATATTGTGGAGTTAAAATATGTTTAGATTTTCTTTTTTGATGGTTTCTTTTTAATTTTTCTTTTTATTCTGGCTAGAAGGGCTTATTAATAGTTCCATGCCAAATTGAAAGCAAAAATCACCAAGTTCATACTTGCTTAAACGTTTTTTATTTTCAATTTGTCATTTACGTTTGATTTCATTGCATAAAGAAAATGCAACTTTATTTATCTTTTGAATTAGATCACCATATGTATAAAGTCCATAATTCAAGTTTTCATAATTTTTTATTTCAATTTTTCTCTAACTTTTTCTGCAAAAAGTTTAGGAAGACTGGATATAAATTTTCCTTTCCAAAATTCTGAATTGCTTGCATCAATTGTATAGAGTTTTGATGGGAAAACATTTTTATACCAATGGGAATTTGATAATGTTGGGCAAGATAAATAGATTAATTGGGTTTTTAATTTTTCTTCTACATTCATATAATTACCAATAAAATTTTAACTATGTTGGTAATAAGCATATATAGAGTCAGGGATCATTTGACCTTGAGGAGTAAGAGCGGGATTTCCTGAGGGATCTCTTTTTACTGCATTTAGTATAGCATTTCTTTTTATATCGGATAGGCATTTTCCCCACCAACCATGTAGTTGTCCAGTAAATCCAAAGACAACTGCATTTACCGCATGTATTTAGTCATTACCAGCTGCCATGACGGTAGAGGCATATATCATCATATGTTGGCATACTTGAAGGATTTGATATTCGGATAAGCCATCTAAATTTCATTCATATAATGAAGAGTTTTCAAAATGAGAAAGACCATTTAAAAGGGCTTGTTTTTCGAATTGAAGATCAACAGGAGTTGGTCTTGAATAATAATTCCTTGTTTTAGCTATAGAAACAATTGGTTTTTGCCTTTTAAATATTTTATTTAGTTATAGAGATTCTTGATCCGGGTCATCTTTTTGATCGTCTTGATTTTCATGAGATGCTTTAGACTTTTCTTCTAGAGAGTCAGAAACAGAAAATTCTGAGTCTGAACTAGAAACTTTAGTAGTTAAGACTAAAACATTCATAGATTTTTCATCTTTTTTGTCTTTATTTTCTTGAAGTTTTATATTTGTAAAACTATGAGATAATTGATTAATTGATTCATCTGAAAACTTTAAAGATTTCTTTTCTAACTTTAGATCTTTAAGGGTTTCACCTTGAAAGCCTAAAGACTCTATCTTAATTACCTTTTGAGAAGAAGTAGTTTCATAAAGCTGCAAAATATTTTCAACTTTATTTTCAATTCTATTAGTTTGTTAACTAATAGTATTAAGATTTATATTTGTATAATTGTTTTGTTCTAAAACATGACTTAAGTCTGATTTGTAAATAAATTCATATTTACCTTTATCTCCTTGTATTTTTGAACATCTTTTATGGGTACGGCTGAAGTTTCTTTTTAAGTGATTTGATGCAAAGGAGGATATATAGATTCTTCAGTTCTTTATGGAGAGGAACTTGTAGAAGCTATATTCCAAGAAGAACTTAATTTAGTTATCATATTGATGGATAAATCTTCAGTTACATGAGCTTTCTTCATTGTTAATTTAAGCTAGTCGAAGAAATAAATATTTCTTTGATTATCATTCATATAATTATACCACTTTTCTTTTAAGAAATCTTTATATTCTTGAGAAACCTGTTTAAAAAATGTTTTTATTGAAGGATGCAAAGATAAATTATTTTTTAACATTTATTTAACAATTTCAAAGCTTTCAATAACATTTATATTGAAATCAGATTCAGAAGGATTATATGTATTAGTTGGAGAAGCATGGTTTCTTTTATTTTCTAAAGCTTGATAAAAAGGATAAACAAGGCCTGGAAGCCTCAGATCTGTATGAGGTGTAGAATAAAAAACTCTAAATGGTTCTTTTATAGAAGATCCTACCACTGACGAAGGATGTGAATAAGATTTTCTAGAAAGTTGATAAACTATAGGAGTTATATCTCTTGAATATATTAGAAAATTTATTTCTACACTTCCATCTTTAGGTTCAATAATTGTTTCAATATCTTTCTTTTCTAAAGATCTTTTTGGTTGAGCATTTTCAAAGAGTCATCTACCAAAGAGATTCAGATTATTCCATTGTATGAGTTTTGGAATATTTACTTTATTTTTAAAATTAGTTTAGAATAAAGTAGTCAGCCCTTCTGCTTGATTAGAATAAGCTATGCTTGGAACAACTGAATTCATGAGTTTATAATAAACTCTATATATGAGGGCAAGATTTTGTTTATGAGGATTCATATCAAAATCTTCTGTCTAGATAGCTAAGGTAAGAGCTTCATGTGTTCCTGGATCTGTTAGGGAAATAGAGAAATTTGGAAAGTAATTGCAGAAGGTAGGGCCATTAGCTACACTTTTTCAACCATTCCAAGTAATGAATCACTAAATTTTTATGTCTTGTATCTTGAACATAGATGAGAGCTTCAGTTCTAAGTCCAAGTCTTGTTAATGGCTTTAGAGCAACTCGTACTAATCCAAAATGAATATAATTGTATGTTTTAACATACTCCTTTATTTCATGAGGCTTAATTAAAAAAAGATGCTGAATATTACTTGTAATAGTTTTAGTTCTTTCAATGGTTTTTACTTTATAACTTGATTTTAATTGAAAACTTCAAACTTTATAAATTTCATTTTTATTTACGGTTGGAATAGTCTAATCACAAATAACCTGATCTAAGTCATCATAGCTGATTTCTTCACTCTTTTTAATAGATAAAGAATTTGATGATGAGGAAGAAGATGGTGCAAATTTCTTAATGAGCTTAGCCATAATTTGTAATATAGAGTTATTTTAACTAATACCACAAGAGTATCTAATGAAATAGAGGATCTACACACCAACAAAATGCCTTAAACGCCTTCACACGATTGACAATGGCAACAACAATGGCTACCTCAAATTCGCTCCGGGCGGATATGATTAAAATTTCTCAATAATAACAAACAGACAACTAAGTATTAAGATTTTTGATGTTCTTACTTCAAAGTCAGAAATTCCTTAAGCAAAATCAAAACACAACATAACAAAGATAATTGAAGAAATACTCACAAAACGACTTTATATTGCCAAAGTACTTGATTACAAGTTTGATACCAACTTGATGCCAACTTGGCTTTGATACCAAATGGGAAGATGGTGGGTATACAAAAAGCAGAGGGGAAAAAAGAGAAGATGGTAGTAGAAGCGAGGCTGGATTTTGACTGGTATTCCCACTCTTGTCTATACAAGGGGAAACCTACACATATTTATAGCCTTTGCGAACATAATTTACATTTCATTACAACTGAATTAGCATTTCATTTGTTGTGCTAGCTGCACTTTTCTTGATGCTTCTAGGTTTTATTATTGGATAAGGTCAAGTATTTCATTGTTGCTTAGCTTTATCAGAGGCAACATTTCTTTGTTTTTAGTCTTTATGCTAGTTTTTCTCAAGAGAAAGATTGCATATACATTTTACACTTGAATACTTTTTCTTTAAAGGTAGATAAGGGATAATAGCTTTATGGGAGACATGACTTTTGCAGACTACTTTTTCATAAAACCATTGATGAGCTTGTAGACAGTAATATGCTTTGGTCTTTTCTCTTTGCACGCCTTCGTATGCTTCTTGAATTAAGAATCTTTATATTATTCCTGCCGTAGAACTTGATTGTTGTTGGTGAACTTCATAATAGCATCAAAATTAGGACAAGGGTCATTTCAATCCTCAGTATCATTTTCAATTTCTCCATGGAATAATTGAATTAACTCTTCACGAGTTTTCTCTGAAATATCAAAAGACATATCTTCATAGTCATTGAGAATTTGATTAAGATAAGCATGTCCAGATTTTGAAGGGTTCCGTATAACTGTCCTTTGTTCAGCAAGATCATCTGCAATACAAACAACTCTTCTACCATCGAACCAAACATATCTGTATGTACTTGCAAATTCAAAATATTTTTTTACATTAAGAAATCTTTGCTATTGATTAGCGGCAACATCATAATTTTGTAGGCGCTCGAGACTGTATTCTTCTGTAGCATATTCATGAGATTCATACCATTAAGAAGGATAGCTTATAGGGAGATGCTCATAATCATGCATTGTGGAGCTGAATTTTTTTGCATAATAAATCTCTTTCTTCATATTCCATGATGGTCCATATTTGATATGGTTGATAAAACCGAATTTTTGATCTTTTACCTAAACTTGATGAAAACATTATGAGCAGTTGTCTGTTGGTGACTCTAAGGCTGCGAAGGGCATGTCGCACAATTGCAGGGAGCCGCTGTATTATTTCAAAATCATCTCTATGTAAAAAAAATCTTTGGACTAAGCCTCATTTGATATATGAGATATCAACTTCATGTGATGGCAGGAACATATTTGGAAAGCCAGTTGCCCAGCTTATATATTGAGGTTTGAGCATTAATCACTCCTTGATCTGACAAGAAAGAGTTTTTTCCCTAATTCTTGCAGCTATCTCATCTGGAAGGACTGTGTTAACCTTTTCCAGGAGGTGTATTCTAGATGTTTTTTCATCAGCATAGGTAGACAACAGTGCTCTTTGATGTTGGTTATGACACATAAGGATTTGGTTTTCTAAATCCTTGATATGGTTTGCAATTTTGGATAAGGTTTTTCGAGTGTTTTTTCTTTTGTCAGAAGGAATTGCACTCCAATAGGCATCAATAAGTTCTTGAGAAGTGTCACACCCCGATCCCGGGAATTGGGGTTAGGATGGCCCCACGGGGTGTACATACATAATCCCGTAGTAATCTGTGCATGTAAACCTACACACACAAATCACTACAAGGGAGATTGCACAGGAACATGTAGAGAAGTTTCTCCAACACGTAATTTACATTCAATAGTAAGCGGAAGCCTGTGTAATACATCTGTAATGATCATAAGTAATAACAACCGAATTATCATAAAATTCATAAATAAGTCTGTACTTAACCATTCTCATTTACATGATAACAATTATTTAAGCATAAACAAAGTCCTAAAGTGCAAACAGGCCTATCCAGTCTTAAACACTCAACAAGTATCCCGTTGTCGCTCTTCGTACGACGACTAACAGAAGGCGTCATCTGCATTACACTCATCTAGTCCCCGAGGTTTAGTACATATAACATCAAGGGTAGCACTGTTAACATGACGATTAAGCAAGTATATAGAGATACATAAGATCATCATGCCATATCAAATGAATTAAGAATATATATCGATTAAAAGAAGGCAAAAATAGTACACTAGGCATGTTGTGCATGAGTAAGCATGAGTAATGAATCATAAACAGATTATCATACAAACTTATTGGCAACCACGTGGCCATATTCTCCCAAGAGAGAGCATATCATCTAGAGGGAGCGTACATATGCTAGGGGATCAGACTAGCTTATTGAGAAGCGCCGACAACTCCTCTGAGGACTACTGCAACAGCGACATATCATTTCATACCCAAACTGGTCCCGTCGAACCTAATAAGGGCGTAGCTAAGTGGTGCCAACTTAACGTATCAAGACCAACTCAAATTCATATCTTTTATACATCTTAGTTATACTTGTCATATCATATATACTAGGAGTTCGGTCTTGAGATTACATTCATTCATTCATTCATATCTGATAATCAATTTATGCATACTTAATTGATCTACATTATGTTGAGGGCATGGTTTCTTAACAATATGGATGCATTTAGATTGAGTAGGCATCGAGGATAACCCTATGCTAGAAAATCCATGATCCCGAGGGCATTCAACACGATGTATTCATAAAATGTCCGGTGTCATTGTGTTACCAATCTTGGCATTACATTGTGTATGCAAAGGACACCTCTTCTTATGACAACACCCATGACATGACATCGGGAATTCGCTCGGAAAATCGAAGGGGATGAGTGACAGCTCTACACTTGTCCACTTTTCATTTAATCACCATTGGGCTAATTTGGTTGGAAAACAGGTGCCATATCTAGAGCCCTACAAGGTCATTGGAAATTCTAATATCCTAGGTTTATAGTGCTTTTACGGCTTACCCGTATACATGTTACGGCTTAGCCGAGTGGCTCAGGTTTCCTTCTTAATTCAATGCGCATTTACAGCTTGGCCGTATATTGACCTACGGCTTAGCCGTGATAAGCTTACGACTAGGGTCACGGCTTGGATATGGCATGGCCATAGCAGAGTTCACGGCGTAGCCGTGCGTAAACCGTAGATAAATTCTGGGTTTTGGGGCTCTCTGGAAGGTTCACCATAGAATAGCCTACGGCTTGGTCACGGGGTGATTACGACTTAGCTGTAGTTCATTTCACGGCTTAGCCGAGTGTTAACCGTAGTGCAATTTGGCTCTCTAGATCCTGAGCCGTAGAGACTTACGGCTGAGCCATAGGCTTCACCGTAAGCTTTAAAATTTCTGAAACTGATTATGCAGCTCAGGTTCAAGTGCAGAACTCTATCATTTAGGTTCCAATGAGGGATCTTTATGCTTCCAAACTCCATAATAGGCCTTAGATTGTTCAATATCATTAATATTGCCTAATTATACTCATTATCACCTAATTCAACATCTATGTGTGCTTATTCAAATGGGAAATGAGCTGTAAGTTTGAACTTTGAACGATCAATCCAAGAATCAATTAATTTAAACATACATGTAGTACCATATATACTCCAATACTTGCCTTAACACGGTGCTTGACCCTACTCAACTCCTCCTTGGTGTGTGATTAGGGAAAATCCTCAACGGAAGGTGGGCTCTCTACATAAAAGACATGCAATTGATGAATAAGGTGTAAAAATGCATGCATGTTGCATGATGGAGTCCCCTTAACTCCAACAAACCCCAAAATGTGAAATGGAAGTAGATTCTTCACCTTAGAGGGGCTATGGCTTGAAAGAGATCGAGAATGGGTTAATTCCAGTGAAAGAGTTATACAGAGCTTGAAGGAGAAGATATGTGGAGTCTAATCCTCACACATGCAAGGCTTCAAAGCCATTACTCCTAGCTTCAAGTTGAGATGGAGCGGAGGAAGGTTGAAGAAAAAGTAGCTTCAATGAGTACAGAAGGAAACAGAGAGAGGAAGCGACGTTGGGTTCTCTTAAGTTATATTTCCTATGGTTTACATGTAAACCTACAATTTCTAGAAATTTACAGTTTAGGTCATATGGACGTCAACTAGGCCAAGAAGAGTCCGAATCAAATTGAGCCCAACATGAAAGTTGACCCACAAGATGAAATGCACATGATGCAACTGATGAGATGTCCATATGATGCAAGAACAATTATAAAAAGGTCCTTGACTACCTAAGTAAAGTCTGAACCCCCAACTACTTATCCAACTGAGGCCCACTAAAAGTTAAAAGCATGACAATTAAGGCTAAAATATATTAATTAATAAGAAATCAAGCTTGCTTAATTTAAATTACAATTAAGTCGGGTCGGGACCTTACAAGAAGTAACAAATAATCCCGGATTGAAGAAAGGGCTTGATATTTGTTGAGATGTGAGGATAGAGGAAGAGCTTGATTCTTGAATAAAGGCTTTGCTTTTGCTATTTGATGGCTTCATTGTGAGAAAAGATAATTCTTGAAGACATGTAAGATTAACAAATTGGTCTAAATAAGGATACTGAATTTCTGTTTGGAAGATTTTCATTTTCTTTTGAGATAAAACAAGTCCATTCTTGACAATAACCTTTTTGAAAATATTTAAATGTTTTCAATGGTCACAAATGAATTTTGAAAACACAAGAATATATGTATATAGACGAGTGTAAAAGCTTGATATGGATTAAAAATTTCATTCATTATTCTTTGAAATTCTGAAGGAGCATTTTTCAAATCAAACAGCATAACGTTCCATTCGTCCAAATGGTACTGTAAAAGCAGTTTTGTACTTGTCCTCTGGGCTGATTTGAATTTGCCAAAATCGGAATTTAAGATCAAATTTGGAAAAAATCAAGGCACTAGAGAGACGGTTAATAGGATTCATTTTTATTTGGAATTGGATATCAGATTGTTTTTAAGACTTTATTTAAAGGATTGTAGTTGATAATAAGACGGGGAACATCTCGTTCTTGTTCAGGCGCTTTATTGAGATAAAATGCTACACAACTCCAAGGAGATTGTGATTTTTGAATAAGCTTTTTAGCAAGAAGATCATTAATTTCTTGATTGCATAATTGAACAAGGTCTTTATTCATTTGGGTAGGTCTTGCTTTAGTAGGAATTTGTGTTTCATTAAAATTGTCAATATATGGTAACAAAACAGTATGATGTTTTTTATGCCAAAAGGTAGAAGGAAGATCAAAACAGCATTCTGTTTCAAGGGATTTTTGAAATTGGATTAAGTCTTTTTGAAAACTTGGTTTTTGTAATCCTTCTTCAATTCTTAAAGAATTCATATCTTCTTACAGATATGCAATTTGTTTTCCTTTATAAGCAATCTGATTTTGAATGATATTAAGGTGTTGAATAGGAGATGATTTAACAAAATAAAAAATTAATTCTTCATTGTCTAGAATAGTTTTTAGGCCTGATGAATTAATTTAAAAAGGCTGTAGAATTTGTAAAAATGGATTCCCAAGGATAACATCATTGTTTAAATCCTTTCCTAGCAAGAAATTACTTTTTATACATTTTCCATTTTTACAAACTTGGACGTTATTTAATTTATAGTGGATATGGAGTTTGTTACTAGCAATTGCTAGGCTAAGTTTATTTTTGGTTTTTTCATAATATTTTGTTGGAATTAATCCTTATTTTATTAAATTAACATCTGCGCCACTATCGAGTAAGCAGAGAACTTTAATAAAGAAGTCTCTGATCTTAATTGTCACTTGAGTTTTCCATTTTTGAAGTGTATTTCTTGTTAAAGAATTTACAAAACCATTTAAGTCTTTACCAAATTCTTCTTGATATTCTAAATTATCATTATTTTCTTGAAAATTTTTAACTTTTCAACATGTTGTTTAAGATCTTGAAGTTCATTCAAATCTTGTTTTAATTGTTTTATTTATTACTTTTGATTATTAATTTCTTGATAAAGATCCTGAATTGAAAGATGAGGAGGAGCTTGCTATGCTCTTAGATTATCTAGAACAGTTTTCATATTGAATTGTTCAGGTAAGTCAAATAAAGTATTTGATGTAGAAGCTTTTCCTTTTTTATTCCCTTTATTTATATTCTGTATTTTTTCAAAATATTTATTTTTTAATTCTTCCTCATTATGATCTTTAAACATTTTTAGCACCATTTCTTCTGGAGCAGAAAAGGCGGTTAAAGATAAAGAGGAAGAAGTAGCAGATTCATTTTGTATATCACTATCAAATATTTTGCAATGACATGTATCTGAAGAGTGAGAAGAAGAATAATCTGTATCAGAAGAACTAGATGGCTATGAAGATGAGGATGATCCTTTTAAGACAGTCTTGATTTCTTTTTTTGTTTTTACTTTTATTTTTGGACAGTTAGGAACACTATGTCCTTTTTCCTTGCAGTTATAACATTATATTTCCATTTTCTTGGTGGACGAAGTGGATGGATTGTTTTTTGTATAAGTTTTCTTTGATCCTTTATAAGGTCTTTTATGGTGAGATTTTTTAAGGTATCTTTTAGAGGGAATATATTATTGTGGAGTTGAAGAATGTTTAGATTTTCTTTTTTGATGGTTTCTTTTTAACTTTTTCTTTTTATTCTAGCTAGAAGGACTAATTAATGGTTCCATACCAAGTTGAAAGCAAAAATCACCAAGTTCATACTTGCTGATACGTTTTTTATTTTCAATTTGGCGTTTAAGTTTGATTTCATTGCATGATGACAATCCAACTTTATTTATCTTTTGAATTAGATCACCATATGTATAAAGTCCATAATTTAAGTTTCCATAATTTTCTAATTTTAATTCTTCTCTAACTTTTTTTGAAAAAAGTTTAGGAAGACCGGATATAAATTTTTCTTTCCAAAATTCTGAATTGCTTGCGCCAATTCAATATAAAAACTATTCTAGTTAGGCTAAGAGCACAATAAGCCCCTCTTCATCTTTCAATTCAAGATCTTTATAAAGAAATTAATAATCAAAAGCGAGAAATAAAACAATTAAAACAAAATTTGAATGAACTTCAAGATCTCAAACAACGTGTTGAAAATCTCGAATTTCACACACTTAAAAATTACCAAGAAAATAATGATAATTTAGAACATCAAGAAGAATTTGGTAAAGACTTAAATGGTCTTGTAAATTCTTTAACAAGAAATCCACTTAAAAAATGGAAAACTTAAGTTACAATCAAGGTCAAAGACTTTTCTATTAAAGCACTCTGCTTACTAGATATTGGCGCATGTGTTAATTTAATAAGAGAAGAATTAATCCCAACAAAATATTATGAAAAAACTAAAAATAAACTCAGCCTTGCAACTTCTTCTAACAAACTCCATATCCACTAAAAATTAAATAACGTCCATGTTTGTAAAAATGGAAAATGTATAAAGACTAATTTCCTATTAGGAAAGGTTTTAAAGAATGATATTATCCTTGGAAATTCTTTTCTACAAATTCTATAGCCTTTTCAAATTGATTCATCAGGCTTAAAAACTATTCTAGACAATAAAGAATTAATTTTTGATTTTGTTGAATCATCTCCTATTCAACATCTTAATATCATTCAAAATCAAATTTCTTATAAAGAAAAACAAATTTCATATCTTCAAGAAGATATGAATTCTTTAAGAATTGAAGAAGGATTACAAAAGCCAGAATTTCAAAAAGACTTAATCCAATTTCAAAAATCTCTTAAAACATAATGATGTTCTGATCTTCCTTCTGCCTTTTGGCATAAGAAACATCATACTATTTCACTGCCATACATTAACAATTTTAATGAAGCACAAATTCCTATTAAAGCAAGGCCTACCCAAATGAATAAAGACTTTGTTTAATTATGTAATCAAGAAATCAATATCTTCTTACTAAAAAGCTTCTTCATAACTCACATTCTCCTTGAAGTTGTGCAGCGTTTTATGTCAATAAAGCGCCTGAACAAGAATGAGGAGTTCCCTATCTTGTAATCAACTACAACCTTTAAATAAAGTTTTAAAAACAATCCAATATCTAGGTCCAAATAAAACAGATCTTATTAACTATCTCTCTGGTGCCTTCATTTTTTCCAAATTTGCCAAATTTGAATTTTGGCAAATTCAAATCACACCGGAGGACAGGTATAAAACTGCTTTTATAATACCATATGGACATTACAAATGGAACGTTATGCCATTTGGTTTGAAAAATGCTCCTTTAGAATTCCAAAAATAATGAATGAAATTTTTAACCCATATCAAGCTTTTATCCTTGTTTTTATCGATGATATACTTGTGTTTTCAAAATCAATTTATGATCATTGGAAACATCTAAATATTTTCAAAAAAGTTATTATTAAGAATGGACTTGTTTTATCTCAAAAGAAAATGAAACTTTTTCGAATAGAAATTTAGTTTCTTGGATTCATAATAAAAAAGGAACTATTTCCCCAGTTCAAAGAGTTATTAAATTTGCTGTTCAATTTCCAGATGAAATCCTTAATAGAGAACAACTACAACGCTTACATGGATGTCTTAATTACGTCTCAGACTTTGATAAAGACCTTGCAAAAGAACGACATATATTACAAGCTTGTTTAACAAAAGACCCTAAACAATGGTCTTCTGCCCATACAAAAGCTATCCAAACTATTAAACAAAAGGTTCAAAATTTACCCTGCTTAACTATTCCTCATCCAGACTTACAAAAAATTGTTCAAATAGATGCTTCAGAAATAGGTTATGGAGGAATTCTTTTACAAAAAAAATATTCTTGGCAAAGAAGAAGTTATTCGCTTTACCTCTAGAACATGGAACTCTACTCAAAAGAATTATTCAACAATAAAAAAAAAGAAATCCTATCTATTGTTAATCGTATAATGAAATTTCAAAGTGATTTATTAAATAAAAAATTTTTATTAAGAATAGATTGAAAATCTGCTAAAGAAATTTTAGAAAAAGATGTAAAAAATCATGCAGCTAAGCAAATTTTTACTCGCTGGCAAGCTTTATTAGCCATATTTGACTTTGACATTAAGTACGTTGCAGGCAAAAATAATTCTCTTCCTGATTTTTTATCTTGTGATTTTTTACAGGGGCAAACGAGCATTAAACAATGAAGCCTCGCCAGATTAGACCTTTTCTCTAGTCCCCAACTGATAAAGTTTCTTCCATTATGAATACTACACCTTTATCTAGAAAATCCAGTGATAATTATATTGAGCGATGGGGAGCAACCGATACTTCTAGTAGTCCTCAATTTCAAAGTCCATCAAGCCTTGTATCCAGAAAACCTCAAGCTTCACAAGCCTAATGTTATGCTACAAAAGCACCATTGAAAATCTATTCCTTTGATGATATGTCTTATGCTGACACCATTTCCATTGAACATCTTATCCAAACCCTTTTTTCTCCAAAACACTTATATATCCAACCCCTTGACTATAAAGTTTATGAACAGATTCTTATCAGAATAGGTAGCTGTACTATTGATCATTAATGGATCAAAAAATTCATACTTAAATGCTTTACTAACCAACATTATCATTCTATATTAAAAAATCTAGATTCTGCATGTTCTCTCTACAAAAGAATGGGGACACCCTCTTTATATGCCTCAAAGGCTTGATTCAGAACTTATTTTTAATTATTATAACTATATTTCTGTTTGGGAAGTCATCCTCTATTATCAAAACCCATCCTTCCAGCATTCCTGGTTTATTAAATTCAAATCAAACTCCCATAAAATACCTATGTGGTTCTTCACACAGTTCTGGATACCTTTTGGTGCCACTAAAGACATCCTTCCTCAAGCACTACTTCCTATTTATGAATCCTATTTGCATCATTTAAAGCCTCTCTTAAATTAGAAGAAAAAAGCCTTTATCAACACCTACAGCTTACAATTGAACCCTATGTTACTATGCAATTTTATCACAAGCAAGAGATTCCTTGAATTCTGAAATGGAATTTTTATAAAGAAATGGACTTTAGTCCTCCAGTTTTATCTTGGATGATCTATATCAAGTTTTGGCATCAATTTGATTATACTACAGTACTTTAGCAATATTCCACCGATCAAGCTGCAAAGCCATCATTCTTTGAAGTTCTCAAACCTCCTGAAAAAGAAAAAGAACGGCTTTATCCAGCAAGTGATATTGACATACAGAAGGATTCTTGTTCAGCCTTGCCTTCTGCTCTTTTTCCAGCAGTAGATTTGCTTCAACTCCAAAAAATCTTCAAAAGGAAATTATTGAACAAATACAAAAAGAAAGGTCATCTGAAAATTCTCCATTAAGTTTTGGTCAGCAACTGCATCACCTTTGGGTTGACGACAATCCTTTTGAAAATATTGCCCCTGAACCAGATACAAATGCTAAAAAGACAAAAAGTGATAATGAAGGATTCATTTCTCTCTGAAGAAAAGGAAAGAAATAAAGCCATTACAGCCACTCAGTTTTCCACAAAGCTATTATAATATCTTTTATCATTTAGAATATGACAAGTGACATCGATAAAGTTCATCTACAATACAGATTATGATCTTATCCAGGAGCATCAAGACAATTAGATGTAAAGTCCAGAAGCATCACGACAAAATGCCAGCTCATCAAATGAAATACAAATTCAGTTTACATGCAAATGTAATGAAATGTGAATTATGTTTGCCAAGGCTATAAATATGTGTAGCTTTCCCCTGGCATAGGCAAAAGTTGGAATACCAGTCAAAATCCAGCATTGCTACCACACCATCTTCTCTCTCTTCCCTTCCGCTTTTTATATACCAACCATCTTCCCATTTGGTATCAAATCCAAGTTGGCATCAAGTTGGTCTCAAACTTGTAATCAAGTACTTTGGCAATTGGCAATATAAAGTCGTTTTGTGAGTATTTCTTCACTTATCTTTGTTATGTTATGTTTTGATTTTACTTAAGGAATTGCTTACTCAGAAGTAAGAACATCAAAAATCTTAATACTTGGTTGTGTGTTTGTTATTATTGAGAAATTTTAACTATAGTTTGCTCGAAGCGAAAGTGAGTTAGCCATTGTCGTCGCCATTACTCGTGGTGGTTTTGATTAAAATAACTCTATAATACAAATTATGGCTAAGCTTATTAAGAAGTTTGTACCTTCTTCTTCCTCATCATCAAATTCCTTGTCTTCTATGTCTATTAAAAATATTGAAAAAATCAGCTATAATGATTTAGATCAAGTTATTTGTGACTGGACTATTCTAACCTAAATAAAAATGAAATATATGAAGTTGGCAGTTTTCAATTAAAATCAAGTTATAAAGTAACAACCATTGAAAGAACTGAATCTATTACTAGTAATATTCAGCATCTTTCTGTAATCAAGCCTCATGAAATAAAGGAGTATGTTAAAACATACAATTATATTCATTTTGGATTAGTACAAGTTGCTCTAAAGCCATTAACAAGACTTGGACTTAGAACTAAAGCTCTCATCTATGTTCAAGATACAAGGCATAAAAAATTTCGTGATCCATTACTTGGAATGGTTAAATCAAGTTTGGCTAATGGCCTTACTTTCTTTAATTGCTTTCCAAATTTCTCGGTTTCCCTTACAGATCCAGGTGCACATGAAGCTCTTACCTTAGTTAGGCAGACAAAAGGTTTTGAAATGAATCCTCATAATCAAAATCATGCTCTCATATATATAGTTTATTATAAACTCATGAATTCAGCTATTCCAGGTATAACTTATTCTAATCAAGCAAAAGGGATGACTACTTTATTCCAAAATAATTTTAAAAATAAAGTAAATATTCCAAAACTCATACAGTGGAATGATATTCATCTATCTGGTAAATGGTGCTTAGAAAGCGCTCAACCAGAAAGATCTTTAAAAAATAAAGATATTGAAACAATTATTGAACATGAAGATGGAAGTGTTGAAATAAATTTTCAAATAGATTCTAGAGATACAACTCCTATAGTTTATCAACCTTCTAGAAAATCTTATTCACATCCTCCTTCACTGGTAGGATCTTCTATAAAAGAGCCATCTAGAGTTTCTTATTCTACACATCATACACCTTATACAAATCTAAGACCTACAGGCCTTATTTATCCTTATCAAGCTTCAGAAAATATAAGAAATCATGCATCCCCAACTAATACATATAATCCTTCTGAATTTAATTTAAATATAAATGTTATTAAAAACTTTGAAATTGATAAAGAAATGTTAAAAAAGAATTTATCATTACATCCTTTAACAAAATATTTCTTTAAACAAGTTTCTCAAGAACATAAAGATTTCCTAAAAGAAAAATGGTATATGTATGATAATCAAAAAAATATTTATTTCTTTGACTGGCTTAAATTAGCCATGAAGAAAGCATATAAAACTCAAGATTTATCCATCAATATGATAACTAAATTAAGTTCTTTTTGGATTATAGCTTCTACCAGTTCCTCTCCACAAAGAACTGAAGAATATATATATCCTCCTTTACTTCAAATCATTCATAAAGAAACTTCAGCCATACCTATAAAAGATGTTGCAAAGATACAAGGAGATAAAGGTAAATTTGAATTTATTTACAAATCAGACTTAAGCCATGTTTTAGAACAAAATAATTATACAAATATAAATCTTCATATTATTGGTCAACAAACTAATAGAATTGAAAATAAAATTGGAAATATTTTGCAGCTTTATGAAGCTACTTCTTCTAAAAAAGTAATCAAGATATAATCTTTAGGTTTTCAAGATGAAGCCCTTAAAGATTTAAAGTTAGAAAAGAAACCTTTAGTTTTCAGATGAATTAATTAATCAATTATCTCATAGTTTTACAAATATAAAACTTCAAGAAAATAAAGACAACAAAGAAGAAAACTCTATAAATGTTTTAGTCTCAACTTCTAAAGTTTCTAGTTCAGACTCAGAATTTTCTGTTTCTGACTCTCTAGAAGAAAAGTCTAAAACATCTCATGAAAATCAAAATGATCAAAAGGATGATCAAGATCAAGAATCTCTACAACAAAATAAAATATTTAAAAGGGCAAAACCAATTGTTTCTACAGCTAAAACAAGAAATTATTATTCAAGACCAACTCCTATTGATCTTCAATTCGATGAACATGCCTTTTTAAATGGTCTTTCTCGTTTTGAAAACTCATCAGTATATGAATGGAATTTAGATGGCTTATCCAAATATCAAATTCTTCAAATATGCCAACAAATGATGATATATGCCTCTACCATCATGGCTACTGGTAATGACCAGACTTGCGGTAAACGCAGTTGTCCTTGGATTTATTGGACAACTATATGGTTGGTGGGAAAAATACCTATCCGATATAGAAAGAAATGCTATGCTAAATGCAGTAAAAGGAGATCCCCCAGGAAATCTTGTTCTTACTTCTCATGGTCAAATGATTCCTGACTCTATATATATGCTTATTACCAACATAGTTAAACATTTTATTGGTAATTATATGAATGTGGAAGAAAAATTAAAAACCCAATTAATCAATTTATCTTGCCCAACATTATTAGATTTCCATTGGTATAAATATGTTTTCCTATCAAAAGTCTATACAATTGATGCAGGCAATTCAGAATTTTAGAAAGAAAAATTTATATCCGGTCCTTAAACTTTTTGAAGAAAAAGTTAGAGAAGAATTAATATCAGAAAATTATGGAAACTTAAATTATGGACTTTTTACATATGGTGATCTAATTCAAAAGATAAGTAAAGTTGGATTTTCTTTATGCAATGAAATCAAACTTAAACAACAAATTAAAGATAAAAAAACGTATAAGCAAGTATGGCTTGGTGACTTTTGCTTTCAATTTGGCATAGAACCATTAATAAGCCCTGCTAGCCAGAAAAAAAAGAAAAAATTAAAAAGAAACCATAAAAAAAATCTAAACATTTTTCAACGCAATAATATTATGTTCCCTCAAAAAGATATAAAAAAAAAAATCCTCCCATAAAAAACCATATAAAGGATCAAAGAAAACTTATACAACATACAACAATCGATCCATTTCTTATCCAAAGAAAAAAGAAATACAATGCTATAATTGTAAGGAGAAAGGACATATAGCTCCTGACTACCCAAAAACAAAAGTAAAAATAGAAAATGAAATCAAGACTATCTTAAAAGGATCCTCATCCTCATCTTCAGAGTTATCTAGTCCCTCTCATACAAATTATTCTTCTTCTCACTCTTCAGATACATGTCATTGTAAAATATTTTATAGTGATATACAATATGAATTGCCTCTTCTTCCTCTTTATCTTTAAACGTCTGTTCTATTCTAGAAGAAATCGTGCCAGAAATGTCTAAAGATCTTAAAGATGAAGAATTAAAAAATAAATATTTTAAAAAATACAGAATATAAATAAAGGGAATAAAAAAGGAAAAGCTTCTACATCAAAGACTATATCTGACTTACTTGAACAATTCAGTATCAAAACTGTTCTAGATAGGCTAAGAGTGCAGCAAGCTACTCCTCATCTTTCAATTCAAGATCTTCATAAAGAAATTAATAATCAAAAGCAATAAATAAAGCAATAAAAATAAGATTTGAATGAACTTCAAGTTGTCAAACAACGTGTTGAAAATCTTGAATTTCACACACTTAAAAATTATCAAGAAAATAATGATAATTTAGAACATTAAGAGGAATTTGGTAAAGACTTAAATGGTTTTGTAAATTCTTTAACAAGAAATCCACTTCAAAAATGGAAAACTCACGTTATAATCAAGGTTAAAAGCTTCTCTATTAAAGCACTCTGCTTACTAGATAGTGGCGTAGATGTTAATTTAATATAAAAAGGATTAATCCCAACAAAATATTATGAAAAAACTAAAAATAAACTCAACCTAGAAACTGCTAGTAACAAACTCCAAATCCACTAAAAATTAAATAATGTCCATGTTTGTAAAAATGGAAAACGTATAAAAACTAGTTTCTTGCTAGGAAAGGATTTAAACAATGATGTTATCCTTAGAAATCCTTTTGTATAGATTCTATAGCCTTTTCAAATTGATTCATTAGGCTTAAAAGCTATTTTAGACAATAAAGAATTAATTTTTGATTTTGTTGAATCATCTCCTATTCAACATCTTAATATCATTCAAAATCAAATTGTTTATAAAGAAAAACAAATTGCATATCTTCAAGAAGATATGAATTCTTTAAGAATTGAAGAAGGATTACAAAAACTAGAATTTCAAAAAAACTTAATCCAATTTCAAAAATCTCTTGAAATAGAATGTTGTTCTGATCTTCCTTTTGCCTCTTGGCATAGGAAACATCATACTGTTTCACTACCATACATTGACAATTTTAATAAAGCACAAATTCCTACTAAAGCAGGACCTATCCAGATGAATAAAGACCTTGTTCAATTATGTAATCAAGAAATCAATGATCTTATTGCTAAAAAGCTTATTCAAAAATCACAATCTCCTTGGAGTTATGCAGCGTTTTATGTCAATAAAGTGCCTGAACAAGAACGTGGAGTTCCCCGTCCTGTTATTAACTACAGGCCTCTAAATAAAGTTTTAAAAACAATCCGATATACAAATCTTATTAGCTGTCTCTCTGGTGCCTTCATTTTTTCCAAATTTGATCTTAAATCCAGATTTTGGCAAATTCAAATCACTCCGGAGGATAGGTATAAAACTGCTTTACAGTACCATTTGAACATTACGAATGGAATGTTATGCCGTTTGGTTTGAAAAATGCTCCTTCAGAATTTCAAAGAATAGTGAATGAAATGTTTAATCCATATCAAGCTTTTACACTCGTCTATATAGATGACATTCTTGTGTTTTCATAATCAATTTGTGACCATTGGAAACATTTAAATATTTTCAAAAAGGTTATTATCAAGAATGGGCTTGTTTAATCTCAAAAGAAAATGAATTTTTTTTCAAATAGAAATTCAGTATCCTTATTCAGACCTATTTGTTAATCTTACATGTCTTCAGGAATTATCACTTCTCACAATGAAGCTAACTAATAGCAAAAGCAAAGCCTTTATTCAGGAATCAAGCTCTTCCTCCATCCCCACATCTCAACAAATATCAAGCCCTTTTTTCAATCCTGGATTATCTATTACTTCTCAAGAACTTATCAATGCCCATTAGAGTGCAATTCTTTCTGACAAAAGAAAAAAACTCGAAAAACCTTATCCAAAATTACAAACCATATCAAGGATTTAGAAAACAAGTCCTTATGTGCTGTAACCTATCAAAGAGCACTATTATCTACCTATGCTGATGAGAAAACATCCAGAATACACCTCCTGGAAAAGGTTAACATAGCCCTTCCATATGAGATTACTGCAAGAATTAGAGAAAAAACTCTTTCTTGTCAGATTAAGGAGCAATTAATGCTCAAAGCTCAATATATAAGCTGGGCAACTAATTTTCCAAAATTGTTCCTGCTATCACATGTAATTGATATTTCATATGTCGAACAAGGCTTAGTCCAAAGATTTCTGTTACATAGAGATGATTTTGAAATAATACAGCAGCCCCCTGCGGTCGTGTGACATGCCCTTCGCAACCTTGGAGTCACCAATAGACAAATTCTCATAACGATTTCATCAAGCTTGGGCGAAAGATCAAAAAATCGATTTTATCAACCATTTCAAATATGGACCATCATGAATTATGAAAAAGGAGATTTATTCTGCAAAAGATTCATTTCTACAATACATGATTATGAGCATCTCACTATAAGCTCTCCTTCTCAATGGTATGAATCTCATGAATATGCCATAGAAAAATACAGTCTCGAGCACCTACAAAATTATGATGCTACTGTTGATCAATATCAAAAATTTCTTAATTTAAAAGAACATTTTGAATTTGCAAGTACATGCGATATGTTTGGTGTGATGGTAGATGAGTTGTTTGTATTGCAGATGATCTTGCTGAACAAACGACAGTTATGTAGAACCCTTCAAACTCTGGACATGCTTATCTTAATCAAATTTTCAATGACTATGAAGATATGTCTTTTGATATTTCAGAGAAAACTCGTGAAGAGCTAACTCAATTATTCCATCGAGAAATTGAAAATGATACTGAGGATTGGAATGACCCTTGTCCCAATTTTTATGCTATTATGAAGTTCTCCATCATCAATCAAGTTCTACAGCAGGAATAGTATAAAAATTCTTAACTTAGGAAGCATACGAAGGCTTGCAAAGAGAAAAGACCAAAGCATATTGCTTTCTACATGCTCATCATTGGTTTTATGAAAAAATAGTCTACAAAAGTCATGTCTCCCATAAAGCTATTATCCCCCATCTACCTTTAAAGAAAAAGTATTCAAGTGCAAAAGGTATATGCAATCATTCTTTTGAGAATAACTAGCATAAAGACTAAAAACAAAGAAATGCTGCCTCCGATAACGTTGAGCTACAGTGAAATACTTGACCTTATCGAACAAGAAAATTCAGAAGGATCAAGAAGAGTGCTGCCAGCACAACAAATGAAATGCAAATTTAGTTGTAATGAAATGTAAATTATATTTGCAAAGGCTATAAATATGTGTAGCTATCCCCTTGTATAGGCAAGAGTTAGAAAACCAATCGAAATTCGGCCTTGCTTCCACTACCATCTCCTCTCTCTTTTCCCTTCCACTTCTTGTATACCCACCATCTTCCCATTTGGTATCTGAGCCAAGTTGGCATCAAGTTGGTATCAAACTTGTAATCAAGTACTTTTGCAATATAAAGTCATTTTGTGGGTATTTCTTCACTTATCTTTGTCATGTTATGTTTTGATTTTGCTTAAGGAATTGCTGACTCAAAAGTAAGAACGTAAAAAATCTTAATACTTAGTTATGTGTTTGTTATTATTGAGAGATTTTAATCATATTCTACCCAGAATAAATTTGAGGTAGCCATTGTTGCCGCTGTTGTTAGCAGTGTAAAGGCATTTAAGGCACTTTGTTGGTGTGTAAATCCTCTATTTTATTAGATACATGTGGTGGCCTCGGTTAAAATAACTCTGTAATACAAATTATGGCTAAGCTTATTAAGAAGTTTGTACCTTCTTCTTCCTCAACATCAAATTCCTTATCTTCTGTGTCTATTAAAAATAGTGAAGAAATCAGCTATGACGATTTAGATCAGGTTATTTGTAACTGGACTATTCCAACCGTAAATAAAAATGAAATTTATAAAGTTGGAAGTTTTCAATTAAAATCAAGTTATAAAGTAAAAACCATTGAAAGAACTGAATCATTACTAGCAATATTCAGCAACTTTCTTTCATCAGGCCTCATGAAATAAAGGAATATGTTAAAACATAAAATTATAGTCATTTTGGATTAGTACAAGTTGCTCTAAAGCCATTAACAAGACTTGGACTTAGAACTGAAGTTCTCATCTATGTTCAAGATGCAAGATATAAAAAATTCAGTGTTTCATTACTTAGAATAGTTGAATCAAGTTTGGCTAATGGTTTTAGTTTCTTCAATTGCATTCCAAATTTCTCTGTTTCCTTTACAGATCCATGTGCACATGAAGCTCTTACCTTAGCTATCCAGACAAAAGGTTTTGATATGAATCCACATAATAAAAATCTTACGCTCATATATAGAGTTTTTTATAAACTCATAAATTTAGTTATTCTAGGTATAGCTTATTCTAATCAAGCAAAAGGGACAACTACTTTATTTCAAACTAATTTTAAAAATAAAGTAAATATTCCAAAACCGATACAGTGGAATGATATTAATCTCTGTGGTAGATGGCGCTTAGAAAACTCTCAACCAGAAAGATCTTTAGAAAATAAAGATATTGAAACAATTATTGAACATGAAGTTAAAAGTGTTGAAATAAATTTTCAAATAGATTCAAGAGATACAACTCCTACAGTTTATCAACCTTCTAGAAAATCTTATTCACATCCTCCTTCAGTGGTATGATCTTCTATAAAAGAACCATCTAGAGTTTCTTATTTTGCACCTCATGCAGATTTGAGACCTATAGGCCTCGTTTATCCTTCTAATCAAGCTTCAGAAAATATAAGAAATCATGCTTCTCCAACTAATACATATAATCCTTTTGAATCTAATTTCAATATAAATGTTATTGAAAGCTTTGAAATTGATAAAGAAATGTTAAAAAAGAATTTAACTTTACATCCTTTAACAAAAACCTTTTTTGAACTGGTTTCATAAGAACATAAAGATTTTTTAAAAGAAAAGTGGTATGATTATATGAATGATAATTAACGAAATATTTATTTCTTTGACTGGCTTAAATTAGTCATGAAGAAAGCTTATAAAACTTAAGATTTATCCATCAATATGATAACAAAATAAAGTTCTTCTTGGATTATAGCTTCTTCCAATTCCTCTCCACAAAGAATTGAAGAATCTATACATCTTCCTTTACATCAAATCATTTATAAAGAAACTTCAGCCGTACCCATAAAAGATGTTGCAAAAATACAAGGAGATAAAGGTAAATCCAAATTTATTTACAAATCAGACTTAAGTCATGTTTTAGAACAAAACAATTGTACAAATATAAATCTTAATACTATTAATCAACAAACTTATAGATTTAAAAATAAAGTTGAAAATATTTTGCAACTTTCTGAAACTACTTCTTCTTAAAACATAATTAAGACACAGTCTTTAGGTTTTTAAGGTGAAGCCCTTAAAGATCTAAATTTAGAAAAGAAACCTCCAAAGTTTTCAGATGAATTAATTAATCAATTATCTCATAGTTTTACAAATATAAAACTTCAAGAGAATAAAGACAAAAAAGAAGAAAAATCTATAAATATTTTTGTATCAACTTCTAAAGTTTCTAGTTCAGACTCAGAATTCTCTGTTTTTGACCCTCTAAACGAAAAGTCTAAAACATCTCATGAAAATTAAGATGATCAAAAAGATGATCAGGATCAAGAATCTCTACAACTAAATGAAATACAATGTTATAATTGTAAAGAAAAAGGACATATAGCTCCTAACTGCCTAAGAACAAAAGTAAAAACAGAAAACGAAATCAAGACTATCCTAAAAGGATCCTCAACCTCATCTTCAGAGTTATCTCATCCCTCTGATATAGATTATTCTTCTTCTCACTCTTCAGATACATGTCATTGTAAAATATTTTATAGTGATATACAATATGAATTTGCTACTTCTTCCTTTTTATCTTAAAACGTCCTTTCTGCACCAGAAGAAATGGCGCTAGAAATGTTTAAAGATCTTAAAGATGAAGAATTAAAAAATAACTATTTTGAGAATATGTAGAATATAAATAAAGGGAATAAAAAAGGAAAAGCTTCCACATCAAATACCATATTTGACTTACCTGAACAATTCAGTATAAAAATTGTTATAGATAGGCTACGAGCACAGCAAGCTCCTCCTCGTCTTTCAATTCAAGATCTTTATAAAGAAATTAATAATCAAAAGTAAGAGATAAAACAACTAAAACAAGATTTGAATGAACTTCAAGATCTCAAACAACATGTTGAAAATCTTGAATTTCACACACTAAAAAATTATCAAGAAAATAATGATAATTTAGAACATCAAGAAGAATTTGGTAAAGACTTAAATGGTTTTATAAATTCTTTAACAAGAAAGCCACTTAAAAAATGGAAAACTCAAGTTATAATCAATGTCAATGACTTCTCTATTAAAGCACTCTGCTTACTAGATAGTGGCGTAGAAGTTAATTTAGTAAGAGATAGATTAATCCCAACAAAATATTATGAAAAAACCAAAAATAAACTCAGCCTAGCAACTGCTACTAACAAACTCCATATCCACTATGAATTAAATAATGTCCATGTTTGTAAAAATGGAAAATATATAAAGACTAATTTGTTACTAGGAAAGGGTTTAAACAATGATGTTATTTATGGAAATCCTTATCTACAGATTCTACAGCCTTTTCAAATTGATTCATCAGGCTTAAAAACTATTTTAGACAATAAACAATTAATTTTTTATTTTGTTGAATCATCTCCTATTTCACATCTTAATATCATTCAAAATCAAATTTATTATAAAGAAAAACAAATTGCATATTTTCAAGAAGATATGAATTCTTTAAGAATTGAAGAAGGATTACAAAAACCAGAATTTCAAAAAAACTTAATCCAAATTCAAAAATCTCTTGAAACAGAATCTTGTTCTGATCTTCCTTCTACCTTTTGGCATAGGAAGCATCATACGGTTTCACAACCATACATTGATAATTTTAATGAAGCACAAATTCCTACTAAAGCAAGACCTATCCAAATGAATAAAGACCTTGTTCGATTATGTAATCAAGAAATCAATGATCTTCTTGCCAAAAAGCTTACTTAGAAATCACAATCTCCGTGGAGTTGTGTAGCGTTCTATGTTAATAAAGCGCCTGAACAAGAACACGGAGTTCCCTGTGTTGTTATCAACTACAAGCCTTTATATAAAGTTTTAAAAACAATTTGATATCCAATTCCAAATAAAACGGATCTTATTAATCGTCTCTCTGATGCCTTCATTTTTTCCAAATTTGATCTTAAATCCGAATTTTGACAAATTCAAATCACCCTAGTGGAAGGTATAAAACTACTTTTACAGTACCATTTGGACATTACGAATGAAATATTATGCTGTTTGGTTTGACAAATGCTCCTTCAGAATTCTAAAGAATAATGAATGAAATTTTTAATCCATATCAAGCTTTTATCCTTGTTTATTTCAATGATATACTTGCGTTTTCAAAATCAATTTGTGATCATTTGAAACATTTACATTTTTTCAAAAAAGTTATTATCAAGAATGGACTCGTTTTATCTCAAAAGAAAATGAAATTTTTTCAAACATAAATTCAGTTTCCTGGATATCCTTATTCAGATCCATCTTTTAAATTTACATGCCTTCAGGAATTATCCCTTCTCACAATGACACCAATCACCGGCAAAAGCAAAGCCTTTCCGTAGGAATCAAGCTCTTCTTCTACCCCTATATCTCAACAAATATCAAGCCCTTTCTTCAATCCAGGATTATCCGTTACTTCTCAAGAACTTATCAATGCCCATTGGAGTGCAATTCTTCTAATAAAAGAAAAAACACTAGAAAAACCTTATCCAAAATTGCAAACCATATCAAGGATTTAGAAAACCAAATCCTTATGTTTCATAACCTACATCAAAAAGCAATGTTATCTACCTTACTGATGAAAAAACATCTAGAATACACCTCTTGAAAAAGGTTAACACAGCCCTTTCAGATGAGATAGCTGCAAGAATTAGAGAAAAAACTCTTTCTTGTCAGATCAAGGAGCAATTTATGCTTAAAGCTCAATATATAAGCGAGGCAACTGGCTTTCCAAAATTGTTCCTGCCATCACATGAAGTTGATATTTCATATATCGAAAAGGCTTAGTCCAAAGATTTCTTTTACAAATAGATAATTTTGAAATAATACAGCAGCTCCCCACAATTGTGTGACATGCCCTTCGTAGCCTTGGAGTCACCAATAGATAACTGCTCATAACGATTTCATCAAGTTTGGGTGAAAGCTCAGAAATTTAGTTTTATCAACCATATCAAATATGGACCATCATGGAATACGAAGAAGGAGATCTATTATGCAAAAAATTCATTTCCACAATACATGATTATGAGCATCTCCCTATAAGCTATCCTCCTCAATGGTATGAATCCCATAAAGCTGTTACATTGGAATATAGCTTAGAATGCCTTCAAAATTATGATCCATTCGCTGATCAATACCAAAGATTTCTCAATTTAAAGGAACATTTTGAATCGACAAGTTCATACAGATATGTTTGGTGCGATGGTAGAAGAGTCATTTGTATTGCAGATGATCTTGCTGAACAAATGACAGTTTTGTAGAACCCTTCAAAATCTAGACATGATTATCTTAATCAAACTCTCAATGCCTATGAAGATATGTATTTGGATATTTCAGAGAAAACTCGCTAAGAGTTAATTCAATTATTCCATGGAGAAATTGAAAATGATACTGAGGATTGGAATGACCCTTGTCTTAATTTTGATGCTATTATGAAGTTCTCCAGCAGCAATCAAGTTCTTGAGCAGGAATAGCATAAAGATTCTTAATTCAAGAAGCATACGAAGGCGTGCAAAGAGAAAAGACCAAAGCATATTGCTTTCTACAAGCTCATCATTGGTTTTATGAAAAAGTAGTCTGCAAAAGTCATGCTCCCATAAAGCTATTATCCCTTATCTACCTTTAAAGAAAAAGTATTCAAGTGCAAAAGGTATATGCAATCATTCTCTTGAGAATAACTAGCATAAAGACTAAAAACAAAGAAATCCTGTCTCCGATAACACTGAGCTACAGTGAAATACTTGAGCTTATCCTGTAGTAAAATCCAAAAGCATCAAGAAAAGTGCTCCTAGGACAACAAATAAAATGCAAATTCAGTTGTAATAAAATGTAAATTATATTTGCAAAGGCTATAAATATGTGTAGCTTTTCCCTTGTATAGGCAAGATTTGGAATACTAGTTGAAATTCGGCCTTGCTTCCACTACCATCTCCTCTCTCTTTTCCCTTCCACTTCTTGTATACCCACCATCTTCCAATTTGGTATCAGAGCCAAGTTGGCATCAAGTTGGTATCAAACTTGTAATCAAGTACTTTGGCAATATAAAGTCGTTTTGTGAGTATTTCTTCACTTATCTTTGTTATGTTATGTTTTGATTTTGCTTAAGGAATTGCTGACTCAAAAGTAAGAATGTCAAAAATCTTAGTACTTAGTTGTGTGTTTGTTATTATTGAGAAATTTTAATCATATTCCGCTTGGAGCGAATTTGAGGTAACCATTGTTGTCGCCATTGGTAGCCATGTGAAGGCATTTAAGGCGTTTTGTTGGTGTGTAAATCCTTTATTTCTTTGGACACTCATGGTGGTATTGGTTAAAATAACTCTGTAATACAAATTATGGCTATGCTTATTTAGAAGTTTGCACCTTTTTCTTCCTCATCATCAAATTCCTTATATATTAAAAGTAGTGAAGAAATCAGCTCTGACGATTTAGATCAGGTTATTTGTGACTAGATTATTTCAACCGTAAATAAAGTTGAAATTTATAGAGTTGGAAGTTTTCAATTAAAATCAAATTATAAAGTAAAAACCATTGAAAGAACTGAATCTATTACCAGTAATATTCATTATCTTTCTTTAATCAAGCCTCATGAAATAAATGAGTGTGTTAAAACATACAATTATATTCATTTTGGATTAGTATAAGTTGCTCTAAAGCCATTAAGAAGACTTGGACTTAGAACTGAAGCTTTCATCCATGTTCAAGATACAAGACATTAAAAATTTAGTGATTCATTACTTGGAATGCTTGAATCAAGTTTGGCAATTGTCCTACTTTCTTCAATTGCTTTCCAAATTTCTCTGTTTTCCTTACAGATCCAGGTGCACATGAAGCTCTTACCTTAGCTATCCAGACAAAAGGTTTTGATATGAATCCTTATAATCAAAATCTTGCTCTCATATATAGAGTTTATTATAAACTCATGAATTCAGTTGTTCTAAGTATAGCTTATTCTAATCAAGCAAAAGGGATGATGACTTTATTCCAAACTAATTTTAAAAATAAAGTTAATATTCCAAAACACATACAGTGAAATGATATTCTTCTATCTAGTAAATGGTACTTAGAAAACACTAAACCAGAATGATTTTTAAAAAATAAAGATATTGAAACAATTATTGATCATGAAGATAGAAGTGTTGAAATAAATTTTCAAATAGATTCAAGAGATACAACTCCTACAGTTTATCAACCTTCTAGAAAATCTTATTCACATCCTCTTTCAGTGGTATGATCTTCTATAAAAGAACCATCCGGAGTTTCTTATTTTACCCCTCATGCATATCTGAGACCTACAGGCCTCGTTTATCATTCTTATCAAGCTTCAGAAAATATAAGAAATCATGCTTCTCCAACTAATACATATAATCCTTCTGAATTTGATTTCGATATAAATGTTATTAAAAGCTTTGAAATTGATAAAGAAATGTTAAAAAAGAATTTATCTTTACATCCTTTAACAAAAACCTGTTTTAAACTGGTTTCTTAAGAACATAAAGATTTCTTAAAAGAAAAATGGTATAAGTATATGTATGATAATAAAAAAGAATTATTTCTTTGACTAGCTTAAACTAGCCATGAAGAAAGCATATAAAACTGAAGAATTAACTATTAATACGATAACTAAATTAAGCTCTTTTGGGATTATAGCTTCTACTAGTTCCTCTCCATAAAGAACTGAATAATATATACATCCTCCTTTACATCAAATGATTTATAAAGAGACTTTAGCCGTACCCATAAAAGATGTTGCAAAGATACAAGGAGATAAAGGTAAATCTGAATTTATTTACAAATTAGACTTAAGTCATGTTTTAGAACAAAATAATTATACAAATATAAATCTTCATATTATTGGTCAACAAACTAATAGAATTGAAAATAAAGTTGAAAAAATTTTGTAGCTTTATGAAACTACTTCTTCTCAAAAAGTAATCAAGACACAATATTGAGGTTTTCAAAGTGAAGCCCTTACCGATTTAAAGTTAGAAAAGAAACCTTTAAAGTTTTTAGATGAATTAGTTAATCAATTATCTCATAGTTGTACAAATATAGAACTTCAAGAAAATTAAGACAAAAAAAGAAGAAAAATCTATAATTGTTTTAGTCTCAACTTCTAAAGTTTCTAGTTCAGACTTCGAATTCTCTATTTTTGACTCTCTTGAAGAAAATTTTAAAACATCTCATGAAAATCAAGATAATAAAAAAGATGATCAAGATCAAGAATCTCTACAACTAAATAAAATACAATGTTATAATTGCAAAGAAAAAGGACATGTGGCTCCTGACTGTCCAAAAATGAAAGTAACAATAGAAAAAGAAATAAAAACTATTCTAAAAGGATCTTTATCCTCTAATTCAGCAACATCTAGTTCCTCTGATACAGATTATTCTTTCGTACACTCTTCAGATACATGTCATTGTGAAATATTTGATAGTGATATACACTATGAATCTGCTATTTCTTCCTCTCTATCTTTAAATGTCCTTTCTGCTCCAGAAAAAATGGTAATAGAAATGTTTAAAGATCTTAAAGATGAAGAATTAAAAAATAATTTTTTAGAAAATAAAGAATATAAATAAAGGGAATAAGAAAGGAAAAGCTTCTACATCAAATACTATATCTGACTTACTTGAACAATTTAGTATAAAAATTGTTAGAGATAGGCTAAGAGCGCAGCAAGCTCCTCCTCATCTTTCAATTCAAGATCTTCATAAATAAATTAATAATCAAAAGCAAGAGATAAAACAATTAAAACAAGATTTGAATAAACTTCAAGATCTCAAACAACGTGTTGAAAATCTTAAATTTCACACACTTAAAAACTGTCAAGAAAATAATGATAATTTAGAAAATCAAGAAGAATTTGGTAAAGACTTAAATGGTTTTGTAAATTCTTTAATAAGAAATCCACTTAGAAAATGGAAAACTCAATTTACAATCAAGGTCAAAGACTTCTCTATTAAAGCACTCTGCTTACTAGATACTAGCGCAGATGTTAATTTAATAAGAGAATGATTAATCCTAACAAAATATTATGAAAAAACTAAAAATAAACTCAGCCTAGCAACTGCTAGCAACAAACTCCATATCTATTATAAATTAAATAACGTCCATGTTTGTAAAAATGGAAAATGTATAAAGACTAATTTGTTACTAGGAAAGGATTTAAACAATGATGTTATCAATGTAAATCCTTTTCTACAGATTCAACAACCTTTTCAAATTGATTCATAAGGCTTAAAAACTATTATAGGCAGTAAAGAATTAATTTTTGATTTTATTGAATCATCTCATATTCAACATCTTAATATCAATCAAAATCAGATTGCTTATAAAGAAAAACAAATTACATATCTTCATGAAGATATGAATTCTTTAAATATTGAAGAAGGATTACAAAAACCAGAATTTCAAAAAGACTTAATCCAATTTCAAAAATCTCTTGAAACATAATCCTGTTGTGATCTTCCTTCTACCTTTTAGCATAGGAAACATCATATTGTTTCGCTACCATACATTGATATTTTTATTGAAGCACAAATTCCTACTAAAGCACGACCTACCCAAATGAATAATGACCTTGTTCACTTATGTAATCAAGAAATCAATGATCTTCTTACCAAAAAGCTTATTCAAAAATCACAATCTCCATGGAGTTGTGTAGCGTTTTACGTCAATACAGCACTTGAACAAGAACGCGGAGTTCCCCATCTTGTTGTCAACTACAAGACTTTAAATAAAGTTTTAAAACAATTTGATATCCAATTCCAAATAAAGTGGATCTTATTAACCATCTCTCTGGTGCCTTAATTTTTTCCAAAATTGATTTTAAATCCAGATTTTGGCAAATTCAAATCACCCCGGAGACAGGTATAAGACTACTTTTACAATACCATTTGGACATTACGAATGGAACGTTATGCCATTTTCTTTGAAAATTCTCCTTCAGAATTTCAAAGAATAATGAATGAAATCTTTAATTCATATCAAACTTTTACCCTCGTCTATATAGATGACATTCTTGTGCTTTCAAAATCCATCTGTGACCATTGGAAACATTTAAATATTTTCAAATAGGTTATTACCTAGAATGGACTTGTTTTATCTCATAAGAAAATGAAATTTTTTCAAACAGAAATTCTGTATCCTAATTCAGACCTCTTTGTTAATCTTACATGTCTTCAGAAATTAACCCTTCTCACAATGAAGCCAACTAATAGCAAAAGCAAAGCCTTTATTTAGGAATCAAGCTCTTCCTTTATCCCCACATCTCAATAAATATCAAGCCCTTTCTTCAATTCAAGATTATCTGTTACTTCTCAAGAACTTATCAATGCCCATTGGAATGCAACTCTTTCTCACAAAAGAAAAAACACTCGAAAAACCTTAACCAAAATTGCAAACCATATCAAGGATTTAGAAAACCAAATCCTTATGTGTCATAACCTATATCAAAGAGCATTGTTATCTACCTATGCTAATGAAAAAACATCCAGAATACACCACGGGGAAAAGGTTAACACAGCCCTTCCAGATGAGATAGCTACAAGAATTAAAGATAAAACTCTTTCTTGCCAGATCAAGGAGCGATTAATGCTCAAAGCTCAATATATAAGCTGGGCTACTGGCTTTCCAAAATTGTTCCTGCCATCACATGAAGTTGATATTTCATATATCGATTAGGCTTAGTCCAAAGATTTCTTTTACACAGAGATGATTTTGAAATAATACAGTAGCTTCGTGCAATTGTGCGACATGCCCTTCGCAGCCTTGGAGTCAGCAATAGACAACTGCTCATAACTATTTCATTAAGTTTGGGTGAAAGAATAGAAATTTAATTTTATCAACCATATCAAATATGGACCATCATGGAATACGAAGAAGGAATCTGTTATGCAAAAAATTCATCTCCACAATACATGATTGCGAGCATCTCCCTATAAGCTATCCTCCTCAATGGTATGAATCCCATAAAGCTGCTACATTGGAATACAGCTAAGAACGCCTGTAAAATTATGATCCATGCGCTGATCAATATCAAAGATTTCTCAATTTAAAGGAAGATTTTGAATTAGCAAGTTCATACAGATATATTTGGTGCGATGGTAGAAGAGTTGTTTGTATTGCAGATGATCTGCCTATACAAACGACAGTTATGTAGAACCCTTCAAGATCTAGACTTCCTTATCTTAATCAAATTCTCAATGCCTATGAAGATATGTCTTTGGATATTTTAGAGAAAACTCATGAAGAGTTAATTCAATTATTCCATGGAGAAATTGAAAATGATACTGAGGATTGGAATGACCCTTGTCCTAATTTTGACACTATTATGAAGTTCTCCAGCAGCAATCAAGTTCTAGAGTAGGAATAGTATAAAGATTCTTAATTCAGGAAGCATACGAAGGCTTGCAAAGATAAAGACCAAAGCTTATTACTTTCTACAAACTCATCAATGGTTTTATAAGAACGTAGTCTACAAAAGTCATATCTCCCATAAAGCTATTATCCATTATCTACCTTTAAAGAAAAAGTATTCAAGTGCAAAAGGTTTATGCAATCATTCTCTTGAGAATAACTAGCATAAAGACTAAAAACAAAGAAATTCCTCCCTTGATAAAGCTAAGATATAGTGAAATACTTGACCTTATCTAGCTAGTTAAATCAAAAGCAGCAAGAAAAGTGCTACCAGCACAACAAATGAAATGCAAATTCAGCTGTAATGAAATATAAATTATGTTTGCAAAGGCTATAAATATGTGTAGCTTTCCTCTTGTATAGGCAAGAGTTGGAATACCAGTCAAAATCCAGCCTTGCTTCCACTACCATCTCCTCTCTATCTTCTCCCTTTCGCTTTTTGTATACCCACCATCTTCCTATTTGTCAAAATCCAGCCTTGCTTCCACTACCATCTCCTCTCTCTTTTCTCCGTTCCACTTTTTGTATACCCACCATCTTCCCATTTGGTATTAGTGCCAAGTTGGCATCAAGTTGCTATGAAATTTGTAATCAAGCACTTTGGCAATATAAAGTCATTTTGTGAGTATTTCTTCACTTATCTTTATGTTACATATTGATTTTGCTTAAGGAATTGCTAACTCAGAAGTAAGAACGTCAAAAATCTTAATACTTGGTTGTGTGTTTATTATAATTATGAAATTTTAATCATATTCCGTCCAGAGTGAATTTGAGGTAGCCATTGTTGTCGCCATTGTTAGCTGTATGAAGGCATTTAAGGCGTTTCGTTAGTGTGTAAATCCTCTATTTCGTTAGATACTCGTGGTGGTATTGGTTAAAATAACTCTGTAATACAAATTATGGCTAAGCTTATTAAGAAGTTTGCACCTTCTTCTTCCTCATCATCAAATTCTTTATCTTCTATGTCTATTAAAAATAGTGAAGAAATCAACTATGACGACTTAGATCAGGTTATTTGTGACTAGACTATTCCAACCGTAAATAAAACTGAAATTTATAGAGTTGGAAGTTTTCAATTAAAATCAAGTTATAAAGTAAAAACCATTGAAAGAACTGAATCTATTACCAGTAATATTCAGCATCTTTCTTTAATTAAGCCTCATGAAATAAAAGAGTATGTTAAAACATACAATTATATTCATTTTGGATTAGTACAAGTTGCTCTAAAGTCATTAACAAGACTTGGAGAACCGAAGCTCTCATCTATATTCAAGATACAAGACATAAAAAATTCAGTGATTAATTACTTGGAATGGTTGAATCAAGTTTGGCTAATGGCCTTACTTTCTTCAATTGCTTTTTAAATTTCTCTGTTTTCCTTACAGATCTAGCTGCACATGAAGTTCTTACCTTAGCTATACAGACTAAAGGTTTTGATATGAATCCTCTTAATCAAAATCTTGCCCTCATATATAGAGTTTATTATAAACTCATGAATTCAGTTGTTTCAAGCATAGCTTATTCTAATCAAGCAAAAGGGATGACTACTTTATTCCAAACTAATTTTAAAAATAAAGTTAATATTCCAAAACTCATACAGTGGAATGATATTCATCTGTCTAGTAAATGACACTTAGAAAACGCTCAACCAGAAAGATTTTTAGAAAATAAAGATATTGAAACAGTTATTAAACATGAAGATGGAAGTGTTGAAATAAATTTCCAAACAGATTCTACAGATACAACTCCTACAGTTTATCAACCTTCTAGAAAATCTTATTCAAATCCTCCTTCAGTGGTAGGATCTTTTATAAAAGAACCATCCACAGTTTCTTATTCCACACCTCATGCAGATTTGAGACCTACAAGCCTCGTTTATTGTTTTTATCATGCTTCAAAAAATATAAGAAATCATGCTTCTCCAACTAATACATATAATCCTTCTGAATCTGATTTTAATATAAATGTTATGAAAGCTTTGAAATTGATAAAGAAATTTCAAAAAAGAATTTATTTTTACATCCTTTAACGAATACCTTTTTTAAACAAGTTTCTTAGGAACATAAAGATCTCTTAAAAGAAAAATGGTATAAATATGTGTATGATAATCAAAGAAATATTTATTTCTTTGACTGGCTTAAATTAGCCATGACGAAAGCTTATAAAACTGAAGATTTATCCATCAATATGATAACTAAATTAAGTTCTTCCTAGATTATAGCTTTTACCAGTTCCTCTCCAAAATTAACTGAAGAAGATACATCCTCCATTACATTAAACAAATCATTTATAAAGAAACTTCAGCCATACCCATAAAAGATGTTGTAAAAATACAAGGAGATAAAGGTAAATCTAAATTTATTTACAAATCAGACTTAAGTCATGTTTTAGAAGAAAACAATTATACAAATATAAATCTCGATACCATTGGTCAACAAACTAATAGAATTGAAAATAAATTTGACAATATTTTACAACTATATGAAACTACTTCTTCTCAAAAAGTAATTAAGATACAGTCCTTATGTTTTTAAGGTGAAGCCCTTAAAGATTTAAAGTTAGAAAAGAAACCTTTAAAGTTTTCAAATGAATTAATTAATCAATTATCTCATAGTTTTACAAATATAAAATTTCAAGAAAATAAAGACAAAAAAGAAGAAAAATCTATAAATCTTTTAGTCTCAACTTCTAAAGTTTCTAGTTCAGACTCAGAATTTTCTGTTTCTGACTCTTTAGAAGAAAAGTCTAAAACATCTCATGAAAATGAAGACGATAAAAAAGATGATCAGGATTAGGAATTTCTACAACTAAATAAAATACAATGTAATAATTTCAAACAAAAAGGACATATAGCTCCTGACTATCCAAAAATAAAAGTGAAAACAGAAAAAGAAATAAAAATTATTTTAAAAGGATCTTCATCCTTTAATTCAGCGTCATCTAGTTCCTCTGATACAGATTATTCTTCCTTACACTCATCAGATACATGTCCTTGTGAAATATTTGATGGTGATATACACTATGAATCTGTTACTTCTTCCTCTTTATCTTTAAATGTTCTTTCTGCTCCAGAAGAAATGGTGCTAGAAATGTTTAAAGATCTTAAAGATGAAGAATTAAAAATTAAAAATTTTGGAAAAATACATAATATAAATAAAGGGAATAAAAAAAAGGAAAAGCTTCTACATCAGTTACAAGTCTGAATTGCCTGAACAATTCAGTATAAAAACTATTCTAGATAAGGTAAGAGCGCAGCAAGCTCCTCCTTATCTTTCAATTCAAGATCTTTATAAAGAAATTAATAATCATAAGCAAGAAATAAAACAATTAAAAAAAGATTTGAATGAACTTCAAGATCTCTAACAACGTGTTGAAAATCTTTAATTTCACACAGTTAAAAATTATCAAGAAAATAATGATAAATTAGAACATCAAGAAGAATTTGGTAAAGAATTACATGGTTTTGTAAATTCTTTAACAAGAAATCCACTTAAAAAATGGAAAACTCAAGTTAAAATTAAGGTCAAAGACTTCTCGATTAAAACACTCTACTTACTAGATAGTGGCGCAGATGTTAATTTAATAAGAGAAGGATTAATTTCAACAAAATATTATGAAAAAACCAAAAATAAACTCAGCCTAGCAACTACTAGTAACAAACTCCATAGCCACTATGAATTAAATAACGTCCATGTTTGTAAAAGTGGAAAATTATAAAAACTAATTTCCTGCTAGGAAAGGATTTAAACAATGATGTTATCCTTGAAAATCCTTTTTTACAAATTCGACAGCCTTTTCAAATTGATTCATCAGGCTTAAAAGCTATTCTAGACAGTAAAGAATTAATTTTTTATTTTGTTGAACCATCTCCAATTCAAAATATTAATATCATTCAAAATCAAATTACTTATAAAGAAAAACAAGTTGCATATCTTCAAGAAGATATGAATTCTTTAAGAATTGAAGAAGGATTACAAAAACTAGAACTTCAAAAAGGCTTAATCCAATTTCAAAAATCTCTTGAAACATAACGCTGTTCCGATCTTCCTTATGCCTTTTGGTGTAGGAAACATCACACTGTTTTGTTACCATACATTGACAATTTCAATGAAGCACAAATTCCTACTAAAGCAAGACCTACCCAAATGAATAAAGACCTTGTTCAATTATGTAATCAAGAAATCCATGATCTTCTTGCCAAAAAGCTTATTCAGAAATCACAATCTCCTTAGAGTTGTGCAGCGTTTTATGTTAATAAAGCACCTGAACAAGAACGAGGAGTTCCCCGTCTTGTTATCAACTACAAGCCTTTAAATAAAGCTTTAACAACAATTCGATATCTAGTTCCAAATAAAACAAATCTCATTAACTGCCTCTTTGGTGCCTTCATTTTTTCCAAATTTTATAAATCCAGAGTTTGGCAAATTCAAATCCCCCCAGAGGATGGGTTTAAAACTACTTTTATAGTACTATTTGGATATTACAAATGGAAAGTTATGCTGTTTGGTTTGAAAAATGCTCCTTCAGAATTTCAAAGAATAATGAATGATATTTTTAATCCATATCAAGCATTTACACTTATATATAGATGACATTCTTGTGTTCTCAAAATCCATTTGTGACCATTGGAAACATTTAAAAATTTTCAAAAAAGTTATTATTAAGAATGGACTTGTTTTATCTCAAAAGAAAATGAAATCTTTTCAAACAGAAATTCAATATCCGTATTCAGACATATTTGTCAATCTTATATGTCTTCAAGAATTATCCATTTTCACAATGAAGCCAACTAATAGCAAAAGCAAAGCCTTTATTTATGAATCAAGCTCTACCTCTATCCCCATATCTCAACAAATATCAAGCTCTTTCTTCAATCCAGGATTATCTGTTACTTTTGAAGAACTCATCAATGCCCATTGGAGGGCAATTCTTTCTAACAAAAGAAAAAACAATTGAAAAACCTTATCTAAAATTACAAACCATATAAAGGATTTAGAAAACCAAATCCTTATGTGTCATAACCAACATAAAGAGCACTGTTATCTACTTATGCTAATGAAAAAACATCTAGAATACACCTCCTGGAAAAGGTTGACACAACTCTTCTAGATGAGATATCCACAAGAATTAGAGAAAAAACCCTTTCTTGTCAGATCAAGGAGTGACTTGTGCTCAGAGCTCAATATATAAGTTGGGCAACTTGCTTTCCAAAATTGTTCCTGCCATCATATGAAGTTGATATTTCATATATCGAACAAGGCTTAGTTCAAAGTTTTCTTTTACCCAGAGATGATTTTGAAATAATACAGTAGCTCCGTGCAATTGTGCGACGTGCCCTTCGTAGCCTTGGGGTCACTAATAAACAACTGCTCATAACAATTTCATTAAGTTTGGGTGAAAGATTAGAAATTCGGTTTTATCAACCATATCAAATATGGACCATCATGGAATATGAAGAAGGAGATCTATTATGCAAAAGATTCATCTCCACAATACATGATTAGGAGAATCTCCCTAAAAGCTATCCTCCTCAATGGTATGAATCCCATGAAGCTGCTACATTGTAATACAGCTTAAAATGCCTCCAAAATTATGATCCATTTGTTGATCAATATCAAAGATTTCCCAATTTAAAGGAACATTTTGAATTCGCAAGTACCTACAGATATGTTTGGTGCGATGGTAGAAGAGTTGTTTGTATTGCAGATGATCTTGCTAAACAAATGATAGTTATGTAGAACCCTTCAAAATCTAGACATGCTTATCTTAATCAAATTTTCAATGCCTATGAAGATATGTCTTTTGATATTTCAGAGAAAACTCGTGAAGAGTTAATTCAATCATTCCATGGAGAAATTGAAAGCGATACTAAGGATTGGAATGACCCTTACCCTAATTTTGATGCTATTATGAAGTTCTCCAATAGCAATCAAGTTCTACAGCAGGAATAGTAAAAAGATTCTTAATTCAGGAAGCATACAAAGGCTTGCTAAGAGAAAAGACTAAAGCACATTACTTTCTACAAGCTCATTAATGGTTTTATGAAAAAGTAGTCTGCAAAAGTCATGTCTCCCATGAAGCTATTATCCCTTACCTGCCTTTAAAGAAAAAGTATTAAAGTGCAAAATGTATATGCAATCATTCTCTTGAGAAAAACTAGCATAAAAACTAAAAACAAAGAAATGCTGCCACTGATAAAGCCGAGCTACAGTGAAATACTTGACCTTATCCGGCAGTAAAATCCAGAAGCATTAAGAAAAGTGCAGCCAGCACAACAAATGAAATGCAAATTCAGTTGTAATGGCTTGTAAATTATGTTTGCAAAGGTTATAAATATTTGTAGCTTTCCCCTTGTATAGGCAAGAGTTGGAATAACAGTCAAAATCTAGCGTTGTTTCCATTACCATCTCCTCTTTCTCATTTCCAGTAAAAACCAGTGAATGCTAGATTTTGATTGGTATTCCAACTCTTGCCTATACAAGGGGAAAGCTATACATATTTATAGCCTTTGCAAACATAATTTATATTTCATCACAATTGAATTTGCATTTCATTTGCTGTGTTGGCAGCACTTTTCTTCATGCTTCTGGATTTTACTGTTGGATAAGGTCAAGTATTTCACTGTAGCTTAGCTTTATTAGAGGTAGCATTTCTTTGTTTTTAGTCTTTATGCTAGTTTTTCTCAAGAGAATGATTACATATACCTTTTGCACTTGAATTCTTTTTCTTTTAAGGTAGGTAAAGGATAATAGCTTTATGGGAGACATGACTTTTGCAAACTACTTTTTCATAAAACCATTGATGAGCTTGTAGAAAGTAATATGCTTTAGTCTTTTCTCTTTGCAAGCCTTCGTATGCTTCCTGAATTAAGAATTTTTATACTATTCCTACTGTAGAACTTGATTGCTGCTGGAGAACTTCATAATAGCATCAAAATTGGGACAAGGGTCATTCCAATCCTCAGTATCATTTTCAATTTCTCCATGGAATAATTGAATTAACTCTTCACGAGTTTTCTCTGAAATATCAAAAGACATATCTTCATAGGCTTTGAGAATTTGATTAAGATAAGCATGTCTAGATTTTGAAGGGTTTTGTATAACTGTCATTTGTTCAGCAAGATTATCTGCAAAACAAACAACTCTTCTACCATCGAACCAAACATATCTATATGTACTTGAAAATTCAAAATGTTCCTTTAAATTGAGAAATCTTTGATATTGATCAGGAAATGGATCATAATTTTGGAAGTATTCTAAGCTGTATTCCAATGTAGTAGCTTCATGGGATTCATACCATTGAGGAGGATAGCTTATAGGGAGATACTCGTAATCAAGTATTATGTAGATGAATTTTTTGCAGAATAGATATCCTTTTTCATATTCCATGATGGTCCACATTTGATATGGTTGACAAAACCGAGTTTCTGATCTTTCACCCAAACTTGATGAAATCATTAGGCACAGTTGTCTGTTGATGACTCCAAGGTTGCGATGGGCATGTCGCACAATTGCAAGGAGCTTTTGTATTATTTCAAAATTATCTCTATGTAAATGAAATCTTTAGACTAAACCTTGTTTGATATATGAAATATCAACTTCAAGTGATGGCAGGAACAATTTTGGAAAGCCAATTACCCAGCTTATATATTGAGCTTTGAGCATTAATCGCTCCTTGATCTGATAAGAAAGAGTTTTTTCTCTAATTCTTGCAGTTATCTCATCTGGAAGGGCTGTGTTAACCTTTTCCAGGAGGTGTGTTCTGGATGCTTTTTCATCAATATAGGTAGATACAGTGCTCTTTGATATAGGTTATGACACATAGGATTTGGTTTTCTAAATCACTTATATGGTTTGTAATTTTGGATAAGGTTTTTTTTAGTGTTTTCTCTTTTGTCAGAAAGAATTACACTCCAATGGGCATTGATAAGTTCTTAAGAAGTAACAGATAATCCTGGATTGAAGAAAGGGCTTGATATTTATTGAGATATGGGGGATAGAGGAAGAGCTTGATTCCTAAATAAAGACTTTGCTTTTGCTATTAGTTGGCTTCATTGTGAGAAAGGATAATTCCTGAAGACATGTAAGACTAACAAATAGGTCTGAATAAGGATACTGAATTTTTGTTTCAAAAAATTTCATTTTCTTTTGAGATAAAACAAGTCCATTCTTGATAATAACCTTTTTGAAAATATTTAAATGTTTCCAATGGTCATAAATGGATTTTGAAAACACAAGAATGTCATCTATATAGACAAGTGTAAAAGCTTAATATGGATTAAAATTTTCATTCATTATTCTTTGAAATTCTGAAGGAGCATTTTTCAAACCAAATGGCATAATGTTCCATTCGTTAATGTCCAAATGGTACTGTAAACGTAGTTTTATACCTGTCCTCTATGGTAATTTGAAATTGCCTAAATCCAGATTTAAAATAAAATTTGCAAAAAATGAAGGCACCAGAGAGACGGTTAATAAGATCCATTTTATTTGGAACCAGATATCAGATTGTTTTTAAAACTTTATTTAAAGGCTTGTAGTTGATAACAAGACGGGGAACTCTGCATTCTTGTTCAAGCTCTTTATTGACATAAAACGCTGCACAACTCTAAGGAGATAGTGATTGCTGAATAAGCTTTTTGGCAAGAAGATCATTGATTTCTTGATTACATAATTGAACAAGGTCTTTATTCGTTTGGGTAGGTCTTGCTGTAGTAGGAATTTGTGCTTCATTAAAATTGTCAATGTATGGTAGCGAAACGGTATGATGTTTCCTGTGCCAAAAGGCAGAAGGAAAATCAGAACAGCATTCTGTTTTAAGAATCTTCAAAATTGGATTAAGTCTTTTTGAAATTCTGGTTTTTGTAATCCTTCTTCAATTCTTAAAGAATTCATATCTTCTTGAAGATATGCAATTTATTTTTGTTTATAAGAAATTTAATTTTGAATGATATTAAGATGTTGAATAGAAGATGATTCAACAAAATCAAGAATTAATTGTTTATTATCTAGAATAGTTTTTAAGCCTGATGAATCAATTTGAAAAGGCTGTAGAATCTGCAGAAAAGGATTTCCAAGGATAACATCATTGTTTAAATCTTTTCTTAGCAGGAAATTAGTCTTTATACATTTTCCATTTTTACAAACCTGGATGTTATATAATTTATAGTGGATATAGGGTTTGTTACTAGTAGTTGCTAGGCTGAGTTTATTTTCCATTTTTTCATAATATTTTGTTGGGATTAATCCTTCTCTTATTAAATTAACATTTACGCCACTATCTAGTAAGCAAAGTGTTTTAATAGATAAGTCTTTGACCTTAATTGTAACTTGAGTTTTCCATTTTTGAAGTGGATTTCTTGTTAAAGAATTTACAAATCCATTTAAGTCTTTACCAAATTCTTCTTGATGTTCTAAATTATCATTATTTTCTTGATCATTTTTAAGTGTGTGAAATTCAAGATTTTCAACACGTTGTTTAAGATCTTGAAGTTCATTCAAATCTTGTTTTAATTGTTTTATTTCTTGTTTTTTATTATTAATTTCTTTATAAAGATCTTGAATTGAAAAATGAGTAGGAGCTTGCTGTGCTCTTAACCTAACTAGAATAGTTTTTATACTAAATTGTTCAGGTAAATCAGATATAGCATTTGATGTAGAAGCTTTTCCTTTTTTTATTTCCTTTATTTATATTTTGTATTTTTTCAAAATATTTATTGTTTAATTCGTCATCTTTAAGATCTTTAAACATTTCTAGCACCATTTCTTCTGAAGCAGAAAGGACGTTTAAAGATAAAGAGGAAGAAGTAGCATATTCATAGTGTATATCACTGTCAAATATTTCACAATGACATGTATCTGAAGAGTGTGAAGAAGAATAATCTGTTTCAGAGAGACAAGATGATGCAAAATTAGAGGATGAAGATCCTTTTAGAATAGTTTTTATTTCTTTTCGGTTTTTACTTTTATTTTTGGACAGTCAGGAGCTATATGTCCTTTTTCCTAGCAGTTATAGCATTGTATTTCCATTTTCTTGGGATAAGATGTAAATGGATTATTGTATGTTGTATAAGTTTTCTTTGATCCTTATAAGGTTTTTATGGGAAGATTTTTATGATATCTTTTTGAGGAAACATAATATTGTGGAGTTGAAAAATGTTTAGATTTTCTTTTTTGATGGTTTCTTTTTAATTTTTTCTTTTTATTCTGGCTAGAAGGACTAATTAATGGTTCCATGCCAAATTGAAAGCAAAAATCACCAAGTTCATACTTGCTGATACGTTTTTGATTTTCAATTTGATGTTTAAGTTTGATTTCATTGCATAATGAAAATCCAACTTTATTTATCTTTTGAATTAGATCACCATATGTATAAAGTCCATAATTTAAGTTTCCATAATTTTCTGATTTTAATTCTTCTTTAAATTTTTGTACAAAGAGTTTAGGAAGATCGAATAAAAATTTTTCTTTCCAAAATTCTGAATTGCTTGCATCAATTGTATAGAGTTTTGATAGGAAAACATCTTTATACCAATGGAAAGCTGATAATGTTGGACAAGATAAATTGATTAATTGGGTTTTTAATTTTTCTTCTACATTCATATAATTACCAATAAAATGTTTAACTATGTTGGTAATAAGCTTGTATATAGCGTTAGGGATCATTTGACCTTGAGGAGTAAGAACAAGATTTCCTGAGAGATCTCTTTTTACTGCATTTAATATAGCATTTCTTTCTATATCGGATAGGTATTTTTCCCACCAACCATGTAATTGTCCAATAAATCTAAGGACAACTGCATTTATCACTTGCCTTTGGTCATTACCAGCTACCATGATGGTAGAGGCATATATCATCATATGTTGGCATATTTGAAGGATTTGATATTCGGATAAGCTATCTAAATTCCATTCATATACTGAAGAGTTTTCAAAATGAAAAAGACCATTTAAAAGGGCTTGCTCTTCAAATTGAAGATCAACAAGAGTTGGTCTTAAATAATAATTCCTTGTTCTAGCTATAGAAACAATTGGTTTTTGCCTTTTAAATATTCTATTTAGTTGTAGAGATTCTTGATCTTCATCATCCTTTTGATCATCTTGATTTTCATGAGATGTTTTAGACTTTTCTTCTTGAGAGTTAGAAACAGAGAATTCTGAGTTTGAACTAAAAACTTTAGAAGTTGAGACTAAAACATTTATAGATTTTTCTTCTTTTTTGTCTTTATTTTTTTGAATTTTTATATTTGTAAAACTATGAGATAATTGATTAATTAATTAATTTAAAAACTTTAAAGGTTTCTTTTCTAACTTAAGATCTTTAAGGGCTTCACCTTAAAAACCTAAAGACTGTGTCTTAATTACTTTTTGAGAAAAAGTAGTTTCAAAGAGTTGTAAAATATTGTCAATTTTCAATTCTATGAGTTTGTTGACCAATAGTATGAATATTTATATTTGTATAATTGTTTTGTTATAAAACACGACTTGATTCTGATTTGTAAATAAATTCAGATTTTCCTTTATCTCCTTGTATTTTTGCAACAAGTTTAGTTATAAATGATTTGATGTAATGGAGGATGCATAGATTCTTCAGTTCGTTGTGGAGAGGAACTAATAGAAGCTATAATCCAAGAAGAGCTTAATTTAGTTATCTTATTGATAGTTAATTCTTCTGTTTTATATGCTTTCTTCATGGCTAGTTTAAGCCAGTCAAAGAAATAAATATTTTTTTTATTATCATACATAAATACTTATACCATTTTTCTTTTAATAAATCTTTATGCTCTTAAGAAACTTATTTAAAAAAGGTTTTTATGAAAGAATGTAAAGATAAATTATTTTTTAATATTTCTTTATCAATTTCAAAGCTTTCAATAACATTTATATTGAAATCATATTCAGAAGGATTATATGTGTTAGTTGGAGAAGCATGATTTCTTATATTTTCTGAAGCTTGATAAACGAGGCCTATAGGTTTCAGATCTGTATGAAGTGTAGAATAAGAAACTCTGGATGGTTCTTTTAGAGAAGATCCTACCACTAAAGGAGGATGTGAATAAGATTTTCCAGAAGGTTGATAAACTATAGGAGTTGTATCTTTTGAATCTATTTGAAAATTTATTTCAACACTTCCATCTTCATGTTCAATAATTGTTTCAATATCTTTATTTTTTAAAGCTCTTTCTGGTTGAGCATTTTCTAAGTGCCATCTACCAAGGGGATTAATATCATTCCATTGTATGAGTTTTAGAATATTTACTTTATTTTTACAATTAATTTGGAATAAAGTCATTATCCCTTTTGCTTGATTAGAATAAGCTATACCTGGAACAACTAAATTCATAAGTTTATAATAAACTCTATATATGAGAGCAAGATTTTGATTATGAGGATTCATATCAAAACCTTTTGTCTGGATAACTAAGGTAAGAGCTTCATGTGCACCTGGATCTTAAGGGAAATAGAGAAATTTGGAAAGCAATTGAAGAAAGTAGGGTCATTAGCCAAACTTCATTCAACCATTCTAAGTAATGAGCCACTGAATTTTTTATGTCTTGTATCTTGAACATAAATGAGAGCTTCAATTCTAAGTCTAAGTCTTGTTAATGGCTTTACAGCAACTTGTACTAATCCAAAATGAATATAATTATATGTTTTAACATACTCCTTTATTTCATGAGGTTTGATTAAAGAAAGATGCTGAATATTATTAGTAATATATTCAGTTCTTTCAATGGTATTTACTTTATAACTTGATTTTAATTATAACTTCAACTTTATAAATTTTATTTTTATTTACGGTTGGAATAGTCCAGTCACAAATAACCTAATCCAAATCGTCATAGCTGATTTTTTCACTATTTTTAATAAACATAGAAGATAAGGAATTTGATGATGAGGAAGAAGAAGGAACAAACTTCTTAATAAGCTTAGCCATAATTTGCATTATAGAGTTATTTTAACCAATACTACTACGAGTATCTAATGAAATAGAGGATTTACACACCAACAAAATGCCTTAAACGCCTTCACACGGCTAACAACAGTGATAACAATGGCTACCTCAAATTCACTTCAGGCAGAATATGATTAAAATTTCTCAATAATAACAAACACACAGCCAAGTATTAAGATTTTTGACATTCTTACTTCTGAGTCAGCAATTCCTTAAGCAAAATCAAAACATAACGTAACAAATATAAGTGAAGAAATACTCACAAAACAACTTTATATTGCCAAAGTACTTGATTACAAGTTTGATACCAACTTGATGCCAACTTGGCTCTAATACCAAATGGGGAGATGGTGGGTATGCAAAAAGTGGAAGGGCGAAGAGAGAGAGAGGAGATGGTAGTGGAAGCAAGGCTGGATTTTGACTGGTATTCCAACTTTTGCCTATATAAGGGGAAAGCTCCACATATTTATAGCTTTTGCAAACATAATTTACATTTCATTATAATTGAATTTGAATTTCATTTGTTGCATTGGCAGCACTTTTTTTGATGCTTCTGGATTTTACTGCTGGATAAGGTCAAGTTTTCATTATAGTTCAGCTTTATCGGAAGTAGCATTTCTTTGTTTTTAGTCTACATGCTAGTTTTTCTCAAGAGAATGATTGCATATACCTTTTGCACTTGAATACTTTTTCTTTAAAAGTAGATAAGGGATAATAGCTTTATCGGAGACATGACTTTTGTAGACTACTTTTTCATAAAACCATTGATGAGCTTGTAGAAAGTAATATGCTTTAGTCTTTTCTCTTTGCAAGCCTTCGTATGCTTCCTGAATTAAGAATCTTTATACTATTCCTACTGTAGAACTTGATTGCTGCCGGAGAACTTCATAATAGCATCAAAATTAGGACAAGGGTCATTCCAATCCTTAGTATCATTTTCAATTTCTCCATGGAATAATTGAATTAACTCTTCACGAGTTTTCTCTAAAATATCAAAAGACATATCTTCAATTCATTGAAAATCTAATTAAGATAAGCATGTCCAGACTTTGAAGGGTTCTGCATAACTATCGTTTGCTCAACAAGATCATCTGCAATGCAAACAACTCTTCTACCATCGCACCAAATATAGCTGTATGTACTTACGAATTCAAAATGTTCCTTTAAATTGAGAGATCTTTGATATTGATCAGCAAATGAATCATAATTTTGGAAGTATTCTAAGCTGTATTCCAATGTAGCAGCTTCATGGGATTCAGACCATTAAGGAGGATAGATTATAGGGAGATACTCATAATCATGTATTATGTAGATGAATATTTTGCATAATAGATCTCCTTCTTCATATTCCATGATGGTCCACATTTGATATGGTTGATGAAAACGAATTTCTGATCTTTCACCCAAACTTGATGAAATCATTATGAGCAATTGTCTGTTGGTGACTCCAAGCTGCGAAGGGCATATCGCACAATTGCAGGGAGCTGTTGTATTATTTCAAAATCATCTTTATGTAAAAGAAATCTTTGGACTAAGCCTTGTTCAATATATAAAATATCAACTTCATGTGATGGCAGGAATAATTTTGGAAAGCCAGTTGCCCAGCTTTTATATTAAGCTTTAAGCATTAATCGCTCTTTGATCTAACAAGAAAGAGTTTTTATAACAAACACTTCTACTATTTTTATATGGAATTAATACAAAGTTTTTGACCTATGTGTAGGAAACATTTATCATAGCCCATCAATTGCTACCAAACTACTAATAAACCATGATATTCCATCAGCAAGACATTTGTTGCTATGGTGAAAAATAGCTTTTTATTAATATATATTAATTTTATTTATATTTCATAATACCAATGTGTTTGTAAACTATCACATTACTATAATGAGCTCTTATTGTTGAATGATTCAACATCTATCCAATTATCATTACAAGAATTATTTTTATTATTTGAGAATGGTATCAAAGAGGTAAAATTGAATTCACATACATTTTCCTTATTTATTAAAAACTTTTTTATTTTTATATAACTAAAAATAAATACTATTTTCTATTACAAAAATTTCTAAGTAAAAAATGTTGCGATAAAGGCTATAGTCACAATGTTATATATGGAAGAACATTTAGTGCATCTTTTATGCATTAAATGCAATGAGAAGATTTATAAAAATATCAATAATGGTAAATATATTTGTTGAAATGATTCAACCACACCAAAAAAAAAGGAGTAATTAAAATCTACATGAAATAAAGATAACTCTAGTATATTTATCTATTACACATATTGGGACACAATTACTTGTAATTTTTCTTTTATACCGTTAAATACATTGCAACTATAATAGGTGTGAATCACACCAAGCAAACATCATTCTTGGTCCACAATGAAGTACTTGAAATTTTCATAAATGCGATGTAAGAAGAATTTCAAGAATGTGTAAATAAGTTATTTTAAATTTATTCTTATTTACATAAAACTAGTTATTTATATTAAATAGTTATGTCTATAATCATCATATATATATATATTAAAATTTTAATTAGTTTACAGGTGTTTGAACTATTGGAAAATGAAATTAAAAAAAAAACATTATGGAGAGAGTATTTATTTCATATAAAACACAACTCAAATATGAACAAACTAATGTTTGAAAGCAACATCCTAGTCAAGAAAATTGAAAAAATTGACTACACTAAATAATCAACAATATTTTTATTGTCAAAAAACGTAAGACGTAATTTTTATTTTAATATCAACAACACAATTTTTTCATACCAGTTACTTCTGATAATTTATTTGAATGTTCACTATGCAGTATAAAATTATCAAGAAAATGTGAAATTCCAAGATGTTGACCAAGTATTTCCAATGCAATACTGAAAACAAATAACTTTGCTAAGACAAGTTTACGAATTGAAACAGTGTAGGAGTTAAAAGATCTACACAAGATGAACCAAATGCAACTATTGAAACAAGTGCATGACAAGAAACAAGTGCTATAGAAGTAAAAACAATTGCATCATTTCAAACAAGTGTATAAACCAAGTGTAGCAGTAGAAACAAGTGCACAACATAAAACAAGTACTAAGCGAGTTCAAACACTATTTTCTTCTCAGTTACTTCTTTTAATTTCTAAATCTCTATCTTTACCTTGAGGCTAATTTGGATGTTTTTGATAATTGATCCACAGTCTTCCTCTAATTTATTTTAATTAATAATTTTTGATACATTCTGCAATGAAATATGCATTATAATATTTACACTCATGTTAAAATAACTACTCATTAGCTTTGTTGTTATTATTTTCTATTATAATTTATTTAAATGTATGTTCTTAAAAATATTTTTTTCACTCATTTATGTAGCATTGTTAGTTACTAATTTTTTGATTTTATTTTAACATTTTTACTTAAGAATATAAACTATGGGAATATACAAAATTTTTAGCCTAAACAACTCGAACAAACAACCTTTTCGTGCACTTAGCTTACATGTAATTCCTTGAATCACCAATGATGCCTTCATCTCAATGTTTTATTTTTCCACTCTCAAGTAGTAAATATGATAGTGTTGGTATACATGATAATTTTAACTAGTGCAAATGTGTGTGCATTTTTTCGTAACTCACATGCCATTACTTGAATCATTCAAGGCTAACTTAATTTAATAACAACAATGTTTTTTTTCTCTCTTAATTGGTAGAGATAATAGTTTCAACCATTAAATTTCATTTTGTTAAATATAAACTTCTTTGGTAGTATTCATATATAGATATATATATAATTATTACAATATTAATAATTTAAAAAAACTTTTTTTTGAAAGGTTAAAATATTATATTTAAAATTTAATTTAATTCATATACATCTTCTTAAAATATTAATAATTTTAACATAATTTAGTTTTTTCCATTGGAGGGCCTAGAGTTGTTAGTTTTTTATATATATTAAAGCAATATGAAATCACACTCCACAGAGGCATGATGCATCATCACAACACCATGTAAGCACCCTAGTATGTCAAAACAAACCTGTTGCAATGCCAAGGCATTTCTTAATAGGGCCCATAGGACTATAGGAACAAGGAAGCCTATGGGAATGAGACCCTGAAGTCATATTGATTTCTATCTCTAATGATATATTCATCCATATTATCCTCAAAATCTATTCATCGCAATCCACTAAAATCTTTCAGTTTGCTTTAGTTAACCAATATTCACATATGTTTAAAATCTATTCATCCTTATCCCCTACCATTTTGCTAGAGATATCATATGTTTTCAAAACCTACTAAACTCTATTCATTCTTGTCCCTTAAAATCTCTATATTATATGTCATAGTTGCATGAAATTCATAGTCGCATGAAATGAGTTAATGAAGCTAGCATTGTAAATTGTGCTAAGCACGAGTTCATTCATATGATGCAAATTAAATATTCATACAATTAAAAATAAGTATTTATGACTTATATGGCAGCCCAAAAATAATAAAAAGGGTAGCCCAGTGCACAAAGCTTCCGCATAGCGAAGTTTGGGGAGGGTAAGGTGTACGCAGCCTTACCTTCATTTTGAAAAGGCTATTTCCATGACTTGAACCTGCGTCCTCCAAGACGCTATCGGTAAGCCTTTACCGTTGAACCAAGCCGGCCTTTTATATAACGCATAATAATAAATATTTATAAACAAAACATTAAAAAAATACATGGTGTTGAAAAGAAAAATAAAAAGTGAAGTAGAAAAAAATTAGGAGACTATGCAAAAAGAAATAGGGGATGTGAACATAATGGAGGTTTGAACGAAAAAAAAAAGAGGAAAAGTGGAGAATAGAGGTGGGTAGTTATATCAGATTAAATAAGTACTGCTCTATGAAATCAAAAGTGGGTAGTTAGAAGAGATAATGGAGGAAAGAAGAATAATTTTGGGTCTAAATTGTAACTGGTAGCCCAAATTAGATTGAAAATCCTTTGAGCTAAATATAGTATAATATAAGGAAAGAGAAAGTCAAGTGAAAAGGAATACAATGAAAATGCATGGTGGCCTCTCCACTCCTTTCCTTTGCATACCAATCAAATAACATAGGAAGTGCTTTCTCCCTCTCATCTCTCACCTCTCAATATATGTGTCCATGCATAGCCATCAAGATGACAGTTTTTTTCTTTTTTATTTTTTTTTGGAGTAGTGACACAAGTGCTTTTATATGAAATATTGGGCTTGTCTCCTTGTCATCTCTCAATGTAATTCGCATCACCAAGAAAATGATATTTGTTTGAATTTTTTAATTTTTTCTTTTTGCATTGAGTAATGATACAAGTGCTTTCATATTGAATATTGGATTTGTTATTTAGAATACAAGTGCTTTCATATTGAATATTGGATTTGTATTTAGAATGCAAGTGCATTCATATTGAATATTGGATTTGTTATTTAGAAAAATTTTTTTAATCTTAGATTTAATATTTATTTGTCATTTATCACTAAGTTCTTGTTTTAGATCTTTATGACATATTGTTGCAAATATAGTTTTAGGAAAGGGGCCTACATTAAGCGCGCTCATCCAAAATATAAACTAATATATTTATAAATTATAAAACTTCTTTAAGATGAATATTTATGATATCAAAATATATTGTTTTCTTTGATTTTTTTAATGTATTTTCTAATAATGACTTTTCTTGTAACATTTCTTCTTGCTAGATCAGATCCAATTCTTTCAAATAAACAAATACTAATACTTTGTTAAGAAATGGAATTGGTTTACTCCTCTTCTTATCTATCTTTAGTTCTTGGAAGAAATAATTTCTTAAGAGTTCTATGCCTACAGAAATATATATGATCCCCCTCTCTTTCTCAATATTTTTACTTTAGTGACATGTTTTCAAGCCATAGAATAAAACATTAGCATTCAATTTATGCATTCTGTCAGGCCCAAGTTCTTTTAATTATGGGTCAAGTTAGTTTGTCAGGTTCAAGTCGAGTTGAGAATATTAGATGGATTTTGATAGACCATTTTAGGAGGTTTGGGTCATTGCATGCATGGCATTTTGTGTAGGGCCCATTAGAGATGGGCTGGTCAAACCTTCTTAGGCTTTGGACCCAAGTTATTAGACCTTTGTGAGCTATAAGCCATTTTTCCAAATGTTATAAAATTCACTAAAGAGTAGGCAGCCTTTTCTTGTAATTTAGATGAACATTTACGTTAACTTAACCCAAAATCCTCCTATTGTTTTCTCTTTGTAAACTCATTTTCTTCCGTTCCTCTTCCCTGCAACCAAAGACATAGCAGATAGGTTGCCCTAGATAAAGAGGAAAAGAACATAGCCATCTTTTCTTCTTTTTTTCCCTCCCTTGTGTAGTTTGATATCGTCTATAACCTCGGTAAGTATCAACCTCTTAGGTTATCATATAGTTTCTTTAAGTTTATTGGGGCATGCTTAATAGCTTAAGGAGATCTATGCATTTTCTTGGATCTGTAGCATTTTTTATTGAGAAATTGAATCTAGATAGGGGTTTGTGCATGATTAGGTCTAGGCATAGCAAATCTGAGCTTTGGTACAGAGATTTGAGGCAAGTGGAAAACTACAAATAATGTTTACTTGTTCAATTTATTGAATGATATGGGTTAAATCTTTAGATGGTTGAGTTTGATTTGTTAATTTGAAATCTAGAGTTCCAATTGTTTAAGGTTTAAGTTTTAGAGAAAACCCCAAAAGGGAGCAGAATTGTGCACACCTACGGCTAGGCTACGGCTCACTCTCCAGTGAGTCAATTTGGTTAGATTGTTCTACGGTGAGGTGTAAGTGCTCTTATGGCTACGCTGTAAGAGGACCTACCGCTAAGCCATAAAACTAGCCAACTAACCTATAAGATTGACTACGGATAAACCATAAAACATCCACAGCTAAGCCATGAGTGCCCAAAAGCTCTAATGAATTTGGTAGTATCGTAGGTTAGAATTGATGACCACAATTAAATGACTCAGCTGCATGCATTGCACTACAGGTGATCGTGCTTGAAAAAATGGTGAAAATGTGTAACGGATTCGAGTCCAACATTCACGCACTTTAAGCGTTTAAGAAGAATGGGAATTAACTATAGTTCATCATTAATTTCCTTTTTGTTTACATGGGTTCAAATGCTCTGACCGTTAGGGTGCAGGTTGTTTACATGTTTTTAGAAAGTTTACAACCCCTCTCTCAAGTCTCAGATGTAATCCAAATTTGGAAAATACAAGAAAGTGTACAACATGTGGAGAAAATGCAAAAAAGAAGAAAAAAATGGGGAGTGACCGTGGGTCACGGTCACTGGCAGACAGTGACCATAAGATCATTGTTTTGCCCACTATTTCATGTTGTTTCCTCTCTGTAACTTCTACAAAGTGCTGAAGCTCACTTATTTTGATCTTTAGGGTGTTGAAGGACCATCAAGAGGATTGAATTCAACTGTGGAATCAATTGAAACCTTTATTGATCATCATTGTTGTTTACGAACCATTTTTTTATAAGTCCAAAAAAGATACTGTATGAAGCCAAAGTTGTATCATTCTGAACCTATGGTTTTCAAGGGACAAAATGAAGCCTAAAGAGGCTTGTTCACAACTTTTATGATGGCTAGAAAACCCCTAAAATGAGAAAAACAAAGGGAACGATGTCATCCTTCGAAGACTTGCTAATACTTGAACATAACTTTTCTTTAAACAATACCCATACTCTCCCTCCTCTGAACCATCCCTCAGCTTGAGTGACTGAGAAAAAGAAGAAGAAGTGGGTTGGGTCTTGGAAGATGCTTTTCTTAAAGCTTTTGTAGAAGTTCTCTTGCCTTTTCTCTGTCTCTCCATTCTTATCCCTTTCTTTTTAAATGTCACCCCTTTTATAGACTACCTAGGTGGTTTTAGGGAGTTATAGGAGGTTAAGAGAAGTTATGGGAGGTTGATTTTCGAAAAGAAGTGGGGGAAACCACCTGAAACCATCAGAACCACTCGATGGAAGTCAGTAACTACAGCCGCGGTCACTGCCAGGGTCCGTTTTTCGGAATTTTATGTATGCAACCCATTTTTACTTGTTTGGGGCTTGAATGATGTCTGATCTTTGTAAAACTTGGAGGGATTCTTTTTGACACTATTTTGAGTGTGTTATAGAAATTTTAGCTTGTTTTGACCTTCTAAAGTTGGTGAACCCTCCCGTTGACTTTTCACAAAAATGGGCCCTTGCTTCGGCTGTTTGAGGCCCAAATGACTTCGCTTTGACTTGAAACTTAGACGGACTGATTTCAAGGCTATCTTAGTGTGTCCATCCAAATTTCATAAATTTTGGATTTGTGGAAGTAGGATTTTGAGTAGTGACTTAGTTATTGCATGTTCTAAGTCACTATTCACCTCACACTATGGGTAGTAAGCTTGTTTTCTACCCAAGCGGCATTCAATTGACTTCAAACTTTGGGGAACTAACTTTGAACATATTTTGAATATTTTGCTGAATTCCGTCATCTTTGCCCTCCTGGAAGTAAGATTTTGATCAATGACCTCCATGGCTTAGGGGTCATTTGACTTTTGAGCTAACATGCAGTGGAAATAGGATCAGACGAAATCCATTTGACTTAAAATTTGCAAAATCTTTTTGGAACGTGATTGAAGCTTTGTGCCCAATTTTCATCCATTTTGGGCTTCAGGAAATAGGACTTTGGTCAGTGACCCCATGGCTTGGGGGTTACTGACCCAAAGTTAACATGTTCGTAAATTTTGAGACAATTGATGTCCGTTTGACCCAAAATTTTGTAGAATCTACCTTTAGCATAATTTGAGCTTCGTCCAAGAGTTTCAACTAATTTGATCTTCACGAGGTGTCACTTTGCACAGTGACCCCATAAAGCATAGTAGATAACCATCGAGACTAAATTTGGATCCAAATGATGTCCAAATGTTCTGAAACTTTACAGGATAGTAATTGGGTGCATTTGAAGGCATTCCTCTAAGTTTGAGCTTGTTTTGACATGTAGCAGCGTCAATTTCCACAGTACCCCTAATGAGCTGGCAAACAGTCACCGAAGCTTGATTTGAGTTGGGACAAAGTCCAAATGCTTTGAAACTTTGAAATGTCATTCCTAAGCATGTCTTAAAGTTACCATGTGACTTTCATCCACTTTGGTGATCCAGAACCTTGAGTGTGTTCAGTGACCCCTAGTTTCTGAGTCAATGAACCCTGATTTGGTATTTGAAGAGTTGAGTGACAAAACGAAGTCCATTAACTCTAAAGTTTGAAGTGCTATATTCTGAACTCATCTGAAGTCTTCTGAATGGATTACACCAACTTTGAACATCTGGATGCAGTATTTGACTTGCTATTCCACAATCCCAAGGTTCATGTGTCCTTGGTTTGAAATTTCCCTGTAATGTCGTCGCTGCAATATTTATAATTTTTTATGTGTCAGCAAGTGCCCCCTCGAGGTGCAATGATTATAATGTAATAATCATTGTGCCTCGAAATAGCCAATCTGTGAAAATGATGAATGGCTTAATGAAAATATAATTTGTCAAGAAAGTTGTAGGCCTAAATTTGGAATTTTGAAAATTTTGATAAAAACCATGAAGGGTTTGATGATGGAATTTGAAAAAGACATAAGAATTCTGAACTTCAAATAGCATTTCTATGGGAACTGTGGGGAATACCCACAAAAGAATCCCTTGGCTATTTAGAAAATTCAGAAGTTCATTTATTTTGGTTTGGATTTAGAGGAAATGGATTTGATTTTCTCATGAACTATTTATCGCAGATATCCAAAATGGCATCTCTGTGGGGACTATAAGGAGCACGCACAAAAAAAATCCCTAAGGTTTTAAGAAAACTCAAAGTTTTGAATTTAAAATGGATTTGATCTTGGAATTTTCATGGATTCTTTTTTATCTTCAAAAACTAAAGTTTTGGGTTTTGACTTAGCCTGACATGAGTTAAGATGGAATTTAAAAAAAAAGGTTGACTTTTATGGATTTGGATTCAAAATAATTTTAGATGATGGCTCAAGATCAATTTTGACCAAAGGAAAATTTGAAATTTGGGTTTTTTTTTTCTGAAATAGAACCTTCTTCTTTCTTTGAAAATGAATACCTTGAAGTAGGTTCATTCTGCTATGAAAAAACAATAGTTTTATTTTTATCTTGGGCAATATACTCAAAGTGGGCCCACCATAGTGTATGAAATTTTGAATAATTACATTTGAAAGGATGGGTCATCATGTAGTGGGTTCCATTGGTTAAAATCACAGTGACTGTGGATGAGGAAGGCCATACTCATCTAAACTTGATCAAGGCTTGGACCCCACTAATTTTAACCCAGTTGTGTCTGGGATAAAGTGTGAAACATCAGTGACTGGAGTTTGAGGAGGATTAGGCAATGGGTTCCACTACTTCAAGTTTGCAATGACCGTGGGAATGAGAGAGGCCAATAGTGACTATGGAGAAAGACATGATTCAGTTGCATTCTTGGTGGCCGTGGATACTGCATCACCAAGCTAACTGTGGACCCTATTGATTAGTCACGCAATGTCCATGAGGAATTCGGCGACTAAAAAGGAATGAATCACTAGGCAATGGGTCCTTACATTCTATAATTGGTGTGAGCATGAGCTTAGTTTAAGTGGCCATGAACTTTAGTTAAGAGAGCTTGAGGACTTGGGCTATAAAACAGAGCCTTTTCACTTCCCTTCCTTCTACTTTGCTGTTTGAACTGACTGATAGAGAGAGACTGAGACTTTAAGAACTCGAAGGCACCCTATCTGCTCGGTTTTCTTTTTCCATCTTACAATTCATCTTCCATCCTACAGGATCGTTGACTACAGATAATTGCCATGGCTGGTAAGGATTTTCTTTTCATTTCGTCTTCTATTTGTTCATGGCCAAATGTGGTAATTTGCCCTTTTCCTCACCCTTCTTTTTTATTTTATCTTGCTTCTGGGTTTGCATGTGTCGACTGGTGCATTTCCTTTGCTTACTGGGTATACATTGGGCTCAACCCTTTCTCTCCCCTTTTTTTTTGTTTTGTTTTTGATGTTAGAGCCATGGTTGCATGCTCTGCCGTGGGGCGATGTCCAACTTAAGCACTGGCCGAGCAATGCCATGGTCATAGTCACTCACAATTTGTGCAAGTCTTCACGGTCACAAGCTGTATATCAAAATGCTTGACTGATTTTTTTTTTTGTTGCTTTTGGGTTGCTTTTTCACCGTTAGCTTGCTCGAACTGAGCATCATGGAGACGGCCCCTGATCTTGGCCATTACTATCTGTGAGATACCCCACGGTCACAGCCTTCTCTTCCTTCCCCACCTTTTTATCTTTTCGTTTGGCCTAGTTAGTGTTCATTCAAGGTGTGATGAAGTTCTTGCCATATCAAAACAGTGGACAGGTTCACTGCCACTGCCAATGTTTCACATAGGGCTCCACAGTCACTACTGGTAGAGTAGCTGTGCAGAATAATCTCATAATCCTAATCCATTTGGAGAATTGATTTTTTTTTTCTTTCTCTTTTTCTTTTACTCCAATTTCTTGACATGATCAGTCCCTTCAATCTATGGTAGTGCTTTGAACATCAGGGCGTGGATGAAGCTTTTGATGTATCTAAACAATGGACAAATTCATTGTCACTACCAATGCTGCCCATCGGCGCTCACAGTCATAATCTTGGGTGATTGTGCTTCTTCTTTAGGTCAAGATTTTGATGAAAGGTGATTGGTTAGGCAGTAATTCAACTATGTGTGACATAGTTGGGAGTGAAATTTCATAGAATCTTTTGAAGTTTGATCATTATTTGAGTCTCTTCATGGCCAACCTTGACTGTTTGCTTTTCCTCTTCTTCTTGTCTTTTTTTTTTTTTGTTTGAGAAGTTTAATTCATTCCTCCCGATCAAAGATGCAAGATGCAAGATGGCTTATAGATATCATCTCAATCCCCACATTAAACCACCGTTATCTAGGCATGCTCACGATTACAGGCCATCCATGGTCACTGCTGTATCTAAGCCATCCTACGGCTATGGCCATCATTGTGTAGAGAATGGCCATCACCTTGAATGATTGTGCTCTTTTCTTCTTTATTTATTTTGTTAGAAGCATACAAACAGCTCAGAGATATCACACTAATCTCATGTTACCGAGTAAAGTTGAATACCATGAGGTTTGACTGCTCTATTGCATGATCATGGTCCCGGGTAGTCATTGTCATAACTTTAGTTAAGCTTCACCCTTCACTATTAGACTTAATGAAGGAACATCCACCTATTTTGTTTGAACACTAACACCACTAAGCACACACTTGACTCTTGTGATATGTGGGAAGTGTAAAATGTCTAGAAATAACAACCTACTTATTTCTTAGCATAGTGTAAGCACAAGTTGAATCACCATAGCCTCTGTGGGAATTATAGGGGATTGGTTTATGGAACTGGTAACATAGTAGAAGGTAGTGTGCTCGATTACTAGCATGTTGTGAACACAGACTTGATCACCATGGCTTCTGTGGGAATTCATTTATAGTCTTCAAAATTGAGTATGCCTACGACACACAATTTTTTTTTTTTTGAAGAGAAGGTTACTCCCCTTAGGTCTTAATAAACATGAGAACTCCTTTCATTGCACACTGGAAATAGTGTGTTGTTGAGTCCACAAGAATGTCTAATGGTCCCATTATAGAAAATCGTCACCCATGACTTTGTTTGCTAAGATTTATGAGAAATACCATCTTGGGAATTTGAAAATTCTTTAGCCTGAAGGTTGATGTTGCACTTTGTTGATCTTGCTGAGAACATGTCATGTACTTGCAAATACTGTTCTTTCATACATGTTTTATGCCTTATCTGTTGTATATAATTGCCATCATGCGTTGCTTGTGTTGTGCATGCATTTCTAGCATTGGATATTACAACTTTTGTACTAAAACACGAATCCATTGCCCCTTGAAAGGTCTTAAGGTACTTATACACCTGTTTGGACCGGGAGCCTCAGTTCTGGGACTTAAGTGTGCCTTGATGCCAATTCTTAGTCTCAAAACTTGAGTATTATTTTCTCCTTTTGGCCTACTGTTAAGGGGAGATGCTGCCGAAGTTTTTGCAGAATTCTATATCATTGTTGCTGATATTTTCTTCCTCTTTATATTTGTTTGTTTTGTAGATAGAAAAGGGAAGGCAGTGATGAGTCTTTAAAAATGCATATTTTCATACACATTTTAACCCATTTTAAATATTTATTAACTTGAAAGAGCCTCATTTAGTGTGATATCATGGTTTAATTCATTTTAAATTCATTTTTATATTTTCTGCATAAATTGCTTAAAAATCACACTTTTTGCATAAATTCGTGAAACCTGCTATTTTTGGAAAGTTTTGTGAAAATAATTTTCTCATGAAATAAATTGAATTCTCTTCATCATTAGTTCATTCATACAAAATCATGAAGAATGATGTACATTTTTATTATCATTACGTGAGAAATGGGCCCACAGTCATGCATATGTGATGTTAGGGGTCAAATTGTCCTTTCACATGAATTCACATCTGTTTTATAGGAAATTGATTATGTGGGTCCCATTTGTAAAGAATTGAGGCAAGGAATTGATTTTTAAGAGAAAGGAGAGCAGAATTGAAGAGAAAAGGAAATTGGAAGAAAATTGTAAAAAGTCGGCTTCATGGTCCCACACACACATGCACATGTGTGGGGCACACTTGTAAAACATCCAAGATGGGGTCCATTTATTTGTTGCACATTTTCAAGAGATTTTGAAGAGAATTTGAAGAATATCTCATCAAAGATGGACAAGGAAAGCCACATAGGTGTTCTTTTTTTGAGAAGGAGAAGATTTAATTGAAAAAAAATATAAAAAAATATCCAAGCAAGCTATTCCACGTCCAAAAGAGATTTTGGATCAGATTTTGATTGAAAAAGTAAAGGAAAAAAAATCAAGGGAGAATTATCTAAAAGATCTCTTCAAGTTAGGAGCCAACAAGGAGAACTTTCCAAAAAAGGAAAGTTGACGATGCAAATAGATAAAAGGGGAAGTTCTACACCTCATGTGGGCCAAGTTTGATTCTAAGAGAGGATTCTTATCCCTATTTCATCTCTCAAAAGATTTCAATGCAAGGTGGCAAAGACAAAGAAGGAAAGAAGCATCCAAGAGGGATTTCTGGACAAAACAAGCAAGGAAAGAAGAGAAAAATAAAAAGAAAAAAATCCCCAAGGATATTGCACGTCCAAAGCATTGGTTGGAGCCCTTTTTTCTTTCATTTTTTAACTATTTTTAAGATTTTAAAGTTTGAGAAGGAGTTGGACTTGAAAAAGTATAAATAGGGTACCCTTCTCCCGTATTCTTCATGGAAGAATTACCCACCTCCCACCTCTAGATTTCTTCATCCATCTCTCCCTCTCTTGTCTCTACATCTCAAGTCATCAAGGAGGCTTAGCCCTAAAGCCACACCACCAACCTTGAAGTGTCAACTAGAAGGAGGAATTCTCATCCATCCTAGTATGTAATTGTTTGCTTTTTATTTCCAATCTTTTGTAAAACAATTTCATGCTAGTAAAGTTTGTTTCTTTTCAATTGTTCTTGTCTTTGATTTTGTGGTGTTCATAATTTTAGTCTTGTTTGTGATTGGGTTAATTTTTGTTCTTGTTTAAATATTGGGATAGAATTGGAATCACAACTAGTAACCCATCTTAGTAACCTTTTTAATATACTTTGTCTCTTTGGATACATTGTATGTTTGGAGGCAATGAAAGATGGAGTTAAAGAGGTTTGAGTGAAAAAGATTAGAGGCCAATTCTGAAATTTATTTCTACATGGAATGGAAACTTGTTATTCTCACTTAGATTGACGACCTAAGATGAAGAATAAGACCCTAAGACAACACTGCTAATCTATTTTAGCCCAAATTAAGATAAGAAATTGAAAGAGCAATCTACCGCCTTTGACTTCTTGTTATTACTACCTTTGACTTTAGTTGTTTACCGCCTTTGACTTTCTTGTTATTACCGCCTTTGACTTCAGTTGTTTACCGCCTTTGACTTTCGTGTTATTACCGCCTTTGACTTCCTGCAATTTTATGTTATTTTCTGCAAATTTTACTAACTTTCTAATTTTAAATTTGTTTCTAGTTTTATGTTTTTGATTTTTTTAGTTAATTTTCATAATTAAAATATCTTTCTAAACTTGTTTTAATTGAAGATTTTAAATTGAAAAGTTTTCTAGTTTTGGAAATTCTAACCTAGGAAAGTTTCTAATTTTTTTTTTTATTTTGTTTCTAACATTGTTTAGTTTAGTTAGTTTCTAATTTTAGTTTTTATTTTTGGAAGTTCTAACTTGTGTTTTTGTTTTGCAGCAATTTTAGTTTTATTTTAGGTTTTTAGATTTAGGAAAGTTTCTTTCATTGGTTTGTAATTAATTTAATTTTGGTAAGTAGGACACTTGTATTTGTTAGATTTTAAATTAGGCTAGTTTTATATTTTTATTTAAGACAGGTTACAAGTTGAAAATACCTTAAACACATTGCTCCCTGAGGATCGACCTGGTCTCACTAGTTTTATTACTACATCGCGGTTCTGCACTTGGAACTCACGATCAAGTTTTTGGCGCCGTTGCCGGGGAGCGCCATTTAAGGTAACTTTTCTAACTTTCCTTATTTACATTGCTTTGTGGGTGTGGTTTAATTTTGGTATCTTTCTAGAAATAGGACGACATGCATGGAATGATGAGTCGCCCTAATTTGGAATAGGAATGTGCATGGAATGCTAGAAAGTACACATCACTGCTATTTTTAGAAACTTTCTAAAATCAGGAAAAGTTATTGTTTTTCAACTTGTCTCGACTTCTTTTGGGAAGAAAGTATACCAAAAGTGATCTAATCATTGTCCTTAATCTTCTCGGTGTCTAAGAAAGCCTTTGCCCCTGTAGTGCGCGACAGCTTGTCTGTTCAGGAAACTGGTCCTTCAAACGGGTCTATCTATGACTCTACCACTTCCTGGTGGCTAACTGGCCGAATTGGTTTCATAGGACCGGATTGGAGAACTAGAGGAAACTTTTCAATCTTAAGGAGTTGCTTAGACGTCTCTTTTTTTCTAACTTAGGTTTTTATCTTTTTTTTCAAAAAAAAAAAAAAGGATTTGTGGGAATCCACAAACATGAGGAGACTTAATAATGGGAAAACTAATGGGAATGGAATCAATACTGATGGCCCACCAAAGTCTTGGCGTACCTTGTGTGAACAAGAAAGAATTGAAAAGTTACATCAAAAAAATTGTTCAGCTGGATCTTTTGAATGGGAATGGGCCAATCATTATGATTATTGTTACAATGAGGAATTTGAGGATTTTAATGGAATGGTTAGTTCAGATGATCCACTAATAAGGGTCCCACATGATTACCCACACCTCACACAATCATCCACTCATTCTGATACGGATGTGGGATTTCAATGGCGAGCTAAATCAAATTTAAATCAATGGCATTACCATAATGAAATGGATACCATGTGTGGTCCAAATTGGGATGATCACTCACTAAACAATTGGCATAATGTTCCCAATATGGATCATGTCTCTTATTCCCAAGAATTTACTCAGGCTGGGTCGTATGACTATCCCTCGCAGGATACATCATATGTACCCCCTTCTTCTCCCTGGTCATATGCACCTCATAATCCCTCTCCGCCTGAATGGTCATATGAACCACCACCACCCCTGAAGAATTCTTTAGAGGATACTTTAGCCAAATTGGTTGAGTTCACACACAATGCCATGCAAACCATACAACAAAATGAACAACACATGAAAAGCCTAATGACTTCGATTAATCAAACCGGGCTTGAAATGAGAAAACAAAATGCCACTCTTGGAATTAAAGATGATCCTACATTCATTGAAAATCTCGTAGATATGGATCACACAAACACACAGTGGATATCTAAGGGTGTACATGAATACATGGATGGTGGTGTGATGCATGAACCAATTGATGAATCACATGAGCCTATGTGCCCCACTTTTCCTCAGTACCGGCCATTCCATTTCATTAAAGAGAAATCTATGCCCTTTTACATAAATCCTTTCTATGATTCAGATTCCTCTGATGAATTTGGCATTGCAGTCTTTCACAAATTTGATGTTCCTACAATTGAAGAAACTGCAAATGAACCTACTAAGCCCCCAAAGGAAAATTACAATTGGGAGGATGACCCCATTTTTCAGATTTCTGAGTCGGATAATCTGGAATCTTTAGAATCATGTATTGACTTCTTCATGAAATCTGATGATCCAACCTTTAGAGAAATTGCCCTCGCATTTATTGGCCCTCAATGTTATTCAGAAAAACTTGTAGAATTGGAAAATAGTGGTCCCATTCAAACACCCGAGTCCGACAAATTGGAATCCTTTGTGCTTGTGCCTAAACAAATTGTGGAAATCAATTTAAAAGAATTTGTGGCACGGGAGGACCTAGGGTCACACAATTGCTCATTGCATCCTCTCCTGTTTTTCAAAGATCCATTTTTAAGGGAGGAGGAAGGAACTTTCTTTGTGGTCCCTTTTTCACACAGTCTACAGAAATATGCAGTCCTCATGGTTTCATCTCTTTCTGTGCTTCTTATAAACTGTGTGGAGGAAAATTTCATTTGGGATCCGGGTGGACTCATGATTTCGAATCCAGTAGTATATGTTTTTGTTTCTTTTATTTTTAGAGTAGATATTTCCTTTTAGAGTAGCTTCTTGTCTTTTTGTTCTTGTTTTTCTGTTTTGTCTAACTTTGGACAGGGTGCAGCTCGAACACATCTTCAGGTGACTTTTTCTCTCTACTCTCATTTACATTTATATTTCCTCATGTTATTTGTACAATTCTGCGTTGCATGCATAAACATCGAGGACGATATTCATCTTAGGTTGGGGGGTGAGAACAAGCACGCTTGTCCAATTTTAGACAAAATTTTTTTTATTTTTCTATCACTTTTATCATTTAAGTTAGTTTTGTTTTAAAAATTAGGACCTTTATTTCTTTTTTTGTTGGTATTTATTTTTCATTTTGGAAAAGAAAGTTTTCAAAAGAATTAAAGCGATTTGAAGATATATAGAAATCTGGAATTTTGATACTTTTGGAAGGAAGTAAAAAGAAAGTTTGCATTTTCTAAAGGAGAAAACCTATTAGAAGATTACCAAAACTTGCTCTTCACATACATACACGTATACATTTTTCGAAATTTTGGATATGAAGCTTTGATGTTGTTTGTTTTTGGAATTTTTTCTAGAGAATACAATGTGAACTTGAAATTTAGTTTGTAGAATATTTTTGTTTCCTGGTTCACTTTTGGTAAATTGTATATATTAGAACCAAAATGAATTAATTCGAGTGAAATGAGAACTACCACCTAGTATTTACTTTGGTTTAAGAAGAAAAAAGAGTGAAAAAAAAGGAGCATATAATGTGCAATTTATGACTAGTTTGGGTTCGTAGCCTTTTTAACTCGAGTTAGTAAGCCCGAAGGGATATTTTTATATCTAGTGCCTTAAAGCCATCTGGTTTGGGAGTCATTGGCCTAACGCTCGCTACATGGGTTAATTAGAAAGCTTAAGGGACCTAAACATTGCACAGTCATAGGAAAGAAAAGAAAAAAAAAAGAAAATAAAGATGAATTATGGCCCAACGAGTGTCCGTAGAAATTTTCAAGGGATATGTGTGGAAAAGCATAAGGACTAAGTTTGCTCCTTAGATCCCAACTTTTGCTATATCATATGAACTTGGAAAATTCTATGTTGGAAAAAGTAAGAGAGTGAAGAGTGTCCGTAAGAGTTTGCAAGGGAGAATGTGCGGGGAAGGACAAGGACTAGATTTGCTCTCTGGATTCTAACTTTTCTTATATCGTATGAACTTGGGAACTCTTGCGTCGGAAAAAGATAGTGAGAGAAAAAGAGGCCAACCGAAGTAAATAGTAAAGTGGCAACTATCTTAGTAACTTTGAGAGGAAATTTCTTTTTGCTAAATTTCAGGGGATCAGACTATTTGAAGGAAAAATTCTGTTTTTGCAGCATTACTGTAAAATATCCGAAGTAGGTTTTTGATGTATGCAGTTTCCCACAATGCACGCAAGTTGGTTTGAATTTGAGAAAGTTTTTGAGAATAGAATTGTGGACCGGAATTTGAAAAGTCTGAAATTATAATTATTCCAGATTTCGAAAATATCTGATATGAGTGAATTTTCTTTTGGGGAATTTCTTCTCGCTTTTATTTATTTATTTTTCTTCATTAAAAAAAAAGAGAAGAGAATTTTGTAGGTATATTCACTGTAAACCCTCACGAGGCACAACTCGTCCACTAGGGGGAACCTAGGGGTTTAAGGGCTTGCTGCATAAGCTAAATGCAGTCGAGAGTGCCAGCGAAAGTGGCGTTGCATTCATGTTTAGTTTTATTGCATTGCATTAGTTTAAGATTAGATTAGGTTAGGATGGAAGCCTTATATTTTATCGCATTTTTTGCTAGGGACTAGCAAAACGCTGGTTGGGAGGTGTGATGAGTCTTTAAAAATGCATATTTTCATACACATTTTGACCCATTTTAAATATTTATTAACTTAAAAGAGCCTTATTTAGTGTGATATCATGGTTTAATTCATTTTAAATTCATTTTTATATTTTCTGCATAAATTGCTTAAAAATCACACTTTTTGCATAAATTCATGAAACCTGTTATTTTTGAAAAGTCTATTTTCAGAAAGTTTTGTGAAAATAATTTTCTCATGAAATAAATTGAATTCTCTTCATAATTAGTTCATTCATACAAAATCATGAAGAATGATGTACATTTTTATTATCATTTCGTGAGAAATGGGCCCACAGTCATGCATATGTGATGTTAGGGGTCAAATTATCTTTTCACATGAATTCACATCTGTTTTATAGGAAATTGATTATGTGGGTCCCATTTGTAAAGAATTGAGGCAAGGAATTGATTTTTAAGAGAAAGGAGAGCAGAATTGAAGAGAAAAGGAAATTGGAAGAAAATTGTAAAAAGTCGGCTTCATGGTCCCACACACACATGCACATGTGTGGGGTGATCGTGAGTTCCAAGTGCAGAACCGCGATGTAGTAATAAAACTGGTGAGACCAGGTCGATCCTCAGGGAGCAATGCGTTTAAGGTATTTTTTTTTTCAACTTGACTTGCCTTAAAATGAAAATCTAAAACTAACCTAATTAAAATCTAACAAATACAAGTGTCATACTTACCAAAATTAAATTAGTTACAAACCAATGAAAGAAACTTTCCTAAATCTAAAAACCTAAAATAAAACTAAAATTGCTGCAAAACTAAAACACAAGTTAGAACTTCCAAAAATAAAAATTAAAATTAGAAACTAACTAAACTAAACAATGTTAGAAACAAAATAAAAAAAAATTAGAAACTTTCCTAGGTTAGAATTTCCAAAACTGGAAAACTTTTCAATTTAAAATCTTCAATTAAAACAAGTTTAGGAAGATATTTTAATTATGAAAATTAACTAAAACAATCAAAAACATAAAACTAGAAACAAATTTAAAATTAGAAAGTTAGTAAAATTTGCAGAAAATAACATAAAATTGCAAGAAGTCAAAGGCGGTAGATTGCTTTTTCAATTTCTTATCTTAATTTGGGCTAAAATAGATTAGCAGTGTTGTCTTAGGGTCTTATTCTTCATCTTAGGTCGTCAATCTAAGTGAGAATAACAAATTTCCATTCCATGTAGAAATAAATTTCAGAATTAACCTCTAATCGTTCTTCACTCAAACCTCTTTAACTCCATCTTGCATTGCCTCCAAACATACAATGTATCCAAAGAGACAAAGTATATTAAAAAGGTTACTAAGATGGGTTACTAGTTGTGATTCCAATTCTATCCCAATACTTAAACAAGAACAAAAATTAACCCAATCACAAATAAGACTAAAATTATGAACACCACAAAATCAAAGACAAGAACAATTGAAAAGAAACAAACTTTACTAGCATGAAATTGTTTTACAAAAGATTGGAAATAAAAAGCAAACAATTACATACTAGGATGGATGAGAATTCCTCCTTTTAGTTGACACTTCAAGGTTGGTGGTGTGGCTTTAGGGCTAAGCCTCCTTGATGACTTGATATGTAGAGACAAGAGAGGGAGAGATGGATGAAGAAATCTAGAGGTGGGAGGTAGGTAATTCTTCCATGAAGAATATGGGAGAAGGGTGCCCTATTTATACTTTTTCAAGTCCTACTCCTTCTCAAACTTTAAAATCTTAAAGACAATAACAAAATAAAAGAAAAAAGGGCTCCAACCAATGCTTTGGACGTGCAATATCCTTGGGGATTTTTTTTCTTTTTATTTTTCTCTTCTTTCCTTGCTTGTTTTGTCCAGAAATCCCTCTTGGATGCTCCTTTCCTTCTTTGTCTTTGCCACCTTGCATTGATATCTTTTGAGAGATGAAATAGGGATAAGAATCCTCTCTTAGAATCAAACTTGGCCCACATGAGGTGTAGAACTTCCCCTTTTATCTCTTTGCATCGTCAACTTTCTTTTTTTGGAAAGTTCCCCTTGTTGGCTCCTAACTTGAAGAGATCTTCTAGATAATTCTCCCTTGATTTTTTTTCTTTACTTTTTCAATCAAAATCTGATCCAAAATCTCTTTTGGACGTGGAATAGCTTGCTTGGATATTTTTTTGCATTTTTTTTTTCAATTAAATCTTCTCCTTCTCAAAAAAGAACACCCATGTGGCTTTCTTTGTCCATCTTTGATGAGATATTCTTCAAATTCTCTTCAAAATCTCTTGAAAATGTGCAACAAATAAATGGACCCCATCTTGGATGTTTTACAAGTGTGCCCCACACATGTGCATGTGTGTGTGGGACCATGAAGCCGACTTTTTGCAATTTTCTTCCAATTTCCTTTTCTCTTCAATTCTGCTCTCCTTTCTCTTGAAAATCAATTCCTTGCCTCAATTCTTTACAAATGAGATCGATATAATCAATTTCCTACAAAACAGATGTGAATTTATGTGAAAAGACAATTTTACCCCTAACATCACATATGCATGACTGTGGGCCCATTTCTCATGAAATGATAATAAAAATGTACATCATTCTTCATAATTTTGTATGAATGAACTAATGATGAAGAGAATTCAATTTATTTCATGAGAAAAATTATTTTCACAAAACTTTCCAAAAATAGACTTTCCAAAAATAGCAAGTTTCATGAATTTATGCAAAAAGTGTGATTTTTAAGCAATTTATGCAGAAAAATATAAAAATGAATTTAAAATGAATTAACCCATTATATCACACTAAATGAGGCTCTTTCAAGTTAATAAGTCCTTAAAATGGGTCAAAATATGTATGAAAATATGCATTTTTAAAGACTTATCACACCCCCCAACCAGCATTTTGCTAGTCCCTAGCAAAAAATGCGATAAAATATGAGGAATTCATCCTAACCTAATCTAATCTTAAACTAATGCAATGCAATAAAACTAAATATGAATGCAACGCCACTTTCGCTGGCACTCTCGACTGCATTTAGCTTATGCAGTAAGCCCTTAAACCCCTAGGTTCCCCCTAGTGGACGAGTTATGCCTCGTGAGTGTTTGCAGTGAATATACCCACAAAATTCTTTTTTTTTTAATGAAGAAAAAAAATGAATAAAAGCAAAAAGAAATGCCCAAAAGAAAATTCACTCAAATCAGATATTTTCGAAATCTGGAATAATTACACTTTCAGACTTTTCAAATTCCGGTCCACAATTCTATTCTAAAAAACTTTCTCAAATTCAAACCAACTTGCGTGCATTGTGCGAAATTGTATACATCAAAAACCTATTTCGGATATTCTACAATAATACTGCAAAAATAGAATTTTTCCTTCAAATAGTCTGATCCCCTGAAATTTAGCAAAAAGAAATTTCCTCTCAAAGTTACTAAGATAGTTGCCACTTTACTATTTACTTCGGTTGGCCTCTTTTTCTCTCACTATCTTTTTCCGACACAAGAGTTCCCAAGTTCATACGATATAAGAAAAGTTAGAATCCAGAGAGCAAATCTAGTCCTTGTCCTTCCCCGCACATACTTCCTTGCAAACTCTTACGGACACTCTTCACTCTCTTACTTTTTCCAACGTAGAATTTTCCAAGTTCATATGATATAGCAAAAGTGGAGATCTAAGGAGCAAACTTAGTCCTTATGCATTTCCGCACATATCCCTTGAAAATTTCTACGGACACTCGTTGGGCCATAATTCATCTTTATTTTCTTTTTTTTTTCTTTTCTTTCCTGTGACTGTGCAATGTTTAGGTCCCTTAAGCTTTCTAATTAACCCATATAGCAAGCGTTAGGCCAATGACTCCCAAACCAGATGGCTTTAGGGCACTAGATATGGAAATATCCCTCCGGGCTTACTAGCTCAAGTTAAAAAGGCTACGAACCCAAACTAGTCATAAATTGCTCATTATATGCTCTTTTTTTTCTCTCCTTTTTTTAAAACCAAAATAAACACTAGGTGGCAATTCTCATTTCACTCAAATTAATTCATTTTGGTTCCAAAAATGAACTAGGAAACAAAAATATTCTACAAACTAAATTTCAAGTTCACATTGTATTCTCCAGAAAAATTCCAAAAACAAATAGCATCAAAGCTTCATATCCAAAATTGTCGAAAAAAATGTATACGTGTATGTATATGAAGAGCAAGTTTTGGTTATCTTTTGATAGGTTTTCTCCTTTAGAAAATGCAAACTTTCTTTTTACTTCCTTCCAAAAGTATGAAAATTCCAAATTTCAATATATCTTCAAATCGCTTCAATTCTTTTAAAAATTATCTTTTCCAAAATGAAAAATAAATACCAACGAAAAAAAAAATAAAGGTCCTAATTTTTTTTTCTAAAAAAACTAAAATGAATAAAAACTGACTAAAATGGTAAAAGTGACAGAAAAAAATAAAAAAATTTTTTTTTCTAAAATTGGACAAGCGTGCTTGTTCCCACCCCCCATCCTAAGATGAACATCGTCCTCGATGTTTATGCATGCAATGCAGAATTGTAAAAGTAACATGAGGAAACATAAATAGAAATGAGGGTAGAGAGAAAAAGTCACCTGAAGATGTGTCCGAGTTGCTCCCTGTCCAAGGTTAGACAAAACAGAAAAACAAGAACAAAAAGACAAGAAGCTACTCTAAAAGGAAATATCTACTCTAAAAAGAAAAGAAACAAAAACCTATACTACTGGATTTGAAATCATGAGTCCACCCGGATCCCAAATGAAATTTTCCTCCACACAGTTTACAAGAAGCACAGAAAGAGATGAAACCATGAGGACTGCATATTTCTGTAGACCGTGTGAAGAACGGACCATAAAGAAAATTTCTTCCTCCTCTCTTAAAAATGGATATTTGAAAGAGAGGAGAGGATGCAATGAACAGCTAGGTGGCCCTAGGTCCTTGCGTGCCACAAATTCTTTTAAATTGATTTCCACGATCTGTTTAGGCACGAGCTCAAAGGATTCTAAATTATCGGACTTTGGTCTCTGAATAGGACCACTATTCTCTAATTTTGCAAGTTTTTCTGAATAACATTGAGGGCCTATAAATGCGAGGGCAATTTCTCTAAGGGTTGGATCATCAGATTTCATGAAGAAGTCAGTACATGATTCTAAAGATTCTAGATTATCCGACTCAGAAATCTGAAAAATGGGGTCATCCTCCCAATTGTAATCTTCCTTTTGAGGCTCAGTAGGTTCATTTGCAGTTTCCTCAATTGTAGGAACATCAAATTTGTGATAGACTGCAATGCTAAATTCATCAGAGGAATCATAGAAAGGATTTATGTAAAAGGGCATTGATTTCTCTTTAATGAAGTGGAATGGCCAGTACTGAGGAAAAGTGGGGCACACAAGCTCATGTGATTCATTAATTGGTTCATGCATCGCCCCATCATCCATGTACTCATGTACACCTTTGGATATCCACTGTGTGTTTGTGTGATCCATATCAACAATATCTTCAATGAATGTAGGATCATCATCAATTCGAAGAGTGGCATTTTGTTTTCGCATTTCAAGCCCAGTTTGATTAATTGAAGTCATTAGGCTTTTCATGTGTTGTTCATTTTGTTGTATGATTTGCATGGTATTTTGTGTGAACTCAACCAATTTGGCTAAAGTATTCTCCAAAGAATTTTTCAGGGTTGGTGGTGGTTCATATGACCATTCAGGTGGTCGGGAATCATGTGGTGCATATGACCAGGGAAAAGAAGGGGGTACATATGATGTATCCTGTGAGGGATAGTCGTACGACCCAGCCTGAGTAAATTCTTGGGAAGAAGAGACATGATCCATGTTGGGCCTATTACGCCAATTGTTTAGTGAGTGATCAACCCAATTTGGACCACACATGGTATCCATTTCATTATGGTAATGCCATGAAAATCCCACATCCATATTAGAATGAGTGAATGATTGTGTGGGGGATGCGTAATCATGCGAGACCTTTATTGGTTGATCATCTGAACTAATCATTTCATTATAATCCTCCACAAATTCTTCATTGTAACAATGATCATAGTGATTGGCCCATTCCCATTCATAAGATCTAGCTGAACAATTTCTTTGATGTAACTTTTCAATTCTTTCTTGTTCACAAAAGGTACGCCAAGACTTTGGTGGGCCATCAGTATTGATTCCATTCCCATTAGTTTGCCCATTATTAAGTCTCCTCATGTTTGTGGATTCCCACAAATCCTTTTTTTTTTTTTGAAAAAAAAAGATAAAAACCTAAGTTAGAAAAAAAAAGACGCCTAAACAACTCCTTAAGGTTGAAAAGTTTCCTCTAGTTCTCCAATCCAGTCCTACGAAACCAACTCGGCCAGTTAGCCACCAGGAAGTGGTAGAGTCACAGATGGACCCGTTTGAAAGACCAGTTTCCTGAACAGACAAGCTGTCTCGCACTACAGGGGCAAAGGCTTTCTTAGACACCGAGAAGATTAAGGACAATGATTAGATCAATTTTGGTATACTTTCTTCCCAAAAGAAGTTGAGACAAGTTGAAAAACAGTAACTTTTCCTGATTTTAGAAAGTTTCTAAAAAAACAATGATGTGTATTTTCTAGCATTCCATGCACATTCCTATTCCAAATTAGGGCGGCCTATCATTCCATGCATGTCCTCCTATTTCTAGAAAGATGCCAAAATTAAATCACACCCACAAAGCAATGTAAATAAGGAAAGTTAGAAAAGTTACCTTAAATGGCGCTCCCCGGCAACGGCGCCAAAAACTTGATCGTGAGTTCCAAGTGCAGAACCGCGATCTAGTAATAAAACTGGTGAGACCAGGTCGATCCTCAGGGAGCAATGTGTTTAAGGTATTTTTTTTTTCAACTTGACTTGCCTTAAAATAAAAATCTAAAACTAACCTAATTAAAATCTAACAAATACAAGTGTCATACTTACCAAAATTAAATTAGTTACAAACCAATGAAAGAAACTTTCCTAAATCTAAAAACCTAAAGTAAAACTAAAATTGCTGCAAAACTAAAACACAAGTTAGAACTTCCAAAAATAAAAAATAAAATTAGAAACTAACTAAACTAAACAATGTTAGAAAAAAAATTAAAAAAAATTAGAAACTTTCCTAGGTTAGAATTTCCAAAACTGGAAAACTTTTCAATTTAAAATCTTCAATTAAAACAAGTTTAGGAAGATATTTTAATTATGAAAATTAACTAAAACAATCAAAAACATAAAACTAGAAAAAAATTTAAAATTAGAAAGTTAGTAAAATTTGCAGAAAATAACATAAAATTGCAGGAAGTCAAAGGCGGTAGATTGCTCTTTCAATTTCTTATCTTAATTTGGGCTAAAATAGATTAGCAGTGTTGTCTTAGGGTCTTATTCTTCATCTTAGGTCGTCAATCTAAGTGAGAATAACAAATTTCCATTCCATGTAGAAATAAATTTCAGAATTAACCTCTAATCGTTCTTCACTCAAACCTCTTTAACTCCATCTTGCATTGCCTCCAAACATACAATGTATCCAAAGAGACAAAGTATATTAAAAAGGTTACTAAGATGGGTTACTAGTTGTGATTCCAATTCTATCCCAATACTTAAACAAGAACAAAAATTAACCCAATCACAAATAAGACTAAAATTATGAACACCACAAAATCAAAGACAAGAACAATTGAAAAGAAACAAACTTTACTAGCATGAAATTGTTTTACAAAAGATTGGAAATAAAAAGCAAACAATTACATATTAGCATGGATGAGAATTCCTCCTTCTAGTTGACACTTCAAGGTTGGTGGTGTGGCTTTAGGGCTAAGCCTCCTTGATGACTTGATATGTAGAGACAAGAGAGGGAGAGATGGATGAAGAAATCTAGAGGTGGGAGGTGGGTAATTCTTCCATGAAGAATATGGGAGAAGGGTGCCCTATTTATACTTTTTCAAGTCCTACTCCTTCTCAAACTTTAAAATCTTAAAGACAATAACAAAATAAAAGAAAAAAGGGCTCCAACCAATGCTTTGGACGTGCAATATCCTTGGGGATTTTTTTTCTTTTTATTTTTCTCTTCTTTCCTTGCTTGTTTTGTCCAGAAATCCCTCTTGGATGCTCCTTTCCTTCTTTGTCTTTGCCACCTTGCATTGATATCTTTTGAGAGATGAAATAGGGATAAGAATCCTCTCTTAGAATCAAACTTGGCCCACATGAGGTGTAGAACTTCCCCTTTTATCTCTTTGCATCGTCAACTTTCTTTTTTTGGAAAGTTCCCCTTGTTGGCTCCTAACTTGAAGAGATCTTCTAGATAATTCTCCCTTGATTTTTTTTCTTTACTTTTTCAATCAAAATCTGATCCAAAATCTCTTTTGGACGTGGAATAGCTTGCTTGGATATTTTTTTGCATTTTTTTTTTCAATTAAATCTTCTCCTTCTCAAAAAAGAACACCCATGTGGCTTTCTTTGTCCATCTTTGATGAGATATTCTTCAAATTCTCTTCAAAATCTCTTGAAAATGTGCAACAAATAAATGGACCCCATCTTGGATGTTTTACAAGTGTGCCCCACACATGTGCATGTGTGTGTGGGACCATGAAGCCGACTTTTTGCAATTTTCTTCCAATTTCCTTTTCTCTTCAATTCTGCTCTCCTTTCTCTTGAAAATCAATTCCTTGCCTCAATTCTTTACAAATGAGACCGATATAATCAATTTCCTACAAAACAGATGTGAATTTATGTGAAAAGACAATTTTACCCCTAAAATCACATATGCATGACTGTGGGCCCATTTCTCATGAAATGATAATAAAAATGTACATCATTCTTCATAATTTTGTATGAATGAACTAATGATGAAGAGAATTCAATTTATTTCATGAGAAAAATTATTTTCACAAAACTTTCCAAAAATAGACTTTCCAAAAATAGCAAGTTTCATGAATTTATGCAAAAAGTGTGATTTTTAAGCAATTTATGCAGAAAAATATAAAAATGAATTTAAAATGAATTAACCCATTATATCACACTAAATGAGGCTCTTTCAAGTTAATAAGTCCTTAAAATGGGTCAAAATGTGTATGAAAATATGCATTTTTAAAGACTTATCATGGGGCACACTTGTAAAACATCCAAGGTGGGGTCCATTTATTTGTTGCACATTTTCAAGAGATTTTGAAGAGAATTTGAAGAATATCTCATCAAAGATGGACAAGGAAAGCCACATAGGTGTTCTTTTTTTGAGAAGGATAAGATTTAATTGAAGAAAAATATAAAAAAATATCCAAGCAAGCTATTCCACGTCCAAAAGAGATTTTGGATCAGATTTTGATTGAAAAAGTAAAGGAAAAAAATCAAGGGAGAATTATCTAAAAGATCTCTTCAAGTTAGGAGCCAACAAGGAGAACTTTCCAAAAAAGGAAAGTTGACGATGCAAATAGATAAAAGGGGAAGTTCTACACCTCATGTGGGTCAAGTTTGATTCTAAGAGAGGATTCTTATCCCTATTTCATCTCTCAAAAGATTTCAATGCAAGGTGGCAAAGACAAAGAAGGAAAGAAGCATCCAAGAGGGATTTCTGGACAAAACAAGCAAGGAAAGAAGAGAAAAATAAAAAGAAAAAAATCCCCAAGGATATTGCACGTCCAAAGCATTGGTTGGAGCCCTTTTTTCTTTCATTTTTTAACTATTTTTAAGATTTTAAAGTTTGAGAAGGAGTTGGACTTGAAAAAGTATAAATAGGGTACCCTTCTCCCATATTCTTCATGGAAGAATTACCCACCTCCCACCTCTAGATTTCTTCATCCATCTCTCCCTCTCTTGTCTCTACATCTCAAGTCATCAAGGAGGCTTAGCCCTAAAGCCACACCACCAACCTTGAAGTGTCAACTAGAAGGAGGAATTCTCATCCATCCTAGTATGTAATTGTTTGCTTTTTATTTCCAATCTTTTGTAAAACAATTTCATGCTAGTAAAGTTTGTTTCTTTCCAATTGTTCTTGTCTTTGATTTTGTGGTGTTCATAATTTTAGTCTTGTTTGTGATTGGGTTAATTTTTGTTCTTGTTTAAATATTGGGATAGAATTGGAATCACAACTAGTAACCCATCTTAGTAACCTTTTTAATATACTTTGTCTCTTTGGATACATTGTATGTTTGGAGGCAATGAAAGATGGAATTAAAGGGGTTTGAGTGAAAAAGATTAGAGGCCAATTCTGAAATTTATTTCTACATGGAATGGAAATTTGTTATTCTCACTTAGATTGACGACCTAAGATGAAGAATAAGACCATAAGACAACACTGTTAATCTATTTTAGCCCAAATTAAGATAAGAAATTGAAAGAGCAATCTACCGCCTTTGACTTCTTGTTATTACCGCCTTTGACTTTAGTTGTTTACCGCCTTTGACTTTCTTGTTATTACCGCCTTTGACTTCCTGCAATTTTATGTTATTTTCAGCAAATTTTACTAACTTTCTAATTTTAAATTTGTTTCTAGTTTTATATTTTTGATTGTTTTAGTTAATTTTCATAATTAAAATATCTTTCTAAACTTTTTTTAATTGAAGATTTTAAATTGAAAAGTTTTCTAGTTTTGGAAATTCTAACCTAGGAAAGTTTCTAATTTTTTTTTATTTTGTTTCTAACATTGTTTAGTTTAGTTAGTTTCTAATTTTAGTTTTTATTTTTGGAAGTTCTAACTTGTGTTTTAGTTTTGCAGCAATTTTAGTTTTATTTTAGGTTAGATTTAGGAAAGTTTCTTTCATTGGTTTGTAATTAATTTAATTTTGGTAAGTAGGACACTTTTATTTGTTAGATTTTAAATTAGGCTAGTTTTAGATTTTTATTTAAGACAGGTTACAAGTTGAAAATACCTTAAACACATCGCTCCCTGAGGATCGACCTGGTCTCACCAGTTTTATTACTACATCGCGGTTCTGCACTTGGAACTCATGATCAGGCAGCTGCAACTGTAACCGCTAGGGCATCAAAAGGTCGTGCTAAGGGTAAGACCGTAAGGGACTCCGATCCGAAGGATTCAAATGAAGTATCCAACATTAATTTGCAACGTCAGAGGGCCAAAGCTCTCTCAAGAAGAAATTGGTATACAAATTGGTGCTTGGCAAATAACACAAATTGGGAGAACAGTGACAAGGTGAATTTTAATAAACCACATTATATATTTGGAGATGCCATGAAGGAGACTATGGAGCATCTTGTTGAAAATGTGCAGTACCGTTATATAAACTTAGTAGGGGTTTTACGTGAACTGACCACTGTTCGATCCGTCCGGCGGTATCCAACAATAATGTCGATGACCCCAATGATCCTAGCCAGGAGTGATCCTTTTTCATGGATAAGGCACCACATTCATTTCAAAACTGGCAAGTTCATGCGTCAGCCTTCGTACTACTTCACGGAGTATCCAAGGTCTAAAGTTGAGGCCATAGAACCGTGCACTTTGAATCTAGAAGTAGGCAATGTGATTTCACAACTTAGGACCATCGGGCTTGGTATCCATACAGGGGATGGAAGTGCCTAGCTTGGCGAAAGACATCAATCCTGTGGATGGTTTGTATTGGGGATTGGCAAGGCTGGATGACTACAATCAAGCATCATTACACTAAAGATTTAAAAGTAGTTGGGATTTTTGATGCTGTAAATGTCACTACATAGAGAGTCCCATGCAAGAACAAGAACATTTGCAGGGCCATTCTAGAATTGTTTTGCCCAGCGACTGGCACCTTTATTACCCCGAATATGGAATTGGGATTTTCCTTATGGGAATAAAGAAGATTTTTGGTTTAGCACCATATGGTGAGATTTATGATGAAACAGTTGTAGCCGATGAAGAATTAGCTACCATGGATGATGAATTCCAAGCTGCATATTATCTCCTTTTTGCACTTGAAGATTCAATGCAAATGGCTAGCCGTAGTAGGGGTAAAGTTGTCCAATGGATGAGTCAAGTGAAGAACATTAAAGATCCTGTTTTCACAAATCAGGGTGGATATTTTAAATGAAAAGAGGTGATCCCCAATGAAGACCCTGAGAAGGATTCAATAATTGTTTATTGTGTGAATCCAGATTCTCAATCATATATTTTTGCCAAATATCCAGGCTTAAAAAGGAAATGTTGGCTTGCTACTGTCCTGGCAGCATGGTTGTTTGAGATTCTCTTTCCAAGTTCTGGAGGTGACTTTAGGCCTGGTTGCATATATCCAGCACTCAGAATAGCCTTTGGACATAACCTCGCCTTGGGTCTTGCCTTTGTATCATATATGCTAACCGAGTTAAAGCTATCGGGATTTACTGTCAGCGAGGGGAAGCCTTTTAATTGGTATTTTGCTGAACATCTATTGTACACCTGGTTCACATATCATTGCAATGGTCTTTATTTACACAGTGGTACACCAGGAAGTATTTTCATGGAGGGGGTCATAGGTGGTAGTTGTTTGATTAACAACTATTCCATGGCTAACTTGCACCAGCATTTGCATAACTTCAACAATTATGTTGCTTCCCGCGATGTTGTACCCAACATTGAAGTTCTAACTCGCATGAGAAACGCTGTGGAACCACCGATTGACAAAGTCGGAGAGGATGGTCAAGATGTTGGCTTATCAGATGAAGAGAAGAGTTGGTTCTTAAGCTTAAGGCCTGCAGATTTGGTATACAAGAAGAATGTATATATCAACATTCAACCTTATATAACTGTGAGGTTCTGCAGACAGTTTGATTTTCATCAAGCTATTGTGGGAGCACCAGGCCGGATTCGAGGCACTATGGGCTCTTTGCAAGATGCTCGAAATGCTTGGGAATTTTATCAGGCACTTGACACTAGAGCTCGTTTCGGCTATCCCCACCTTGAGAATCCTGGGTACACAAGTGGCTTCGCCCAATGGTCTGCCAAAAGCATCAATGCCATTGTATAGGCATACACAAGTAATCCCTGGGTTAAATGCCATATTTTGGCTGCCTTTAAAAAGAAAGAAATAGCAGAGAAAGATCATTTTATCATTGAGTATTTTGAGAATTAGCTGTATGATGGTGATAAATGGTGAATTGGCTTGGTGGCCAGGTCTGATATCTGTCGAGCTCACCGTTCATTAAGAGGTGACGAAGATGAAAAATTCATGCCTCCACCCAATGTATCTGTAGCGAGAAAGCAACGGGCTGTAGATGAAAACTTACAGTAGAGCATGAGTCTTGCTGAAATCAGGTAGATAGGCAAAGCTGTTTTGAATTTTGGACCTACTTCCCGTTCTGTCAGAACTAAAGTTTCAGTAGGAGAGTAGATGAGGCAGTTGGAAGAAAAACAGTCTATAATGTGTGCAGCTGCTAAGGTAGATCTTGCTCAGCAATCTTTGTCAAAGACTGTTATTACTACAATGCCTACACAACCTTCAGTAGGCCTAGTTTTGCATAAGAAGTTCAAAGCCACGAGCTCGAAACTGGTAACCTGAGCCTCAGCTAGTAAAGAAGTGTCTTCGAAGAAGCGAAAGGCTGAAAGCCCTAGTACTCGACATTCTCAAAGGCTAAAAACTGGTAATACTTCTATATTTCTTTGTAATTACCTTGTCATTAATTCTTTACCTCTGGTTTTTGATGTTTATATTTTTTCTTGCTATTTTATTAGCTCAAACCTCAGATGTTGGAGGATCTATAAGGTAAGTGGCTAAAATTGTTGAAGATTATGCTTCTGATGAAAGGGGTGGGGGAGAGAGCAATTTTGATACTCCCACAACCGGAGAGCGAACTGATAGTGACATCAACATCGAGTTCTGTTAGATTTTGTGGACTCAATCCATCAGTTGATGTAATAAATTGATTAATTTCTTTATTTATCAATAATATCATGCTTTACTTTCATGAGATGAATGTTATTTTACTACTTCATGCACATGACCAATACATATGACATAATGGTTCATGAGTTGAACTGGGTCCCATTAGTATATTAGATGTGATATATGTGCATGGATGAGATTCATACGCGGGAGATATATGTCACAAATCTTATACTTAAATAGCTTCACAACCAGTAATGAGACTGGGCATCTCATTTGATAAGGTTGCAGCACTTTGATCACTATGAGATAGTGTGATTTGTCTCAATCATCAGAATGTAAGATTCTGGATCACGGTGCTGGTACATTGGATGTATTGAAGGACCATGAGATGCACCTTATAGAATTCTGTCTCAATAATAAGGTATGCTCTCATAATTCCCTACCAATAGGCTCTCAATCCTGAGACATTGATGTACTCAAGTTTCTATCTACTCATTTGCTTTGAGTCACCAATGAGTGAGGCTGACTGTAGGTTAACACCTCGGTGTCTTGGGTATGTGGTAGTAGAACTGTGGGAACGTTGAATGATCAAGATGGAATCTATCTCTATTATCCCCTTGTGCCAATTAATGGATTTGTCATTAGTAAGTGCGCACCCATCTCAATTAAGAATTAATTGAATGGTACTGATGATTACTGTGATTAATTGGGGCTCAAGGATAATAAGATGTGGAACTTATATTGGAAAAGACAGATTTATTCCAATTGATCCACGGATATTGATAGAGGGGCCTACTTGTGGTAATTGGGAAGTTTAGGGTTTTCATTGTAATTTATTCCTAAGACTGGAGTGCAATTGTATTTATATAGTGGTGTTATTTGCAATTAATTATGGGCCCAGATTGCACATGATGTGGGGTCGCGGTGTTCCAGTTGGAGCCAGCTTTCTAAGGTATCCCTAGTGGTCTCCACGCTAGCCCAAGTTATTGGAAAATACTAATCCGACTTGAACTCTAGAAAGAAGGTTTTAGAAAAGAGAAAGTTGCTAATTGCTTTGGAAGTAAGACTTCTATTTCAATTAAGCAAGGAAGAGATTTAAAAATATATAAAAACATCTCTTGGATGCCCAATGAGACTCTCTCACACCGAAAACCCTGTTCGTGCAAGAGTTGCATGAGTTTCTCTCTCCTTCTCTCTTCTAGTTCCTTGGAGTTTCGAGTTGGGATTTCTCCTAAAGTTTCCACTAATCTTCTTGAAAAAAGAAATCCAATTCGGGTCATAGTGTGGAAGGCAAAGAGGTGTTGAAAATTCTCATCATCAATAGAGTCGCAACTTCTCCATTAGAGCACTATAGATCTCCAAAGGTATGATCTACTTCTTGCATGTCGTAGATTATTATGGATGTTTAGTACTGTTAGATTCTGTCTTTTAGATAGAATATTTACTGTACATGGTCACGAGATTAAGGGTAATGCATCCTGAATTGGGTTTTTGGTCTTATGGATAGTTGATTCCTGTGTCAAGAGGGTCAAAAGTTTTGAAAATCTATCCACGAGACCCACCTATTTCCAACAAGTTCGACTTTGAGAAGGACTTATTTGATCAAATGACAAACCCTGAGTCTGGAAGAAAGGTCACAGAAGATATTCCAACAGAATTCATCATTGCAGAAAAGTCCAATGATGATGTTGGTGATGTTGCTACCTTTGATGCTGCTATTCCAGCTGAACAACAGAAGATTCCTTCTAAGGTTATTGAAGAACCCACAGTTGAAGCTTAATAAAGATGGGAGAAACCCCAGTTACTGCTGAAGGTAATCTTTGGTTTAATTTATAATGAATATCAATAAAATAATGTTCTAATGTATGTGATTTGATTTTGTTCATTCCCTTTTTAGGTGTTCGGGCAGAAGAGAGTATTCTTGACATACTTCCCATCCCCGCGAGGAGACCTTTTGAGTCACCCATTGAAGAGCAAGCAAAGAAGAAAAATGCCGAAGCTTCAATTGACTTGGATGATGTCTCAATTCATAGTGGCTACTTTGAGACATCGCTAGGCAGCACCCTAAAAAGTGTTTTACAGTGCTTCATGGAAAGTTTATTTTCAGATTCGCCAACCAAAAGCATCAACAATGACCAGGGATTGTCATTAGTCACCGCTGCACTGCCTATTTATATTGAGCCAGGGTTGATGAAGCTGTGAATATTGAGACGGAACCAAATGCTGAACCTATTGGCAAAACAGAAAGAGAAGCATGCATTGTAATGATCCCAGCTGAAGAGACCTTTGTAGTAGAACCTATCATAATCAAAGCTGGTCCTTCTACTCAGGGGAAATTGGTTTTAGAAGCTGCAAATCCCCTGGAAGAAGAGGCTCCTGCAACACCTGTTACTGGTGGTGTACCTCTAGCTACTCGTAGTTTAGTTTTAGTCCTCCTAAAGCCATGACGCCTCCGAGGGTTCATTTTAGGTTGGATCAATCATCGCCCATGAAAATTATTAAAGACCCCGTCATCCAAAAAATATTAGATGAGGCTTCTACTGCTAACGGTGGAGGATCCCAATAAGCATTGCTGCATGTTACAGTAACACCACGTGCAAATAGGGACCCTTCAGCCACTTTGTCCTCACAAGGGTCACATGATTCACCTTCTGTTCATGAGGAGGCATTGGTTGTTCATAGGAATAAGGATACAAATGTTGAGAGGGAAAGGGATGATCACTTAGGTTTTCAAACTTAGTTAAATTCATAAGAGTGAGAATCAAGCCTTCTGAAAGAGCCCAGTTTGTTTGCGGACACTCCAAAGCCTCAATTTGCCATAAATTTTACCATGAAGATGCCTATTCACAGCATTTTGGCCATCATTTTCCAGGGAGAGCTCATTTTTGAGAAAATCTAGGGTGCCAAAGCTTTAGCTGACATGTTGATATCTTCTGGTGCTGGTGCGGATTTGAGTGGCCTTCGTGATGCCTTTGTCTTTTTCTTCAATAAACTTAAAGAAAAGGATGCTTGGGATAGAAATGTCAATCATGCCAAAGCTTTCTGGGATGAAGTTCTAAGGCATAAAATTCAACTGGCTGTAGAGATTGAGAGTACCAAAGAGGAAATATGGGTAGTAAATGCAAAGTAGGCCAGGATGACACAAGAGTTAGCTACGCTTGTGGCTAAGCATGAAAATATGCAATGGCAGATCACCGTATTACAGTAACAGTTATCTTCCATGGAGAATGCTATTCACGGCTTGAAGGGATCTTTTTCAGAGGGGGACCGTCATAGAGTTAATCTTCTTCCACAAATAAAGGCGAGGCGTACGGCCTTGGATGATTTTGTTCAATCTCTAGATAATGAATTGAATATCAAGCTGGACGAGATTAACATTAGTACTGTTGTACCCGCCTATGCCAGTTACAAATGACATGCCCTGATGGAAGGCGTGCTAGTTACTAAGGGGCAACTGGAGAAGTTCCTGGGCTAGGATTCCTTGCTAAAGCTTCTTATTTGACTTTTTTATCTTGATTAGCCTAAGTGGCCATATACATTGACTTCATTCTTGGTACTTAAACTTCAAATGAATATCAATGGAAAAATTTTTCTTTTCCTCCATTTTATCATTGATATAGGTGTTCGATTTGATTTTTTTTGTTTTTTTTTTTTGGTGGATGTTTAATGTGGTTTGTGTGGATGGTTTGTTTGGTTTGGTTTTCTCAAACTTGTATAAGGGTGTGATTTATGATCTTTTGGATCCACAAATCGAAAATAAGGGAGTCATATAGGTGGACATTATCCGGTGCCCATGTGTGAGGCTTTCTCCAGGGTCCATGACTTGATCATTTTGGTGTCGAAAGGGGTCAAACAAAATGGATGTTATCCGGTGCTCATGTGTGAGGTTTTCTCCGGGATCCTTGACTTATTCCTTAGGACAAAGATTTTTTATTTTTTTATTTTTGTTTAGATTTTGGTCATATAGGTTTGCAAAAAAAATTAATCTATATAACCAAAGGTAGTCATATAGGGTCTACAAAAAGACTTGTTCAATACAACTAAGGATTAGCTATATGGGATCTGCAAAAAGACTTATTCCACATAGCTAAGTTTTGCTATACAAGGTCTATAAAAAGACTTAATCTATATAGCAGGATGTTACAAGAGGTTTTGTAAGGACATTATCCAAGTAATGAAAGTTTGACTAGAGAGGTTGAAGGACTTGATCCTCGCAGTCATTTTATAAAATTCTGAGAGATTTTGGTTAGGAGTCAGGTTGTGAGGCTCGAAACCGGAGGATTCTGACTTTGGTCAAGATTGAGAACATACATTGAACATGGTTTGGGCACATTGCTCATGTTTTGGGTTTACCAATGACATTCAAGTATAGTATTTCTTAAGAAGTTTTGCATTGATAGGCATTAAGCATCTATCTCCTTCAAGTGTGAGAAGTGCGTAGGCGCCGTTGGAGTAGACTTTGTCAATAACAAAAGGTCCTTCCCACTTAGATTCAAACTTGCCTTTTAACAAGTGTGTGAAGAACATGGGCCTTTTAACTACAAGGATTAAGTCTTCTTTCTTGTAAGCTCTGTATTTGACCTTCTTATTGAAAGATCCAGCTATACGAGCTTAATATAATTCGATGCTTTGTCGAGCAGCAAGCCTCTTCTCATCAAGACTTTCTAACTCTTGGAGTCTGAGTTTATCATTCTTTTCTTCAGTATATTTGTTTATCATAGCTACCCGAAGAGAAGGAAGTTGTATTTCCAAGGGTATTACGGCCTCACAACCATAGACCAAGGAATACAATGTTGATTTGGTTGGACCACGAACTGTAGTTCTGTAAGCCCATACTGCTCCAAGAAGTTTGGTACTCCAACCTTTTTTATTGTCAGAGACCAGTTTCTTCAAACTTTTGCAAATAATCTTGTTGAAAGCTTCAGCAAGTCCATTAGTTGCAGGGTTATTTACTGTAGATGGACAGCATTGGATCCCATACTTGTCACAGAATTTGTAAAATTTATTGTTATTGAATTGAAGACCATTGTCATGATATAGACATTTGGGCACTCCAAAATGACAAATGATATTAGTTTTCAAAAAATTGAGGACTATATCTGTTTTGACTTCTGCAAGGGTATTGCTTATGCCCATTTAGAGAAGTAATCCATCGCAGCCAAACTAAATTGATGACCATATTCTAATGGTGGACTGATTTTTCCAACTACGTCCATTCTCCAAGATTCAAACGGCCAAGAGGTAGACATAGGATGTAGATATTCAGGAGGTTGATGAATGTAATCACCATGAATTTGGCATTCATTACATCTTTTTGTAAATTTAATGGCATCAGATACCATAGTAGGCCAATAGTAGCCTAACCTTTGTATCTGATCATGAAGCTTTAGCCTAGCCTGGTGAGCACCACACAGGCCAAAATGGACTTCTTTGAGGACTTGCTTTGCTTATTTTGGCTATAAGCAACAAAGAAGAACTCCATCATATAATTTGTGATAAAGAGTCTTTTAGGGCAAATCGAAGTGAAATTTTAGAGCTCGCCTTTGAATACTAGTTCTGTCTTTAGTATTTTCTGGTAGTACCCCATGAAGAATGTAATCAATAAAAGGATCTCGCCAGTCTCTGAATGGATTTTGGAAAGATGAAATCTGATTCTTAATCATAGTAAAGCTATCTACCACTGCCTTATGGGTCTCAAGTGGAGTTAGAAGTCTTCTCTCGACTACTTCTAAAACCATTTTGTCATTTTCAGGAATTGACATTGAAGCTGCCAAACTTGCTAATGCATCTGCTTTGACGTTCTGATGTCTCGGAACATGGTGAAACTCAATTAGACTGAATCTTTTCTTGAGTTCACAGGCTTTGTTAAAGAAAAGAACTAAAACAAGTTTCTTTACTTCATTCTCGTAATTCATTTGCTTGATCACGAGTTGTGAATCTCCATACACTCCAAGCATATTGATGCCTGGTTCTATGGCTAACTCAAGACCCATAATCAATGCGGTATATTCTGCTACATTATTTGAACATGGTTTTATTAATGAGAAAGAGTGAGGAACGTAGAATCTTTTTGGACTACAAAAAATAATTCCAACTCTTGACACAGGCTCTCCCAGCTTATTTGTTATGGAAGCTCCATCAAAGTGCATGATCCAATGCAAATCTAGATCGATGGTAGGTTTCCATAATTGTTCAACGAAAAAGAATGGTTCATCAGGGAGATTATCTATGAATTCATAATCTTCTAAGAGCGGATGTTCTGCCAAAAAATTAGTAAGAGCTAGTCCTTTTATAGCCTTCACAGGGGTATATATGATATCATATTGAGAGAGAAGAATGGAACATTTGGCCAAGCATTCACTCAGTGCCCCACCTTTGTTATTAGTATCTTTAATATATTGATGTTAGAAACTAAGTACACCACATTGGAGAGGATGTAGTGACGCAGCTTTTGTATTGCAAACATCAGTGCAAGACATTCCTTTTCTACTAGTGACAATTGTGTTCAGCACCAACCAACATTCTTAATAAGTAGTAAAGAGCCGCCTCTCTCCCTTCATCATTCTTTTGAGCTAATAATGCCCCCAGAGAGTGATCGAGAGCTCGTGTATAGAGAATGAAAGGTTTGCCTAGAGTTGGAGCTGAAAGAACTGGCGGATTTGTAAGATACCGTTTGATATCTTGAAAAGCATCTTCACAAGTTTTATCCCATAAAAAGTCTACTCTTTTCTTCATCAGTTTGGAAAATGGTCTACATCAGTTTGGAAAATGGTCTACATTTTTTAGATAAGTTTGAAATGGACAGACGAATATAGGGGAGTCTTCCTTGTAATCCTTTTAATTCTTTTAGAGTTCTTAGAGAAGGCATTTCCAATATGGCTTTGATTTTAATTGGATCTAGTTCGATACCACCTTTTCGAACCACAAATCCTAGAAACTTTCCAGAAGAAACTCCAAAGAAACACTTCAAAGGATTCATCCGAAGATTAAACTTCCATAATCTTTTGAAAACTGTGCGAAGATAAGCTAGATGATGTGACTTCTACTTGTTCTTGACTGCCAAGTCATCAGCATAGCATTCAACAGACTTATGTTGTATGTCCTTGAAGATTTTCATCATTGCTCTTTGATATGTGGCCCCAGCATTTTTGAGACCAAAAGGCATGACGGTATAGCAGTATATGCCAAAGGGAGTTTTGAAGGAAGTATGTTTCTCATCCTCTTTGAACAGTTTGATTTGATTGTACCCTGAGAATCCATCCATGAATGACATTCTTTCATACCCAAAAGTATTATCAATCATGATTTCTGGTATAGGCAATAAGAAGTCATCCTTTGGGTAGTCTTTATTCAAATCTCTGAAGTCAACGCAGACTCTGATCTATCCATTTTTCTAGTAACTAGTACTATAATGGCCAACTAGTCGAGGTGTTGTTCTTCGTAGATGAAACCAGCATCTCTGAGCTTCTGGACTTCTTTTTCTATTTTCTCCATGATTTTAGGTTTTGTCCTCCGTTGGTCATGCTTTACAGGTTTAGTGTCACCTATTATATTTAACTTGTGTACAGAAATCTCTGGATCTAGACTCGGCATTTCCACATAGGCCCATGCAAAGCAATCCATGAACTCTCGTAAGAAACTCACAAACACATTAAGCTCATTTCCTTTGATTTAAGAACTTACAAAGTAGGTCGGGGATTTTCTGGGGTCCCCAAGTTTATTTCTTGCACTTGGTCCTCAGTTGGAGGCTCAGGAGGAGGTTTTTTCACAGCATTATCGGAAGTTTCCAACTCCATGAAGCCTTCTAGAGTTTTATTTGGGGGTTTAAGCCAAGGCTTGATCCCTTTCCATGGATTCAATTTTTTAGGCTCTTTAGCTTTTACATCAAGGGCTAAGCATTGCCAGTGGACATGTTGGGATGGGCTTATTTCTTCATTGAGTTCAGGTGGCCAATATTCAGTGATTTGTGACGTGGCGTCATCATCATCACTTGCCCCCTCAGGATGTTGAAAAGTGTCCCAATCAACAGGATCTTGAAAGACAAGAGTTTCATAAGAGTCATCAGATTCATACCCTTCGATGAAGACCACGGGTCTTACTCTGACATTTTAGTTCAGTTTGGGAATGTTACTATAAGGAACATATCATATGCAATGATGTGGCTATTCAATTTTGCATCCTATTTCAAGATCATCCTTCATTTCTGGGGTGAAGATGTTCAAAGGAATCTGTATCCCATTTGCATTTAATCCAAGGCTTGTGGTCCTTTTAAGATTATACCCCATATTCTTCATCAAATTACGGACCATTGGATTGTAGATATCAAGCCGTATTTTCCCATCATTAGTGATTTTCTCAATAGGATCTAAAGGAGAAGCATCCTTAGCCCGATGGAAAATGATTGGATAATTATGTTGCTTAAATGGAGGCAATAAGAAGCAAGATCCTTCGAAATCATAAATATGAGATGGAGTGGGCCACAGTAGAAGCAGAAGATCCCAATTTGCTATAGAGTGCACAGAGGCATCTATCATTTCGGCGTCCTCAGAGTCCGACTCAAAATCTGAACCTCTGATCATTGAAATGATATGTATTGGGCACGTCCGTCTAGACCTCCCAGGAAGACGACAGAGTGCTACTTCGAGAGATGAAACAATTCGAGACATTTCATGAAAGGTTTGAAAATCTATTGCCAGAGTTAAGTATGAAGAACAGGTCAGAAACCTATCCAGCATAAATGAATCCATGTGGAGTAGTGTGGGAGATTCTCGCATCTTTTAGCCAAATGGAGCCATCTATCAATATATCTATAGGATAGTTCTCCTCTTTGTTGTGATGTTAGCACGAGTTGTCTGAAAGTAATAAGAGAACTAGACCTCATAGATGACATTCCCTTAGCGGGAGGAGGTACATTATTGCTTTCTTGATCAGAATCTGAGTTGCCGACTAAGGAAACTGCATTTGTCGAACACGAGGGCTTTTGATGTCTTGCTTCCTTTATCCTTGATGATTTTGTGAATATGACAAGAGGTTGATCTGATTGTTTGATTTCAGATTTTACTTTGATTTCCAAAGGAGCTTTGGTATCTACATACTTTGCCATAAACTTTTTCGTACGTTGCAACTTTCTGAGAAGATTGGATTGTTCGCCGATTCCTGGATGTGCTATTTTTTCTGCTAAAATAATGAAAGGTTCTGTGAGATTATCATCCACTGGAGGGCTTTCTGTATCTGGCTTAAACTTTGTAGGTCTTTCTTGATACATGGCTGTATCAGTGAAGTAGACTTCTTTTCCTTTGAATGGTTTTTCATCCACAAAGACTCGATCCACTTTACCTTCATCATCAATATATTTGAGACATTGATGGAGAGTGAAAGGTACTATGGCATAATCATGAAGCCATCTCCTCCATAAGAGGATGTTATAGCAAGCACGAGTCTTAACCATGTGCAGAGTGGCTTTTGAGGTTAAATCTCCCAACTAGAATCAAATTAGAATTTTACCTATCGGATCCTAAACTTCCCCATCATAGCCTTGAATAGAAGTCTTTGTAGCAGATAACTTGCTTATTGGGATGATAAGTTTTTGAAATCCATAATTGTGATGAGGTTCAGAGCTGATCCTGGGTTGACCTGGACTCTCGGAATAGGAATGTCTTTGATGTAGGCCATGAAATAAAGTGGCCTTGTGTGTTTCATATCGCCTAAGAGGAGATCATCTTTGGTGAAAGAAATAGTAGCTTTAGAAGCATTATAAATTAAATGACATTCATGCACTGCTTTTGAGGCTTTTTTGATTTTGCTTTTAGGTAGTTCTTTTCTATCTGATGAACTTGCACTACATGAGTCTGATTATCTATATTCAAAGCTTGTAGAGCTTGTATGAAGTTGTTACGAGTCTCCTCAGACAACTGCAAGAGATTAAAAATGTGAAGTTGTACAGGTATGTGTTTGAGGTGTTCAACAACATCATTTTGAATGGCTTTGGTGACCTTGCATTAACTTTGCTTCTGAAGAAGTTACATTTACATTTGTGTTGTCCCTTGAAGGGTTTACATAAGAAGGACCAAAAGAAGAGGGTCTATCATAGTTGACCCTATACTTGGGATTGGATCGAGTGCCGTCGTTAATCATGTTACTTCGGTCAATTTCTGGATGAGTATCCCTTCTTATGGCATTAACTTCTTCTAGTTCAAAAGGTTGACTGATTTCTTCCAAGCCTACTTCTTGACTTGTATTATAAGGAATAGCTTAAGATGCTTGGAACTCATTGTTAGCACTCAAAATCACCAGGGTATGAGCCAATGGTATCTCTTCTTCAAAAACGGAGACATTATCTTGATTCTGAAATTGAGAGACTTCCTGAGGTGTGGCAATGGTGTCAAGATTGAGGTTATTATGTTCCTCTGGCAATTCGGGTTCATTAGTTGAGTCAGACATGACCAACTGAGTGCTTGATTTAGAACCTGCATCCAGAGAAATTAGCTCTAAGTTTGGTTGAGGAAAAACACCCGATGCAGGGATTATTGTGCGCACCGCCTGTTGTTGTTGTGCATCATCAGGATCAATCAATGGTAAAGGGTCTGAGTGAATTTCCAGGGGTAGTGGAAAAAGAGGAAGGTCATTCGACCAACTACTCATGCTTGGTCTGTGCATATCATACAGGGCCACCGAGAGTGAGTTGAGACCATGCTTGATATTGAGTGTACCCGTCTCAGGATCAAAGGTTTGTTCAAAACTTTCATCTTCGTCGGAAGGGTACTCATCAACAAAGTAGTCATCAATCCACTGACCATCTTCAATCTCAGAGTAATTTGACCAATCCTTTCGTCATTTGAGTTCGGGGGTGTGCCATCCCATGATTTCTGATTACAACTGGATATCGGTGGTTCTTCCTCATATTTTGGGATTGGAATGATATAATCAGCTAACGTGAAGTAACCTTTCGCCGATTTGAGAGGTTGCTCTGAAAACCAGGGCTTCAACCACTTTTTCCTTCTTTTGTTTAGCTTGTTTTTCTTGTTTCTTTTATTTAACTAAGCAATTTTGCGTAGCTTTTTGAAGATTTTTTAGTTGCTTTTTAACTTTCCTTTTTTTCTGTAGGTGTAGGTTTAGTTTTCACCCTCTCCTAGCCTTCATCACTTACTAAGTCTAGGTGAACTCACATTTCTTTCCCTAAAGAGGTTTTAATCGGTATCAATCCCTATTCATTATGTATCACATAGATGACTCGGAATTCAACAGTCAGTGGTTTTGATGGAGTGGGTACTGCTACAAGTGCGAATTGCCCGAAAGAAATCATATTGACTAGAGCAGCGTCATATTTCCGGTAAAATGTTATCACTCCATTTTTCCACATCTCATTGACTTTTTCTTTTAGGATGAAGCAGTCTTTAAGAGGATGAGATACCATCCGATGATATGTACAGTAATTTGGGTCATTGACGCAACCTGCTTGTTCCGGTTTTTTCATTGGTGGAAGCTCAAGTTTGTTATTTTCCATCAATGATTAAAAGATTATTTCAATATCCCCATCGAAAGGGTATTTAGCTTTCTTTCTCTTTTCGTATTCCTCCTTTTTAGTTTGCTCTGTTTTGACATTCTGTGGCTTTTGAGGAGGTGGTTTGGAGGTTTGCACATTGAATATCTCCTGTTTCTTTTCAAACTCGGAGCGGTTGGTTTTGGAGCAAAAGATGACGATGATTATACTTTTCAGGAATTTACTTTATTTTGATTGATTTCTTTGAGAGTTAGTTCTGTATCAGTAACTACCTTAACCAATCGGGCTAAAGACTTAGTTTTATGACTAAGTATGATAGCCTTGATTTGTGGCCACAAGTTAGTTTTACACATTTCAATGGTAGCCATTTGAGATGGTTGTTCTAAGCATCTATAAGACAATGCTCTCCATCTATTGATAAAGGCTTGTGCAGTTTTATTATCTCCTTGCTTCGTGCTACTAAGCATAGCGAAGGTAACTGTCAGATCCTCTTCCTGGAAATGAAGTGGGATTTCTCTTCTGTGATTGACCACGTTGTGAAAGAGAGTTATGGTAATTGTTTATTCTAGTCAAAAGCAACTCCTTTTCAATGTGCCAATGAACAACCTTATTTTTAGTGCGTCCAACTCTGGCAGGCTCCCAAGGAGTGATTTGAAATGCACTATATATTGATAGGCTGACCCATTTCCCAAGTAAAGCTGGAAAGTCAAAAGTTTATAATCTAACAGAAATAGAACCAGATCAAATTCCGAAAGATAATTAGGCGTAATACCTTTCTTTTTCATCCTGTTCTCTACCTTTTATTTGGTTAGTATTTCTCCGACTTCTTTAAAGGTTACGTGCTTTTGAGGATCTGCATAAAGACTAAGGATTAATGAATGATCGCCACCAGCAGAACCTGCGGCTATCACTTTATCTATTATGGACTTAATTTGAGCCATTAGTAGGTCAATTTTGGTAGAATTCCTCCTGATCATAGCTTGCTCTCTCCTATTAGCGAATAGGGGATTGACTAGAGCTTTAGTCAGACCACTTAACATGATTGTCAAAATTTTCAACTAAGCAGTTAGGTGATCAATTTTAGTTCCTTACTGTTTAACATCATTGATGTCATTTTCTTGATTTTCGCTAGCATTTTCTTCGACTGCATCTTTGCTTTCACTGGTGTCCTCATTTCCATCATTACCAGTTCCACTCCCTTCGGCCATAAATATAGTATACTGATGCGGGTAGGAGGATGTAGGAAAAGTGGACTGACTATCTTCTATGTCCAGGATAATGATTGGATCCTCATTAGAATCTGTTTCAACATGTCCTTCAAAGGTTCTGCCTGAATGAGAATTAGAGTCAGACTCTTGTGATTGAGTCCGAGCCATGCTTCGAGTGACTCTTCTGGTTAGGCCTGGTCCAACCATACATGATGAGGTTAGGTTTGGCTTATCTTTTTTAATCACCTATTTTTGAGTGATTGTATGTCGTGATTGCTTTCAAGTTTGCTTTTTATTGCTAGCCAAAGCCTTTTTTTTAATTTGATTAGCCAATCTAGTCGCCAAGGTTTGATCTTTGAACCTGGCAATTAGTGGCTTAGAAGTGCTGGTGATTTATCTCCAATCCATAGGGTCGGAAGCGGGTATGGAAAGAACATCGATAGTACTTCTTTTGTCTTTCTTCTTTTGCTCCTTCTTTTGTCGGAGCGAATCTTTGAAATGAACAAGATCGGTTGAATCATTGATAACCAATTGTCTAGCTTACTTTTTGTTTTTAGTACCATATGATGGATGCTGGGTGAAGATGGTGTGGATGGTGTTATAATGACGGAAAGTAGATGCCTCATGCCGAACCTTTGCTCCTCTGTTTAAGTCAAAGGGTAGAAGATATTCTCTTCAAGTGAAGCTAAGGATTTGTTCTCAGCCATTTTGGATTTTTGCATACGTGGCTGTGGTGACCACGTGTTGCTACTTGGGATGATAGCATGTTTTTGGACCTTTCTGTGGGTTATGAACTGCCAAAGGTCCCTTGTCACAGCCCATTGTTTGGGCCGAATAGATGATGGTTTTCGAGCTTGATTAGCTGCTTGATGCGACTTGTCAAGTGCCATTGATTTGTGACCTGTGTACCAGACCTATCTTGCCCCCAGTTAAGGCTTGATGACACGAAGATTGCTGCCTCCAGACTTTGGTTTGTATTTTGGGTACTTGACCCTTGTGGAAGACTCCAAATGGGTTCTAAGCATATTTGGAAACCCAAGGTTGAGGAGCTCAGCTTTCTTAATGATTTTTGGGGTCACTGATGACCCATTCTAAGCTGAAGTGATAGAACCTGTTGGAGTAAAAGGCCTTTGAAAAATTGAGGCTCTTGATGTAAGGGGCAACAGTGTTCGTTTGAACCCTTTTTTGTGTTTTTGCAAATGACTTGTTCTGTGTCATGGAGATTTTCAAAAGCCTCTCCTTGGCTTTGTCAAAGGTGATGATTAAGGAACCCATGAAGTTCTATAAAAAGCAAATCCACAAGACCATATTAGTGTGACAACCAACATGGCTGCTTCTTTGGCTAGCCAGAATGGTTTATAGATGCCATCTAAACCAACATAGTTTTGAACAAAAATGGTTCGATATAGGCACAAGTCCCATCTTATTGTGCTATGCTAACTGTCTTAGTTGTCAGGATTTTTGTAACATGTCGGAATCATATAGTCAGACTTCAAAACATGCTAAGCTGATTAGACCTGGGTACCATAATTTTGTCAGCATTTCAGGGCCATCTGTATCAGTCTTATAAGCAAGAGAGGGTTGGATCTAATCAAAGGGATAGAGCCCGCAAGATCAAGCCTGCACCACTACCACAATGATTATACAGGATCTATCAGTGCTTGATGCCAGACAGTGCTTGACTGCAATGTCGTTGGTCTTATCACTGATTTAATAAAACATTTATTTGGGTCGAAGCCTTGGACTGAATCATCACTCTTCCAAAGCATGAAAGGGTGTGATTTGATCCGTGCACATCAAGGTGCAAGTTCCTTTAATTAAATGGCAAAGATCTACACTTCGAGGCATATAATGCTTTCATTTCCATGATAAAAGATGCACTTCAAGGTGTAAAATTCCTTCAATAATGTTTCCAAACCCATCGTAGATATCAAGGTCTTACATGGGTGTCTTCAAAGGTCAAACAAGCCATTTTTAGCAACAAAACAGGTTAGTGACCGTGACCCACAGTCATTGCCCATTTTCCATTGATTCCTGTGGTCATAGCACTTTTTATATAGTTCCCCACGGTCACAAGCTTTCAGCATCACTTTTTAGCATAACAGCAGCACTTTTCAGCATAACAGCAACACTTTTCAGCACTTTTAGCCAATTTTCATGCCTTTTGGCCAAATTTGATCACAAATTAAGGCAAATAACTTCCCACGGACGGTGCTAATCTTCTGATTGCGCTTGAAAAAATGGTGCAAGTGTGTAATGGATTTGAGTCCAACATTCATGCACTTCAAGCGTTTAAGAAGAATAGGAATTAACTACAGTTCATCATTAATCCTTTTTGTTTACATGGGTTCAAATGCTCTGACTGCTGGAATGCAGACTATTTACATGTTTTTGGAAAGTTTACAACCCCTCCCTTAAGTCTTAGATGTGATCCAAATTTGGAAAATACAAGAAAGTATACAACATGCGGAGAAAATGCAAAAAAAGAAGAAAAAAAAAATGGGGAATGACCGTGGGTCATGGTCACTAGCCCCCTGCCAGTGATCGTGGCTCACGATCACAAGCATACAGTAACCGTATAGTCATTGTTTTGCCCACTATTTCACACTGTTTCCTCTTTGTAACTTCTACAAAGTGCTGAAGTTCACTTATTTTGATCTTTAGGGTGTCGAAGGACCATCGAGAAGACTGAATTCAATTGTGGAATCGATCGAAACCTTTGTTGATTGTCACTGTTGTTTACGGACCATTTTTGGTACAAGTCCGAAAAAGTGTACTATATGAAGCCAAAGTTGTGTCATTCTGAATCTATGGTTTTCAAGGGATAGAATGAAGCCTAAAGAGGCTTGTTCACAACTTTTATGATGGCTGGAAAACTCCTAAAGTGAGAAAAACGAAGGGAACAATGTCATCCTTTGAAGACTTGCCAAAACTTGAACATAACTTTTCTTTAAATAATACCCATACTTTCCCCCCTTTTCTGAACTATCCCTCACCTTGAGTGACTGAGAAGAAGAAGAAGAAGTGGGTTGGGGTCTTGAAAGATGCTTTTCTTGAAGCTTTTGTTGAAGTTCTCTTGCCTTTTCTTTTCTCTCCTTTCTTATCCCTTTCTTTTCAAATGTCACCCCTTTTATAGAATACCCAGGTGGTTTTAGGGAGTTATAGGAGGTAAAGGGAAGTTATGGGAGGTTAGTTTTCAAAAAGAAGTGGGGAAAACCAGCCGAAACCATCAGAACCACTCGATGGAAGTCAATGACTGCAGCCGCAGTCACTGCTAGGGTCCGTTTTTCAGACTTTGTATATGCGACCCGTTTTTGCCTGTTTGGGGCCCAAAAAATATCCGATCTTCACGAAACATGGCGGGATGCTTCTTGACACTATTTTGAGTGTGTCATAGAAATTTCAGCTAGTTTGACCTTTTGAAGTTGGTCAACCCTTCCGTTGACTTTTCATGAAAATGGGCCCTTGCTTCGGCTGTTTAAGGCCCAAATGACTTTGGTTTAACTTGAAACTTGGAGGGACTGATGTCAAGGGTATCTTGGTATGTCCATCCAAATTTCATAAATTTTGGATTTCTAGAAGTAGGATTTCGAGTAGTGACTCAGTTATTGCATGTTCTAAGTCACTATTCACTTCACACTGTAGGTAGTAAGCTTGTTTTCTACCCAAGCAGCGTTCAATTGACTTGAAACTTTTGGGAACTAACTTTGAACATATTTTGAATCTCAGTTTTGAATTCCGTCCACTTTGTCTTCTTGGAAGTAAGATTTGATCAATGACCTCTATGGCTTAGGGGTCATTTGACTTTTGAGCTGACATGCAGTGGAAATGGCATCAGACGAAATCCGTTTGACTTGAAAAATTTGCAAAATCTCTTTGGAACATAACTGAAGCTTTGTGGCCAATTTTCATTGATTTTGGGCCTCAAGATGCAGGAATTTGGTCAGTGACCCCATGGGTTGGGGGTCAATGACCTAAAGTTAACATGTTTGTCAATTTTGAGTCAATTGATGTCCGTTTGACTCGAAATTTTGCAAAATCTCCCTCGAGCATAATTTGTGCTTCCTCTAAGAGTTTCAACTGATTTGATTTTCACGAGGTGTCACTTTGTACAGTGACCCTACAGAGCATAGTTGATAACCATCTGGACTGAATTTGGATCCAAATGATGTCCAAATGTTTTGAAATTTTAAAGGATAGTAATTGGGTGCATTTGAAGGCATTCCTCCAAGTTCGAGCTTGTTTTGACATGTAGCATCATCAATTTCCACAGTACCCCCAATGAGCTGGCAAACAGTCACTGAAGCTTGGTTTGAGCGGGATGAAGTCCAAATGCTTTGAAACTTTGAAACATCATTCCCAACCATGTCTTAAAGTTATTGTTGGAAGTAGGTGGGTCTCGTGGATAGATGTTCAAAACTTTTGACCCACTTGACCCAGGGATCAACTATTCATAAGACCAAAAACTCAATCCAGGATGCATTACCCTCAATTTCGTGACCATGTACAGTAAATATTCTATCTAAAAGACAGAATCAAACAGCACTAAATATCCATAATAATCTACGACATACAAGAAGTAGATCATACCTTTGGAGATATGTAGTGCTCTAATGGAGAAGTTGCGACTCTACTTGATGATGAGAATCTTCAACACCTCTTAGCCTTTCACGCTATGACCCGAACTGGATTTCTTTTTTCAAGAAGATTGGTGGAATCTTCAGGAAAAATCCCAACTCGAAACTCCAAGGAACTAGAAGAGAGAAGGAGAGAGAAACTCATGCAACTCTTGCACGAACAAGGTTTTGGGCGTGAGAAAGAGTCTTATTAGACGTCCAAGAGATTTTATATACTTTTAAATATCTTCCTTACTTAATTAAATTAGAAGTCTTACTTCCAAAGCAATTAGCAACTTTCTCTTTTCTAAAACCTTCTTTCTAGAGTTCAAGTCGGATTAGTATTTTCCAATAACTTGGGCTAGTGTAGGGAACACTAGGGATTCTTTAGAAAGCTGGCTCCAACTGGAACACCGTGACCCCACATCTCATGTGCAATTCGGGCCCACAGTTAATTGCAAATAACACCACATTATAAATGTAATTTTACTCCAGTCTTAGGAATTAAATTACAATAAAGACCCTAAACTTCCCAATTACCACAAGTAGGCCCCTCTATTAATATCCGTGGATCAGTTGGAATAAATCTGTCTCTTCCAATATAAGTTCTACATCTTATTATCCTTGAGCCCCAATTAATCACAGTAATCATCAGTACCATTCAATTAACTCTTAATTGAGATGGGTGCGCACTTACTAATGACAAATCCATTAATTGGCACAAGGGGATAATAGAGATAGATTCCATCTTGATCATTCAACATTCCCACAGTTCTACTACCACATACCTAAGACACCGAAGTGTTAACCTACAGTCGGCCTCACTCATTGGTAACTCAAAGCAAATGAGTAGATAGAAACTTGAGTTCATCAATGTCTAAGGGTTGAGAGCCTATTGCTAGGGAATTATGAGAGCATACCTTATTATTGAGACAGAATTCCATAAGGTGCATCTCATGGTCCTTCAATACATCTAATGTACCAGCACCGTGATCCAGAATCTTACATTCTGATGATTGAGACAAATCACACTATCTCATGGTGATCAAAGTGCTGCAACCTTATCAAATGAGATGCCTAGTCTCATTACTGGTTGTGAAGCTATTTAAGTATAAGATTTGTGACATATATCTCCCACGTGTGGATCTCATTCATGCACATATATCACATCTAATATACTAATGGGACCCGGTTCAACTCATGAACCATTATGTCATATGTATTGGTCATGTGCATGAAGTAGTAAAATAACATTCATCTCATGAAAGTAAAGCATGATATTATTGATAAATAAAGAAATTAATCAATTGATTACATCAACTGATGGATTGAGTCCACAAAATCTAACAATCTCCCACTTGGGCTCAATGCCAGTCAGGGTTACATCTCATGCCCATCCCTTTTACATGCTGCTCAAAGACTTTGGTATCGAAGTCTTAGTAAAGGGATCTGCCAAATTGTCCACAGAAGTTATCTTGGTAATAACAATATCACCTCTCTGCACAATCTCTCTGACTAAGTGATACTTCCTCTGTACATGCTTTTGGTTTTTATGGTTTTTGGGTTCCTTTGATTGAGCGACTGCCCCGCTGCTGTCACAGTAAACTGTGAGTAGCTACGTGCCAAAGGTACCACCCCAAGTTCCAAAAGGAATCTTTTAAGCCATACTGCTTCCTTAGCTGCTTTACAAGCTGCTACATATTCAGCCTCCGAGGTTGAATTAGCACTACATTCTTTTTTATACTCCTCCAGCTGATAGTTCCGTTTCCAAGCATAATTACATAACCAGAGGTGGATTTCCTAGAATCCTTATCTAACATAAAGTCAGAATCTGTGTATCCGACTGGAATCAACTCATCAGTGCTATAAATCAACATGTAATCTCTAGTCCTTCTCAAGTATTTGAGAATACATTTTACAGCAGTCCAATGTTTAGGTCCTGGATTAGATTGATATCTGCTGACTAGGCCCACTACATAACAGATATCTGGTATAGTACATAACATAGCATACATGAGGCTACCAACAGCCGAAGCGTATGGTATCGACCTCATCTACTCCTTTTCCTCGAGTGTCTTAGGACACTGATCCTTGAAAAGGTGCACTCCATGCCTGAAAGGTGTGATACCCTTCTTGGAGTCTTGCATTGCAAACCGTACTAGCACCTTATCTATGTATGTAGCTTGGGATAAGCCAATCATCCTATTTTTCCGGTCTCGATAGAGTTTGATCCCTAGGATGTAGCTAGCTTCTCTCAAGTCCTTCGTATTAAAAGTCTTGGCTAAACAAGCTTTTATTGTTGACAACATTCCTATGTTTTTCCCGAGAAGAAAGATGTCATCGACATATAAAACCAGAAAAACTACCCTGTTACCCTCACTTTTCTTGTACACACATGACTCATCCGGATTTTGAAAAAAACCAAATGACTTGATTGCCTGGTCAAAACGGATATTCCAGCTTCGGGATGCCTGCTTCAGTCCATAAATAGACTTCTGCAGCTTGCAAACTTTTTGCTCCTGGTTTTTAGCTACAAAACCGTCTGGCTGCACCATATAGATGTCTTCCTCAAGATGGCCGTTGAGAAACACCATCTTGACATCCATTTGCCAAATCTCGTAATCGAGATGAGCCGCAATGGATAAGTGTATCTGGATGGATTTGAGCATGGCTACTGGCGAGAAGGTTTCCTCATAATTGATCCCCTCTTTCTGAGTATATCCTTTCGCAATAAGCCTAACCTTATAGGTCTCCACTCTTCCATTTGGTCCTCTTTTTCTCTTGTAGACCCACTTGCACCCAATAGGTTTAATATTGGCAGGCAAGTCCGTAAGTGTCTAGACTTGATTTGAGTACATAGACTCCATCTCAGCTTTCATAGCATCTTGCCAGTGTCCTGAGTCTAAGTCATTGATTGCTTCATCATAGTTAGAGGGATCTTGTTCCGGCTCTTCTGGGATTACTTCATAAGACTCTCCCAAGAATGAGCACCTGTCAGGGGGTTTGACAATCCTCCCACTACGACGAGGTACTGGTGTAACTACTGGGTCTGGTAAGGGCGGTTCTTCCTCAAGTTCGATCATACTTGGATTTGGAATTGATTGCTCCTGAATCTCTTCCAAGATCACCTTTTCTAAAGATTTCCGGGCCATCATATAATCTTCCTCCAGAAAAACCACATTGGTGCTAACAGCACTTTTTGCTCTCTGGGATTATAGAATAACCAACCTTTAGTTCCTTTAGGATATCCTACAAATGTGCATACTTCCGACTTCGTTGCCAACTTATCCGTCTTAACCTTGAGCACGTGTGCTGGACAACCCCAAATGTGTAAATGTTGTAGACTAGGCTTTCGCCCAGACCACAATTCTCGGGGAGTCTTAGGTATAGACTTAGATGGTACGAGGTTTAGTATGTACATTGTAGTATCCAAAGCGTATCCCCAAAAGGATATAGGTAATCTTGAGAAACTCAACATAGACCTAATCATATCTAAAAGAGTCCGGTTCCTTCTTTCTGCTACTCCATTCTGTTGAGGCATACCAGGAGCAGACAACTGGGATAGAATCCTATTTTCTGATAAGTAACCCATAAAATCAGCAGAGAGATATTCCCCTCCTCAATCTAATCGAAGAGTCTTGATACTCTTACCTAATTGATTTTCCGCTTCCACTCGAAACTCTTTGAACTTTTTGAAAGCTTCGGACTTGCAGTGCATAAGGTATATGTAACCATATCTTGAGTAATCATCTGTGAAAATGATGAAGTACTCATATCCTCCTCTGGCCCTGAGATTAATGGGTCCGCAGACATCAGTATGCACTAATTTCAATAAATCTTTGGCCCATTACCCTTAGCTGAAAAGGGTCTTTTGGTCATTTTACCTTCCAAACAGGACTCACAGACAGGCATTGGTTCTACCACCAATGAAGGTAAGATACCATCTTTCACTAGCCTCTCAATCCTATTAAGGTTTATATGACCTAGCCTCAGGTGCCAAAGTTTTGTTGGATTAGATGAAGGTGACTTTCTCTTTAATGATAGTCTATTAATTGTTTTAGTATCATGTATCTCAAACATCGTGGGGTTTAACAAATAAAGTCTATTATTTACCTTACCAGAACATATGAAAGTACCATTCCTCTTTATGACAACTTCAGTACCAAAAGTAATAGAATAACCTTTATTCACCAAACTAGAAACTGAAATTAAATTCCGCCTTAAAGACGGTACATATAATGTTTCTGACAAAACCAATTTATTATTTGAAAAACATAAAGTAATGACTCCCACTGAAACAGCCTTCGCCTTAGCGTCAGATCCTAGGTTGACAATGATTTCTCCATCACTTAGCCTCCTGGTTTCCCTGAACCCCTGCAACGTATTACATATGTGATTAGTTGTCCCGGAATCCACACACCAGGATTCTGAAGTACCAGTTGCAAAACTAACTTCAAATATAAGTGACTCAATCATACCTGGGGTCTTTTTCTTAGACAGATATTCTGGACAATTCCTTTTACAATATCCTGTCTTACCACAATGGAAACACTTTCCTTTTGTCCCCGAACCCTTAGCTTTAGCCACGCCACCAGTTGGACCATTCTCCACCTTAGGATCCTTTGGAACTGATTTCTTTTTGCCTTTCCGCCCTTTGCCTTTCGGCTTGGACTTGGCATCTGACTTTTCTGTCATTAAGGCAGTTGGTTTTTTCTTCATAATCCCTTCAGTTGCTACCGGCTGACTAGATAGCTCAGCCAAAGTCAGATTCATTTTATTCATATTATAATTGACCTTGAAGTTGTTGAATGACTCTGGTAGTGACTCAAGGATTATGTCAATCTGCGATTCTGCATCAATCGCAGCTCCCAGTACATCTAACTCATTTAATGAGTTCATCATCTTCAACATGTGTTCCTGTACTGATGTACCTTTAGCCATCTTGGTGCTAATGAGCACCCTCATGGCTGCCTGCCTAGCAGGTCTGCCTTGTTCTGCAAACATCTCCAATAAGTTTGATATCATAGCATATGCAGTCTTATAAAATTGATGTTGGTGTTGTAGCACACTAGACATGGATGCCAGAATGTAACATCGGGCCATCTCATCGTCTTTGGCCCATTTGGTGTAAAGGTCCTTTTCTGCTTCTAATGCATTTGGGCCAGGCTCTTCAAGGGGGTTTTTGGTAAGGACATATTTATATCCTGAAGCTGTCAGGACAATATCCAGATTCCGTTTCCAGTTTACATAGTTGGATCCCACCAACTTATTCTGGTTGAGGATGGTTGCAAGTGGATTGAAAGTATTGGAATTCATGCTTGTAATACTGTAGCACATAACCATACATTCAATTAATGAATTTAAATGATATTAGGGTTTAGTATTCTACCAAATTTATGTGGGAATCCTCATAACCACAAAATTCAGAATACATCGGAATCCCAATCCTGCGGGGTATGCCTCCTTGGGGAGTGCGAATACCTCCTAGACTGGTGTGGATCAAAGTTGGTCAAAATTGGGATTAAGACTATCTATCCATGATCCCCTTCATTCATTACTATCTAGGTATCTTATACCAAATAATGTATGACTCCCGATTAGTTTCGGTTTCTAAAATACATGAGGCAAATCCTTGGGGATACTACATCATTATTTTAGTTAAGTGTGACCCACCAACTAGCATTGCATGACAACCGTTATGGGCAGCTCCTCCTTGGGGAGTGGGCTCCCACCCCGTCTCATCAACACTATCCATAGGAGATCCATATCCAGTATCCAGATAAATACAAGCCCTCGGTGGGGAATGGCCATTTTCAAAATGACGCAAGGCTAATACTTTCCTTACAATGGACTTATGGTGGAAAACCATGGGGATTTGTATATATATAAATGCCCTGCTCCCACTTAATATTTTAGAGTTGAGGATTTCCTTATAGGTGTATAGGTCCATCAAATATAGGTATAAATTCATCTCATGGTACGACCAACAATTGGTTTCAAGTCAAGTTATTTTAAGGAAAGTCCAGTTTCTAAAATTAGTATTACCAGTAGATCCATCTCATGGGCCCACCAACTCTAATTAGAACCCTTTCCAAAAATTAATTTGATTTGACCAATTTTGGAATTTGCTATGTTTGGATCAGATATGGAAATACTCTAAAATAAGCATTCAACCATAAATAGAAAGTGCTATAATAAAAAACTAGTCCTCTCCTCCACATGGCCCAGGCGGAAAAGACTTCTTGAACTTCTAGACTTTCCAAAACTTTGGGATTCCTCAAACTCTTTGGGCATCTCCAAAACACCTTTTGGTAATCTTCAAACTCTTTGATTAGGAGTCCAGCTTCTTTTTCCTTCTTTGTTTCGGACATCTCCAGAATTTGCAAATTTTTTTAAAAAATACATAAATTCCTATGTCTTTATAATGAAACTTACATGGTAATCTAAACATGGAAATAAAGGGGCTATAGGGAAATTCACCATGCCTTGCTCTTTCATAGGAAACCAAGGAAACCATGATGCCCTTTACACTTAGCCACAAATAAACCAATAAGTAAAAGGAAAGAAAATTCATGTGGACCATATGGAGAGGACATTATGACCTACAAGTTAGTATCTCATACAACAAAGCATCTCACAAAACCAGGTTGCCAAACCACAATGGAAAAACAAGATGCCAAATGTTTGCCACCACAATACAAGATCCCCTACGCAAAGGGGGTCCAGGGACAGCGCCCCCGGCGGGGGTCGAGCTAGCCGATCTGGTCGGGTGGCAACAACAACTCAGACCAAGAACAAAATGATTCTGCCTGGATTCGGCTAGCCAATCTGGTCCCTCCGGCTAGCCAACAGCCATAGTGGTCCGTGTGACTAACCGACCTGACGAATCCAGAAATTTGGGTTTTTTCAGATTCAGCTCCTGCTGTTCCCAAACACTTCTAATGATCTCAGTATGTTTCTAATGGCATCTTACCATTCTCCTATCATGATTAAAACCTTTTGTGACTTTCTAAACATGGATTTACTACAAAAGCAAGCAAACCTAATAAACATTGATCCGTTCATAGCCCTTGCTCTATCATCTTCACATCTCATGCAAAGATTAGAACAAGATTACTGATCTAACATGATTAAAGATGAGGTATGGCTCTGATACCAATTGTTGGAAGTAGGTGGGTCTCGTGGATAGATTTTTAAAACTTTTGACCCACTTGACACAGGGATCAACTATCCATAAGACCAAAAACCCAATCCATGATGCATTACCCTCAATCTCGTGAATATGTACAGTAAATATTCTATCTAAAAGACAGAATCAAACAGCACTAAACATCCATAATAATCTACGACATGCAAGAAATAGATCATACCTTTGGAGATCTGTAGTGCTCTAATGGAGAAGTTGCGACTCTGCTTGATGATGAGAATCTTCAACACCTCTTAGCTTTCCACGCTATGACCCGAATTGGATTTTTTTTCTCAAGAAGATTGGTGGAATCTTCAAGAGAAATCCCAACTCGAAACTCCCAGGAACTAGAAGAGAGAAAGAGAGAGAAACTCGTGCAACTCTTGCACGAACAAGGTTTTGGGCGTGAGAGAGTCTCATTGGATGTCTAAAGAGATTTTATATATTTTCAAATCTCTTCCTTGCTTAATTGAAATAGAAGTCTTACTTCCAAAGCAATTAGCAACTTTCTCTTTTCTAAAACCTTCTTTCTAGAGTTCAAGTCGGATTAGTATTTTCCAATAACTTGGGCTAATATGGGGAACACTAGGGATTCTTTAGAAAGCTGGCTCCAACTGGAACACCGTGACCCACATCTCATGTGCAATCCGGGCCCACAGTTAATTTCAAATAACACCACTATATAAATGCAATTGCACTCCAGTCTTAGGAATTAAATTACAATGAAGACCCTAAACTTCCCAATTACCACAAGTAGGCCCCTCTATCAATATCCGTGGATCAATTAGAATAAATCTGTCTCTTCCAATATAAGTTCTACATCTTATTTTCCTTGAGCCCCAATTAATCACAGTAATCATCAATACCATTCAATTAACTCTTAATTGAGATGGGTGCGCACTTACTAATGACAAATCCATTAATTGGCACAAGGGGATAATAGAGATAGATTCCATCTTGATCATTCAACGTTCCCACAGTTCTACTACGACATACCCAAGACACCGAGGTGTTAACCTACAGTCGGCCTCACTCATTGGTGACTCAAAGCAAATGAGTAGATAGAAAATTGAGTTCATCAATGTCTAAGGATTGAGAGCCTATTGCTAGGGAATTATGAGAGCATACCTTATTATTGAGACAGAATTCCATAAGGTGCATCTTATGGTCCTTCAATACATCTAATGTACCAGCACTGTGATCCAGAATCTTACATTCTGATGATCGAGACAAATCACACTATCTCATAGTGATCAAAGTGCTGCAACCTTATCAAATGAGATGCCCAGTCTCATTACTGGTTGTGAAGCTATTTAAGTATAAGATTTGTGACATATATCTCCCGCGTGTGGATCTCATCTATGAACATATATCACATCTAATATACTAATGGAACCCGGTTCAACTCATGAACCATTATGTCATATGTATTGGTCATGTGCATGAAGTAGTAAAATAATATTCATCTCATGAAAGTAAAGCATGATATTATTGATAAATAAAGAAATTAATCAATTTATTACATCAACTAATCAATTTATTACATCAACTGATGGATTGAGTCCACAAAATCTAACAATTACATCAACTGATGGATTGAGTCCACAAAATCTAACAGTTATCACATGACTTTCATCCACTTTGGTGATCCAGAACCTTGAGTGTGTTCAGTGACCCCTAGTTTCTGAGTCAATGAACCCTGAATTTGGTATTTGGTGAGTTGAGTGACAAAACAAAGTCCACTAACTCTGAAGTTTGAAGTGCTATATTCTGAACTCATCTGAGGTCTTTTGAATCGATTACACCAACTTTGAACATTTGGATGCAATATTTGACTTGCTATTCCACAATCTCATGGTTTATGTATCTTTGGTTTGGAATTTGCTTGTAATGTCTTCGTTGCAATATTTGTAATTTTTTATGGGTAACAGGTAGGTGACCTCAGATAAGTGACTTCTAGGGGATAAGATCACTTAACCCTATATCATGCCTAATAGTTAAATAACAAATAAATTAGTATGTGAATTGGTTCTGAAAATAAGATGGGTTCCGTTCTTAAGAAAAGTTAGCTAAATATACACATGGGAATTGGATTGGGCTCGGTATGGGAATGAGAGTTATGGGATGCAATAACATGACAAATACGGAAAGTAGGATAATACTATTGTGGGCTCTCATTATCACTGTGAAAGAAGGTTTATCCCCTTGTGTATACTTAACTATCTATGACCATAGGTGGTGTAGAGTTTACCTTTTATAAAAATGGAAAATATTACCTGAGCATAATGTACCTTTAAATTATGCAACATTATGATTTTAATTGTTAATGGTATGGGTATTGTGAGTTGATGATTTCATGGCATGATTTCATTGAGCATTTTTGAGTACTTGTATACGTATGTATTCATAGATATATATATATATATATGTAAATATATATTAGACCAATTGCAATTAGAGGTGGACGTACGCCATTGGACCAGCTTATATTGTGCGATATAGTATATAGCTATGCTGTTTGTTATATTTGGTGGCAATACCGGTGTTTATATATTGTATCTGACCGGAATACTCATGTTTGTGCACTCATTGCACTTGCTGGGCATTCAGTATATTGGTTTAATATATAAATGTGGATTATTTAAGTTGTCTAACATCGTCAGTTGTATTTACCTTTTGAAAGATTATGTCAATCTGATTTACTGCTTTTGGTGTTTACGTCCCAATGCTCATGTAGATCCGAAAGGTTAGAAGCAGCAATAGATTCAGCCAAATGGCGGAGTTGCTGAGTAGAGCATTGATGACATCGTCTAAGATGTCCTAGTAGTGATGATTAGATATGAACATTAGACTTTTGTAATATTCCCTATTTTTGGGCCATTAGTGTAGCCATTAAATTTATTTGTTTTGAAATCATAATTCTTAATTGTTATGCTTCAGAGTAATTGACCATTGATTTTGTTATTATTGTGATTTCTTTATATGGTTTATATACGATACTCAGCTGTGCTTGATATGGATTTTCAGGTCCGCTTGTGAGTATGTTTACTTAATCAACAAGTATAGCGTCACTAAGGACTTTGATCCACCCAAAATTGGGGCCAATAAATTAGCCCTAATTCTCACACTCCTAAGACCAAGTTTGGATCCTGCCTAGTTTTAAGGGCGTGACAGAAGGTATTAGAGAGGTTAAGTTTCTAGAAGATTTAAAAGATACTAAAAACATAGGTCCGATGTGAGGATTAGAAAATTTAAAGGGAATCTTAGCTATAGATGCTTAGAGTTTTGTATATGAATTTAGTGATGTTTAGAGTCTACATGGGTGTGTTTAGCTTCCACATTCTAGATCATTTAGTCTCTAATAATTGGTTATTTTGCAAACATGGCACCTAAGACAAGGAAAACGAAAGGTAATCCGCCCTCTGATGAATTGGATGTGCCTAGTGGAATGGCTAATGACCTGATGCAAACCCTACTTCAAGCTATGCTAGCCCACTAAGAACATCAAGGCCACAAATAACCTAATTACCAAACACAATACAAAGAGTGAGTCAACCCCATGTGGTGCATACAGTGCCACCTTCGCCTCTGCCATTGCCACTGCCACTGCTGCCTCCGCCGTTTGTGGTATGACCTCAGGTGGTAGACCAAGCAGCATTCCAAATTAGTGTAATTGAGGCTTTGTAAAGGATTGTACAGCCTCAGATTGTAGTTACCCACAGACCACAAGATCCCAATGATATATTTTAAAAGTTTAAGGAAAGGGGACCACCCGAGTTTAATGGGGGTGAAAATCCAATGGTATCAAAGGAGTTTGTGATTCGGGTTGAAAACATATTCGAAAATTTAATCTGCACAAGGATGCAAAAAGTTAAATAGGTTGCTTCAATGTTTTGGGATGTAACTAACAAGTGGTGGGCCACTGTTAAGGAAGCATATGATGAGATAACTAAGGAAATGAGTTAGACTACTTTTCGCAACCAATTCTGCTAAAAGTAGATATCAGAACATGTTTGTATTTAGAAGAGGATAGAGTTTGACAACTGAAGCAAGGGAACTTGTTTGTTCTTGTATATGAGATGCAGTTTATTCATCTCTCTCATTTTGCACCAACACTCATCACTCTAAAAGTGAGAGGATTCAACAATTTCTCGATGGTCGTTGACAAGATCTTTTGTTGCATGCCAAATCACTAGTTCTAAACACCTACCAGGAGTATTTGGAAAAGGCAGATTGGGCCAAAAGGTGATTGGCCACATGGGCCCTTCAAGCTAACCCAAGCAAAAAGCTACACAGTTTCTGGCCTCGCACACTAATGCAAAAAGCAAAAAGGGTGTCTTATGGCATTTGTATTAATAATCACCCAACATCTAAGTGTTGGAGGTAGATAGGAGGGTATTTTCAGTGTAGAGACACTAGTCATCAAGTGAAGGACTACCTTAAGAAGAAAGGTTAACAGTATTGGTAAACATCAGCACAGGGAGCTCCAATGCAAGCTTAGCCTTTGAGGTAGATAGACCCAGCTCTGCTATAGTAGCCATAACTGCATGCACTGTAGCAATAGATGTAGTATACTGACCTCCCTAGCAAACTTGACCATAGAGAGGACCATAATGAACTCGATAACCTAACAGACAGCAACCAAGGCCCCAGTAGGTAGGCAAATTATATGTTACAACCCAAGATTAGGCTGATATTGTAGAGAACATTGTTGAAGGTACTATTTCTATTTGTGATAACGATGCTAAGGCTTTATTTGACCCTAGATCTACTCATTCTTATATCTCCCCTAAATTTGCCTCGAACAGTGGTGTTAGAGCAATGGAGTTACCATTTGATTTAGTTCTGACTACCCCAGTGAGTAAGAGAGTGAGTTGTTAGGAGTACTACCCTGATTGCAAAGTGATGATAAGTGGTTTTGTATTAAAGGCTAACCAAATACTATTATTAATGAATGATTTTGATGCCATCGTATGTGTGGATTGGCTTGCTACTCATAATGCGGTGATGGATGCCTTGTTAAGATAGTTAAGTTGAAAGCTGATGATGGCACCATTGTACAATTTGTAGGAGCAAAGAAGAAAGTGTTTACCCAGATGATCTCAACCATTAAGGTTACTGAGTTGATGATGAAAGGTTATGAAAGGTATCTAGGGTTTATCTCGGAGAATAAACAGACTAAAGCAGCGGAGAAGACACCAGTTGTGTCTGAGTTTCCAATTGTTTTTCTTGAGGATATTCCAGGATTATCACCAGTCATTGAGAATGATTTTACAATTGAGCTTATGCCAGGCATAGCTACGATCTCTAAAGTCCCTTATAGGATGGCCCAAGTTGAGTTAATAAAACTCAAAGAGCAATTGCAGGAGTTGTTAAATTAGGGTTTTAGTAGATCAAGTGTCGCTTCTTAAGGGGGCTCCAATTTTATTTGTTAAGAAAAAGGATACTTCTATAAGAATGTGTATTGATTATAAACAGCTTAACCAATTAACCATCAAGAATAAGTACCTTTTACCTAGAATTGATGAATTGTTTGATTAGTTGCAAGGTACCCAATATTTTTTCAAGATTGATATGAGATTAGGATATCATCAGTTGAGAGTAGAAGATTAGGATGTTCCAAAAACTGCCTTCAGAACTAGTTATGGTTACTATGAATTTCTGGTGATCCTTTTTGGATTAACAAATGTGCTGGCAGCTTTTATGGCCATGATGAACAGAGTATTTGCACAATACTTGGACCAATTTGTGGTGGTATTTATCGATAATGTACTTGTGTATTCGAAGAGCCAGGAAAGCATGCTTAACATCTTCGTACCTCATTGCAATGTTAAGGGAGCACCAATTGTACACTAATAAAAGTAAGTGCGAGATTTGGGTAGAGTAAGTAAGATTCCATACTCATATCATCTCCAGGGAAGGTTTATTGGTGGACCCAAAAAAGATTGAGGCTGTGGTAAAGAGGGAAAGGCCAAAAACAATGTTGGAAATTTGAAGTTTCCTAAGCCTAACAGGTTATTATCACAGATTCGTGGAAAAATTTTCCATGATAGCTGCTCCACTAATGAAATTAACTTATAAGGAAGTTCCCTTTGTATGGAGTGGTGAATGTGAGCAAAGCTTTCAAGAGTTAAAAATGAGATTGACCACAGCTCCTGTATTAACCTTATCTGCAGGAAGTGATGGTTTTGTGATTTTTATTAATGCATCTGGAGTTGGACTTGGTTGTGTCTTCATGCAAATGGAAAGGTAGTAGCTTATGGGTCAAAATAGTTGAAGAAGCATGGACGAAAGTATACAACTAATGATTTAGAGCTAGCAATGGTGGTTTTTACTTTGAAGATGTGGAGGCACTACCTTTATGGAGCCACAATTGAAGTGCATTTGGATCATAACAGTCTTTAGTACCTCTTCGCACAAAGTGAACTGAACATGAGACAGAGGAGATGGATGGAGTATAGCAAGGACTATGATTTTGGGTTGAAGAAGCATCCAAGGAAGGCTAACATAGCAGTAGATGCATAAGTCTAAAAGCAACATTCACTGGTAGAATGATTGCAGAGTATTTTTGGGCTCGGTGTTTGAAAGATATGGATGTATATTTCCAGCTTATTAGTGAATGGGCAATGTTAGCAAATATAATATCGTGGGAACTTGAGCTCCTTCCAAGGTTAAAGAACATCGGCTATTAGACCTAGAGATAGAAAGAATTAAAGATCATATGGATGGAAGACCCAATTTAAAGTTTGATGATGCTATTTTGTATTGTAAAGGCAGAATTTGTGTACTTGATTTTTTAGACTTGAATGATGAAATTATGGCAGAGGCACACCATACTCGGTATTCTATCCATCTTGGCAGTACTAAGATGTATCAAGATCTGAAGAATCATTACTGGTAGAAGAATATGAAAAGGATATCACAAAATTTTGTTGCAAATATGTGGTTTGCCAGCAGATTAAAGCAAAATATAAAAGACTCCTAGGTCTTTTCCATCAGTTAGAGATTCCTTAGTGGAAATTGGAACACATAACCATGGATTTTGTGTTGAGATTGCCTAGTACCTAGAGGGGGTTTGATGCAATTCTAGTGATAATGGTTTGTTTAACCAAGTCAGCTTACTTTGTACCATTTAAGACTAGTCAAGAAATGGAGAAAATGACAAATCAGTTTTCATATCAAGGAGGTGGTAAGATTTCATGGAGCACCAGTTTTTTTTCTCTCCGATCAGGATAGTAAGTTCATATCTCGGTTTTGGGTATCGCTGCAATAGCGAACTTTGGGAACCAAGTTAAGTTTAGTACAGCTTACCATCCCTAGACTAATGGACCAGCAGTGCATATGAACCAGACTTTGGAGGATATGTTAAAGGCATGTATCTTGGATTTCAAGACCAATTGGGATGAAAGTTTAGCTCTGTGTGAATTTACGTATAACAACGGCTATCATTCTAGCATTAGCATGGCAGCTTTTGTGGCGTTGTACGGGAGAATATGTAGGATCGCTATATGTTGGGAAAATTTTAGAGCTCGCTATTTTCATGGACCATCTATGGTTGGAGAATCTAGTGAGAACATCAAATAGATTCGGGAAAGGTTGAAGATAGCTCATAGTCACCAAAAGAGTTACACAGATAAACGAATGAGAGATTTGAAGTTTGAGTTGGGGATCATGCATTTGTAGCTGTCACCTGTGCATGGTACTTTCTAGTTTGGGCAGAAAGAGAAGCTCTCTAGGAGATATGTTGGACCATTCCAGATTATCAATAAGGTCAATGATGTAGCCTACCACTTAGCACTGCCGCCGGAGCTCTTAGGTGTTCATAATATTTTTCATGTCTCTATGCAAGGAAGTATGTGGCGGACCCTTCACACGTGTTACAGTATGAACACCATTGTAAGTGCAGGACGATACGACCTACACCGAGCAACTAGTGGGGATTGTTGACACTAAAGAACAGGTGTTGAGGAGCCACATCATTCACTGGGTGAAGGTTTAATAGAGACATCATCGCCTAAAGGAAGCTACTTGGGAGCTTAGAGATAAAGTGAATAAATAGTATTTGGACCTTCTTCCTAAGGTATGTCACTCATTTAAAGAACTAATTGTTCTTTAAGGGGGGTGAGATGTTAGGCCCTAGATCTTTTAGTTATGGGTCAGTCGATTTATCGGGTTCAAGTCGAGTTCAAAATGTTAGATAGATGTTTGATATGCCATTTTAGGAGGTTTGGGTCATTGCATGCATGGCATTCTGTGTAGGGCACATTGGAGATGGACTGGTCAAACCATTTGGGCTTTGGAACCAAGTTATTGGACGTTTGTGAGCGAAAAGCCTTTTTTTCCAAATTTTCTAAAACCCAGTAAAGAGTAAGTAGCCCTTTCTTGTGATTTATATGAACCCTTACGTGAACTTAACCCTACTGAATCCTCTGATTGTTTTCTCTTTGTAAAATCTCTTTCTTCCATTCCTCTTTCCTGTAACCAAAGATGTAACAAACAAGATTCCCGAGATCAAGAAGATCTGAACATAGGCATCTCTTCTCCTTCTTCCCCTCCCTTGTCTAGTTTGATATTGTCTACAATCCCAATAAGTATTAACCTCTTAGGCTTTCATATAGTTTCTTTAAATTTATTATGGCATGCTTACTAGCTTGAGCAGATCTGTGCATTTCTTGAATCTGTAGGATTTCTAATAGAGGAATCAAATCCAGATAAGATTTGTCTATGATTGGATCCACCCATAGCAAATCTAAGTTTTAGTATAGAGATTCGAGGTAAGAGGAAAACTACAAATAATGTTTACTTGTTTAGTTTATTAAATCCTATGGGTTAAATTTGATTTAAATGGTTGAGTTTGATTTGTTAATTTGAAATCTGGAGTTTCGATTGTGTAAGGTTGAGTTTTGAGAAAAACCAAAAAGGGGGTGGAATCGTGCGTACCTATGGCTAAGTCATAGGTCAGGCTATGCCAGGCTATAGCTCACTCTTCAGTGAGTTGATTTGGTGAGATTGTTTTACAACGAGCCTTATGGCTAACCGTAAATGCTCTTACAGCTATGTCGGAAGAGGACCTATGGCTACACTGTAAGACCGGCCAGCTAAGCCATAAGATTAACTACGACTAAGTCGTAAAATGTCCACAGTTAAGCCATGAGTGCCCAAAACCTCTAATAGTATGGTAGGTGTCAAAATTGATGACCACAATTAAAGGGCTTAGCTACACGGACTGCACTACAGGTAAGTGACCTCATGTAAGTCACTTCTAAGGGGTAGGATCACTTAACTCAATATCATGCCCAATGGTTAAATAACAAATAAATTAGTATGTGAATTGCGTTTATAGTTAAGTGACCTCATGTAAGTCACTTCTAGGGGGTAGGATCACTTAACCCGATATCATGCCCAACGGTTAAATAACAAATAAATTAGTATGTGAATTGGGTCTGAAAATAAGATTGGGTTCCGTTCTTAAGAAAAGTTAAAAAAATACACATGGGAATTGGATTGGACTTGGAATGGGAACGAGAGTTCCGGGATGCAATATATGATAGACACTGAAAGTAGGATAATAGCATCATGGGCTCTCATTGTCATTGTAAAAGAAGGTTTGTTCCCATGTGTATACTTAACTATTTGTAACTATTAGGTGGTGTAGAGCTTAGCTTCAGTAAAAATGAAAAATATTACCTGAGCATAATTTACCTTTAAATTATGCAACATTATCACTTTTATTGTTAACGGTATGGGCGTTGTAAGTTGAGGATTTCATGGAATTATTTCATTAAGTATTTGTATATGCATGTATTTATATTTATATAAATATATATCTGATCAACAGCAGTTGGAGGTGGACGTATGCCATCGGACCAGCGTATACTATATAATATAGTATATAGTTGTGCTGTTTGTTAAATCCAGTGGGAATACCGATGTTTGTATATTATATTTGACGGGAATACCCATGTTTTAGCATTCATCGCATTTACTCAGCATTCAATATATTGGCTTAATATATAAATGTGGATTATCTAAGTTGTCTAACATCATTATTTGTAGTTTACTCTTGTAAAATTATATCAATTTGACCCACTATTTTTGGTGTCTAGGTCTTGATGCCAGTGCTGAACCGGAGGGTCAGAAGACGCAAGAGATTCTGTCAAATGGTGGAGTTGCTGAGTAGAGCACGGATGACAGCATCTGAGATGTCCTAGTAGGGATGATTAGATTGGAACATTAGACTTTTGTAATAAGGCCATGTTTGGAGGCCATTAGTGTAGCCATTAAATTTATTTATTTTAAAGTTATAATTCTTAATTATTATGCTGTGGAGCACTTGACCATTGATTTAATTAATATTGTGATTTGTTTATATGGTTTGTATATGATACTCAGCTGCTAAGTATGTGGATTTTTAGTTCCACGTGTGATTATGGTTGCTTAATCAACAAACATAGCCTCACGAAGGACTTCGATCCACTAAGAATTAGGGCTCATGTTATATATTCAACAAAATTTTAAATTAATCCTAATTCTCACAACCCCAAGACCGGGTTTGGATCCGGCTTAATTTTGGAGTCATGACACATTCACGCATGTTCTCAATAAATTTCCTTTTCCTAAATATATAAAATAACTTCTTTTCGAGAATAATGCTGAACGGCCAATACAGATACATTGATAACAGAGGAAAGGTGTCCTACTAATAATTCTTAGCAGACAGAGAATATTGAACTGGTGATAGCTGCAGATAATACTCAGATACATCTTCTATTAGCTTTATCAAATGATTCAAATCTCTACAGCCCACAGTTTGGGTGTTAGTAATTGATTGCAATCATGGAATGAAATCTTTAAAATTTTTTATTGCATTAAAAAACAATCTAAAGAATAGAATGTGACCATCTAATTGTCTCAGTCTCAGCCAAAATTGCTTATTGCAATCTCCAAAAGTGACATCTGCAAATAAGAAGTCTGCAATGGCCTGTCCCCTTTTTATTAGACTTTGGGAATTCATTATCGGTAACTAAACTTTTATTAAACAAAAAAGAGACATACAAAAAGATAACTAAACTTTTATTAAACAAAAAAAAAGACATACAAAAAGAAATCAACACAAAGAGATTGTATATAAGCCTTATACCAAATACACCATCACCAAAAAGAAACAAACGCAATAAGAAAACACCAAACACCAATTAAAGGAGCAGGACGATTAACTCTTTGCTTAGCTAGAGAGTACCCACTAGATCGTAAGGATAGGAGATGATATTGCTTAAACTCCATCCAAAAAGAAAAAGTGAAAGCTCTAATGATGTGGTTGAGCACATTCCAGAATCACATGAAAAGGTAGAATTTAAAAGAAGAACGTACCATAAAGCCCTGCTCTTGGTAAAGAGTTGGGAAAGAAGTACTAGAGAGATTCTCGATCAAAGTCTGAAAATCAGGGCTCCTCAACTCACACGTGATATTAAGAGTGACAAATAGGTTGGGTCTAGGTCGGACTAATTTCTATCCAAACCCAAAAATAAAATAAAATAAAATAAAACCTAGATGCCAATGGACATGGCACACAACCCAAATTTGGACCTAATGAAGAGTGGGTCTGGGTAACTTGAAAGAATACTTACTAAAACAAGGTCACTTTACCAATGACCCCTTGTTTGTTTCTCGCTCCATGTGTGCAAGTGCTTGCGTGGAGTAAAAAAAAAAAAAAAAGGAACTTACCTAACTAGGGTCACTCAACCAGCTATCCCTTGTTTATTTCTTTTGTCCTTTCCTATATGCTAGGTGCTCAAATAACACACCGATCTCACACACATACACTCATGTCATCAACCATGGGAACAAGCTGGTGGCATTTTTGTTCATCCATATCTAACTCCGTTTCTTGGGATTATTTCCGTGTGGATGTCTTTCTACCCTGCATTTACTCAAAAACTGTCTCCAAAAATATATTTACCATATAGCTGTTTGTACAAAAAAAAAATATGCTCGGAAAAAAGTTAATTTTACCCTTATACTTGCGATATCCTAAGGCAGTATCCTACATCTGTAGGATATTGCACTGTGTGATATCCAACATGTATAGGATATTAAACTATGCGATATCTTAAATATGTAAGAAATTGAATATAATTCAAAAAATTTCACCCATCTTGGGGGAAATGTTTTTCATCTTCTTCCAATAAACAAAAAAGATTAGCCACGCAGTAAATGGTCTTTTACTAAGGTCTTCTTCCTCTTTCCTGTCATTTTGTCCTTTTTAATCTTACCAATTGTCATGCCTCAAACCCGAGAATTTCAGATTAAGGTGGATCCCAAGATGTGACACGTGTGACCACGGAAATTTGCACTATGTCAAGATACATACAAACTACCACAAGGATGATTCCACAGGTATATGTGAGGAAGATCTATAAACATATATCAATCAATTGAATAATAAAGCAGAAACCTATGAAGTACACTTATAGTTGTCATAATTGCTAATAAAAATGTTCATTCATTAATATATATTAGAGTTTTTTAAATAGTCCATCTACATGCACATGATATATACAAGATGCAAAAACATATACCTAAATCCAAAATGACATGTCTATCAAATGATGACACCAAAATGGTATGATGATGATGGAATGATCTACCCACAAGCCAAACCATGGCTACTCCCTAAATAATCCAAAATGAACTATGTAACGCACTACGTAGGATGACTCCTCATTTCACTCATCTACACATCGAGGTACCTTTGTGGTCCCTCCGGGGCCGTGTCGACCGCCGTGTCAGTAATGGAATCTATACTTACAACACCAATGGTAGTACTATTAACACGACGGTTAAGCAAATATAAGAGAATGTAAAACTATCATGATGTATCAACTGAATTAAAAGACATATTAATTGAAAGAGAGCAATTATGGAAGCTAGGCATTTGTGTATAAGAATAAGCATGAATAAAGAAACATAAATGAATACAGTAATATACTAGTTGGCATCCACGATGCTATCTTCTCTCTATAAAAAGCACATATCGTAGGTGGAAAATCACTAGCAATCGGGCCATGATCCGTCTAGATACTCGAAGAGAGCCGACCAACTCCTCACACAACTACTATAGTAGGTGATAGATGGAACACCTTAAGTTGGACCCGTCAAACCTCCTATTGGTATAAGTTAAGTGGTGCCGACTCAATATATCAATACTAATTAAGATTCATAACTTTTATTCTTAACATACGTTGAGATTGTCTTATACTTATACAGAAGTGTATATCAGTCTTGAGATCATATACCATCATAAAATTAGAATTGAATAAAGTAATTGAAAATAAAACAATGCATACTAAAATGAGCCAATAGTGTTTGAACCCTCTCAACCTTGGTTACCCCTTTCTTAGCTCACGGGCTCATGCTCAGTGGAAGCTCAGTCCTTGATTTTGCCTCAAGGTTCACCCAAGAAAAATGGGCACATGATTTAAATCATGTTCAGGATAAGGATTACCTTAACAATATGAATGCATTTGAATTGAGAGGTTAACAAGGATATTTACTAGCCAACCCTAACTAGGATAATCTATGTTTCCTTAGTCATTCAATCTAGTGTATTTATAAAACGTCCAGTGTCTATGTGTTACCAAAATCTTAGTGTTACATTATATAAGCAATGGTCACCACTTCTTATGCAAACACCCACGACATGACGTCAGAAAAATAATCAGAAAATCAAGAGGGAAAAAGTGACAACTCCACATTCTTCCTTCTTAGTATTTAAATACCGTTGAGCTAATTTATTTTAGGTAAAGGTACCACTTCTAAGGGCCTACATGGCCTTTGTTTATATTTAGTTTTCTAAGGGTAGGATCTGCTCAAAAGATATCTCTAAGGTCTTAAAAGAAGCCTAGGATGACCACTGATTAATCCCCATATAAAATAAAGAAAATAAATTGTTAAAATTCAAAAGGGGCTCCCGATCGATTGAACACGTGTCCGATCGATCGGACACCTCCCAGAAGCAGAATCCGATCAATCGAACCCTTGTCTGATCGATCGACCCTAGAGCTTTTGGTTCAGGGCAAAGTCAGTTTCAAACCGACTCTTCTCTTTTCACCCTGGTTTCCTCCACTTCAATTTACCAACCAAACCCTTTAACACCTTCATAACACCACAATGGAGTGTCTGCTCCATCCATTTCTATCATGCCTGCATAATTCCATTCGCATTAATCATTAACATTTAAACCATTTTAATTAAAGAGTAAAAGAGTTGTAGATTGGCAAGGGTAAGAGAGTTCATCTAGAATCAACATAATTAAGTATGCATCTAGCAAAATATACACTAATACTTGCCTCTAGCTCAGTGCTTCACCAAAATCAAGTTCTATTTTGGTTCAATGGTGGACAAAGCCTCAGTAGAACCAACCCTAAGACTTGCAATTGGTGAAATGAGTATGAGATGCATCATGTAACAAAATTGCATCTCCTTAACTCTATTTAACCCAAAGAAATTAAGTAGTGATGGAATCCTTACCTTGGAGAGCTGTAGAGAAGAAGAGGAGACCAAATTTAGGATTCTAATGGAGAAGAAGCACATGTGGGTGAAGAAAGAGGAGTATGAAACATTGTGCTTCTACATGCAAGGCTCCAAGATCCAAATTCTAGCTCTAGCTTGAAGAGGAGATGGTAGAAGAGTAAGAATAATGGAGAAAGAGATGTTGCTCCAGCAGTGGTTAAGAAAGAATGAATAGGGAAGGGTGGTTTAAGTTAGTTTTAAATCAAAGTTCCTAGGACTTGCAAGCAAGTCCATTGGTTTGAGGGATTACAATTTGAGTTAATTGAACTCTAGTTGAACCAAGGTGAATCCGAATTGGGCTAGGTCAAATATGAAAGATGACCCACAAGATGAAATACACAAGATGGAATCACTGTGATGCCAATATGATGCAAAACCATACAACTCTAGATTACAAGAAGGTCTTTGACTACCTAAGTAAAGTTCGAACCCAACCTAAGTACCTATCCATGACTCGATCCTAAGGAATTTGGGTTGAATTAGCCAAATTATGTATTAATTAAGGTAAAATAAGATTAATTATAGTAACTATGATTAGTTCGGGTTCAGACCTTACATTCTCTCCCTTTTTAAGATCATTCGGTCCTCCGAATGTAGCATACCTCAAGTAAGAGTCCTGGATACTTCTCCTAAACTTGTTCCTCAAGCTCCCATGTCGCTTCTTTTGATCTATGGTTCTCCTAAATAATTTTGACCCATTTAATGGTATGAGTATGCAACACTTAGTCTTTTGTATCAATGATGTGAAAAGGATGCTCTTGATAGCTTGCATTTGAGTTCACTTGAATATCATCAATCTCAAGAACATGAAAAGGCTTTAGAAGGCACTTCCTAAGCATTGACAAGGGAGCACATTGTGAACTCTTACAAATTGAGGTGGTAATTCGAGCCTATAAGCCAAATCTCCAACTTTGCTCTTTTTTTCACTAGGACCTACAAATCGGGGAACAAGCCTGCATTTCTATCCAAACCTGAGGTACCTTTCATTGGAGAGACTTGGAAGAAAACCATGTCTCCCACTTGGAATTCAAGAAGTCTATGGCTGTTGTCAATGTAGTTATTCTGATGAGATCCAGTAACTTTTAATCCTTCCTGGACTTTCTATACTTCTTCCATTGTATCTATACTGAGAGAAGATCCATGGTAGCTTCTAACTCCAACTTATTCCCAACACACTAATGAACAGCACTTACATCCATAAAAGACCTCAAATAAAGCCATTCCAATGCTCGCGTAGTAGCTATTGTTGTAAGCAAATTCACACAATGAGTGATGCTTATCTCATTTTTTCTCAAAGTCTAACATGCTAGCTCAAAGCATATCTTCAAGACTCTATAATGTGTGTTTCAATTGTCCATGGTTTGAGGGTGATAAGCGATGGTAAAGTTGAGATTTGTACCCATGGATTTCTGAAAAGACTACCAAAATGAAGATATGAATCTACTATCTCGGTCTAAAACTATAAAGACTGGGTACCATGCAGCTGAGTAATTGCATTTATGAAGATCTTGGCCATCTCATGGAATTTCATATCTTTCCTTATAGGAATAAAATGGGCTAACTTCGTTAGTTGATCAACAATCACCCATATAGCGTCATGACGTTTACTCATTTAAGGCAGCCCTAAAACAAAATCCATCGAAAATATTTTTCGATTTCCACTTTAGAATATGCAGAGGTTGTAACAATCAGGGAGGCTTTTTGTGTTCAGCATTTACTTGTTCATAGGTAAGACATTTTACCACAAAACCTGTAATATCGTTTTTCATGTTGTTCCACCAGACGTACCATTCAAATTTCAGAATATTTTAGTACTCCTGGGGTGCATGTAATAGCTTGCATGATGTGCTTCAGTCATAATTGCTTCTTGAAGATTTGAATTCTTGTAACACATAATCTATCCCTGAAATACAACACACCATCAGCCATTCTGAAATATGGCCTCTCAGTTATATTATCACGAATCTTAACAACTTTGAATCCTTAGACTATCTCTCCTTAATCTGTTGTATCAGAGTTGGTTCAAAGATAAACATCACCATTAGCATGATTTTGTCATCAACAAATTCGATTTGCACATCTAGATCTTGAAACTCTTCCATTAAAGACCACTAACCACACAAAGCTGTCATTTCAATAGTTGATTTTCTGGTAAGAGCATCAGCCACTGCATTTCCTTTTCCTAAATGTATTTTATTGGGAAATCATAGTCTTTTATGAACTCTAACCAATAGCACTGTCTAATGTTGAGGTCATGTTGAGAGAATAGATATTGGAGGCTACAGTGATATTATAAACCTGAAATTACTCTCCATACAAGTAGTGTCTCCATAGCTTTAAAGCAAAGATGAAAGTTGCCAATTCTAGATCATGCGTGGCATAGTTCTTTTCATATTCCTTTAACTACGGGATCCATATGCTATAACCTTCTCATTTTGCATCAATACACATCCAAATCCGATTTTTGAAGCATCGATATATCTAACAAATCTACCATGACCTTCTGGTAAAGATAGGATTAGGGTTGAGATTAATTTCTCCTTAAGGAATTGGAAACTCGATTCTTATTCATTAGACCAAACGAATGGTTCATTCTTCCAAGTTAACTTTGTCAACATAGCTATTATTTTAGAAAAATCTTTAACAAATCTTTGGTAATAGCCCGTACAACCAATTAACTCAATGCTTCTATAGCCGTCTTTGGTTTGCCAACTTGTTCTTACCTCAATTTTAGCTGGGTCTACTGCAAGTCCATCTTTAAAAATTATATACCCTAAAAAACCAACCTGTCCTAGCTAGAAGAAGTCACACTTCTCCAATTTAGTGTATAATTGATGATCTCTTAACAGCTGAAGTGAAGTCCTCAAATGCTTAGCATGTTCATATCTGGTCTTGGAATACACCAATATATCATCAATAAAAACCACAACAAATTGATCAAGATAAGATGAGAAGATTCTATTCATCAAAGCTATCAATAACATATGGGGCATTGGTTAACCCAAATGGTACGACTAAGAATTCATAAAGCCCATATCTAGTCCTGAAAGCTGTTTTGGATGTATCTTGATCTCTAACTCATAGCTGATGATATCTAGACCTTCAGTCAATCTTTGAGAAATAAGTTGCCCCCTATAATTGATCAAATAATTCATCAATTTGAGGCAATAGATATTTGTTCTTAACTATCACCTAATTCAACTGCATGTAATCTATACATATTCTATGGGTGCCATATTCTATGGGTGCCATCTTTCTTCTTCACAAAGAAAGCTGGAGCTCCCCATGGAGATGTACTAGGACGAATAAATCATTCATCTACTAAGTCTTGCAATTGTATTTTCAACTCATACTGGTGCCATCCTATATAGGGCTCTAGAGATTGGGGCTATATTGGGTGCAAGTTTTATAATAGAATCTACTGCCTTAACTAGAGGAAGACTAGGAACTTCATTCGGCAACTCGTAAACTACCAGAATCTCTTCTTTTGGGTGGCTTTTCTCAAGAATGGAAGCAATATAACCTTCTCAACCACTATGGATCAGTCTCTCCACTCGAAAAGCTGAGATCAACCTAGTTTTTGAACTTTTTTTCTCACCTTTGAATACAACACTTGAACCAGCTTCATCTACCTTCATGGTGATGGTCTTATGGAAATAGTCCATACAGGCCCTGTACCAAGACAACCAGTCTATACCTAGGATTACGTCAATGTGATGCATCGATAACATGATGAGTTCTGCTGGCAATTGAGACATTACAATCTAGGTAAAAGACCTTGCAAACCACGATCTTGTCTATAGGAGTGATGACAGTCAACATGTACGGTAGCTGGGTTGGCGGTTCCCACAATCTACTAGAAAATTATTGTGCAACAAAAGAATGTGAAGATCTGAAATCACACAACACCTTAGCTTATACATCACAAATAGAAACTTTACCTACAACGACATGATCTACCACTTCTACTTCCTCGTGAGTTGGAGCGTGTGCACAGCCATGCCTCTAGGATCTATTTTGCTGCCCATGTCTTTCCTGACCTTTTCTATGTTGACACTGACCTGGTCGTGCATGTCCTTGGCCTTGCCTTGCCTAATGTTGCTAATGTGGAGGAATAGGTGGTGTAATACTTCAATCCTAATTAAGCATGATTAACAACTAATTAAGTAAGTTATTAACTAGTTAATAGAGAATTAATGTGATTAATGATGTTTGATCTTTAATTAGGTTAGAATTAGTTTACTTTTATCTCATTGAGTCTAATGGGTCAGGTTTGGGTCATAGATAGGTAGTTTGGGTTGAATTTAACCTCAATTAGGTAAATGAAACCCGCTTTTGTAATTTTAGATTTCATGGTTTTACGTTATACATATATCATCTTGATATCAATACATTCATCTTGTTGAAATCGTTAACTTTCATGCTTGACTTGAATGCATTCGACTTTGTTTGAATTAGTTGGACTCTCATTTTACTTAAATTGAAAATACACTAAGAAAGATGGATCTTCTTATAAACTTAAAAAATTCTTATGTATAAAAGAGGCCAACTGTAGCCATTCAATCCCTCTTTTTCTCCCTGCTACATAACTCTTCTTCCTTCTTCTTTCCATCAATGTCTCCTCATCAAATCGAGGGACTAGTAACTTGCATATGCGATTGGAGGCTTCCATCTTCCATCGATACCATCCTATACCTCTTTTCACACTTTTGAAGTGTAGAATCTAAACACCTTCTCTTGTTAATCAGTCTTTAAGGTAAGGATTTATACTCACTCACAAAATTCTCGTTCAATGGAGTCTAAGGAGACTCATTTCAAGTATGCACTCATCTTCTTCATTCTTCCCTACATGCATGTCATTTTAGGGTCAAGAACAATAGATTCTTCTTCTCAATTGAGCCAAGAGAAGAGTAGTTGTTAAAACTCTAAATCTAAGGTAGCAGAAGCTAATTATTATTGAATGCCTGTTGGTAACTTTTGATTCTTGTAAATCTTTGAAATTTGAATCTCATTTTAAGCCCTTTATTTGTCTAAAATGCATGATTAGATTGTTTAAATGAGTATGCAGTGGATTTAGAAATGTTAAATGATTCATTAAAGTAGGAATAATATCTTAAAAATAGATGGTAGACATGCACCCAGAATCCCAGCATTATCAGTTGAAGAGGAGCCTTTTGTAATGGGCTCAGCTTCAAAAAACCTGAAGCTTACGGCCTAGATTTCTGAGGACCTAAAACCTAATTTTTCTTCTGAGGCTAACCACACGACTAAGCCGTGAAATGCACTATAGCTAAGCCATATCCAAGCCATGGCCAAGCCGTAAGCTAAATCATGGTGGGGCTGTAATTATGGGAAAAATTCTGTGAAGCCACGGCTAAGCCATAAGAAACTTGTTACTTAGGCAAAATTTAGGGGCATTCTGAGGACCTTGTAGAACTCTAGTTCCTTGGAATCCTTTATCCAAATTATATGGTCCATTGGAAAATTATTCAATATGAAGGGTCGTAAGGGCTGAGACTCATTCATGTAATGGTGTCCATTTATTAAGCACCTCCCTTCAGGTGTTAGTTTAAGGGACTTTGATACACTCTTCCTTACATAATGTAACATCATATAAAGACAACTGTGTATTAAATAACTTAAAACTACATCATCATGCATGATTAAAAGCAATGGTTGACTAGATTAGGGTTAGCTTGTAAACTACCTTGATTCCATTACATTGAATTTGCATAGCATATTAAATTATTGTTGTTGCCCTCTATTATTGAAATAATTTGAAATGATTATCATATGAGTTAATATTTGTTTAAACATTTCTTGATATACATTTTCCTATTGCCAACATTGAATTGAGTAAATATGAATTGAACGTCTAATAAATTGTTTACAATAAAACAAATTGCACAATTTATTCAATTTCAATCATATGATTCAAAATGGGCTAGTTCTATTAAGCTTTTGCTTTATGATACCCAACGGAGTTAACTTTGGTGTAGTAGATTGATATGGTACAGTTGCAATGTGCCTTTGGAGCTTTCGGACTCCATGAATGTAGAGACCCAATCGTACCTTTGGTCGAGGCATTGGTGTTCTCAATGCAAAATCCTTAGAGGGAGGATATAGCACATATAGTCACTAAATAGGAAAGTATTTCTTTTATTTGATTCTTATATCATGCTTTGTTCAATGCATAACATGCTTAATATATGAAATTGACCTCTATGATCACTTGTTAATGACTCTTTTAGATACAACTCATATTACTTTAATTATGCTTATACTTTGCTGAATAGTCTTATTCATAGGTTGTCTAATGGTTTTACGGCTCATATCCCAGTCCTGATCTTGCGAAGATTGAAGAGACTCCAGAGGAGGCCTTTAGGGTTCCTTCAGGCCTCGACGAGTGGACAGCAGAAGCAATCTGACTGATCCAGCTACAAAATGTGACACGACTATCATAGGGCTTTCTTATTTTGAGTTTTAGGGACGCATTAGGGTTTCATGACACTTTGCATTAATTTTTATTTTGTCATGGATAGTTCATGATTCCTTGTATTTTGAGACAATGTAAATCTTTATTATTATCCATAAACTTTATTTCCCTTTTTATAAAGACAAGTACACTTACTCTTGTACATATCATCATATAGTTATGTTTCTTCTATTATTTGTATTTCGGTGTGCATTGTTTCATGAGTTAGTATTTTTGGAATTATTAACTATTGGAGAAAAAGAAAATTTAGGTGATATTGACAAGCTTCCGCATGATTTAATTCTTGGACAGATGTTTATTGAAAGCACCTCACATGTGTAAGTAACGTAAATATCCCTTGTATAATTCCACTTAGACTCTGGTCCAGGTGTGGATTATATGAGAGTACGTGTCACATTTAGTGATTAACCCTAATCCGAGGATTCTTGGGCTCGAGTTGTGACATACTTATTAGTTTGGTATCAGAACATGAAGCAGTCATTTACAAGACTTAGAAATGTAGGAACATGGAGAGGAAATGATAAGATTAGTGCGAATATCAAATATTTGACTCTATAGTCTAATTATTTGATTCGGTATGGGGGGCTAGATGGGTATTCCTAATTTAGGATTGATTTCATTTTGCGGGAAATGGCATTAGGATCGGATACCAACAACAACAAGAAGGTTAAAATGAGCCCATTTATAAAAACTATCGACTTTGCTCCTCCACTGCTCACTACAACAAAATGCACTTTTACCAATGCAAAAATGCATCAGGAAAAGTCATTTATGTGTCGGTAAAGACTTTTGCCGATGGAAGAAATTGCATTGGCAATTCACTGTCTGAAGTGACTTTTTCTGACGCAATGCCTTGTGTCAGCAATACCTTTGGCAATGCAATGCCTTGTGTTGGCAATACTTTTTCTAGCACATTGCCTTGCATCGGCAATACTTTTTCCAGCGCATTGCCTTGCATCAGCAATACATTTTTCCAATGCAGTGCCTTGCGTTGTGAATAAATTTTGCAATGTCATTTGGCGTCGGGAAAATATTTTTTAATAAATCATATATTTGCTTTATACCGACGCATTTATTCATCGGCAATACTTTTCCCAATGACACTATGCATCAAGAAAATATTTTTTTAAAAAACATATATTAGATTTGTGTTGACACATTATTGCGTCAATAAAAACCATTTCAGACAAAAGATTACGTCAGTATAGGTTGTCAAAAGGGACTTCTGCTGACACATTAATGCGCTGTCAAAAACCATTTTTTATGATAGATTGCGTCGGCACAAGTTATGAAAAGGGACTTTTGCTGATGCCATATGCATCGGCAAAGGTCTTAAATCTGAAAGGTTTTATTTGTTTTTCCATATTCCCATAAATTTTGACCTTTCAACCTTTATCAACCAATTGAGGTAACCCAACAATGCATATCTCAATATCAAGCCATCCAACCAACAAACTCATTCCAAAAAATTAATTATTTCACCATATAAACAATACATATAAGAAGCCATTACAAGTAAAATTCATCAAAATATGTAGGTTTTAAAGTACCAATATCATAGTTCAATATCCAAGAACCAAAAAGTGTATCAAAGAACCAATTAATATCTAAGAACCATAAAGAATAAAGTATCAATATAGACCACAACTATCTCTCATAATCGAGCGTACATAGTGCGGCTGGCCCCATAAAGTCCATCAACCTGTGACAACAAACATAGTACATTATCAGTTTCTTATAATGAATTACAATATGATGTTCATTTATATAAAGAAAAGTCATTAGACTACTTAAAATTTTCTATTCTAAGTCTAAAGAATTGGTGTTTTTTTTTTCCTATTCCACAATCAACTCCTGCAAGTTTCCACAATCCCAAGTGATGTGCTCTCACCATACTGCAAACTTTCTTGTATTATTTGATGATTTTGCCCCTCAACACCCTATTTTTCAATTTTAAATCCTAACAACTTGTGTTATAAGTCCTAAGAACTTTCTTTTTATGTTAACTAAAGTAGAAGAAAATAAAATCATATACTAACCAAGATATGTTGCATTTTGACCTCCACCAGATAAGCTCCCTCTAGTCGTATCAAGATCAGGAACCACTATCCCTACTTGAGCTGCTAATTGGACTATAACTACCTCAAGTGTAGCCTGTCTCCTGGTTTGCGCAGCTATGATGCTTGCTTGTTTAGCTTAGGCCTTGGCTTGATCAACTATCTGCTGCTTCAAGCTCCTCACCTCAACTGCACTTGAGGCTGCCCTTGAAGATGATGTCGTCTTCATTCGGATCCTAAATCCCATCAAATAGCCTGACCTCCTCTCAAGCACATCGGCAGCTATCTACTCTTGAGTCATCGGGGATGTGACCTCAGGCTGGATTGTGCGGCTGTCTTCTTTACTAACTGCACTTGTCATTTTTTAAAAGGTCGACTAATTAAAACTAAGAAAATAAATAGTTTTTGAATTTAACAAGACCTATTTCAATGGACATACATGACGTCGGCTCGTTGTCTTGTTGACCTAGTCATTCTTGTTCTTACTGCAATGGGTGTCCTTATAGAAGTTCAGAAGGCAGGCTCTTATCCACTATTTGCTACTTGTCATTATATTACATGGACTGAAAAGACCTCAATCGAGCATTAATAACTCACATAGAACTAAAGACTTTTAGAGGTGCACTTACAATGATAGACATGGTTGCTAGGAATGATCTAGACCCGCATGTATGGTTGGTGGTCAATGCCTTCCGACTATCTCAGGCTTTCTTTGACTTTTTTTGCAAAAGGAAAATAAAGGAATAACAAATGGATTGGTGATATGTACATATATACATATATTAGTAATTGAGATTAAAACAACTCAAATTGCTTTCTAGCTTTTAGTCTCACAAACATTGACCATCGTAGCCTATTGATCTTTGTCACAAAGTGGAAGTGGATGATTCTTGGGACTAAGCACCGAAAAATCCAACGGAGCAATATAGTGTGCATGCAACTTACACTTTCAATCCCTATAGCATCTTTGACACTTCTCCCTTAGGCATGAGTTAATTGTTAGAGTATTAATATCACCATAGTCAAACTTTAGCTACAAATGCAATGATAAAGGCACAAATAGTAAACATTAAACATTAAGCATTTAGTAAATTATAATGTCCATATCATACTAATTACAATCACCTTCACTCTCTGCAGGATGGCCTCCTTAATCCCCTGAGGAATAGCATCCCATCCAAAGTCCCCGACTAGTGCACTCTACCGAATCTTTTTTCCAAGCTTTAGTGTGAAGGAAGTGGCATGTATTCCCTCTGGTGCACCACTTGACTCAAGGATCGGAATAGGGATGAAGCCACCAAGCATCTTCACTAACTTCTTTATGCTATAGCCCTTGGTCTTGTCCCGTACACATCTTAAGGCCAAGGATGGGCTTGATGCTGTTAAGAACATAATGTTATTTTCATTGGTATACATAAAACATTGATCACATCTAAATTTTGTATGTACAATTTGTCATGAATTTCTTACCTATGCTACTGGTGACCGTAGGAGGACTAAAGAGAGGTGCACCCCACTGGGTAGTAGGCGTAGGCTCACCCGACCACACAGGAGGGGTAGGCTCATTCTGTGCTGCTTGGGTAGGCCGAGTAAGTGGATGCTTGGTGGGTCCCTCCGGCTTGGCAGTGTGAGTATTAGGATGGCATGAGGAAGCTCAAAGAAAATCTTGAAACTTCTTTATCGAAGGCATCTTTCTGACCTGGTATAATAGCACAAAATGAACTCATGTTTTAATATGTCAATAAATAACATGAATGGAAAACTTATAATAAATGGATAATGCATAATAATTCGTTAGAGTAATGCAAAAAACACAAGTAAATGGATAATGTTCGAACTCACCTAGCTTACGGCCCTGAGACCTAAGCAACTCATCATCCTCATCAATGGCAGCATCTTCACTCGAGGAGCTTAACCCTTCATCACCCTTGGGTGGACTATATTCCTTGTCATCATTATCTTCATTTACTATATGTTTTGCCAACCTCCTTATACTAATATCTGGCTTAAAAGAACCAAAAACTGATCTAACAAGGTGCTGTAACCCCATATCACTCATTCTCACCACATTCTGCTCAATTGTCATCTTCCTATCCTTTTCGGATTGAGTCATCTTTTGGGACAAATGCACTAGTTTGACCCATAATTTCCTCTTTTTGGGTATATTTGGCAACTTTGATATATAAATTAACAAAGAATATAAATTGAATAGTTAAACACGCATAATTTAATATATAAGGAACAAATGAATAAAATGAAAACCAATGCCATGAAACATAAATCAAGAATTTTATAAATTTAGAACATTTGTAGATTTACAAATTAGAAAACTAATGCTATAAATCTTAGTCCATATCAAGACCTACATTAGGATTTGACTGTCTATGCAGTTCATCTTCATTAGAATCTTAATATTTTGCCATTGTATCTTCCTCATCATCACTATGCTCCAATATTGGCTTATCATTTTGTATGTTCTCAGTGTCAACTCTATCCTTAGAGCAATACACATCTGTATCTTCGACGAGGATTGGGACATCATTAGGCCCGATTTCTTGTTGAAACGGATCACTAGCCACATCATCATGCTGAACTGGTATATCCCATACTCCTCGATGCCTTACCCATTTTACAACCTTCCAATTTGGGCCTAATTTTGTATATTAATGCAAAAGACTTGCTTCACCTGATCTGGTAGGACAAAGGGATCCTCCTCATACCATTTGCTCGTGATGTCAATGCTTATGACATTTGCATCAGACTGCATTCTATTTCTACCACTGGTGTTGTACCACTTACATTCAAACAAAACTACTTACCCCCATGTAGGTACTTCATTTCCTAGACTTTGTGTAAATATCCATAGAAGTCAGTCATCTTCCCATCATGCTCCCCATCCATGACCAACCCACTATTTTGACTCTTTCGACGATTGTCGTGGTCTTTAGTGTGGAATCTGACGCCATTGCAAATGCACCCTAAATAAAAATTGACTATAACATCGGGACCATTTGCTAATGACCACAATTCATCGGTGGCTTCCGGCAAACCTTCACTTCACAATTGATTCATCTACATATATAGACAACATAGTGCAAGTGTATTAAGTTAACATCAATTTTAGTTTAATAATAGTTAGCGTTAAAACCTTACATGATGTTTGAACCATCGTAGGAATTCTTCTCGTTGTATTTGAGTTACATCACATCCTTTTTGATTATGTACAATCTTCTTGTGTTCCCTACCCAAACAACAAATAAGCATAGGAATAAAACATAAAGTCTACAAGTTATGAATATAAATATAGGTCTTTCAACTAAACCACATGCTCAAGATACGGCTTGCACTCAGAGCTATTATACAGAAACCATTGAACCATGTTGCGGTCTTTCTGGGACACATCGGGGACCTTTGTGATCGGTCCAAAAGGACAAACCTTTTGAGTGAAGAGTGACATCCCAAGCCATGTTTACCACCATTATAATTTCACTCTTCTCGATCATTCCCCTTGAGATACATTGAGCAAAAAGTGAGGCACTCTTTAACAATGTAAGCCTTAACAATCGAACCTTCTGGGCGAGCTCGATTAGTAATGTACTCTTTCAGAGTCCCAAGAAATCTTTACACAAATAGAAATTAAAGTTGAGATCACATATATAAGACTTGTAGAGTAGTATGTAATTACTAAACAAATTGATTGGTAACAATTACCTCTCGATCGGGTACATCCACCGATATTGAACTAGCCCAGCAAGCATGTCCTCACGCGGTAGGTGAACTACCAAACAAAACATCACATCGACGAAAGCCGAAGGAAATATCTTCTCCAATTTGCATAGTATGAGTACTATGCGTTCCTCCAACTTTTGCAAATTACTTATCTTTAATGTTTTTGAGCAAAGGTCCTCGAAGAAACCGCCTAATTCAAATAGTGTTGTGCAGACCTTCTTGTCCACGTAACCGCAAAGGCCAATTGGAAGTAGACGTTGCATAAGGGCATGATAGTCGTGGCTTTTCAGGCCCGACAGTTTACCATTTTTCAAACTCACACACCTCGAGAGGTTCGCTGCATAACCATCTGGGTACTTGATGGATTTCAGGAACTAAAAAAAACCCTCTCGCTCTTTTGTGAGCAATGTGTAGAATCCCAGGGCTTCTTAACCACTGAGCTATCGGCACTGCTTTCTCGATGCAACTGTGGCCTTATGCCCATATTCTCTAAATCATCACGAGCTTTTTCTATGTCCTTATTCTTTTTGTCTATGCCAAATACCGTTCCAACAATAGCTTCACATATATTCTTCTTAACATGCATCACATCAAGGTTGTGCCGAAGATTCAGGTTCTTCCAGTATGGTAACTCAAACAGTATGCTCTTCTTCGTCCAATTCAAATCTCTAGAGTCATGGGGCCCTTTCTTGTTGACAGGATGCATCCCAAACCTAACTTCTGGTAGTCAATCCAACTGATCTAATGACTTTTGCATAGATAACTCTAAAGATTTCTTCTTATGCTCAGGGCGACCATTAAAGGCCTTACTCCTTCTCCAGGGATGCCTCTTAGGCAAGTAAACTCGATGACTTGTGTACCTAATCTTGCTTCTCAATTTGTGCGATATAGAATCCTCGCTGTAAGGGGGACAAGCTTTGTAACCCTTTGTGCTCCACTCAAATAAGTTACTATATGCAGGTAAGTCATTTATGATCCATATTACAGCTGCATGCATCTTAAATGTTTGTTCACTGTGGGCATCGTAGGTTAGAACACCAATTTGCTAGAACTCTTTTAGTTCATTGAACAGTGGCCTCAAGTAAACATTGATATTATTCCCCCGTGCCTCCCATCTAGGAATAAGTAAGGACATCATGAAAAAAGACTCTTTCATGCACATCCAAAGTGGCATGTTGTAGGGCATCAATATGACCGGCTACATGCTGTAAGAAGTGCTCATGTTACCGAAAGGGTTGAACCCATCAGTGGCCAAGCCTATCCTCATGTTACGGATCTCCTGAGTGAACTCTGGATGCTTCAAATCAAAATCTCTCCACTCCTTACAGTCAGCTGGAAGCCTCCCTAGCCCATCATTCTTATGACAATCTTTGCACCATCTCATCTCTGTAGTTGTTTTCCTGGACATGAACAATCTCTACAACCTTGGTATAATCGGAAAGTAATGCAGAATCTTATATGGGATCTTTTTCTCCTTGCCTTGTACCTATCCTCTCCACATATAGGACATTTCTCCAAGTGTGCTGTCTCCTTTCAAAAAAGTGCACAATCATACCGACATGCATCGATGAGCTCATATCCTAAGCCCAAGTCACGCAATAACTTCTTGGCCTCATAAATTGACCCAGGAACCAAATTACCTTGTAGTACGAGGTCCTTACAAATCTCTAAAACCCTATTGAACGACTTATTGCTCCAATTGCAATCTACCTTCACTTGCAGTATCTTAATGATGAATGCCAGCAAAGTGAAGTTCTTACAGCCTGTGTACAACTCACATTGAGAAGTTTCCAATATTTCATCAAAGTTATGTGCATCCTCCGTTTGGATATTGTCACCCTCCATGTAAGTGCCCCTAGAATGGTCGTCTAACATTTCAAGATATTGGCCCCGATCCTCATCATCGCTCTCATCATCATTCACATCTGATTCATCAAGTGGGTTCACTACATTTTCTCTGTGGTGTAGCCATGTTGTGTAGGATAACATAATCGCCCATCGGACCAAATGAATTCTCACAGTTTCAAATTCATGCCAATCAATGTTTAAGCATCTGTTTTTTAGACACCGAGTCATAGTCCCCCCCCCCCCCCCAATCGATATTCGCCGTCGCAAATTCAATAAATGAGTCCACCCCGTCTCGATATCATTGACCTAATCTCTGATTAACCAGCATCATCCAACTCTTGTCCATAGCTAATCACATGGAAGACTATATAATCAAGCAGTTGAAGAATACAAATTGAAGGTGTTGCTAATAGACCTCAATAATGTAATGTATATTTCCAATTACATCAAGGGTAAAAAAGTCAGCGAAAAAGAAAAAGAAGAAGTAAGGCCAAAAAATATAGCCTCAATAATACAATCAAAAGAAGAACCAATAGTAACATTTTTGTTGCATCTAGATCTTTTTTCCTCTACATTTACGTAAATTGGTATGGGTGCAAATGGCCCACAAGGCTATGTCCAAATTGCCTTAATGAGCATGCGCCCACTCAAAAAACTTATATCTCAACCTTAATTTAGTAGCCTTAGCTGTCTAGCAAGTGGCCCCAACATGGGGTATTAGGTGGATATTTGGCAACATTGTTTGTGTTTCTCTCTCTCTTTTTTTTTAATCTAATGCTATTCATTACTTTCCTAATGTGTAACACCTCTTCGGGTTCCCTATATATTGTGGTCCTCACCATAGCTAAAAGATCATTTAGCCATAATCTCCACTTTAATAAATTGATTTGCCTAGATCAAGAAAGCATGGGAAAAACCTTCTTACGTGTATTAGAATGTGATGGCCCATTTAAAGAAGTCAGTGGACTGGAAGTTTTAAAAAGTCTTACAAGAGTAAAAAGCTTTTTTTTTTCACTATGACTTGATTTCTATGTTACTTAAAAAACCCATGATATCATAAGTGTACATTCTACAAAAGTTATGAAAAAAAATGGGTTTTTAGATCTCAATGAGTAGTCATTAATAGTAAAATTTGTTTTCCAAAATCTAATCATGCTATAGAAAAAGAATATTTTACTCATTGTTTTAAAGTAAAACCCATGACATCATAGGTTTATGGCAAGACCATAAAAAAAAGAAGCCTAAAGTCAAGTGACTTTGGTGATATTTTTTTATGTTTTATCATTGATATGTGGACCATTAATCATAATTATAAGTCCTAAACATCTATCATAAATTTCAACCGTTGATTCACTTAGAGATTATTGATGATGGTATGGATTAGGCTTCTCTATAGAATGGTCAGGTGGGCCCAACCTGAAATCAAATTGGAATTGACACCCTAGTGGGTCATCTTCTTCCCAATGTCTGGTCTGGTTTTGCAAAAACAAAACCCTTGCTGCAAGCTAGGTTTCTCTGTGGCAATATGTAGCGATGGAAGGGGGGTTGGAGATTGTGTGATAGTGAAGTCAGTCCTCCGGCGTCCTTTGTGGCTACTCCAGTGATAGTGGACAGTAGCCAACTCTTTGCTATATCCTTAGTTTTCAGGCAGGTGATTTTGTTGCCCTCTCCATCGAGATTGAATGAGAATGAGCTCTGGCTAGGATTAAGTTAGTTAGATTAGATTCTACTTTTTTTTATCCCAATTGCAAAATTAGTCCACATCTTTGGACCCATTTTCCGTTTGAGTCAATAGTGCATCTTCCATCTACTACTCCTATTGATTTGCTTATCGACATTCGTTGTAAATGTGTCGAGTTGGCTAAACACTATGTTCCTCATTTATTTAAGATGCCTATCGATCTCAGTTTGCGATGGTTACCATGTTGGGATGAAAAACACGCACTATAAAAGAACAAAAAAACAATGACAAGGCCGGGAAGAACAAATCATTATCATCCATGAATATAAATAGATATAAATCGGAGAGAAAAGAAGAGAAACATAGGGGGCACATACCAGATCTTGAAATCGGAGAGACATGCAATGATGGGGTGGAAGAGTTCAGGAGAAGATGCTATTTTGACGATAAATTTCTTTGGGTGAAGATGCTGTAAACCTAGATTTATATTTGGGGTGACTATATATATATCATGTGAAGTGGAATGATTATAAACCTAGACATATACAAGGGGTGGAGGATTCCACCAATTTGATCTACTTCCTTATTAAGATTATATGGGATTTATTTAATTTTGCTACTATAAATTAATCAAGGGGGGCATAAGCTATTTAAATTTTATTTGTTTAAAGACCTTAAAAAAAGGAAAATCATGAGTAAACAACACATGATTTACATTGATCAATCTTCTAATTGATCCTTGTTGACTCACAAAAAATAAAATAAATCATAAATGTCACTAGTGTTTACAGTAAAACATTTCAAGCTCGGTCTAACGTAAAAGGGCAAATAAGCCTTAGAATTATGGAGGGCACCCAAGGCTCGGGCTATTAGATTTTGTGGACTCAATCCATTAGTTGATGTAATAAATTGATTAATTTCTTTATTTATCAATAAAATCATGCTTTCTGTCATGAGATGAATGTTATTTTACTACTTCATGCACATGACCAATACATATGACATAATGGTTCATGAGTTGAACCGGGTCCCATTAGTATATTAGATGTGATATATGTGCATGGATGAGATCCACACGCGGGAGATATATGTCACAAATCTTATACTTAAATAGCTTCACAACCAGTAATGAGACTAGGCATCTCATTTGATAAGGTTGCAACACTTTGATCACTATGAGATAGTGTGATTTTTCTCGATCATCAGAATGTAAGATTCTGGATGACGGTGCTGGTACATTGGATGTATTGAAGGACCATGAGATGCACCTTATGAAATTCTGTCTCAATAATAAGGTATGCTCTCATATTTCCCTAGCAATAGGCTCTCAATCCTGAGACATTGATGAACTCAAGTTTCTATCTATTCATTTGCTTTGAGTCACCAATGAGTGAGGCCGACTGTAGGTTAACACCTCGATGTCTTGGATATGTGGTAGTAGAACTGTGGGAATGTTGAATGATCAAGATGGAATCTATCTCTATTATCCCCTTGTGCCAATTAATGGATTTGTCATTAGTAAGTGCGCACCCATCTCAATTAAGAGTTAATTGGATGGTACTGATGATTACTGTGATTAATTGGGGCTCAAGGATAATAAGATGTGGAATTTAGATTGGAAAAGACAGATTTATTCCAATTGATCTACGGATATTGATAGAGGAGCCTACTCGTGGTAATTAGGAAGTTTAGGGTCTTCATTGTAATTTATTCCTGAGACTGGAGTGCAATTGCATTTATATAGTGGTGTTTCTTGCAAATAACTGTGGGCCTAAATTGCACATGAGATGTGGGGTCGCGGTGTTCCATTTGGAGCCAGCTTTCTAAGGAATCCCTTCTGGTCCCCACGCTAGCCTAAGTTATTAGAAAATACTAATCCGGCTTGAACTCCAGAAAAAAGGGTTAAAAAAGGAGAAAGTTGCTAATTGCTTTAAAAGTAAGACTTCTATTTCAATTAAGCAAGGAAGAGATTTGAAAATATATAAAATCTCTTGGACGTCCAATAAGAGACTCTCTCACGCCCAAAACCCTATTCGTGCAAGAGTTGTACGAGTTTCTCTCTCCTTCTCTCTTCTAATTCCTTGGAGTTTCGAGTTGGGATTTCTTCTGGAGATTCCACCAATCTTCTTGAGAAAAGAAATCCAATTCGGGTCATAGCGTGGAAGGCTAAGAGGTGTTGAAGATTCTCATCACCAGTAGAGTCGCAACTTCTCTATTAAAGCACTATGAATCTCTAAAGGTATGATCTACTTCTTGCATGTTGTAGATTATTATGGATGTTTAGTGTTGTTTGATTCTATTTTTTACATAGAATATTTACTGTACATGGTGACGAGATTAAGGGTAATGCATCCTGGACTTAGTTTTGGGTCTTATGGATAGTTGATCCCTGTGTCAAGTGGGTCAAAAGTTTTGAAAATCCATCCACGAGACCCACCTACTTCCAACACGGGCAACTTATACTTCTTGATGGTGAAATCAACTGAAATTTGCCAGGAAGTCTTAAAATATGTTCTGGGTCATTCCCTCAAAATTTTGGAATTTCTAGATACCAGTGGATGCAAGTTCAAATTCAAGGAGTTCCCTTCTAGGGTTTTAGGGACATTGTGTGAAACTCCACCTCCTGAAGACTGAATTGGCTGAAATTCTATGGAAGGCCTCAGTCATGCTCTAAAGTAGTTCTGCAAAATTTCTGGTTGAATGGATGTTGTTGACCTGAAGTGAACATACCCAATGGGCCATGGGAGCACTAAATCAAAGTCTGCAACTCATACTTCCTAATGGTGAAATCAGCTAAAATTTGTGAGGAAGTCTTAAAATATGTTCTAGATCATTCCTTATTAAGATTAAATGGGATTTATTTAATTTTGCTACAAGATTAATCTAGAGGAGCATAAGCTATTGAAATTTTATTTGTTTAAAGACCTTTAAAAAAAAGGTAAATCATGAGTAAATAGAACATGATTTACATCGATCAATCTTCTAACTGATCCTTGTTGACTCACAAAAAATAAAATAAATCACAAATGTCACTAGTATTTACAATAAAACATTCCAAACTCGGTCTAACATAAAAGGGCTAATAAGCCTTAGAATTATAGAGGGCACCCTAGGCTTGGGCAACTTATACTTCCTGATGGTGAAATCAGCTGAAATTTGCAAGGAAGTCTTAAAATATGTTCTGGGTCATTCCCTCAAAATTTTGGAATTTTTAGATACCAGTGGATGCAAGTTCAAATTCAAGGTGCTCCATTCTAAAGTTTCAGGGACACTGTGTGAAACTCCACCTACTAAAGATCGAATTGGCTGAAATTTCTATGGAAGGCCTCAATCATGCTCTAGAGTAGTTCTGCAAAATGTTCGGTCGGTTGGACATTGTTTACCTAAAGTCAACATACCCACTGGGCCATGGGAGCACTAAATCAAAGTCTGACCTCCGCTCGGGCAACTCATACTTCCCAATGGTGAAATCAGCTGAAATTCGCAAAAAGTCTTAAAATATGTTTTGGGTCATTCCTTATTAAGATTATATGGGGTTTATTTAATTTTGTTACAAGATTAATCTAGAGGGGCATAAACTACTTAAATTTTATTTGTTTCAAGACCTTTAAAAAAAAAGGGAAATCATGAGTAAACAACACATAATTTACACCGATTAATCTTCCAACCGATCCTTGGTGACTCATAAAAAATTTGAAAAAATCACAAATGTCACAAGTGTTTACAGTAAAACATTCTAAGCACGGTCTAAAGTAAAAGGGCAAATAAGCCTTATAATTATGGAGGGCACCCCAGGCTCGGGCAACTCATACTTCCTGATGGTGAAATTAGCTGAAATTTGCAAGTCAGTTTTAAAATATGTTTTGGGTCATTCCATCAAAATTTTGGAATTTTCAGATACCAGTGGATGCAAGTTCAAATTCAAGGAGCTCCATTCTAGAGTTTAGGAGACACTGTGCAAAACTCTACTTCTTGAAGGCCAAATTGGCTAAAATTTCTATGGAAGGCCTCAGTCAAGCTCTCAAGTAGTTCTGCAAAATTTTGGGTCCATTGGATGTTGTGGACTTAAAGTCAACATACCCACTGGGCCATGAGAGCACTAAATCAAAGTTTGACTTCGGCTTGGGCAACTCATACTTCCCGATGGTGAAATTAGCTGAGATTTGCAAGGAAGTCTTAAAAAATGTTCTAGGTCATTCCTTTTTAAGATTATATGGGATTTATTTAATTTTGGTACTAGATTAAGCAAGAGGGGCATAAACTATTTAAGTTTTATTTGTTTAAAGACCTTAAGAAAAGAGAACTTATGAGTAAACAACACATGATTTACACCGATCAATCTTCCAACTGATCATTGTTGACTCATTAAAAATAAAAAAAATCACAAATGTGACAAGTGTTTATAGTAAAACATTCCAAGCTCGGTCTAAAGTAAAAGGGCAAATAAGCCTTAGAAATATGGAGGGCACCCCAGGCTCGGGCAACTCATACTTCTTGATGGTGAAATCAGCTAAAATTTGCAATGAAGTCTTAAAATATATTCTAGGTCAATTCCTCAAAATTTTAGAATTTTCAGATACCACTTGATGCAAGTTCAGATTCAAGGAGTCCCATTCTAGAGTTTCAAGACACTGTGTGAAACTCCACCTCCTGAAGACCAAATTGGTTGAAATTTCTATGGTGGGCCTCAGTCATGCTTTAGAGCAGTTTTGCAAAATTTCGGGTCGGTTGGACATAGTTGACTCAAAGTCAACATACCCATTAGGCCATAGGGGCACTGAATCAAAGTCTTACCTCTTCAAGGCCAAATCACTTGAAAATTAGAGGGAAACCTCAAAATGGGTTCTTCATCAAACCCTCAAAATTTTGTGGCCATCTGAGATCATTTAGGCCCCAAACAATTGAAGCATGGGTCCACTTTGACTAAAAGTCAATAGATGGTGTGACCCACTTTTCGAAGTCAAAACCTTTTGGGCCCAAAACCATATTCATTGGATCACTTTTGTGTAAATGGGTCAAGCTGCTCGGCCACAACTCAAGCCCAATCCGACCCAAAACCATGACATGCATCGGGAAAGGGTCAACCAATTTTTAGTTTAGAAATTTATTTTTCTCGACAAACACTCCATGTCGGGGAAGCTAAATAGCAACATAGAGAGTCATGCATCAGTAGAAGGTATGCTTCTCCCAACATAAGGCTTTTTTCGTCGAAAGAACGTATTCTTCCCCTAACACATGGTTTTGTATGTCGGGAGTATTATACTTTCTCCCGACGTACGAAATACATCCTGACACAAAAATTTTCTCATCGACAAAAGTAGGGGTTTTACTGACGCATGTAAGCTTACGTCAGGAAAAGTGGGCCTTTTGCTAAAGCAAACTCACATACGTCGGCAAAGCGGGTCTTTTTTGCCAACGAAAACTCACATGTATTAGGAAATGCAAGGTTTTTCCTAACGCTTGTGAGTTTGCATTGGGAAGAGTCGTCGGCAAAAATGTAATTTGTTGTAGTGACCTTAGAATACGGAAGACCATTTCATGACCGAATGAGAATGATCCAAATGCTCTTTATGAAAAGTTTAGGAAGTGTGGGGCTATGGAGTTACATGACAAGGAAGATGCTTTGCAAGCAGATGAATGGCTAGAACATAAAGATGATATGTTTAATATAGTGGTTTGCACTGATAGGTAGAAAACTTTACTCACCACTTCCATGTTCCATGGTGTTGCAAAAACTTGTTTGAAAAGCGTGAGGGATTCTTCTAAGGATATGCCTAGAGCTACAGTTTGGGAAACTTTCAAAAAACAATTGTCACACCATGATCCTGGGAATTGGGGATTAGAATGGGCCCCCAGGATGTGGAAATGTAATCCCGTAGCAACCCGTGCCATGTGAAGACACACAAATCACTACAAGGGAGATTCCATAGGAATGTGTGAGGAATATCTATCAACACGTAAATTTAATTTCAAACATAAAGTGGAAACCTGTGAAATACACCTATAATGACCATAAGCAACCATAGAAGAATCATTATAAAAACAAAAAATACACTTAAAAGTCTTTCAATTATCCATTCCCAACACATAACCACAATTCCCTTAAACATGCCAGTCCTACAATCTCAATGCACAAGTCTATCATTCAAAATCCCAACAAAGATGGAGAGGTAGGCTAAACCATAGTCCCAGCATTAGTAAACTTATCACGACCTAACAAAACCCCTTTTTATTGCTCTTTGTAAAACGACTAATAGTATATGTCGCCTTCTTTCTACTCATCTATACCTCTAGATATCGTTGAGGTACCCTCCAAGGATGCATCGACAGTCATGCTGGAAATGGGTTCTGTACCTGTAACACCAAGGATAGTACTGTTAACATGACAGTTAAGCAAATATAGAGATACAAAAGACCATTATGCTGTATTAAATGAATTAAGAAATATATAGATTAAAAGAAGGCAATAATCGTAAACTATGGATGTTGCACATGAGTAAACATAAGTAACGACTCATAAACAAAATATCATACATACTAGTTGGCATCCACGAGGTTAGATTCTCTCAAAAGAGAGCGTATCATCTAGAGAGAGCGTATCATCTAGAGAGAGCGTATAATATACATATGGGAATTCAGCTAGGGGATTATGCTAGCTTCCCGAGGAGCGCCGAAACTCCTTCATAAACTACTACAGTAGTGGCATAAGGGGCACCCAAATTGGTCCCGTAGAACCTAATGGGGGTACAAGCTAAGTGGTGACTCAACGTATCAAGACCGACTTGATTTCATATCTTTTATACTTATAGTCAATCGTAGTGACCGGCTCATATTTCTACATATTCATTCATACTTATCATATCATTTATAAGAGAGTTTCAGTCTTGAGATCATATTCAATCATAGAAATCGGGATTAATAAGTATTTGATAACTAATTAATGCATACTTACTTGAGCTAATAGAGCTTGAACCCTCTCAACCTTAGCTATACCCATTTCGGTTCACGAACAAATACTCAATAGAAGCTCCGAACCAATTGCCTCAAAGTTCACCAGGAACAATGGGAACATGACTACATCATGTTGAGGGCAAGGTTTCTTCACAATATGAATGCATTTAAATTGAGAAGGTATCAAGGAGATTTACTAGACAACCTTATGCTAGATAATTTGTGATCCCAAGGGCATTCAACACGATGTATTCATAAAACATCCAGTGTCATCGTATTACCAATCTTGGTGTTACATTGTGTATGTAAAGGACACCTCTTCTTATGCCAACACCCATGACGTAACATCTGGAATTTATCCGAAAGTTAAAGGGGATAAGTGATAGCTCTACACTCATCCTCCTTATCATTTGAGCACCATTGGGCTAATTTAATTGGAAAAAGGTGCCATATCCAAAGCCCTACAAAGTAATCTGAAATCCTTAATATCCTAAGTTCATAGTGTTCTTATGGCTTAGTTGTATACATGTTATGGCTTAGCCGAATGGCTTAATCTTTCCCTTAATCTCATTTGCATTTACAGCTTAGCCATATATTGGCCTGCGGCTTAGCTGTGCTAAGCCTACGGCTAGGCTACGACTGGGCTACGCTTAGCCGTAGTACAATCTACGGCTTTGTCATGAGTGAACCGTAGGGTAATTCTTGGTTTTGGGGCTATCTGAAAAGTTCACCATAAAATGGCTTACAACTTGGTCATGGGAGGGTTACGGCTTAGCTATAGTTGATTCCATGGCTTAGCCGAGGGTTAGCCGTAGTTCAAAAGTGGGTTTTGAGTGATGAGTCTTTAAAAATGCATATTTTCATATACATTTTGACTCATTTTAAGGACTTATTAACTTCAAAGGAGCCTCATTTAGCATGATATTATGGTTTTTAGCATTTTAAATTCATTTTAATATTTTTCTACATAATTTGTTTAAAATCATACTTTTTGTTTACATTCATAAAACCTGCTATTTCTGGAAAATCTATTTTTAGAAAGTTTTGTAAAATTTATATTCTCATGAAATAAATTGAATTTTAATCATCATTAGTTCATACATACAAAATTATGAAAAATGGTATGCATTTTTATTTTCATTTCATGAGAGAAGGGCCCGCATTCATGTATTTATAATTTTGGGGTAAAATTGTCTTTTCACATAAAATCACATTCTTTTTGTAGGAAATTGATGATATGGTCTCATTTATGGAGAATTGAGGCAATGAATTGATTTTCAAGATAAAGGAGAGAAGAATTGAAGAGAAAAAAGGAAATTGGAAGAAAAATGCAAAAGTTGGCTTTGTGGTCCCACACACATATATATATGTGAGGTACACTTCTAAAACATCTAAGATGGGGTCCATTTATTTGTTGCACATTTTCAAGAGATTTTGAAGAGAATTTGGAGAATATCTCGTCAAAGATGGATAAGAAAAGCCACATAGGAGTTCTTTTTGGAGAAGAATAAGATTTAAAAAAAATTAAAAAAAATGCCAAGCAAGCTATTTCACGTCCAACACATTTTAGATTAGATCTTGGTTGAAAAAATAAAGGAAAAAATCAAGAGAAAATTATCTAGAAGATCTCTTTAAGTTTGGAGCCAATAAGGAGAACTTTTCAAAAAGGGAAAGTTAACAATGCAAAGAGATAAAAGGAGAAGTTCTACACCTCATGTGGGCCAAGTTTAATTCTTAGAGAGGATTCCTATCCTTATTTCGTCTCTCTAAAGATCTCAAGGCAATATGACAAAGACAAAGAAGGAAAGAAACATCCAAGAGAGACTTCCAAACAAAACAAGCAAGGAAAGAAAAGAAAAATAAAAAGAAAAATATCTCAAAAGATATGTCATGCCCAAAGCCTTGTATGGAGCCCATTTTCTTTTAATTTTTTTATTAATTTTAAGATTTTAAAGTTTGAGAAGGAGTAAGACTTGAAAAAGTATAAATAGGGCACCCCTCTCCTATATTCTTCATGAAAGAATTACCCATCTCCCACCTCTAAAATTTCTACACTCCACCTCACTCTCTCTTGTCTCTCCATCTTAAGTCATCAAATTGGCTTAGCCCTAAAGCCACACTAGCAACCTTGAAGATCAACTAGAAGGAAGAATTCTCATCTATCCTAGTATGTAATTGTTTGCTTTTTATTTTCAATCTTTTTTAAAACACTTTTATGCTAGTAAAAATTTTTTTTTTCAATTTTTCTTGTCTTTGATTTTGTGGTGTTCATAATTTTTAGTCTTGTTTGTGATTGGGTTAATTTTCATTCTTATTTAAATATTGGGATAGAATTGGAATCACAACTAGTAACCCATCTTAATAACTTTTTTAATATACTTTGTTTCTTCGGATACATTTTGTATTTGAAGGCAATGCAAGATGGAGTTAAAAATGTGATGATAGCAAAAAAACATCCATGCATGACACCCATTTTATGCTCACAGCAACCCTTCTATCCTTCTCTCTCTCTCTCTCTCTCTCTCTCTCTCCCTCTCTCTCTCTCCCTTTTGCTACTTTCATGTCGTCATGTGGTGTTTTGTCAAGATGGGATGTGGGGCCCATGTGTCCAACCTGATGGATGATCAAATCTAATCATCTGGGAGGAGACTCTTGGGCGACACTTGTAGTTTAGGACCAAGTGGGTTGGGCACAGGTAGGTCCACCATCCAGTTGACCCAAATCCAGCCATGTGAACCATTCTTATCTTGTCAACACTAATGGCTGGGTTGGAAGAGGATGATGGCTGAAAAACTGCCACAAGCACGATTCTCTCTCAAACGTGTGAAGTCGGTTAACTCCTGTCAAGATTGCCATCTTCTTTCTCTTCCTGCAAACCGCTGCACTGTCTCTTTCGCGCCATTCCCCAAATCTCTGTATCTATATTTCCTGCTCCCGAAATCTGCAAATCTTGACAGGTTTGTAATCTTTGACATCGATCGCTTCTCTGATTGGAGTGCAGTAACAGATGGAATATTTAACTGCTGCTGCTGTAGAATCTGAACAAGAAGCAGAAGCAGAGGAATGGTTTACTTCCCTGGTTGGGGGAGAGGAGAGAAGAATCCAAACTCCACTGTCACCATCCGTGCTCACCTTTGCAACTCTTACTTCTTCCTCCACTGAGTCATCGCATCTCCTTCTTCTGGTTTCATCATCCTCTCCTTTCCAGTGGCACATAAATCGTCTTCTTCTGAACTCAACATTGGCAGAGAGCCATCCATGCCCTGCACTTAAAGAAACCGAGCTATCTTCATCTTCCTCCGCGTTTTCAGATCTGATCGTGCTTATTGTTCTGCTATTGCTTTCCTTCTCCCTTGCTGTTTCTCTTCTCTACTAGAATTTACAGCACCTCAATCATTGCTAAGACCACCAACTGCACTGAGCCTCAGATCCCCATGGCCGAACTGCACCTTGGACTACTCACTTTCTTTTCTTCTTCAGTGTTCCATCTCCTTTCTTCTCCGCTGCCGAGAGCTCATGTTCACCTTTCCTCTCCCATCTCTGTAAGTTAATCCAACTCAGAAACTCATCACCCACCAAACCTGAACCGAACCCCTCTCTCAGTCTCAGATCTATCTCCACTGCGACTTCTTCTCTCCTCTGTTTTCTTTTCTTTTACGTTTGTTTTCTCTTTGTTTTCTTCCTCTTGTTTCTGCATCTTTTTTTCTTTTATTATTATTATTATTATTATTATTAGTTTTTCTTACTTTGCTTCTGTTTCTTCTGTTTTTTTCCCTGTTTATGAGCTTTCTTGTTTACTTCCTCTGCTTTTTTATTTTTCTTTTATTTTCATCTTGTTAAGTGCTTTCTTCTTTTTTTTCTGTTTCTCCTTCTTTCTTTTGTTTTCACGTTTTTCTTTTTCTGTTTGTTTCCTTTCGTCACCTTCTCCATGCTTCTTTTTTCTCCTTTCACTTTTTGCTCAGAACCTGATTCTGCATCGTGGTTCCATCTTTTTCTTCTGTTGAGTTCAAGAAGATTCCAATCCCAAACCGGGTGGGGATACGTTGAGATTAACATGGAGGAGATAAAGATGGAGACACATGCGGGCGAGAAGACACAGACCTCCGTGCGATGGAAGAGAGACCTAGGTGTTGAAAATGAGTATGGAGAGTTGATTTCTTCGATGTCACCTTTTGACGTGCAAAAGAAGCTATTATGGGTATCTTGCCCTTATCTGCAAACAAATGGAGGCAAAAAAAAAAAAAAAAAAACAAAACAAAACAAAAAAAAACAAAAAGATAATAATGATAATAATAATATTATTATTATTAAAAAAAAAGATTAAGGTATGAAAGTCTGCAGACATTTTGGTAGCATCTCCCCTTAACAAGAGGCTGAAAAAAGAAATAAATACTTATTTCTAAGACCAGAAAATGGCATCATCGAGGCACATTAAGTCCAAAACTGAGGCTCCTAGTCATTACAGCGTTCTAGTGCCTATAGACCTTTTATGGACCAATTGATGTGCACTCTGGCATAGATGTGAAGCAAATACAAAAGATGAATGAACATGATCATGAATAAGGCATGACAAGTAATAAGCACATGTGTAATCAAGTGAAAGCAATAAAGGCTGTCTTATTTCAAGGACATAGCATTGGTTAGAATGATTTTGACAAGCAGAATGTTCAAGACATATCAGGAAGAGTTAACTTTCTATTGTCACTGCTGACGAAAATTCTGCTCCAAAGGTTTAGTTGGGGATATGAATCTACATTTCTGAAATAGATTTCATGACATAAATAAGGGGTTGTGATCAGCTATGATGAAGACCATTATACATTCTTGTGGAAGTTCGATAATTCACACTCGGGATAACCTACCGGATGGATTCAAACATGGTACTTATATAGGGTTATATAGAAGAGTCTCAGGTGGTTATCTGCAATATCAAATTTAATATAAAAGAACATTTCTTTTATTATCCCTAAAGAAGGTCGGTTATGGGCATTTTATAAGAGAGATACTATCGGACTCAACAATCAGAAACTAATGTTGTATTCATGCAACCATTTGTCTACAGTCATTGGTTTGTAAATCGGTCGTCTTCAAAGTGTTAAGTGATAGATACATTTACGTCACACACAATTTTTTGTCCACCAATTCTTGTAGGTGATATATGTCACTCACAATTTGTTATCCACCAAATGGTTTAAATGATTGAGATTAAGGAGGGTAATCTTCTATTCAAAATGAATGGGGAGCATGGTTAGCAGTTTTCGTACTTGTTCAAAACACAACACCTACCGTGACCTGCTGTTTTTCGAGCAAGGTAGAGGTCGCATTCCTACCTATAGGGTGAATTGGATTCCTAAGTATCAAACTATGCTACACTGATTCCAAAGGAAGTAGGAAGAAAGAGCATGCTCATCAAGAAGGGTTATAAGCTTCAAGAGAAATATCATGCTCTGTAATTAGCTCACCAAGACCGATGGGTGTAACATCCCTAACCTAAGTTTTATTTTACTTAATTTAAATATAATTTTATATAATTGTTTGTATTTTAGTTAATTAAGGTTATTATAATTGTATAAATTTCTTTTGGGTTTTGGGCCAATCGGATAGTAGTTTAGGACAGCGAATATTTACTGCTTGACTTGACCCAATTCAGACCCATTAAACCCAATAACTCAAAACAGGCCTATACTTATAAATTAATGTTAATAGTAGGGTTCTTTTTATAAAAAACCAAAAATTTTCCCAAAACCCTAATCCCCATTTATATAAAACGTTGAGTATCCTCCTTTTTCTCCATCTCTACAGCGTGTCCCCTTCCCTCCCTCTTCTCTTCTCTTGATCAGCCAAGGTCTAAGCCCAAGCCAAGTTTGCAACTACCGGTTCTTCTTCTTCTTCCTCTTCTTCTTCATTTTCTCCGTTTGGATTTGGCGGGCGTGCAAGGGAGAGAGAGATCAAGATCTTCTTTTTCCATCAATTTTTATCAAAGGCAAGTAGATGCATTTATCTCTAATGATCCTCACTAGTTTCTTTGATTCATCATGATTTAGATGTTGTAAGAATGCCCATTTAAATTTCTAATTAATGATGGTAGGCTAGATGGGTATGGACTTCACAGATTTATTTTTGTTTGATGGTGTTGCTGGATTTGATGGGTTTGATGATATTTGATGGATTTGATGAAAGGGAACTGTGCCACTTGAAGATGGGTCTTTTGTTTAAAAAAAAAAAAGAAAGAAGATGATAGCATCTGGGGATGAACCCCAGACATGGTGCAAGGCAGAACCGCCTGCACACTACTGCACAAGCAGCAGTAGTGCGCAGATGGTTCTCCCATTGTACACAGACAGTGAAGTGGACCCCAATTACGTGGGGTACTGTCACGTGGGATTCTAGCAGATGGTGGGCCCTTTTGATCCTACGTATGGAACCATGCTTGCAACATGGACCCCTTGACTGCTGAATGATGGTGGGGCATTGGCAATGAGAAACTAGTGAACCAATTTGTGAAATGCCACCTGATGTCCAAAGAAACATCTACATTAAAAAAAAATTTGACTCCTAATTTCATGTAACCCTATTTTCATTTATGGAGACGTGACAAGACCCCACGTAAAATAGGGTTATGCGAAGGTCGGTGTGTATCCAGTGCAGGATGGTGCAGCAGGCTTATCTAGTGGCGGTCAACCTTTCGATGGTTAGGTTAGTATTTGATTATGTGTTGGTTGATTTTCTATGGGGAATTTTGCCTTAGGTTTGGGTTAAGGGACCGTATGCTCCCTTGGGGCTTAGTTCTAGGATAAAACCCATGTGTTCTAAATTAAAAAATTTGTTAAAATAATTACTTTCTTTCAGTCCTATCTTATCATAGAAAACCCAATTCCTAAAATGTTATATGCCCACTATATTGTCACAATTCTCAAAAATATCCAAATTTACGACAAATGAAGCTATTTATACTTAAGACACCTACCTAGTACTTGGTCTGACTCTGGTAGCTCATGCAACCATATATAGCTTACAGAAAGCTTTGTTCATTGTAGTCTTGAGTCAGGCGCTTTAGAGATTGATGTGCCCTAGTCACCTTTCTTTTGTTGAACACTTTGAGGTTTCACCAAAAGATTGTGTAATCTGTAATGAAATATGTGAACTCTCAAGTCTCAAGCACCTTATCAATTAGTTTGGGGACTTTGGGATGACTAGAATAGTAAGGTCTTCGTGCAAACCGAACCACATGCTGTCTCATATTCCTTTTCAAGTAAGTTAACTTGAATGGTAGTCATCAAGTAACTATTTAGCTATCAAGAAGATGTTGATCCCAAAAAAAAAAAAAAAAGAAAAAATGAAATTAAAAAAAAGAGACAATTGTCATTACATAAATAAAGGCTCCATAATTGGCATTACATGCGATATGTAGGTGAGGTGCATGGGTCCCACTGTAAGAGAGACAATTAGCAGCTAATAGAACCATGATGGTTCTTGCCCTTACTTTCTCGAGAATTGCAATTTCATGTTTGGGTTTTGGTACTGTTACGATATCTACTTGGAAGAATAATCTGTATCAGAGGGACTGGATAACTCTGAAGATGAGGATAAAGATCCTTTTAAGATAGTCTTGATTTCGTTTTCTATTTTTACTTTTGTTTTTGGGCAGTCAAGAGCTATGTGTCCTTTTTCCTTATAGTTATAGCATTGTATTTCGTTTTTCTTGGCATAAGAAGTGGATGGATTGTTATATGTTGTATAAGTTTTCTTTGATCTTTTATAAGTTGGGCCAATAACCAAACTATCATTGGAAACATTTACATATTTTCAGAAAAGTTATTATCAAGAATGGACTTGTTTTATCTCAAAAGAAAATGAAAAATTTTCAAACAGAACTTTAGTTTCCTGGCTATCCTTATTCAGATCCATCTTTTAAATTTACAAGCCTTCAGGAATTATCCCTTCTCACAATGACACCAATCACCAGCAAAAGCAAAGCCTTTATGCAGGAATCAAGCTCTTCTTCTATCCCTACATCGTAACAAATATCAAGCCCTTTCTTCAATCTTGGATTATCTGGTACTTCTTAAGAACTTATCAATGCCCATTGGAGTGCAATTCTTTCTGACAAAAGAAAAAACACTCGAAAAACCTTATCCAAAATTGCAAACCATATCAAGGATTTAAAAAACCAAATCCTTACGTGTCATAACCTACATCAGAAAGCATCGTTATCTACCTATGATGATGAAAAAACATCCAGAGTACACCTCCTGGAAAAGGTTAACACAGCCCTTCCAGATGAGATAGCTACAAGAATTAGAGAAAAAACTCTTTCTTGTCAAATCAAGGAGCGATTAAGGCTCAAAGCTCAATATATAAGCTGGGCAACTGGCTTTCCAAAATTGTTCCTGCCATCACATGAAGTTGATATTCCATATATCGAATAAGGCTTAGTCCAAAGATTTCTTTTCCACAGAGATGATTTTGAAATAATACAACAGCTCCCTATAATTGTGCAAAATGCCCTTCGCAGCCTTGGTGTCGCCAACAGACAAATTCTCATAATGATTTCATCAAGCTTCGGTGAAAGATCAGAAATTCAGTTTTATCAACCATATCAAATATGGACCATCATGGATTATGAAGAAGGAGATTTATTCTGCAAAAGATTCAGTTCTACAATACATGATTATGAGCATCTCTCTATAAGCTATCTTTCTCAATGGTATGAATCTCATGAATATGCTACAGATGAATACAGTCTCGAGCGCCTACAAAATTATGATGTTGCTGCTGATCAATATCAAAGATTTTTTAATTTAAAAGAACATTTTGAATTTGCAAGTACATACAGATATGTTTGGTGCGATGGTAGAAGAGTTGTTTATATTGTAGATGATCTTGCTGAACAAACGACAGTTATGCAGAACCCTTCAAAATCCGGACATGCTTATCTTAATCAAATTCTCAATGACTATGAAGATATGTCTTTTGATATTTCAGAGAAAACTCGTGAAGACTTAGTTCAATTATTCCACGGAGAAATTGAAAATCGTACCGAGGATCGGAATGACCCTTGTCCTAATTTTGATTCTATTATGAAGTTCTGCAGTAGCAATCAAGTTCTATAGCAAGAATAGTATAAAGATTCTTAATTCAGGAAGCATGCGAAGGCTTGCAAAGAGGAAAGACCAAAGCATATTACTTTCTACAAGCTCATCAATGGTTTTATGAAAAAGTAGTCTGCAAAAGTCATGTCTCCCGTAAAGCTATTATCCCTTATTTACCTTTAAAGAAAAAGTATTCAAGTGCAAAAGGTATATGCAATCATTCTCGGAGAAAAACTAGCATAAAGACTAAAAACAAAGAAATGATGTTATTATTTTCAATTCCATTATTTTTGAAAAAGTTATTATAAAAAATGGACTTGTTTTATCTCAAAAGAAAATGAAAAATTTTCAAATAGAAATTCAATTTCTTGGATTCATAATAAAAAAAAGGAACTATTTCCCCAATTCAAAGTGTTATTAAATTTGCTTCTCAATTTCCAGATAAAATCCTTAATAAAGAACAATTACAATGCTTTCTTGGATGTCTTAATTATGTCTCAAACTTTATAAAGACCTTGCAAAAGGACAACATATATTACAAGCTCGTTTAACAAATGACCCTTAAGAATGGTCTTTTGCCCATACAAAAGCTGTCCAAACTATTAAACAAAAGGTTCAAAATTTACCCTGCTTAACTACTCCTCATCCAGACTTACAAAAAATTGTTCAAACAGATGCTTCAGAAATAGGTTATGGAGGAATTCTTTTACAAAAAAATATTCTTGGCAAACAAGAAGTTATTCACTCTACGTTTGGAACATGGAACTCTACTCAAAAGAATTATTCAACAATAAGAAAAGAAATCCTATCGATTGTTAATAGTATAATGAAATTTCAAAGTGATTTATTAAACAAAAATTTTTTATTAAGAATAGATTGTAAATCTGCTAAAGAAATTTCAGAAAAAGATGTAAAAAATCTTACTGCTAAGCAAATCTTTACTCATTGTCACAACCCGGGCCCAGAAATCGGGGGTTAGCGAAAAGCTAAACCAGTGACACACGTACTCCCGTGCACGTGCATCTAAACCCAGTCCAGATGCACACACACAAGGGATCTAACACGTGCGAAACAGACGAACGCGGAAGCTGTAGATATCATAGCAAGCAACGAAGGAAAATAGCGGAAGCCAAAGCAAATACAAAACGGAAACGACCAAGACAAATACACCGATATAAAACCGAATACACACCAAAATCACTATATACAAATACACAGAATACAAGTCCCAAAGTCCAAGGTCTGAATACAATCTCCAAAAACCAAAACTCGAAACAAAAGCCACGGGTATGCATGCACGCACTTGGCAGAAGTGATCAGGCCCACTCTGCCAGACCTAAGGGTGTCTCTACACTCGCCCCTGCAGCCTCCTCGACCGCCGGGGAGCTGGGCAAGGTATCTGTGCCTGCAACACCACAGACAACACAAATGAATACAACGATCCAGCAAATACAAGTAACAGAGATGAAACACTCATAGTATCAAATAGAATAAGGACAGAATAGTAATTGCAGAATTTCATCTTAGTATGCTAAGCAAATCGTGCGTAGAAGTAGAGCATGATATGTGAATCAAAACATAGAAATACTGAACTAGTTGGCTACTACGTTAACCATGTTCTCTCCAATAGAGAGCAGAGCAAAGCAGAGCAGAGGAGAACACCACTGACCGGGCCAGGGTACAAGTGGGTCTCAGGTTCCTGGGTTCCGGGGTCCCAAGACAAAGCGACACTGCAGTGAATACAGAGATACAGAGATCTAAGCCAAAGGTAACCCCGTCGGGCATCCTAGGGCTGAGGCTGAGTAGAGCCAGACTAATACCAATCAATCAAATCCATAGAAATGGGAGATTATCCGCTTCGGACTCACCGATGGCAAAGACCGGATCTTATCCTCACGTATTAACCTCTGGGCAGAGCCACCCGGGAATACCCAAAATATACAAAGCCAGAAATGTACAAAGCATAGCCAAAATACAGATTAGAACATAGATTAAATCAAAGCACAGCATAGATCAGAACTTAGTGCCGAACGGAGAGTAATACAGATATACAGGACGAAAGCAAAATGACTGAGGAATGCATAACATAGATTAACAGAACAGAGGGCAAAACCATAAACAATATGCAATGCATCTCAGATTAATACGGAGTCAAGGTTCATTACAAGCCAGTCCTAAGCTAGTTGTTCACTGTCACTAACCGTGCATGTTGATGTAGTTTTAAGTTAGTCAATGCACCGTTGCCATCAAAGTGTTGCGTAATCTTTGCGTGCACCGACGTCCCTTAAACCAACACCCATGGGGAGGTGCTTAACAGTGATCAACACTCACATGCATAAGTCACAGCCTAACAGACTATTCATGTGATCCAAGGAATCCATTGGGCCGGTTTACACGGGTGGTTAACCTGTATTTGAGCCCTATAAGTCTCACCATTATCCTAAGTTATGTTTCCGAATTGCCATGCCTAACGGTTTAGCCATGAGGGACCTATGGTTGAGCCGGAGGCATCTTACGCGCTCGACGTATTATGCACTACAGCTTAACCATGGTTCCATTCAAAACACAGCTAAACTGGTCATCTTTCACCTCTGATCTGATACCTTTTTCGGCTGAGCTACAGTCAGTATACGGCTTAGCCGTAGACCAATCCACGGCTTGGCCGTAGCATTCCACGGCTTAGCCGTAGCCACACCGTAGGAGTTCTGTGTTGGAAAAGTTTCGACTGATCAGAGATTTAATTCACGGCTGAGTTACGGTTTGGGTCACGGCTAGCTTACGGCTCAGCCGTAGGACAAATTACGGCTTAGCCGTAGCCTAGCCGTAGAACAAAAGTGCAATTTCGAGGCTCTGGAATGTGAGCCGTAGAAGCTTACGGCTTAGCCGTACAATACAGAGATGAATTCGGGCTGAGTACAGAAACTGAAATTTGACACAGAAACATCTCCAAACAAGCTACGGAGGTTCCAAATTCACAAGCATTGGCTGTAACCATCAAATACACTAAAGAAGATGGAAATCAAAGCATTCAAACAGAGTACCCATGTGTGTTATCAAAGTCTGTACTTATACTTGCCTCAAACTCTGAAAAATCCTCTGAAATCAAGCTCCAATCCACTAAGAATCAAAACAAATCAAAGCAATAGCACATGCATGAGATGAGGGAAACACACATAGCTTGGAGAAGGAATCCAATCGAAGATGAAGAATGCAAAACCCACTTACCTAAGCAATTACAGAGAGGGGAGAAGAAAAGAACCCAATCGGTTGGGTGCAAGCTCCCAACCCAACTTAGAACGAGAAGAGGATGAAGAGAAGGGAGAGAGAGAGAGAGAAAACGTGAGCTCCTGAATTCTCCTTGCATGCAACGTTGAGGAATGAAATGAGCAGGAGAGAGAGACATCTGGAGCTAACTTACTTATATAGGTTTGGAAGTTTAACACAAGATCCAATGAGTTTAGACTAATTACAGTTCAAGTCACACGGGGGTCCAACTTCTCCAATAGACTCCAAACGGATCTGACACAGTTACGGAAATTGTTGAGCTCAACGAAATACATATGCTGACACCAATATGATGCAAATATGATGCAAGCAACGCAAAAGCAAAATTACGAAAAAGGGCTTAGAACTACCTATTCCAGGTCAAAGGTTACTCAACTACCTATCCAAGACCCAAAACAAGTCCAAAAGAAATAAACAAAACAAAACACACACTAATGAGCCACTAATCCGGCTCAGAGGGGATCGGAGTGTTACATCCTCCCCCACTAGGAATCATTCCGTCCTTGGAATGACTACCTACCTGCACAAAGAGATGGGGGTACTGGCGCGCTAGCTGCTCCTCTAGCTCCCAAGTAGCCTCATCTGGACCGTGATGCTCCCACAACACTTTAACCCATCTGATAGTCCTGGTACGAAGAATCTGCTCCCGTGTCCCAACGATGCGAAGCGGACGCTCAACGTAAGTCGCATTAGGCTGAATCTGGATATCATCGTAGCGAATCACATGGCTCGGATCTGGCACATACTTACGGAGCATCGACACATGGAATACCTCGTGAACACCGGAGAACTCGACTGGAAGCGTCAACCGATAGGCTAAATCTCCAACTCGGCTCTTGACTTCAAACGGTCCTACATATCTCGGAGCTAACTTACCCTTCTGACCAAATCGAACTGTGCCCTTCATCGGAGAAACTTTAAGGAACACCCAATCTCCGACTTGAAATGCCAAAGGTCTCCTCCGAGTATCAGCATAACTCTTCTGCCTGGACCGAGCAATCTTCAGATTCTCTATCACTTTCTGCACCTTCTCTGTCGTCTCAGCAATGATTGTCGGACCATGGAAACTTCTAGTTCCAACTTCTTCCCAGCACACTGGGGTCCTGCACTTACGTCCGTAAAGTGCCTCATATGGTGCCATACCAATGCTCTCATGAAAGCTGTTGTTGTAGGCAAACTCACACAATGCTAGATGTGTATCCCATTCCTTCTCAAAGTTTAGCACGCTAGCTCAGAGCATGTCCTCCAATGTCTGAATGGTACGCTCCGACTGTCCATCAGTCTGGGGGTGGTATGCCGTACTGAAACTCAGCTTCGTGCCCATAGTTTCCTGAAATGCTCTCCAGAACGAAGACACAAAACGACTGTCTCGATCCGACACAATCGATACCGGGGTGCCATGCAATCTGACTACCTCGTCAACAAACTTCCTAGCCATCTCCGTGAATGTCATCCCTTTCCTGAACGGAAGGAAATGCGCTGACTTGGTCAATCTGTCCACTATGACCCAGATCGCATTGTTCTTTCTGCTGGTCGGCGGAAAACCGGAGACGAAATCCATCGTAATGTGCTCCCACTTCCACTGCGGAGTGTGCAATGGATGCAATGATCCTGGAGGTCGCTGATGGTCAGCTTTTACCCTCTGACAGGTCAAACATCGAGCTACGAACCCTGCGATCTCCCGCTTCATATTATTCCACCAAAATCTATCTTTCAAGTTCCGGTACATCTTCGTACTCCCTGGGTGCATCGCATATCGGGCATCGTGCGCATCTGTCATCAACTTATCTTTCAACTCATCCACAGCGGGAACACACAACCTATTCCTGAAGTACAAAACTCCATCCACCAAGCTAAAATCCGGTCGATCTGCAATCCGATCTCTGAACTTCACCAGGAGGGGGTCCTCAAACTGGCGATCCTTGATCTGTTGAATCATCTCAGGCTGAAACACGACGGTAGTAGCTAATGTCACCGACTCACCTACCCTCCGAACCTCAACAGGCTGATCATGCACAAGCATATAGAATCCTGCCAACACCTGAAGACTGTCTGTCCTCCTGCTAAGTGCATCTGCAACTACATTTCCCCTGCCTGGGTGGTACTTGATCGGAAAGTCATAGTCTTTGATAAACTCCAACCATCTACGCTGCCTCATATTCAAGTCATGTTGATCAAACAAGTACTGCAGACTGTGATGATCGGAATGGACCTCGAACTTCACACCGTACAAGTAATGCCGCCACAACTTCAGTGCAAATACAATGGCTGCTAGCTCTAGATCATGTGTGGCATAGTTCTTCTCATGCTCCTTCAGCTGTCTGGATCCATAGGCAATCACCTTCTGATTCTGCATCAGTACACAGCCTAATCCAACTCGAGAATCATCGGAATAGATCACGAATCCCTCACTACCTTCCGGGAGAGTCAACACTGGCGCCGTAGTGAGCTTTTCTTTCAACATCTGGAAACTGCGCTCACACTTCTCTGTCCACTCATACGGAACCTTCTTCCGAGTCAACTGAGTCAGCGGTGCTGAAAGCTTCGAAAAGTCCTGCACGAACCTGCGGTAATATCCCGCCAATCCCAGAAAACTCCGAATCTCTGTCACTGATCTAGGACGGGGCCAATGGACTACTGCCTCAATCTTAGCCGGATCCACCATCAATCCGTCTCTAGAAATCTTATGACCCAGAAATGTAACTTGCTCGAGCCAAAATTCACACTTGGACAACTTTGCATACAACTTGTGATCTCTAAGCAGCTGCAATGCTTTCCTCAGATGGTCTGTATGTTCCTCAGCAGTCTTCGAATAGACCAATATGTCATCTATGAAAACCACAACGAACTGGTCCAAGAAGGAAGTAAACACCCTATTCATCAACGCCATGAAAGCTGCGGGTGCATTCGTCAAACCAAATGGCATGACAAGGAACTCGTAGTGTCCATACCGAGTCCTGAAAGCTGTCTTCGGAACATCCTCATCCTTCACCCTGAGCTGGTGATATCCTGACCTCAAGTCAATCTTAGAGAAGTAAGCTGCACCCTGAAGTTGATCGAACAACTCATCAATCCTAGGCAATGGATATTTGTTCTTGATAGTCACTTTATTCAACTGCCTGTAGTCAATGCACATCCGGAAACTGCCATCCTTCTTCTTAACAAACAATACAGGAGCTCCCCAAGGTGAAACACTTGGGCGTATGAACCCTTTATCCAGCAGATCCTGCAACTGTTTCTTCAATTCCAACAATTCTGCAGGTGCCATACGATATGGAGCTCTACTGATGGGTGCTGTACCTGGCATCAAGTCAATAGCAAATTCTACCTCCCGAACTGGTGGCAACTCTGGCACATCCTCCGGAAAGACATCCGGAAACTCGCTGACTACTGGGATCTCACTGAGCTGTCGCTGATCTTTCTTCTCTGAAATGAATGCAAGAAATCCCTCACATCCCCTACGAAGCATCCTGTCTGCCTTACAAGCAGATATCACACGCCTTGGGCACTTCGTCTGGCTGCCCTCAAATCGGAATCCGCTGCCCAAATCAAAGTAGATAGCCTTGCTGTAGCAATTGATACACGCATGATATCTTGCAAGCCAGTCCATACCAAGGATCACATCAAAATCCAGTGTCGTGAGCAACACGAGGTCTACTGGGAGCTGATGACCAGCTATCCGCACATCACACTGAGGGTAGAAAACACTGCACTCCACACGCTTACCAACCGGAGTGAATACTAACAACAAGTATGGGAGTGGTGTGGGTCGTTGTCGAAGCTGCACAGCAAAATGGGGTGCTACGTACGAACGCGTAGACCCGGAGTCAAATAAGGCTAAAGCTTCAGCATCATAAATTAAAATTTTACCTTCCACTACCGTGGCCTCCTCCGCGCCCTCATGCGTAGCAGCATAGGCTCGGGCTGTCTGGCGGTTCTGCTTCTGGGCTGGGCGAGCTGGCTGAGATCTGCCCTGCGCTGTAGATCCTGCCTATCTCGTCTGTGGAGAGGACTGAAACTTCGGGCATTGGGCCCGCCTGTGATCCGTAGAGCCACACCCGAAACAAGCCCCAATCTTCCTCCAACATCTGTCTGTTGGGTGATCCTTCCCACAGTGACCACATACCAACGGAGTACTGCTCGAACTGCCCTGCTTACCCTTGAACCTTTTCTGAAACTGACTTCTGCCACTGGAACCTGCCGCCCTCTTAGCTTCTGTTCGCTCCTCCTCAAAGATGGCCTCTGCATCATAAGCTCTGTCAATAGCGTCATCCAATGTAGCCGGCCACATACAAGCAACCACGTGGCGTTTGTGCCTCGGATTCAGACCGTTGACGAAGCGAGTCACCTTCTTATGCTCTGTGTTCACCATGTCCTCTGCAAAATGAGACAACTCGGTAAACCTGTGTACATAATCTGCAACTGACATCTGTCTCTGCTGGAGGTTGAAGAATTCCACTTCTTTGGCTCGCTGAATGTGGAGAGGCATGAACTTCCGACGGAATTGCTGCTTGAAGGTCTCCCAAACTGTGGCACTGGGCATAGTCTGAAATGAAGTCTTAACACTCCTCCACCATGTCTTGGCTACACTCCGAAGCATAGAGGCTGTGAGAACTACCTTCTGCTTGTTGCTGCACACAATTGTATCAAATAGCTCTTCAGTCTGCTCCAACCATTGCTCCGCCTGCAATGCATCCTCTATCCCATGAAACTCGGTCGCCCCTCGCTTACGGAACTTGTCGAAAAGAGCATTTGGATCTGATTCCTTGGGCTGGAAAATCACTTGCTGATCTATACGAGGTGATGCTACTGCGGCAGCCTGACTCTGCCTATCTACCATGGATGCCATCTGTGCCTGTAATGACTGCATAGACTGCATCATCATCATCATCCGCTCCTCACTACTGATGTGTGGGGGTACCAATCCACTATCACCATTGTGGCCCTGTTGGTTCTCATCTCGAGATCCTGATCCTGATGCCATCCTGCAAAAAGGAAAAGAACACAACACGCAATATAAAAGGCCCTGAGTTAGTCAAATCCCAATCAACATATGAGACTTCGAGTCAAATAGTTGATATCGTTATCTCACCACGAGCTTAGATGCCTACATGCTTATAACTAGCATGCTCTGATACCATACAATACGTATGTCACAACCCGGGCCCAGAAATCGGGGGTTAGCGAAAAGCTAAACTAGTGACACATGTACTCCCGTGCACGTGCATCTAAACCCAGTCCAGATGCACACACACAAGGGATCTAACACGTGCGAAACAGACGAACGCGGAAGCTGTAGATATCATAGCAAGCAACGAAGGAAAATAGCGGAAGCCAAAGCAAATACAAAACGGAAACGACCAAGACAAATACACCGATATAAAACCGAATACACACCAAAATCACTATATACAAATACACAGAATACAAGTCCCAAAGTCCAAGGTCTGAATACAATCTCCAAAAACCAAAACTCGAAACAAAAGCCACGGGTATGCATGCACGCACTTGGCAGAAGTGATCAGGCCCACTCTGCCAGACCTGAGGGTGTCTCTACACTCGCCCCTGCAGCCTCCTCGACCGCCGGGGAGCTGGGCAAGGTATCTGTGCCTGCAACACCACAGACAACACAAATGAATACAACGATCCAGCAAATACAAGTAACAGAGATGAAACACTCATAGTATCAAACAGAATAAGGACAGAATAGTAATTGCAGAATTTCATCTTAGTATGCTAAGCAAATCGTGCGTAGAAGTAGAGCATGATATGTGAATCAAAACATAGAAATACTGAACTAGTTGGCTACTACGTTAACCATGTTCTCTCCAATAGAGAGCAGAGCAAAGCAGAGCAGAGGAGAACACCACTGACCGGGCCAGGGTACAAGTGGGTCTCAGGTTCCTGGGTTCCGGGGTCCCAAGACAAAGCGACACTGCAGTGAATACAGAGATACAGAGATCTAAGCCAAAGGTAACCCCGTCGGGCATCCTAGGGCTGAGGCTGAGTAGAGCCAGACTAATACCAATCAATCAAATCCATAGAAATGGGAGATTATCCGCTTCGGACTCACCGATGGCAAAGACCGGATCTTATCCTCACGTATTAACCTCTGGGCAGAGCCACCCGGGAATACCCAAAATATACAAAGCCAGAAATGTACAAAGCATAGCCAAAATACAGATTAGAACATAGATTAAATCAAAGCACAGCATAGATCAGAACTTAGTGCCGAACGGAGAGTAATACAGATATACAGGACGAAAGCAAAATGACTGAGGAATGCATAACATAGATTAACAGAACAGAGGGCAAAACCATAAACAATATGCAATGCATCTCAGATTAATACGGAGTCAAGGTTCATTACAAGCCAGTCCTAAGCTAGTTGTTCACTGTCACTAACCGTGCATGTTGATGTAGTTTTAAGTTAGTCAATGCACCGTTGCCATCAAAGTGTTGCGTAATCTTTGCGTGCACCGACGTCCCTTAAACCAACACCCATGGGGAGGTGCTTAACAGTGATCAACACTCACATGCATAAGTCACAGCCTAACAGACTATTCATGTGATCCAAGGAATCCATTGGGCCGGTTTACACGGGTGGTTAACCTGTATTTGAGCCCTATAAGTCTCACCATTATCCTAAGTTATGTTTCCGAATTGCCATGCCTAACGGTTTAGCCATGAGGGACCTATGGTTGAGCCGGAGGCATCTTACGCGCTCGACGTATTATGCACTACAGCTTAACCATGGTTCCATTCAAAACACAGCTAAACTGGTCATCTTTCACCTCTGATCTGATACCTTTTTCGGCTGAGCTACAGTCAGTATACGGCTTAGCCGTAGACCAATCCACGGCTTGGCCGTAGCATTCCACGGCTTAGCCGTAGCCACACCGTAGGAGTTCTGTGTTGGAAAAGTTTCGACTGATCAGAGATTTAATTCACGGCTGAGTTACGGTTTGGGTCACGGCTAGCTTACGGCTCAGCCGTAGGACAAATTACGGCTTAGCCGTAGCCTAGCCGTAGAACAAAAGTGCAATTTCGAGGCTCTGGAATGTGAGCCGTAGAAGCTTACGGCTTAGCCGTACAATACAGAGATGAATTCGGGCTGAGTACAGAAACTGAAATTTGACACAGAAACATCTCCAAACAAGCTACGGAGGTTCCAAATTCACAAGCATTGGCTGTAACCATCAAATACACTAAAGAAGATGGAAATCAAAGCATTCAAACAGAGTACCCATGTGTGTTATCAAAGTCTGTACTTATACTTGCCTCAAACTCTGAAAAATCCTCTGAAATCAGGCTCCAATCCACTAAGAATCAAAACAAATCAAAGCAATAGCACATGCATGAGATGAGGGAAACACACATAGCTTGGAGAAGGAATCCAATCGAAGATGAAGAATGCAAAACCCACTTACCTAAGCAATTACAGAGAGGGGAGAAGAAAAGAACCCAATCGGTTGGGTGCAAGCTCCCAACCCAACTTAGAACGAGAAGAGGATGAAGAGAAGGGAGAGAGAGAGAGAGAAAACGTGAGCTCCTGAATTCTCCTTGCATGCAACGTTGAGGAATGAAATGAGCAGGAGAGAGAGACATCTGGAGCTAACTTACTTATATAGGTTTGGAAGTTTAACACAAGATCCAATGAGTTTAGACTAATTACAGTTCAAGTCACACGGGGGTCCAACTTCTCCAATAGACTCCAAACGGATCTGACACAGTTACGGAAATTGTTGAGCTCAACGAAATACATATGCTGACACCAATATGATGCAAATATGATGCAAGCAACGCAAAAGCAAAATTACGAAAAAGGGCTTAGAACTACCTATTCCAGGTCAAAGGTTACTCAACTACCTATCCAAGACCCAAAACAAGTCCAAAAGAAATAAACAAAACAAAACACACACTAATGAGCCACTAATCCGGCTCAGAGGGGATCGGAGTGTTACACTCATTGGCAAGCTTTATTAGCCATATTTGACTTTGACATTGAGTACATTGCAGGCAAAAATAATTCTCTACCTGATTTTTTATCTCATGAGTTTTTACAGGGGCAAACGAGTATTAAACAATGAAGCCTCGCTAGATTAAACCATTTATTTAGTCCCTAGCTGATAAAGTTTCTTCCATTATGAATACTACACCTTTATCCAAAAAATCCAACAGTAATTATCTTGAGCGATGGGGAGCAACCCATACTTCTAATATTCCTCAGTTTCAAAGTCCATCAAGCCTTGTGTCCAGAAAACCTCAAGCTTCAAAAGCTCAATATTTTGCTACAAAAGCACCATTGAGAATCTATTCCTTAGATGATATATCTTATGCCGATACCATTTCCATTGAACATCTTATCAAACCCTTTTTTCTCCAGAACACTTATAAATCCAACCCCTTAACTATAAAGTTTATGAACAGATTCTTATCAAATAGGCAGCTGTACTATTGATCATACCGATGGATCAAAAAAATTCATACTCAAATGCTTTACCTACCAACACTATTATTCGATATTCAACAATCAAGATTCTGCATGTTCTCTCTACAGAAGAATGGGGACGCCATCTTCATATGCCTCAAAGGCTTGATTCAGAACATATTTTTAATTATTATGACTATATTTCTGCTTGGGAAGTCATCCTTTATTATCAAAACCCATCCTTTCAGCATTCCTGGTTTATTAGATTCAAATCAAACTCCTATAAAATACCTATGTGGTTCTTCACACAATTCTGGATACCTTTTGGTGCCACTAAAGACATCCTTCCTCAAGCACTGCTTCCTATTTACGAATCCTATTCTGCATCATTTAAAGCCTCTCTCAAATCAGAAGAAAAAAAAGCCTTTATCAGCACCTACAGCTTGCAACTGAACCCTATGTTACTATGCAGTTTTATCGCAAGCAAGAGATTCCCTGGATTCTTAAATGGAATTTTTATAAAGAAATGGACTTCAGTCCTCCAGTTTTATCTCGAATGATCTATATCAAGTTTTAGCATTAATTTGATTATACTGCAATACTTCAGCAATATTCCACTGATCAAGCTACGAAGCCATCATTCTTTAAAGTTCTCAAAACTCCTGAAAAAGAAAAAGAACGGCTTTATCTAGCAAGTGATATCAACAAATAAAAGAATTCTTGTTCAGCCTCTCCTTCTGCTCTTTTTGCAGTAGCAGATTTGCTTTAACTCAAAAAAGATCTTCGAAAGGAAATTATTGAATAAATACAAAAAGAACGGTCACCTAAAAATTCTCCATTAAGTTTTGGTCAGCAACTGCATCAGCTTTGAGCTGACGACAATCCTTTTGAAAATATTGCCCCTAAATCAGATATAGATGCCAAAGAGATAAAAAGTGATAATGAAGGATTCATTTCTATTTGAAGAGAAGGAAAGAAATAAAGCCATTACAGCCACTCAATTTTCTACAAAGCTATTATGAGATCTTTTATCATTCAGAATATGACAAGTGACATCGATAAAGTTCATCTACATTACAGATTATGATCTTATTCAGATGCATCAAGACAGCTAGATGTAAAGTCCAGAAGCATCACGACAAAATGCCAGCTCATCAAATGAAATGTAAATTCAGTTTACATACAGATATAATGAAATGTGAATTATGTTTGCTAAGGCTATAAATCTGTGTAGCTTTCCCCCTGTATAGGCAAAGTTTAAATACCAGTCAAAATCCAGCCTTGCTTCCGCTACCATCTCCTCTCTCTTTTCCCTTTCACTTCTCGTATACCCACCATCTTCCCATTTGGTATCAAAGCCAAGTTGACATCAAGTTGGTATCAAACTTGTAATCAAGTACTTTGGCAATATAACGTCGTTTTGTGAGTATTCCTTCACTTATCTTTTTTATGTTATGTTTTGATTTTGCTTAAGGAATTGCTGACTCAGAAGTAAGAACATCAAAAATCTTAATACTTGGTTGTGTGTTTGTTATTATTGAGAAATTCTAATCATATTTCGCCCGGAGCAAATTTAAGGTAGCCATTGTTGTCACCGTTGTTAGCCATGTGAAGGCATTTAACGCATTTTGTTGGTATGTAAATCCTTTATTTCATTAGATACTCGTGGTGGTATTGGTTAAAATAACTCTGTAATACAAATTATGGCTAAGCTTATTAAGAAGTTTGCACCTTCTGCTTCTTCATCTCAAATTCCTTATCTTCTATGTCTATTAAAAATAGTGAAGAAATCAGCTATGACGATTTAGATCAGGTTATTTGTGACTAGACTATTCCAACCGTAAATAAAAATGAAATTTAAAAACTTGGAAGTTTTCAATTAAAATCAAGTTATAAAGTAAAAACCATTGAAAGTACTGAATCTATTATTAGTAATGTTCAGCATCTTTCTTTAATCAAGCCTCATGAAATAAAGGAGTATGTTAAAACATACAATTATATTCATTTTGGATTAGTACAAGTTGCTCTAAAGCCATTAACAAAACTTGGACTTAGAACTGAAGTTCTCATCTATGTTCAAGATACAAGACATAAAAAATTCGGTGATTCATTACTTGGACTGGTTGAATCAAGCTTGGCGAATGGCCCTACTTTCTCAATTACTTTCCAAATTTCTCTGTTTCCCTTATAGATCTCGATGCACATGAAGCTCATACCTTAGCTATCCAGACATAAAGTTTTGATATGAATCCTCATAATCAAAATCTTGCTTTTATATATAGAGTTTATTATAAACTTATGAATTCAGTTGTTGTAGGTATAGCTTATTCTAATCAAGCAAAAGGGATGAGTACTTTATTCTAAACTAATTTTAAAAATAAAGTAAATATTCAAAAAATCATAAGTGGAATGATATTAATCTCTTTGGTAGATGGCGCTTAGAAAATGCTCAACCAAAAAGACCTTGAGAAAATAAAGATATTGAAACAATTATTGAACATAAAGATGGAAGTGCAGAAATAAATTTTCAAACAGATTCAAGAGATACAACCCTACAGTTTATCAACCTTCTAGAAAATCTTATTCACATCCTCCTTCAGTGGTAGGATCTTCTATAAAAGAACTATCCAGAGTTTCTTATTCTACGCCTCATACAGATCAGAGACCTAGAAGCCTCGTTTATCCCTCTCATCAAGCTTTAGAAAATATAAGAAATCATGCTTCTCCAACTAATACATATAATCCTTCTGAATCTGATTTCGATATAAATGTTATTAAAAGCTTTGAAATTGATAAAGAAATGTTAAAAAAAATATCTTTACAGCCTTTAACAAAAACCTTTTTTAAAAAAGTTTCTCAAGAATGTAAAGATTTCGTAAAAGAAAAATAGTATAAGTATATGTATGATAATCAAAAAAATATTTATTTCTTTGATTGGCTTAAACTAGCCATGAAGAAAGCATATAAAACTGAAGAATTAACTATCAATATGATAACTAAATTAATCTCTTCTTGGATTAGAGCTTCTACCAATTCCTCTCCACAACGAACTAAAGAATCTATACATCTTACATTACATCAAATCATTTATAAAGAAACTTCAGCCATACCCATAAAAGATGTTGCAAAAATATAAGGAGATAAAGGAAAATTTGAATTTATTTACAAATCATACTTAAGCCATGTTTTAGAACAAAACAATTATATAAATATAAATCTTCATACTATTGGTCAACAAACTAATAGAATTGAAAATAAGGTTGATAATATTTTGCAACTCTATGAAACTACTTCGTCTCAGAAAGTAATTTAGACATAGTCTTTAGGCTTTCAAGGTGAAGCCCTTAAAGATCTAAAGTAAGAAAAGAAACCTTTAAAGTTTTTAGATGAATTAATTAATCAATTATCTCATAGTTTTACAAATATATAACTTCAAGAAAATAAAGACAAAAAAACTAAAAAATCAATAAATGTTTTACTCTCAACTTCTAAAGTTTCTAGTTTAGACTCTGAATTCTCTTTTTCTAACTCTTTAGAAGAAAAGTCTAAAACATCTCATGAAAATCAAGACAATCAAAAAGATGATCAAGATCAAGAATCTTCTTTTCCCAAGAAAAAAGAAGCACAATGTTATAACTACAGGGAAAAAAGACATATAGCTCCTGACTGCCTAAAAATAAAAGTAAAAACAAAAAATGAAATAAAAACTATTCTAAAAGGATCTTCATCCTCATCTTCAGAGTCATCTAGTTCCTTTGATACAAATTATTCTTCCTCTCACTCTTCAGATATATGTCATTATAAGATATTTGATAGTGATATACAATATAAATCTGCTACTTCTTCCTCTTTATCTTTAAACATCCTTTCTGCTCTACAAGAAATGGTGCTAGAAATGTTTAAAGATCTTAAAGATGAAGAATTAAAAAATAAATATTTTAAAAACATACAGAATATAAGTAAAGGGAACCAAAAAGGAGAAACTTCTACAGCAAATACTATATCTGACTTACCTGAACAATTCAGTATAAAAACTGTTCTAGATAGGCTAAGAGTGCAGCAAGCTCCTCCTCGTCTTTCAATTCAAGATCTTTATAAAGAAATTAATAATCAAAAGGAAGAAATAAAACAATTAAAACAAGATTTGAATGAACTTCAAGATCTCAAACAACATGTTGAAAATCTTGAATTTCACACACTTAAAAACCATCTAGAAAATAATGATAATTTAGAACATCAAGAAGAATTTGGTAATGACTTAAATGGTTTTGTAAATTCTTTAACAAGAAATCCACTTCAAAAAAGGAAAACTCAAGTTACAATCAAGGTCAAAGATTCCTCTATTAAAGCACTCTGCTTACTAGATAGTGGCGCAATTGTTAATTTAATAAGAGAAGGTTTAATCCTAACAAAATATTATGAAAAAACTAAAAATAATCTCAGCCTAGCAACTGCTGGTAACAAACTCGATATCCACTATAAATTAAACAATGTCCATGTTTGTAAAAATGGAAAATGTATAAAAACTAATTTCCCGCTAGGAAAGGATTGAAACAATGATGTTATCCTTGGAAATCCTTTTCTACAGATTCTACAGCCTTTTTAAATTAATTCATTGAGCTTAAAAACTATTATAGACAGTAAAGAATTAATTTTTGATTTTGTTGAATCATCTCCTATTTAACATCTTAATATCATTCAAAATCAAATTGCTTATAAAGAAAAACAAATTGCATAGCTTCAAGAAGATATGAATTCTTTAAGAATTGAAGAAGGATTACAAAAACTAGAATTTCAAAAAGACTTAATCCAATTTCAAAAATCTCTTGAAACAGAATGCTGTTCTGATCATTCTTTTGCCTTTTGGCATCGGAAACATCATACTGTTTCACTACCATACATTGTCAATTTTAATGAAGAATAAATTCCTACTAAAGCAGGACCTACCAAATGAATAAAGACCTTGTTCAATTATGTAATCAAGAAATCAATGATCTTTTTGCTAAAAAGCTTATTCAAAAATCACAATCTCCTTAGAGTTGTATAGCGTTTTATGTCAATAAAGCGCCTGAACAAGAACGAGGTGTTCCCCGTCTTGTTATCAACTACAAGCCTTTAAATAAAGTCTTAAAAATAATCCGATATCTGGTTCCAAATAAAACGGATCTTATTAACCGTCTCTCTGGTGCCTTTATGTTTTCCAAATTCGATCTTAAATCCAGATTTTGGCAAATTCAAATCACCCCGGAGAATAGGTATAAAACTGCTTTTACAGTACCATTTGTACATTACAAATGGAACGTTATGCCGTTTGGTTTGAAAAATGCTCCTTTAGAATTTCAAAGAATAATGAATGAATTTTTTAATCCATATCAAGCTTTTACACTCGTCTATATAGATGACATTCTTATATTTTCAAAATCCATTTGTGACCATTGGAAACATTTAAATATTTTCAAAAAGGTTATTATCAAGAATGGACTTGTTTTATCTCAAAAGAAAATGAAAATTTTTCAAACAGAAATTTAGTATCCTTATTCGGACCTATTTGTTAATCTTGGATGTCTTCAGGAATTATCCCTTCTCACGATGAAACCAACTAATAGCAAAAACAAAGCCTTTATTCAAGAATTAAACTTTTCCTCTATCCCCACATCTCAACAAATATCAAGCCCTTTCTTCAATCCAAGATTATCTGTTACTTCTCAAGAACTTATTAATGCTCATTAGAGTGCAATTCTTTCTGATAAAAGAAAAAACACTTGAAAAACCTTATCCGAAATTGCAAATCATATCAAGGATTTAGAAAACTAAATCCTTATGCGTCATAACCTATATCAAAGAGTACTATTATCTACCTATGCTAATGAAAAAACATCCAGAATACACCTCCTGGAAAAGGTAAACACAGCCCTTCCATATGAGATAGCTGCAAGAATTAGAAAAAAACTCTTTCTTGTTAGATCAAGGAGCGATTAATGTTTAAAGCTCAATATATAAGCTAGGCAGTTGGCTTTCTAAAATTGTTCTTGCCATCACATGAAGTTGATATTTCATACATCGAATAAGGCTTAGTCCAAAGATTTCTTTTACACAGAGATGATTTTGAAATAATACAGTAGCTCCTTGCAATTGTGTGACATGCCCTTCGCAGCCTTGGAGTCACCAACAGACAATTGCTCATAACGATTTCATCAAGTTTGGGTGAAAGAATAGAAATTCGGTTTTATCAACCATTTCAAACATGGACCATCATGGAATATAAAGAAGGAGATCTATTATGCAAAAAATTCATCTCCACAATACATGATTACGAGCATCTCCCTATAAGCTATCCTCCTCAATGGTATGAATCCCAAGAAGCTGCTACATTAGAATATAGCTTAGAATGCCTCCAAAACTATGATCCATTTGCTGATCAATATCAAAGATTTCTCAATTTAAAGGAACATTTTGAATTCGCAAGTACATACAAATATGTTTGGTATGATGGTAGAAGAGTTGTTTGTATTGCAGATGATCTTGTTAAACAAACGACAGTTATGTAGAACCCTTCAAAATCTGGACATGCTTATCTTAATCAAATTCTCAATGCCTATGAAGATATGTCTCTTGATATTTCAGAGAAAACTCGTGAAGACTTAATTCAATTATTCCATGGAGAAATTGAAAATGATACTGAGGATTGGAATGACCCTTATCCTAATTTTGATGCTATTATGAAGTTCTCTAGCAGCAATCAAGTTCTACTGCAGAAATAGTATAAAGATTCTTAATTCAGGAAGCATACGAAGGCTTGCAAAGAGAAAAGACCAAAGCATATTACTTTCTACAAGCTCATCAATGGTTTTATGAAAAAGTAGTCTGCAAAGGTCATGTCTCCCATAAATCTATTATCCTTTATCTACCTTTAAAGTAAAAGTATTCAAGTGTGAAAGGTATATACAATCATTATCTTGAGAAAAACTAGCATAAAGACTTAAAACAAAGAAATACTGCCTCCAATAAAGCTGAGCTACAATGAAATACATGACCTTATCCAGTAGTAAAATCCAGAAGCATCAAGAAAAGTGCTGCCAGCATAACAAATGAAATGCAAATTCAATTGTAATGAAATGTAAATTATGTTTGCAAAGGCTATAAATAATTGTAGCTTTCCCCTTCTATAGGTAAGAGTTGGAATACTGGTCAAAATCCAGCCTTGTTTCTACTAGCATCTCCTCTCTCTCTTTTTCTTTCCGCTTTCTGTATACCCACCATCTTCCCATTTGGTATTAAAGCCAGGTTGGCATCAAGTTGGGATCAAACTTTTAATCAAGTAGTTTGGCAATATAAAGTCGTTTTGTGAGTATTTCTTTACTTATCTTTGTTATATTATGTTTTGATTTCGCTTAAGGAATTCCTAACTCAGAAGTAAAAACATCAAAAATCTTATTACTTGGTTGTGTGTTTGTTATTATTGAGAAATTTTAATCATATTTTGCCTGGAGTAAATTTAAGGTAGCCATTGTTTTCACCGTTGTTAGCTACGTGAAGGCATTTAATGATTTTGTTGGTGTGCAAATCCTCTATTTCGTTAGATACTCATGGTGGTTTTGATTAAAATAACTCTATAATACAAATTGTGGCTAAGCTTATTAAGAAGTTTGCACCTTCTTCTTCGTCATCATCAAATTCCTTATCTTCTATGTCTATTAAAAATAGTGCAGAAATTAGCTATGACAATTTAGATTAGGTTATTTGTGACTGGACTATTCCAACTGTAAATAAAAATGAAATTTATAAAGTTGGAAGTTTTCAATTAAAACCAAGTTATAAAGTAAAAACTATTAAAAGAACTGAATCTATTACAAGTAATATTCAGCATCTTTCTTTAATCAAGCCTCATTAAATAAAGGAGTATGTTAAAACATACAATTATATTCATTTTGGATTAATATAAGTTGCTCTAAAGCCATTAACAAGACTTGGACTTAGAATTGAAGCTCTCATTTATGTTCAAGATACAAGACATAAAAAATTTAGTGATTCATTACTTGGAATGGTTGAATCAAGTTTTGCTAATAGCCCTACTTTCTTCAATTGCTTTATAAAATTTTCTATTTTCCTTACAGATCCAGGTGCACATGAAGCTCTTACCTTAGCTATCCAGACAAAAGGTTTTAATATGAATCCTCATAATCAAACTCTTGCCCTTATATATAAAGTTTATTATAAACTAATGAATTCAGTTGTTCAAGGCATAGTTTATTCTAATCAAGCAAAAGTGATGACTACTTTATTCCAAACTAATTTTAAAAATAAAGTTAATATTCTAAAACTCATACAATGGAATGATATTCATCTATCTGGTAAATGGTGCATAGAAAATGCTCAACCAGAAAGATCTTTAGAAAATAAAGATATTGAAACAATTATTAAACATGAAGATGGAAGTGTAGAAATAAATTTTCAAACAGATTCAAAAGATACAACTCCTACAGTTTTATCAACCTTCTAGAAAATCTTATTCACATCCTCCTTTAATGGTAGGATCTTCTATAAAAGAACCATCTAGACTTTCTTATTCTGCACCTCATACAGATCTGAGACCTACAGGCCTCGTTTATCCTTCTTATCAAGCTTCAGAAAATATAAGAAATCATGCTTCTCCAACTAATACATATAATCATTTTGAATCTGATTTCAATATAAATGTTACTGAAAGCTTTGAAATTGATAAAGAAATGTTAAAAAGGAATTTATCTTTACATCTTTTAACAAAAACCTTTTACAAATAGGTTTCTCAAGAATGTAAAGATTTCTTAAAAGAAAAGTGGTATAATTATATGTATGATAATAAAAAAAATATTTATTTCTTTGACTAGCTTAAACTAGCCATGAAGAAAGCATATAAAACTAAAGAATTAACTATCAATATGATAACTAAATTAATCTCTTCTTGGATTATACCTTCTACCAGTTCCTTTCCACAACGAACTGAAGAATCTATACATCCTCCATTACATCAAATCATTTATAAAGAAACTTCAGCCGTACCCATAAAAGATGTTGCAAAAATACAAGGTGATAAAAGAAAATTTGAATTTATTTACAAATCAAACTTAAGCCATGTTTTAGGAAAAAACAATTATACAAATATAAATCTTCATACTAGTTGTGAACTAACTAATAGAATTGAAAATAAAGTTGACAATATTTTATAACTCTATGAAACTACTTCTTCTCAAGAAGTTATTAAGATATATTCTTTAGGTTTTCAAGGTGAAGCCCTTAAAGATCTATAGTTAGAAAAGAAACCTTTAAAGTTTTCAGATGAATTAATCAATCAATTATCTCATAGTTTTACAAATATAAAACTTCAAGAAAATAAAGACAAAAAAGAAGGAAAAATCTATAAATGTTTTAGTCTCAACTTCTAAAATTTTTAGTTTAGACTTAGAATGCTCTATTTTTGACTCTCTAGAAGAAAAGTCTTAAACATCTTATAAAAATCAAGACGATCAAAAGGATGATCAAGATCAAGAATCTCTACAACTAAATAAAACATTTAAAAGGCAAAAACCAATTGCTTCTACAGCTAAAACAAGGAATTATTATTCAAGGCCAACTCCTGTTGATCTTCAATTCGAAGAACAAGCCCTTTTAAATGGTCTTTCTCGTTTTGAAAACTCTTCAGTATATGAATGGAATTTAGATGGCTTGTCTGAATATCAAATTCTTCAAATATGCCAACATATGATGATATATGCCTGTACCGTCATGGCAGCTGGTAATGACCAAAGACATGTGGTAAACACAGTTGTCCTTAGATTTACTGGACAACTACATGGTTGGTGGGAAAAATACCTACCCGATATAGAAAGAAATGCTATACTAAATGCAGCAAAAAGAGATCCCTTAGGAAATCCTATTCTTACTCCTCAAGGTCAAATGATCGCTGACTCTATATATATGCTTATTACCAAGATTGTTAAACATTTATTGGTAATTATATGAATTAGAAGAAAAATTAAAAACCCAATTAATCAATTTATCTTGCCCAACATTATCAGATTTCTGTTGGTATAAATATGTTTTCCTATTAGAACTTTATACAATTGATGCAAGCAATTCAAAATTTTGGAAAGAAAAATTTATATCCAGTCAAATTTATATCCTGTCTTCCTAAAGTTTTTGCAAAAAAAGTTAGAAAAGAATTAAAATAAAAAAATTATGGAAACTTGAATTATGGACTTTATACATGGTGATCTAATTCAAAAGATAAATAAAGCTGGATTTTCTTTATGCAATGAAATCAAACTTAAACGACAAATTGAAAATAAAAAACGTATAAGCAAGTATGAACTTGGTGATTTTTGCTTTCAATTTGTCATGGAACCATTGATAAGCCCTTCTAACTAGAATAAAAAGAAAAAATTAAAAAGAAACCATTAAAAAAGAAAATCTAAAAATTTTTCAACTCCACAATATTATGTTCACTCAAAAAGATATCATAAAAAATCTTCCCAAAAAAAACCTTATAAACTGTCAAAGAAAACTTATACAACATACAACAATCCATCTACTTCTTATCCCAAGAAAATGGAAATACAATGTTATAATTGCAAGGAAAAAGGACACATAGCTCCTGACTGTCCAAAAATAAAAGTAAAAACAAAAAAAGAAATAAAAACTATTCTAAAAGGATCTTCATCCTCTAAGTTAGCGTCATCTAGTTCCTCTGATACAGATTATTCTTCTTCACACTCTTCAGATACATGTCATTGTGAAATATTTGATAGTGATATACACTATGAATCCGCTACTTCTTCCTCTTTATCTTTAAATGTCCTTTTTGCTCAAGAAAAAATGGTGCTAGAAATGTGTAAAGATCTTAAAGATGAAGAATTAAAAACTAAATATTTTGAAAAAATACAGAGTATAAATAAAGGAAATAAAAAGGGAAAAACTTCTACATCAAAGACTATATCTAATTTACCTGAGCAATTCAGTATAAAAACTATTCTAGATAGGTTAAGAGCATAACAAGCTCCTACTCGTCTTTTAATTCAAAATCTTTATAAAGAAATTGATAGTAAAAAACAAGAAATAAAACAATTAAAACAAGATTTGAATGAACTTCAAGATCTCAAACAATGTGTTGAAAATCTTGAATTTCACACACTTAAAAATGATCAAGAAAATAATGATAATTTAGAACATCAAGAAGAATTTGGTAAAGGCTTAAATGGTTTTGTAAATTCTTTAACAAGAAATCCACTTCAAAAATGGAAAACTCAAGTTATAATCAAGGTCAAAGACTTCTCTATTAAAACACTTTGCTTACTAGATAGTGGCGTAGATGTTAATTTAATAAGAGAATGATTAATCCCAACAAAATATTATGAAAAAACTAAAAAAAAACTCAGTCTAGCGACTGCTACTAACAAACTCCATATCCACTATAAATTAAACGACGTCCATGTTTGTAAAAATGGGAAATGCATAAAGACTAATTTCCTGCTAGGAAAGGATTTAAAAAATGATGTTATCCTTGGAAATCCTTTTCTACAGATTCTACAGCCTTTTTAAATTGATTCATTAGGCTTAAAACCTATTTTAGACAATAAAGAATTAATTTTTTATTTTGTTGATTCATCTCCTATTCAACATATCAATATCATTCAAAATCAAATTGCTTATAAAGAAAAAAAAAATTGCATATTTACAAGAAGATATGAATTCTTTAAGAATTGAAGAAGGATTACGAAAACCAGAATTTCAAAAAGACTTAATCCAATTTCAAAAATCTCTTGAAACAGAATGACGTTCTGATCTTCCTATTGGTTTTTGACATAGGAAACATCATACTGTTTCACTACCATACATTGACAATTTTAATGAAGTACAAATTCCTACTAAAGCAGGACCTACCCAAATGAATAAAGACCTTGTTTAATTATGTAATAAAGAAATCAATGATCTTCTTACCAAAAAGCTTATTTAGAAATCACAATCTCCTTAGAGTTGTGTAGCGTTTTATGTCAATAAAGCACCTGAACAAGAACGGGGAGTTCCCCGTCTTGTTATCAACTACAAGCCATTAAATAAAGTTCTATCTAGTTCCAAATAAAGTGGATCTTAATAACCGTCTCTCTAGTGCCTTCATTTTTTCCAAATTTGATTTTAAATTCGGATTTTGGCAAATTCAAATCACCCTGGAGGACAAGTATAAAATTGCTTTTACAGTACCATTTGGACATTACGAATGGAATGTTATGCCGTTTGTTTTGAAAAATGCTCCTTCAGAATTCCAAAGAATAATAAATGAAATTTTTAATCCATATCAAGCTTTTATCCTTGTTTATATCGATGATATACTTGTGTTTTCAAAATCAATTTGTGATCATTGGAAACATTTACATATTTTCAGAAAAGTTATTATCAAGAATGGACTTGTTTTATCTCAAAAGAAAATGAAAAATTTTCAAACAGAAATTCAGTTTCTTTGCTATCCTTATTCAGATCCATCTTTTAAATTTACGTCCCTTCAGGAATTATCCCTTCTCACAATGACACCTATCACCGGCAAAAGCAAAGCCTTTATGCAGGAATCAAGCTCTTCTTCTATCCCTACATCTCAACAAATCTCAAGCCCTTTCTTCAATCCTGGCTTATCTGTTACTTCTCAAGAACTTTTCAATGCCCATTGGAGTGCAATTCTTTCTAATACAAGAAAAACACTCAAAAAACCTTATCCAAAATTGCAAACCATATCAAGGATTTAGAAAACCAAATCCTTATGTGTCATAACCTACATCAAAGAGCACTGTTATCTACCTATGCTGATGAAAAAACATCCAGAATACACCTCTTGGAAAATGTTAACATAACCCTTTCGGATGAGATAGCTACAAGAATTAGAGAAAAAACTCTTTCTTGTCAGATCAAGGAGCGATTAATGCTCAAAGCTCAATATATAAGCTGGGCAACTGGCTTTCCAAAATTGTTCCTGCCAACACATGAAGTCGATATCTCATATATCGAATAAGGCTTAGTCCAGAGATTTCTTCTACACAGAGATGATTTTGAAATAATACAGTAGCTACTTACAATTGTGCGACATGCCCTTTGCAGCCTTGGAGTCACCAACAGATAACCGCTCATAACAATTTCATCAAGTTTGGGTGAAAGATCAGAAATTCGGTTTTATCAACCATATCAAATATGGACCACCATGGAATATGAAGAAGGAGATCTACTATCCAAAAAATTCATCTCCACAATACATGATTACGAGCATCTCCCTATAAGCTATCCTCCGCAATGGTATGAATCCCATGAAGCTGTTACATTGGAATACAACTTAGAATGCCTCCAAAATTATGATCCATTTGCTGATCAATATCAAAGATTTCTCAATTTAAAGGAACATTTTGAATTCCCAAGTACATACAGATATGTTTGGTGCTATGGTAGAAGAGTTGTTTGTATTGCAGATGATCTTGCTGAACAAATGACAGTTATGCAGAACCCTTCAAAATCTGGACATGCTTATCTTAATCAAATTCTCAATGCCTACGAAGATATGTCTTTTGATGTTTCAGAGAAAACTCGTGAAGACTTAATTCAATTATTCCATGGAGAAATTGAAAATGATACTGAGGATTGGAATGACCCTTATCCTAATTTTGATGCTATTATGAAGTTCTCCAGCAGCAATCAAGTTCTATAGCAGGAATAGTATGAAGATTCTTAATTCAAGAAGCATATGAAGGCTTGCAAAGAGAAAAAACCAAAGCATATTACTTTCTACAAGCTCATCAATGGTTTTATGAAAAAGTAGTCTGTAAAAGTCATGTCTCCCATAAAACTATTATCCTTTATCTACCTTTAAAGAAAAAGTATTCAAGCACAAAAGGTATATGCAATCATTCTCTTGAGAAAAACTAGCATAAAGACTAAAAACAAATAAATGCTGCCTCTGATAAGGCTAAGCTATAGTGAAATACTTGACCTTATCCAGTAGTAAAATCTAGAAGCATCAAGAAAAGTGATGCCAGCACAACGAATGAAATGCAAATGCAGTTGTAATGAAAACTAAATTATGTTTGCAAAGGTTATAAATATGTGTAACTTTCCCATTGTATAGGCAAGAGTTGGAATATCAGTCAAAATCTAGCCTTACTTCCACTACCACTCCTCTCTCTCTTCTCCCTTCCACTTTTGTATACCCACCATCTTCCCATTTGGTATCAGAGCCAAGTTGGCATCAAGTTGGTATCAAACTTGTAATCATGTACTTTGGCAATATAAAGTCGTTTTGTGAGTATTTCTTCACTTATCTTTGTTATGTTATGTTGTGATTTTGCTTAAGGAATTGCTGACTCAGAAGTAAGAATGTCAAAAATCTTAATATTTGGTTATGTGTTTGTTATTATTGAGAAATTTTAATCATATTCCGCCCGGTGCAAATTTAAGGTAGCCATTGTTGTCGCCATTGTTAGCCGTGTGAAGGTGTTTAAGGCGTTTTGTTGATTGTAAATCCTCTATTTCGTTAGATACTCGTGGTGGTATTGGTTAAAATATCTCTGTAATACAAATTATGACTAAGCTTATCAAGAAGTTTTCACCTTTTTCTTCCTCATCATCAAATTCTTTATCTTCTATATCTATTAAAAATAGTGAAGAAATCGGTTATGATAATTTAGTTCAATTTGAAAAGCCTATAGAATCCGTAGAAAAGGATTTCCATGGATAACATCATTGTTTAAATCCTTTCCTAGAAGCAAATTAGTTTTTATACATTTTCCATTTTTAGAAACGTGGACATTATTTAATTTATAGTGGATATGGAGTTTGTTACTAGCAGTTGCTAGGCTGAGTTTATTTTTGGTTTTTTCATAATATTTTGGTGGGATTAATCCTTCTCTTATTATATTAACATCTGCGCCACTATCCAATAAGCAGAGTGCTTTAATAGAGATGTCTTTGACCTTGATTGTAACTTCTGTTTTCCATTTTTGAAGTGGGTTTCTTGTTAGAGAATTTACAAAACCATTTAAGTCTTTACCAAATTCTTCTTGATGTTTTAAATTATCATTATTTTCTTAATAATTTTTAAGTGTGTGAAATTCAAGATTTTCAACACGTTTTCGAGATCTTGAAGTTCATTCAAATCTTTTTTTAATTATTTTATTTCTTGTTTTTTATTACTAATTTCTTTATAAAGATCTTGAATTGAAAGATAAGTAGGAGCTTGCTATGCTCTTAACCTATCTAGAATAGTTTGTATGCCAAATTGTTCAGGTAAGTAAGATATAGTATTTGATGTAGAAGCTTTTCCTTTTTTTATTTCCTTTTTTATATTCTGTATTTTTTCAAAATATTTATTTTTTAGTTCTTCATCTTTAAGATCTGTAAACATTTCTAGCACCATTTCTTCTAGAGTAAAAAGGACATTTAGAGATAAAGAGGAAGAAGTAATAGATTCATAGTGCATATCACTATCAAATATTTCACAATGACATGTATCTGAAAAGTGTGAAGAAGAATAATTTGTATCAGAGGAACTAGATGATGCTGAATTAAAGGATAAAGATCCTTTTACAATAGTTTTTATTTCTTTTTTTGTTTTTACTTTTATTTTTGGACAGTCAAGAGCTATATGTCCTTTTTTTTTGCAATTATAACATTGTATTTTATTTAGTTGTAGAGATTATTGATCCTGATCATCTTTTTGGTCATCTTGATTTTCATGAGATGTTTTAGACTTTTCTTCTAGAGAGTCAGAAACAGAGAATTCTGAGTCTGAACTAGAAATTATAGAAGTTGAGATTAAAACATTTATAGATTTTTCTTCTTTTTTGTCTTTATTTTCTTGAAGTTTTATATTTCTAAAACTATGAGATAATTGATTAATTAATTCATCTGCAAACTTTAAAGGTTTCTTTTCTAACTTTAAATCTTTAAGGGCTTTACCTTGAAAACCTAAAGATTATGTCTTAATTACTTTTTGAGAAGAAGTAGTTTCATAAAGCTGTAAAATATTGTCAACTTTATTTTCAATTCTATTAGTTTGTTGACCAGTAGTATGAAGATTTATATTTGTATAATTGTTTTGTTCTAAAACATGGCTTAAATCTGATTTGTAAATGAATTCAGATTTTGCTTTATCTCCTTGTGTTTTTGCAGCATCTTTTATGGATACGGCTGACATTTCTTTATAAATGATTTGATGTAAAGGAGGATGTAGAGATTCCTTAGTTCTTTGTGAAGAGGAACTAGTAGAAGCTATAATCCAAGAAGAACTTAATTTAGTTATCATATTGATGGATAAAATCTTCAGTTTTTTAAGCTTTCTTCATGCCTAATTTAAGCCAGTCAAAGAAATAAATATTTCTTTGATTAATCATACATATAATTATACCACTTTTCTTTTAAGAAATCTTTATGTTCTTGATAAACCTATTTAAAAAAGGTTTTTGTTAAAGGATGTAAAGATAAATTTCTTTTTAACATTTCTTTATCAATTTCAAAGCTTTCAATAACATTTTATTGAAAACAGATTCAAAAGGATTATATGTATTAGTTGGAGAAGTATGATTTCTTATATTTTTTAAAGCTTGATAAGAAGGATGAACGAGGCCTGTAGGTTTCAAATCTGCATGAGGTGTAGAATAAAAAAGTCTGGATGGTTCTTTTGTAGAAGATCCTACGACTGAAAGAGGATGTGAATAAGATTTTCTAGAAGGTTGATAAACTATAGGAGTTATATCTCTTGAATCTATTTGAAAATTTATTTCTACACTTCCATCTTCATGTTCAACAATTGTTTCAATATCTTTATTTTCTAAAGATCTTTCTGGTTGAGCGTTTTTAAGCGCCATCTACCAAAGAGATTAATATCATTCCATTGTATGAGTTTTGGAATATTAAATTTATTTTTAAAATTAGTTTGGAATAAAGTAGTCATTCCTTTTGCTTGATTAGAATAAGTTATGCCTGGAACAACTGAATTCATGAGTTTATAATAAACTCTATATATGAGAGCAAGATTTTGATTATGAGGATTCATATCAAAACCTTTTGTCTGGATAGCTAAGGTAAAAGCTTCATGTGCACCTGGATCTGTAAAGGAAATAGAGAAATTTGAAAAGCAATTGAAGAAAGTAAGGTCATTAGCCAAACTTGATTCAACCATTCCAAGTAATGAATCACCGAATTTTTTATGTCTTGTATCTTGAACATAGATGAGAGCTTCAGTTCTAAGTCCAAGTCTTGTTGAGGGCTTTAGAGCAACTTGTACTAATCCAAAATGAATATAATTGTATGTTTTAATATAATCCTTTATTTCGTGAGGCTTGATTAAAGAAAGATGCTGAATATTGCTGATACTAGATTTAGTTCTTTCAATGGTTTTTACTTTCTAACTTGATTTTAATTGAATACTTCCAACTTTATAAATTTCACTTTTGTTTACGGTTGGAATATTCTAGTCACAAATAACCTGATCTAAATCGCCATAGTTGATTTCTTCACTATTTTTATTAGACATAGAAGATAAGGAATTTGATGATGAGGAAAAAGAAGGTACAAACTTCTTATTAAGCTTAGCCATAACTTGTATTACAGAGTTATTTTAATCAATACCACCACAAGTTTCTAACGAAATCGAGGATTTACACACCAACAAAATGCCTTAAATGCCTTCACACGGCTGACAAAGGCAACAGCAATGGCCACCTCAAACACACAACCAAGTATTAAGATTTTTAATGTTCTTACTTCTAAGTTAGCAATTCCTTAAGCAAAATCAAAATATAACATAACAAAGATAAGTGAAGAAATACTCACAAAACGACTTTATATTGCCAAAGTACTTAATTACAAGTTTGATACCAACTTAATGCCAACTTGGCTTTGATACCAAATGGGAAGATGGTGGGTATAAAGAAAGCGAAAGGGAGAAGAGAAAGAGGAGGTGGTAGTGGAAGCAAGGTTGGATTTTAACTGGTATTCCAACTCTTGCCTATACAAGGGGAGAGCTACACATATTTATAGCCTTAGCAAACATAATTCACATTTCATTACATTTGCATGTAAACTGAATTTCCATTTCATTTGATGAGCTAGAATTTTGTCGTGATGCTTCTGGACTTTACATCTAGTTGTCTTGATGCTTCTGGATAAGATCATAATTTGTACTGTAGATGAACTTTATCAATGTCACTTGTCATACTCTGAATGATAAAAGATGTCATAATAGCTTTGTGGAAAATTGAGTAGCTGTAATGGCTTTATTTCTTTCCTTTTCTTCGGATAGAAATGAATCCTTCATTATCACTTTTTGTCTCTTCAGCATCTGTATCTTGTTCAGGAGAAATATTTTCAAAAGGATTGTCGTCAGCCCAAAGATGATGTAGTTGCTGACCAAAACTTAATGGAGAATTTTCAAATGACCTTTCTTTTTGTATTTGTTCAATAATTTCCTTTCGAAGATCTTTTTTGAGTTAAAGCAAATTTACTACTGCAAAAAGAGCAGAAGGAGAGGCTGAACAAGAATTCTTCTATTTGTCAATAACAATTGCTGGATAAAGCTGTTCTTTTTCTTTTTCAGGAGTTTTGAGAACTTCAGAGAATGATGGGTTTGTAGCTCGATTGGTGGAATATTGCTAAAGTATTGCAATATAATCAAGTTGATGCCAAAACTTGATATAGATCATCAGAGATAAAGCTAGAGGACTGAAGTCCATTTCTTTATAAAAATTCCATTTTAGAATCCAAGGAATCTCTTGCTTGCGATAAAACTACATAGTAACATAGGGTTTAGTTGCAAGCTGTAGGTGCTGATAAAGGTCTTTTTCTTCTGATTTGAGAGAGGCTTTAAATGATGTAGAATAGGATTTGTAAATAGGAAGTAGTGCTTCAGGAAGGATGTCTTCAGTGGCACCAAAAGGTATCCAGAATTGTGTGAAGAACTAAATAGGTATTTTATGGGAGTTTGATTTGAATCTAATAAACCAAGAATGCTAGAAGGATGGGTTTTGATAATAGAGGTTGACTTCCGAAGTAGAAATATAGTCATAATAATTAAAAATAAATTCTGAACCAAGCCTTTGAGGCATATGAAGAGGGCGTCCCAATTCTTCTGCAGAGAAAACATGTAGAATCTTGATTTTTGAATATAGAATAATAGTGTTGGTTGGTAAAGCATTTAAGTATGAATTTTTTGATCCATCAGTATGATCAATAGTACAACTGCCTATTCTAATAAGAATCTGTTCATAAACTTATGGTCAAGTGGTGGATATATAAGTGTTTTGGAGAAAAAAGGGTTTGGATAAGATGTTTAATGGAAATGGTATCGGCATAAGACATATCATCTAAGGAATAAAATCTCAATGGTGATTTTGTAGCAAAATATTGGGCTTGTGAAGCTTGAGGTTTTCTGGATATAGGGCTTGATGGACTTTGAAATTGAGGAATATTAGAAGTATGGGTTGCTCCCCATCGCTCAATATAATTGCTGCTGGATTTTCTGGATAAAGGTGTAGAATTCATAATAGAAGAAACTTTATCAGTTTGGGACTGGAGAAAAGGTCTAATCTAACGAGGCTTCATTGTTTAATACTTGTCTGCCCCTATAGAAACTCACAAGATAAAAAATTAGGAAGAGAGTTATTTTTGCCTCCAATGTACTCAATGTCAAAGTCAAATATGGCTAATAAAGCTTGCCAATGAGCAAAGATTTGCTTAGCAGCAAGATTTTTTACGTCTTTTTCTAAAATTCCTTTAGCAGATTTACAATCTATTCTTAATAAAAAAATTTTGTTTAATAAATAACTTCGAAGTTTCATTATACTGTTAACAATAGGTAGGATTTCTTTTTTTATTGTTGAATAATTCTTTTGATTAGAGTTCCATGTTCCAATGGTAAAGCAAATAACTTCTTCTTTGCCAAGAATATCTTTTTGTAAAAGAATTCCTCCATAACCCATTTCTGAAGCATCTGTTTGAACAATTTTTTGTAAGTCTAGATGAGAAATAGTTAAGCCAGGTAAATTTTGAACCTTTTGTTTAATAGTTTGGATAGCTTTTGTATGGGCAGAAGACCATTCTTGAGGGTCTTTCGTTTAACGAGCTTGTAATATCTGTCGTTCTTTTACAAGGTCTTTATAAAAGTCTAAGACGTAATTAAGACATCCAAGAAAGTGTTGTAATTGTTCTTTATTAAGGATTTCATCTGAAAATTGAGAAGCAAATTTAATAACTTTTGAACTAGGGAAATAGTTCATTTTTTTATTATGAATCCAAGAAATTGAATTTGAGTTTGAAAATGTTTCATTTTCTTTTGAGATAAAACAAGTCCATTCTTGATAATAACTTTTTTTAAAAATATTTAGATGTTTCTAATGATCACAAATTGATTTTGAAAACACAAGTATATCATCAATATAAACAAGGATAAAAGCTTGATACGGATTAAAAATTTCATTCATTATTCTTGAGAATTCTTAAGGAGCATTTTTCAAACCAAACGGCATAACGTTCCATTCGTAATGCCCAAATGGTACTGTAAAAGCAGTTTTATACTTGCCCTCCGGGATTATTTGAATTTGCCAAAATCCGAATTTAAGATCAAATTTGGAAAAAATGAAGGCACCTGAGAGATGGTTAATAAGATCCGTTTTATTTGGAACTTGATATCGGATTTTTTTTAAAACTTCATTTCAAGGCTCGTAGTTGATAACAAGACGGGGAACTCCTTGTTCTTGTTCAGGTGCTTTATTGACATAAAACGCTGCACAACTCCAAGGAGATTGTGATTTTTGAATAAGCTTTTCGGCAAGAAGATCATCGATTTCTTGATTACATAATTGGAAAAGGTCCTTATTCATTTGGGTAGGTCTTGCTTTAGTAGGAATTTGTGCTTCATTAAAATTGTCAATGTATGGTAGCGAAACAGTATGATGTTTCTTATGCCAAAAGGCAGAAGGAAGATTAGAACAACATTCTGTTTCAAGAGATTTTTGAAATTGGATTAAGTCTTTTTGAAATTTTGGTTTTTCTAGAAGGTGAATAAGATATGTTTGGCAATATAAAGTCGTTTTGTGAGTATTTCTTCACTTATCTTTGTTATGTTATGTTTTGATTTTGATTAAGGAATTGCGGACTCAAAAGTAAGAACGTAAAAAATCCTAATACTTGGTTGTGTATTTGTTATTATTGATAAATTTTAATCATATTCCGCCCAGAGCGAATTTGAGGTAGCCATTGTTGTCGTCGTTATCAGCCATGTAAAGGCGTTTAAGGCATTTTGTTGGTGTGTAAGTCCTCTATTTTGTTAAATACTCATGGTGGTTTTGATTAAAATAACTCTATAATACAAATTAAGGCTAAGCTTATTAAGAAGTTTGTACCTTTTTCTTCCTCATCATCAAATTCATTATCTTCTATGTCTATTAAAAATAGTGAAGAAATCAGCTATGATGATTTAGATCAGGTCATTTGTGACTGGACTATTCCAATAGTAAATAAAAATGAAATTTATAAAGTTGGAAGTTTTCAATTAAAATCAAGTTATAAAGTAAAAACCATTGAAAGAACTGAATCTCTTACCAGTAATATTCACCATCTTTCTTTAATCAAGCCTCATGAAATAAAGGAGTATGTTAAAACATACAATTATATTCATTTTAGATTAGTACAAGTTGCTCTAAAACCATTTACAAGACTTGGACTTAGTACCGAAGCTTCATCTATGTTCAAGATACAAGACATAAAAAATTCAGTAATTCATTACTTGGAATGGTTGAATCAAGTTTTGCCAATGGCCCTACTTTCTTTAATTGCTTTCCAAATTTCTCTGTTTCCCTTACAGATCTAGGTGCACATGAAGCTCTTACCTTGGCTATCAAGACAAAAGGTTTTGATATGAATCCTCATAATCAAAATCTTGCTCTCATATATAGAGTTTATTATACACTCAAGAATTCAGATGTTCCAGGTATAGCTTATTCTAATCAAGCAAAAGGGATGACTACTTTATTCCAAACAAAATTTAAAAATAAAGTGTATATTCCAAAACTCATACAGTGGAATGTTATTAATCTCTTTGGTAGATGGCGCTTAGAAAACACTCAACCAAAAAGATCTTTAGAAAATAAAGATAATGAAACAATTATTGAACATGAAGATGGAAGTGTTGAAATAAATTTTCAAACAGATTCTAGAGATATAACTCCTATAGCTTATCAACATTCTAGAGAATCTTATTCACATCCTCCTTCAGTGGTAGGGTTTTCTATAAAAAAAACCATGTGGAGTTTCTTATTCTACACCTCATATAGATCTGAGACCTACAGGCCTCGTTTATCCTCCTTATCAAGCTTCAGAAAATATAAAAAACCATGCTTCTCAAACTAATACATATAATCCTTTTGAATTTGATTTCAATATAAATGTAATTGAAAGCCTTGAAATTGATAAAGAAATGTGAAAAAAGAATTTATCTTTACATCCTTTAACAAGAACCTTTTTCATACAGGTTTCTCAACAACATGAAGATTTCTTAAAAGAAAAATGGTATAACTTTATGTATGATAATCGAAAAAATATTTATTTCTTTTATTGTCTTAAACTAGCCATGAAGAAAGCATATAAAACTGGAGAATTAACTATCAATATTATGATAACTAAATTAAGCTCTTCTTGGATTATAGCTTCTACCAGTTCCTCTCGACAACGAGCTGAAGAATCTAGATATCCTCCATTACATCAAATCATTTATAAAGAAACTTCGGCCGTACCTATAAAAGATGATGCAAAAATACAAGGAGATAAAGGTAAATCTGAATTTATTTACAAATCAGACTTAAGTCATGTTTTAGAATAAATCAATTATACAAATATAAATCTTAATACTATTGGTCAACAAACTAATAGAATTGAAAATAAAGTTGAAAATATTTTGCAGCTTTATGTAACTACTTCTTCTCAGAAAGTAATTAAGACACAGCCTTTAGGTTTTCAAGGTGAAGCCCTTAAAGATCTAAAGTTAGAAAAGAAACCTTTAAAGTTTTCAGATGAATTAATTAATCAATTATCTCATAGTTTTACAAATATAAAACTTCAAGAAAATAAAGACAAAAAAGAAGAAAAATATATAAATGTTTTAGTTTTAACTTCAAAGGCTTCTACTTCAGACTCAGAATTTTCTGTTTCTGACTCTCTAGAACAAAAGTCTAAAACATCTCATGAAAATCAAGATGATCAAAAGGATGATCAAGATCAAGAATCTCTACAACTAAATAAAATATTTGAAAGGCAAAAACCAATTGTTTCTATTGCTAAAACAATAAATTATTATTCAAGACCAACTCCTGTTGATCTTCAATTCGAAGAACAAGCCCTTTTAAATGGTCTTTCTCATTTTGAAAACTCTTCCGTATATGAATGGAATTTAGATGACTTATCCGAATATCAAATTCTTCAAATATGCCAACATACGATGATATATGCCTCTACCGTCATGGCAGCTAGTAATGACCAAAGACATGTGGTAAACGCAGTTGTCCTTGGATTTACTGGACAACTACATGGTTGGTGGGAAAAATACCTATCTGATATAGAAAGAAATGCTATACTAAATGCAGTAGAAAGTAATCCCTCAGGAAATTCTGTTCTTACTCCTCAAGATTAAATGATCCCTGACTCTATTTATATGCTTATTACTAGCATAGTTAAACATTTTATTAGTAATTATACAAATGTAGAAGAAAAATTAAAAACCCAATTAATCAATTTATCTTGTCCACTGTTATCAGATTTCCGTTGGTATAAAGATGTTTTTCCTATCAACACTCTATATAATTGATGCAAGCAATTCAGAATTTTGGAAAGAAAAATTTTTATCCGGTCCTCCTAAACTTTTTGCAAAAAAAGTTAGAGAAGAATTAAAATCAGAAAATTATGGAAACTTGAATTATGGATTTTATACATATGGTGATCTAATTCAAAAGATAAATAAAGTTGGATTTTCATTATGCATTGAAATCAAACTTAAACATCAATTTGAAAAAATTTCTGTTTCTGTTTGAATTTGAATAAGGATAGCCAAGAAACTGAATTTTTGTTTGAAAAAAATTTATTTTCTCTTGAGATAAAACAAGTCCATTCTTGATAATAACTTTTTTGAAAATATGGAAATGTTTCCAATAATCACAAATTGATTTTGAAAACACAAGTATATCATCGACATAAACAAGGATAAAAGCTTGATATGGATTAAAAATTCCATTTATTATTCTTTGGAATTCTGAAGGAGCATTTTTCAAACCAAACGGCATAACGTTCCATTCATAATGTCCAAATGGTACTGTAGAAGTAGTTTTATACCTGTCCTCCGGGTGATTTGAATTTGCCAAAATTCGGATTTAAGATCAAATTTGGAAAAATTGAAGACACCAGAGAGATAGTTAATAAGATCCATTTTATTTGAAACTGGATAACGAATTGTTTTTAAAACTTTATTTAAAGGCTTGTAGTTAATAACAAGACGGGAAACTCCTCGTTCTTGTTCAGGCACTTCATTGACATAAAATGCTGCACAACTCCAAGGACACTGTGATTTCTGAATAGGTTTTTTAGCAAAAAGATCATTGATTTCTTGATTACATAATTGAACAAGGTCTTCATTCATTTGGGTAGGACTTGCTTTAGTAGGAATTTGTGCTTCATTAAAATTGTCAATGTATGGTAGCGAAACAGTATAATGTTTCCTATGCCAAAAGGCAAAAGGAAGATTAGAACAATATTCTGTTTCAAGAGATTTTTGAAATTGGATTTAGTCTTTATGAAATTATGGTTTTTGTAATGCTTCTTCAATTCTTAAAGAATTCATATCTTCTTGGAGATATGCAATTTGTTTTTCTTTATAAGCAATTTGATTTTGAATGATATTTAGATGTTAATTAGGAGATGATTCAACAAAATAAAAAATTAATTGTTTACTGTCTAAAATAGTTTTTAAGCCTGATGAATCAATTTGAAAAGACTATAGAATCTGTAGAAAAGGATTTCCAAGGATAACATCATTGTTTAAATCCTTTCCTAGCAGGAAATTAGTCTTTATACATTTTCCATTTTTACAATATGGACGTTATTTAATTTATAGTGGACATGGAGTTTGTTACTAATAGTTGCTAGGTTGAGTTTATTTTTAGTTTTTTCATAATATTTTGTTGGGATTAATCCTTCTCTTATTAAATTAACATCTGCGCCACTATCTAGTAAGCAGAGTGCTTTAATTTTGACCTTAATTGTAACTTGAGTTATCCATTTTTGAAGTGGATTTCTTGTTCAAGAATTTACAAAACCATTTAAGTCTTTACCAAATTCTTTTTATTGTTCTAAATTATCATTATTTTCTTAATAATTTTTAAGTGTGTGAAATTCAAGATTTTCAACACGTTGTTTGAGATCTTGAAGTTCATTCAAATCTTTTTTTAATTGTTTTATTTCTTACTTTTATTACTAATTTCTTTATAAAGATCTTTAATTGAAAGATGAGTAGGAGCTTGATGTGCTCTTAACCTATCTAGAATAGTTTTTATGCCAAATTGTTCAAGTCAGATATAGTATTTGATGTAGAAGCTTTTCCTTTTTTTATTTCCTTTATTTATATTCTGCATTTTTTCAAAATATTTATTTTTCAATTCTTCATCTTTAAGATCTTTAAACATTTCTAGCACCATTTCTTCTAGAGCAGAAAGGACGTTTAAAGATAAAGAGGAAAAAGAGACATATTCATATTGTATATCACTATCAAATGTTTTACAATGACATGTATCTGAAGAGTAAGAAGAAGAATAATCTATATCAGAGGGGCTAGATAACTCTGAGGTTGAGGATGGGGATCCTTTTAAGATAGTCTTGATTTCGTTTTCTGTTTTTACTTTTGTTTTTGGGCCGTCAGGAGCTATATGTCCTTTTTCCCTACAGTTATAGCATTGTATTTCTTTTTTCTTGGGTTAAGAAGTGGATGGATCGTTGTATGTTGTATAAGTTTTCTTTGATCTTTTATAAGTTTTTTTATGGGAAGATTTTTTATGATATCTTTTTAAGGGGGCATAATATTGTGGAGTTGAAAAATATTTAGATTTTCTTTTTTGATGGTTTCTTTTTAATTTTTTCTTTTTATTCTGGCTAGAAGGGCTTATTAATGGTTCCATGCCAAATTGAAAGCAAAAATCACCAAGTTCATACTTGCTTATACGTTTTTGATTTTCAATTTGTTGTTTAAGTTTGATTTCATTGCATAAAGAAAATCTAACTTTATTTATCTTTTGAATTAGATCACCATATGTATAAAGTCCACACATTAAGTTTCCATAATTTTCTAATTTAATTCTTCTGTAACTTTTTCTACAAAAAGTTTAGGAAGACTAGATATAAATTTTTCTTTCCAAAATTCTGAATTGCTTGTATTAATTGTTCAGATTTTTTATAGGAAAACATCTTTATACCAATGAAAATATGGTAATGTTGGGTAAGATAAATTGATTAATTGGGTTTTTAATTTATCTTTTACATTCATATAATTACTAACAAAATGTTTGACAATATTAGTAATAAGCATATATATAGAGTCAGGAATCATTTGACCTTAAGGAGTAAGAACAGGATTTCCTGAGGGATCTCTTTTATTACATTTAGTATAGAATTTCTTTCTATATCAGATAGGTATTTTTCCCACCAACCATGTAGTTGTCCAGTAAATCCAAGGACAACTGCGTTTACCACATGTTTTTGGTCATTACCAGTTGCCATGATGGTAGAGGCATATCTCATCATATGTTGGCATATTTGAAGAATTTGATATTCAGATAAGCCATCTAAATTCCATTCATACACTGAAGAGTTTTCAAAAAGAAAATGACCATTTACAAGGGCTTGTTCTTCAAATTAAAGATCAATAGGAGTTGGTCTTGAATAATAATTCCTTGTTTTAGCTATAGAAGTAATCGGTTTTTGCCTTTTAAATATTTTATTTAGTTGTAGACATTCTTGATCTTGATCATCTTTTTGATCGTCTTGATTTTCATGAGATGTTTTAGACTTTTCTTCTAGAGAGTCAGAAATAGAGAATTCGGAGTCTGAACTAGAAACTTTAGAAGTTGAGACTAAAACATTTATAGATTTTTCTTCTTTTTTGTCTTTATTTTCTTGAAGCTTTATATTTCTAAAACTATGAGATAATTGATTAATTAATTCATCTAAAAACTTTAAAGGTTTCTTTTCTAACTTTAGATCTTTAAGGGCTTCACCTTGAAAACCTAAAGACTGTGTCTTAATTACTTTTTGAGAAGAAGTAGTTTCATAAAGCTGCAAAATATTTTCAACTTTATTTTTAATTCTATTAGTTTGTTGACCAATAGTATGAAGATTTATATTTGTAAAATTGTTTTGTTCTAAAACATGGCTTGAGTCTGATTTGTAAATAAATTCAGATTTACCTCTATCTCCTTGTATCTTTGCAACATCCTTTATGGGTATGGCTGAAGTTTCTTTATAAATGATTTGATGTAACGGAGGATGTCTAGATTCTTTAGTTCTTTGTGGAGAGGAACTGGTATAAGCTATAATCTAAGAAGAACTTAGTTTAGTTATCATATTGATGGATAAATCTTCAGTTTTATAAGCTTTCTTCATGGCTAATTTAATCCAGTCAAAGAAATAAATATTTCTCTGATTATCATACATATAATTATACCACTTTTCTTTTAAGAAATTTTTATGTACTTGAGAAACCTGTTTAAAAAAGGTTTTTGTTAAAGGATGTAAAGATAAATTCTTTTTTAATATTTCTTTATTAATTTCAAAGCTTTCAATAACATTTATATTGAAATCAGATTCAGAAGGATTATATGCATTAGTTGGAGAAGCATGATTTTTTATATTTTTTGAAGCTTGATAAGAAGGATAAACGAGGCCTGTAGGTCTTAGATCTGTATGAGGTGTAGAATAAGAAACTATAGATGGTTCTTTTATAGAAGATCCTACCACAAAAGGAGGATGTGAATAAGATTTTCTAGAGGGTTGATAAACTGTAGGAGTTGTATCTCTTGAATCTATTTGAAAATTTATTTCTACACTTCCATCTTCATGTTCAATAATTGTTTCAATATGATTATTTTCTAAAGATCTTTCTGGTTGAGCATTTTCTAAGCGTCATCTACCAAAGAGATTAATATCATTCCATTGTTTGAGTTTTGAAATATTCACTTTATTTTTAAAATTAGTTTAGAATAAGTAGTCATCTTTTTTGCTTGATTAGACTAAGCTATGCCTGGAACAATTGAATTCATGAGTTTATTATAAACTCTATATATGAGGTCAAGATTTTGTTTATGAGGATTCATAGTAAAACCTTTTTTTTGGATAGCTATGGTAAGAGCTTACCTGGATCTATAGGGGAAACAGAGAAATTTGGAAAGCAATTGAAGAAAGTAGGGCCATTAGCCAAACTTGATTCAACCATTCTAGTAATGAATCACTGAATTTTTTATGTCTTGTATCTTGAACATAGATGAGAGCTATAGTTCTAAGTCCAAGTCTTATTAATGGCTTTAGAGCAACTTCTACCAATCCAAAATGAATATAATTGTATGTTTTAACATACTCCTTTATTTCACGAGGCTTGATTAAAAAAAGATGCTGAATATTTCTGGTAATAGATTCAGTTCTTTCAATGGTTTTTACTTTATAACTTAATTTTAACTGAAAACTTCCAACTTTATAAAGTTTTTTTTTTATTTAGGGTTGGAATAGTCCAATTACAAATAACCTGATCTAAATTGTCATAGCTGATTTCTTCACTATTTGTAATAGACATAGAAGATAAGGAATTTGATGATGAGGAAGAAGAAGGTGCAAACTTCTTAATAAGCTTAGCCATAATTTGTATTACAGAGTTTTTTTAGCCAATACCAGCACGAGTATCTAATGAAATAGAGGATTTACACAACACCAAAATGCCTTGATCGCTTGCACACGACTGATAACAGCGACTACAATGGCTGCCTCAAATTCACTTCGGGCAGAATATGATTAAAATTTCTCAATAATAACAAACACACAACCAAGTAGTAGGATTTTTAACGTTCTTACTTCTGAGTTAGTAATTCCTTAGGCAAAATCAAAATATAAGATAACAAAGATAAGTGAAGTGATACTCACGAAATGACTTTATATTGCCAAAGTACATGATTACAAGTTTGATACCAACTTGATGCCAACTTGGCTTTGATACCAAATGGGAAGATGGTGGGTATACAAAAAGGGGAAGGGAGAAAAAAAGGGAGGACATGGTAGTGAAAGCAAGGTTGGATTTTGATTGGTATTCCAACTCTTGCCTATACAAGGAGAAAGCTCCGCATATTTATAGCCTTAGCGAAAAAATTCACATTTCATTACATTTGCATGTTAACTGAATTTGCATTTCATTTGATGAGCTGGCATTTTGTCGTGATGCTTCTGGACTTTACATCTAGTTGTCTTGATGCTTCTGGATAAGATCATAATTTATGCTGTAGATGAACTTTATCAATGTCACTTGTCATACTCTGAATGATAAAAAATGTCATAATAGCTTTGTGGAAAATTGAGTGGCTATAATGGCTTTATTTCATTCCTTTTCTTCGGATAGAAATGAATCCTTCATCATCACTTTTTGTCTCTTCAGCATTTGTATCGGGTTCAGGGGCAATAATTTTCAAAAGGATTGTCGTCAGCCCAAAAGTGATGCAGTTGCTGACCGAAACTTAATGGAGAATTTTCGGATGACCTTTCTTTTTGTATTTGTTCAATAATTTTCTTTTGAAGATCTTTTTTGAGTTGAAGTAAATTTGTTGCTGCAAAAAGAGCAGAAGGAACGGCTAAACAAGAATTCTTTTATTTGTCAGTAACACTTGCTGGATAAAGCCGTTCATTTTCTTTTTCAGGAGTTTTGAGAACTTCAGAGAATGATGGGTTTGTAGCTTGATCAGTAGAATATTGCTGAAGTATTGCAGTATAATCAAATTGATGCCAAAACTTGATATAGATCATCTGAACTAAAACTGGAGGACTGAAGTCCATTTCTTTATAAAAATTCCATTTCAAAATCCAAGGAATCTCTTGCTTGCGATAAAACTGGATAATAACATAGGGTTCAGTTGCAAGCTATAGGTGCTGATAAAGGGCTTTTTTTTTATTTGAGAGAGGCTTTAAATGTTGTAGAATAGGATTCGTAAATAGGAAGCAGTGCTTGAGGAAGGATGTCTTTAGTGGCACCAAAAGGTATCCAGAATTGTGTGAAGAACCACATAGGTTTTTTATGGGAGTTTGATTTGAATTTGATAGACCAGGAATGCTGGAAGGATGGGTTTTGATAATAGAGGATGACTTCCCAAATAGAAATATAGTCATAATAATTAAAAATAAGTTCTGAATTAAGCCTTTGAAGCATATGAAGAGGGCGGCCCCATTCTTTTGCAGAGAGAACATCCAGAATCTTGATTTTGAATATAGAATAATAGCGTTGGTTGGTAGAGCATTGAAGTATGAATTTTTTGATCCATCGGTATAATCTATAGTACAACTGCCTATTCTGATAAGAATCTATTCATAAACTTTATAGTCAAGGGGTTGGATATATAAGTGTTCTGGTGAAAAAAGAGTTTGGATAAGATGTTCAATGGAAATGGTATCGGCATAAGACATATCATCTAAGGAATAGATTCTCAATGGTGCTTTTGTAGCAGAATATTGGGCTTGTGAAGCTTGAGGTTTTCTGGATACAGGGCTTGATGGACTTTGAAATTGAAGAATATTAGAAGTTTGGGTTGCTCCCCATCGCTCAAGATAATTGCCGCTGGATTTTCTGGATAAAGGTGTAGTATTCATAATGGAAGAAACTTTATCAGTTGGAGACTGGAGAAAAGGTCTAATCTGGCGAGGCTTCATTGTTTAATACTCGTTTGCCTCTGTAAAAACTCACAAGATAAAAACTCTGAAAGAGAATTATTTTTGCCAGCAATGTACTCAATGTCAAAGTCAAATATGGCAAATAAAGCTTGCCAGCGAGCAAAGATTTGCTCAGCAACAAGAATTTTTACATCTTTTTCTAAAATTTCTTTAGCAGATATACAATCTATTCTTAATAAAAACTTTTTATTTAATAAATCACTTTGAAATTTCATTATACTATTAATAATAGATGGGATTTCTTTTTTTATTGCTGAATAATTCTTTTGAGTAGAGTTCCATGTTCCAGAGGTAAAGCAAATAACTTCTTCTTTGCCAAGAATATTTTTTTGTAAAAGAATTCCTCCATAACCTATTCCTGAAGCATCTATTTGAACAAGTTTTTGTAAGTTTGGATGAGGAATAGTTAAGCAGGGTAAATTTTGAACCTTTTCTTTAATAGTTTGGACAGCTTTTGTATGAGCAGAAGACCATTCTTGAGGATCTTTTGTTAAACGAGCTTGTAATATATGTTGCTCTTTTGCAAGGTCTTTATAAAAGTCTAAGACGTAATTAAGACATCCAAGAAAGCATTGTAATTGTTCTTTATTAATGATTTCATCTGGAAATTGAGAAGCAAATTTAATAACTCTTTGAATTGGGGAAATAGTTCTTTTTTTTATTATGAATCCAAGAAATTGAATTTTTGTTTGAAAAAGTTTCATTTTATTTTGAAATAAAACAAGTCCATTCTTGGAAATAACATTTTTTGAAAATATTTAGATGTTTCCAATGATCACAAATTGATTTTGAAAACACAAGTATATCATCGGTATAAACAAGGATAAAATTTGTTTTGGATTAAAAATTTCATTCATTATTCTTTGGAATTCTAAAGGAGCATTTAAACCAAACGGTATAACATTTTATTCGTAATGTCTAAATGGTACTGTAAAAGCAGTTTTATACTTGTCCTTCAGGTGATTTGAATTTGCCAAAATTCAAATTTAAGATCAAATTTGGAAAAAATGAAGGCACCGGAGAGACGGTTAATAAGATCCGTTTTATTTGAAACTAGATATCAGATTGTATTTAAAACTTTATTTAAAGGTTTGTAGTTGATAACAAGATGGGGAACTCCTCGTTCTTGTTCAGGCACTTTATTGACATAAAATGCTTACACAACTCCAAGGACACTGTGATTTCTTAATAAGCTTTTTAGCAAGAAGATCATTGATTTCTTGATTACATAATTGAGCAAGGTCTTTATTCATTTGGGTAGGACTTGCTTTAGTAGGAATTTGTGCTTCATTAAAATTGTCAATGTATGGTAGTGAAACAGTTTGATGTTTCCTGTGCCAAAAGGCAGAAGGAAGATCAGATCAGCATTCTGTTTCAAGATATTTTTGAAATTGGATTAAGTCTTTTGAAATTCTGGTTTTTGTAATCCTTGTTTAGTTTTTAAAGAATTCATATCTTCTTGAAGATATGCATTTTGTGTTTTTTATAAGCAATTTGATTCTGAATGATATTATTGATATGTTGAATAGGAGATGATTCAATAAAATAAAAAATTAATTCTTTATTGTCTAAAATAGTTTTTAAGCTTGATGAATCAATTTGAAAAGGCTGTAGAATCTGTAGAAAAGGATTTCCAAGGATAACATCATTGTTTAAATCCTTTCCTAGTAGGAAAATTAGTTTTCACACATTTTCCATTTTTACAAACATGGACATTATTTAATTTATAGTGGATATGGAGTTTGTTACTAGCAGTCGCTAGGCTGAGTTTATTTTTAGCTTTTTCTTAATATTTTGTTGGGATTAATTCTTTTCTTATTAAATTAACATCTGTGCCACTATCTAGTAAGCAGAGTGCTTTAATAGAGAAGTCTTTGACCTTGACTGTAACTTGAGTTTTCCATTTTTGAAATGGATTTCTTGTTAAAGAATTTACAAAACCATTTAAGTCTTTACCAAATTCTTCTTGATGTTCTAAATTATCATTATTTTCTTAATAAATTTTAAGTGTGTGAAATTCAAGATTTTCAACACATTGTTTGAGATCTTGAAGTTCATTCAAATCTTGTTTTAATTGTTTTATTTATTGTTTCTGATTATTAATTTCTTTATAAAGATCTTGAATTGAAAGATGAGTAGGAGCTTGATGTGCTCTTAACCTATCTAGAATAGTTTTTATATTAAATTGTTCAGGTAAGTCAGATATAGTATTTAATGTAGAAGATTTTCCTTTTTCATTTGCCTTATTTATATTCTGTATTTTTCAGAATATTTATTTTTTAATTCTTCAACTTTAAGATCTTTAAACATTTCTAACACCATTTCTTCTGAAGCAGAAAGGGCATTTAAAGATAAAGAGGAAGAAGTAGCAGATTCACAGTGTATATCACTATCAAATATTTCATAATGACATGTATCTGAAGGGTGTGAAGAAGAATAATCTGTATCAAAGGAAGTAGACGACATTGAATTAAAGGATGAAGATCCTTTGAGAATAGTTTTTATTTCTTTTTTTGTTTTTACTTTTATTTTTGGACAATCAGGAGCTATATGACCTTTTTCTTTGCAATTATAACATTATATTTTATTTAGTTGTAGAGATTCTTGATCCTGATCATCTTTTTGATCGTCTTGATTTTCATGAGATGTCTTAGACTTTTTTTCTAAAGAGTCAGAAACAGAGAGTTCTGAGTCTGAACTAGAAACTTTAGAAGTTGAGACTAAAACATTTATAGATTTTTCTTCTTTTTTGTCTTTATTTTCTTGACTTTATATTTGTAAAACTATAAGATAATTGATTAATTAATTCATCTGAAACTTTAAACGTTTCTTATCTAACTTCAGATCTTTAAGGGCTTCACCTTGAAAACCTAAAGACTGTGTCTTAATTACTTTTTGAGAAGAAGTAGTTTCATAAAGTTGCAAAATATTTTCAACTTTATTTTCAATTCTATTAGTTTGTTGACCAATAGTATGAAGATTTATATTTGTAAAATTGTTGTGTTCTAAACCATGGCTTAAGCCTGATTTGTAAATAAATTCAGATTTACCTTTATCTCCTTGTATCTTTCCAACATCTTTAATGGGTACGGCTGAAGTTTCTTTATAAATGATTTGAAGTATGGGAGGATGCATAGATTCTTTAGTTCTTTGTGGAGAGGAACTGGTAGAAGCTATAATCTATGAAAAACTTAATTTAGTTATCATATTGATGGATAAATCTTTAGTTTTAAAAGCTTTCTTCATGGCTAATTTAAGCCAGTCAAAGAAATAAATATTTATTTGATTATCATACATATAATTATACCACTTTTCTTTTAAGAAATCTTTATGTACTTGAGAAACTTGTTTAAAAAGGGTTTTTGTTAAAGGATGTAAAGATAAATTCTTTTTTAACATTTTTTTTTATCAATTTCAAAGTTTTCAATAACATTTATATTAAAATCAGATTTAGAAGGGTTATATGTATTAGTTAGAGAAGCATGATTTCTTATATTTTCTGTAGCTTGATAAGAAGGATAAACGAGGCTTGTAGATCTCAAATCTATATGAGGTGTAGGATAAGAAACCCTGGATGGTTCTTTTAAAGAAAATCCTACCACTGAAGGAGGATGTGAATAAGATTTTCTAGAAGGTTGATAAACTGTAGGAGTTGTATCTCTTGAATTTGTTTGAAAATTTATTTCAACACTTCCATCTTCATGTTCAATAATTGTTTCAATATCTTTATTTTTAAAGAACATTCTGGTTGAGCATTTTCTAATTGCCATCTACCAAATTGATGAATATCATTCCACTATATGAGTTTTGGAATATTAACTTTATTTCTAAAATTAGTTTGGAATAAAGTAGTCATCCCTTTTGCTTAATCAGAATAAGCTATACCTGGAACCACTGAATTCATGAGTTTATAATAAACTTTATATATAAGAGCAAGATTTTGATTTTGAGTATTCACATCAAAACCGTTTGTCTAGATAGCTAAAGTAAGAGCTTTAAGTGCACTTGGATCTGTAAGGGAAACAAAGAAATTTGGAAAACAATTGAAGAAAGTAGGGCCATTAGCCAAACTTGATTCAACCATTCTAAGTAATGAATTACTAAATTTTTTATGTCTTGTATCTTGAACATAGATAAGAGCTTCAGTTCTAAGTCCAAGTCTTATTAATGGCTTTAAAGCAACTTGTACTAATCCAAAATGAATATAATTGTATGTTTTAACATACTCCTTTATTTCATGAGGCTCGAATAAAAAAAGATGCTGAATATTACTGGTAATAGATTTAGTTCTTTTAATGGTTTTTACTTTATACTTGATTTTAATTGAAATCTTCCAACTTTATAAATTTCATTTTTATTTATAGTTGGAATAGTCCAATCATAAATAATTATCTAAATCGTCATCGCTGATTTCTTCACTATTTTTAATAGACATAGAGGATATGGAATTTGATGATGAGGAAGAAGAAGATATAAACTGCTTAATAAGCTTAGCCATAATTTGTACTATAGAGTTATTTTAATCAAAACCACCATGAGTATCTAATGAAATATAGGATTTACACACCAACAAAACGCCTTAATACCTTCATATGGCTGATAACAGCGACAACAATGGCTACCTCAAATTCACTCTAGGCAGAGTATGATTAAAATTTCTCAATAATAACAAACATACAACCAAGGATTAAGATTTTTGACGTTCTTACTTCTGAGTCAGCAATTCCTTAAGCAAAATTAAAGCATAACATAACAAAGATAAGTGAAGAAATACTCACAAAATGACTTTATATTGCCAAAGTACTTGATTACAAGTTTGATACCAACTTGATGCCAACTTAGCTCTGATACCAAATGGGATGTGTAAGGTTCCGAATTCCACTAATCCTAATCTACGTTAATTAACCACGTTCTATGTTAATTAAACCTTGTTAAGGTTAATCTAGTTTAGAAATGATTGGGTTTAGATCTTGGACAGGTAGTGGGGAGGAGTTTAAACTTTACCTCAGTAGTGGAGGACCTTTTTGTAAATTGTTCTTGCATCTTATGGACACCTCGTCCATTACCTCTCGTGTAATTTTCCATGTAGATCATCTTTCGTGTTGGGCTTGATTTGATCCGAACTCATTCTGGGCCAAATGAGGTCCAATTAGCCTAAACTAAAATTTAATGGAAAAATGTGGACTTGCATGCAACTGCAGGAAAATTATGTTTAAAGAGGGAACCCAACGTCCCTTTCTTCCTTCTTCCTTTCCTGTTGCTAGAGCATTTCCCCTCTTCTTCGTTCCTCATCCTTACTTCCAGGTTTAGGGAGTTACTAGACTTGAGGGATTTGGCATGTGGTGGAGGGAGCTTCTTCTTCTTCTTCTTCTCCTTCACTGTGCATTCTCTCCTAGGGTATTCTTTCCTCCAAGCTATTAACTACATAAGGTGAAGACTTACCTTCATTTCATTCATCTTGGGTTTATTAGAGTCATAAGGATTCAATTACATGACATGCATGCAAATCTAAATCCCATTCTTCAATTGTATGTTCTACTTGTAGAGAACCCATTTTCATTTGGAGGTTTCCCCTAACCACACAACAAGAAGGACTTAGGGAGGGCAAACACTGTTAAGAGGCAAGTATTAGAGTTCATATGTGCTACATGTATGATTAAGTCCTTGATTCTTTGGTGTGTTCTTCAAATTCTCCAATCTCAGCTGTTTTCACTGTTTAACTATGTATAAGTGTGTCACGGATTGAGTTAGGATGTAAACATAGAATAGGAGAGTGTGTGTGTACTGAATAACCATTAGAAACATCTGATGAAGCTATGGAAACACCTTTACAATCCTTAAATCCCAACATTTTGCCTTTTAACTGAGCTACAGAACTGACTTTAGGTTTTCTGAAGCGCATGGCGAAGCCACGGCTAAGCCGTACATGTTCACGGCTCAAAGTCCCGAGAGCAATAAAAATTGGTTTTATACTACGGCTTACCTATGGCTGCACCGTAAAATGAGCTACGGCTAAGCCGTACCCAGCCTGTGCCTAAGCCATAAGCCTTTTTATGGCAAACTTTCCCGAGAGCTTGAAAACCTTATTCTCTTCTACGGCTTACACACGGCTCCACCGTGTAATGCCTTATGGCTAAGCCGTGACCTAACCATAACCTAGCCGTAGGCTTAGCAGGGCTCCTGCTAAGCCTTAGGCCAATATACGGCTAAGCCGTAAATGCGCCTGAACTGTTGGAGGAAACCTGGACCACTCGGCTAAGCCGTAACAATATATACGGCTAAGCTGTAAGAACCCAGTGAATGTAGGATGTTAGGAATTCTCCATGACCTTATAGGGCCTCAGTATTAGCATATTCTCACAACCACACTGGCTAATGGTAAGTACACGTTAAAGAGAATGAGAAATTTTTGGATGGTCTCCCAATGTCAAGTCATGGACGTTGGCATAAGAAGGCTTGTCCTTATATACACCAGATAATACCAAGACGCGGTAACACAATGGCACTAGATGTTTTACGATAACGTCGAGTTGAATGACCTTGGGGATCATCGGTTAACTAATACAGGGTGAATAGTAATTTCTTAGATCTTTACTCAATCCGAATGCATTCATATTGTTAAATACCATACCTTTAACATGATTTGTCTATGCATTCTCTCTCTCTAGTTAAACCCTGAGGCAATTTAGACCTGAGCTTCTAATGAGTGCGTGTTTGACAAGCCAGAGCTTCTTCTGAGTGCGTGCTTGCTAGTCAAAAAGGGGTATAGCCGAGGTTCAAGCCTTCATAGCTCATATAAATATGCTTCGTTTAATTGTTCGTCTGTATTCATGATTGATTATATTTCCAAACTGATATTCCCTATGTATGTTATGGAAAATATGATGTGAAGTATGAGAGAGGTGAATCCAAGTTGGAACCACTTCGCTTGTGCCCTTAGGGGTATTATAATGTCACTACTGCAGTAGTTTACGGAGGAGTTGTCGGCGCTCCTCGGGAAGCTAGCTTGATCTCCTAGTGACCCATATGTATGTATGCTCCCTTTTGGGAGAATGGAGCCTCGTGGATGCCAATTAGTGTGTACTACATCTTGACTTTAGATTCTTCACTTATTGTTACTCATGCACATTATGCCTAGTAGACTATTATTGCTCTCCTATCCAATATATATTAATCAATTCATTTGATATGTATGCTAGTTTCATATGCTCAGTATTTGCTTAACCATCATGTTAACAATGTTACCTTGGTATTGCAGGTACGGAACCCAATCCGAACCCGGTTATTGACGTGCCCCCAGAGAGTGCCCCAATGGTACCTCGGGGTATAGATGAATGGAAGGATGGCGATGTCTTTTATTAGCCATCCTATGGAGTGCGCCGGTTCTAGAGGTGTTATAATCGGAATTTTGGTCTACCCTTGGGAATGTGCAATTAGACCTTTTGTACCTAACTTCGTTAAGGGGTAGTTGAATTTTAGGAATGTAATTAAAGACTTAACTACTGATATATATATCTAGTCGTGAATGTTTGAAGATATGCTTCTCTTGTTTTGCTTTGATCATTACAGAGCATTTCGCAGGAGTTCGTTATGATGAGTTATATTCCTACGTGTGTTGGCATTCCTCACACGTTCCTGTGCAATCTCCCTTGTAGGAATTCGTGCACAATTCTTCAGGGCACAAATTACTATGGGATTACGTATCCATGTCCTGCGGTCCCACTCAAATCCCCAATTCCCGGGTTCGGGGCATGACAGGATGATGGTCGGTATACAGGAAGTGGAAAGGAAAATAGAAAGGAGATGGTAGTGGGAACAAGGCTGGATTTTGATTGGTATTCCAACTCTTGCCTATACAAGGGGAAAGCTACACATATTTATAGACTTTGCAAATATAATTTACATTTCATTACAACAAAGTTTGCATTTCATTTGTTCTGCTGGCAACACTTTTCCTGATGCTTCTGGATTTTACTACTGGATAAGGTCAAGTATTTCACTGTAGCTCAGTTTTATTGGAGGCAGCATTTCTTTGTTTTTAGTCTTTATGCTAGTTTTTCTTAAGAGAATGCTTGTATATACCTTTTGTACTTAAATACTTTTTCTTTAAAGGTGGATAAGGGATAATAGCTTTATGGGAGACATGACTTTTGCAGACTACTTTTTTATAAAACCATTGATGAGCTTGGAGAAAGTAATATGCTTTGGTCATTTCTCTTTGCAAGCCTTCGTATGCTTCCTAAATTAAGAATCTTTATACTATTCCTACTGTAGAACTTAATTGCTACTGGAGAACTTTATAATCGGATCAAAATTAGGACAAGGGTCATTCCAATCCTTAGTATCATTTTCAATCTCTCCATGGAATAATTGAATTAACTCTTCACGAGGTTTCTCTAAAATATCAAAAGACATATCTTTTTAGTCATTGAGAATTTGATTAAGATAAGCATGTTCAGATTTTGAAGGGTTTTGCATAACTGTCGTTTGTTCAGCAAGATCATCTACAATACAAACAACTCTTCTACCATCGAACCAAACATATCTGTATGTACTTGCAAATTCAAAATGTTCTTTCAAATTAAGAAATCTTTGATATTGATTAGTAGCAACATTATAATTTTGTAGGCGCTCGAGACTGTATTCTTGTGTAACATATTCATGAGATTCATACCACTGAGAAGGATAGCTTATATGGAGATGCTCATAATCATGTATTGTAGAAATGAATCTTTTGCAGAATAAATCTCCTTCTTCATAATCCATGATGGTCCATATTTGATATGGTTGATAAAGCCGAATTTCTGATCTTTCACCCAAGCTTGATGAAATCGTTATGAGAATTTGTCTGTTGGTGACTGCAAGGCTGCAAAGGGCATTTCGCACAATTGCATGGAGCCGCTGTATTATTTCAAAATCTCTATGTAAAAGAAATCTTTGGACTAAGCCTTGTTCGATATATGACATATCAACTTCATGTGATGGCAGGAACAATTTTGGAAAGTTGCCTAGCTCATATATTGAGCTTTGAGCATTAATCGCTCCTTGATTTGACAAGAAAGAGTTTTTTCTCTAGTTCTTGCAGCTATCTCATCTGGAAGGGCTGTGTTAACCTTTTCCAAGAGGTGTATTCTAGATGTTTTTTCATCAGCATAGGTAGATAACAGTGCTCTTTAATGTAGGTTATGACACATAAGGATTTGGTTTTCTAAATCCTTGATATGGTTTGCAATTTTGGATAAGGTTTTTCGAGTGTTTTTTCTTTTGTTAGAAAGAATTACACTGCAATGGGCATTGATAAGTTCTTGTGAAGTAATAGATAATCCTGGATTGAAGAAAGGGCTTGATATTTGTTGAGATGTAGGGTTAGAGGAAGAGCTTGATTCCTAAATAAAGGCTTTGCATTTGCTATTAGTTGGCTTCATTGTGAGAAGGGATAATTCCTGAAGGCATGTAAGATTAACAAATAGGTCTGAATAAGGATACTAAATTTCTGTTTGAAAAAATTTCATTTTCTTTTGAGATAAAACAAGTCCATTCTTTATAATCACCTTTTTGAAAATATTTAAATGTTTCCAATTGTCACAAATGAATTTTGAAAACACAAGAATGTCATCTATATAGATGAGTGTAAAAGCTTGATATGGATTAAAAATTTCATTCATTGTTCTTTGAAATTCCTAATGGAATATTATGCCGTTTGGTTTGAAAAATGCTCCATAGGAATTTCAAAGAACAATGAATGAAATTTTTAATCCATATCAAGCTTTTATCCTTGTTTATATCAATGATATACTTGTTTTTTCAAAATCAATTTGTGATCATTGGAAACATCTAAATATTTTCAAAAACGTTATTATCAAGAATGGACTTGTTTTATCTCAAAAGAAAATGAAACTTTTTCAAACAGAAATTCAGTTTCTTGGATTCATAATAAAAAAGGAACTATTTCCCCAGTTCAAAGAGTTATTAAATTTGCTTCTCAATTTCCATATGAAATCCTTAATAAAGGACAATTACAATGCTTTCTTGGATGTCTTAATTACGTCTCAGACTTTTATAAAAACCTTGCAAAAGAATGACATATATTACAAGCTTGTTTAACAAAAGACCCTCAAGAATGGTCTTCTACCCATACAAACTATTAAACAAAAGGTTCAAAATTTACCTTGCTTAACAATTCCTCATCCAGACTTACAAAAAATTGTTCAAACAGATGCTTCAGAAATGGGGTATGGAGGAATTCTGTTACAAAAAAATATTCTTGGCAAAGAAAAAGCTATTTGCTTTACCTCTAGAACATGGAACTATACTCAAAAGAATTATTCAACAATAAAAAAAGAAATCCTATCTATTGTTAATAGTATAATGAAATTTCAAAGTGATTTACTAAACAAAAATTTTTATTAGAAATAGATTGTAAATCTGCTAAAGAAATTTTAGAAAAAGATGTAAAAAATCTTGCTGCTAAGCAAATCTTTGCTAGCTAGCAAGCTTTATTAGCCATATTTGACTTTGACATTGAGTACATTGCAGGCAAAAATAATTCACTCCTTGATTTTTTTTATCTCGTGAGTTTTTATACGGGAAACGAGTATTAAACAAGGAAGCCTTGCCAAATTAGACCTTTTCTCCAATCCCCAACTGATAAAGTTTTTTCCATTACAAATACTAAACCTTTATCCAGAAAATCCAGCAGCAATTATCTTGAGCGATGGGGAGCAACCCATACTTCTAATATTCCTCAGTTTCAAAGTCCATCAAGCCCTGTGTCCAGAAAACCTCAAGCTCCACAAGCTCAATATTTTGCTACAAAAGCACCATTGAGAATCTAATCCTCAGATGATTTGTCTTGTGCCGATACCATTTCCATTGAACATCTTATCCAAACCCTTTTTTCTCCAAAACACTTATATATCCAACCCCTTTACTATAAAGTTTATGAATAGATTCTTATTAGAATAGGCAGCTGTACTATTGATCATACCGATGGATCAAAAATTCATACTCAAATGCTTTACCTACCAACACTATTATTCTATATTAAAAAATCAAGATTCTGCATGTTCTCTCTGTAGAAGAATGGGGACGCCCTCTTCATATGCCTCAAAGGCTTGATTCAGAACATATTTTTACTTATTATGACTATATTTTTGCTTAGGAAGTCATCCTCTATTATCAAAACCCATCCTTCCAGCATTCCTAGTTTATCAGATTCAAATCAAACTCCCATAAAATACCTATGTGGTTCTTCACACAATTCTGAATACCTTTTGGTGCCACTAAAGACGTCCCTCCTCATGCACTGCTTCCTATTTACGAATCCTACTCTACATCATTTAAAGCCTCTCTCAAATCAGAAGAAAAAAACGTTTATCAGCACCTACAACTTGTAACTGAACCCTATGTCACTATGCAGTTTTATCGCAAGCAAGAGATTCCTTGGATTCTGAAATGGAATTTTTATAAAGAAATGGACTTCAGTCCTCCAGTTTTATCTCGGATGATCTATATTAAGTTTTGGCTTCAATTTGATTATAATGCAATATTTCAGCAATATTCCACCGATCAAGCTACAAAGCCATCATTCTCTGAAGTTCTCGAAACTCCTAAAAAAGAAAAGGAACGGCTTCATCAAGTAAGTGATATTGACAAACAGAAGAATTCTAGTTCAACCTTTGCTTCTGCTCTTTTTACAGTAGCAGATTTGCTTCAACTCGAAAAAGATCTTGAAACGAAAATTATTGAACAAATACAAAAAGAAAGGTCATATGAAAATTCTCCATTAAGTTTTGGTCAACAACTACATTTCTTTTGGGTTGATGACAATCCTTTTGAAAATATTGCCCCTGAACCGAATACAAATGCTAAAGAGACAAAAAGTGATAATGAAGGATTCATCTCTATCCGAAGAAAAGGAAAGAAATAAAGCCATTATAGCCACTCAATTTTCCACAAAGCTATCATGACATCTTTTATCATTCAGAATATGACAAGTGACATTGATAAAGTTCATGTATAGTACAGATTATGATCTTATCCAGAAGCATCAAGATAGCTAGAAGTAAAGTCTAGAAGCATCACGACAAAATGCCAGCTCATCAAATGAAAAGCAAATTCAGTTTATATGCAGATGTAATGAAATGTGAATTATGTTTGCTAAGGCTATAAATTGTGTAGCTTTCCCCTTGTATAGGTAAGAGTTGGAATACTAGTTAAAATCCAACCTTGCTTCCACTACCATCCCTTCTTTCTTTTCCTTTCTGCTTCCCGTATACCCATCTTCCCATTTGGTGTCAAAGGCAAGTTGGCATCAAGTTGGTATCAAACTTGTAATCAAGTACTTTGACAATATAAAGTCATTTTCTGAGTATTTCTTCACTTATCTTTGTCACGTTATGTTTTGATTTGCTTAAGGAATTACTGACTCAGAAGTAAGAACATAAAAAATCTTAATACTTGGTTATGTGTTTGTTATTATTGAGAAATTTTAATCATATTCCGCTCGGAGCGAATTTGAGGTAGCCATAGTTGTTGCCATTGTCAACCCTGTGAAGGTGTTTAAGGCATTTTGTTGGTGTGTAAATCCTCTACTTCATTAGATACGCGTGATGGTATTGGTTAAAATAATTTTGTAATACAAATTTTGGCTAAGCTTATTAAGAAGTTTGCACCTTCTTCTTCCTTATCATCAAATTCCTTATCTTTTAAAAATAGGGAAGAAATCAGCTATGATGATTTAGATTAGGTTATTTGTGACTCGACTATTCCAACCATAAATAAAAATGAAATTTATAAAGTTGGAAGTTTTCATTTAAAATCAAGTTATAAAGTAAAAACCACTGAAAGAACTGAATCTATTACTAGTAATATTCAGCATTTTTCTTTAATCAAGCCTCATGAAATAGAGGAGTATGTTAAAGCATACAATTACATTCATTTTGGATTAGTACAAGTTGCTCTAAAGCCATTAACAAGACTTGGACGTAGAACTAAAGCTCTCATCTATGTTCAAGATGCAAGACATAAAAAATTCGGTGATTCATTACATGGAATGGTTGAATTAAGTTTGGCTAATGGATCTACTTTCTTCAATTACTTTCTAAATTTTTTCGTTTCCCTTATAAATTCAGGTGCACATGAAGCTCTTACCTTAATTATCCAGACAAAAGGTTTTGATATGAATCCTCATAATCAAAATCTTGCTCTCATATATAGAGTTTATTATGAACTCATGGATTCAATTGGTCCAGGTATAGCTTATTCTATTCAAGCAAAAGGGATGACTACTTTATTCCAAACTAATTTTAAAAATAAAGTAAATATTTCAAAACTCATACAATGGAATGATATTAATCTCTCTGGTAGATGGCGCTTAGAAAACGCTCAACCAGAAAGATCTTTAGAAAATAAAGATATTGAAACAATTATTGAACATGAAAATGGAAGTGTACAATTAAATTTTCAAACAGATTCAGGAGATACAACTCCTCTCTAACTTATCAACCTTCTAGAAAATCTTATTCATATCCTCCTTCAGTGGTAGGATCTTCTATAAAAGAACCATCCAGAGTTTCTTATTCTACACCTCATACAGATCTGACACCTACAGGCCTCATTTATCCTTCTTATCAAGCTTCAGAAAATATAAGAAATCATGCTTCTCCAACTAATTCATATAATCCTTCTGAATTTGATCTCAATATAAATGTTCTTAAAAGCTTTGAAATTGATAAATAAATGTTAAAGAAGAACTTATCATTACATCCTTTAACAAAATCTTTTTTTAAACAGGTTTCTCATGAACATAAAGATTTCTTAAAAGAAAAATGGTATAAGTATATGTATGATAATAAAAAAATATTTATTTCTTTGACTGGCTTAAACTAGCCATGAAGAAAGTATTTAAAACTAAAGAATTTACTATCAATATGATAACTAAATTAAGCTTTTCTTGGATTATAGCTTCGACCAGTTCCTCTCTGCAGCGAACTGAAGAATCTATATATCCTCCATTACATCAAATCATTTATAAAAAAACTTCAGCCGTACCCTAAAATATGTTGCAAAAATACAAGGAGATAAAGGAAAATCTAAATTTTTTTATAAATCAAGCTTAAGCCATGTTTTAGAACAAAATAATTATACAAATATAAATCTTCATACTATTGGTCAACAAACTAATAAAATTGAAAATAAAGTTGAAAATATTTTGAGGCTTTATGAAACTACTTCTTCTCAAAAAGTAATTAAGACACAGTCTTTAGGTTTTCAAGGTAAAGCCCTCAAAGATCTAAATTTAGAAAAGAAGCCTTTAAAGTTTTCAGATGAATTAATTAATCAATTATCTCCTAGTTTTACAAATAAAAACTTCAAGAAAATAAAGACAAAAAAGAAGAAAAATCTATAAATGTTTTAGTCTCAACTTGTAAAGTTTCTAGTTCAGACTAAGAATTCTCTATTCTGACTCTCTAGAAGAAAAGTCTAAAACATCTCATGAAAATCAAGATTATCAAAAAGATAATCAGGATAAAGAATCTTTACAACTAAATAAAATACAATGTTATAATTGCAAAAAGGACATATAGCTCCAGATGGCCCAAAAATAAAAGTAAAAATAGAAAAAGAAATAAAAACTATTCTAAAAGGATCTTCATCCTCTAATTCAATGTCATCTAGTTCCTTTGTTACAGATTATTCTTCAAATACATGTCATTGTGAAATATTTAATAGCAATATACACTATGAATTTGCTACTTCTTCCTCTTTATCTTTAAACATCCTTTTTGCTCCACCAGAAATGGTGCTAGAAATGTTTAAAGATCTTAAAGATGAAGAATTAAAAAATAAATATTTTGAAAAAATACAGAATATAAATAAAGGAAATAAAAAAAGAAAAGCTTCTACATCAAATACTATATCTGATTTACTTGAACAATTCAGAATAAAAACTATTCTAGATAGGTTAAGAGCACACAAGCTCTTATTCATCTTTCAACTCAAGATCTTTATAAAGAAATTAATTTATGAGCTTTTTAGCAGGAAATTTTTTATTTATTAAAAAAGGTAAAAGCAAGAAAAGTTAATTATTATGTCATTAATTGTTTTTGGCGACGAATCTGTTCATCACTAAATCATTACTTTTGGCGACAAAATTATAACTTTAGTCACTGCTAACAAAAAGTTAATGTGAAAAAATATAATTATTTCATCATTAATTGTTTTTAGCGATGACTATGTGCATCGCTATATTATGGTTTTAGCGATGAAATGAGACATTTCGTCGGTAAAGACTCTTTTAGCGATGAATAAATCATAGCTAAATCATGCCACAAAGTTGGTTTTAGTGATGAAATAAGACATTTCGTCTGTAATGATTCTTTTAGCGATGTAATTAATTCATCTCTATTTTTAAATTGTGTCCCAGAAAATAGTAATGCCAACTCAGGGAAAACATCAGGATTACTACATTTAGTGACGCAAAAGGTTTTGTCATTGATACCATTTTTTGCAACGAACGTTTGTGTTGCTAAAAGTACAACATCATTTTTAACCCTCTATTTTTGCGACGAACATGAACCTTGTGTGAAGAAATTGTGCACATTTAGCGTCGAAATATGACATCGCAGATTTCACATTTTCTGTGACAAAAAAAAAATTCTTTGCTTAAATGAATTTGAGAAAGGACAATGGCAATGAAATTTGCAATGAAAATAATTCGTCAGCAAAAAGAATTTGCAATGAATTCTTTTTCTTTGGCGATGAAATATTTCATTGCTAAATCTTAGAATTGCTACAGTGATTAGTGTAGTGTTTTCATGCAAAATTCATTCAAAAATCACAATTTTTTTCAAAAAATCATGAAACTTTTCATTTTTGGATTTCTATTTTTAGAAGGTTTTTCATTATCTTATTTTTATGATATAATTTCTCATCTTCAATAGTTAAAAGGTTTTTAATTAAAAGTTGCTTTTGTGTCTAGGGAAAATTGAAGACAAGGGTCCCACTCTTCAATTGTTGCATGAATCTAAATTTAAATTTCAAGAACTCAAATTGGAATGAAAAAATAAAAGCCATGGTAGAAAAAGTTCATGAAAAGGAAAGTCAAAGAAGAAGAGATAAAAAATGGAAAGTCAATCCCATTTTTATTTGGACAACATGGATTAAAATAATCATAACTCTCAAACCAAGTGTTGGATTGGAGCAATCTAGGTACTGTTGGAAAGCTCTTTTTGAGTAAATATCAGTAGAATCTCAGATTACACCAATCGGAGCTAAATGACAAAGTTATGGCCTTGGAAAGTTGGATATGTATTTATAGGTGGGATTACATAAAATTGAAGTCTTGTTTTGATTTTAGAAAGTAGGTGTAGAGAGAAATTTGCAAAAGAAAATGATCCAAGAATCTTTCTACTTACTATTTATTTGCTAACTTTTGGCCAAAGAAGGAGACCAAACACTACAAAAATGATTAAGTGGGGAGTTGTCCAGTACATCACCGGCCCTCCTTCTCTCTCCATCTCTCCTCTACCCCAAGATGGGTTAGGCCAGCCCTCTTATGTTCCATCCACTCCATCCATTCAATTTCATCATCCTTCTCTTGTCCAATTATCCTTTCGTGATGTGAAGCATGAAGATTAGATCCCGGATTGCGCGCAAAGTCCCATCCTTTTCTTGATGCCTTGATCTAGGGTAAGGATAGTTTCTTTTTCTGGTTTTAATTGTTTTTAGGGATTATTCATTGTAATGGTCCATTTTAATTTAAAAGACACAATTAGTGAGGTTAAGGTGTCCTGCCTTGCATCGGCATGTATGTTTGTGTGTGGTAACAGTACGCACTTGGTGTGGTGTTTTTGTGGTCTTTTATTAATTCTGCCAATATGATATTCTAATTTCCCATAATAAAAGAAACTAGAATTCTTTTTATTTTATTTTTTCATCCTTTACCTTTGAATGATTTATTTCTGATTTTTAGTTTAATGCATGGTTTATTTATTTTTCTTTAATTGGTGATTTGATGATTTTATGGTTTTACAGTTTAGTAGTTTAGGTTACTTTTTAGTTTAGGATTTTTAGATTAGGTTTTATTTATGATTTGTTATTAAATTTTTAGATTCATGATTGTAATTTAAATTTAATTTTTAGATTTAATAGTTGTGTATTTGTATAGATTTTATTAGGGTAGCACTAGTTTTTCAATTAGGATAGGTTGTGTGATACATAGCTCCCTGTGAATACGATCCCAACTCACTGGTTAAAACTACAATTGAGGCCTGCACTTGGAGCCATCGATCAAGTTTTTTGCGCCATTGTCGGGGAGCTTTCATCGCCAAGGTAATTTTCCAACTTTCCTTTTAATCGCTTTGTGGGTGTGCCTTAAATATTTCTGCATCATTCTAGATCAAGGTCTAGCATGCATTGAATGTTTGGAACAGCCCATGGACATAAAGATTGGATTAATTATCTTTGATTTTTGATAAAATTTGGGTATTTTCTGATCAAAAAAATTATTTTTCTGGATTTATTCAAAAATCACTTTTTTTTTTTGGGAAAGTTGCCAAATTACTAGTCCTATTGTTGGCAAGTTTAGGTTGTTTATTTTGATGGCTGTTTAGGACCTTCTAAAATTAGTTCTCTTTTTATTTTTTAGTCACTTTTTAGGTTTTTTATGTTTTCAAAAAATTTTTGAAATAAATCTTTAAAAGGTGAGATAAAAAAACTTTTCAATTTTGGCCTTTTGGCTAAGAAACTTGCTAAAAATTAAAAAATTTCAGAACTTTCATTGAAAACATATTTCTTTCTGTTATTTTAAAATTTAGGAATCAATTTTTAGGAAACCATTCTTATTTTAAGATTTTTTTTAGCTTCCTCATTTACAAAAAAAATAAAAAAAATATCCCCCTCCAAAATTGGCCACCCTCCCCTCTTGACACCCTTCATGATGAATCAAATGGACTCCGCGATCATGAGGTCATCCATCAATCAAGTTTTTGGTGCCATTGTTGGGGATCAAACGCGGGTCACCCACATGATAGGCGGGAATACTCACAAAATTTTGCATTTTTTTGTTTTATTTCTAGGTTTTAAGGAAATTTTTGAATTTTTAGGATTTTTGTTTTGCTTTTAGGAATTCTTGCAATCGCATTTTTCATTTTTTTCATTTTTAGAAAAGAAAGTTTTCAAAGGTATTAAAGTGATTTAAAGATATATAGGAATTTGGAATTTTTAAAACTTTTGGAAAGAAGTAAAAAGAAAGTTCATTGTTTCTAAAGGAGGAAACCCATCAAAGAATTATGAAACTTGTTTCTCACATACACACACGTATACATTTTTTCAATATTTTGAATAGGAAACTTTAATGCTATTTTTGAATGTTTTTGAGAGAATATGATGAGAACCTAAGATTCAGTTTGTAAAATATTTTTGTTTCCTGATTCATTTTTGGTGGGTTGTATATACTATAACCAAAATGAATTAATTCGAGTGAAATGAGAAAGGCCACCTAGTGTTTACTTTGATTTTATTATAGTTTATTTTAAAAAAAAGAGAGAGAAAAAAAATTAGTTTGTGACTGGTTTGGGTTCACAGCCTTTTTAACTCGAGCTAGTAAGCCTAGCGGGTTATGTCTATATCTAGTGCCTAAAGCCATCTAGTTTGGGAGTCATTGGCCTAACGCTCGTTGCATGAGTTAATTAGAAAGCTTAAGGGACCTAGACATTACACAGTCACAAAATGATTTGTAAAAAACAAAAAGAATGACGATGAATTATGGCTCAATGAGTGTCCATAGAAATTTTCTAAGGATATGTGTAGAAATGCATAAAGACTAGGTTTGCTCCCTAGATCCCAGCTCTTATTATATCATATGAACTTGGAAACCCTTGCGTTGGAAAAAGATAGTGAGAGAAAAGAGGCCCATTGAAGTAAACAGTAATGTGGTAGCCATCTTAGTAGCTTTAAAAGAAATTTTATTTTTTTAAATTTCGGAGGATCGGACTATTTGACGGAAAAATTCTATTTTTGCAACATCATCATGAAATATTTGAAATAGGTTTTTGATGTATACATTTTTCACCATGCACGTAAGTTTATTTTGAACTTGAGAAAGTTTTCAAAAGTAAAACTGTGACTAGGACTTTAAAAAGTTTGAAATTTTGATTATTCCATATTTCAAAAATATCTGATATAAGTGGATCTTCTTTTGGAGAATTTCTTTTACCTTTTTTTTTATTTTATTAAAAAAACAGAAAAAAAGAATTTTGTGGGTATTCATTCAACCCCTTACAAGGCACAATTCGTCCACTAGGAGGAACCTAGGGGTTTAAGGGCTTGCTACATACGCTAAATACAGTCGAGAGTGTCAGCGAAAGTGGTGTTTTCCTTTTTCCTTTTTGTTTTATGTATTTTCTTAGGTTAGTTTAGTTTAGTTTAGTTTTTTTACTCTAGATCGCATGTTTTGCTTGGGACTACCAAAATGCTGGTCGGGGGAGGGGTGTGGTAAGCTCCTAAAAATGCATCATTTTAATTATCATTTTAGGGGATTTTAAGGAGTTAATCATTAGAATTTTCTTCATTTAGTTAAAAAAAACATGTGTTTATGGGTTTGAGCATCAGTGTAGTGTTTTCATGCAAAATTCATTTAAAAATCACAATTTTTTCATAAAATCATGAAACTTTTCATTTTTGGATTTTTACTTTTAGAAGGTTTTTCATTATCTTATTTTTATGATATAATTTGTTATCATCATTATTTAAAAGGTTTTTAATTAAAAGTTGCTTTTGTATCTAGGGAAAATTAAAGACAAGGGTCCCACTCTTCAATTGTTACATGAATCTAAACTTGGATTTCAAGAACTCAAATTGGAATAAAGAAAGGAAAGCCAGGGTGGAAAAAGTTCAAGAAAAAGAAAGCTAAAGAAGAAGAGATAAAAAATGGAAAGTTAATCCCATTTTTATTTGGACAGTATGGATTAAAACAGTCATAACTCTTAAACCAACTGTCGTATTCGATAATTTAGAAACCGTTGGAAAGCTCTTTTCGAGTAGATATCCATAGAACCAAAGATCACACCAATCGGAGCTAAAATAATAAAGATATGTCCTTAGGAAGTTAGCTATGTATTTTTAGGTTGGATTACATAAAATTGAAGTCTTATTTTGATTTTAAAAAGTGGGTGTGGATAGAAATTGGGACAAGAAAAGAAACCAAGAATCTTTCTACTTACTATTTATTTGTTAACTTTTGGCCAAAGAGGGAGACTAAACATTACAAAAATGATTAAGAGGGGAGTTGTCCACAAGCCCTCCTTCTCTCTCTATCTCTTATTTACCCCAAGATGGGTTAGGCTAGCCCTCTTAGGTTCCATCCACACCATCCATGGTTGTATTAGTTCATTTCAATTTAAAAGACACAATTAGTGAGGTCAAGGTGTCCCGCCTTGTATCGGCATCATGTGTTTGTGTGTGGTGATAGTATGCACTTAGTGCGGTACTTTTGTGGTCTTTCATTAATTCCACCAATATGATGTTCAATTTCTTATAAGAAAAGAAACTAGAATTCTTTTTAATTTATTTTTTTATCCTTTACCTTTGAATGATTTGTTTATCATTTTTAGTTTTATGTATGGTTTATTTATTTTTCTACAATTGGTGGTTTGATGAATTTTATGGTTTTACAATTCAGTAGTTTAGGTTACTTTTTAGTTTAGGATTTTTGGATTAGGTTTATTTCTAATTTGTTATTTAATTTTTGGATTCATGATTGTAATTTAAATTTAATTTTCAGATTTAGTAGTTGTGTATTTATATAGATTTTATTAGGCTAGCACTAGTTTTTCAATTAGGACAGGTTGGGAGATACATAGCTCCCTGTAGATACGATCCCAACTCACTGGGTAAAACTACAATTGAGGCCTTGTACTTCAGGCCATTGATTATTAAAACCAGCTAAAACTCATGGGAATGTCTTCAAATACATTTAAGGACTATCTTTCAAAGTTTCAAAACATTTGGATATCATTTGGACCTAAACTTAGTTTAGGTGGTTGTCTACCAAGCTCTTTTGGGTCATTGTGCGAAGTGACACCTTATGAACATCAAGTCATCTGAAACTCCTGAGAAAAGCTTAAATTATATTCAAGAGTGGATTTACAAAATTTCAAGGCAAATAGATGTCGTTTGATTGAAGTTCAACAAACATGTCAATCTTGGTTAGTAACCCCAAACCTTGGCATCACTGACCAAAGTCCTACTTCATTTTGACCAAAGTTAATGAAATTCAGATGTAAATCTCAAATAATGTTCAAAATAGACTTTAAAAATTTTTAGGCCAAGGCAACTTCATCTTACCCTACTTCAACTACATGTCAGCTTGAGGATTGTGACCCCTACACCTTGGGGTCACTGACCAAAGTCCTACTTCCAGGAGTCCAAAGCTTATGAAATTTGGATAAAAAACTCAAAATGTTCTCAAGATTAACTTCTAAAAGCTTCAAATTAATTGAACATCATTTGGGTGGAAAACAAATTGACAGCCTGCAATGTAAGGGGACAGTGACTTAGGACATACATCAAATGGACCACTTATCAAAATCCTACTTCCAAAAATCTAAATTACATGAAATTTAGATGGACAATTCAAGATACTTATCGCATCAATTTTTCCAAATTTCAAGTCAATCTGAGCTCATTTGAGCCTCAAACAGCTAAAACAAGGGCCTATTTTATAAAAAGTCAAGGGGAGGGTTGACCAACTTCAAAAGATCAAAACGTGATGAAATTTCTATGGAACTCTCAAAATGGTTCTCGAAAGCATCTTGCCAAGTTTTGTGAAGTTTAGACATTGTTCGGGCCCAAAACTGGTAACAATAGGTCACATAGGCAAAAAGGCCACAAATGGGCATGTCCATGATCGTGGCCACTATCATTGACACTTGTGAAGTGATTTGAGATGGTTTTGGATGGTTCTTTTTCACTTTAAATCTGAACTTCAACTTCCCATACCTCCCCAAGCCTTTGAAACCTATAAAAGGTACACTTGCACTATGAAGAAGGGGTTCAAGTAAAATTCCAAAGGTCCATAAGATTCCAACAAGCGTTGGGCAAGCAAAATTCCAAAGGTCCATAAGATTTGAACAAGCATTGGGCAAGCATTTGCATTTCACAAGCTTCCAAGCTCTCTCTACTCTTTTTTCCTTCATAAGTTTAAGGTGAGAGATGATTCTGGGGAAGAAGATACACTTTGCCAACAGCCATGATAACTGAACTTCAATGCTATCAAGTGCAAAAGAGGATCAGATCGATGGGATGAAACTATGTTTTCTTTGGTTCTCCCACTTAAAGGGTTTTAACTCATATCTAAAGTTGTGAACAAACCTTTAAATGTTTCATTTTGGACCTTGAAAGCCATAGGATCAAAATGATGCAACTCCGGCCACAATTGCTTACACAAAAGCAACCATTTTGGATTTGCACAAACTCGATCCATAAAATCAAAGCGGTGACCACCAAATATCATAGGATTTTAAGATCAATTTTGGCATTCTTGGCTATTATTTGTCATTCTCAAAGCTAGAAAACACAAGTTCTAGTACTCTGGAGGCACTGTAGAAGCAAACAGAGGCGTGACAGAGACAAACAGTGGCTGCAATGGCCATTGTCTGTCAGTGACCATGGCCCATGATCATTGACAGGGGCCTTGTGATCGTGGGCCATAGTCACCACCCCTTCCTCTCCATTTTTCTATATTTTTTCTCTTTTTCATGTAATTTTCTTATTTTTTTCCTAGTTTGGATCACATCTGAGACCAGAGGGAGTGGTTGTGATTTTCTAATACTTATAAACAACTTGCAGTCCCTAGGTCAGACCATTGGACCTATGTAAATAAAGGGAATTTAATGATGCTTTGTAATTATTTTCTCATTCTTCTATATGCTTAAATGTGTGAATGTTGGACTTCATTCTTTTGTATTCATCATCATTTCATGCATGTTCAGAAGATTGGCATTCTCTATGGGGATTTTGCTCTAATTTGTGATCAAACTAGGCTAAAAGACATGAAAAAGTGTAGAAAAGTGATGTTGTGAGCCAGTGACCATAGAGTGTTCTGTAAAATGGCCTGTGACAGTAGTGCTGTGTAAAAAGGGTTGTGATCGCAGAGTGCTATGTAAAAAGTGCTGTGACCACAAAGTGCTTCGTAAATTAGGCAATGACCGTGGATACACACTATGACTGACCTATTTTGACCCCAGTTGGGCCTATTTAACTCTAAAGACACCCGATTCAAGATTTTGATGTCTATGATGGGTTTGGGAGTATTTAAGGAGGAACTTTGTACCTTAAAGTATATCAACTTGTCACCTTAAATGGAGAAACCATGCACCTTGAAGTACTGAACCAAATCAACACATTGAAAAAATCGTTGATAAATGTGAAATTAAAATTCTACTTAGATAAATGAATTAACCAACGTTTCTTTAGCATCGGTAAATATCCAATTTAAAATTTTAAAATAAAAATTTTTTTACCAACATTAAAAAATTGTCCATAAAAATAAAATTAAAATTAAATAAATTTTACCAACATTAATAAATAGTTAGTAAAATCCAATTTAAAATTTAAAAATACAGAAATTTTTGCCGATGTTAATAAATCATCGGTAAAAGTCAAATTAAAATAAAATGAATCTTACTGACTTTTTTTGCGACGGTAAATGTCCAATTTATCGTCGGTAAAATTTGTTTTCACCGACAAAATTTTTTTTTGTCGGTAAAATATTTTGCCGACAAAATAATTTATTCAGTAAAATAAAGTTGAATGTTTTTTTGGGGACATTCGAATGACGAAAATATTTTCGTTGGTAAAGATATATTCCGACGTTTTGTTATCTTTTGGCAATGAAAATTTTCATAGTTAAAAATGTGAATTCTTGTAGTGAATAGGTGAGAGTAAAAGAAAGTTTAGCAACTTTGATTTCTTTCTAGTTTTCCAATTTATGATATTAGAATCATAATTGAAAGATAATCTAGTGTTCTGTACAGCTACCACCATATATATATCCATAAATAATAAATATAATACTGATTGGTGTGTAGAACTAATAAACTGATTTGTGACAAATTTTTATAGCTGACTTCCCATATGACACAACCCTTGTTTATAAAGCTTAGGACCAGCCCATACCCAAGAGCAACACATTGTCAAGGGGAAATGTAAACTTATTCATATAACTAGTAATTAGAATACAGTATACATTACACCCACAAGGTCTTGAGTTCTAGTGATCTCACAAATCAAAACAACAACAACAATGATGACAATGATGAATGATGATAATTGATCAACATCTTTTGAGGCTAGAATCATCTTTGTGTGTCAACACATGCAACTAAAGCACAAATCAAAGTTTAGCCCACAAAACAGTTCCGGCCACTAAATGTAAGGCCACAGCTTGGCCGTTCAAAGAAATACTTTTCCTTAATCTAATACCTGCCCATTTCATGGCCTTACATTGGAAGCCTAGAATTGTCCGTCCGGACTGAATTCTAAATATATCTAATCTGTAACCCCCTAATTGGATAGTCCTCCATTTTTAGGTTTGAGTAGGAACTTCCTGCTTCACTCAAAGCAGATTATTAGAATTCCAAAATACTGGGGAGTTTAAAACCACTTCATCTTAATATAAAAAGAAAAAGCACATCCTATAATTTCTTGTTCTTCCCAGATATGAAATGCATACTGATGAACTGGTCCCTTTAGAGATGTTGAAGTAAATCATTGGATCTATCCCTTCTGCAGTTGCTAGTTGTTGAACAAGGGCCTCGAGTGCAGCAATCGTCTTATCTTGCTCAACTTGCCGCCTGTCCTGCTCAATCTGCCTCTGGTCCCACTTAGCCTGCCTCCTAACCTGCTCAGCTAGCTGCTCCCTTAGGGTGATCACCTCAGGATGTAGCGCCCGAGACTATGTGGAAGATGGAGAGGTCATCGTGTATATACCATACGCATTCAACTATCCCAACCTTTTCCCCAGCATATCAACAACAATTTGTTCCTCAATCATCGGAGCTTTAATAGAGGGCTATGACTGTTCCTCCGTCTGCTACACCAAGACCTCTTGCCATTTAAATCAATAAGGGATTTAGAATGCTTTTTGGCATTATTAATCAAGATTGAATCGAAGAGCAAATGTACATGTCTCTACTAAGCCACCTCATTTACCCACTCATTACTCTTTTGCTTGTAGTGGACGTTGTGGAAGAACTGAGTAATAAGCGGCACCTGATCGACATTCTATGCCATCTGTCATTTGAAATTATTTTGTATTAGATATGAACCTACATATTGATAAATTAATAAACTTAACCAAGTTTTTTCATATGAATATAATTAGTACCATCAAAGATATTCTTAATGCAAATGACTTGGAGACACTAGTATGATTGTATGGTAGCTTGGTTTGACTCTCTTGAGCCTTATTCGACTTCACCTACATAGAAAAACAATAATACATTAGCTTTCTTCAACAAATCATAACTAATAGAATTATGTTGGAATATAATTAATTGTTGTAAATAACATCCAAAAGTTACTTCCACTCTGGTGATTCCCAACACTGCAAGACCATCAACTGCCAGTTAGTTGGATCACAACCCTTTGCCGGGTGGTCCTGGGGTCGGGCAACCCCTTGCTCCAATAACTCAAGATAGTGACTATGCAGCTCGTATTTTCAACTCCTATACAAAATCCCACACTGGTGGTCAATGTCTACCTTAAGCTGCATATCACCCATGTAGTCCCTAATATCAAATATTTGCTGTAATTAGGAGAAAGCCATATAAAGACTAGTAATAATAAAATATAGTCAAATAGAAAAAGGACAACTATGATCAGTTTGGTTGATATTTCTCATTTCAGTTTACCCGAACTGAACCAATGACGGCAAGCTTGATCCCAGTGTCAAGCTTCTTCTAGCGATGGGGTCGGATTGGGGCGACCTCTCTAATAGCTAACTTAAGATGGTTAACCACTGATGATGCATGTTCCACCTTTGGCTTATGGCTCGAGCTAGGGATCGAAACTGGGATGTTATGACCCAGTTGTCTCCTCAGCTTTACCGCTTTTTCCCTCGCATAGTGCCCCTTACATATCTCAGAACCTCCGAGACTGTGGCTAATGCTGTTAGGATGATAGTGCTAAATGAGTTAATAAATACAAATCATTAAATTGAGGTGAATTTAGGATTTTAAAAGGTCATAATTTTCTCACCTACACTGCTACAGACTGTATGAGGACTTAACGGAGGTTGCGATGGCGGAGGCTAGGTCAGCGAGGGCTGTGTGGTAGGAGGCTGCGTCGACGAGGGCTGTGTGGTAGGAGGGTAGGTCGGCGAGGGCTGTGTAGTAGGAGGCTAAGTCAGCAAGGGTTGTGGTTGGAGGCTGGGTCGGCGAGGGTTGTGTGGTCAGAGGTTGGGTCGGCAAGGGCTGTGTGGTCGGAGGCTATATCGGCAAAATCTGTGTCGCAGCCTCAGGTGCACTCTCTGCACAAGCTAACCAAAGTGCAGCTGCAATTCTCTGAGCACATCTAACCTTCTTTTCCCGAGGCATATTTGCAATCTGGCTTAGAGCAAAGTGACAAGGAAAATAAATAATTATTAGCAAAAATCAATAATATTAGTAAAGTGAGTTGTAGCAATTTACATTCAATGAAACTGGAAATCATTTTAGCATGAGCGCACTATCAAAACTAATATTTTAAAGCACATGTCATAGACATTCATAGAAAGATTACCTCATCTGATTTAAACTAAAATGTCTCATCATCTACGTCATCATCTTTGTGGGGAATGTATCCTCATCGTTATCATTCCTACTAACCTTTTTTTTTCCTTTTCGTTTGTCCCTTTAGCCGAACCAAATATAGCACGTGTGGTCAGTGGGAGCCCTAGAGATGCAAGTTTTTCTGCATTCTGCTTAATTGTCTTTTTCTCTTTAATAAATAATTGGATGCTTGCACTTGACATGACAACTCTCCTAGTTTGACCCATTTTTTCTCTTCGTTTGGCATCTTTTGTAACTATGACATATATAAATAAGCATAAAACATGAAATATAGAAATGTTTTATCCATATATGAACAACTGACAAGAGAAAATGAAACTAAAGACAATGTCATTCTTAAAGCAAGATCTTTATTAATTTACTTAATCGTTACATATGCAAAACCTGAAACAAACACTACATGTCATATTCCATGTTAGAGTCAAACTTACTATGTGCATCATTGTCTTCTTCAGCTTCGTACTCCACTAGTGTTTCATCCTCGTCTTGGCCATACTTGTTTACTGACTCATTACTGAGAATGATCTTAGGATCTATATCATCCCTAGAGTATTGGATATTAGTACCATCAACGAGGACTAGGACAACAAATGTCGTTTCGTCCTACTGAAATGCATCAATAGGCGCATCATCATGGTCATCGTCAACATCATCCCACTTAGTGGGTACATCCCATACTCCCCAATGCATGACCTGTTCTATGACTCTCCGATTTTTTCCTCCACTGGTGTCATTGATGTAGAAGACTTGTGTCACCTGGCTTGATATGACAAATGGATCATCCTTACACCAACGACCCGTGATATCAATGCTTGTAACATGTTCTTCGATGTTTATCTTGTGCTTGATACTAGTGTTGTACCATTCACATTCAAATAAAACCACTTTACCCCAATGCAAATATGACAGTTCCTAGACTTTGCTGATGTATCCATAGTAGTCATGTTTCTCCCCTTCATATTCCCCTTCCACAACCAAGCCGCTACTCTATCACCTACGGCATTTCTCATGGTTTATAGTGTGATATCGTATGCCATTACAGTGACATCCCTGAGAAAGATCCACTAGGGATCTAGGGCCATTTGCTAATGACCACATCTCATCAGTAGCTTCTAATGACCCTCGAGTTCGCAATTGATTCATCTACATAAGCAGATTAAGACAAATGTATTACGCTAATGTCATTTCAAGTTTAATCTAATAATGTCTAGCAATTAAAATGATAATGTTTTATATGTCTTACACATTGTTTGAACCATTTTACAAATTCTTTTCATTGTATCTACCCGGTTTCTCCATATCTTCAATTTTATACTAAATTCTTGTGTTCCCTACTCAAGGTAGCTTTTAATGAATAAGTAAAAGTAGAGAATAAATCAAAGAGTTAACAAGCATTATATAAATATGGCTAGATTGAAGCATATACTGTAGATATGGCTCCACCTCAGGGCTATTATTCAACACAAACCAACGAGCCATGTCACGTTCTCTCTGAGAAGGGTCATGTGCCCTTGCCATTAATCTAATGGGAAGGATAGTTCGTGTGAAGATAAACATCCCCAAGCCACGTTCGTCACCATCATCACAGCGTTCTACTCGATCAGTTTGCCTTAGATACATTGAACAAAAAGTAAGACACTATTTGACAATGTAAGCCTCGGTGATTGAACCTTCTGGTCAAACTTGGCTGCCAATGTACCCTTTTAGGGTCTTCAAAAACCTTTAAACATTAATGAAAACAATCACGATTATCAATGTAAGGCAATTACACTAATACATAAATAATTAATCAATGGTAATTAACTATTACCTTTCTATCGGGTACATCCACCGATATTACAGCGGTCCACCAAGCATGGCCACACGCGGCAAGTGAACCGATAGATGAACCATCACATCAAAAAAAGCATGAGGAAAAATCTTCTCCAACTTGCACAATATTAAAACTATCTGCTCTTCCAATTTTTTCAAATCATCGTGTCTCAGTGTTTTTAAGTAGAGGTCATGGAAAAAGCTGCCTAATTCAAATAATGTTGTATGGATATCCCTATTAAGAAAACTGCGCATGCCAATTCGAAGGATGTGTTGGATAAGGATGTGGCAATCATGGCTTTTTAGAACAAACAATTTACCATTTTTCAACGTTACACACCTTAAGAGGCTCGCCGTATAGCCGTCTAGGTATTTAATCTACTTTAAGAATTCATAAAATCCATCCCTATGTTTCGGTTCCAATGTGTAATATGCATGGGGCTTCAAGCTGGATCCATTGCCTCTCTCCGCTAGCTGTAACTTTGGCCCAATGCCCATATTTTTCAAATCAATTGTGCTTTCTCAGTGTCCTTGTTTTTGCCCTTTATGCTCAAAACTATTCCAACCAAAGCTACACAGATATTCTTCTCAATGTGCATAAGATCAAAGTTGTGTCGGAGTTTTTTGCACTTCCAATAGGGCCATTCAAATAGGATACTTTTCTTTGTCCAATTCAGTTCTCCAAAGTCGTGCGTTCTTTTCTTATTCTTGCCAAACTTGATCGACGCTAGTTTTTCTAGCTGATCTAGTAACTTTTGCCCCGGTAAATCTAAAGAATCTTTTTCTGGTTCAGGCTGACCATTGAAGGCCTTGCTTCTACATCATTGGTGCTTCTCTTCCAAGTACTTTCGATGGCTAATGTACCCAATCTTATCTTTCAACTTCACCCCTAACGAGCTGTCATTACATGAGGGTCAAGCGTTATAGCCTTTTATGCTCCACCTAAATAAGTTGCCATACAAAGGAAAGTCATTTATGGTTCATATCACAGCCGCATGCATCTTAAAGGTTTGCTTAGTAGAGGCATCATAAGTCAATACATCATCATCCCATAATTGCTTCAACTCATTAACCAAGGGCCTTAGATATACATCGATCTCATTTCCCAGTGAGTTTAGTCTTGGATTAAGTAATGACATCATAAAAAATGGCTCCTTCATGCACATCCATAGTGGCAAATTATAGGGCATAAGTATGATAGGCCACATGCTATAGGAGGTATTCATGTTACTGAAAGGATTGAATCCATTTGTGGCTAACCCCAGCCTTAGATTACGTGTCTCTCGGGCAAAATTTGGATATTTCATATCAAATTCTTTCCATTCCATGGATTCAGCCGGATGCCTCACTATCCCATCATTAACACGCTTATCACTGTGCCATCTCATCTTTGTGGCTATCTTCCTTGACATAAACAATTTGCGCAACCTCAGTGTCAATGGAAAGTAACGGAGCACCTTTTGAGGGATCTTCTTTCACCTGCCATTATTGACCTTGTATCTCGGCTCTTCACATTCTAGACATTTATCCAATTGAGCATTCTCCTTCCAAAACAACACACAATCGTGTTTACAGGCATCTATATTCTTGTATCCCATGCCCACGTAATAATTTCTTTGCCTCATAAATAGAGGCCAGCACCACATGACCTTCGAGTAAGAAGTCCTTAAAAATTTGCAAAACCTTGTCGAACGACTTATTGCTACAACTACTTTCTACCTTCACATGCAATGTTTTGATGACAAACAATAATAGAGTATCTGAGCTTTTGCAACCTCGGTACAGGCCACATGGGAAGCCTTTAATAAATTTTCAAAATCCTGCACATCATCCCTCTCATGACTATCTTCCTCCATGTAAGTTCCCCTATGATGGTCCTCTATCAACTCATTGTAGACATCCTTATTTTCTTTTGATTCATCTTCGCTCTCATCCAAATCATCGGGTTGAACTTAGGTTCCCCATGATGTATCCACTGTTGGTATAAGGCCATCATTCCTTGAATGTACAAATGATTTCTTGCAGTTCCATAGTCATGCTTCCAGTTGTTACAACAATCATTACACGGGCACTTAATTAGCATTGCCCCGCCCAAATTCACCTTTGCAAAATCAATAAATGAGTTTACCCTAGTCGTGTACTCTGCACTAAATTGATTCTACTAATGTAATATCCAACTCCTATTCATATCTAACCTAATCACAAGCAATTAGAAATATTAGGGACGGAACTCTCAATAGGTACTCAAAACCATGGTGTGATAATGTGTAGCATCCTTGACAAAAACCTACAAGATTGATATATGGCAATAGGTTTTAATTGAATGCAATACCATGGTCCAACCTCCAAGAAAGAAATGTCTATTCCTCAGAACAAGAAGTTGGTCCAGCCTCATGATGATGATTTCATTATGACTTGGCCGACAAGCACATCATCTCCCTTAGAAGGGAATACATTTCTTATAAAGAACGAAATCAATCGCGTACTCACCCTTACCCATTGTGCGAGCTACTCCTCTAACTTATTTTTAGATATTTCCTTTCCATGCAGGAAAGAAAAGGCTTTGTACGAGGGTTCATCATCTTTTATGAAAGCCTAGTAAACTCTTGTTTTAGCTTTAAACAACATGGGTCCATTGCCATGCGCATTTATTAAATATATTTTCCATTTATATCAAATAAGGCTTTAATACTAGGACTTGAATGATGGATTAGTACTCATAAGTAGGGTAACTTCATCACCCTCGAGCAAAGTCCATCTGGCCAAGTTGGCTTGGACTTAGCTAATAGAACCAAGTCACACCATAAAGCCCCAGGCAAGAAGCCTTTTATAAAAGGATTTAGGCAGTAATGTGATCATATTTGTTTTTCTAGTGTAAAAAAAAAAACAATACCTCTGTGATATTTAAATACTCAAATCTTCCACAAAGTGTGATTATGATATTTCAAAATCAGTACCAAAATGCCTGAAAAGCAACCCACATCTTATGACAATATAAAATTAAGAAAAAATATATGATTTTTTTAACATTTTCTCTTTATAAACCAATCAGGAAGGATTTGTAATTTGTTGTTTACAGAACTTTTTTCTAAAATTTTCTTTTAGACATTATAAAAGCTAACATCAAACAGTTGAACAGATTGATATATCAATCCAACTATAAATCCAACAACTCATAAAGGCATAGACTTTGGCCGATTCAGTGCGTTAAACCCTTATATGAACTCACATAGAAAATCTAGAATGCCGAATAATAGAGAAAATCCAAAAAAATAAAAAATGTAGAAAGATGAGCGGAGTGAGATTTTTACTGAAAACACACAAACCTGAAAAAATGTAGGGCGGATTTTTGTAGAGGCAGGGTCCTTTCTTGTTCTCCCTTCTTTTCTCCTTCCCTCCTCTTGGTTGGCAGAGGCAGAGGCAGCGGCAATGGAATATAGAGGCACCATCAGTAGATTGCAGAGTGAGAAAAAGAGGAGCAGAGTGAGGAACAAAGGATTGAAGCGGCAACAGTAGCGGATTGCAGAGGCAACGGTAGCGGGTCACAAATCGAAGAGCGGAGAGAGAGAGGTGAGCAGAGAGATCGAAAAGAGTGAGAGAAAGCAAAAAGAGCAAAAGAGAGAGAGTAGAGAGAGGAAGAGAGAGATTAGTAGATAGATCGGAGAGAGAAAGTGAGAAAGAGAGTAGAGAGATCGAAGAGAGTGAGAGAGAAAGAGAGCAGAGAGATAGGAGAGAACAAGAAAGAGAGAGCAGAAAGTGAGCGAGAGATTGGAGAGAGTGTGAGAAAGAGCACAGAGAGAAATGAAATTGGAGACGAGAGAGAGAGAGAAACAAAATTGGGGCGAGGGAGTGAAAAAGGGTAATCCATTTGGCATGAACTTTTACCGACGATTGATTTTCATTGCCAAAAGTAACGATTTTGTCAACAAATGTTCTTAAATTTTTTTACAAAATAAGTAAAAAACTTTTCTTAACTTTATGATGTATTTTATTTTCCATCAGTAAAATGATATTTTTACCGACGTTTCTGGTAAAAACATTGGAAATAATATACTTTTCCCAACATTTTAATTTGTCGGTAAACATTTTTAATTTTTTCTAAAAATAAGTAAAAAAATTATGTAACTTTCCTGACATTTCTCTATTTTACATCGGTAAAAGTACACTTTCACCGACGTTTTATAATAAACATCGGCAAAAACTACTCTTTATGTTTTGGGCCAACGTTATATGTTCAAGTTAGTAAAATAATACTATTACCGAGTAATGTTAAACGTCGATAAAATTAATCACCAACGCTTATTTTCATCTTTGAAACTAAAAAATTCATTGGCAATAATTTAATTTATTTTATTTTATTTCTAAAAATGAAGTTAATTCTAAAATTCTCGCTTTTACCGATGTATTACTTAAAACGTAGGTAAAAGTCTCACTTTTATCGATGTTTTACAGAAAACATTGGTAATTACCTAAGTGTCACCAACAAAATTATAAGCGTCCGTAAATAATCGTCAAAGCTTACTCTTTACCGATGAAATTATAAAAGCATCGCCGAAGAGTGTCACCAAAAGTGTAGCTTCTTGTAGTGAAGCGGGTCACATAAAAGATCCCAACTACTGTGCATATGACTGGATGGTTATACATCCTCTTAAAGACTGTTTCATTCTAAAAGAAAAAGTCAATGAGATGTGGAAGAACAGAGTGATAACCATTGACTAGAGGTATGATCCTGCTCTTGTCAACATGATCTCCTTTGGACAGTTTGCAACTGTTGTGGTACCTTCTCCACTAAAACCAATGACGATTGAGTTCCATGTTATCAATGAAACACATAATGAACAAGGTCTAATACTAGTCAAGACATCTTCAAGAGAAGAAATGTGGGTCCACCTAGACTTAGTAAATGATGAAGGCTAGGAAAAGGTCAAGACCAAACCTACGGCTTCAGAAAGAAAGGAGGTTAAGAGGCACCTTAGAACTTTCATAGAGCTGCCCAGAACCATTTGATCAAACAAGAAAACAAATTAAGAAGAAGAAAGAAAACATGAAAGAAGCTTCCACTTTAGAAGAACCTTCTAAGTTAGTTACTGGTCATTTTACCTTGGCTAACTTCATCATTACAATTCTAATAGATAAGGAAGAACCACCAATATCCAATTGCATTAGGATATCATAAGATGGTACACCTCTTAATTCTGATGATGAGGAAGACTTGTTAGACTTCTCTGGCTTTGATGATAATTCACTACTGCATGTAAATCAGAAGACGATACCTGTTGTTGTTGTTTCCAATCAGATTCAACCAAAGGCAAAAGATCTAGATGAATCTCTAGAGGTAGTAAAAAAGGAGGAGGATTACTCAACCAACCACTTGGACTCTGTCTATGTAGATCATAAAAAGCCACTGATAGTGTGTTAAGACCATGTTTGATGTTGAGAGTACCCGTTTTAAGATTGAAAGTTTGTCCCAAATGGTTCTCCTGAACCAAGTGTTGTGCTAACTTCTTCAAAGCCAAGCTCTGAACCAAGCACTCAACTAATTGTCTCCAAAGAAAATGGTGAGCTTGAATCACAAGAGAAATAGAATGAACTCGGTATTGGCTGTCCTATTGTACCTCAAGAAGTCTTCCAAGTTCAATATAATCTTTCTAATTCAAAAGAATAAATACAGATGGCCCCTGCTTTGGTAGTCATTAACACTTTCGCTAATGAATCTTCAACATTTCAAGTTGTTTTTAATAGTATAAATCAAGAGAAAGGGTTACAAGAAGTCAGCTAGCTCTTTGCTAAAGCTAAAGAAGTCAATTCCATAAAAAGAGATACTCGTTAAGAGATTGACCGAAACAATGTAGTCAACGATGACACACGCTTCAGTCACAACTATAATGTTAACTATGACATACCTTCTTCTTTTTCCTATGCAAACCCTTTAGGTAATAATTCAAATGTAAATGTAACTTCTTCGGAAGCAAATTCAAATGAAAGGTCATCAGAGCCATCATGTATGTTGTTATTGAACACCTCAAGCACATACCTGCATGACTTCACTATTTGGATCTTTTGCAGATGTCTAAGAAGACTCGTAATAACTTTGTACGAGCTCTACAAGTTGTTAATGCCAGTAATCAAACTCATGTGGCATAAGTACATCAGATAGAGAAGAACTATCTCAAAGCAAAGTCTAAGAGGCCTCAGAAGCAATGTATGGAATTTTTTTTTCATTCACAATGATTCCAAGGCCACCATCTCCTTCGCAAAAGATGATCTCTTCTTAGGTGACTTGAAACAAATAAGGCCGCTCTACTGCACGGCCTACATCAAGTACATACTTGTTCAAAGAGTTCAAGTTAATCCAGGATCAGCCTTGAATCTCCTCACAATTACTGCTCTTCAAGAACTTGGCATCCTGGTGACCAAACTATCTGCTACCAAAACTTCAATCTAAGGTTATAATGGAGAATCAAAGACTTGACCGACAAGATTTGGATTCAGTTCTAGCTAGGTGATTGACTTTAGAATCCATTTTTCACAAGGTAAAAATGTGTGCTTGCTACAGCATGCTCTTTAGAAGGCGATGGCTTCATGACTATTCCATAGGGCCTTCCACTCTCCATCAATTCCTTAATACATTGATGATGAGGGCAAGGTGCAATGTGTCTTTGCAGATGAAAAGACATTCAAAAGCAAGGAGGTCTACTTTATCGATTTAGTAATGTATCAAGAAAGGCCTGCAAAGCCTAAATTAGATGCAAACAATTCTCCTGTGGATGATGATCTGGCACAGTCCTTCACCATCTCAACAGAAAAGAAAACCTACCAAGGGTTTGGCAAAAGATCTAACTTTGCCACAAAGTTGGAGTCTACAGATAAGTTGAAGGTCAGATTTATGGATATCAAAGCTCCTTTGGTGATTAAGGTCAAATCTGAAATCAAACAATCGAATCAACCTTTGGTAATATCCACAAGGTATCCAAGAAAAAGCAAGCAAGCCTTATTACGCACACAAGTAAGACATCTAGTCTAGTTTTGCATATAGCTCCTGCTCAAAACTCAGTAATGCCAGTAACTAAGTACTTTTCAGTGCCAATGATGAATGGTCAACCAATTGTTGTGTTCTACAGTGTAAACATGGATGATGTACAGGTATTTCCAATACCAATTGGGCGGGGTACACTATTTACCGTGCCTCATGGAGTAGGGCAGGCATTTGAGGCAAGATTTTCTTCTTTTAGCCCTGCCTCTTGTAGAGTCATGCAACTTATGGGCTATAAGGAAGGGAAAAATGGTGATACAGAGTCTTCCACCTCGGTAATTCCTATAGTAGCTACTGAACCGTGTGTCACTCTGAGAGAATTAGGGATGGCCATGCAAAGTCCGAAAGAACCAGCTCAAAGATATATCAACTGGTGGTGGGATCAAACGACAAGATGTGCAAATCCTCCGAGGCTAGTAATATGGATTCATCTATGTTGGTATGGTCTACTTCCTCATCTCCAAGAATTAACCATAGTCGCTAAATTCCAGACATTAGATGAGATTTCTTATCACGTCTCCCATATTGAGAATGCAATTCAAAGCTTTTTCAATAAGATCAAGACAACGAAGTCTCTCATATCCAACAAATGTGGTTTTTTTGGTTGGTGTCAGAGATTTTCACTAAGAAATCAATGATATACCTCCTCTTGTCAGGAGGATGTCACCAACAAAGCTTGATCTCCTGCGACTTTCAGCTAACTCATGCTAACATCACAACACAAAGGTGAGTCATTTTACAAATACATCAATAGATGGCTTTATTCAGTTGAAAAATGTAAAAACCCTCCACACTACTCAGCTTGGACTCATTTGTTCTAGATAGGCTTAAAGCTGTCCCTTCATAACCCAACAGTAGCATTGGAGGTTCAAACCTTCGATGCGATATCTTGAACTATTGAAGTAGCACTTTATCATCTATGTGAGAGATCTAGATGAATGTGTGCATGTTGTCTCAATGGCCAGGAATTCAGATTCAGAGTCAAATTCCGAGGATGCTGTAATGGAGGACACCACTATATATTTTATTGTGGATTGGGATCTTCATTTTTTCTTTGGCCTACTCCATCTCAAATCTATTATTTTGGCTGTGTTTACTTCTTTATTCCTCTATCCTTGCAACATAATCACTTAATAGCCTCCATTGAGCCGAATATGCTCCCTTTTCTTATCCTATTGACAAAATCATTAATGACGGATGGATAAGGGTGGACATCTACAATTCTGTGGACTACAACATGGCGAAAAGCATGAGGTACATTCTCAAGAAGCCCACTGGCCTTGGAAAGAGTGCAAATGGAATTCAAGTCCTTTTTGACGTCTTCACTCCAAAAATAAAAGAAGATCTCTGAAAAGGTCGCAGGATTAAACAACTGCGATATTGCATAGGATACATTCCTTATAGCAACGTTCTTAAGCCAAATCAAAACTTCAGAGCAAGTTCTGTTGTCTTCACCAAGGGATATGACTCTGATGAATCTCAAGAGACAACTATCTTCTAAGCTCCTACTGATTGAGCTACTTTTTAGCATCTCGAGGGGACAAGTGATAATGATAACACAATGTCATAAGTCATTGATTATTAGCCACCTAAACTAAATGATTAAATAGATCCATCTTAGCACACACGTTGGGAATGTCTAGCTCCTAATATAAAAGCTAAAGAGCTTAAAAAACCGAATCCATGGAAAGGGATTAGGCCCTGGCTTAAAATCCCAAATAGAACCCCAGAAGGTTTTTGTTGAGTTAGAAGCTTTTGAAGATATTGTGGAAGAACCACCTTCCTAACCTCCAACTGAGGACCAAGTACAAGAATAAACTTGGGTACCCCAGAAAATCCTTATCCTACCTTTGTAAGTTCTTAAATTAAAGGAAAAGAACTTGATGTATATCTGAGTTTCTTGTGAGAGTTTATGGACTGTTTCGCATAGACCTACGTAGAAATGCTGGGTCTAGATCCAAAAGTTTCCGTGCACAAATTGAACATGGTAGAAGATGCTAAATCTCCAAAGCATGAACAAAGGACAATACCAAAAACCATTAAAAAAATAGAAAACGAAGTCCAAAAACTCATGGTTGTCCACTTCATCTATGAAGAATAGCATCCTGACTAGTTGGCTAATATAGTGTTAGTCACCAAAAAGAATAGGCAAATAAGAGTTTGCATTGACTTCAGAGATCTGAACAAAGCCTGCCCAAAGGATGATTTCCCACTACCCATACCAGAAATCATAATTGAGAATACTTTCAAATTTGAAAGAATGTCATCAAGGATAGGTTTTCAGGATACAATCAAATCAAGATGAATAAGGTGGACAAGAAGTAGACATCCTTCCGAACGCCCTTTGGCGTATACTGCTACACCATCATGCCATTTGGCCTTAAGAATACTAGAGCCACATATTAGAAGGCAATGATGAAAATCTTCAAAAACATGCAGCACAAGTTTGTCGAATGCTATGTCAACGACTTGGCAGTCAAAAGCAAACAAAAGTCAGACTATTTAGCTGATCTTCGTAAAGCCTTCAAAAGGTTGCAAGAATTCGATCTTCGAATGAACCTTCTAAAGTTTTTTTTTGGAGTCTTTTCTGGGAAATTCTTAGGATTCGTGGTTCGAAAAGGCAATATCGAACTGGATCCAGTCCAAGTCAAATCTATATTGGAGATGTTTTTTCTAAGAACTCTAAAAAAAATCAAGGGATTGCAAGGCAAACTTGTTTGCATCCACTGATTCATCTAAAACTTATCTAGAAAGTGCAGAACATCGTCCAGATTCATAAAGAAAGGAGATGAATTTGTGTGAGATAAAGCTAGTGAAGATGCCTTTCAAGATATCAAATGGTTTCTCACAAACTCACCAGTCTTTTCAGCTCTGATTCTAGGCAAACTTTTCGTCCTCTACACTTGAGCTCTTGATCACACCTTTGGGGCATTATTAGCTCAAAAGAATGACAAGGGTAAGGAGGTAGCTCTTTTCTAATTGTCATAGACTCTAGTTGGTGCTAAACATAAGTATCATCTAGTGGAAAAAGAATGACTTGCATTGATGTTTGCAATACAAAAACTCTACGTTCCCTGTAAAGTGGTGTACTAGGTTTCCAACATCAACCCATTGAAGAAACTTGTGATGAAATTTGGTGCATTGAGTAAACGTCTAGCCAAATGGTCTATTCTTCTTTATCAATAGGACATCAGATGCACTCTTGCAAAGGCGGTGAAGAGACATGCTCTCATTGATTTTTTAGTTAAACATCTACTTTTGGAGGATTCTAAACTTAAAAACAATCTCCTGACGAGCCAGTCTTATTTGTAGAACAAATATGGAAACCCACCATAGATCCAAACAAACATTGGATCATGCACTTTGACGGAGCTTCTTGAACTAATGAGTTGGGAGATCCAATTTTAGGGGTGGGAATCATTCTATATCCCCCATTCCTTCTCATTGATCAAGTCATGCACAAACAATATGACAGAATACACAAAAGGATTATGGGTCTCAAGCTAGCCTCGGAGCCGGCCATCAATATGCTTGGAATCTAAGGAGATTCTTAACTTATAATCTAATAAACGAATATTGAATATGAAATGAAGAAACCAGATTTGCTTCCTTTCTTTAACAAAGTCTGTGAACTCAAGGAGAGATTTGTGTTGATTGAATTTTACCATATTCCAAGGTATCAAAATGTCATGGCAAACGCACTAGAGGGATTAGCGGCATCAATGTCAATCCATGAAAATGACAAAATGGCGCTGGAAGTAATCGAAATAAGACTTCTACCTCCACTCGACAGCCATAAAGCAGTAGCCGATTGCTTTGATGTAATTAAGAATCAGATTTTATCTTTTCAAAACTCATTCAAAGACTGGAGAGACCCTTTTATTGATTACATTCTTCATGGAGTATTGCTAGAGAATTCTAAGGACAAAACTAGTATTCAGAGATGACTCTAAAATTTCACTGCAATTTGCCTTCAAAGACTCTCTACCCCGAGTCATATGATGGAGTTCTTCTCCATTGCTTATCACCAAAAGAAGCAAATCAAGTACTCAATGAATTCATTTTGGCCTATGTAGCGCTCACCAATCTGGACCAAAGTTTCATGATCAGATTTGAAGGTTAGCCTACTATTGGCCTACCATGGTGTCTTATGCTATCAATTTTACAAAAAGATGCAATGAATGCCAAAGTCATGGCAATTACATTCATCAACATCCTGAATATCTACATCCTATAGCTACCTCTTAGCCATTTGAAGCTTAGGGTATGGATATCGTTGGCAAAATCAATCCGCCATCAGAATATAGTTATCAATTCATTTTCGCTATGACAAATTATTTCTCCAAATGGGCAGAAATAGTGCCTCTTGCAGAAGTCAAAATAGATATAGTCCTCGGCTTTTTGAAGACTCATATCATTTGTCATTTTGAGATGCCTCAATGTCAACATTATGATAATGGTTCTTAATTTAACAACAACAAATTCTACAAATTCCGTGATAAGTATGGAATCCAATGCCTACCTTTCATAGTAAACAACCCTATAACTAATGGACTTGCTGAAGCTTTTAACAAGATTTTTTGTAAAATTCTTAAGAAAATGGTCTCTGATAACAAAAAGAGTTGGAGTATCAAACTTCTTAAAGCTTTGTGGGCCTACAGATCTACATTCTATAGTCAAACCAAATCAACACCGTCTTCCATGGTTTATGGCTGTGAAGCTGTGATACCTTTGGAAATTCAACTTCATTCTCTTTATGTATTTGTGATAACAAATACATTGAAAAAAAGAATGCCGAGCTTAGAGTTTAAAAATTAGAAATCCTTGAAGAGAAGAGGCTTGCTGCTCGACAAAGCATTAAAGCATCAAGTTATATCAAGCTCGTATGGCTGGGTTTTTTGACAAGAAAGTCAAATACAGAGGTTACAAGAAAGGAGACTTAGTCCTTGAAGTCAAGAGGCCCATGTTGTCCACACATATGCCAAAAGGCAAATTTGGATCCAAATGGGAAGAGCCTTTCATTGTCAACAAGGTCTAATCCAATGACACGCATATACTCTTTACACTTGAAGGAGCCAAATGCATGATGCTTATCAATGGAAAAATCCTTAAGAAATACTACGTTTGAGTGTCATTGGTATGCCTAAACCATGTATAGTGTTTTAGATTTTGTGGACTCAATCCATCAGTTGATGTAATAAATTGATTAATTTCTTTATTTATCAATAATATCATGCTTTACTTTCATGAGATGAATGTTATTTTACTACTTTATGCACATGACCAATACATATGACATAATGGTTCATGAGTTGAACCGGGTCCCATTAGTATATTAGATGTGATATATGTGCATGGATGAGATCCACACGCGGGAGATATATGTCACAAATCTTATACTTAAATAGCTTCATAACCAGTAATGAAACTAGGCATCTTATTTGATAAGGTTGCAGCACTTTGATCACTATGAGATAGTGTGATTTGTCTCGATCATCAGAATGTAAGATTCTGGATCACGGTGCTGGTACATTGGATGTATTGAAGGACCATGAGATGGACCTTATGGAATTCTGTCTCAATAATAAGGTATGCTCTCATAATTCCCTAGCAATAGGCTCTCAATCCTGAGACATTGATGAACTCAAGTTTCTATTTGTTCATTTGCTTTGAGTCACCAATGAGTGAGGCCGACTGTAGATTAACACCTCGATGTCTTAGGTCTGTGGTAGTAGAACTGTGGGAACGTTGAATGATCAAGATGGAATCTATCTCTATTATCTCTTGTGTCAATTAATGGATTTGTCATTAGTAAGTACGCACCCGTCTCAATTAAGAGTTAATTGAATGGTACTGATGATTACTGTGATTAATTAGGGCTCAAGGATAATAAGATGTGGAACTTATATTGGAAGAGATAAATTTATTCCAATTGATCCACGGATATTGATAGAGGAGCATACTTGTGGTAATTGGGAAGTTTAGAGTCTTCATTGTAATTTAATTCCTAAGACTGGAGTGCAATTGCATTTATATAGTGGTGTTATTTGCAATTAACTGTGGGCCTGGATTGCACATGAGATGTGGAGTTGCGGTGTTCCAGTTGGAGCCAACTTTCTAAAGAATCCCTAGTGGTCCCCACGCTAGCCCAAGTTATTGGAAAATACTAATCCGACTTGAACTCTAGAAAGAAAGTTTTAGAAAAGAGAAAGTTGCTAATTGCTTTGGAAGTAAGACTTCTATCTCAATTAAGCAAGGAAGAGATTTGAAAATATATAAAATCTCTTTGGACGTCCAATGAAACTCTCTCATGCCCAAAACATTGTTCGTGCAAGAGTTGCACGAGTTTCTCTCTCCTTCTCTCTTCTAGTTCCTTTGAGTTTTGAATTGAGATTTCTCCTGAAGATTCCATCAATCTTCTTGAGAAAAGAAATCCAATTCGGGTCATAGCGTGGAAGGCTAAGAGGTGTTGAAGATTCTCATCATCAAGCAGAGTCGCAACTTCTCCATTAGAACACTACAGATCTCCAAAGGTATGATCTGCTTCTTGCATGTCGTAGATTATTATGGATATTTAGTGCTATTTGATTCTGTCTTTTAGATAGAATATTTATTGTACATGGTCACGAGATTGATGGTAATGTATCCTGAATTGGATTTTTTATCTTATGAATAGTTGATTCCTGTGTCAAGTGGGTCAAAAGTTTTGAAAATCTATCCACGAGACCCACCAACTTCCAACAATTGGTATTAGGGCCATACCTCATCTCTAATCATGTTAGATCAGTAATCTTGTTCTAATCTTTGCATGAGATGTGAAGAGGATAGAGCAAAGGCTATGAAAGGATCAGTGTTTATTGGGTTTGCTTCCTTTTGTAGTAGATCCATGTTTGAAAAGCCACAAAAGGTTTTAATCATGATAAGAGGATGGTAAGATACCATTAGAAGCATACTGAGATCATTAGAAGTGATTGGGACAGCAGGAGCCGTATCTAAAAAAAAAAAACCCAAATTTCTGGGTTCATCAGGTCGGTTAGTCAAACAGACCACTATGGCTGTAGAGGTCTGTTGGCTAGCCGTAAGGACCAGATCGGCTAGCCGAACCCAAACAGAATCATTGACCTCACATTCTATTCTAATCTTCCTCCGAATCAGTTGCTTTGGATTATTTTTCAAATAATTATCACAAGGCGCTTTAGACAACAAATACACACCACACCAGGTCTGGATCCTCCAAAAACTAATGTCCAAAAGATGCAAAACATAATGAACCAGACTCTTTTCTGGTTTTTACATTACAAATACTCAGAAATGGCTGAAGCTTTTACATACAAAAGAAAGAAAATTTACAAACGTAACATATAATTATAATAGATCTGAACATGTCCAAGCAGAAAAGACCCCATCAGTGGCTACTAATCCAACAGCACTTTTGGCCTCCTAGATAATCTTCACAAACTTATTTTGCTTGTTCCCTTCCTTCAGCATTTAATGTCTCTTCAGGCTGCAAAAGGAAAAGGAAAACTGTCATATGTTTTGTGTACTTAAGATCTGTGCTGCTATATCCATGGTGTGCCTCAAAACACTAAGGACATCAATATAAAACCTCAATGTACAATTTTGTTTATCCAATTACCTATCCTCTTCAAAACATCCTTGGAGGGGTTTCAACGGTTAGTGTCAGGTTCATTCCACCAACAAATAGAATATTTTGTGTGGCAAATACATGGAATTGACTCATGAAATGTCCAAGAAGGCACTGAGCTGACTTGCCAGTCAATATTGGTTTTTTAAAAAGTAAATAGAAGCAATGAGAGAGAGAGAGAGAGAGAGAGGACTAACCAGAAGCACAACCGCTGGAAAAGCAATCTTTGGAAGCTATGCTCGTATGTTTGTAGTTGAAATGGAATGTCTACAATGAGTGAGAGAGGGAGGAGGGGAGAAAGACCCTTGGGCAAGGTGTTATTAAATAAATAAAACAAATAGATTTTGGCCTTTTATGGCCTCCTAGATTGGGGTGGCCTTTGGGTGGTTGAAATTTGGCAAAGAAGCTCTCTTGAGGAGACCAAAGACCACAGACTAAAGAAAGGATATTGCTGTCCTCGACGTACAAATTTAAGCTCCACTCTTCCCAAGAATCATCTGCCAAGAAAATCCTATCTAATCAGAAATAAACCAAGAATTGTTACATAAATAAACCCGGAAATGTTAAGATCAGTTTCATCATGGCGATAGAAGATGCCTTTAAGATCTTGAAGGTAATTTCAGAAAACCCAAACGGAAATGATCCTCAACCACCACTTCTAAGCTGAGCTGCTCTTCGAATTCCCAATCTCAGTTCTCCATTTCCAACCCTACAAAATGACACCCAATCAAAGAAAAACCCTCCCTATTCATGAGTTGGGTGCACCAAGCAATAGCTGTTTATTTATGTACCTGAGGAAGTGCACAGCATTGCATGAGATGAGCTTCTTCTTACTGACAACTGCACTGGAGCCAGTTCTTAGCATATGCCTTCTTGGCTGACCTGTAAAAGGATTAAATTACCAAATTGAGCTTCTTTTCTGTTATGTGCAAAGTGTAGACACACTGCAGCTGTTTGGGCATAACCCAAAAAAAAAGTCAAATACTTAACTGTAAGAATCTATGAATTTTTGTTTGCGCATTTATCATATCCACTGTAAGGCCCATTGAATAATGGTCTGGATCAACTTATCATGAGATGCACATGTAGCATAAAGAACGCACCATGAACTTACTAAAGAACAGAAAGAATGTTGTATCAGAGATCCAAAGGTTACATATTTGAAAAAATACTTCCAAAAGGAGTGACAATTCCAGCCTCCTTGACCCACTCCATTGCGATGTAAGCTGGCAGATGAGGATCCAACTACTCCTATCATCACTTGAATGACTAACACAATATCATAAAACATCAGATTAAGTATCTAGGCAGCTGCTCCAAAGGTTTCAAAAGCATAGAACAAAGGATGGTATAAAATCAGTAACATTGACATTAAGAAAAAGGAACTCAATGTGCCAATCACTACACCAAAACTTTTACAGCCATTGTAGCAGTGACCTGATTATTTTCAATAGCTACTCTACCCGAAAAAAACCTCAAATCCTTTAAACCAGATTCCACCCAATGATCTTCAGCCATACACCAGAGAAATGACGCAATATAAGCAACATTGGTGACAAGAAAGGAAGGCAACTGGCAACCACCTCCAAATCACCATTCTAATAAGCTCTTTAGAATAGTCGGGAAAAAAAATGGAAAATATACTAAACAAAATCCACAAGTTCTTCAGAGTAGAGTCCTAATACATAAGGGCATATGACACCATTGTCTGTAAAACTAAAAACCCAGTTTCAGTACTGTGGTTGAGAATCAAATCGTCCTTTCTCGATCATGCAGTTTGAATAATGTGAATGATCTGTTGGTAAAATAATGACCCTGCTGATGGAATCCAGATCCTTCAGAGTCATGATCTGCAGGTGAGTTATGAATTGTAGTGAGTAGAAGTAAGAAAACACGCATACCATTGACAGTCATGATCTAGCAAAACCTTGTAATCATCAACAAGAACGCTAATAAACAACTGACAGCTATACCTAGAATCCATTAAAAATAGAAAGAAAGAAAAAGAAAAGAGGATCTAGAACGTTGAAAAAGATGCAGAAACTTGCCTCATGAGTAAATGTTTTGGGGCATATGTGACCCAGCGCTAAACAAATGGGCTCCTAAAGATGGGCCAATCAATAATATCGTCGGGAGTAAGATCTTGAAATCTCTTCCCTTTACCCATTAACTCCACGCTTCCCTCAATGATCTCATCTACAACGATCTTATGGCATTCTTTCTCCTCAGTTGAAAGACCCATCACTTTACCATAAGCGATACATATAGACTTCTACATAAGATTGATGCAGGCCAGATCCATGATTGGCCAGCCATTGGACCCAAGACCAATAAGGCCTAATAGATTAGAATAGATTATATTATTAATAGTTGTTTTAATTGCTTTCTTAATATTTGGCAATTCTACTCATGTTTGGTTTAGGACTTCTTATTTTGATTGGAATTAGTTGTTTCCTTTATTAGATAATGTCTTAGTAAAAAATAAGGATGTAATTTCTTCATGGGATAAGACATTGATATTAAATAAAGATTTTGAGTTTGGTTCTCAGTTGAAAGAGTTTTGTTTGTCTTTGGTAAGACACCTAGACATTCTAACCATAAGCCTTTTGGCTTGAAGATTAGCCCGTTGGCTATTCTTCTTCCCTGCACTGCTTCAAATATGCATCAATCTACAATGTCATGCATGAGGTGGGGGATCGTGTCAAACCTACAAAAATTAAAAAAGCATGAATTTAGTAATTTCTAGATCCAAACACTTAAAAAGTTAAGGTGTCTACTATTTATAGAAAATAAAGATTTTTACTTGAGAAGCACCATAATCACTAGATGGTTGCATCTGTGTCCGACCCTAGGAAAGGCATGAAAGGATCTGCTTCTCCATCCGCTTACTTTCCCTGGACTACTCTTCCAATTGTTTCCTAAGCTGATTGTTCTATTCCCTTAGCTCATCCACTGCAGTTTTAATGGTTGCCTATGATGCTTGCTCATATCTTTTGTATGGAGTAGAATGATGGAGCATAGTTTTGGAGACATCCATACCCATGCCTCGCACACGGCCTTGATTATCACGGCCAAGAACCTATGAAAAAGGTGAATAACGTCAGTACCTACCACAACATGATATTACATGATTTCTAAATATTAGTTATCTATAAGAAATCCAACTAAGAGTAGAAGATAATTCACCTACCAATGCAACTGGATCATAGTTAAGGTATTTTTCCACAATGGTGGGGTCATCATCAATCAGCTTATGGATGTCATCCTGCAAAGTAATAAAATCTTATGGTATTCCTAGACTAATTTCCAATGTGGTAGAAGAAGAACCAATAATAAGCAAGGTTAAGAATATATGAAATGACAGCAACAAGTTTTATTTTAGAAGAAAAAAGAGCGGCTTTTAAACTCCTTTTTTATGAAATAGCACAGTTTATAGGAGGAAAGAAATAAATAAATAATAACTGTTAGATGGAGAATCCAAGGCTTACAATTGCAAAAGTAAATGAATTGAACTTTGTAATAAATCCATACTAGGAGCAAAGATCCTTGCCTGGAAGAGATTGTATAAAATTTAGTTCATTAACTCATAAATCTCACTCTCATACTATATCTATATTCCAAACTTATCTCCAGCAAAAGAGGACACAATCAAATTTATCATGTGTCCATTTCATATAAATGTAAATAGTTACTATGATAACAGGGACTAAACAATTAGTCTTGGAGCCGCAAGAGGCCAGGAAAGCTGCTGAGTAGTAGGAATAAGAGAAACTACAAATGAAAAACTAGTATATAATATTAGACTAAAAAGAACATCAGCAAACCAGTTAATTTATCAAAACAGTGAGCAAAAATTGAGTGAGAAAAGTCTATCAATTCCTATCAGCTTATACTCAACGCATTGAATTGAAAGCATCATTTGGAATAACAATGAATCACAACTACATATAACAAAAACGCAAAAAAATTCATAAAACCTCACAAGCATGTATACATATAATTAGAAAAAAAGAAAAACCCTCAACAGACTCATGCAGACTTTTTTACCAAATATTGGCTCCCAATAGTACCATCCTTCTTAGCATGAGTAGCAAGATATAGTTGTGCCCTAGTGACCAAACTGGATTTTGTGGTGATTGTAAAAGAAAGTGCAAAATATTGAGACTAAAATATATTATACTAGTAAAGTAACATCAATTAAAGTCAATAATGCTTACCAAATTCGCTACTACCCATGCTTGTCCGATCCTACCAGAAGTATGTAGGCACTTCACTACTTTCCTAGCAACCTTCCCCCTTTCCCTAAGAGCTTGGGCCTCATGTGTCGAGTTGATGTCAACAAACCTCTCCCAGTCTTCTTTCTTGACACCCTTAGATATGTTGGCCGTTCTTTCTGCATCCATTTCATACTTGTCTAAAACTTTCAATCGGAGAGTGGACTTCCAATCTTTCCATAAAATGTTGGCTATTTTAAGTATAAACTTTTTGAAGGATTCTAGGATATTGAATGAATGCTGCAAAAAGAAGATTCAAGTACAAGTGGACTTTCATACTAGTTGTGCATTAAGAAATTGCAAAAACATGGGTCATCACAACAAGAATGTCAAAATTATAAATATTAAATAAAGCAAATGAACAAGAACTTACACTGACAATCTCCCAAACTAGCTCCTTAAGCTCATTAGGCACCTCGATCCAGCTACTGTAAATGGGTGACACATGGGTCGTCACAACATCTGCTATCTTAGTGCTCAACCGCACTGACTGCCCATATTCCCCAAATATGATTGGGGGAAGTACACGTGTCACAACTATGCCACCATTAGACAAATTTTAATAAGAAATATTATCACTAATAACATTAATCCACTTGCAATACATATGCTCATGAGGGCTACCCTGAACAGTAGTTGCAAAAGATGATGACAATGTATAATGCGACATATTGCCAACGACTACATATATTTAAAATAAGAAATTCAATATTATGAACCTTTACAAGATAGTTGAGTCATCTTTAAATTCTACTATTTCATTACAAACTTACCAGAAAATTGACCTATATATTGGAATATATGAATCAATACTAAGGACACAAATTAAAAAAAGAATTGGCCTTTGTTAGTGTTTTATATAGCAATATACAGTTGACAATGATCTAGCAAGTAATTTTTACACAAGTCCATAACCTACTGATTGAAAGTTGAAAGAGCAATCTTTATACAAAACTTGCAACATATCATCACTATATGGTCTATAGCTTCTACCCATTTAAAGAAACGAACAAATACTTCCTCTCTTCTTTCTCTCTCCTATGCAGGAAATACCAAAAAAGATCTCAACTAACGATGAAAACTTGTTTTCAGTAAATTCTCTATTCAAATGCAGGCTTCTTTCCCTTTCATGGAATTTCTGAGGCACCCATCAACAGATTTTCTACCACAAGGATTGCTTAAAGACCTCACAAGAGAAATCTCCTCCAAACCATTTGAAAACCAATCATGGATTCCATAAGAACAAATCAAAAAAAATCCAAACAAAAGCAATCAAAATATTTTATAGTATTTGCATATTTGAATAATCTTTACCTGAAACACTAAGAGTAATCTTCATCATCACCATTTATATCCTCTTCTATGATATCATCTTGTAATGCCGTTGCTATTGTATTTTCATTCATTCTTGCTTCAAAGACTAAGTGATCTTCATAAGAGTCTATGTCACAATTCAATTTCTTTGGAACATCTAAGACAACATGCCACCCATCAAATGGCCTACTGTCTATGATCTTTGTGATGGAATACTTGAGTTGCTTGATGAGAAAGTACAAATGGCTTATCATTTTCTTTTGTATTTCTCTTTAACCTCCTCAAATTAACATATATCAAGTTTGTTTCTAGATCAACTTTAAATCCATTTGTATCTTCTACATGCACCCAATCACAATAAAATACTTCTATTTTGAAGCCATGATAATCCAGCTCAAGCATTTATTTGATGATGCCATAATAAGTCACTTCTTTATCCACAAGGTTCTTGTCCATAACACTTGCCCTAAAACTAGCCATGACCTCATAGAGACTTCGTTGTTATGTGCCATTTTATTCATTTCCCCATCTGTGGTATAGAAAATATATCCATTTACTACATACGCAATATATAAAATGGCTTCAAAGTTCAGGCCATCGGCAAGCCTCTTTAGGGTACAGTTTTCTTTATCCATTAATCATCATCTAAGCCAAGAAACAAAATCCATGGACTTTTCTATAAGCTTATTACCCCTCCGATTTTGAACATTGGATATATGGCTTTGAAGATATAGTTCATATTTCATGTAGGGGCCTTTTCCTGTGCATACGTCCCTCATGGACTTTCCGTGTACACTCTTTGGTGGGGCCTACTATGGACCCCACCAAGGGATGAGACTAGGAGGGGTTGAAAAGATCTATGTGAAAGCACTCCACATATCAAATTTGGCCCCAATCACATATCCCTAACCCCTTCATCCATGGCTCACAAATTCATTCCGTTCGGATTAATGTACAATTGATCCAACGGTCCAATAAATTTGGATCCGACCAAAATTTGGGGCGAGTTGCTATCATGGGGTCCTATGTGTGCTATAAGATTTGGATTGAGTGATAGATAGGCTCCACCTAGAGTACTCACGAAAAAAATAGTGAGGGTCGGATGCATATGAAGATTCTTCTTTCATGTATACAAATTTAAAGTGAATGCGCAATATTACAATATTTCAAGAATGTATTTATTATCAATGAAATTAGACATGTGTTTACCTTCTCCACTCAACATTCTGAACTGAGTGGCACAATACTCATTTGTGTGCTTGCTGGAACTGCACATTAGCAAGTTGTAAGACATTCCCCTTTTTGTCAATAGGGTAGGAACAGTCAATATCAATGTCCATGAACGTCCTAATTCCTTGCTTATGGCTTCCATTTTCACCATTGAGCATGTAATTAATGGCGTATCTCATTGATTCATCCATAAAAAAGCACTCTGTAATGGAACCCTTTGAATATCTCTAATTCATCACATATCATTAGAATGTTTTCATCTTCCTAGTACATGTGCTTTAAGTTAGATTTGCAAAAATAGATATATTAATAAAAAAATATAATAAAATATTTTATTTACTATTCAAAAGGATACATCCATCGATATCTAATAGGTCCGCAAATTTGCGCCTCCTCCACCAGGTGCACAACAAGGTGTGTTATAGAAACAAAAAAGGAGGGCAGAAAGTACATTTTAAGCACACAAAGTGTTTCCACAATGCATCATTTCATCTTCAAAAGTTTTTCTAGGTTTATAGTCTTCGAACATAATACAGTAAAGAGCATTGATAACTGTAGAATAGTGGCTCAAAATGGCTTATGTGACTCAAACGCATGCATCATCAACACTGGCAGTAGTTGTTGCATGTGGATGTGATAATCATGCAACTTAAGATTTTTTAGCTCTATATCCTCCAAGCTTACCTTATGTTTCCAATTTACATTATACCCAATAGAAGCCTTCAAATGACACAAGGTTTTACAAATCGATTCTTTCTCATGTCGAGACAACCAGTAAGGAGCTTTCGGAATTGTTGACTTGCCTTTTTTTCCACCAACCACAACTCTTTCTTAATTTTCAAATCCTTCAAGTCACTGCGGGCTTCAAGACCATCCTTGGTCTTGTCCTTCATATTCATGATTGTTGCAAGTAGATTTTTTGCCACATTTTTTCCACGTGCATCACATACAAATTGTGTCGAATTGGGAGATCCTAGAAAACATATGGTTCATTAATGTCAGTACATAAGAGTCATATGTTACTACATTATTTTAATATTGAGAAACATGTTATAACACATCTTCCAATATGGCAAGTCAAAAAGGATCGATCACTTCGACCAAGCAATGGGCTCATTCTCATCTATAGGCCTCTTCCTCTTTTTGCATACTACTTCTTTTTCGAACTTAGTATGAATAGTCTCTATTTTACTTAATACCTCAAAACCACTCAAACACTTACGATGTTTGATTTTTGTCTCCTAAAAGGATGTGTCATGGGCAAGAATTTTCTATGCCCCAGGTAAGCAAACTTCTGTCCATTTTTTAGTAACACTGACTCTAACCCCTTCCTACACACAGGGCAACCAAACTTTCCTGCAATCCTACAACCTGATAAATGGTCATATGTTGGGAAATCGTGTATAGCCCATAACAAAATTGCTTTCAGTGTGAACCTAGTCTTATTGCAAGAGTCATATGTTACTGCACCAATGGACTACAATTCCTTCAACTTTGTGACTAATGGCAGTAAATAGACAACAATGTTATGCCCTGGACCTTTCTTGCCAAGAATCAATAATATTAACATAACAATCTCCTACAACATGCATAAAGATGGAGGAAGATTGTAAGCAACCAACATAACAGGCTAGTAACTATAATAGTTATTCTTGTTCCCGAATGGATTGAGCCCATCTGTTGCAAATCCTAGCTGAACATTACGTGACTCGGTAGCAAAGTTTGTCCATTTCCCATTTACTTGTTTCCAACAAGAAGAATCTATTGGATGGCGCGTCATTGAATTAATTGGTACTGAGCTTGCCTGTGCATGCCATGTCATCTCCACAAGCCAGGGCACACTGTACATTCTTTGTAACTTTGGTGTTAATGGAAACTATCTTAACTTTTTCCATGGCAACCGTAATTATCTTGGCTTCTATTCATTCACCAGCTTCCATCTGCTTTCACCACACCTAGGACAGCTATCCTTATTTTCATGCTCTCTCCAAAATAGTATACAACCATTACGAGATGCATGGATAATCTTGCAATCCATATGAAGAGACTCGATCTTCTTCTTGGCATTGTAAGTATTACTTGGCAAGGAGATTTCGACCAGAAAAAACTTTTTGAACATATGTAACAACTCCATGAAACTCTTATCAAACCACCGATGTCTAGCCTTTATGCTTAGCAACGCAACTGTCACTAACAATTTTATATTATCAATTTGACAGGAGGAATATAAAGGTTGCATGGTATCATCTATCAACTTATTGTATTGGACATTCTCTGGTCTATCATCGTAACCTTTCCCATCTTCTTGATGATTATCTTCATCACTGCTTACAAATGTACAACCCCTAATATTTGTTGGAGCATTATCCTCATCCTGAGATACATCATTCACCAAATCAACTAGTCTAGTGACTGCATTTACAGAACTTTTGGGATAGAGTGCTCTATGATGGATCCATTTCGTGTAAGATGTATCTATTCCATTACATATTGAATGCATATAAATTTCTCATCTTGTCTTCTTCTCTTGAGAATTATGGCATTTGACACAAGAACAACAATACCAATCACAACACAAACCCCCCCCCCCCCCCCCCCCCCCCCCCCCACCCCAACCAAAAACCCCCCCAAACAATTTATGTGTATTACCCTTTACATACTGAAAGAATAATTTGATCGCTTCGAAGTACTCTTTAGAAAGCCTAGGTGCTATCATCCATTCCTTGCTTGGAGTACTCATTCTGAAAATTTTGATTTCAATCCAAATACAAATCGTTGTCAACAGATTTACTAGAAGAATACATTTAGGAGATGTTTGTCTACATTACATAATTCATTTCAAACCATACATAGAAATATGAACTCTTACAGGGCAAGCCTAAGAAATTGGGAATGGCATTGTCTTAACCTTATCCCATTGCAAAAAGATATTGATGTGGCAACCATGTGAATTTACCTCCCATAAAAGGTATATCAAGCACAACTACTTTCAAAAGACAGACGAAACAAATCATCCTCGAAAATCTTAAGCAAAAAAAAAAAAAAAAAACACAATTTGGATTTCTTTGTAGGACAATGTGCATAACACCTAACAAAAACAAAAATAAAAATTTAAATACAATCCAAACACCAAAGCCCCTGCAGAAGCAAACAGAGCAGAAAACTTTGACTATGACATTTTTCTACAATATCTCTACAAGTAATTTCCATTTCCAAATATAAAGAAATACCCATTTCCTAAACTCCCTTCCCAGGTCAAATCAATCAAATATAAACTTGAAGCTATAAATTGGCAGTTACCGACAAAACCCCACAACGATAGAACCAAATAAAAACAGAGATCAACTACTCCAATGCCCTCATTCACAGAAAAAACAAAAAAAAAAACAAAAAAACAAAAGAAAAAAAACAAGGAAACAGAAAAAGCTTCTAATTTAAGAAGAATTCAAGGGAATTTCAAACCAAAACCATTCACATGTTTTTCATTAAAAAAAAAAACAAAAAGCAAAAAAGAACTACAAAGAGAAGAGAAAGGTGTGCATAAAATCCTCTTATTTTTTACAATTCCCTTGAACTATACTTTTAGCATACCACACAAGTAATGAAAGAAGCATAGAATTCACAATACATGCTCCTCTACTCCAGTGTCATGGCAGTTAAGGGAGAATACTCTTATTTTTATTTGTACTTGTATTTCTTTAACTAGTAATTACAGTATATGCATCGTGACAGCATGAAACAATTAATGCAAGATGCTAAGAGTTCAGAATGCATTTTTCTACATTTATTAAAACCTGGTGAGGAACTAATGCCAGTATAAACTTGTAGTTTAAAATCAACTTCCATTCCACCTACACCTTCAATGGATTTTGAGCTGATTGGATGAATTAAAAGCTCACAAATTGCAACCTGGCACCACAAATCATAAATTCATTAAATAATGATTAACCATTTTACATTGCCAATAGATAAGAGGATAAAAACAAGTCATAAAGATTGTCCTAAAAACAAAAGCAAAATTAAGAAATTAAGTAAAATATATAAAAACTTAAAACCCAAATGGAGTACCAAGTTTTCGTAAATCATACACTAGCTATGTTTCATTACAATTACCCTCTGGTAATGAAAATAAAGTTTTATTTTCATTACAACTCAGATAGGCAGCTAGATAAAAGGGTTCCTTACAAAGGTGACTCTTTGGACTCGGGTAAGTCAATGAGTTTTTTAAAAAATGGTTTTGGATTGTTTGGTGTGCTCCAAATCACTAATGGATCAAATATATGTGGTTAAATAAGTTAGCATCTGTTTGGTAGATGTCGGGAACTTATTCTTTTTTGGAAATGGGTTATCCATTAGGATGGTGATATAGGCAGATACATTCTAGGATAATATGAGAGGATACCATTAAAACTTAAAGAAATGGATAATAGGATAGAATTTTAGATTTAAATTGGATAAAAACCTTGAAGTGAAAGTATTGTGATTCTTGTTGAAGAAAATGATAGGGTAATGAACACTCATCAATCATAAGTGGTTTCCATGAAGAGAAACAACTATGATGATGAAACCCCACATGGGATGTGAATGTGGATGTGGGTGTGTGTTTTATGAGTTTGCCTATTGCAAACAGTAGGTTGTGGAGAATGCATGTGTGCAAATAAATCTAAAACGAATAGTACAATCATAATTTCATCTTATCTTTCAAAATGAGGATCTCAAAAACAAGGGAAATACTTGGAATTCCCTCTCCAACTAGAAGAAAGAGTAAAACCTCAACTACAATCCAGTTGTCAACGAGATCTATTACACTAACTTCAAAGAGACGATAAATAGCAGCTCAAATGTGCTACTAAAACACCAGATTTGCACCAAGTTCCAAAACTGATCATAAAAAGCAGACTACACAAACTCAACCGATTTTCTCCAAAACTAACTATAACAATCAATATTAAGCTACTGAAACACCAAATCTGCACCAATCATCATAAAAAAAAAAAAAAAAAAGGAACCCATTCATAGAAGGATCTATTTCTGGATAGTCCATGCGTCCGGGTCCAGCAATCTAGAAGAAGAAAACACAGCCAGAATGGTGAAATGCGAAGTGAAAAAGCTCAGATCCATCGAATCAAATCGAGAAACTAACCAAAACAACAGTAATTCATGGAAAGATGCAAGATTTCTTTAAACTAGAAGAATGAATGGGAGATCTAAGAGGAAAAGATCAGTACCTAGAAGAGTTAAAACCTAACTTAATTGTGTGGACCAAACCTTAGGAGAGATCTAGGGTTTGGAAGAATGATAAAAGAGAGAGTTTGGGTGGGCTTTGTTGAGTGAATGTCGGGCTTGGGTTGTGGGTTGTAGAAATTAAATGGTAGTCACGGAGCCATCGTGTTTGTACGAATACACTTCACCCTTTTGTGCACCGAAACCGACGGTTCAAATGCTGTCAGGGATTGAATGACAGCCAAGTCCGTCGTTTTCGGCACAGTCCTACAGTCGTTGAGTCCCACTTTTGATGTAGTGCCACTTCAATCCTTTCCAATAAAAATGATGTGTAAGGCTCTTGTAAATGTGAAGAAAACCCGGATGACCCGCTGCAGAGGAGGCGTGAAATTCCCACAAATTTGACATCTTATCTCAGACATGGATGGTACAAACAAACGTCCTTTATAAAACAACATGGAGTCCAGCACTGTATAACCGACCATGGAGGTTGGGTCAGCCATGCACTTCTTGATCAATTGCTGAATTTTATCATCTTGGCCATACATTTTGTGAATGTCGAACAACATAGTGGATTTTGGAACAAAAATTGCACTTAAGGAGACCCCTTCATGCTGCCTCAATAAGGCATCTGCCACCGTAGTTTTCATGACCAGCTCTATAAACCACTTCTTAATCATACCCCATCAATTTTGAAACCCATTTTTGTTGTGCCGGGGTAGCCACTCTTTTCTCCAAAAAATGCTTGAGGCTCTTATGATCAGCTAGGATGAGAAATTTGGGGCCCACTAAATAAGGCCTCCATTTCGTGACCGCCTCTAAAGACAGCGAGCATCTCCTTTTCATAAGTGCACAAGGCCAGTGTGCGGCCAGATAACGCCTTACTAAAAGATGCAAGGGGTCGCCCATTTTGCATTAAAACAGCGCCAATGCCTGTTCCAGAGGCATCACTATCACGAACTCCGTAGTGAAATCAGGTAAGGCAAGGACTGGAGTGGATGACATGGCTATTTTGAGTCTCTGAAAGGCCTGCTCAGCAGCAACACTCCAATGAAACTAGTGTTTTTTTAATAAATTAGTGAGGGTTGATGCTATTTTCCCATAATCCTTAACAAATCCACGGTAATATCCGGTGAGGCCAAAAAATCCACGAAGCATTTTTATTGATGTTGGTATAGGCCATTCAAGCATTCATTGAACTTTACTTGGGCCTATTGATACGCCATCAGGGGAGACAATGTGGCCCTAATATTAAATCTTTTACCTTCCGAAGGAACACTTTGACTGTTTCACGAAGAAGTGATGTTGCTTTAGTATTGTGAATACAAGTTTTAAATAATCCATATGCAGGTTCCATGATGGGCTATATATGAGTATATGTCATAAACAAAAACAACACAAATCTTCTTATACAAGGCCGGAATACATCATTCATCACACCTTGAAATATAGTAGGGGCATTAGTTAACCCAAATGGCATGATCAGAAATTCATAATGGCCATCATGTGTTCGAAATGCCATTTTGGGTACATCCTCCTTCCACGACACGAATTTGGCCATAAATCAAGTTTTGAAACATATCGGGCCCATGTAGTTCATCGAGTAACTCTTCAGTTACCAGAATGGGATATTTGTCCTTCACAGTAATTTGACTAAGACCTAGTCGACACAAAACCGCCTCGTTCCGTCTTTTTTGGGCACAAGTAAAACAGGCGATGAAAATGGGCACGAACTATGTTGAATAATTCCATTTTCTAACATTTCTTTGACGATCCTCTCAATTTCATCCCTCTGGAAGTGGGGATACTCATAAGGTCGCACATTGGCTTGGGGGGGTTGGGGGAGGGACCCGGGGGCAAGCCTTTGGGATCCTCAATAATGACAAAAAACTCATGAATGAGAGGAAGTAAATCATTGGGAATAGTTTCAGGTGTACCTTGTGCTGAAGCCGTGAGTTGCATGAGCAGCCCACGCAGCTGATGGCGCAATATGTGCTCCATTGATTGAGTTGAGGCCGGTGTTATCATTGTTCGAGGTTGACCCTGAATGTGGTAGTCCTTACTGTCCACCGTGAAATCCATTGTGAGGTTCTGGAAGTCCGACATGACTGGACCCAATTTTAGCAACCATTGGCGCCGAGAACGACATCCAATCCTTTCAGAGGGAGTAGTTACATGTCAGCGCTGAATTTGTACCCTCGGATGTCAAACTCAAGATCAATGCACTTGGCTGAACACTCTAGCCTAATGCCATCAGCCACTAACACTTCAAATGAGGCAGATTGTTGCGTAGGCCGATCAAGCAATCTAGCTAATTTTCCATTAATGAAATTATGGGTACTGCCACTATCGATTAACACGGAAACTAACTGGCGCTTAACCCAACCTTGTAAGCACATAGTTTGAGGTGATGACTAACCAGATAATGCATCTAGTGATATACCTGGAGGATCTTCTTCTAATTTTCCACCGTCCACTTGATCTTCCAGTTCATCTGTTGCCTCCAAGATAAAAGAAGTTGTTGGCTTTTACATTTGTGACTAGGAGCAAACTTCTCATCACAAGTATAGCATAGACCCTTTTCTCTTCGGGCCTGCATTTCAGGCCAGGAGAGGCGTCGAATCGGTGGAATGGACTGTTGCGCCATCTACCCTTACGGTGGTTGGGGTTAGGTAGAGAGTGGGAAGGGCGAACCATTCTTCGTATTCACTGTAATTTCTCTTCTTGCATGCGAGCCAATCCAATTGCCGAACAAATGTTCTCTAGCGTGAACATTTTAATTTCAGCGGCTATTTCTTCCTTTAGCCCTCCATTGAAACATCCAACTAATGCCTTCTCAGGCCACCCCGTAACCCTATTTGCCAAACGCTCAAATTGGGTTTGATATTCTCCCACAGTGCTTGTTTGGCGGATCCGGGAGAGAGCCTCATCAAAATTCTCATAGTCAGTTGACCCAAAACGGACAGAGATGGCTTTTTGTAACATAGCCCATGTTAACTCTTTTTGGGTTCCGTAACGTTCCAAACCCAAGTTTATATTTTAATTAATTTAAATATAATTTTATTTAATTGTTTGTATTTTAATTAATTATGGTTATTATAATTATTTAATTTTCTTTTAGGTTTTGGGTTACTCAGATAGTAATTTTAGGATCATGAGTATCCATCATTTGACCCGACCCAATTCGGACCCATTTTGGGCCCATTAAATCCAATAACCCAAACCAGGCTCATACTTATAAATTAACCTAAACAATAGGGTCCTTTTTATAAAAACCCAAAACTTATTCCCCAAACCCTAAGCCTATTTATATCAAACGATGGGTGCCTCTCTCCCCCATCTCTACAGTGATTTTTCTTCTCTCCTTCATCCCCATTTTCTCTTCTCTTGATAGGCCAAAGCAGGCAATATCATGCATGCGTGAAAAGTGGGGCGTAACAAATGGTATCAGAGCCGACTCTCGATTAGATCGAGTGTAGGTCCCTGCCGTGGCCTGGTGCAAGTGGGCGGGTTCATATGTGGGCGAACCAAGAGGGGTGCCTCTCTCCCCCATCTCTACAGTGATTTTTCTTCTCTCCTTCCTCCCCATTTTCTCTTTTCTTGATGGGCTAAAGCGGACAATATCATGCATGTGTGAAGGGTGGGGCGTGACAAATGGTATCAGAGCCGACTCTCGATTAGATCGAGTGTGGGTCCCTGCCGTGGCCTGGTGCAAGTAGGCGGGTTCATATGTGGGGGAGCCAAGAGGGCTGGTAGGCTACAGGAACTGGCAGGCTACTGCACAGGGACGTGCAGCCCTAAGGGGGGTGGATTGTGACATCCTGAAGTCCCACATCGATTATAGAGAGGAAAGTAAATGGGTTTATATATCGAGCTTGCACCCTTACCTTGCATGAGGCCTTTTGGTGGGTTGAAGCCTACCAAAAACAAAAGCGTGAGGCCCATGGGCCAAAGCGGACAATATCATGCATGTGTGAAGGGTTATCATTGCTATGTTAACCCTTTTTGGGTCTCATACCAGTGGAACCACTTTACTACCTGTCCTCCAAGATGAAAGGAGGCTAAGAGGACCTTTGGATCCTCCATTGTCTTTTGATATTCAAAGAACTAATTTGCTCGGTAGATCCATGATGTGGGGTCGTCGCTCGAGAATTTTGGGAAGTCCAGTCTAGCAATGCGAGTCTGAAGCTGCCCAGTGACATTATCATTGCTTGATACATCCTTCTTCGATTTATCAGGAAGCGAGGAGAGTATGTGGTCATATTTGGTGTTCATGGCAGTGAATGTTACTCTAATATCTTCCAACGATTCAAAACACTATCTAACTTCTTCATCAAGCTTGTCAACTTATGTCGTTAGGATTTCATTTCGTGTGTTGGTAGCTAAAGTAGCCATGCCAAGAAGGGGGCTCTGATACCAATTGATAAGAACAGAGAGGAAAACAAATTAATAGATGCTTGGCCAATTCGAGGTTGGCCGGCCTCCTCGTGCATCCACAGTTGGGGTAAATTTCTTTGCTTTCCTTCTCTTCATAAGTAGCCACTGATGACTGACATAGATAGAAGTAGAATAAAAAAATATTTCTAAAATCAAAGACAGAAATCAAGCTAGAAGGAAATCCTAACTTTAAGATGGAAAAGATATCTTATTAATCTTATATTCTTATATAGCGTAGCTGACCACTCAGCCACAATCTTGCACGTCAACTTGTCTTGACAGCTCAGCAGGCTAGCACCTTCACGCAAGTCAACAACTTGTAGCCTTCTTATGCCAGCCCCGATAGTCCAGCACGCAGAGATATTGGACTCATGTGGGCTTGGGCTGTGTGGTTCTCATCATACGGCCTCTCCCTTTAGTCTCAAATGTGGTCCAATCTAAGTACAACTTTGTAATATACATGAAAAAAATAAAAACTTGGGACAACTTTAAATATACATGGAAAAAAGAGAAAATTGGAAAGAAAGTGCAGAAAATATGGCAATTGGGTCAGTGATTGGATGGGCTTGGCCACGGGCCACTGTCAATGACCGGATAGCCATGGCCACTGCATGCTACAGTGCTTTTTCTCTTGTTCTTCTCTTTGTCTTCTTATGGGAACCCCTCCAGAGTACTGTAATTCACTATCTTCGCATTTTGAAATCTTCTTATTCTCCTGAACCGCTTCTTGAAACCTAGAAAAAAGTTTGAATCACTACAACCTTTGATGATCACCACTTGGTAGTAATAAAGGCTGCCAATGTTTGTGTTTGCAATTTGACCAGAGATGCTTCATTCAGTTCTTAGCATTTTCAAAGATGAGAATGAAGCCAAAATCTGTGAATGATCAACATGCCTTTGAGTGGGAAAAACAAAGAAATAGTAGTTTTTCATTTAGATTCCTTTATAGGGTTTCAGGACCCAGAATCTGAACCTTCAAAGACTTCAGTGACATATCCTCTTCCCTAAAACTATTTCTCACCTTAAGCTTACGAGGGATGTCACGCCCCCAAAACTGGGCCGGATCCAAACCCGATTCCAGGGGTGTGAGAATTGGGGCTAATTAAAATTTTTCTAAACATAAATGGCACGGACCCCAATTTCGGGTAGATCGAAGTCCTTCGTGAGGCTATGCTTGGTGATCAAGCAACCATAATTACACGCGGAACTAAAATCCATGCTCATCGCAGACGGATATTACATCACAATAAGATAATCAATCTCATTAATAATAAAACCAGAGTCAAGTGCTTCGAAGCATCACAATTAGAGTTAAAATTTCAAAACAACCAGACTTAAATTTATAAACTAATGGCCCAGACATGGCCTTATTATATAATCTAAAGTTTTTGAACTAAAATCCATGCTCATCGCAGACGGATATTACATCACAATAAGATAATCAATCTCATTAATAATAAAACCAGAGTCAAGTGCTTCGAAGCATCACAATTAGAGTTAAAATTTCAAAACAACCAGACTTAAATTTATAAACTAATGGCCCAGACATGGCCTTATTATATAATCTAAAGTTTTTGAACTCAGCACCACACTAGGACACCTCAGATGATATCATCGGTGCTCCACTCAACAACTCCGCCATCTAGCGGAATTTCCTGCGTCGCCTAACCCTCCGGTTTGGTACCGGCAACGGAACCTAGACACCCAAAAGTAGTGGGTCAAATTGACATAATCTGGCAAGAAGGTAAGCTGCAAATAATGGATTAATCAACTGAATTAAACATAAGTATTCATTATAATACAAATTATATCAGATGCAAACCCCAATGGCATGAATGCACAGAAATGGGTATTCCCGCGGATAAATATAACAGAAACGGGTAGTCCCGCATACAGATAACAGAATCGGGTAATCCCGAAGATAATAACAGAAACGGGTATTTCCACAAATAATAACAGAAACGGGTATTCCCGCAGATAATAACAGAAGGCACAGCTGTATACTATTATCCACAGTATACGCTAACCCGATGGCATACTTCCACCTCCGAACTGCAGTCGGTCAGATACATATATACAAATATACATATTTATAAATACATACGTATATCGATGCAGAATGAACCATGATATAAAACCCTTAATCCTAACATTCAATCTAATATCATTTTGAGTATTTAGAGTACTTAAATTTGAAAGCGTATTATGAACGTGTGTCAATTCAAATTCTTTGAGGGTAAGCACTAATCCACCAACGGTCAAGTTAGATAAATATGCACATGAGAACTAACCCTCTATCACAATGGAAATATAAGTCCCCGATGCCGATATACTACTTTTGGTGCCTATCATGTGATGCATCCCGAACCTCACATTCCCATTTTGCATTTAGTCTAATTCTCATGTGAAATTCAACTAACATTCCTAAAAGTCATAATTCATCTAATCCAATTATATATAATTAGTATGATTTACTAATTGGGTAAAAGATGTTTAAATTACAAATCCAAATTTAAATCAAGTTATGATCAAAAGGGGAAAGGGAATAATTAATTCCTTAGTTATCATTGTTGTGTACAAATACACCTTATTAATTTATACAAAACTAAAGGTATAACTCCCGGGTCCCAGTTTGAAATCAAACTTAGATTAAAAACCCAGATTAGATGCATAAACACAATCTACATAAGATTCATGTATCCCCAATTGCATCTTAGTTAATTTCTAAGCAAACTAAATAAAGTATAAATCACAATTACATAATTTCCAATTAAATTTATAACCAATCCTAACTAAATTTCTAATAACATTGAATTAAAATTTAATTTAATATGATCTAATCTCCACTAGTATACTAAACCATTAATCAAAATATAATACTGTAATGTTTATGTTTACTAACATAAAATTCTAATTACAATTATATAAATATATATATTTTTTAAAAAAAACAAGTGGGCCTAATTACATCAACCCGGCCCAGCCGCAGCTGGGCCCAGCAGCACCCGGGCCAGGCGCTGCCAGGCCCAGCCGGGCTAGGCCCGGCCTAGCAGGCGCAATGCCAGGGCTGCTGCCCTGCTCCTTTTTTTTTTCTTTTTTTTTTTATCAAAACTATATATATATTCTTTTTATAAAACCTGAAATCAAATTCATGAGTTATGCTTGTTGCAACGAAAGAGTATAAACAAATCTCCATTATTAATCTATAACCTCAAAGATTTTACCCAAATCAGATAAATCATATAGACAACATGTGATTTAGGAAAACAACCAAGAAACATTATTTGCATTCATCCACTTGCTTGGATCTTGAAGCTAAAGTAGATCTGAATATCAAAGCTTGCAAGAGCCCACCTTGGTTTCCCCCTTAGATAGCCTCTAGGGTTTTGGTTAAAGAAGAAGAGAAGAGGGTTGGAGAAAGGAGGAGAAACCTTAAGAGCAGAATTTATATAAGAGAGGGGGTTTTTCTAAATTACAAGGAAGGGCCCCCTGCTTTCTAGTGGGTTTTAAGAAATTTCAAAAAGAGTCCTTTGACCCAAAAAGGGTCCATTAACTCAGGCTCAATTGTGTTAAACCGATCTATTTGACCCTCTTAACCCAACTCAAACCCGACAACCGGTATGACCCAATAAAAAAAATCGAGACTTGACATCTCACCCCCCTTAAAGGACATTTGGTCCTCCAAATGACTAACATACCTCTGGAAGAAGATGCGGATACTGCCGTTGCACTTCGTCTCTAAGCTCCCACGTTGCTTCCTCTGGGCGATAATGACTCCATTGAACCTTCACCCAGTGGATGACACGGTTTCTCAACACCTGCTCCTTGGTATCGACAATCCCTACCGGCTGCTCAATGTAAGTTGTATCATCCTGCACTTGCAATGGCTCATATTGTAGCACGTGTGAAGGATCTGCTACATACTTCCTCAACATAGAAACATGAAAGACGTTATAAACACTCGACAACTCTGGTGGCAGTGCTAACCGATAAGCCACGTCATTAATCTTACTGATAATCTGGAACGGTCCCACATATCTTCGAAAAAGTTTTCTTTTCTGCCCAAACCGCAATGTACCACGCATAGGTGATACTTTCAAAAATACATGGTCACCAACCTGAAACTTCAACTATCTCCTCCTTTTATCAGCATAACTCTTTTGACGACTGCGGGCAACCTTCAACCTTTCCCGAATCTATCTTATCTTGTCACTGGACTCTCCAACCACAGACGGTCCATGAAAACCACGAACTCCAAAATTCGACCAACATATAGGGGTTCGACATCTCCTTCCGTACAAAGCTTCAAAAGGCGCCATGCCAATGCTAGAGTGGTAACTGTTGTTGTACGCGAATTCACATAGATCCAAACTTTCATCCCAACTAGTCTTGAAATCCAACACATGCCCTTAGCATATCCTCCAATGTTTGGTTTGTCCGCTCTGTTTGTCCATCTGTTTGGGGATGATAGGCTGTGCTAAAACTCAGTTTGGTTCCTAAGGCTTCCTGCAGTGATACCCAAAACCGAGATACAAACTTACTATCCCGATCGGAGACAATAGAAACCGGTGCTCCATGCAATCTCACCACTTCCTTAATATACAAATCTGCCATTTTCTCCATTCCTTGACCAGTCTTGAATGGTACAAAGTGGGCTGACTTAGTCAAACAGTCCACTATCACCCAAATAGCATCAAATCCCTTTCTAGTATGAGGCAATCCAGACACGAAGTCCATAGTAACGTGCTCCTACTTCCACTGAGGAATCTCCAACTGATGCAAAAGACCCGGGGGTCTCCTATAATCTGCTTTAATCTGCTGGCAGACCAAATATTTTCCAATAAATTCTGCAATATCCTTTTTCATATTCTTCCACCAATAGTGATCCTTCAGATCGTGATACATCTTGGTACTACCTGGATGAATAGTATACCGAGTATAGTGTGCCTCGACCATGATTTCATCCTTCAATTCTGGAAAATCGGGCACACAAATTCTGCTTTTATAATGAAAAATATTATCTTCTAACTTAAAATCGGGCCTCTCCTCCATATGATCTTTGATTCTTGTAATCTCGGGGTCTAGTAGCTGGTATTCTCTAATCCTCGGGAGTAATTCAGGTTCCCACGAGAATATACTAGCTAATACTGCTTGCTCACTGATAGGCTGAAAGTAAACATCCATATCTTCCAAACATCGAATCCAGAAGTATTCTGCAATTAATCCTTCAGTGAATGCTGCTTTTCTACTTAGAGCATCTGCCACCACATTAGCTTTCCCAGGATGGTACTTCAACCCAAAATCATAATCCTTAATATACTCCATCCATCTCCTCTGTCTCATATTTAAATCACCCTGTGTAAAGAGATACTGAAGGCTTTTATGGTCTGAATGTACTTCAAAAGTGGCTCCGTAAAGGTAATGTCTCCACATTTTCAAAGCAAAGACCACTGCAGCAAGTTCCAAGTTATTGGTTGCATACTTTCGTTCATAATCCTTCAACTGTCTAGACCCATAAGCCACCACCTTCCCATGTTGCATGAGAACACAACCAAGTCCAACTCCAGATGCATCAGTGTAAATCACAAAACCATCATCACCAGCAGGTAAGGTCAAAATAGGGGCTGTGGTCAACCTTCTTTTCAACTCCTGAAAACTTTGTTCACAATCCTCATTCCACACAAAAGGAACTCCCTTACGAGTCAATCTCGATAATGGGGCTGCTATTGAGGAAAATCCTTCCACGAATCTACGATAATAACTTGCGAGGCCTAGGAAACTTCGAATCTCCGACACTGTTTTTGGTCTATCCCACTTTACAACTGCTTCAATCTTCACTGGGTCCACTGCTAAACCTTCCTTAGAGATGATGTGACCAAGAAATCCTACCTGTTCCAACCAAAATTCACATTTACTTAACTTAGCATACAATTGGTGTTCCCTCAATAACTGCAATGAAGTACGAAGATGCTGAGCATGCTCTTCCCGACTCTTCGAATATACAAGTACATCATCAATAAACACCACCACAAACTTATCCAAGTACTGTGCAAAAACCTTATTCATCATAGCCATAAAAGCTGCTGGCGCATTTGTCAACCCAAACGACATCACCAAAAATTCGTAGTGACCATATCTAGTTCTGAATGTAGTTTTTGGAATATCTTGATCTTGTACCCTCAACTGGTGATATCCTGACCTTAGATCAATTTTAGAAAAATATTGAGCACCTTGCAATTGATCAAACAATTCATTGATTCGCTGTAAAGGATACTTATTCTTGATGGTCACTTGATTTAGTTGTCTATAATCAATGCACATTCTCATAGAACCATCCTTTTTCTTCACAAACAACACTGGAGCCCCCCAAGGAGAGACACTCGGTCTAATAAGACCCTTATTCAAGAGCTCTTGCAATTGCTCCTTGAGTTCTCTCAACTCCACTGGGGCCATTCTATAAGGGGCTTTTGAGATCGGAGCTGTGCCTGGAACAAGCTCAATTGAAAAATCAATTGCACGGACCGGTAGCAATTCGGGAATATCATCGAGAAAAACATCCGGAAACTCAGACACCACCGGTATCCTCCTCCACCGCTTTAGTCTGTTTATCCTCCGTGATAAACGCAATATACCCCTCAGAAACTTTCATCAATAATTTCATAGCCTTAATGACCGAGACCACATGAGTAACAACCTTCTTCTTAGATCCCGCAAATAGCACCTCATTGCCATTATCAGCTGTTAACTTCACTGTCTTGGCATGACAATTCATAACTGCACTATGAGTAGCAAGCCAATCCATACCCAAAATGGCATCAAAGTCATTCATCGTCAATAGTATCAAATTGGCCTTAAACACAACTCCACTTATCACCAATTTACAATTAGGATAGTATTTCAAACAGCTAACCTTTTTACCCATCGGGGTGGCCACAATTAAATCATACGGCAAATCAATTGCTCTAACACCAATCTTCAAGGCAAAACTAGGGGAAACATAGGAGTGCGTAGAACCGGGATCAAATAAAGTTTTAGCATGGGTATCACAAATAGAAATAATACCTTCCACAATATTCTCTGCAATATTAGCTTGCTCCTGGGTCATGGCATACACTTTGCCTGCCTGTTGTGGGCTTGATTGCTGTCTGTTAGGCCCCTGTGGTCGCTGAGGTCCTTTCTGAGGTTAGGGCTGCTGGAGAGGTTGGAACAACTGCATCTGCTATTGCGGCGCCTGGAACCGCTGCTGCGGGAGAGCTGGTGCTATCTGTCTCAGCGGCTGTGCTTGAATAGGAGCCCCTTGTGTAGTTGCCTGCCCATACTGCTGACCTTTCTTCTTAGGACAATCCTTGACCTGATGATTAGTGTCGCCACAGTAAAAGCACCCCCCTGTCTATCTCCAACACTTAGAAGCAGAGTGGTTATTGCCACAAATGCCACAAGACTCCCTCCTTTGCGTTTTGAATTTGTGTTATGAGGTTGGAGACGGAGCAACTTTCTGCTTGGGTTGGCTCATAGGGGCCATGCGCCCAATCACCTCCTCTGCCCAATATGCCTTATCCAAATATGCCTGGTAAGTATTCAGAACTTGTGACTTGGCATGAAGGAGTATATCTGGTCGAAGGCCATCGAGGAACCGTCGAATTCTCTCACTTTCTGGAGTGATGAGGGTTGGTGCGAAGCGAGAAAGACGGGTAAACTGTAGCTCACACTCCCGAACAGACAAATTCCCTTGCCTCAATCTATCAAACTCTATTCGCTTTTGAATGCGAATATGTTCCGTACATACTTCGCACGAAACTGATTACGAAAGGTAGTCCAAGCTACCTCTTCAGCAATCTCCTCATATGTCTCTTTAACTGTAGTCCACCACCTGTCTGCTACATCTCGAAAGATGGAAGCTGTCAACTTGACCTTCTGTATCTTCGTGCAGACTAGATTTTCAAATATCTCCTCCACTTGAATGAGGAATTCCTCTGCCACCATTGGATCTTCACCCCCGTTGAAATCCAGCGGACCCCTCTTCTTAAACTTTTCAAAAATATCATTTGGATCATGGGGTCTGGGGGCAACAACAACCTGGGGCTGCCCAATCCTCTGCAAGGCCTCAAGTACACCAGTCTGAAATGCAGCTTGATCCACTACTTGAGGTCGCACCATAGGCGTTGGTTGCGGCATTACCGGTGGCGGAATTTCATTTACTGCATGAGGGTGGTTCATTCTTTGCACAACCTACAACAATTGTGCTATCTGTTGATCCTGACATTGCTGATGGGCTAATATAGTCTGGAGCAGAGTTGTATCGGATCATTGGCGGTACCGCTAGGCTCACCCGACTCCGAACTGGATGGGTTAGTTTTCGTTTTCCTTGTTCTAGGTGTCACGTCTGCAAAACAACCGTTCATTAAAGAATAAACGACCAAAAATAAGAAAGGTAACAAATTTTGAAACCTCTAACCATGCTAAAGTTCATATACGATTATACACATGAAAACCCCATCGCCCCCATCTAAAGTTTCTAATCCTCACATCGGACCTACATTCTAGCATCTTTTAGAACTCCTAGAACTTGACCGGCTCTGATACCATCTGTCACGCCCCCAAAACTGGGCCGGATCCAAACCCGATTCCAGGGGTGTGAGAATTGGAGTCAATTAAAATTTTTCTGAACATAAACAGCACGGACCCCAATTCCGGGTAGATCGAAGTCCTTCGAGAGGCTATGCTTGGTGATCAAGCAACCATAATCCCACGCGGAACTAAAATCCATGCTCATCGCAGACGGATATTACATCACAATAAGATAATCAATCTCATTAATAATAAAACCAGAGTCAAGTGCTTCGAAACATCACAATTAGAGTTAAAATTTCAAAACAACCAAACTTAAATAAATAAACTAATGGCCCAGACATGGCCTTATTACATAATCTAAAGTTCTCGAACTCAGCACCGCACTAGGACACCTCAGATGATGTCATCGGTGCTCCACTCAACAACTCCGCCATCTGGCGGAATTTCCTGCATCCCCTGACCCTCCGGTTCGGCACCGGCAACGGAACCTAGACACCCAAAAGTAGTGGGTCAAATTGACATAATCTGGCAAGAGGGTAAGCTGCAAATAATGGATTAATCAACTGAATTAAACATAAGTATTCATTATGATACAAATTATATCAGATGCAAACCCCAATGGCATGAATGCACAGAAACGGGTGTTCTCGCAGATAAATATAACAGAAACGGGTAGTCCCGCATACAGATAACAGAATCGGGTAATTCCAAAGATAATAACAGAAATGAGTATTCCCGCAAATAATAACAGAAACGGGTACTCCCGCAGATAATAACAAAAGGCACAGCTGTATACTATTATCCACAGTATATGCTGACCCGATGGCGTACGTCCACCTCCGAACTGCAGTCGGTCAGATACATATATACAAATATACATATTTACAAATACATACGTATATCGATGTAAAATGAACCATGATATAAAACCCTTAATCCTAACATTCAGTCCAATATCATTTTGAGTATTTAGAGTACTTAAATTTGAAAGCGTATTATGAACGTGTGTCAATTCAAATTCTTTGAGGGTAAGCACTAATCCACCAACGGTCAAGTTAGATAAATATGCACATGAGAACTAACCCTCTATTACAATGGAAATATGAGTCCCTGATGCCGATATACTACTTTTGGTGCCTATCATGTGATGCATCTCGAACCTCACATTCCCATTCTGCATTTAGTCTAATTCTCATGTGAACATTCAACTAACATTCCTAAAAGTCATAATTCATCTAATCCAATTATATATAATTAGTATAATTTACTAATTGGGTAAAAGATGTTTAAATTACAAATTCAAATTTAAATCAAGTTATGATCAAAGGGGGAAAGGGAATAATTAATTCCTTAGTTATCATTGTTGTGTACAAATACACCTTATTAATTTATACAAAACTAAAGGTATAACTCCCGGGCCCCAGTTTGAAATCAAACTCAGATTAAAAACCCAAATTAGATGCATAAACACAATCTACATAAGATTTATTCATCCCCAATTGCATCTTAGTTAATTTCTAAGCAAACTAAATAAAGTATAAATCACAATTACATAATTTCCAATTAAATTTATAACCAAACCTAACTAAATTTCTAATAACATTGAATTAAAATTTAATTTAATATGATCTAATCTCCACTAGTATACTAAACCATTAATCAAAATATAATACTGTAATGTTTATGTTTACTAACATAAAATTCTAATTACAATTATATAAATATATATATTTTTTAAAAAAAAACAAGTGGGCCTAATTACATCAACCCGGCCCAGCTGCAGCTGGGCCCAGCAGCACCCGGGCCAGGCGCTGCCAAGACCAGCCGGGCTAGGCCCGACTTGCATCAACCCGGCCCAGCCGGGCTAGGCCCGGCCTGGCAGGCGCAATGCCCGGGCAGCAGCGCCTGCTCCTTTTTTTTTCTTTTTTTTAAATCAAAACTATATATATTTTATTTTTATAAAACCTGAAATCAAATCCATGAGTTATGCTTGTTGCAACGAAAGAGTATAAACAAATCTCCATTATTAATCTATAACCTCAAAGATTTTACCCAAATCAGATAAATCATATAAACTACATGTGATTTAGGAAAACAACCAAGAAACATTATTTGCATTCATCCACTTGCCTGGATCTTGAAGCCAAAGTAGATCTGAAGATCAAAGCTTGCAAGAGCCCACCTTGGTTTCCCCCTTAGATAGCCTCTAGGGTTTTGGTTGAAGAAGAAGAGAAGAGGGTTGGAGAAAGGGGGAGAAACCTTAAGAGCAGAATTTATATAAGAGAGGGGGTTTTTCTAAATTACAAGGAAGGGCCCCCTGCTTTCTAGTGGGTTTTAAGAAATTTCAAAAAGAGTCCTTTGACCCAAAAAGGGTCCATTAACTCAAGCTCAATTGTGTTAAACCGATCTATTTGACCTTCTTAACCCAACTTAAACCTGACAACCGGTATGACCCAATAAAAAAAATTTGGGACTTGACAAGGGGAAAAGGAATGGAGGAAGGCTGGATCCTTGGAGAACGCCAAATGCTTAGGAAGAAGATCTTCTGGTGAGACATACAGTTCTGGATGGCCAGGAGTGGAGAGGATTGGAAAGCCAAGAATTGCAAAAGATCTCCAAGAATTGTCGAAGTGTCCTTGCCAAGTGGATGGAGGACTCTTTTTATAGGCCTTTTGGAGCAGTTAGGATGGTTTTGAGAATTGAAATTCAAATTAAAGTGAGAAATTACTCTTAATTGCTTGGAGACATGGCTTCTGCAACTTTGATCGTGGGTATTGACGTTAGTGGCCCGGTGGTAGGAATTCCATACATTCAATGACCAGTTGTAGGACATGGTATAGTGATCAGTCGTGGGCTATTCATCAGTGGCTGGCTGTGGAATCTTTACTAATATGGCCAGTCATGGAATTTTTACTAAAGGCTGGTCATTGAATTTTTACTAAAGGCTGGTCATTGAATTTTTACTAATGGCTAGTCATGGGATATCTGCTAATGGCCGGTCGTGGGCTTTACATGTTTTCATGACCTCTTGGTCTGTAGACTGTTTTGAGTCCAAGTAACCTCCAAATGTGCTGAATCTTAGAAGAACAGAAGAACCTTTCTTAAACATATTTTTAGAGATCCAAAAAAAAGTTTATGGAGTTTTAACTTTGAGAACTGCTTCCCTTGACTATGATGAGTCTTTAAAAAAACATATTTTAGGATTAATTTTAGAAATTTTTAAGGACTTATCAAGGCAAAAGAGCCTCATTTAGTATCAAATCATGTTTTTATGAATTTTGAATTCAATGTAGCACATTCATGCATAATTTGCTCAAAAAACATCATTTTTTTAATAAATTCATGAAACTTGTCATTTTTTGGATTCATTTTTAGAAATTTTTGCAAGAATTACTTTTCTCATAAAATGAAATAAATTTTCATCATCATTAGGTTGTTAACATAAAATCATGCATAATGATGTGTGTTTTCACTGTCATTTCATGAGAGATAAGCCCACTATCATGCATTTATGTTCTTTATTCAAAATTATTACTTTAAGAAGAATTTCACTCTTTGCATGTAGGTCATCAAAGAAATGGGTCCCAAGAAACTTTTTTGAAAGGAAGAAAGAAACAAACCGAAAGGACAAAGCATTTTCTAAGAATGGTGAAAATTTGGAAAATGGCCTTGCTAGCCCCACACATGCACACACTCACATGTGTGTTGGACATCCAAAAAAGGATGGGGTCCACCTTCTATGCAGAAAATCCCAAGTTTATTTTAAAAATAATTCAAAAAAATTAAAGAAAATTCATGAAGGGACAAATCAAGAAAGAAGATTTAGTACAATGAAAAGTGGATTTGTAAAAAGACAAAAGTGGAAAGGTTATCTTCAAAAGATTTCTTAAATAATAGTCTCAATTCGAATGAGGATTTCATAAAGAAGGAAAGATGACAAGTGCATGAAGATAAAAGAGAGAAATTTTAGGAGAAGACTTACTAATTGAAAGAGAATGCTAGCAACAAAGTGGATCTAGAGAGAAAAGATAGGGCATCCCATGCACAATTTAAACAATGCATTGGATGTCCAAGCCTCTCCGTGGAAGAATTTTTCCACTAGATTTACTACTACACTCCATTTTCTTCAACCCTCTTTCTCTCAATTGTATTCCTCAAGGGGGCTTAGCCCTAAAGTCACACTACACTCTTTGGATTTTCCATCGAAAAGAGGTTCTCGTTTCTATCTTAGCATGTAATTTTCTTTGATTAATTTTTTTCCATCTTATGTCAAAGATTCTATATGTTAGTAAAAATTATCTTTCTCCTTTTTCTTCTTCTTATGATTTATGTTTGATGCTTTATCTTTCTCCTTTTTCTTCTTCTTATGATTTATGTTTGATGCTTTATATATGTTGCTTGCCTTTGTACTTGGATTGATGACCCAAGTTCATGAGAGCATATTTGAAGTGATTCTTGATCGGGTTAAGAAAGAATTTTTGAGAAGATAATTTCACTACACATACTACTTGAACTACATTGAAATTCTTGTCTACTACTTTAAATTTCTTGCACTATTACTTATAATTTCTTGTTCATCACAACTTTTAATTTCCTTGCACACTACTTTTAAATTCCTACAATTTTTCTTTTATTTCTTTTATGTTGATTTTTAGTTTGTTTTATGCATAGTTTGATGGTTGGAATTTATATTCATTGCATTCATTAGGTTTTGTAAAAGCTTTCTACATGTCTAAAGTGATTGGGAGATCATTCTTTTAGACCTGAAATTCAAGTGGTTGTTGAAGTTCTAATAATGGACTTAGTCTATATCATGTATATTCAATTAGAAAATTTTGGACATGAATTGAGGACTTGAATTCATTCAGAAATCATGATTTGGATGAAGAATTTCGGACTCATACAATAACTGAAACTCAGGTAATGACACAGTTCCTACACTATTTTATTACATAGTTTCAGCATGCAAAATTGATTTTTGGCAAAAAGTTTGAAGTAGGTAGAAGAGTCAAATCATGATATTTTTCTATGAAACTTGGGAAAATTAAAGCTAAGTATGTAGTCTTTCATTCCCCAGAATTTCTGAGAAAAAAAATTTCAAAAAAATAGATTAACCAGAGCTTTAAAGGATTACTAGTCCACCTACGAGTAGATTTTCTAGCACAAATTCAATTTTCAATCCATATTCATTCATGCATAACTTCTTCATTTTAGATCCTTTTTGCTTCTATTTTTTTTTTTCGTTAGTTTCTTGCACCATTCTAGTTCCAAATCCAATCATTAAATTCAGTTTTAGGTTGCATTAGATTAGGTTAAATCACGCATTAAAAGCGCACCAGCATACTAGTTTACAGACTTAAATTTTTTTAGCATATCATGGCATGCATTGCATTGTTTGTGTTAATTTTGCTAATTTTTTGACTTTAGATTGCTAATTTGATTTTTGATTGCTTTAGATAATTTCCAGAATTAAGACGTTTATAAATTATTTTATTTGAAGATCTTAAAAGTCGAAAAGTTCTTTAAAACTTGGAAAGTTAATATAATTGTAGTTTCTAATTTTAGTTGTTTGTTTGTTTGTTTGTTTTTTTTTTTTTTTCGGTAAGTTTCTTTTATTGGAAGTTCTAACCAATGTGCTATTTTGTGGTAACTTAATGAGATCTTTCTAGATTTAGGCTTTTAGAGTTAGGAAGCTTTCTTTCCATTAGGAATGTAATTGTTTAATTTTATTTTTTGAAAGTAAGAATGGTTGTATTTATTAGTTTTTAAATTAGATTAGTTTGATATTTTTAATTAGGATAGGTGCAAGTTAAAAAGGCCAGAAAATACATTGCTCCATGAGGATTGACTTGGTGTCATCAGTTTTTATTATTACGTACTTTACGGCTCTACACTTAAAGCTTACAATCAGATTGCAACCACGAGGAATTGATCTTTGCACTGGCTACTATGACCTCTGGTCATCAAATCAAGTCTGGATTTGATGAGACTTGGAGAAACATCTTCAAACATTATTTTGAGCATGCTACAGAAGTTTCGTCACATTTTGATGTTTGTAAGTTGGTCAATTTCTCCTCTTGTCTTTTGATAAAGGTGTACCATTTCTTCAACTGTTCAGGGCCTAAATGACTTCCGATAATCTTGAAACTTGGAGGAGTTGATCCTTTGCATATTTTGAGTCTATCATTTGGCCTGCTAGAAATAGGATTTTGCTTGGTGACCCCAAGATTTGAGTAGTGAACCTTGAATATGATGTTTACTGAGTTGAGTAGTCAAATAAAGTCTAACGCTTTCCAATTTTGGATTGTTACTCTCTGATTTCATATGAAGTTCTCTCAGTAAATTTTCATCAATTTTGAATACCTAAACGTAGTGCTTGACCTAGTACTTCATAACCTAGGGTTTATGTGGCCCTGAGCTTAAAGCTTGTATGTGATCTTCTGACTACAACCTTTGTATTGTTTGTGATTTTTTATGAGCCAAAGAACCACTAGAGCACATAGTACTTATGTATATTTATTTATCAAAAATTTTGAAAACTAATTAGATGCAATGTGAACCTTAGCCATGTGGGTCATCCACGTGCTTAGCACGGGTTACGGTGCTAGTTATAAATATAATATAGCAACCCCATTTGCAAGAAAGCACAGGAGAGCAACAAGTGGCGCACTCACAATAGTCCTAAATTTTTCTCTTTTCCTAAAAGCAAAGTTCAATTTCTTTTCTCATAAAACTTCTTTCCCCATCGAAAGGAAAGACTAGGAGTGCGAAGATCTGGGTGAGATGACCTATAGTTGAATCGAATTAGATATATATGGCTACTTGATTTAAGTTGGGTCAATGTCAAGACCCGTGCCCTAGAATCCATAAATTAGGGAAAATTATTGAAGCGTGACACACGTACTCCCATCAAATCCTCACCTGTACCTAAGTCTAGATGGAATTCCACAAGGAATATTCATATTCAAGCACATGTGAGATACTCTAACGGACATTTGTCTGAGCATCCAACATACAAAAGCCTATCAATATCACCTATAATTTTCAACTTTTCAATCACATTTCAATAGTATTATTCCACACAAGAAAACAAATCCACACCTAGACATTAAATATACATAGGAGATGTATATATCATACTTATCTGAAACTTGTACATCATGCTATAGTGTAGTTGTGTGCAATCTGAATGCAGGAGCGAACATCTGTACAGGTCTATAGAAAAGATATAAATGCTATGGACAAGAATAAAAGATATACAAATCTATGTCAACTACACATATAATAGTCTAATTAATGCAACTATACAAAAGATCAAAATCCCCAAAGAAAAGACCTAATACTTGATCCTGAAATATTTAAGTGTATTTCTCTTTGGTCGATGGTTAGTCAGAAGGCCTTTGCTATCCATTCATCAAGACCTGAAGGAGCCTCCTGAGTCTCCTCGGCCTCGGCGAGACCGATATATGGATATGAGCCTTTAAGCACCAAATAGATAGCTATGAATAAGACTTAATGACATGATTATAAGAGAGCAATTTAAGTCTACTAGGCAATATTGTGTATTTGAATAAATCATGCTATACAAATCAATAAGGAAAACATATTCAAATTGGCTATTACATATGGATTATCTTCCCGGCAGGGATCCTTAATCGTTGGGTATCCAATGCCCATGCCCAGTTACACATGAGACCTTAGTTTTTAGAATCCGAAATTCTAGATACTTACTGCAGTAGTAACACATCATACTACCCAAATTCGACCTGGTCAAGTCTTAGGGGTGAAGTTAAGTAGAGCAGACTAATTTGAATCAATCAATATAAATTGAGTAAGATTTAGTCAAAATCAATCATTATCAATTCAATCTAATTCAATCGTTTGTACTCAATTAGATACCGATTTAATAACAATTGGGCAAACAAGAAGTCAATCAATTCAATATCATTTCAAACAATGATTCAATGACAATTAAGATAATCAATCCAAATAACTTCATTATAAACAATGATTCATTAACAATCTAAGAGGTCACTAGTCAAATTAACAATATGCAATGCAATTTGATTCAAGGAATCAAGGAATTTATTATCCAATCTAAACTAGTCACCCATAGTCTCTAACTGTCCAATTCGATATAGTTTTAAGTTATTTGATACACTACTATCTTCATTTGGTGTTACATTGTATACAATGTGTATCAGAGTCCTCTAAACCAACACTCATGGCTACATGCTTGGCATATAAATGATAATACATGAATAATCTTATCCAAGATTATTCATGTATTTTCAATTACCATTGAACAACTTATCAAGGTTTAAAGGTTTCAAAGCTAAGGACCTATGAGGTCTTTTTGTGTTCTAAAGTCCTATAATTCAATTTCATATCATAATTAACCTCAATGTTAATTATGAAGTGTTTTGGGATCAATTGGAGTAACAATATAACCCCCTAGGTTAAATTAGAAGTGGTTCAGAATAGACCCTTCAAAGTTAATAGGGTTTGCTCGGGTGGAGATGTGGCCGCTCAAGCACCCAAGGCTTCTGTTTTCAGAAAGTTATAACTAACGAGTTTTCATCAATTTTTCTACACTGCCACTCAGCGGCGCTCGAGTGCGTGCTCTAGAATTCTGTCTATAAATTTTGTAACACACACTCTCTTCTTCTTCAATTCACCTACTATGGAACCATCTTTTCCTCCATCCCATATTCATTCATTTACATTTCTATCCATCCATCTCCATCATTCCATCCTTCAAGACAACCCATGAACAATAATAACACAATATTACAAAGAAAAGGTTAGAGAACACTATGCAATTGAATCATGTTGAAGAACCAGTTTAAATACCAACATGCATTAAGCTAAAACCTTCTTATACTTGCCTCAATTCAAAGCTTGCTCAGAATTTAACTTTTCCTAAAGCTCAATTTGGGAAGAAAACACTAATTCTTTATACCCTAATATGAAAAGATATCCAATTGGTAACAAGGATTCGATGCATGTCATGCATAAGGGTCTCTTAACCCATAAGAAACCTACAAATATGTAATAGAAGAGAGAATCTTACCTTTAACAGTTTGTAGAGAAGGAGAGTTTAGAATTCTCCCCTAACTCAATGCAAGAGAAATAAGATAAGAGGTTGAAGACGAGATTTGTAATCCCCAATTCCACATGCAGATCTTAACTTGGCTTTGATGAAGAAGATCCTAAGGAAAGGAATAAGAAAGCTTCAGCAACTATAAGTTCAAAAAAGGGTTGAATGCAGCATTTGGGTTCTTTTATACATCAGATTTTTGGGTTTCAAAAGAAAGTCTGACTTTCTTAATGTATTTTTATTTTGAGTCAAATAAGGGTCCACATGATCCAAATGAGGTCAAATGAATTCGGGTCCAACACAAAAGTTGATAAGCTTGATGAGATGAATAGATGGTGTCAATATGACGGATGTGTGATGTAAAAATATAAATTCCAAAATTACGAAAAAGGGCTTCATCTACCTAATTAAGGTCAAATTCCGCCCAAACTACCTATTTGTGATCTGAACTCAACTCAATGGACTCAAACAAAATAAAAGAGCCTCAATATAAACTCAAACTACACTAATCATAATTATCTATATTAATATTAGATTAATTATCTACTAATCACATTTAATTAGCCACTAATCTTAATTAGCTTATTTCGGAGTGTTGTAGTCAGCACTAGAGTCCTAATTTAAGAAGGAAAATAACCAACTCATCATTAGAGAAAATATAAAGAGAAATTTTTTTTTGTTAAATAATGAAGGAGAAAAAGAGGCAATCTTTTTAATAAGAGAGGAAATTTAGTAGTAGGCTAGTAGCACATGTATATTGGAAAAAGGAGTCTTGATTTAATAAGAAATCTTAATATCTTTTTTTTTTCTCGAAAGATAAGTTAGGATCCATTATTAATAAGGGTAATTACCCATAATATACAAGATAGGTCCATGATGAGAATCGATGGAACCTAGGAAAAAATAAAAGAACCCACATCTAGGGTCAAGAAAAAAGAACATACCCACTACCTGGGCATAACTACAAGAATGACCCACATCCCAAGTTAGAAAAATAGGCAACTCAAATAAACCAACTAACCTCATATTTGAGCAATAGTTTTGGCATCTATAGAACTCAAATGGGATGGCACCAAAGCATATTTCTTAATTTTCTTGTCAAAAGCAATTGTAGCAGATGAGAGAACATGATAGGTCACATTGTGATAAAGTAAAGCTGCTACCAATTTCTGAGTTTGAAATCATACTTGCCAATGCAAGTTGTTTGGATTTTGGAGAGATGCACGTAGAGCACTATCAGTCTCAACATGGATATTTTGAGTATGAGTTGGAACATATGTAAGAATAGATAGAAAGCCATCATGAAGAGAATTATTTGATAAGATATGAGCAACTTCAGGTACTCCCCATGAGTCCCAAAGAATACCAATGCATACTAAAGCTAAATAAACCAATAAATACTTCTTGTCAGAGATCTAAATACGCATGGAATGAATGGGCTACTGAACTTGATGAGGAATACCCCAGGAGCTAACAAGAGGATCCAGCAAAGAAACACCCAAAAAAAGAATACGGATTTGGACTTGATATACTATCTGCCCGAGGACTTGATTTATAGATTTGAAAGCATTTGAGAAGATCCAGTTATTCCTTTCCTGCCATATATATATGCCAAACAAAAGTAGGAAAAAGAAGCAAACTTAATGAGCGCACTCCATCATGAACACAATTCATTTGATTAATGATGGAATGGATCATCTCAAAAGGCGAAGTAAGTTGATCTTCAACAACAAATTTTGCTAGATGAAATTTGCATAGGGGTAAGACAGAAAAATATGCTTAGTAGTTTCCCAAGTGCAATCACAAAGGACACGATGAGTATCACATTACGCATGGTGGCTAAGAAGAAAATCCTTGGTTTTAAGGCATCCTTGAAATATCATCCAAGCACAAAGAGTATGCTTTTTAATGCAACCCTTAAACCAAATAAGGTCTACCCAATTTGGATGGGTATGATCATTTAGTTGACAAACAACACCATAAGCCGATTTCAAAGAGAAAACTCCATTTTCTTCTAAGGATCAAATCACCTCATCATCAAATTGACTTGATAGATATATCACTGCTTCCATCTTGGACCACAGCGAAAGAAACTCACCAGAAGAGGGAAAGCACTACTAGCCATTTTCAATAAAAGTACTAACAAATGGTCCAACTTTATGATTTTCAAAATCACCTATCTGATCACAAAGTCTACCATCTCTCATCCAAGGATCGACCAAAAATACATTTTCCTTCCATTTCCAATCAAGTAATGTAGATATAGAAGAACAAATTGTCACATCTTAAGAACACATTTCCATCCCCAAGAGGCATGGTTAGGAATAGAAATATCCCAAGTAATCCATTTGTTCAAGAGAGTATCTTTATTTAGAATAATATTCCAAATTTGACGCATTATTGCTGCCTTTTTCAAACCTACAACTGAATTAATCCCAACCCACCACAAGACAAAGGAAGACAAATTTTATTCCAAACAAGAGGATGAAGATAATGAAAACTCCAAGCATTCCAAAAGAAATCTTGAATTAATCTTTCCATAGCTTGAATAACATATTGGGGAAGAAGATAACCATACCTTAAAATAAATGAAGAGTGGTCAAAGATGATCTGATTAATTCAAGACGACCTGCATAAGACAACATCTTCGATTTCCATCTCACAAGCCTTTTTCCTAAACTTTTCAAGTAAAGGCCGATAATCATTAAGAGTTACGCACTTAGGAGAAAGGGGCATACCCAAGTATTTGATAGGAAGCTTTTCCATTTGCGCGCCCATGATGTTAGAAATAATTGCTATTTCCTCTTACCCACAATTTGAAAAGAAATATTGCTCTTTGGCCTACTAATAGCAAGACCCGAGAAAGAATGGAAATTATCAAGAAATGCTTTTAAATTCCTAGCTGCAAGCGGGGATGCTTTACTGAAGATAAGCACATCATCTGCATCCTCCCACCCTCCCATCCATATCATATAAGCCACTGCACACCATACATTCCATCCACAACTTCTCTCTCTCTCATTCACTAGGGCTTGGAGTACACGATCATCATCACCACCGTCCTGCCATATGGATCCAATTCGACATGCAACATGCCCTTAAAATCCACAGGCCACGGATCAGATCTTCCATGTACCATATGAATTCCTCCCTGATTTTATTTATTTCCCAATCCAGGGATAGGGCTGGGTAAACCATTCCCCAAGGCCATGCAGCACCCCCATACGTTCCATGCACAACTTCTCTCTTTCTTTCATTCACTTGGGTAGGGATTGGAGTAAACGATCATCACACCAACTTCAATCATTAACCTTTTCAAGAACATTTCTTATTAGAAACCAAGTGATTCTTCGCCCTCTTTATGGATTCCAATAAGACTTAGGGTTCTGATTTGATTAATTGATTAATGATGTATTATTCTCATCTTGATTGATCGTATGATTAATCGTATGATTGATCAAGACATATCATTACATGTTGCCCCCAGTACAAGTTGTCACCATCGTAAGTTCCATGCCCATATAAATAGAGATCTATGTCCATCATTAATAGCCCCAGCCATGTGCCTTCCCATGTGGCCGGGATCATGATATTATAATCTAAATCCTGCCATATGTGTCTTATCCTATAAGCAACATGGCCTTAAAATTCGGATCGGATCTTCCATGTACCATATGAATTCCTCCCTGATTTTATCTATTTTCCAGTCCAGGGCTAGGAGTAGGGCTTGCTAAACCATTCCCTAGGGCTATCCGGTATCGCATCTTGCTCTAATCACCTAGAATTAAAATATCCCACTAAAACCCATACTATCCATCATGAATTGCTGCTAATTGAAGATATCATAATGAACCTACAAGGAGACCCACTTGCAATCTCATACTCAAATTCACTATTTTTAAAGTCATCCTATGTAGATCATTACATCTTAATTTCTTCCATTAAATTTAATTTATGTCTATAAAATAATCAAAGCCATCTTCAAATTCATCTTCCATGCCAAATTAATCTTAGAAATCTTAGATAGACAGGAGAAAAAACCCATAAAACCCATATCTCATCTCTGCGAAAACATAGACATTGGGTCTATCCAGAAACAAAACAAAAAAAAAAAAGAAAAGAAAAAAGACAAACAAATCATAGAAATCTTATAAGCCCATATAAACTCCTAAGATCTACAATTACATCTTAGCCCTTGATTTAAACACTATCCACAAAGATGCTCCATGTATATGTCCATCCATTAGTTGGTAAGCCTGAATATTAGGGTCTATATGCCCCACTTAGGATGATCTTCCCTATAAAAGAGGATCTTTCCTATAAATTTCTCTTTTAAATCAATTGTGAGACATAAATACACTTGTATACATTTTAGTGTGTGTACAAATAATTATTGCTTTTAAATTTTCATATTGCTTTTGTCTAATTCGTCCGGCTTATGAATCGTTGCGCGATACTGGAGAGATTTCTTTTGGGTCCATAGGCAGAAGCCTACTATCGTGCCATGATTCATCAGTCTAACTCTACTTTTCATTGGCTAGACAAGAAAGCAACTCTGGTTGGTTTGATTTAAATTTAGGGCCATCTCTGGAAATGGGCGGTTTGGGATGAAAGGACGAAATTGAATGGCCCATCCCATTGTCAATTTTGTGGTTAGATTTTTCGGTGCTGGGCTTATCTATTGTATGCCTAACAAACTCTTAATTAAAATGATGACTTCCTTTCAAGTTTTTTTACAAGGTTTGGTAATCTTCTCCAGGAAGGGGTTACATTATTATTATTATTTAGGAAAACCAAATGAAGAAGGCGAGGAAAAATTGTTTTTCATATGTTTTGACAACGTCCTTCTTTGTGGAACAAATAATGCCACCAAGTCAAGTTTAACCATCGAAAGCTGTTTGGAACTATATCTGCGTTAAAAATATACTTGAACATAGTCCATAATAGTGCACTGACTGTAGGACTAAAAACAATCTCGACCCAAATCCACACATTTAACCTCCATTTATATTCCATCCATCTTAAAACTCAAAGGTTTGAATGGAAATTCATAATTTCATTTCAAAACATTTGACTGAATGAAGACAAGCATACAACAAAAGAAACCAAAGAAATAAAAGAAAGAGTATAGAAGATAAATAAAAACTTATTTCGTTACTGGGGGATGGAAAGATACAGTGGAATGACTCTATGTTTTAAGTTTGGCCCCAATCATATATCCTATGTTCATATTCTAACTGCAGAGTCGTCCGATGTAGTAATATCCCAATAAGTACGGGTAAATTTATAGGGAGCAAATATAGATAAGTCCCTTCAAACTTTATAAAAGGCAAAATTAATAAAAATAAACAACTAAATACTCTAATTAATGCAAATATGATTGATATTCATGAAACTATGTATGAATGAATGAATCCTAAAAAAATCAAAACACTAAGATGCATGATGAAAATATTTCTAAGTATGAAACTACTTGTAAACAGCCCCTTTTTGCAAGATTCTGTTCGACCAACTTATAAAATCCTTAAACTAAATTTAATTTATGGAAACAAGACTCATAAAGCATATAAAACTAAAAGAAAACAATGTGACTAAAAAATATTAAGAAACAAGAAAATACGAAAAATACAAACTCTTAAAAACAATGTTACACATGAGCATGCCACAGAATTATGCAGTTTTCCAGATTTGGATCTCTATTTTCAGTCCTTAAAAAGTGATCTTCCCAGAATTTTTTTTGGCTGAAATTCTTATGGATGAAAGCAAATACATAAAAATTTATTCTCCCAAAGTTTCAAATGAAAATAAATTTATTTTATATGATTTTGAATCCAAAACTTTTGCACCAAATCTGTTGGAATTGCAGATTTCTAATCAAGAAGAAAACTTAACATTCTTATGTGTAAACGTGAACACTCTAATTGAAAGTTTTAGAATGCTTGGGATTTATTATAGATTGTGATTCGATTACTACTTCTATATAGCGAAATAATAAAAGCAATCAATCACACAAAGAAGACAACATATGATTTTAAAGTAAAAACCCAAACGGGAAAAAAACTATAAGTCCAAAGTGGACAAAATCAATTACTAACTTTTATTGTACAAGATATACTTACAACCCTACAGTCAATCCCTCGACACAAGGCGTTGTAGTTATTCTTAATAGATCTCCATAGCACACAATCCCTCAGTGCCCGCTATTAGTGCCTTGATCTCCACAACGAACAAGTATCTTCAACAAGAGAACAATCTTCTACAAGTAGATGACACAAATCTCTAACGATGAAGTAGAAGTATCAACTCTAGAACTTGAAGCCTGCAGCCCAATCTCTCATTGAAGCTCTAAACAATATCTCCAAAAGTAATCTCAATTCATAATTTGGAGATCTCTGTGTTGTGTTGTCCTTAGAGTTGAGAAAAACCCTTGTTTTATAACCGATAATTCGTACCTTAGGAATGAAAACCAAATCCAAGTGAAATAGGAAGTTCTAGAGCAAATTGGAAAGAAGTCCATACAGTTTGGTGGACTTCTACCATTTGCCTACTCGAGCACGGTCAAATGGGGGCTCAAGTGTGCCCGCCACTATCTTCAACGCTCAAACCCGATCAAAAGGGTACTCGAGCACACATGATTTTCTTAACCTCAATATCAAACTTTTGAGGCCATAACTTTGTCATTTTAGACTCGATTTATGCAATCTTGGGCTCTACAGATATCTCCTCAAAATGAGCTTGCGAACGGTAGGTAGGTTGCCCATATTTGATGCTCAGGTTTTGAGATATGACCTTTTTAATCCATATTGTCCTTAGAAAAATACCTCAATTTATGTTATCTTCAATTCAACCTATCCAGTATGTAAGCACAGTCCATTGTAAATATAAAATACAACTCAATGGACCCAAGTTTTGTCCAACTCATTAATTAGCCAATACAAATGTACTTATAATCTCCTTCTGTGGTAATTTATAAACAAAACTTCTTATACAATCAATCTACTCATAAATAAAACCAAAAATACATTGAATAAATTTAAATTGCAAAAAAATACTGCATCTTTAGTTGAGTAACCAATTGAAAACTAACATTACTATTAGAATGCATCCTCAGCTTCTTGAATCACATCTTCAATCTTCAAAACTCTCTCTTAATGCCTTATTCTCCCTCCTTTTATACATAATTGATAAATTTATAATGTTATCATGAAGTATGATTGTCAATCAGGATCCAGCAGTAGCTCTCGCTTAATTGTGACTCCACCTCAATGATATATTTGTATCAACATTGGGGTGGGTGCTTGATCTTTTTGATTAGGGACTCTTGAATTTTGGTACCTACACTTATGCATTAAAGAATTTCAATATATTGTGAACCAAAATAGATGGCAAGTCTTCCTTCTTAATCTAAATTGTACTGATTTTGGTGCAAAAAACTGAGTTCTCCATTATTTAGAGTTTGGCATAGCTTTCAGCTTGTTGCAATTTGGACGGATGTGTCCATATAATTCACAATGGTGATATGTGTGTACTCGTGCAGTTTTAGGACATGACTCACTCTTTAAGACACAATCAACATGTTTTCTCATTATAGTATATTGTGCAGTGGATGCATGTATAGTGCTTTAACAAAGATAATGTTACGTATAGATTTTGATATTGAAGCACCATCGGCATATCCAAGACCAATCTTATCAATATATAGCTTCTAAACACTCAAGATGTTGTCAAGTGCAGTTGAATTGACATATGTAGCAATAGGAGCATCCAGCTTTGTCAATGTCATCTTCAACTTGAGATTCAAATTATCAATCTCAATCCGGTTCCCAAATACTTCTGTTTATAAAGATTCATTCTATTATTTCTCAAATGTCAAACTCTCAAACCAAAAACTTTTATGACATTCAGCTAGGATGATCTGTGCATATTCTTCTTCTAAATTCTTCTTAAGAGATAGAATTTCAGCATTCGGCATTAGAATTTTTTAACTTGTTTCATAAGTTTTGTAGCATCCTTGCCCAGTTTTTTTTCTTTGACTATATAGACATTTATACTGAGCTTCCCAGTTTATATTTTCATGGGACACTTCTCCATCATCATTATTTTCATTAGAATCATTTTCAAATGAAGATCTGACCATGAAAGCAATATAATTGGAAGTGGGAGTGTCAAAAAGAGAATTTTTTACATCTTCAGAATCATCAACTTTACCACATATCTTCCTTTTCAATTTGCACACTTAGATGCCCTATGGCCAAACCCTTGGTATTCAAACCATTGAATAGATCTAGAGTTTGTCTTCTTAGACTCATATTTGAGCATCTCCTTTAAGCCAGATTTTTTATCTTTCAGAACATAAGGCTTGGTTATAGGTGTGCTTTTCCATTCTAGAAAATCCCTTTAGATCAACATACAACAACTTAGCGTAACCCGCTCTGATATGAATTAAAAGTTTTAGAATGCCTGGGATTTATTCTAGTTCGTGATTTGATTACTACTTCTATGCAGCGGAATGATAAAAGCAATCAATCACACAAAAAGTAGATAACACAAGATTTTAACGTGGAAACCCAAATGGGAAAAACCATGACTCCAAACTGGACAAAATCAATCACTTACTTTCATGGTATAATATATACTTACAACCCTACAATCAGTCCCTTGACATAAAGCATTGTAGTTGTTTTTAATAGATCTCCACAGCACGTAGTCCCTCAATACCCTGCTATCAGTGCCTTGATCTCCACAGCGAATAAATCTCTTCAACAAGAGAATAATCTTCTACAAGTAGAAGTTATAAGTCTTTTACAATGAAGCAGAGGTATCAACTCTAAAACTTGAAGCCTTCAACCCAATCTCTCATAAAGCTTTAGACAATATCTCTAAAAGGAATCTAAATTTAGAACTTGGAGATCTCTATGTGTTGTATTGTCCTTAGGGTTTAAAGAAACCCTTCTTTTGTAGCCCATAATAATTGCCTTAAGGTTGAAAACCAAATCCAAGTGAAAAAGGAAATTCTGGAACAAATTGGAAAGAAATGTGTTCAGTTTGGTGGGTTTTTGCCATACATACACTCGAGGATGGTCAAATGGGTGCTCAAGCGTGCTAGCTACTGTCTTTGATGCTCAAGCCCAGTCAAATGGGTGCTTGAGCTTGCATGATTTTCCTGCGCACAATAGCAAATTTCTCGAGGCCGTAACTTTGTCATTTTAGCTACGATTTATGTAATCTTAGGCTCTATGGATATTCACTCGAAACTAACTTCCCAATGGTAGGTAGCTTGCCCATATCTAATGATCAGTTTTTGAGATATGAGCTTTTTAATCCATGTTATCCTTAAAAAAATACCTTAATTTGTGTTATCTTCAATTTAACTTATCCGGCGCTCAACCATAGTCCAATCTAAATATAAAATACAATTCAATGGACTTAAGTTTTGTTCAAATCATGAATTCGCCAATACAAATGTCCTAACATAGATCTAATTCCAAGATTTTCAAATTTGAAACTTAACTAAGACAATCCTAACTACATGAAAATCCTAATCTAATGCAACATAATTCTCTAGAAAATAAATTATGCAGTAGACAACCAAAAAATAAATTGGCAAAATCATAAAGGTGGTAATACAACTAAAAATAAAATTAGTAAACAACTAAAAAGAAAGTTGGTAGATTAGTTGAAAGAAAAGTAGTATTTTGCTAAAAAAAATAGTAAATAACTGAAAAGAAAAGTAGTGAATAACTAGAAAGAAAGTTGGTAGTTTATGTAGAAAAGCAAAGTTAGTAAAAAAAATAACTTAAAAAAAGTTGTGATAAGAAACGCAAGAGATTTATTCTCAAGAAAAAATCAGATCTAAAATAAAACCGCAATCTTCGAATCTAAGTCATCAATCTAGATCTAGATCGCATACTACATGTAATTGGCAAATATAGAGATTCAGAAATTCACAAAAATAACAAGGAAAAAGAAATAGAATAAAAGAGATGAATTCTTTTACTAATATCAATAACGAAGTTGATTGCAAAATAGATAAAATCATTACAAATTTTTAACTTATTACCATACTAGGACAAAACTCAAGAAAACCTTTTTCCATAGACAATTTCTTCAAGAGGTGGCCAGCCTTCTTGAAGGAACTATGGGAGTTGGAAGAGAGAGATAGAGAGAGAGGCAGAGAGAGGGCATGTAGCAAAGAGAATTCCAAGGGAGAGGGTCTCCCGGCTTCATGCTTTGGACGTCCCCCCATGGTTTACTTTTATAGTTTTTTTTATTTATGAAGTCTAATGGCAACAGTTCTCCATTCTCTCTAGAACTTTATCCTCAATGAAATATAAGTCTTTCCTTATATTGAGTTGAATATCCCAGCTCAAAAACAAATCTTACGCACTTGAATTTAAAACAAAAATCTCTTAGAGTTGGTCCTACTTGAAAAATTGAGAAAGCATTAACAAAGGGCCACATTTTCTAAGTTATATTGAATTTTTACATTGTGTGGGGTCCACTATAGTGATTTCAAATCCAAGGAGGGTACAAGACTCCTATGTGGATGTATTTTGCTAATGGGAAACCTTATCTTGGCTTATCTTCCCTTACTTGGCTACCAAGTTTTCATCTCTACACAAATTTCCTCCCTTTCTTGGACTGTTTAAAGGATAAGCTGTAGATAGGCTCTAGAACTCCAAGAATCAGTCCCACCTCTATTCAAAGAGGATATGGGATGTTCAAAGGGTAGAGGAGATTCCTAGTGAGGTGGCAAAGTCCATCCCCTCATCCTTTTCTAATAAATATTCCCTATCTCTGATATTTTCACACTTTTGGTGGGATAACCATAAGGGATGCTTCATGGACCTTTTGGAAGGTTTCGAAGTTGACTTAAGAGAGTGTGTGGGATGCCCCATACAAGTATGGGTCCCACCTGTGGTTGCTACGACTTTTTTCTAATGAAAATTCCTTACTTATCCATTTTTCAGGTATTTTCCTTAGAGATTTTCTTGAGAATTTCTTAAAAGTGGAATTTGATGAGATGAACAAATGTGGACCCCCTCTTTGGCCTCCGTACATGTGTGTGAATCCACATGTGTGAATGTGTGTGTGGTCTATCAACTTCTTTGTTCCTTCTATCTTCCTCATTCTTCTTTCAAACAACTTTATTTTTTCATTGTAGGGCCATAATTGATCTTGTGCTCTGCATGTGGGTCCTAAGCAAGAGTGCTACTAAGAATAGGATTCCTACTCATCTTCAATAATTTCATCTTCAATTTCCAAATTGCAGGTCCCATGACCCTAGTTCCTACAAAAACATATCATTAGAAAAGAACAAGCAGAGTCTTAGTTCAACTGAAATTCCTCACTAAGAGTCCTAGTCCAACTAGGATTCTTTGAGAATTTGATAAATTGAAAGATTTTTTGAGGAAAATCATTTGATTTAAAATAAATTATGTGCACAATCTTGAAATTCTTCTTACGTCACATTTATAAAAAATTTTAAGTACTTCATCGTGTAGCAAGAATATTATTTCAAAAATATTAAGTACTTCATCGTGTAGCAAAAATTTTAATATTATTTGCTTGGTATGATCAACAATTGTTACAGTTGCAATGTATCAACAATATAAAAGAAAATTTTAGACAACTATATCGTGAATGTGAAATAGATAAATATGCTAGAGTAATCTTTATTTCATATATATTTGCGTACCTCATTTTTATTGGTATGGTTGAATCATTACAATGAATACATTAACTGTTATTGACATTTTCATGGATCTTCTTATCACATTTACTGCATGAAAGATGCACTAAAGGTTCTCCATATGTAACATTGTGACCATAGCCTTTATCGCAACATATTTGACCCAGGAATATTTGTAATAGAAAATAGTACTTAGTTTGAATTATATAAAAATAAAAAAGTTTTTAATAAATAAGGAAAATGTATGTAAATTTTGTTTTACCTCCTTGACACTATTCTTCAATAATAAAAATAATTCTTGTAATGATAATCTGATAGATGTTGAATTGTTCAATAATAAGAGCTCATTACTGTAATTTAATATCTCACAAATACGTTAGTATTAAGAAATATAAATAAAATAAATATATATTAATAAAAAATAAATTTTCTACCATAGTAGCAATTTTTTAGCCAATGAAAAATCAGGGTTGATTAATAGTTTAGTAACAGTTGATGGGTTAAGATAAATGTTTTCTACACATGGTCAAAGAATTAGTATTAATTCCATGTAAAATTAGAAGTATTAATTATGCAATGTAATTGACATTACCATTGCATTATTTAACCATAATTGATACTACTATTACAACTTTCCCTATACTTGAATTTAAGGAGTAGAAATTGTTTAATGCGAAGTTGCCCCATTAAGTAAGATTCATTCTTTTACAAGAACAAGAGTAAAACAAAAGTTTAATAATCAATATATATAATTATAAGAAAATATAAATAAATTAGTACAGTTGAATTTAAATTACCTTTCGTCACATAATGGGATATCTAAATTTGTAAGCTCCGTTTGAGGTTTATTTTTTATGTATTATATGCCTTTTACACTTTCAATAAGTCAAATCATGTTTAGATCATTCTAATGCAAATGAATAATAATTTCAAAAGGGACTTATTTTTTAAGAATAAATGGTAATGATAATTGTAATCCCTTGAAGATACTTAAATCTATTAAAATATAGTGTTATCGATCAAGTGCAGTAAAGAAATATGTGTAGCAAGGAAAATCTACACATGATTCTGTTATCTCTGTGACAACTGCATCTCTTACTAATGAGAGTTGGTATTGATAGGGGAGGACCTTATATGCTTTTGGTGCTTCTTTCACCTTCACATTTTTAATCGTATAACATTTTCCTTCAATCAAGTCCTCATCAAAGTTTGAAATTCCATCATTAAATAATGTTAGAAGTATTTGATCTGCTTAAAAGTATAAAATGAAGAAAATTAATATGACTGTTATGTACTCATTAATTGTATGCAATTAAAATAAAAACTTTAAATAATGTTACCTTAATATCAATGAGAATTAATATATTTATTCTCTCTAAACCTATAGCTTTGTTGTATTGTCTATCTTTAACTATTCTGCTTACTCTCATTATAATTTATTGTCTGTCACTATAAGAATGCAATTCCTTAAGATGTGAAATCTGACAGTTGCCATTGATTATTCTTTGATAATCTAGAAACAAAAATTTCAAATTATCATTAACTTATTATTCTTTATATTGATTTTTAATATATTTTATGGTCTCGAAAGATATTATAGAATATGTAGCAATGATAGTAAATTTAATTGTAGTAAAATGAAATAATAAGTTTAAAGTAGTACTTATAGTTATTTCATTAGTTATAATGAAAAGAAAACAAATTGTTTATACTTCTAGGAGTAATTTGTGCAATGGCTTTTCACTTCATTTAAGACTTCTCGATATACAACATTTTTTGTATATCCAATTAGGGTTGTATTATTTCTTTTTCAATAAAATATTTAGCTTATATTTATTTGTGACTCTAGATATAGAGTTGTCCATGCAAGGAAACTGGCTTTGGGAGATAAAGCCCTATTTTTTGTATAGTTTGTCCCTAGCTTTTGTTCACCAAAATTGCAAATGTTGATTTAACTAAAAACTAAATGTTGATTTAACTAAAAACTATCTTCTTTTAAGGATGAAAGGCAAATCTATATTAGTAGTTACATTATTATTCGTGGAATGGCTACATGATCGCATGTATTTGTCCCTGTGATTACCTCTACTTTTATTGTTCATTGTCCCAATCAAGTGACGATTGCATAATCCAATAGATTGATCCAAATTACGCAAAAGAGTAATAGGGCCACCCACTTTTAATTTTAAAGAATAATTTGGTGATCCGGCAAATTAAAGGGTGTTTACTTATTCTATGGTTTAGAACATATCTTAATTGCCTTCTCTACCCTCAATTTCAACCATTGTATTTGTACTTAGATATGTCTTTTGATCAAGCTCATCAAAAATCATATTAAGAATTTCATCGTTTATCTTGTCAACATAATCATTCAATGGTGTTAAATTGCTCTGTCTCTAAAATAAGGATGATTATTATTGTTGGCATTTAAGTTATCATAGAAATGGTTAGTTAATGGTGAAATTCATCATTATCAGCGTTTATTAGTAATTCACTTTGAATCTCAACTCAATTATCATCTAAACATATATTGGCATGTAAAGAATTGCAATCTCCATCTCTAATTTTCAATACTTATCTTGTAAAGTGTGCAATTTTAGCATCATTAGATAAATTCTGTAAATGCATATTCTCTGTGAGGTTTAAGACTTTACAATATTTTCAAAATTCAGATCTTGTTACTATATCTTCTTTTTTTCCTTTTTGAACAACATGCAAAATCTGTCTAAAGTCCTCTCCCAAAGCAACGGCTAGTTCACCAAAGATTTTTCTTCAACCATTGATATCAGTAGCACTGACTAAGTTGCATAGAGACCTGATAACTGCATCAAATGCATTTTATGCAACACAGGTGGTTCATCACATATAATTAAATAAGTTTTTTTAAATTAGCTTGAACAAATTTGATTTTTACCAATACAACAACTCGATGCTTCATGAGTTTGTAATGGTATCTTAAAACCCAAATGTAAGGTCCTTCCACTTGTAAGAACAAAGATGTGATTCCAGATTGTGTAACAGTTAAAACAATCTTTTCTTTACGTTGAAGTTTTGTAAGTATTGTTTTATATAAGAATGTCTTTCCGGTCTCATCATCGCCATTGACAAAAAAAACCCTACCATAACCATTTAAACATGAATTAATAATTTTCTCAAATATTATTAGATTGTCGTAGGTTTAATCTTGAATACAAGATATTAAATTCAGATGAAAGATGTTCAACATTGTTTGACATTTCCTCATGTACCAAATTATTTAATAAAAATTGATTGTACTTATACTGTGAAAATGACATATCATGAAGTTTGGTTAATTATCTATCATTTTTATTTAGAATTGACTCAATCTCTATAAGTGGTTGATTTTGGATTGTAGAGTTTGATAAACTGAGATTGATTGAAATTTCTTGACTACATATTCTCATTTGTATGTCATCAGAAAGTGAATTCTAATGTTTATTTCTTATTTGTAATGATTAGATACTTCACATAATATAAGCATCTCTATAAACCAATTTCTCAATTGATATGTTATTGTCCACCATGATGTTTCCATTAATCCTAGACCCCTATCATTATAATCATCTAATAAGCCAAGTGCTATGCATGCTGCTTTAAAAGAAGTATGAGTTTCTCCATCAATTGTTCTCTAATTCACATAGGATATAGCTCCTCAAGTTAAATGGAGCAACATTCTTAAATAATATCTCTCACTTGATGATGGATGAGCATAATATAGTCTTCTAAGGCATCTTCCATGTTCTCTTTTGTACCACACCTTTTCATTACTTTCCTAAGTTCATTTTGTTGGAAAGTCGACATATCTAAGATTTTGTGCATCGGGATGTTGACAATTTATTTCAAACCATTAAGTGAACATGGTAACATATATTCCTAGTTGATTTTGTATAGATGTTAAAATGTCATAATCTTTGAAAACAACAATTTGTTAATTTTCAAAATGATATTGTAAATGCTCAACAGATGGATTTTTGCTTATGAAGATTGAATTCAAATACTCGCCAACATGTTTCTTGAGTTAAAACATAACTACAATCAAAATACTATTTGATTTTATCAACCTCTATATATGTCATTTGGCTAGTTGCATTGGATTACTGCATATTTTCTTCAATAAAGATAGTTGCTCTATCTAAACCTTTATGAATATATTTGTACAAAGACTAAATGACTTTTATTTGGCTACAAATCTCAATATTTCAATGAGCATTATATTTCCTTGACAAAAAAGGATTATGAGGAACTACCCATCTATTATCAAGTTCTACATCTCCTATCTTAATTCTGCTTTCATTATTTCTCCTCTTATACATTGGATAACCATTATTGTCAATTGAGGCTTGCTAGTTGAAATATTTAGGGTATTTTTTTACTGCATTTACCATCAATCATACATTGAGAAGGTGAATTTAATGGCTCCAATGGGCCATATATCATAGAATGCTTATTCTTGCCATATAACTCTTGATCGCTATCAACATTGAGTATCTCAGCTCAAAAAACATCTTTCTCCTCAGTTGTTGATATCTTATCACTTTTATCCAATGTTATCTATATATATGTGCGTTGGTGGCAGGTTCCTCTTTTAAAAATCAATGGCATATATATTTTTAAATAAGAAAGTGAAATATCTAAATATTAGAAATTGCAAATTATTAAAATAATAAAATATTGTGCAGTGGAAAGAAGACATTACCCGCAATAACTCTACCGAAAAACAATTAAGATAGGAGATGTAGAACTTGATAATAAATAGGTAGTTCTTTATAATCCTTTTTTATCAAGGAGATATAATGCTCATCGAAACAGTGAGATTTGTAACCAAATACTAGTCATTAAGTATTTGTACCAATCTAGTAATAAAAGCCTAGATATAGCAACTATCGTTATTAAGGAAAATATGCAGAAACATGATGCAACTGGCCAAATGAGATATATAGAGGTTGATGAATTCAAATAATACTTTGATTGTAGTTATGTTTCGACTCAAGAAGCATGTTGGCTAATATTTAAATTCAATGATAAGCAAAAATCGATTTGTTGAGCATTGACAATATCATCTTAAAATTCAACAAATTATTGTTTTCAAAGATTATAACAATTTAACATCTATACTAAATCAACTAGGAATAGATGTTACCATGTTTACTCAATGGTTTGAAACAAATTGTCAATATTCCGATGCACAAAATATTAGATTTGTTGACTTTCCAACAAAATGAACTTGGAAAAGTAATGAAAAGGTGTCGTGCAAAAGAAAACATGGAAAATGCATTAGAAGACTATATTATGCTTATCCAACATCAAGTGAGAGATATTATTTAAGAATGTTGCTCTATTTAATTCGAGGAACTACATCCTATATGGATTTGAAAACAGTTGATGGGAGAAACTTACACTTCTTTTAAAGAAACATGCATAGCACTTGGGTTATTAGATGATTACAATAAAAGGGATCTAGCATTAATGGAAACATTACTGTGGATGATAGCATATTAGTTGAGAAATATATTTACAGAGATGCTTATATTCTATTAAGTATCAAATTATTGCAAATATGGAATAAACATTACAAGTTTCTTTTTTATGACATACAAATGAGAGTATGTAGTCAAGAAATCTCAATCAATCTCAATTTATCGAACTCTACAATCCCAAATCAACCACTTATAGAGATTAAGTTAATTCTAAATAAAAAGGTATACAGTTAAAAGAGTTTCATGATATGTCATTTCCACGGTACGTGTAACATCAATTTATATCAAACAATTTGTTACATGAGAAAATGTCATACAATGTTGAACATCTTGCATTTGAATTTAATATCTAATATTCAAGATTAAACCTACAGTAATCTAATAATATTTGAGAAAATTATTAATTCATGTTTAAATGGTAATGGTATGGATTTCTTTGTCGATAGTAATGATGGGACTGGGAACACATTCTTATTGAAAACAATAACTGTAAAGCTTTGAAGTCAAAGAAAGATCCGGAATCACATCTTTGTCGTTATAAGCGATAGGACGTTACATTCAGGTTTTAAGATACCATTACAAACTCATGATACATCATGTTGTTACATTGGTAAAAACCAAATTCGTCCAAGATAATTCAAAAAACTTTTTTAATTAAATGGGATGATACACTTGTGATAAATAAAAATGCATTTGATGTAGTTGACAGTTCTCGGCACGACCTAATTAATGCTAATGATATCAATGGTGGAAGAAAAATCTTTAGTGGACTAACTATTGTTTTGGGAGGGGACTTTAAACAGATTATGCTTGTTGTTAAAAAAGGAAAAGAGAAGATATAGTAATAGCTCCATTAACAAGATCTAAAATTTGAAAATATTATGAAGTCTTAAACCTCACAAAGAATGTGTCTATAGAATTTATCTAATGATGATGAGATTACACACTTTACAAGATGAGTGTTGAAAATTGGAAATGGAGATTATAATTCTTTACATGCCAATATATTTAGACAATGATTGAGTTGAAATTCAAAGTGAATTACAAATAAATGCCGATAATGATGACATTTCACTATTAACTAACCGTTTCTATAATAACTTAAAAGCCAACAATAAGAATCATTCTTTATTTAGAGATAGAGCAATTTAACACCATTGAAAGATTTTGTTGACAAGATTAACAATGAAATTCTTAATATGATTTCTAATGAGCTTGTTAAGAAGACATATCTAAGTGCATATATAACGGTTGAGATGGAGGGTAGAGAAGTTAGTCAAGATATGTTGTACACCACAGAGTACCTAAACACTCTTAAATTTTCTATATCGCTAAATTATTCTTAAGAATTAAGAGTGGGTGCCCTTATTACTCTTTTATGTAATTTGGATCAATCTATTGAATTATGCAATTGAATAAAATTAATCATCACTCAATTGAGACAATGGACAATAGAAGTAGAGATGATCATAGGGACAAATATGGGCGATCGTGTAACCATTCCATGAATAATTATGTCAACTATTGATATAGATTTGCCCTTCATCTTGAAAAGAAAATATTTTCAAATTAAATTGGCATTTGCAATTATGGTGAACAAAAGCCAAGGATAGACTTTGCAAAACATAGGAATTTATCTCCCAAAGCCAATCTTCCCACATGAACAACCCTATGTGGCTCTATGTAGAGTCACAAATAAATCTGGGCTAAATAATTAACTGAAGAGAAATAATACCATCCCTATTAGATATATAAAAAATGTTGTATGCCGTGAAGTCTTAAATGAAGTGAAAAACCATTACACAAATTACTCTTAGAAGTATAAAGAATTCATTTTCTTTTTATTGTAACTAATGAAATAACTATAAATTATACTTCAACCTAATTATTTTATTTTACTATAACTAGATTTTTTTTTATCATTGCTTTATATTCCGATAATATCTTTCGAGTCCATAAAATACATTAAAATATCAATATCAAAAAAGAAAATAAATTAATGATAATTTAAATTTTTCATTGTTAGATTATCGAAGAATAATCAATGGCAACTGTCAAATTTCATCGTCTCGAGAAATTGCATCCTTACAATGACAGTTGATACATTATAGTGAAAAAAAGCAGAATGGTTAAAGATAACTAATAAAATAATGTTATAGGTTTGAAGAGAATAAAAATATTTCTCATTGATATTAAGGTAACATTATCTAAAAGTTTTTATTTTAATTACATACAATTAACGAGTACATAACAGTCATATTAATTTTCTTCATTTTATACTTTCAAGTAGCTTTGATACTTTTAACATTGCTTAATGATGAAATTTCAAAATCTAGTGATGACTTGATTGAAGGAAAATGTTATACGATTAAAAATGTGAAGGTGAAAGAAGCACCAGAAGTATGTAATGTCCTCCCCCATCAGTACCAACTCTCATTAGTGGGAGATGCAATTGTCACAAAGATAATAGAATCATGTGTAGATGCTCCTCACTACATATATTACTTATTGCACTTGATCGAATTCCATTATATCACATCATATTTAAGTATCTTCAAGGTATTACAATTATTATAACTAATTTTATTATAAGAAAAAACTAGGTCTGTTTTGAAATGATTATTCATTTGCATTACATTGATATAGGTGCGATTGGACTTATTAAAAATATATCATATACCAGAAAACATCAAATGGAGCTTGTAAAGTTAGATATCACATTATGTGATGAAAGGTAATTTAAGTACAATAGTACTAATTTGTTTATATTTTCATCAAATTATATATATTGATTACTAAACTTTTGTTTTACTTTTGTATTTGTAAAACAATGAATCTTACTTTATAAGGAGACTACACATTGATGAATTTTAATTCCTTAAATTCAAGTATATGGAGTGTTGTCATGGCAACATCAATTATGGTTGAAGAATATGTTAGATTTTGTGGACTCAATCCATCAGTTGATGTAATAAATTGATTAATTTCTTTATTTATCAATAAAATCATGCTTTGCTTTCATGAGATGAGTGTTATCTTACTAATTCATGCACATGACCAATACATATGACATAATGGTTCATGAGTTGAACCGGGTCCCATTAGTATATTAGATGTGATATATGTACATGGATGAGATCCACACGCGGGAGATATATGTCACAAATTTTATACTTAAATAGCTTCACAACTAGTAATGAGACTAGGCATCTTATTTGATAAGGTTGCAGCACTTTGATCACTATGAGATAGTGTGATTTGTCCCGATCATCAAAATGTAAGATTCTGGATCACGGTGCTGGTACATTGGATGTATTGAAGGACCATGAGATGCACCTTATGGAATTCCGTCTCAATAATAAGGTATGCTCTCATAATTCCCTAGCAATAGGCTCTTAATCCTGAGACATTGATGAACTCAAGTTTCTATCTATTCATTTGCTTTGAGTCACCAATGAGTGAGGCCGACTGTAGGTTAACACCTCGGTGTCTTGGGTATGTGGTAGTAGAACTGTGGGAGCGTTGAATGATCAAGATAGAATCTATCTCTATTATCCCCTTGTGCCAATTAATGGATTTGTCATTAGTAAGTGCGCACCCATCTCAATTAAGTGTTAATTGGATGGTACTGATGATTACTGTGATTAATTGGGGCTCAAGGATAATAAGATGTGGAACTTAGATTGGAAGAGACGGATTTATTCCAATTGATCCACGGATATTGAAAGAGGGGCCTACTTGTGGTAATTGGGAAGTTTAGGGTCTTCATTGTAATTTATTCCTAAGACTGGAGTGGAATTACATTTATAGAGTGGTGTTATTTGCAATTAACTGTGGGCCCGGATTGCACATGAGATGTGGGGTCGCGGTGTTCCAGTTGGAGCCAGCTTTCTAAGTAATCCCTAGTGGTCCCCACGCTAGCCCAAGTTATTGGAAAATACTAATTCGACTCGAACTCTAGAAAGAAGGGATTAGAAAGGAGAAAGTTGCTTTGGAAGTAAGACTTTTATTTCAATTAGGCAAGGAAGAGATTTGTAAGTTTATAAAATCTCTTGGACGTCCAGAAGAGTCTCTCTCACGCCCAAAACCCTTTCGTGCAAGAGTTGCACTAGTTTCTCTCTCCTTCTCTCTTCTAGTTCCTTGGAGTTTAGAGTTGGGATTTCTCCTGAAGATTCCACCACTCTTCTTGAGAAAAGAAGTCCAATTCGGGTCATAGCGTGGAAGGCTAATAGGTGTTAAAGAAATCCATTAGAGCACTGCGGATCTCCAAAGGTATGATCTACTTCTTGCATGTCGTAGATTATTATGGATGTTTAGTGTTGGTAGAATATTTACTGTACATGGTCACGAGATTGAGGGTAATGCATCCTGGATTGGGTTTTGGTCTTATGGATAGTTGATCCCTGTGTCAAGTGGGTCAAAAGTTTTGAAAATCTATCCACGAGACCCACCTACTTCCAACAATTGGTATCAGAGACATACCTCATCTCTAATCATGTTAGATCAGTAATCTTGTTCTAATCTTTGCATGAGATGTGAAGAGGATAGAGCAAGGGCTATGATAGGATCAGTGTTTATTGGGTTTGCATGCTTTTGTAGTAGATACATGTTTGGAAAGTCACAAAAGGTTTTAATCATGATAGGAGGATGATAAGATGCCATTAGAAGCATGCTGAGATCATTAGAGGTGATTGGGGACAGCAGGAGTCGAATCTGAAAAGGAACCTAAATTTCTGGGTTCGTCAGGTCGGTTAGTCAAACGGACCACTATGGCTGTAGAGGTCTGTTGGCTAACCGTAGAGACCAGATCGGCTTGCCGAACCCAGAGACCACTAGGCTGCCCCTGGACCCTCACTGCGTAGGGGATCTTGTATCGTGGTGGCAAAAATTTGGCATCTTGTTTTTCCATTGTGGTTTGGCAACCTGGTTTTGTGAGATGCTTTGTTGTATGAGATACTAATTTGTAGGTGATAATGTCCTCTCCATATGGCCCACATGTTTTTTCTTTCCTTTTAATTATTGGTTTATTTATGGCTAAGTGTAAAGGGCATCATGGTTTCCTTGGTTTCCCATGAAAGGGCAAAGCATGGTGAATTTCCCTATAGCCCTTTTATTTCCATGTTTAGATTACCATGTAAGTCTCATTATAGAGACATAGGAATTTATGTATTTTTTAAAATTTGTAAATTCTGGAGATGTCCGAAACAAAGAAGGAAAGAGAAACTGGACTCCTTATCAAAGAGTTTGAAGATTACCAAAGGTGTTTTGGAGATGCCCAAAGAGTTTGAGGAATCCCAAAGTTTTGGAAAGTCTAGAAGTCCAAGAAGTCTTTTTCGCCTGGGCCATGTGGAGGAGAGGGCTAGTCTTTTATTATAGCACTTTCTATTTATGGATGAATGCTTATTTTAGAGTATTTCCATATCTGATCCAAACATTGCAAATCCCAAAATTGGTCAAATCAAATTAATTTTTGGAAAGAGTTCTAATTAGAGTTGGTGGGCCCATGAGATGGATCTATTGGTAACACTAATTTTAGAAACTGGGCTTTCCTTAAAATAACTTGACTTGGAACCAATCATTGGTCTTATCATGAGATGAATTTATAGCTATATTTGATGGACCCATACACCTATAAGGAAATCCTCAACTCTAAAATATTAAGTGGGAGCGGGGCATTTATATATATACAAATCCCCATGGTTTTCTACCATAGGTCCATTGTAAGGAAAGTATTAGCCTTGCGCCATTTTGAGAATGGCCATTCCCCACGGAGGGCTTGTATTTATCTGAATACTGGATATGGATCTCCTATGGATAGTGTTGATGAGACGGGGTGGGAGCCCACTCCCCAAGGAGGAGCTGCCCACAACGGTTGTCATGCAATGCTAGTTGGTGGGTCACACTTAACTAAAATAATGATGTAGTATCCCCAAGGATTTGCTTCATGTATTTTAGAAACTAAAGCTAATCGGGAGTCATACATTATTTGGTATGAGATACCTAGATAGTAATGAATGAAAGGGATCATGGATAGTTAGTCTTAACCCAAATTTTGACCAACTTTGATCCGCACCAGTCTAGGAGGTATTCGCACTCCCCAAGGAGGCATACCCCGCAGGATTGAGATTCCGATGTATTCTAAATTTTGTGGTTATGAGGATTCCCACATAAATTTGGTAGAATACTAAACCCTAATGTCATTTAAATTTATTAATTGAATGTATGGTTATGTGCTACAGTATTACAAGCATGAATTCGAATACTTTCAATCCACTTGCGACCATCCTCAACCAGAATAAGTTGGTGGGATCCAACTATGTAGACTGGAAACGGAATCTGGATATTGTCCTGACAGCTTCAGGATATAAATATGTCCTTACCAAAAACCCCCTTGAAGAGCCTGGCCCAGATGCATCAGAAGCAGAAAAGGACCTTTACACCAAATGGGCCAAAGACGATGAAATGGCTCGATGTTATATTCTGGCATCCATGTCTAGTGTGCTGCAACACCAACATCAATCTTATAAGACTGCATTTGATATGCTATGGAACTTAAAAGAGATGTTTGCAGAACAAGGCAGACCTGCTAGGCAGGCAGCCATGAGGGTGCTCATTAGCACCAAGATGGCTGAAGGTACATCAGTACAGGAACACATGCTAAAGATGATGGACTCATTAAATGAGTTAGATGTACTGGGAGCTGCGATTGATGCAGAATCGTAGATTGACATAATCCTTGAGTCACTACCAGAGTCATTCAACAATTTCAAGGTCAATTATAATATGAATAAAATGAATCTGACTCTGGCTGAGCTATCTAGTCAGCTGGTAGCAACTGAAGGGATTATAAAGAAAAAACCAACTGCCTTAATGACAGAAAAGTCAGATGCCAAGTCCAAGCCGAAAGGCAAAGGGCGGAAAGGCAAAAAGAAATCAGTTCCAAAAGGTCCTCAGGTGGAGAATGGTCCAGCTGGTGGCGTGGTTAAAGCTAAGGGTTCAGGGACAAAAGGAAAGTGTTTCCATTGTGGTAAGACAGGACATTGGAAGAGGAATTGTCCAGAATATCTGTCTGAAAAAGACCCCAGGTATGATTGAGTCACTTATATTTGAAGTTAGTTTTGCAACTGGTACTTTAGAATGCTGGTGTGTGGATTTCGGGGCAACTAATCACATATGTAATACGTTGCAGGAGTTCAGGGAAACCAGGAGGCTAAGTGATGGAGAAATCATTGTCAACCTAGGATCTGATGCTAAGGCGGAGGCTGTTTCAGTGGGAGTCATTACTTTATGTTTTTCAAATAATAAATTGGTTTTGTCAGAAACATTATATGTACGGTCTTTAAGGCGGAATTTAATTTCAGTTTCTAGTTTGGTGAATAAAGGTTATTCTATTACTTTTGGTACTGAAGTTGTCATAAAGAGGAATGGTACTTTCATATGTTCTGGCAAGGTAACCAATGGACTTTATTTGTTATCTCCCATGATGTATGAGATACATGATACTGAAACAATTAATAGATCATCATTAAAGAGAAAGTCACCTTCATCTAATCCAATAAAACTTTGGCACCTGAGGCTAGGTCATATAAACCTTAACAGGATTGAGAGGCTAGTGAAAGATGGTATCTTACCTTCATTGGTGGTAGAACCAATGCCTATCTGTGAGTCCTGTTTAGAAGGTAAAATGACCAAAAGACCCTTTTCAGCTAAGGGTAATAGGGCCAAAAATTTATTGGAATTAGTGCATACTGATGTCTGCGGACCCATTAATGTCAAGGCCAGAGGAGGATATGAGTACTTCATCACTTTCACAGATGATTACTCAAGATATGGTTACATATACCTTATGCACCGCAAGTCCGAAGCTTTTGAAAAGTTCAAAGAGTTTCGAGCAGAAGCGGAAAAGCAATTAGGTAAGAGTATCAAGACTCTTCGATCAGATTGAGGAGGGGAATATCTGTCTACTGATTTTATGGGTTACTTATCAGAAAATGGGATTCTATCCCAGTTGTCTGCTCCTGGTATGCCTCAACAGAATGGAGTAGCAGAAAGAAGGAACCGGACTCTTTTAGATATGATTAGGTCTATGCTAAGTTTCTCAAGATTACCTATATCCTTTTGGGGATACGTTTTGGATACTGCAATGTACATACTAAACCTTGTACCATCTAAGTCTATACCTAAGACTCCCCGGGAATTGTGGCCTGGGCGAAAGCCTAGTCTACAACATTTACACATTTGGGGTTGTCCAGCACACGTGCTCAAGGTTAAGATGGATAAGTTGGAAACGAAGTCGGAAGTATGCACATTTATAGGATATCCTAAAGGAACTAAAGGTTGGTTATTCTATAATCCCAGAGAGCAGAAAGTGCTGGTCAGCACCAATGCGGTTTTTCTGGAAGAAGATTATATGATGGACCGGAAATTTTTAGAAAAGGTGATCTTGGAAGAGATTCAGGAGCAATCAATTCCAAATCCAAGTATGACCGAACTTGAGGAAAAACCGCCCTTACCAGACCTAGTAGTTACACCAGTACCTCGTCGTAGTGGGAGGATTGTCAGACCCCCTGACAGGTTCTCATTCTTAGGAGAGTCTTATGAAGCAATCCCAAAAGAGCCAGAACAAGATCCCTCTAACTATGATGAAGCAATCAATGACTTAGACTCTGGACACTGGCAAGATGCTATGAAAGCTGAGATGGAGTCTATGTACTCAAATCAGGTCTAGACACTTGTGGACTTGCCTGCCAATATTAAACCTATTGGGTGCAAGTGGGTCTACAAGAGGAAAAGAGGACCAGATGGAAGAGTGGAGACCTATAAGGCTAGGCTTGTTGTGAAAGGATATACTCAGAAAGAGGGGATCGATTATGAGGAAACCTTCTCGCCAGTAGCCATGCTCAAATCCATCTAGATACTCTTATCCATTGCAACTCATCTCGATTACGAGATTTGGCAAATGGATGTCAAGACGGCGTTTCTCAATGGCCATCTTGAGGAAGATATCTATATGGTGCAGCCAGACGGTTTTGTAGCTAAAAACCAGGAGCAAAAGTTTCCAAGCTGCAGAAGTCTATTTATGGACTGAAGCAGGCATCCCAAAGCTGGAATATCCATTTTGACCAGGCAATCAAGTCATTTGGTTTTTGTCAAAATCCGGATGACTCATGTGTGTACATGAAAAGTGAAGGTGACAGGGTAGTTTTTCTGGTTTTATATGTTGATGACATCCTTCTCCTTGGGAAAGACATAGGAATGTTGTCAACGGTAAAAGTTTGGTTAGCCAAGACTTTTGATATGAAGGACTTGGGAGAAGCTAGCTACATCCTAGGGATCAAACTCTATCGAGACAGGAAAAATAGGATGATTGGCTTATCCCAAGCTGCATACATAGATAAAGTACTGGTACGGTTTGCAATGCAAGACTCCAAGAAGGGTATCACACCTTTCAGGCATGGAGTGCACCTTTCCAAGGATCAGTGTCCTAAGACACCCGATGAAAAGGAGCAAATGAGGTCGATACCATACGCTTCGGCTGTTGGTAGCCTCATGTATGCTATGTTATGTACTAGACCAGATATCTGTTATGTAGTGGGCCTAGTCAACAGATATCAATCTAATCCAGGACCTGAACATTGGACTGCTGTAAAATTTATTCTCAAATACTTGAGAAGGACTAGAGATTACATGTTGATTTATAGCAGTGATGAGTTGATTCCAGTCGGATACACAGATTCTGACTTTATGCCAGATAAGGATTCTAGGAAATCCACCTCTGGTTATGTATTTATGCTTGGAGGCGGAGCTATCAGCTGGAGGAGTATAAAACAAGAATGAACCGCTGATTCAACCTCGGAGGCTGAATATGTAGCAGCTTGTGAAGCAGCTAAGGAAGCAGTATGGCTTAAAAGATTCCTTTTGGAACTTGGGGTGGTACCTTTGGTACGACAGCCACTCACAGTTTACTTTGACAGTAGTGGGGCAGTCGCTCAGTCAAAGGAACCCAGAAGCCATAAAAGCCAAAAGCATGTACAGAGGAAGTATCACTTAGTCAGAGAGATTGTGCAACGAGGTGATATTGCTATTACCAAGATAGCCTCTATGGACAATTTGGCAGATCCCTTTACTAAGCCTTTGACTACCAAAGTCTTTGAGCAGCATGTAGAAGGGATGGGCATGAGATGCAACCCGGACTGGCATTGAGCCCAAGTGGGAGATTGTTAGATTTTGTGGACTCAATCCATCAGTTGATGTAATAAATTGATTAATTTCTTTATTTATCAATAAGATCATGCTTTGCGTTCATGAGATGAGTGTTATCTTACTAATTCATGCACATGACCAATACATATGACATAATGGTTCATGAGTTGAACCGGGTCCCATTAGTATATTAGATGTGATATATGTGCATGGATGAGATCCACACGCGGGAGATATATGTCACAAATCTTATACTTAAATAGCTTCACAACCAGTAATGAGACTAGGCATCTTATTTGATAAGGTTGCAGCACTTTGATCACTATGAGATAGTGTGATTTGTCCTGATCATCAGAATGTAAGATTCTGGATCACGGTGCTGGTACATTGGATGTATTGAAGGACCATGAGATGCACCTTATGGAATTCCGTCTTAATAATAAGGTATGCTCTCATAATTCCCTAGCAATGGGCTCTTAATCCTGAGACATTGATGAACTCAAGTTTCTATCTATTCATTTGCTTTGAGTCACCAATGAGTGAGGCCGACTGTAGGTTAACACCTCGGTGTCTTGGGTATGTGGTAGTAGAACTGTGGGAGCGTTGAATGATCAAGATGGAATCTATCTCTATTATCCCCTTGTGCCAATTAATGGATTTGTCATTAGTAAGTGCGCACCCATCTCAATTAAGAGTTAATTGGATGGTACTGATGATTACTATGATTAATTGGGGCTCAAGGATAATAAGATGTGGAACTTAGATTGGAAGAGACGGATTTATTCCAATTGATCCACGGATATTGATAGAGGGGCCTACTTGTGGTAATTGGGAAGTTTAGAGTCTTCATTGTAATTTATTCCTAAGACTGGACTGCAATTGCATTTATATAGTGGTGTTATTTGCAATTAACTGTGGGCCCGGATTGCACATGAGATGTGCGGTCACGGTGTTCCAGTTGGAGCCAGCTTTCTAAGGAATCCCTAGTGGTCCCCACGCTAGCCCAAGTTATTGGAAAATACTAATCCGACTCGAACTCTAGAAAGAAGGGATTAGAAAGGAGAAAGTTGCTTTGGAAGTAAGACTTCTATTTCAATTAGGCAAGGAAGAGATTTGTACGTTTATAAAATCTCTTGGACGTCCAGAAGAGTCTCTTTCACGCCCAAAACCCTTTCGTGCAAAAGTTGCATGAGTTTCTCTCTCCTTCTCTCTTCTAGTTCCTTGGAGTTTAGAGTTGGGATTTCTCCTGAAGATTCCACCACTCTTCTTGAGAAAAGAAGTCCAATTCGGGTCATAGCGTGGAAGGCTAAGAGGTGTTGAAGAAATCCGTTAGAGCACTGCAGATCTCCAAAGGTATGATCTACTTCTTGCATGTCGTAGATTATTATGGATGTTTAGTGCTGGTAGAATATTTACTGTACATGGTCACGAGATTGAGGGTAATGCATCCTGGATTGGGTTTTAGTCTTATGGATAGTTGATCCCTGTGTCAAGTGGGTCAAAAGTTTTGAAAATCTATCCACGAGACCCACCTACTTCCAACAGAATACAATGGTAGAGTCAATTACTTTATATAACTAATACTTCTACTAATTTTATATGGAATTAATATAAAGTTTTTGACCTATGTGTAGGAAACATTTATCACAGCCCATCATATGCTGCCAAACTACTAATAAACCATGATATTCCATTGGCAAGACATTTGCTACTATGGTGAAAAATGGCTTTTTTTATTAAAATATATTAATTTTATTTATATTTCATAATTCTAATGTGCTTGTAAAATATCACATTACTATAATGAGCTCTTTTTGTTGAATGATTCAACATCTATCGGATTATCATTACAAGAATTATTTTCATTATTGGAGAATGGTGTCAAAGAGGTAAAATTGAATTCACATACATTTTCCTTATTTATCAAAAGCTTTTTTATTTTTATATAACTCAAAATAAGTACTATTTTTTATTACAAAAATTTCTAAGTCAAAAATATTGCGATAAAGGCTATAGTGACAATGTTATATATGGAAGAACATTTAGTGCATCTTTCATCCAGTAACTGCGATAAGAAGATTTATAAAAATATCGATAATGGTTGATATATTTGTTGAAATGATTCAACCATACCACAAAAAAAAAGAGTAATAAAAATCTACATGAAATAAAGATAACTCCAGCATCTTTATCTATTGCACATATTACGACGCAATTACTTGTAATTTTTCGTTTATACCGTCAAATACATTGCAACGATAATAGGTGTGAATCACACCAAGCAAACATCATTCTTGTTGTATAATGAAGTACCTAAAATTTTCATAAATGCGATGGAAGAAGAATTTCAAGAAGATGGAAGTAAGTTATTTTAAATTTATTCTTATTTACATAAAATTAGTTCTTTATATTAAATAGTTATGTCTATAATCATATATATATTAAAATTTTAATTAGTTTGCAAGTTAATTGGTATGAACTACTGGAAAATGAAATTTAAAAAAAAAACATTGTGGAAAGACTATTTATTTCGTATAAAACTCAACTCAAATATGAACAAACTAATGTTTAAAAGTAGCATCCTAGTCAAGAAAATTGAAAAAATTGACTACACCAAAGAATCAACAATATTTTTATTGTCAGAAAATGAAAGATGTAACTTTTATTTTAATATCAACAACACAATTTTTTTCATACCAATTACTTTTGATAATTTATTTAAATGTTCACTATGCAGTATAAAATTATCAAAAAAAATATGAAATTCTAAGATGTTGGACCAAGTATTTCCAATGCAATACTGAAAACAAATAACTTTGTTGAGACAAGTGCATGAATTGAAACAGTGCAGAAGTTAAAAGATCTACACACAATGAAACAAGTGCAAATGCCGAGACGAGCACAAGAGATGAACCAAATGCAACTATTGAAACAGGTGCATGACAAGAAACAAGTGCATCATTTCAAACAAGTGCATAAACCAAGTGAAGCAGTAGAAACAAGTGCACAACATGAAACAAGTACTAAGTGATTTTAAACAATATTTTCTTCTTAGTTACTTCTTTTAATTTCTAAATCTCTATCTTTATCTCGAGGCCAATTTGGATGCTTTTGATAATTTATCCACAGTCTTCCTCTAATTTATTTTAATTAATAATTTTTAATACATTTTACAATGAAATATGCATTATAATATTTACACTCATGCTAAAATAACTACTCATTAGCTTTGTTGTTATTATTTTCTATTATAATTTATTTAAATGTATGTTCTTAAAAATATTTTTTTCATTCATTTATGTAGTATTGTTAGTTACTAATTTTTTTATTTTATTTTAAAATTTTTGTTTAAGAATATAAACTATGGGAATATACAAAATTTTTAGCCTAAACAACTCAAACAAAAGACCCTTTCATGCACTTAGCTTACATGTAATTCCTTGAATCACCAACGATGCCTTCATCTCAATGTTTTATTTTTTCACTCTCAAGTAGTAGATATAATAGTGGTGGTATATATGATAATTTTAACCAGTGCAAATGTGTGTGCATTTTTTCATAACCCACATGTCATTACTTGAATCATTCAATGCTAACTTAATATCAACAATGTTTTTTTTTTCAATCTTAATTAGTAGAGATAATAGTTTCAGCCATTAAATTTCATTTTGTTAAATATAAACTTCCTTGGTAGTATTTATATATAGATATATATATAATTATTAGAAAATTAATAAATTTTAAAAAAAATTTCAAAAGGTGAAAATATTATATTTTAAAATTTAATTTTATTCAGATACATCTTCTTAAAGTATTAATAATTTTAACATAATTTAATTTTTTCCATTGGCAGGCCCAAAGCCGTTAGTTATATATATATATATATATACTAAAGCAATATGAAATCACACTCCACATAGGCATGATGCATCATCACAACACAATGTAAGCAACCTAGTTTGTCAAAAAATAACTCGTTGCAATGCCACGTCATTTCTTAATAGGGCCCATAGGACTATGGGAACAAGGAAGCCTATGGGAATGAGACCCTGAAGTCATATTGATTTCTATCTCTAATGATATATTCATCCATATTATCCTCAAAATCTATTCATCCCAATCCACTGAAAATCTTTCAGTTTGTTTTAGTTAACAAATATTCACATATGTTTAAAATCTATTCATCCTTATCCCCTATAATTTTGCTAAATATATCATATGTTTTCAAGACCTACTGAACTCTATTCATTCCTGTCCCCTATAGTCTCTGTATTATATGTCATAGTAGCATGATATTCATAATCGCATGAAATGAGTTAATGAAGCTAGCATGGTAAATTGTGCTAAGCATGAGTTCATTCATACAATGCAGATTAAATATTCATACAATTAAAAAATAACTATTTATTACTTATATGGCGGGGCGGCCCAGTGCATGAGGTTCCCACAAAGTGAGGTTTGGGGAGGGCAAGATGTATGCAACATTACCTTCATTTTAAAGAGGCTATTTCTATGACTTGAACCCGTGTTCTCCAAGACGTTACTGGTAAGCCTTTACCGTTGAGCCAAGCCACCCTCTTATACAATGCATAATAATAAACTTTTATAAAGAAAACATTAAAAAAAAATACATGTTGTTGAAAAGAAAAATAAAAAGTGATGTAGAAAAAAATTGGGAGACTATGCAAAAATGGAAGAGGGGATGTGAACATAATGGATGTTTGTAGAAAAAGAAAAAGGAAAAGTGGAGAATATAGGTGGGTAGTTATATCAGATAAAACAAGTACTGCTCTATGAAATCAAAAGTGGGTAGTTAGAAGAGATAATGGAGGAAAGAAGAATAATTGTGTCTAAATTGTAACTAGCAGCCCAAATTAGATTGAAAATCCTTTGAGCTTAATATAGTATAATATAAGGAAAGAGAAAGACAAGTGTAAAGGAATACGGTGAAAATGGTGGCCTCTCCGCTCCTTTCCTTTGCATACCAATCAAATAACATAGGAAGTGCTTTCTCCCTCTCATCTCTCACCTCTCAATATATGTGCCCATGCATAGCCACCAAGATGACAGTCTTTTTTTTGGGAGTAGTGACACAAGTGCTTTTATATGAAATATTGGGCTTGTCTCCCTGTCATCTCTCATTGTAATTCCCATCACCAAGAAAATGATATTTTTTTAACTTTTTAATTTTTGTTTTTTGGATTGAGTAATGATACAAGTGCTTTCATATTGAATATTGGATTTCTTATTTAGAATACAAGTGCTTTCATATTGAATATTGGATTTGTTATTTAAAATACAAGTGCATTCATATCGAATATTGGATTTGTTATTTAAATTTTTTTTAATTTTAGATTTAATATTTATTTTTCATTTATCACTAAGTTCTTATTTTAGATCTTTATGACATATTGTTGCAAATATAGTTTTAGGAAAAAGGCCTACATTAAGTACGCTCATCCAAAATATAAACTAATATATTTATAAATTATAAAACTTTTTAAAGATGAATATTTGTGATATCAAAATATATTGTTTTCTTTGATTTTTTAATGTATTTTCTAATAATGACATTTCTTGTAACACTTCCTCTTACCAGATCAGATCCAATTCTTGCAAATAAACAAAATACTAATACTTCGTTAAGAAATGGAATTGGTTTACTCCTCTTCTTATCTATCTCTAGTTCTTAGAAGAAATCATTTCTTAGAATTCTATGCCTACAGAAATATGTACAATCCCCCTCTCTTTCTCAATATTTTTACTTTAGTGACATGTTTTCAAGCCATCAAATAAAACATTACCATTCAATTTATGCATTCTGTTAGACCCAAGCTCTTTTAATTATGGGTCAGGTTAGTTTGTTAGGTTCGAGTCGAGTTGAGAATGTTAGATGGATGTTTGATACACCACATTAGGAGGTTTGGGTCATTACATGCCTGGCATTCTGTGCAGGGCCGATGGGCTGGTCAAACCTTCTTGAGCTTTGGACCCAAGTTATTAGACCTTTGTGAGCCATAAACTATTTTTACAATTTTTATAAAATTCATTAAAGAGAAATTGGCCTTTTTGTATAACTTAGATGAACATTTACGTTAACTTAAACCAAAATCCTCCTTTTGTTTTCTCTTTGTAAAATCATTTTCTTTTGTTCTTTTTCCTTGCAACCAAAGACGTAGCAGATAGGCTATCCTAGATCAAGAGGAAAAGAACATAGCCATCTTTTCTTTTTCTTTCCCTCCCTTGTTTAGTTTGATATCGTTTGCAACCTCAGTAAGTATCAACCTCTTAGGTTGTCATATAGTTTCTTTAAGTTTATTAGGGCATGCTTAATAGCTTAAAGAGATCTGTGCATTTTCTTGGATCTATAACATTTTTTATTGAGGAATCGAATCCAGATAGGGATTTGTGTGTGATTAGGTCTAGGCATAGTAGATCTAAGTTTTGGTATGGAGATTTGAGGCAAGTGGATAACTAAAAATAATGTTTACTTGTTCAATTTATTGAATGCTATGGGTTAAATCTGATTTAGATGATTGAGTTTGATTTGTTAATTCTAAATCTAGAGTTCCAATTGTTTAAGGTTGAGTTTTAAGAGCAAACCCCAAAAGGGAGCGGAATTGTGTGCACTTACAGCTAGGCTACGGCTCACTCTCCAGTGAGTTGATTTGGTTAGATTGTTCTACGGCGAGCTGTAAGTGCTCTTATAGCTACACCGTAAGAGGACCTACCACTAAGCCATAAAACTAGCCAGCTGAGCTGTAAGATTGACTACGGCGAAATCGTAAAACATCCATGGCTAAGCCATGAGTACCCAAAAGCTCTAATTAATTTGGTAGCATGGTAGGTTAGAATTGATGACCATAATTGAACGACTTAGCTACACAGACTGCACTATAGGTAGGTGACCTCAGATAAGTGACTTCTAGGGGATAGGATCACTTAACCCTATATCATGCCTAATAGTTAAATAACAAATAAATTAGTATGTGAATTGGGTTTGAAAATAAGATGGGTTCCGTTCTTAAGAAAAGTTAGCTAAATATACACATGTGAATTGGATTGGGCTCGGAATGGGAATGAGAGTTCTGGGATGCTATAACATGATAGATACAGAAAGTAGGACAATAGTATCGTGGGCTCTCATTATCACTGTGAAAGAAGGTTTGTTGCCTTGTGTATACTTAACTATTTATGACCATAGGTGGTGTAGAACTTACCTTCAGTAAAAATGGAAAATATTACCTGAGCATAATGTACCTTTAAATTATACAACATTATGACTTTAATTGTTAATGGTAAGGGTGTTGTGGGTTAAGGATTTCATGGCATGATTTCATTGAGTATTTGTATACATATGTATTCATAGATATATATATATGTAAATATATATCAGATTGACTGCAGTTAGAGGTGGACATACGCCATTGGACCAGTTTATATTCTATGATATAGTATATAGCTGTGCTGTTTGTTAGATTTGGTGGCAATACCGATGTTTATATATTGTATCTGACGAGAATACCCATGTTTGTGCACTCATCGCATTTGCTCGGCATTCAGTATATTGGTTTAATGTATAAATGTGGATTATTTAAGTTGTCTAACTTCGTTACTTGCATTTACCTTTTGCCAGATTATGTCAATCTCACTTACTACTTTTGGTGTCTACGTCCTAATGCTGATGCAGATCCGAAAGGTCAAGAGCAGCAAGAAATTCAGCCAAATGGCGGAGTTGCTAAGTAAAGCATTGATGACATAGTCTAGATGTCCTAGTAGTGATGGTTAGATATGAACATTAGACTTTTGTAATATTCCCTATTTTTGGGCCATTAGTGTAGCTATTAAAATTATTTGTTTTGGAATTATAATTCTTAATTGTTATGCTTCAGAGTAATTGACCATTGATTTGGTTATAGTTGGTTATTATTGTGAGTTGTTTATATGGTTTATATATGATACTCAGCTGTGTTTGATATGGATTTTTAGTTTTGCTTGTGATTAAGTTTACTTGATCAACAAGTACAGCGTCACTAAGGACTTTGATCTACCCGGAATTGGGGCCAATATATTGGCCCTAATTCTCACACTCCGAAGACCGGGTTTGGATCCTACCTAGTTTTGAGGGTGTGATAGATGGTATTAGAGAGGTTAAGTTTCTAGAAGTTCTAAAAGATACGAGAAACATAGGTCTGATGTGAGGATTAGAAATTTTAGTGGGAATGTTAGGTGTAGATGCTTAGAGTTTTGTATATGAATTTAGAGATGTTTAGAGTCTGCATGGGTGTGTTTAGCTTCCACATTCTAGATTGTTTAGACTCTAATAATTGGCTATTTTGCAGACATGGCACCTAAGACAAGGAAAACGAAAGGTAATCATCCCTTTGATGAATTAAGTGTGCCTAGTGGAATGGCTAATGACTTGATGCAAATCCTACTTCAAGCTATGCTAGCCCACTGACAACATCAAGACCATTAATGACCTGTAACACTTTGACCGTAGCTAAGCGAAATTTGTGACTCATAAATTGTGCTCACTAGCTAATTAATGAGGTTTTCTCTTAATTAGGTCCATTTTAGTTTTAGGGAGTCCTTTGGGTCAAGTTCAAGCATGGATAGGTAATTAGGTTGGGTTTGACCTTACTTAAGTAAATGGAAGCCCTTTTTCGTAAATTTTAGAATGCATGGTTGCATGTCATACATGCATCATTTTAACACTATCACGTTTGTCTTGTTGAGTTTGTTAACTTTCGTACTTGACTCAAACACATTAGACGTCAATTGATTGTGTTGGACGTTCATTTGAGTCAAAATAGAATTTTCCTTACATACTTGGACTTTCTTGTAAACCCCCTAAAACATTTGTCTTATATAAGGGAGACCACCAACTCATTTGACCCTCTCACATTCTTAGCTTCTTCTTCATCTTCTTTCTTTTTTCTTTTTTAGTTCTTGTTCTCTCATCATGGAGAGGGAGACGTTGCTTGTGTGACTCATCATCTTCTTCTCCAGTTTTATCATCCGTGAGCTCTCCCTTGTGAACTAGGTATGAATCTTGCTTGGATTATTACTCCCTAGAGTCAAGAGTCTTCTCAATTCATTGCATCCACTCCTTTTTTTCTTAATTCCTCCATGCATGGCTATGTAGGTCTAAGTTGAGCCCAAGTTGAGCCAGAGGATGGATTTATACCTTGAAAAGCTTAATTGGAGGCAAGTATAAGAAAATTAAGGATGAATACATGTTGGTAAAATCATGATTGTTATGATTTTTATAATCTTTTAAGTTTCATCTGTTTCACAACCCTTTTTATACTTTTGTATATTCTTGTTTCACTATGGATGAAAGTTTGCAAGTTCTGAACTGTACGTGGATTTCTGGAGTTTCAGAATTTCTGAACCTTACGACTAAGTGGTAAGTAGTGTAGGGCTAGGACTCTAAAGAGCAGAAAAACTTGATATTACATTGCGGCCAAACTACGGCTAAGCCCTATGGTGAACTACAGCCGAGCCGTAACCTAGCCGTGGTTCAGCCATAAGTCATTATACGGTTTGAACTCCTGAAAGTTTGAAAATTTGATAACCTTCTATGGTGAAGCTACAACCAAGCCATATGTTGAGCTACGGCTAACCCGTAGCCAAACCATGGCTTAATCGTAGACTAAATACGGTAAAACCATAAGAGGGAGCACGGTTCAACCATGGCTCACCATTTGCAAAGGCAACTTTGGAGAACTACAACTTAGCCGTAGTGCATAATACGGCCAAGCCGTAAGATGCATACGCCTAAGCCATAAGTCACCCATGGCTAAGCCGTGAGTCCACTGAAACCTAGGATTCAATAGGTATTGTGTGAGACCTTGTAGGGCCTTAGTTTCTGGATCGCTATACACCATTAACCGGCCCAATGGAATAATTATGTATATCATGAAGAGTCTTGAGGGCTGAGACTTATTCATGAGATGTTGTCCATTTGTTAAGCACTTCCCCATAGTTGTTGGTTTGAGGGACTTCGATACACCTTCCCGACACAATGTAACACCAGAAAAAGACAATTGTGCATCGGATAACTTAAAACTACATAATCATGTACGATTAGAAACAATGGATGACTAGATTAGGGTTGGCTAATAAAACTGCCTTGATTCTATGAAATTGAATTGCATGGCATATTGGACGACGGATTATTGTCTTCCACTCTTAGGAAATAAAATGGAATGATTGAATGATTTTTGTATGTCTTGACTTCCAATATTTCCCTCTAAGTGTTTTTTATGTTCGATTTAAATCAACCATTGCCATGGAATTGAGTATGAATGTATTTCATGAATGAATTGATCCCATTGCCTGTTTTGTTCAAGTTCAAGTATATGATTGAATCGAGATGGTGTGGCTCTACTCAGCCTCAGCCTTATGATACCCGGCGTGGTTGACTTTAGCATAGCATATTTGTTGCTACTGCAGTGTGTTCTTGTCTTGGGGCTTCCGGACCCCCAGGAACTAGAGACCCATCGTACCCTAGCTCGGACGATGGTGTTCTCAACGTATAGATCCCTAGAGAGAGGATATGGCAAATGTAGTAGCCAACTAGTATGTATTGCATTTATTGATCACTATAGCATGCTTATTTCAAATGCACGATGTGCCTAATTACTAAATTGGAACTCTATTAAGCATATGTCCTTATTTCTTTTTGATACAATGCGTTTTGGTGGGAGCAGGTGTTCGGCCCACTAGAAGCAAAGTCGTGCGGGTCCTTTGACCCAAAATGGATTTATTTCAAATGCATGATATGCCTAGTGTACTATTTTGACTTCTATTAACCACATGTCATTAATTCTTTTAGATACAATGCGTGTTACCTTAATTTTGCTTATGCTTTGCTGAATAGTCTTATTCACAAGTTGTTTAATGGTGTTATAAGTTCAATCCCAAGGCCGGTCTGGCACAGACCCAGGTAGCATAAGGGGAGACCACAATAGTTCCTTCAGATGGTATTAATGGATAGTAGATGTTTGCTGACTATCTCGTTTGTCGAGAGCGACTCACTAGTAACTAAGAATTGTATACATTTGGTTTTTTGGGTCTTTTAGCATTTGCATTTAAATTACATCCATGTAGACCGCATTGTATAACTTGATCTCGTTATTTCTTTACCTTCCTGCATTCCCTTCTTAGAATGTTATTTTTGATCTCCTTGCATGCATGCACATATCATGTTTGGGTTGTACAGGAATATGTATAATTAATCTATTAATTTTATGTTCCTAAATATTAAGTTTTGGACTGTTTCATGGTTGTAATGGTATTGTTGAACTGTTTAATGAAAAATGAAAGAAAAATTATAGGTGATATTAACAGGCTTCTCGCATTGAATGCTTGGATAGATGATCCGTTCAGCACTTCACACGTGTAAGCATGTGCATATCCCTTATGTAATTCCATTCAAACTCTAGTCTCGGTGTGAATTGCACGGGAGTACGTGTGTCACTAATTGGGGTAACCCTAATCCCCGATTTCTTGGGCTTGGGTCCTGACATACGTATAGTATGGTATCAGAGCAGCCACCATGAACAGTTTTACTAAAAAATGCAGAACGTAGGAACATGGTGAGCATATGTTAAAATAGGTCCGCATGTCAATTATTAGACTCTAATGTCTAATAAGTTGACGAGGTTGGTAGGTATGTACTCCTAAGCGGGTTTTCTTTGACAGGCAATTGTCAATAAATAAAGTATGAAACCAAGTAGCAGAATCGTTTAACGACACTCATGGCATACGATGGTTTTCTTGAGCCTTATATAAATGTCCTTCAATGGGAGTTGGGATCTTTTCAAGCCATACCTTATGCTATTCGGACGACAGCCCTGGTGACTCTTCTTCAAAGAGCCGAATTGTCTAGAGAACGATATACGCTAGAAAAAAGTATTAAGCATCTTCTTCCGGATTCATATGAAGTTGTATGCAGAAGGAGATAACTCCTGTTGCGTGCATTCAAAGCACGAGAGATACTCAGGACGCATGTCAATTTCATATTGTATACAGCCTGGATGCTAAAAAAAACAATAACGTTACACCTGAAGCGCATTTCCACGCCTGTATGGAACCATTACGAGAACAACCCATTGAGTACGTCAACACCATCCAAGAAATTGTTGTCTGGTATACTCTTCACAGAGGACCGCACACCTTCATCGCACCGTATTAAAGGTAGCTCCTCATTTTTGCGGTAGACTATTCCTTGATATTATTTTTCTTCTATATCCTCTTCTTAAGCTATTTTCGTTGCACCTTTGCTCTAAGGTACCTCGCTTAGTGATACTTTGCGTGGTGCAGTGAATGGATTGGAATACCAGGTTGTACCCAAATATGTAGTAGTGAGAAATGAGTGACTAAATCCAGTAAGTAGGAAGAACGTATCTTCACCATTCTGTATTGATGTAGAATTGATCCTTTATTGGGTGCACTGCAAATTCATGACAAATACTCTCGAGGCTGAATACCATTGACCAAAAGGTTATCAATTTGAGAAGACGATTTTAAGATCAAAAGATAGGTTTCAAAATCTTTACCAATTTGCAGCATTGATTAATGCCGAGATGAAACAATTGATCCTTGAAGATTAGTCAATTCTTGAAGTGTAGTAATCACTATGAATTGTGAGATGATTCTAGCAAACTGATTGAGGTTTGATTTCATTTCGTTTAGAAGAACAAGCCGGAATGGATGAAAATACATTTAAGACTTAGAGATAAAAAAAACGTACTGGAAGTTAGTAGACAGACCTTTTGATTCTATGGTTAGTTGTCAACACGTATGGCTGAAGAATGAAAGTTATTTTATTTACTAGATGAAACAGAAGTGAATACCATCAATAGTATTTGGATGAATGAGATCTGACTGATGATATCAGAAGAATCAAATGATTGTTTTCATGACCCCATGGCATTCTGTATTACTCGTGATAATCTCTTGACAATTTGCTTCACTCCTGCAACTTACTTAATCTCAATGTACACTTAGGAGAAACAAATTGTTGCTTGAAGTAGCATTACCTTACAATGGAAGTCATTTCATCAGAAACCTTGGCATCATGACAATTTTATCGTTGACGAATATTCTTTTGCTTATTTGATGAATATGAATTATGCTCTACGGTTTTATAGTCTAAATTGAACATTAAAGAAACTATCTTAAACAAGTCTGAGAAGTAGGCAAGTTGAACACTGTTGTGGAAGTGATTCTTTGGGGAATTTGTTAGCTTGAGGATTTAGTTGGATTAATGATGTCATTGTAATAGAAAAGATTGTACATTAGCTTTGATGATGATGATCCTATAATTTGAACGCTAATCGTGTATTCTCATACCAAGTGAATGTATAGTCAGTCATTTTGACTCTTAGTTAGTTATCTTCAATCACTTATCTTCAATAACTTATTGTTATCTTATGCCAAGTACCTTATTCTTCTAGTGCACTATCAATGATTGTGATCAATATGATTCCAACCCTTTGGTCCTATTCAAACTATAATAGCTGCATTTAATCTTCGACTTGATTCTATTATAAAACTTTTTTGAAAGATTATTAAGTCTTTTTTTAGAAATACGTCTCCTCAAGATATATCCATTCAAATGATCTTTTCTATTCTCTCTTTATGTGACTATTTAAAATGCACTTGAAGAGTTCATTATTCCCTTTTTGTTGACCTGACCTAGGTTTATGTTAACGTTGGTTCTTGTATTGTTTGGTTTTGTTTTATTCTCTGACTATGAGAACCCAAGTTCCATCAATCCCCTATCCTTGACTTCCTCTTTCCTCTTTATCCTTGTACTTTTTCACGCAGAAGCTCAACTTATTATACTCAGATTTAGATTAGTTAATCTATAAAGTCTCATGTTTATGACAATTAAAATGAACCTTGCTGAGACGTTCACTTGTACAATCATCCTACTAGAACACCTACCACTACATTTCCTTTAGTTGATACTAATAAATAAGTTCCACTCTTTAATGAATCCAACCGAGCTTCATTGTCTCATATTTAAATTTGCAGTGCTCCGCATAAACTTCAGATCTCTACTTATAGTTATAATCAATTCCCCAATAAGGACTCTATTCTGCAAGCCACATTCCCGTACATACATGAATCGATTAAAGACTCAAAAGGTATGTTATCATCAATTCTCAAAACCTTGTTGTTCCACTGACATCTTCCTTCTAAAAAGCTTGCTTATCTTTGTTGGTCTTCATTGGTCTAGTGGCTGAGAATTTGTTCTCTTGCTTTTCTTTGATTGTTCATTTGAGCACAAAAAGTATACCTATAGAAGAGATCTTCCTTCTTCACTTTCTTGACTTTTTGTTTTTGTTCTCTATCGTGTATGCTGTGTGAATTGTCTTTCCTCCTTTAGTCTCGTTTTTTCATGACTTATAGACTTTAAGATCTCCATGTACACCTTAGAACTGAAATTTCTTTTCTATTGTCATATCAATAATTTTGAAATTCACTGTCCTTTATTCCTTTGATTTTGATGTCAAAGATAAAATCCCTTTCTTCAAATGATTGATCCCTGTCTTTTAATGAGTCCAATACTTCTTCAGCTTGTATGTTAAACATTGTATCTTGAGACTTTTATGTCTTTAACCCCCTGAGAACTAAAAGCCCTACTTCCTTTTTTATTATATGCATTTTCACTCCTTTTTTCCTACTAATACTTGCTCATGGTGCAGTGATCTCTAGCAACTAGATTCAATTCGGTATAGTACTGCTACTCCTATAGAGTGACTTCATAAATTGGATCTAGATGGCGAGAAATGGCTTCATAAAGTTTGCATCATCATTATACAAGTTTAAGAGAGATCAAGGAGTACCATCTTAAGAGAAGCCCGTGCACATAATCATTCGTGAAGACTTGAGTGAAGAGTATTAGCTTAGTGTTCTGATCAACTTGCATAGACATAATCAAGATCAACACGAGAACAACTTAACTTCAAAAAGTAGAAGACAAGTACAGGACATACTTGCACTATTTTATATCATTCCGAGGACTGAATGATTCTTAAGCGGGGGAGGATCTAATACTCTGGCCCAAACTAAATGAGATTAACAAGTCATAAATTGTGCTCACGAGCTAATTAATGAGGTTTTCTATTAATTAGGTCCATTTTAGTTTTGTGGAGTCCTTTGGGACAAGTTCAGATCATGGATAGGTAATTGGGTTGGGTTTGACCTTACCTAAGTAGATGAAAGCCCTTTTTCGCAATTTTAGAATGCATGGTTTTACGTCATACATTCATCATTTTAACACAATCACATTTGTCCTATTGAGTTTATTAACTTCATATTTGACTCGAACGCATTAGACATCGATTGATTTAGTTGGATGTTCATTTGACTCAAAATGGAATTTTCCTTACATACTTGGACTTTCTTGTAAACCCCCTAAAACATTTGTCTTATATAAGGGAGACCACCGACCCATTCGACCCTCTCACATTCTGTAGATTCTTCTTCATCTTCTTTCTTCTTCTTCTCTTCTTCAGTTCTTGTTCTCTCATCATGGAGAAGGAGACGTTCTTGTGTGACTCATCATCTTCTTCTCTGGTTTTATCATCCGTGAGCTCTTCCTTGTGAACCAAGTATGAATTTTGCTTGGATTATTGCTCCCTAGAGTCGAGACTCTTCTCAATTCACTGCATGCAGTCCTTCGTTTCTTAATTCTTGCATGCATGGCTATGTACGTCTAAGTTGAGCCCAAGTTGAGCCAGAGGATGGATTTATACCTTGAAAAGCTTAATTGGAGGCAAGTATAAGCAAATTAAGGATGAATACATATTGGTTAAATCATGATTATTATGATTTTTATAATCTTTTAAGTTTCATCTATTTTACAACCCTTTTGTATACTTTTGTAAATTCTTATTTCACTGTGGATGAAAGTTTGCAAGTTCTGAACTGTACGTGGACTTATGGAGTTTCATAATTTCTGAACCTTATGGCTAAGCAGTAAATAGTGTACGGCTAGGACTCCAGAAAATAGAAAAACTTGATATTACACTATGGTCAAGCTACGGTTAAGCCGTATGGTGCACTATGGCTGAGCCATAACCTGCCGTGGTTCAGCCATAAGTCATATTACGGTTTGAACTCCCGAAAGTTTGAAAATTTGATAACCTTCTACGGTGAAGCCACAACCAAGCCGTATGTTGAGCTACGGCTAATTCGTAGCTAAACCGCTGCTTAACCATAGACTAAATACGGCTAAACCGTAAGAGGAAACACTGTTCAACCATGGCTCACTACATTTGCGGAGGCAACTCTGGGGAACTACTGCCGAGCCGTAGTGCATAATATAGCTAACCCGTAAGATGCATACGGCTAAGTTGTAAGTAGCCGTGAGTCCATTGAAACCTAGGATTCATTAGGTATTGTTGTGAGACCGTGTAGGGCCTTAGTTTTTGGATCCCTATACACCATTAACTGGCCCAAAGGAATAATTATGTACATCATGAAGAGTCTTGAGGGCTGAGACTTATTCATGAGATGTTATTCATTTGTTAAGCACCTCCCCATGGGTGTTGATTTAAGGGACTTTGATACACCTTTCCAACACAATGTAACACCAGAAAAGGACGACTGTGTATCGGATAACTTAAAACTACATCATCATGCATGGTTAGAAACAATGGATGACTAGATTAGGGTTGGCTAGTAAAATTGCCTTGACTCTATGAAATTTAATTGCATGGCATATTGGATGACGAATTATTGTCCTCCTCTCTTATAAATAAAATGGAATGATTGAATGATTTTTGTATGTCTTGACTTCCAATATTTCCCTATAAGTGTTTTTTATGTTTGATTTACATCGACCAGTGGCATAGAATTGAGTATGAATGTATTGCACGAATGAATTGAACCCATTGCTTGTTTTGTTCAAATCCAAGTATATGATTGAATAGAGATGGTCTGGCTCTACTCAGTCTCAACCTTATGATACCCGGCGAAGTTGACTTTTGCATAGCATATCTGTTACCACTGCAGTATGTTCTTGTCTTGGGGCTTTGAAACCCCCAGAAACTAGAGACACATTTGTACCCTAGCTCGAATAATGGTGTTCTCAACGCATAGGTCCTTAGAGGGAGGATATAGCAAATGCAGTAGTCAACTAGTATGTATTGCATTTATTGATCCTTATAGCATACTTATTTCAAATGCACGATGTGCCTAATTATTAACTTGGAACTTTCTTTATCATATGTCCTTATTTCTTTTTGATACAACGCATTTTGGTGGGAGCAGGTGTTCGGCCCAACAGAAACAAAGTCGTGTGGGTCCTTTGACCCAAAACGGATTTATTTCAAATGCATGATATGCCCAGTGTACTATCTTGACTTTTATTGACCACATGCCATTAATTCTTTCAGATACAACGCGTGTTACCTTAATTTTACTTATGCTTTGTTGAATAGTCTTATTCACAAGTTGTTTAATGGTGTTACAAGTTTAGTCCCAAACCCAGTCTGGCACAGACCCAGGTAGCATAAGGAGAGACCGCAATAGTTCCTTCAGATGGTATTAGTGGACAACAGATGTTTGCTGACTGTCTCGTTTGTGGAGAGCAACTCACTAGTAGCTAAGAATTGTATACATTTGGGTTTTGGGGTCTTTTAGAATTTGCATTTAAATTGCATCCATGTAGACCGCATTGTATAACTTGATCTCGTTATTTCTTTCCCTTCCTGTATTTCTTTCATAGATTGTTATCCTTGATCTCCTTACATGCATCACATATCATGTTTGGGTTGTATAGGAATGTGTATAATTAATTTATTAATCTTATGTTCCTGAATATTAAGTTTTGGACTGTTCCATGGTGGTAATGGTATTACTAAACTGGTCAATGAAAAATAAAAGAAAAATTATGGGTGATATTAATAGGCTTCCACGCATTGAATGCTCGGACAGATGATCCGTTCAACACTTCACACGTGTAAGCATGTGAATATCCCTTGTGTAATTCTATTCAGACTCCAGTCCAGGTGTGAATTGCACGGGAGTACGTGTGTCATTGATTAGGGTATTCCTAATCCCCGATTTTTTGAGCTTGGGTCATGACATGACCCAATTACCGAACGCAGTACAAAGAGTGAGTCAGCCCCATGTGGTGCATACAACCGCCTTCGCCTCTGCCACTGCCACTGCCACCTTCGTTGTTTGTGTTATGACCTCAAGTGGTAGACTAGGCAGCATTCCAAATTAGTGTAATTGAGGCTTTACAGAGGATTGTGCAGCCTCAGATTGTTGTTACTTACAGACCGTAGGATGACAATGATATATTTTAAAAGTTTAAGAAAAGGAGGCCACCCTTTAATGTGGGTGAAAATCCAATGGTATTAGAGAAGTTCTTGATTCAGGTTGAAAAGATATTCGACAATTTAATCTGCATAAGGATGCAAAAAGTTAAACAAGTTGCTTCAATGTTCCGAGATGTAGCTGACAAGTGGTGGGCCACTATTAAGGAAGCATACGATAAGATAACTGAAGAAGTGACCTAGACTACTTTTTGCAACCAGTTCTGCTAAAAGTACATATCGGAACATGTTTGTATTCAGAAGATGATAAAGTTTGATAGACTGAAGCAAGGAAACTTGTTTGCTCTTGAATATGAGATGCAATTTACTCATTTCTCTCATTTCGCACCAACACTCATCACTCTAAAAAGAGAGAGGATTCGACGATTTCTCGATGGCCTTTGACCGGATATTTTGTTGCATGCCAAATCACTAGTTCTGAACACCTACCATTAGTATTTGGACAAGGCAGGTTGGGCCGAAAAGGTGATTGGCCGCATGGGCCCTTCAAGCCAACCCAAGCAAAAAGCTACATAGTTTCCGGCTTCGCAACACTAATGTAAAAAGCAAAAAAGGGTGTCTTATGGCATTTGCGGCAACAATCACCCAACATTTAAGTGTTAGAGGTAGATAGGAGGGTATTTTCAGTGTGGAGACACTAGTCATCAAGTCAAAGACTACCTTAAGAAGAAAGGTTAACAGTATTGGTAAACATTAGCACAGGGAGCTCCTATGCAAGCTCAGCCTTTAAGGCAAATAGCCCCAGCTCTGTTGCAGCAGCCACAACCACAGGCACTGTAGCAACAGATGCAGTTATACTGACCCCCCCCAGCAACCCCGACCATAGAGAGGACCATAACGAACTCAATAGCCTAACAGACAGCAACCAAAGCCCCAGCAAGCAGGCAGAGTGTATGTTATGACCTAGGATTAGGCTGATATAGTAGAGAACATTGTTGAAGGTACTATTTCTATTTGTGATAATGATGCTAAGGCTTTATTTGACCTTAGATCTACTCATTCTTATATCTCCCCTAAATTTGCCTCGAACATTAGTGTTAGAGCAATGGAGTTGCCATTTGATTTAGTTTTGACTACCCCGGTGGGTAAAAGAGTTAGTTGTCAGGAGTACTACCCCGATTGCAAAGTGATGATAAGTGGTTTTGTATTAAAGGCTAACTAGATACTATTTTTGATGAATGATTTTGACGCCATCATAGGTATGGAATAGCTTGCTACTCATAATATAGTGATGGATACCTTGTTAAGACACTTCAGTTGAAAGCTAATGATGGCACCATTGTGCAATTTGTAGGAGCAAAGAAGAAAGTGCTTACCCGGATGATCTCAGCAATTAAGGTTACTAAGTTGATGATAAAAGGTTATGAAAAGTATCTAGCATTTATCTCAGAGAATAAACGGACTAAAGTAGTGGAGAAGACACCAGTGGTGTTTTAGTTTCCAATTGTTATTCTTAAGGATATTCTAGGATTACCGCCAATCGTTGAGAATGATTTTACAATTAAGCTTATGCCAGGCACAGCTCTGATCTTTAAAGCCCCTTATAGGATGGCCCCAGTTGAGTTGAGAGAACTCAAAGAGCAATTACAAGAGTTGTTAAATTAGGGTTTTAGTAGATCAAGTGTCTCTTCTTGGGGGGCTCCAGTTTTATTTGTTAAGAAGAATGATACTTCTATGAAATGTGTATTGATTATAAATAGCTTAACCAAGTAACCATCAAGAATAAGTACCCTTTATCTAGAATTGATAAATTGTTTGATTAGTTACAAGGTGCCCAATATTTTTTCAAGATTGATAAGAGATTAAGATATCATCAATTGAGGGTAGAAGATTAGGATATTCCAAAAATTGCCTTCAGAACTAGATATGGTCACTATGAATTTCTTGTGATCTTTTTTAGATTAACGAATGTGCCGGCAGCTTTTATGGTCATGATGAATAGAGTATTTGCACAATACTTGGATCAATTTGTGGTGATATTTATCGACAATGTACTTGTATATTCGAAGAGTAAGGAAAAGCATGCCTAACATCTTTGTACCTCATTGCAATGTTAAGGGAGCACCAATTGTACACTAATAAAAGTAAGTGCGAATTTTGGTTAGAGTAAGTAAGATTCCTTAGCCATATCATCTCCACAGAAGGTTTATCGGTTGACCCAAAAAACTATGCATTAGAAAGAACTATGCGTGATGAAGCTCAAATGAGAGGAAAAATGCCCAAACAACATACACAAACATCCGCAAGCATCAAAACATCAACAGCATAGTGAAAAATGGAAACCAAAATCAAGAAGGAGAAGAAGAACATGCAATCCATTCCAACGCATTCTATCCAAAGGTAACAAACATGCCCCAAATTTCTTCAATGATAATGGATGGAGAATAACAAATATTCAAAAAAAAAAATCAACGAAATGGAAACAACATACCTTGGAAATCAAGGAGAAGACAAGAAGAAGAGGGGAAACCAAGTGAACGAGAAGTGAAGGGAAGAAAGAAGAAGGGTGCAAAATATATAAAGAACTGTTGAGAAGACGAACGGACGCGCTGAAGATTAACGAACTGACACATGTCCGACCGGTCGGATGAAGAAGCCCGACCGGTCAATTTCCAATTCGGGAAACAGGGTAGAGGATACCCGATCGGTCGCAGAAGAAACCAATCGGTCGGGTTGCATTTCTGGAAAAATAATGAAACAAAGACCCGATAGGTTGGCGAACGTTCTAGACCGGTCGGAGCACAACACTGTGAGTTTTTTGTTTTTTAACTCACAAAGTGTAACAAATAACCATGCAAAACATGAAGAGAATAAAATATGTGGAAATGAGACATACCAATAAAAATCTATTATTATGACAATCATCAAAGTAAGTGCCAATGTTCGACCATAGTTAATAAGCCAAATGATGTCAAGGTAATACACTGGGAACTCATAGCTTATAATGGCATGACTTATTTGTATGAGAACTGGAAAATGTTGTAACTATCGGATAATCATTGAAACACTCCCCCTGAATATATAACTTCACCTCTTTTTTTTTTTTAACTACTCACAAGAATGACCACATTCTTTAAATGAAAGCACTTGGAAGAAACTGAATGAATGTGAGAAACACAAGAGCAAGGCATTAAAGAGTCCCTTTGTGCAGTGTACCAAGACATGTGGGCCGAAAAACTAAAGCAAAACAAAGTGCATAACCGATCAGATAATCATAAAAACAGTAAATGAGACAGGCATGTGCAGGCAAAGAGTGAAGGAAGGGAGTACTAGGGATGGAGACCAACTCCAAGAGATTTACAAAGAGATTCAAAGCGGGAAGGCTCAAGTGGTTTAGTAAACAAATCTGCTAATTGATGCGCAGTTGGAAGATGTTCCAAATGGAGAACTTTGGCTTCAACTAATTCACGAATGAAGTGATGCCTGATGTCTATGTGTTTTGTTCGTGAATGCTGAACAGAATTCTTCGAGATATCAATTGCACTCTTATTGTCACAATAAATTGTCATGAGATCCTACTGAATACCATAATCAGAAAACATCTGCTTAAGCCAAAGTAGCTGAGTACAACAACTCCCAGCTGCAATATATTCAGCTTCAGTAGGAGAAAGAGAGGTGGAGGTTTGTTTCTTGCTATGCCATGCAACAAAATTGTTGCCAATGAAGAAACAACCGCCTGAAGTGCTCTTCCTGTCATCGACACACCCAGCCCAATCAGCATCTGAATATCCAACAACAGTTGTGTTGGTGTTTCTTGTTAGCCAAATGCCGTAATTGATGGTTCCAAGCACATATTTCATGATGCGCTTAAAAGCCTTGACACGTTATTCCTTCGGACTTGATTGATAACGAGCATAAACACCCACACTGAATGCAATATCCGATCTACTGGCAGTCAAATCTAGTAGGCTTCCAATCATGCTACGATACAAAGTATCATTTACAGCTTTTCCTTCTGTATCTAAGTTGAGTTTAACAGAAGAACTCATTGGGATGCGTTCCTGCTTTGACGTAATCATACCGAACTTTTTGAGAAGATTAGTGGCATATTTTGATTGTGAAATAAATATACCGTCTGCACTTTGCTTTATTTGTAATCCCAAGAAGAAAGCCAATTCGGCAACCATGCTCATCTCAAATTCACTGGTCATAAGTTTAGAGAACATATTTGCCAAGTACTGTGAGGTGGAACTGAACACAATATCATCAACGTATACTTATGCAATCAGAATATCAGTTTCCTCATTCTTTATGAACAAGGTTTTATCAGCTCCTCCTCGACGAAAACCATTGTCAAGAAGAAACTTGGTTAACCGTTCATACCATGCGCAAGGGGCTTGCTTCAAACCATACAATGCCTTGTTCATCTTATATATGTGATCAGGAAACTGCTGATCTTAAAATCCTTTTGGTTGTTCAACATACACTTCCTCATTTAAGAAACCATTTAAAAATGCACTTTTGACATCCATTTGAAAGAGTTTAAAGTTTAGTGCACAGGCGAGAGCAAGTAAGATTCGTATAGACTCAAGTTTAGCTACAGGGGCAAAGGTTTCATCAAAATCAATACCTTGAACTTGTGTATAACCTTGTGCCACCAGTCTAGCTTTATTCCTCAAAACCTGACCCAACTCATTTGTTTTATTTTAAAAAATCCACTTTGTACCTATCACATTAGTATGAGTTGGTCGAGGAACAAGCTGTCATACATCGTTCCGCTCAAACTGTTCTAATTCATCATGCATGGCATTAATCCAAGAGTCATCTTGAAGTGCTTCAGATACATTATGAGGTTCAAACGCAGAAAGATAACAGATATAACTTACCTCATCACTTACCTGTTGACGAGTGCGCCTGGCCTTTGGATTTGTCCTGGATGATGTGTCTTGGCAGGGAATGATTGGATCCATAGAAGGGCTTTGAGCATCAGTGGGTGTCTTTGGTTCTTCCTGATCTTTAGACAAATCTCCTAGTGTAGTGTTAGACGACTTCCCATCTGGTTCATTTGACTTTGGAGTGTTTTTTTGTTTGGCATCAGGATCAGTATCCTGTAAAGAAGAAGAAAAAGGAAAAATTGCCTCATCATTGTTGGAACTGAAATGTGACTCTCCATCATCTACAACCACATTGATTGATTCCATAACAGTAGAAGTACGCAAGTTAAATACCCGATATGCTTTGTTATCCAATGAATAGCCAAGAAACACGCCTTCATCACTTCGGGAGTCAAACTTACCAAGATGTTCTCGGTCTTTAAAGATATAGCACTTACTCCCAAAGGTTCTGAAGTATTTAACTGTTGGTTTTCTACCGGTCCAAATTTCATAAGGAGTTATCTTAGTTCTAGGTCTAAGATACACTCGATTAATCACATGAACAGAGGTGTTTACTGCCTTAGCCCAAAACTTCTGTGGAATATGTTTGCTATGAATCATAACACGAGCCATTTCCTGGATAACCCGGTTCTTTCTTTCCGCAATACCATTTTGCTAAGGAGTAATTGGGGCTCAAAATTCATGTTTAATTCCATTTTCAGCACAAAAGGATTAAAAGTAAAAGTTCTCAAACTCTGTTCCATGATCGAATCTAATTTTGGATACACCACCAAGTTTAGCACCTTTGACTGTAATTAATTGAAGCCATAAATAATAAAAAAAACATCAAAAGTTTCTGATTTCTCTCTCAGAAATCTTACCCAAGTGAAACGTGAGAAATCATCAACAATGATAAATATATATTTCTTACCTCCAATGCTTTGTATTTGAGTGAGACCCATGAGATCCATATGAAGTAATTCAAGTGGTCTTGATGTAGTCTGTTGGTCAAGTTTTTTATGGGGTGACCAATGTTGCTTACGAAGTTGACATGGACCACAGACAATATTGGAGGTCTTCTGAAATTTGGGAAGTCCTCAAACTAACTCTTGTTTAGAAAGAAGTTCAAGGTCTGAAAAATTAACGTGACCTAAACGTTGATGCCACAGATCAACAGTGTCTACTGAAGTTAAGTGACATTGTAGATGATCAGAGGTCTCAACAACATAGCAGTTATCAGAATTTTTCTTTCCATGAAGTACCGTCAATCCTTCTTTATTAACAATGGTACAATCATTCACAGTAAAGTGTACTTCATGTTCAGATTCGCAGAGTTGACTAATGCTTAACAGGTTTGCTTTAAGACCATCAACTAAAAAGACATTGTGAATAGGAGGCATACCTAGAATGTGAACAGTATGCTTACCAATAACATTTGATTTGTTGCCATCACTAAATTGGACGCTTCCAGTATTACACTTCTCAAGAGAAGTGAATAATGATTTGTCGCCAGACATATGCCTCGAGCACCCACTGTCCAAGTACCATACATGTGAATTTTGTACACGTAGGGCAGTAAGGACCACATTACAATATAGGTCAGATCTTCGAATCCAGACTTTTTTAGTCTTGACCTTTTGAGGCAAGGAATACCTCTTCCTCAGTTGGTTTTGGGTTACAGTTCTCAACTTATTACAATGTGGTCTTATGTGTCCTTTAATTCCACAAAAATTATAGATAGGAATAAATATAGTACGGAAAGTTTTTCATTCTGAATTATTAACAAAATTCACTTGTTGATGTGCTTGAACAATGGGTACAAAAGTGGTGAGGGTGGTACCTTTAATGAACTTACCTGGATTTTGTGACGTAGACCCAAGTTCAAATCCTAGTCCTCGTCGATCAACACTTGCCTTTTGAATACAAAGAATTTCATCCAACTTCTTTAATCCTATATTCATTCTTGATAAGTCAGCTTTAGTTTCAGCAAGCTCGTGAACCAATGATACATTCTCTTCTTTGCAGGATTTTAATTCTTCACTAAGAGTTTCCAATTCGGTGGAAGTCTTAAGGGACTGATCATGCAATAGCTTCCAATTGTTACCTGCATCAATCAACTTGTTAGACAAAAGAATATTCTGAGAGTCTAGGGTAGATATCTTACCTTGAGCCTCTTTCAATTCCTTTTTAAGTGACGCAATTACTTTTTCAGAAATTTTCACTTTTCGCTCAAGAGCATCGTTAATCAAGGCTACCCTTCTGGAATCTTTCAACAGCTTGTCATAGGCATTTAATAACTCTTTTTCAGACCGGGGAATGTCATCCATAGAAGAATCATTGTCTGAATCCGAAGCTGACCCTGCATTACTAGCATTCTTGACAGAAGAGCTGTTAGACTATGCCATGAAAGCAATAAACTTACTAACATCAGAGGATTCGGATTCCGGAAATTGGTCTTTTTCTTCCGAATCGTCATCCCAAGTGGCGTTTAACACTTTACCTTGATTACTCTGATTCCTCAGAGTTCGATTAACACACTAAGATGCATAGTGACCAAATCCCTTACATTCATAGCATTGAGTATTTTTAGGAGGGATCTTGGAACTACTTTTTTCAGGCTTAGCAGCAGGATTCGAAAATGGCTTGACATTAGAGGTGAAATTTGATTTGTTTTTAGACTTGATTTTCATGTAAGCCTTTTTCAAATCCCTTGTTTCAGAACTCTTCATTGCCTTTTTGAATTTTCTGACCAGAAACGCATCAAAATCAAAGTCATCAGAATCTGTTTCAGAACCATTACTGTCATTCCCTAATTTGGAAGAGATCAAAGCAATACCCTTTGATTTTTTAGTTGATCTCAGATTAGCTTCAAAAGTCTGCAAATTACCAACTAGTTCATCAACTGAAAGGGTGTCCAAATCACTGGTTTCTTTAATTGCCACAACCTTGGGGTCAAATCTTTTAAGGAGAGATCGAAGAATTTTTTGGACAATTTTGCTTTCAGGTATGATCTCCCCTAGATTAAAAGTTGAATTCACCACATCATTTAATTTGGCATAAAACTCATCAAATGTTTCATTCCCTTCCATGATTAGAGTTTCAAACATAGTGGTCAATTTCTGAAGTTTCGACCTTTTAACCCTACCAGTTCCTTCATGAACTGTTTCCAAGATACACCATGTGTCTTTAGCGATGTTACACTTAGAAATTCTCCTAAATTCAGTGGGTGAAACACCGTTAAAGATAGCATTCATAGCTTTACTATTAGCAAGAAAAGCTGATTTTTCCTCCTTACTCCACTGAGCCATTGGTTTAGGGATTTCAACATTCCCATCAGATGTAACAGTCGGTGGAGAGTAACATCGTGAATGGCTTGCCAGACATCAATATCAATCGACTGTAAAAAAGCAACCATTCTCACTTTCCAATTTCTATAGTTAGTTCCATCTAAGTAAGGAGGTTTATTGGTGGACGTGCCATCTCTAGGAATCTCCATAGCAAAAAAAAAACTATGGTAAAAGCCTGCTTTGATACCACTTGAAGAACTTAAAACCTTGACACAGGTTAAGGTCCCAGTTGATGTATGCTATGCAGATATAAACAATGAGTAATCACAAACAATCAAACAATCATCAAGATAGATGGACACAGGATTTTTTACGTGGAAAACCTAACTGGAAAAAAACCACAGGACCTACCACCGGTCAGTCAAGAACAATCACTATGAAGAAGAAGTTACAAGACTACTTACTACCCTTTAACCCAGTTGAACACAACCTAAGGGACTGAAGCTCTTTTTGTCAACGCACACGTCGTTCACTCTCTTCTGGATTGATCTTCACGCCTTAAAGCCACTCAAGACGAACACGCACAGTGGAAAAGCGAACTAGAAACTCAGAAGGAGGCGTTGCAGAACTTCAATAGCAGAATACTTTCTAGGAAGATGAAATCTCTCTAAGTATATTAGGGTTTTGATTTAGAGAGCCCCTTCTCTTCATGGAGAGGTGTTCCTTAAATAAGGAGGAACCCTAGAGTCCTTTTCATTGATGATTCGCGAAGGATAAGGAAGCGCACAAGGCAATCCCGAAAAGATAGAGCGTTTGAATCACATGACTGCTGACCAAGCCGACCAATCGGGTACCCAAGCCGACCGGTCGGGTATGGAGTCCGACCGGTCGGGTATGTTGGAAGCAGGTGGGTCTCGTAGATAGATTTTAAAAACTTTTGACCCACTTGACACAGGGATCAACTATCCATAAGACCAAAAACCCAATCCAGGATGCATTACCCTCAATCTCGTGACCATGTACAGTAAATATTCTATCTAAAAGACAGAATCGAATAGCACTAAATATCCACAATAATCTATGACATGAAAGAAGTAGATCATACCTTTGGAGATCCGCAGTGCTCTAATGGAGAAGTTGCGACTCTACTTGATGATGAGAATCTTCAACACCTCTTAGCCTTCCATGCTATGACCCGAATTGGATTTCTTTTCTCAAGAAAATTGGCGGAATCTTCAGGAGAAATCCCAACTCGAAACTCCAAGGAACTAGAATAGAGAAGGAGAGAGAAACTCGTGCAACTCTTGCACGAATAGGGTTTTGGGCGTTATAGAGAGTCTTATTGGACGTCCAAGAGATTTTATAGACTTTTAAATCTCTCCCTTGTCTAATTGAAATAGAAGTCTTACTTCCAAAGCAATTAGCAACTTTCTCCTTTTCAAACTCTTCTTTCTAGAGTTCAAGTCAGATTAGTATTTTCCAATACTTGAGCTAGCGTGGGGACCACTAGGGATTCCTTAGAAAGCTGGCTCCAACTGGAACACCGCGACCGCACATCTCATGTGCAATCCGGACCCACAGTTAATTGCAAATAACACCACTATATAAATGCAATTGCACTCCAGTCTTAGGAATAAATTACAATGAAGACCCTAAACTTCCCAATTACCACAAGTAGGCCCCTCTATCAATATCCGTGGACCAATTGGAATAAATCTGTCTCTTCCAATCTAAGTTCCACATCTTATTATCCTTGAGACCCAATTAATCACAGTAATCATCAGTACCATCCAATTAACTCTTAATTGAGATGGGTGCGCACTTACTAATGACAAATCTATTAATTGGCACAAGGGGATAAAAGAGATAGATTCCATCTTGATCATTCAATATTCCCATAGTTCTACTACCACATACCGAAGACACCGAGGTGTTAACCTATAGTCGGCCTCACTCATTGGTGACTCAAAGCAAATGAATAGATAGAAACTTGAGTTCATCAATGTCTCAGGATTGAGAGCCTATTGTTAGGGAATTATGAGAGCATACCTTATTATTGAGACGGAATTCCATAAGGTGCATCTCATGGTCCTTCAATACATCCAATGTACCAGCACCGTGATCCAGAATCTTACATTCTGATGATTGAGACAAATCACACTATCTCATAGTGATCAAAGTGCTGCAACCTTATCAAATGAGATGCCCAGTCTCATTACTGGTTGTGAAGCTTATTTAAGTATAAGATTTGTGACATATATCTCCCGCGTGTGGATCTCATCCATGCACATATATCACATCTACTATACTAATGGGACCCGGTTTAACTCATGAACCATTATGTCATATGTATTGGTCATGTGCATGAAGTAGTGAAATAATATTCATCTCATGAAAGTAAAGCATGATTTTATTGATAAATAAAGAAATTAATCAATTTATTACATCAACTGATGGATTGAGTCCATAAAATCTAACAATCTCCCACTTGGGCTCAATGCCAGTCAGGGTTACATCTCATGCCCATCCCTTCTACATGCTGCTTAAAGACTTTGGTAGTCAAAGGCTTAGTAAAGGGATCTGCCAAATTGTCCGTAGAGGCTATCTTGGTAATAGCAATATCACCTCTCTGCACAATCTCTCTCACTAAGTGATACTTCCTCTGTACATGTTTTTGGCTTTTATGGCTTCTGGGTTCCTTTGACTGAGCAACTGCCTCGCTGCTGTCACAGTAAACTGTGAGTGGCTGTCGTACCAAATGTACCACCCCAAGTTCCAAAAGGAATCTTTTAAGCCATACTGCTTCCTTAGCTGCTTCACAAGCTGCTACATATTCAGCTTCCGAAGTTGACTCAGCGGTACATTCTTGTTTTATACTCCTCCAACTAATAGCTCCGCCTCCAAGCATAAATACATAACCAGAGGTGGATTTCCTAGAATCCTTATCTGACATAAAGTCAAAATCTGTGTATCCAACTGGAATCAACTCATCACTGCTATAAATCAACATGTTATCTCTAGTCCTTCTCAAGTATTTGAGAATACATTTTACAGCAGTCCAATGTTCAGGTCCTGGATTAGATTGATATCTGCTGACTAGGCCCACTACATAACAGATATCTGGTCTAGTACATAACATAGCATACATGAGGCTACCAACAGCCGAAGCGTATGGTATCGACCTCATTTGCTCCTTTTCCTCGGGTGTCTTAGGACACTGATCCTTGGAAAGGTGTACTCTATGCCTGAAAGGCGTGATACCCTTCTTGGAGTCTTGCATTGCAAACCGTACTAGCACCTTTTCTATGTATGCAGCTTGGGATAAGCCAATCATCCTATTTTTCCTGTCTCGATAGAGTTTGATCCCTAGGATGTAACTAGCTTTTCCCAAGTCTTTCATATCAAAAGTCTTGGCTAACCAAACTTTTACTGTTGACAACATTCCTATGTCTTTTCCAAGGAGAAGGATGTCATCGACATATAAAACCAGAAAAACTACCCTGTCACCTTCACTTTTCATGTACACACATGACTCATCCGGATTTTGACAAAAACCAAATGACTTGATTACCTGGTCAAAACAGATATTCCAGTTTCGGGATGCCTGCTTCAGTCCATAAATAGACTTCTGCAGCTTGCAAACTTTTTGCTCCTGGTTTTTAGCTACAAAACCGTCTAGCTACACCATATAGATGTCTTCCTCAAGATGGCCGTTGAGAAACGCCGTCTTGACATCCATTTGCCAAATCTCATAATTGAGATGAGCCGCAATGGATAAGAGTATCCGGATGGATTTTAGCATGGCTACTGGCGAGAAGGTTTCCTCATAATCGATCCCCTCTTTCTGAGTATATCCTTTCGCAGTAAGCCTAGCCTTATAGGTATCCACTCTTCCATCTGGTCATCTTTTTCTCATGTAGACCCACTTGCACCCAATAGGTTTAATATTGGCAGGCAAGTCCACAAGTGTCCAGACCTGATTTGAGTACATAGACTCCATCTTAGCTTTCATAGCATCTTGCCAGCGTCCCGAGTCTAAGTCATTGATTGCTTCATCATAGTTAGAGGGATCTTGTGTCGGCTCTTCTGGGATTGCTTCATAAGACTCTCCCAAGAATGAGAACCTGTCAGGGGGTCTGACAATCCTCCCACTACGACGAGGTACTGGTGTAACTACTGGGTCTGGTAAGGGTGGTTCTTCCTTACGTGCGGTCATACTTGGATTTGGAATTGATTACTCCTGAATCTCTTCTAAGATCACCTTTTCTAAGGATTTATGGTCCATCATATAATCTTCCTCCAGAAAAACCGCATTGGTGCTGACCAGCACTTTCTGCTCTCTGGGATTATAGAATAACCAACCTTTAGTTCCTTTAGGATATCCTACAAAAGTGCATACTTCCGACTTCGTTTCCAACTTATCCGTCTTAACCTTAAGCACGTGTGCTGGACAACCCCAAATTTGTAAATGTTGTAGACTAGGCTTTCGCCCAGACCATAATTCCCGGGGAGTCTTAGGTATAGACTTAGATGGTACGAGGTTTAGTATGTACATTGCAGTATCCAAAGCGTATCCCCAAAAGGATATAGGTAATCTTGAAAAACTCAACATAGACCTAATCATATCAAAAAGAGTCCGGTTCGTTCTTTCTGCTACTCTATTCTGTTGAGGCATACTAGGAGCAGATAACTGGGAGAGAATCCCATTTTTTGATAAGTAACCCATAAAATCAGCAGAGAGATATTCCCCTCCTCGATCTGATCGAAGAGCCTTGATACTCTTACCTAATTGTTTTTCCACTTCCACTTGAAACTCTTTGAACTTTTCAAAAGCTTCGGACTTGCAGTGCATAAGGTATATGTAACCATATCTTGAGTAATCATCTGTGAAAGTGATGAAGTACTCATATCCTCCTTTGGCCCTAACATTAATGGGTCTGCAGACATCAGTATGCACTAATTCCAATAAATCTTCGGCCCTATTACCCTTAGCTGAAAAGGGTCTTTTAGTCATTTTACCTTCCAAACAGGACTCACAGACAGGCATTGGTTCTACCACCAATGAAGGTAAGATACCATCTTTCACTAGCCTCTCAATCCTGTTAAGGTTTATATGACCTAGCCTCAGGTGCCAAAGTTTTGTTGGATTAGATGAATGTAACTTTCTCTTTAATGATGGTCTATTAATTGTTTCAGTATCATGTATCTCATACATCGTGGGAGTTAACAAATAAAGTCCATTGGTTACCTTGCCAAAACATATGAAAGTACCTTTCCTCTTTATGACAACTTTAGTACCAAAATTAATAGAATAATCTTTATTCACCAAACTAGAAACTGAAATTAAATTCCGCCTTAAAGACGGTACATATAATGTTTCTGACAAAACCAATTTATTATTTAAAAAACATAAAGTAATGACTCCCACTGAAACAGCCTCTGCCTTAGCGTCAGATCCTAGGTTGACAATGATTTCTCCATCACTTAGCCTCCTGGTTTCCCTGAACCCCTGCAACGTATTACATATGTGATTAGTTGCCCCGGAATCCACACACCAGGATTCTGAAGTACCAGTTGCAAAACTAACTTCAGATATAAGTGACTCAATCATACCTGGGGTCTTTTTCTTAGACAGATATTCTGGACAATTCCTCTTCCATTGTACTGTCTTACCACAATGGAAACACTTTCCTTTTGTCCCTGAACCCTTAGCTTTAGCTACGCCACTAGTTAGACCATTCTCCACCTTAGGACCCTTTGGAACTGATTTCTTTTTGCCTTTTCGCCCTTTGCCTTTCGGCTTGGACTTGGCATCTGACTTTTCTGTCATCAAGGCAGTTGGTTTCTTCTTCATAATCCCTTCAGTTGCTACTAGCTGACTAGATAGCTCAGCCAGAGTCAGATTCATTTTATTCATATTATAATTGACCTTGAAATTGTTGAATGACTCTGGTAATGACTCAAGGATTATGTCAATCTACGATTCTGCATCAATCGCAGCTCCCAGTACATCTAACTCATTTAATGAGTCCATCATCTTCAACATATGTTCCTGTACTGATGTACCTTCAGCCATCTTGGTGCTAATGAGCACCCTCATGGCTGCCTGCCTAGCAGGTCTGCCTTGTTCTGCAAACATCTCCTTTAAGTTTGATATTATATCATATGCAGTCTTATAAGATTGATGTTGGTGTTGCAGCACACTAGACATGGATGCCAGAATGTAACATCGGGCCATCTCATCGTCTTTGGCCCATTTGGTGTAAAGGTCCTTTTCTACTTCTGATGCATCTAGGCCAGGCTCTTCAAGGGGGTTTTTGGTAAGGACATATTTATATCCTGAAGCTGTTAGGACAATATCCAGATTCCGTTTCCAGTTTACGTAGTTGGATCCCACCAACTTATTCTGGTTGAGGATGGTCGCAAGTGGATTGAAAGTATTCGAATTCATGCTTGTAATACTGTAGCACATAACCATACATTCAATTAATGAATTTAAATGACATTAGGGTTTAGTATTCTACCAAATTTATGTGGGAGTCCTCATAACCACAAAATTCAGAATACATCGGAATCCCAATCCTGCGAGGTATGCCTCCTTGGGGAGTGCGAATACCTCCTAGACTGGTGCGGATCAAAGTTGGTCAAAATTGGGATTAAGACTAACTATCCATTATCCCCTTCATTCATTACTAACAAGGTATCTCATACCAAATAATGTATGACTCCTGATTCGTTTCGATTTCTAAAATACATGAGGCAAATCCTTGGGGATACTACATCATTATTTTAGTTAAGTGTGACCCACCAACTAGCATTGCATGACAACCGTTGCGGGCAGCTCCTCCTTGGGGAGTGGGCTCCCACCCCGTTTCATCAACACTATCCATAGGAGATCCATATCCAGTATCCAGATAAATACAAGCCCTCCGTGGGAAATGGCCATTCTCAAAATGGCGCAAGGCTAATACTTTCCTTACAATAGACCTATGGTGGAAAACCATGGAGATTTGTATATATATATAAATGCCCCGCTCCCACTTAATATTTTAGAGTTGAGGATTTCCTTATAGGTGTAAATTCATCCCATGATACGACCAATGATTGGTTCTAAGTCAAGTTATTTTAAGGAAAGTCCAGTTTCTAAAATTAGTGTTACCAATAGATTCATCTCATGGGCCCACCAACTCTAATTAAAACTCTTTCCAAAAATTAATTTGATTTGACCAATTTTGAAATTTGCTATGTTTGGATCAGATATGGAAATATTCTAAAATAAGCATTCATCCATAAATAGAAAGTGCTATAATAAAAGACTAGTCCTCTCCTCCACATGGCCCAGGCGGAAAAGACTTCTTGGACTTCTAGATTTTCCAAAACTTTAGGATTCCTCAAACTCTTTGGGCATCTCCAAAATAGCTTTTGGTAATCTTCAAACTCCTTGATTAGCAGTCCTTTTTCTTTTTCCTTCTTTGTTTCGGACATCTCCAGAATTTATAAATTTTAAAGAATACATAAATTCCTATGTTTCTATAATGAGACTTACATGGTAATCTAATCATGGAAATAAAAGGGCTATAGGGAAATTCACGATGCCTTGCCCTTTCATGGGAAACCAAGGAAACCATGATGCCCTTTACACTTAACCACAAATAAACCAATAAGTAAAAGGAAAGAAAAAACATGTGGGCCATATGGAGAGGACATTATCACCTGCAAGTTAGTATCTCATACACAACAAAGCATCTCACAAAACCAGGTTGCCAAACCACAATGGAAAAACAAGATGCCAATAGTTTGCCACCACTATATAAGATCCCCTATGCAGCGGGGGTCCGGGGGCAGCCGATCTGGTCTCTACGGTTAGCCAACGGACCTCTACAGCCATAGTAGTCTGTTTAACTAACCGGCCTGACAAACCCAAAAATTTGGGTCCTTTTTTTCAGATTCGGCTCCTGTTGTCCCCGATCACTTCTAATGATCTCAGTATGCTTCTAATGGCATCTTACCATCCTCCTACCATGATTAAACCTTTTGTGACTTTCCAAACATGGATCTATTACAAAAGCAATCAAACCCAATAAACACTGATCCTTTCATAGCCCTTGCTCTATCCTCTTCACATCTCATGTAAAGACTAGAACAAGATTACTGATCTAACATGATTAGAGATGAGGTATGGCTCTAAAACCAATTGTTGGAAGCAGGTGGGTCTCGTAGATAGATTTTCAAAACTTTTGACCCACTTGACACAGGGATCAACTATCCATAAGACCAAAAACCCAATCCAGGATGCATTACCCTCAATCTCGTAACCATGTACAGTAAATATTCTATCTAAAAGATAGAATCGAATAGCACTAAATATCCACAATAATCTACGACATGAAAGAAGTAGATCATACCTTTGGAGATCCGCAATGCTCTAATGGAGAAGTTGCGACTCTACTTGATGATGAGAATCTTCAACACCTCTTAGCCTTCCACGCTATGACCCGAATTGGATTTCTTTTCTCAAGAAGATTGGTGGAATCTTCAGGAGAAATCCTAACTCGAAACTCCAAGGAACTAGAAGAGAGAAGGAGAGAGAAACTCGTGCAACTCTTGCACGAATAGGGTTTTGGGCGTAAGAGAGAGTCTTATTGGACGTCCAAGAGATTTTATAGACTTTTAAATCTCTTCCTTGTCTAATTGAAATAGAAGTCTTACTTCCAAAGCAATTAGCAACTTTCTCCTTTCCAAACTCTTCTTTCTAGAGTTCAAGTCGGATTAGTATTTTCCAATATCTTGGGCTAGCGTAGGGACCACTAGGGATTCCTTAGAAAGCTGGCTCCAACTGGAACACCGCGACCGCACATCTCATGTGCAATCCGGGCCCACAGTTAATTGCAAATAACACCACTATATAAATGCAATTGCACTCCAGTCTTAGGAATAAATTACAATGAAGACCCTAAACTTCCCAATTACCACAAGTAGGCCCCTCTGTCAATATCCGTGGACCAATTGGAATAAATCTGTCTCTTCCAATCTAAGTTCCACATCTTATTATCCTTGAGCCCCAATTAATCACAGTAATCATCAGTACCATCCAATTAACTCTTAATTGAGATGGGTGCGCACTTGCTAATGACAAATCCATTAATTGGCACAAAGGGATAATAGAGATAGATTCCATCTTGATCATTCAATGTTCTCACAGTTCTACTACCACATACCCCAGACACCGAGGTGTTAACCTATAGTCGGCCTCACTCATTGGTGACTCAAAGCAAATGAATAGATAGAAACTTGAGTTCATCAATGTCTCAGGATTGAGAGCCTATTCTTAGGGAATTATGAGAGCATACCTTATTATTGAGACAGAATTCCATAAGGTGCATCTCATAGTCATTCAATACATCCAATGTACCAGCACCGTGAAACAGAATCTTACATTCTGATGATCGAGACAAATCACACTATCTTATAGTAATCAAAGTGCTGCAACCTTATCAAATGAGATGCCCAGTCTCATTACTGGTTGTGAAGCTATTTAAGTATAAGATTTGTGACATATATCTCCCGCGTGTGGATCTCATCCATGCACATATATCACATCTACTATACTAATGGGACCCGGTTTAACTCATGAACCATTATGTCATATGTATTGGTCATGTGCATGAGTAGTAAAATAATATTCATCTCATGAAAGTAAAGCATGATTTTATTGATAAATAAAGAAATAATCAATTTATTACATCAACTGATGGATTGAGTCCACAAAATCTAACAGGGTACTCATCTGATCGGTCAGTCTTCAGTTCTGTCTTCAGATGACAGTATGCAGGAAATTCGATCGGTCTGTTGTGCTGTCCGACCGGTCTGAAGATCAAACACTTGGATGCTCATGTATGAGTAGTAGATCATCATCTATGATGACAATAGAGTGTTCAGTCCATCTAAAACATAAAATTACAACTCTGGAGACCCAAGTTTTGGCCATCCCATGACATTGCCAATATTACATGCCTTTCATACAGCATTATTGTAGCAAGAAATTTGGACAATAGATGTCAATTGCTACATTCAAATCGTATCGGTTTAGGATCTCACAAGTATAAAGGTAACATTGATTTTTTGTACATCCTTTCCTGTACGAACTGTTTTATGGTAAATATACTTTTTGAGATAATTTTTAGATAAATGCAAGGTGTAATGACATCCGTATAGTAATAATCCCTTTCTTCAACAAGAGGTGACTTGGCGAATCCACAAGTTAACCAAGAGACAGAGAGAGATGGCCAACTGACAAGTTAACTGTGAGAGAGAGAGAGAGAGAGAGAGAGAGAGAGAATATGGTTCCAAAAGCTGCAAAGAAAGAGCGAGAGAATATGGTTCCAAAAGCTGCAAAGACCACGGCCTGGGTGGAGTTTAAACATTGCTTTCATGTGCCACATCAGACGGGACATGGGTGGATCCATTGTTTTGTAGCTACTTGGTGCCTACAGTCTCAGCATATGGATTTTGTTAAGAGCCTTTGTTTAACAAATTTCACTGGGTACTGAATTCCAAATTGCAGGCAAAATGGTCAGTCATACTCAAATAGTTGGTGCACCATTTCCCTCTCAATCAATCAATGCGGTCATGATAACATCCTATTCCACTAATTGCACATTTGCTGGTCGTTGCATCGAATGGTTTAGACACATTTTTCTTGCACCTGTGATACAGAGCAGTGCGCAAATTCATGAATCGTCAGGGAAAGATAGAAGAATATATTGTGAAATGTTTCTGTTTGGGACCATAGAGTCTTACATCGGATTAAAATGAGCAAATGGATGTTGGATTTCAACAGACTTTCATGAAAATTCTGGGATCTACCCAAAACAAAAGTAATTTTGTCAAATGCAAAAAAAGCATTCTATATTCATCTAAAATATCAAGCAACCACATTCACTCAAGCTAGATCAAAAGTATTTTACAATAAAAATTATATAATAAATAAAGTAGATTTAATCAACTGGTAGAAACTGATAGAAAACTCATCATAATTGACATTCATGGTGATTGACTGATTTTCAATCTACTTGTGATTGTTAAAATGTGAAGAGAACTGTGCTTAGGCTAAGCAAGGGCTTATATAGTGTCAGCCCTTTAAGGACTTTAGCCCGCTCGGGCCTTGGCCACATGTCTTGAGGGTAGGGGTTTGGACAACCCTAAGCTTAATTCCTATTCTGCCCTCTACAATGTAACTATAGAGAGGAAAAGATTTGACAACTCTAAAGCCTTTTATTTTCTTTAAGCCCCATATTTTTTTCTTTAAAAGGCTTTTATTTTCTTTCTAAGCCTTTTATATGCTTTCTAGAGCCTTTTATTTTCTTTCTCCTTCGTCTCTCTCTGGCAATCAGGAAACCCTACCTTCAAGGGATGCAAGGCAGACCCACATTGGGTCCATAGGGACATTGGACCCCCTTGGATTTTAAAACATGACTACACACGTAATGGGCCACTCGCCATGCCCCCCTTCAACCCAAAATCATACATTTTGTTTTTATATAATATATTGCAAAGTATGACAACTTTGACATGATAGCTCATTGGTTTAGATGCATAATGATCATTAGGTAGGGGCATGGGTTTGAATTCCAAATCTCCAAGCATATTTAAATTATAATTTTTCAAACTAAACTCTAAATAAGATCCCCCGCCTATACAAAATATTTTTTTATTCTACAGTCTAAGTTTCAAACATTCTAAAAAATGCTTACTATATTTTCTATTTCTATTAAAAGTTTTCTTAACTAATAGTCATATGGAACAAGACTTAATGAGACACTTAATTTTTTTTATCAATTTATCCAACTCATATTTCATTCCTTGAGAAAATAATATAATATTGCTAATTATCTTAAAAATTGAAATTGCAATATACCCATTTTATGATAAAGAAAGCCTTTAAAAAAAAAAAAAACAAAAGCCCATTTTTAGGCTGATTTGAATGCTATCAATCTATCCCTCAGATGAGGGGCTAGGCAAGCCCAAACCCCCCTTTCCCTAAGAAAAAAATCTTTAAATCAGTGGTTTGAATATTTTTTTTCCAGCCCTAAAATTTGTGGTCTGACTTGGATGAGCAATAAGCAATACACTATTGCTTTTGATAATTTTCTTTTGATTTATTTTTATTTAGGCTTTTAAATTGTTCTTTATACTATTGCTTGTGTAAAAGAAGGTGTACTCCAATTAGTAACATACATGTTATCTGAAGATGTTTTATTTTCAAGGGGCAGAGAAATTTGTACCTATGTGATGGGTTTTTTTTTTCCTATGTTAAAAGAGGGATCTTGTAGTGATGTGTACTGATTCAATAATTCATGTTACAAATTTATCTAATTTGTGAAGCAGATGGTGATTATTGTTGTAGATATGAAACCACCGATGTATGCTAGTGTACGTAGCAACCAGTGTCAACAATCAACCACATAAAAAAACAAAGGATTTACATGGTTTAGCAAAAATGCCTACGTCCATGGAAAACCAGTCTCCACTAAGTTCTCCTCAAATCTGTGAATCCATAACATTGGATATTTCAGCATATGTCTAGGGTTACAAATTACATCATATATATATAATTACCACTTCCTTAGCCCCCAAGAACTCTATTCTTAAACAAACAAAAGTTCTAATCCTATTAAGAGACTACTGTTAACAAATAGGGAATTCCTAATACAATTAGGAAAACTACGTAAGATACTTAACCCAATTTGGTCTGGACCCACTTAGCCAACAATCTCCCCCTTTAGACCATAGGGAAGACGCATTGAACTCCTCACTGGAAGTTCAGCCCTGCCAACTCTAAACACAGCTCCAACTTGCCCTTTGACACAACCTTTGTCATCATGTCCGAGGGATTCTTAGTGTGAATATTTTCCAGCTTAATGAAATTCTTCTTAATCAGCTCACGAATCCAATGGTACTTGACATCAACATGCTTTATGCAACCATGATTTGTAGCATTCTCACTGAAATCCATAGCATTCTCAGTATCACAATAAATTACATACTCTTTTTGCTTCAAACCCAATTATTGAAGGAATCTCTTCAACCAAAGCATCTCTCTTTTTGCTTCGTCAGTATCAATATATTCCACTTCAACTGTAGACTGTGTTGTGTACTTTTACAACTTTGATTGCCAGGTGATAACTCCCTCTACGAAGGTAAACAAATAACCAAAATTTAACAACCAACGATCAAGATCGCCTGCAAAATCAACATTAGTAAAACCTTCCACCACTGGTTTTAAGCCTTTGAAACACAAGTACAACCTAGAAGTACCTCTTGAATACCTGAAAATCCACTTCATTGCTTTCCAATGCTCTTTCCAAGGTTAAATAGGAATCTACTCACTAAACCCATAGCATGAGTAATGTTTGGCCATGTGCAAACCATGGCATACATCAGACTCTCCACAACAAAGAAGTAAGGAACAAAAGCCATCCGTTCCTTTTCTTCACAAGCGCTTGCTTACCTTGAAGTGGCTAGCTAGAAGTATGCTAACTAGCTTAGCATTCTTCATGTTGAACCACTCGAGCACTCGTTCAACATGTTTCTCCTATGACAACCATAGCTTTTTGAAACTCCTATCACAACATATTTGCATGCCTAATATTGTACGTGTAGGACACAAGTCTTTCATGTCAAACAACTTTGACATATCCTCTTTCAACTTGCCAATCAACCAACTTGCTACCATATCCAACTATCAGTATATCATTTAGATACAAAAGAAGGATTATGAACATATCGTCAACAAATTGACAAACATAAATACAGTATCTACAGTTGTCCTTCAATACCTATGATTTAACATAAATAAATCAAACTTCTTGTACCACTATCTTAGTGCTTGCTTCAGCCCGTAGAGACTCCTTTTCAACTTACAAACCATTTGTTCTTTTCCTTCTAGCTCAAACCCCTCCGGCTGAGTCATGCAGATCTCTTCTTTTAAGTCACTATGAAGAAACACAGTCTTCATGTCCATTTGTTCAAGCTCAAGTCATACTGGCGGCTAAACCGAAGACAACTTTAATAAGAGTCATCTTCACAATGGGAGAGCAAACATCATCGAGGTCAATACCCTTGTCTGCACGAAGCCTTTTATCACTAACCGTGCTTTGTGCTTCACCAGTTTTCCATTCTCATCGTTTTTTAGTTTGAACACTCATTGGTTTTTTAGAACATTTCTATCATTAAGAAATTGCACGAACTCATAAGTTTTGTTCTTCCTCAAAGAACTCATCTCATCTTACATAGCCTTCATCCACTCTTTTTTATCATTATGAGTTATTGTTTCTAGGAAGCACCCTGCTCCCCCTCATCAATAAGCGAAATATAGTCAAATGCAGGATACTTAGTTAATGGTTGACACTCTTGAGTAGACCTCCTAACTTAAGATTCCATGGTTTCGAACCGAAGATATTACAACTCCCCCTGCTCAACACCCTCATCATCTGGTAACCCCTGTACCTCATCACGGTCCAAATCGTTTTGTCTACCTTCTCCACCTGTAGTCTGCACCAGAGAAGGAGTCGACATGAGATTACCCACTCCATCAACTATTTCAGAAGACTTATCAATCTTCTTTACATCTCGAAAGAACTGGTCTTCATGGAAAACCACATCCCTACTTCTGATAATTCTTCTCTTCTCTGGATCCCATAACCTGTAACCAAATTTATCTCCACCATAACTAAGAAAGTTGCAACTCACTGCCTTATCGACCAACTTTGAATGCCACTTCTTTGGTATATGTGCAAATGCGATACACCCAAACACCTTCAAGTATAAATATGAAGTATTTTTACCTATCCATTAGCTCTTTGGAAAATCAAAATTCAAAGGAACTGAAAGAGATTTGTTAATCAAATAACCGGGCAGTCAGAACGGCTTCACCCGAGAATGACTTAAGCAACCGTGTTAATCTAATCATGTATCTCATCTTCCCAAGAATAGTGTAGTTCATTCTCTTTGCCACACCATTATGCTACGGAGTGCTAGGAATTGCCTTTTCATGTCAAATACCATACTTCAAGCAATAACTTCTGAACTTGTTGGAGATGTACTCACCACCATTATCTGTATAGAGACACTTCAAAAGCTTACCTATTTCTCTTTCAACCATGACATGAAACAGTTGAAAAATCTAAAACACTTGATCCTTTGATTTCAATACATAACCCCAGACTTTTTGAATGCATCATCGATAAACATGACAAAGAACTTATTACCACATAATGATTCTACCTCCATAGGACTATAAACATCAGTATATACCAAATCCAACACATTATACTTAAATTTTGATGTCGAAGAGAAAGCAATCCTATGCTGTTTACCAAACAAGCAATAATCGTAAGGTGTCATGCCCCGATCCTGGGAATTGGGGTTAGGATGGCCCCACGGGGTGTGCATACGTAATCCTGTAGTAATCTGTGCATGTAATCATACACACACAAATCACTACAAGGGAGATTGCACAGGAACGTGTAGAGAAGTTCCTCCAACACATAAATTACATTCAACAGTGAACGGAAGCCTGTGTAATACATCTGTAATAATCATAAGCAATAACAACGGAATTATCATAACATTCATAAATAAGTCTGTACTTAACCATTTCTCTTTTACATGATAACAAGTAATTAAGCATGAACAAAATCTTAATGTGTAAACAGGCCTATCCAAACTTAGACACTCAGCAAGTATCCCTTTGTCGCTCTTCGTACGATGACTAACAGAAGGCGTCATCTGCATTACACTCATCTAGTCCCCGAGGTTTAGTACCTGTAACACCAAGGGTAGCACTGTTAACACGACGGTTAAGAAAGTATATAGAGATACATAAGACTATCATGCCGTATCAAATGAAGTAAGAGTATATATTAATTAAGGAAGGCAAAAATCGTACACTAGGCATGTCGTGCATGAGTAAACATGAGTAACGAACCATAAATAGATTATCATACGAACTTATTGGCAACCACGTGGTCGTATTCTCCCAAAAGAGAGCAAATCATCTAGAGGGAGCGTACGTATTCTAGGGGATCAGCCTATCTTATTGAGAAGCGCCGACAACTCCTTCAAGGACTACTGCAGCAGCGACATATCGAATCCTACCCAAACTGGTCCCGTCGAACCTAATAAGGGCGTAGTTAAGTGGTGCCGACTTAACATACCAAGATCGACTCAATTCATATCTTTTATGCATCTTGGTTATACTTGTCATAACATACATACTAGGAGTTCGGTCTGGAGATTACATTCATTCATTCATCCATATCTGATAATCAATTCATGCATACTTAGTTGAGTTACATATGTTGAGGGCATGGTTTCTTAACAATATGGATGCATTTAGATTGCGTAGGCATCAAGGATAATTACTAGCCAACCCTATGCTAGATAATCCATGATCCCGAGGGCATTCAATACGATGTATTCATAAAACATCCGGTGTCATTGTGTTACCAATCTTGGCGTTACATTGTATATACAAAGGACACCTCTTCTTATGCCAACACCCATGACGTGACATCGGGAATTCGTCCAGAAAATCAAGGGGGATGAGTGACAGCTCTACACCTATCTACCTTTCATTTGATCACCATTGGGCTAATTTGGTTAAGAAGTAGGTGTCATATCTAGAGCCCTGCAAGGTCATTGAAGGTTCCTCACATCCTATATTCACTGGGTTCTTACGGCTTAGCCATATATAAGGCTACGGCTTAGCCGAGTGGTTCAGGTTTCCCTCTTAATTCAATACGCATTTACGGCTTGGCCGTATATTGACCTATGGCTTAGCCGTGCTAAGCCTACGGCTAGGGTTACGCCTTGGGTACGGCGTGGCCGTAGCAGAGTTCACGGCATAGCCGTGTGTGAGCCGTAGATAAATTCTGGGTTGGGGCTCTCTGGAAGGTTCACCGTAGAATATCCTACGGCTTAGTCACGAGGAGGTTACGGCTTAGCCGTAGTTCATTCCACGGCTTAGCCGAGTGTCAGTCATAGTGTAATTTGGCTCTCGGGATTCTGGACCATAGAGACTTACAGCTTAGCCGTGGCTTCGCCGTAAGCTTCAGAATTTCTGAAACTGATTCTGCAGCTTGGGTTCACGTGTAGAACTCTATCATTTGGGTTCTAATGAGGGTTCTTATACTTCTAAACTCCATAACAGGTCTTACATTATTCCATATCATCAATATTGCCTAATTATACTCATTATCACCTAATTCAACATCTATGTGTGCTTATTTAAGGGGAAATGAGCTGTAAGTTAAACATTGAATGATCAATCCAAGAATCAATCAAATTAAACATACATGCAGTACCATACATACTCTAATATTTGCCTCTTAACAGTGTTAGCCTTCTCTAACTCTTTCTTGTTGTGTAGCTACAGAAAACCTCCAAAATGAGAATGGGTTGTGATTCTAAGAAAGAGATGTCCAAAGGGGAGAAGAAGAGGTTAGATGGATGCTATTGCCATTGCATGCAAGCTCCAACTCCTTGTTTCCAGCTCTAACATGAAGTGGAGATGAAGACAAGTGAATATCAAAGTGGCTTCGATGAGTACAAGAGAAAACAGAAGGAGGAAGAGACATTGGGTGCTCTTATACCAAATTTTCTACAGTTTTTGCATGCAAGCCCACGGTTTCTAGAAATTTACAGTTTAGGTCATATGGACCTCAACTAGGCCAAAATGGATCTGAATCAAGTTGAGCTCAATATGAAGGTTGACCCACGAGATGAAATGCATATAATACAACTGATGAGATGTCCATATGGTGCAAGATTAATCACAAAAAGGTCCTTGACTACCTAAGTAAAGTTCGAACCCAACTACCTATCCAACTGAAACCCACTAATAATTAAAAGCAAGGTGAATTAAGACTAATTATACATATTCATAGGAAAATCATGCTTAATTAGTGTAAATTATAATTAAGTCGGGTCAGGACCTTACATCTCACCCTACTTATGATCATTCGGTCCTCCGAATGAAATAAACTAATAGAATCGAATACTAAAACAAATCGGGGATACTTACCGAATCTATTTACTGTTGCTCCACGTGCGTTACATCGGGTTCCACTTGGTCTCCCCATATTCAAGGACACGAAACGGGTTTAGAATCATCTCACGAAGAATGTCTACTAATTTTCTTAACTTGGAATGACATTCTTCAGCTCTTGGATTTCATGTGTCGACCCCACTTCATTAATGGCGGGTACTCTTGTGTTGAAATTAACACTCGCCACTAACCAATGAAAAACATTAGTCACGACAGAAAGGCAGCCTTCTAACCTAAGCGGACATTAATCTTACCTAGGAAGTAGTAGCCTAATCACCATACGATCTAAGGTCTTTATTAATTCACTAACGATCAATAGTCATCCGCCTTATTTCACCAAACAGGCCTTTAGGTTTAAATATCCTTCAAATGCTCCACAAGTGAAATGACATCCGCATGCTTGAATAGAATTCCTCTCATACCCAACGTTTCTGTAAATGACTTTAATACATCAAAATATCATCAAATGAATTGACCACCAAGAATCTATAATGCTCCTTTCTGATTAGGACATAGCTCTAAATCACATAGCTTTAGATGCTAAATTGATATCAACGGAACCTCAATCAATTGAAATAATATCCCTTACATGTTGATTTGATTGGGCAAATCATCGATGTTGACTATGAGCGATTGTTCTTACTAGTCACATAACTCAACCTTTTTTTTTTTCAATCACCATCAAGAGAAACTTGAAATCCCATCTAAGATATGCTCTCAGTAACTCCCAAGAAATGAGTCTAGATAATAGTCTTATCAATTATGCACTCAAGGACTTTAATCAAATCTGAATCCTTAATTATCTGATTATATCTATTAGATCAATTCTAAGATTGCCTCATCACACATATCCACTAATTCATAATTTCACAGGACTTAGAAGTCGTCCTCACATCGATCTATTTGCACAAGAATTATTCCTCTCAATTAACGAACGAAACTACGATTCCGGAATTATCTCACAATTCTATGATAACATCTTGTAAGACCACAAGGAGTATAGAATTTAGGTAACTGACCTCGAACTTTGCCAACAGATAATAATCTCAAAAAAAAAATTTTTCTAGATCATTTTTCATTCAACTTAAGATAGGATATGACTTAAGGCCACAACTTGGTCAACTAGAAGTCACATCTTGACATTAGCAAAATTAGTCAATCCACAAGTGGAACACATCTAGATGTGAATGATAACTGTAATCCATAACTAATTGATGTACGAATAAGAATTCTGTCCCTTGTCTCACAAATACATTCGAAACATTGACAAATCCAATAATCCATCAAGAATTCCTAACATCCAATTTGATCTGAAGAGTTGATCTTCGAGCCTAAAGTTGAAATAACCTATCCCCAATCAATTCATGTGGATCTTATCTTGTGCCCTGAACTTAATGGAACAGCTCATCAATATAAGGCAATAATCACTTACACTCAATAACCACCGATTTAATTGCCTTGATTATTATACCTCTGAAGGTGTCAACTATATCTTAACAAATAACACCAAACGTCCTCACCGGGTCACTAGAGAGAATGATTGAAATTTCACTTGAAACTCACATACAATCGGGTCTGAGAACCTATCCTAGATAGTTAATCATATAAACTGCTTATAACATCTATAAGTAAAAGATCAGTAGAGAATGAGGGTAGTAAATAAAGATCACCTTTACTGATGCTGCCTGTCACTTGATTCTAATGAGGTTGCTCGACTGATTGCTACTTCTGGCACACTGGGGCTTCGTTGGTGGTTTTCTTCCTTGGGCATCTTGCCAACCGATGCTCTACCGAACCACAACCAAAACATGCTCCAGTCTTTCTCCAGCATCTACTCGTTTCATGGCCCTTACCACATAGATCACACATTGTTTTTCTAGAACTATGAGCCTTGGTTTTCTGTTTCTTCCGCTGCCCAGGGTGCTCTTCAGAGGGTGATGCATCCCCCTCAGACTTCTTCTTCAGAACATCCCATAAACTATCCTCTACTATTGCCAAATTCCATTGCAGTTGAGTTTGTCTTTCCATTATTGTTGCTATCTGCGTTTGCATTCCAGCTTGATTCTCACCAATCTTTGTGATTTGTCCCATCATCGTAACTAACATGCTCTGCATCATCAAGAGGGACTGATTATCCGTAGTCAAAGAAGGTCGAGGCATGTGATCTAAGTTCTTAACAGGAATGTCCTCTAAGTCATCACTCTCGGTGTTGCTCGAGGAGCCGTGACGAGTATTCTTAACTCTCGGAGTTGGGGCCATTATCTGTGAGAAACGATCATTATTTCAAATCAAGGTGTTAGAAAACATAAAACATCATATGCATCCTATACAACCCAGATCCCAACATACCTATCGTATCCTCACCACGTTTCCTAGGTTCCTAAATCTTTTATTCCAGACTTATTTATGCCACACCAACAGCCTTTTGATTGTATATTTTCCAAGATCCATGCTCTGATACCATTACTTACGTATTTCACGCCCCGATCCCGGGAATTGGGGTTAGGATGGCCCCACGGGGTGTGCATACGTAATCCCGTAGTAATCTGTGCATGTAATCATACACACAAATCACTACAAAGGAGATTGCACAGGAACGTGTAGAGAAGTTCCTCCAACAAGTAAATTACATTCAACAGTGAATGGAAGCCTGTGTAATACATCTGTAATAATCATAAGCAATAACAACGGAATTATCATAACATTCATAAATAAGTCTGTACTTAACCATTTCTCTTTTACATGATAACAAGTAATTAAGCATGAACAAAATCTTAATGTGTAAACAAGCCTATCCAAACTTAGACACTTAGCAAGTATCCCTTTATCGCTCTTTGTACGATGATTAACAGAAGGCGTCATCTGCATTACACTCATCTAGTCCCCGAGGTTTAGTACCTGTAACACCAAGGGTAACACTGTTAACATGACGGTTAAGCAAGTATATAGAGATACATAAGACTATCATGCCGTATCAAATGAAGTAAGAGTATATATTAATTAAGGAAGGCAAAAATCGTACACTAGGCATGTCGTGCATGCGTAAACCTGAGTAATGAATCATAAACAGATTATCATACAAACTTATTGGCAACCACGTGGTCGTATTCTCCCAAGAGAGAGCAAATCATCTAGAGGGAGCGTGCGTATTCTAGGGGATCAGCCTAGCTTATTGAGAAGCGCCGATAACTCCTCCAAGGACTACTGTAGCAGCGACATATCGTATCATACCCAAACTAGTCCCGTCGAACCTAATAAGGGCGTAGTTAAGTGGTGCTGACTTAACGTACCAAGACCGACTCAATTCATATCTTTTATGCATCTTGGTTGTACTTGTCATAACATACATACTAGGAGTTCGGTCTGGAGATTACATTCATTCATTCATCCATATCTGATAATCAATTCATGCATACTTAATTGAGTTACATATGTTGAGGGCATGGTTTCTTAACAATATGGATGCATTTAGATTGTATAGGCATCAAAGATAATTACTAGCCAACCCTATGCTAGATAATCCGTGATCCTAAGGGCATTCAATACGATGTATTCATAAAACGTCCGGTGTCATTGTGTTACCAATCTTGGCGTTACATTGTATATACAAAGGACACTTCTTCTTATGCCAACACCCATGACGTGACATCGGGAGTTCGTTCGGAAAATCAAGGGGGATGAGTGACAGCTTTACACTTGTCCACCTTTCATTTGATCACCATTGGGCTAATTTGGTTAGGAAGTAGGTGCCATATCTAGGGCCCTACAAGGTCATTAAAGGTTCCTCACATCCTATATTCACTGGGTTCTTACGGCTTAGCCGTATACAAGGCTACGGCTTATCCGAGTGGTTCAGGTTTCCCTCTTAATTCAATACGCATTTACGGCTTGGCCGTATATTGACCTACGGCTTAGCCGTGCTAAGCCTACGGCTAGGGTTACGCCTTGGGTACGACGTGGCCGTAGCAGAGTTCACGGCGTAACCGTGTGTGAGCCGTGGATAAATTCTGGGTTGGGGCTCTCTGGAAGGTTCACCGTAGAATATCCTACGGCTTAGTCATGAGGAGGTTACGGCTTAGCCGTAGTTCATTCCACGGCTTAACCGAGTGTCAGTCATAGTGTAATTTGGCTCTCGGGATTCTGGACCGTAGAAACTTACGGCTTAGCCGTGGCTTCGCCGTAAGCTTCAAAATTTTTGAAACTGATTCTGCAGCTCGGGTTCACGTGCAGAACTCTATCATTTGGGTTCCAATGAGGGTTCTTATACTTCTAAACTCCATAATAGGTTTTACATTATTCCATATCATCAATATTGCCTAATTATACTCATTATCACCTAATTCAACATCTATGTGTGCTTATTTAAGGGGAAATGAGCTGTAAGTTAAACATTGAATGATCAATCCAAGAATCAATCAAATTAAACATACATGCAACACCATACATACTCTAATATTTGCCTCTTAACAGTGTTAGCCTTCTCGAACTCTTTCTTGTTGTGTAGCTACAGAAAACCTCCAAAATGAGAATGGGTTGTGATTCTAAGAAAGAGATGTCCAAAGGGGAGAAGAAGAGGTTAGATGGATGCTATTCCCATTGCATGCAAGCTCCAACTCCTTGTTTCCAGCTCTAACATGAAGTGGAGATGAAGACAAGTGAATATCAAAGTGGCTTCGATGAGTACAGGAGAAAACAGAGGGAGGAAGAGACGTTGGGTGCTCTTATACCAAATTTTCTACAGCTTTTGCATGTAAGCCCACGGTTTCTAGAAATTTACAGTTTAGGTCATATGGACCTCAACTAGGCCAAAATGGATCCAAATCAAGTTGAGCTCAATATGAAGGTTGACCCACGAGATGAAATGCATATAATGCAACTGATGAGATGTCCATATGGTGCAAGATTAATTACGAAAAGATCCTTGACTACCTAAGTAAAGTTCGAACCCAACTACCTATCCAACTGAAACCCACTAATAATTAAAAGCAAGGTGAATTAAGACTAATTATACATATTCATAGGAAAATCATGCCTAATTAGTATAAATTATAATTAAGTCGGGTCGGGACCTTACATAAGGGTTAAGAGATGTACCTTCGGAGTAAGGAATTAAATCCTTCTTTGCAAACATTTGCAATCCTATCTTACTCAGATGACTAATCTTTTATGCCACAAATTCAAAGAGGAATTGTCTTGAACAGCATTTAATACACCTTTGCACAGTTTCACATATGTTTTGTAAAGCGTATTACCAGCTTACCCTCTTGCAATAACAAGAAACCTTCTAGCGAGTTTCATCTGTCATTTCCGAAGTTATTTTCATAACCTGTAAGATCCAATGCAATTCCAGAAATAAGATTTAACCGTAGATCAGGAACATGTCGCATATCTTCCAGCATCATTGTGAAACCAACATTGGTTTGAATGCAAACATCACCGATACCAACAATCTCTGAACGACTCATATTGCCTATCTTTATAATACCAAAGTCACCTACTTTATACATCGTGAACATCATCCTACATGGAATGGCATGGTAGGATGTTGCTGTGTCAACAACCCACTCAACTTAATCATCTGCAACACTCAAACACTCGTCATCATCGTCAGCGAACACCACTACTTCCTGTCCTAAAATAACTATAATGTTTTTATTGTCATTCTTCTTGTCATTGTTGGCTCATTTTGGTTCTTACAAGGCAAAGTAATTTTTCCTGATATGGCCCATCTTCCAACAGAAAAAGCATTTCACAGACTATTTCCCGTTCTGTGATCCACCTCTAGACTTGCCATGACCTCCCTTTGTGATGCAAGCCGATCTCAAGTCCGGCCCAGATCATAGGCCCACAGGCCATCCAATTAATCCTTAACATTCTCAAGGATCCTTATTCTTAAATATCTGCTTCCTATTTTATTTTTAGTAGGTTATGTTTGTTTAGAATTAGTCCATCTATTTTAGAAACAATCACTCCAATATAAGGAGGAGTTCTTTATTGTAATAGACATGCTTTTATTAACTAAATTCAGTTTATTGAGAATTTTCTCTTTGATATTGTGAGTTGTGTTATGCCCTAGGCTTGAATCCCTCTTTGGATTCGAACAATCCCTTGAGAGATTGTTCTACACCGGATCCACGAACCTAGGCTGCGCCAAATTGGTATCAGAGACCAGATCCAGTTGCCGGAAGCCTCTGTCTTTCCCAGAATACGTCATCCACCGCTCACCGGTAATCTTCTCCACCACCGAAGAACCTTGGTCGACCCTGCCTGACTTACAGATCCATAACACGCAGACCCATCTGCTGCCAGGCATACTTTTGATACTTTAAAACCCTAAAATTCCATTCTTGATCACCCACGACAGATCCCAGACGATCCCAAACCTCTTCCACTTACCGGACACCCTAGAACCCACACCCTATCCACCGACACCATCACTGACCTAGCAGCAACTACCCAACGCCCTCTTCCATTATTTTTGACACTATCACTAGCCCTAATTCACCACCAAGGCCCTACACCCTGATATTTTCCTCAAACCCACTTTTTGGCCAAACTGCTCCTTCCTAACCCAGAGTGAAAAAAAAACAGAGAGCAGCCGGAGAGAGAGAGCACAGAGAGAAGAAGCAGATAGCAGTGAGAAGAGAAAAAAGAGGAAAGACAACGTACCTGGCACCGATGGCTTCCATTGTCGTCGGCTTCCAACTACTTCGTCGTAACCGTCAAAAGCAGCGGCAAGACGCACTTCGACATTTGCCACGGCCTCCATCGCACCATCACTACTCCATTGCAACGTGCACCCGCTGACCGTCACCTCATCCAATCGATTTTCATCGCCAAGCTCCAGCCCTTTTCCAATCTTTTTCTCCTTGCAGCAGATAAGTTCTTCTTCTGCTCTCTTTATTTCTTTTCTCTACACGATACCCGAAACAAAGGAAGAGGGAGAAACGAGCACATGTAACCCGACTCGAGTTGTGTCCATTGATTTGTAAACAGACCTAAGTTGGTCCGACCCATCACAAGTCCAACCCGACCCGACCCACCTTCTTTGTCCTTAAAAAAAAAAAAACCCAGCAATCATGCCTAGAAAAGGTGATGATCTCCAGCATTGAATGACCGACCGGCAGAGGGATGAAACCATCCTTAAACTAAGTCAAGAATTAAAAGATGTCACGGGACATCTCAAAATTGCAGAAACTGCCATTGCTGAGCTTCAGCAAAGGCAATTTATCAGTCAAGAAGGATCATCCAATGTATCTATAGTGTACACGCCTATCCAGCCAGGTAAACCTGAAAATCAAGAATCCATTCATGATTTTGTGTAGCGCTTTCTGGCTGAACAAGATTATCAAGCTCCCCCTGTTACACCCCCACCTGATGAGATCACCAGGAAAGTCAAAATTGAAATTGTTGACTTTAGTGGTGATGCGAGCCCAAAAATTTTTGTTGATTGGCATAATTCTTTGGAGGATTTTTTTGCTTAGTATGTTATAAATGATGCACAGCGGATAGCCTTACCAAGGTTAAATTTAAGGGTCCTGCTCGCATTTGGTTGTATGGCATTGAAAATAATGAGCTTGCAGTGGGCCAGCCAATTCTTCGGTGGAATATCATGAAAGAAAAACTCAAAGGCAATTTTCTTCCTTCGGATTATATGGATACACTCCACCAAGAGTATTTAAGTCTCCAGCAGGGCACCATAACTGTGGAAGAATATACCAACAAGTTTCGCGAATACATTGTTCGCTGTAACTTGAAGACCGATGATCGTCTGACTATCACCAGATACAGAGATAATCTGCGTGCCGATATCAGACGAGAGATGGCGATGTTTGATTATGCCACAGTGGATGAAATATTCAATAAAGCCCAAAAAGCCCAACATGAAATTCAATTGTGAAAGTGCAATGCTTTTTAAGCCGGGGAGTCTTCCACAAAAAGAGGTCCTGACCCTACCTATAATCGTAATCAAGCACCAGTTTATAGGCCTCCTCCTCAGCATCCAATTCAGCAAACCCCTCAGAATCCTTGGCCAGGTATGCAACAAAGGCAAATGAATCCCTAACAGAATCAGAGGTTTCCACAGAACCAAAATGATAATCGTGCTTATGGAAGAACAAACAAAAGAGATATTGTTTGTCATGCCTGCAAGCAATGAGACATTATGCCAATGAATGCCCTCATCGAAATCTGGACACCTCCAAGGAGCCTGATAATGATGTTGAGCAAGATGATCATGTTGAATCAGGGCAAGTTGACACAGATCCTCCTTATGAAGATCAAGCAGATAGATAGATTATGCAGACGCTGACGATGGCATTTCACTTCTTTTCCTAGATCGTCGTTTGCTATTAGCAGATGCAAAAAAGGAAGAAGATTGGAATCATGCTTCTATTTTTTGGTCTCGTGTCAGTTGTATGGGCAAATCATATAATATGATTATTGATAGTGGCAGTGCTATGAATGTTATTTATCAAGAAGCAGTTGATAAGCTTAAACTTCCCACAGTCAAGCATCCAAGGCCATATAAAGTTACATGGGTTGATAACTATTCTATTCCTATTCGTCAGCAATACTTTGTTCCTTTTAAGATTGGCAACTATGAGGACACTCTTCTATGTGACGTCATCCCAATGAACGTTACACATATCCTTTTTGGAAGACCATGGCTACAAAAATTTAAAGTTATCACAGATCATGAGCATAATACCTATACTTTCAAATGGAAAGATAGAAGAATCATGTTGCATCCTTTGTAGACTCTATCGTCCTCATCTTCATCTTCTCCTATCACCGCATCTTCTCCTACATCGCATATTTTAACCATGCGAAGATTTGAAGTTGAAAGCAAAGAGTAAGGTGTCATGTATGCCTTAGTTACTAAACAAGTTGTTGATGATTATCATGCCATTCCTTAGGAAGTAAAGCCATTATTGGACAAATTTATTGATTTAATTCCTGATGAGTTACCCAAAGAACTACCTCCACTAAGAAACATTCAGCATGTTATTGATCTTGTTCAAGGAGCTTCCTTACCTAACTTCCTGCTTATCAGATGAGTCCAGCAGAACATGCAGAGTTAAAAAGGCAAGTTGATGATCTACTTCAGAAAGGCTATATAAGGGAAAGTCTCAGTCCATATAGTGTTCCAGCACTTCTCACTCCAAAGAAGGATGGAAGCTGGCGAATATGTGTGGACAGCCGTGCAATTAACAAAATCACTGTAAAATATCGCTTCCCTATCCCTCGATTGGATGATATGTTAGATATGATGACTGGTGCATGCATATTTTCAAAAATTGATTTGCGAAGCGGTTATCATCAAATTCGCATAAGACCAAGAGATGAATGGAAAACAGCCTTCAAAACAAAGGATGGTCTCCTTGAATGGATGATTATGCCTTTTGGTTTAACTAATGCTCCTAGTAACTTTATACGGGTTATGACGCAGTTATTGCAGCCTTATATTGGAAATTTTGTTGTCGTCTACTTCGACGATATTCTTATTTATAGCAAGTCAAAAGAAGATCAACTTCAGCATTTAGATAAGGTATACCAACTTCTCCACCGGGAGCATTTCTATAGTAATCTCAAGAAATGCACCTTCATGAGTAATTCTATTATTTTCTTGGGATATGTAGTATCTGCACAAGGTATTAAGATGGAACCTGCAAAAGTGAGTGTTATTCTTGATTGGCCAATTCCTACCACCCTTACTGAAGTTCGCAGTTTTCATGGTCTCGCCAATTTCTACAAAAGGTTTATTAGAAACTTCAGTACTATTATGGCTTCTATTACTGACTATATGTAGAAAGGTGAATTTAAGTGGACCAATGCAACTACTAGGGCTTTTGAAAAGATCAAGCAAAAGATTACTGAAGCACCCGTTCTACAAGTTCCTGATTTTAACAAGTTATTTGGAATTGCTTGTGATTCCTCGAATGTTGGCATTGGCGGTGTCCTTAGCCAGGAAAGACATCCAATTGCATTCTTCAATAAGAAACTTTCTGATGCCAAGCGAAAGTATATTGCATATGATTTGGAATTCTATGCTCTTGTCCAAACACTTCATCATTGGAGACATTATTTGATTGCTAATGAGTTTGTGCTTTATTCTAATAATGATGCTCTACAACATTTACACTCTCAGCAGAAGATCAGCGCTAATCGTACTAAATGGAGTGCATATATACAAGAGTTTAAATTTAGCATTCGTCATAAAGCTCGAAAGGATAACCGGATTGCAGATGCATTAAGCTGGAGGAAACGTCTTTTAACTGCCATGTTTGTTAATGTACCTGGTTTTGAACAAATTAAACAAGATTATGCAGCTGACAAAGATTTTGGTTCTATTTATGCGGATCTCCTTAATGGTGATCATATTCAGCATCCTCATTATAGTCTTCATGATAGTTTCTTATTCAAAGATACGAAACTCTGTCTTCCAGCCACTTCTATTCGTGAATATGTTGTGCGAGAGTTGCATGCAAGCGGATGTAGTGGACATTTGGGTTGCGATAAAACTCTTGCTCTTGTCAGCGACGTATTATTGGCCTCGCATGAAGACGAACGTGATACATATTTGTGAAAGATGCCAAACATGCCTGATTGCCAAAAGAAACAAGAAGAACACTGGATTATATCAGCCTTTGCCTGTTCCATACACTCCTTGGGAAGACATTAGCATGAATTTTGTGCTAGGTTTACCCACGACTGCCCGAAAGGTTGATTCCACCTTCATTGTTGTTGACCGTTTTTCAAATATGACACATTTTATTCCTTGTACTGTAACTGCTGATGCTTATAAGGTGGCTAAATTATTCTTCAAAGAACTTGTTCGGCTACATGGGCTTCCAAAGACTTTCTTTCCGACTGAGATACGAAGTTTATGAGCTACTTCTGGAGGACATTATAGATGTTGTCTAACAGCAAGTTTAATTTCTCCACTACTTATCATCCTCAATCTGATGGACAAACAGAAGTGGTCAACAGAAGTCTTGGCCAATTGTTACATTGCCTTGTACGTGACCGTATCTCAAATTGGGATCAAGTGCTACCTACGGCAGAATTTGCTTACAATTATTCTGTCAACCGATCAACTGGAATTTCACCATTTAAAGCTGTTACAGGAGTCTGTCCACGACTCCCTGTTGATCTTGTCTCGTTACCAGTTGATGCTAGAGTTAGTGCAGATGCTGAATATTTCTTCCAACACATGTAGCAAGTCTACAATGAAGTACGTCACCATATATCTGCCAGTAATGATGTTTACAAGCAGCAAGTTGACAAGCATCGTCGTTTTGTTGAATTTAATGAAGGTGATATGGTTATGTTGTGTAACCGGCTTGAAAGCTTGCCACCTGGAGCTAATAAGAAGTTACACCCTCGTAACTCAGGTCCTTTCAAGATTCTCCAGAAGATTAATCCTAACGCCTATATTCTTGATATTCCTCCTAATTTAGGCATCAGTTCTTGTCGAGGATCTTACTTACTATCGTGGCCATGATAATGACGGAGATACTGAAGAGCAACTTATTTCTTTACTAGATAATTCTGTTGGAAGTAGGTGGGTCTCGTGGATAGATGTTCAAAACTTTTGACCCACTTGACACAAGGATCAACTATCTATAAGACCAAAAACCCAATTCAGGATGCATTACCCTCAATCTCGTAACCATGTACAGTAAATATTCTATCTAAAAAACAGAATCAAATAGCACTAAGCATCCATAATAATCTACGACATGCAAGAAGAAGATCATACCTTTGGAGATTCGTAGTGCTTTAATGGAGAAGTTGCCACTCTATTGATGATGAGAATCTTCAACACCTCTTAACCTTCCACGCTATGACCCGAATTGGATTTCTTTTCTCAAGAAGATTGGTGGAATCTCCAGGAGAAATCCCAACTTGAAACTCCAAGGAATTAGAAGAGAGAAGGAGAGAGAAACTCGTGCAACTCTTGCACAAAACGGGGTTTTGGGCATGAGAGAGAGTCTTATTGGACGTCCAAGAGATTTATATATATTTTTAAATCTCTTCCTTGCTTAACTGAAACAGAAGTCTTACTTCCAAAGCAATTAGCAACTTTCTCCTTTCTAATCCCTTCTTTTTAGAGTTCAAGTCGGATTAGTATTTTCCAATAACTTGGGCTAGCGTGGGAACCACTAGGAATTCCTTAGAAAGCTGGCTCCAACTGGAACACCACGACCCCACATCTCATGTGCAATCCGGGCCCACAGTTAATTGCAAATAACACCACTATATAAACGCAATTGCACTCCAGTCTTAGGAATAAATTACAATGAAGACCCTAAACTTCCCAATTACCACAAGTAAGCCCCTCTATCAATATCCGTGGATCAATTAGAATAAATCTGTCTCTTCCAATATAAGTTCCACATCTTGTTATCCTTGAGCCCCAATTAATCATAGTAATCATCAGTACCATTCAATTAACTCTTAATTGAGATGGGTGCGCACTTACTAATGACAAATCCATTAATTGACACAAAGGGATAATAGAGATAGATTCCATCTTGATCATTCAACGTTCCCACAGTTCTACTACCACTTACCCAAGACACCGAGGTGTTAACCTACAGTCGGCCTCACTCATTGGTGACGCAAAGCAAATGAATAGATAGAAACTTGAGTTCATCAATGTCTCAGAATTGAGAGCCCATTGCTAGGAAATTATGAGAGCAGACCTTATTATTGAGACAAAATTCTATAAGGTGTATCTCATGGTCCTTCAATACATCCAATGTACTAGCACCGTGATCCAGAATCTTACATTCTGATGATCAAGACAAATCACACTATCTCATAGTGATCAAAGTGCTGCAACCTTATCAAATGAGATGCCCAGTCTCATTACTGGTTGTGAAGCTATTTAAGTATAAGATTTGTGACATATATCTCCCGCGTGTGAATCTCATCTGTGCACATATATCACATCTAATATACTAATGGGACCCGGTTCAACTCATGAACCATTATGTCATATGTGTTGGTCATGTGCATGAAGTAGTAAAATAACATTCATCTTACGAAAGTAAAGCATGATTTTATTGATAAATAAAGAAATTAATCAATTTATTACATCAACTGATGGATTGAGTCCACAAAATCTAACAAATTCCCCACCTATTGATGAAATTGTTGATGTCCTTAATGATCAAATTGTTTCTACACATTAAGGAGGTTATTAGAAGTTTTTTGTACGGTGGCAAAATCATCCTCTCCCGATGCTACGTGGATTACAGCTACTGACTTCCAGCACATCAATCCTGATCTTTATGAGAAATATTAAGCGCTCAACTCGCCGAAGTCAAGTTTTTCCAAGCCGAGGAGAGTTGATGCAGGCCTATCCCAAGTCCGGCCCAGATCACAGACCCGCAGGCCATCCGATTAATCCTTGACATTCTCAAGGATCCCTATTCTTAATTATCTGCATCCTAGTTAACTTTTTGTAGGTTATGTTTGTTTAGAATTAGTCCTTCTATTTTAGAAACAATCACTCCAATATAAGGAGGAGTTCTTCATTGTAATAGACATGCTTTTATTAAGTAAATTCAGTTTATTGAGAATTTTCTCTTTGATATCGTGAGTTGTGTTGTGCCCTAAGCTCGAATCCCTCTTTGGATTCGAACAATCCCTCAAAAGATTGTTCTACACCGAATCCACGATCCGGGGCTGCGCCACTTTAATCCTCTAGTCTTACTCTTCCCCCTGTTCTCAATAACAAAGGCATGTGCATTATCTGTCCTTATAGTTTTCCTTCTAGTTTCTTCATTCTATAAATTACTAGCAACTTCACCCATACACAACACAACATCTAGCGTAGAGTTGCTCACGGAAATAACCAATGGCTCCCATGTATCTGGCAAAGAATTCAAAAGCAACAAAGCTTGCTTCTCATCAACAAAGACCATCTTCATTGTGGTTAACTAATTTACCACACTTTGGGACTTATTGATGTAATCTTCGATATGACCACCATCCTTAAATCTCATATTTACAAGCTTTTAGATCAAAGAGGTTTTGTTTACTATGGTCCTTTTATCTCATATTTACAAGATTTTTTATCAAAGAACTTGTTTACTATGGTCCTTTTATCATACTTTGCTTCTAACATTTTCCAAAGAGTATGCGCATTTGTTTCATTAGATACGTGGTGAAATATGGTGTTATCAACCCACTATCTGATATAACCAATCGTCTTCCTATACATCTTGTTCCAATCTGCATCTTCCATATCTTTTGATTTGGAATTATCCCCCCTTATGGGATCAAAGAGGTCTTTACAATATAGGATGTCCTCTATCTTCGATTTTTAAATCAACGAATTGGAATGGTTGAACTTAACCATGGTAGTATTTACAGTGTTGTTCTCCATCTCAATTAAGTAAATATGAAAAACAAACAACTAACACTTACTTCAACTCCTATACCACACTGTAATCTCATCACCAAGAGCATGCTGGAAGAAACGGAAATGAAATTCGACCCCGGATGATTCCGATATCACAAAAACAGTATTCTATGCTCTGATTTAGTCAAACTCTCTCGTTGACCATCAAACTGTCAATCTTCTTCCACAAACGATAGATCTGCTTAAAACGAGTCTGTAGAGGCAAACGGATCTCCAATCAGACTTCGGATGATCAAAATATCGCATAAACAAACTATGCCGTCGATCCAGCCAAACAAGCAGTTGACAGTACGACCTGCTGACATGGGCTGACATCAGCACTAAATACTGTTAGGGGTTGGGCTCTGCAAACTGGTTTAGGTCAACCCAAACTGCAACCTAGGTGAGCTGGACTGCGTGTTGCCTAACGGGTCAGTCTTACCTGACCTGTCGCCAACCTGGGCAGAGGAAGCCCAGGTCGTTGTCTTTTTGCCTTTTCGGTTTCTGTAACCAGAAATCTACACTCCCCCTTTTGACTCGAGTCCAGTGAGAGAGCAACGAACTACAGCGAGTCGGCCGTTAGCGGAGAAGTGACTCCGGCCATGCACATCGGCGACGATGGAGGCGGCGGTTGCAGCAGCGTAGCGGGGGGGCAGAAAGCAAGCGGATCTGATAACCCTTCTTCTCGAACTCCGGCGACGAGCAAATAGGGCTCAATCCGGCTAAGAACAGTCTTCTCCAGTAAAGCCTAGCAACAAAAGCCCTTTTTCGGTCTTCTACTCCTATCCCAATCAGTAAGCCCGACAACCGAAATCCTCTTTCTTTTCCTCCGATTTGCAAAACGCAAAACTGTGGCGCAATCAGATTAAGAAATCTGATCTGCTCTAGAAATCTGAATCGCCGACACACGAATCAACTCCTACAGCCTACAACTAAGCCCCGGAAAGCCCTGGGGAATCCCCTCCAGGTTAGCTCTTATACCACTTGTCGTGAATATGACACCACAGTTTTGATTGTGTGTACTTGAACAACTAAAATTAATAATCAACGACACAAAAATAAATATATTTATATCTACAAAAAATTAATTTTCACTAAATTCTAATCAAGTTTGTAACCTTCAACATATGTCTAAGGTCATATATTGCATCATATATATAATCACCACTTCCTTAACTTTATTCTTAAGAATTAAAGAAGGATTAAGGAAGTGGTGATTTTATATATAGGGGTTTGGATCATAATGAATGCCTAAATTTGGTGAACAACCTAAGTACACGACCAAAACTAAGGCTGGCTAAAGGTACCGGCCAGGTCAATATGGGTCACGTTGGCAAGATATATCTGCGGGTTGAAGACTAACAAAGTACCCAACCCAATTTAAAAAATTAACATGCATTACTAGTTATATATGGGTCATCCTATTTAACCCAACCCAACCCAACCCAACTGGTTGAAGTGTAGCCTAAACCCAACACATACCAAATATTAAGGCTATCTTTGGTTTAGTGACGGGTCAAAAGGAACTCCATAAGCGTGCCTTATTCCATATAAAACATACTATTCTAAATATTAAAATATTAAACCACCAAATGATTTATATGGACTTGATCTCAGCCGTAACCAACCCACTTTAATAGGTTAGGATGTTGGGTGGGCTATTTAGGTTGAGCTGGTTGACCCTAATCTGACCTATTTTTATTGTAGGTTAGGTTTTTTGCACCTATGACCAACCAGTGTATATATTATTGTAGATGCAGTTATATGGGTCATACGGTCTAAGTCTAAATTTGCCAACCTAACCCAAACCCAGCCCATCATATTCGGGCATGCCCCATGTACAAAAGTGCCCACAACATGACTGGCCTAAGATTTCATTTGCAAAATCAACAGATTATAATACAGTGACAATTATTCTTCACTAGATCACAATATAAATATGGCCCAACTAAGATAAATCCACTCATAATCAACAACAATAATGAAAAGGCTATTGATGTAACCTTCACATATACTTTACAAGTTGTAAACATTGGTGCTTCACATCATATCACAAAACAGGAAAATTTCTTAGTGGGTAAACATTTTTCTTGGCTAGAAACTACGTGGGTAAACTTATCACCATCCAATCCAATCTAGATAGAGACAAGGTAAATGCCCATCCGATTCCTTCCCATCCTCTCCTAAACCCCCTTAACCCTTTTACTTGTCTTTCCATGAAATAGGCTCCAAAGAAAACAAAAATGCAAGAAAAAAAATATCAATAGACTCAAGAAAGCACACCACATTTCTTGAAGATTCTAGATGTGAATTTGATGTTTTTCTACCCATGCCAACCCACGCCCATATCATAAACATGTAGCATGCTTGTAATAAATGGATTGGATGACTTTTTCTTTATCACCGACCAACAACCAAGCATGCATAACATAGCACAAAATGTAATGCCCCCCATGTGCAAAAAAAAAGCTCAATAATGCAACTTTACCCCTCTCTTTCTCCCACTCCTCCCAGCAGAATCGGATTCCACGGAAAGCGAGAGAAAACGAAGCTTGCCATGGAAAATATGATTACAAATCATGAGACTGAAGTGAAAGCTTACATCAGGAAAACATGCGCATCAAATCTATTGATTAAAATATGCCGTTTCCCATTATTCCACCAAAATGAAGGAAAAATTAAAAACCCCCACAATGTTTCACAGAAATTACACATCAGTCCCTACACAGCAAAGCCCGCGGCCGGCTACTAGTCGTTGTATTCTTCGTTGGCAGGCCGAGTGGCATTTTCGAGAATTCCTCCATTTCCAAGCCCTTTTCGGCAGATCTGCTAGAATTTTTTACCGTTCCTAGACAAAACAGAGGAGGACGAGGAGGAGAGAGGCGGCAAAAGGCTTCAAGACAGCAGCGCCGGATAAGTAGGCGGAGGGCGGCGGAGAGTTGTAGAAGTAGAAGGGGAAGTAGGGGAAGATCGGGTTCGGTGGCGGCGGCGCCGGGAAGTTTGAGGATGGGAAGGGGGTGCCGGTGGAGGGACGTTTTGGTGGAGCGAAGTAGGGCGGGTAGGGGACGAACGACGACGGAGGAGGCGGAGGTGGGTAGATGATCCCGGCGGGAGGCAGCGGCGGTGGCGGGCACAATGGGGATGGGTTGGCGGGGGGCGGCGGAGATGGGGTGGGGGGAGGCGGAGATGGTGGTGGTGGGGAGAGGAGAGGGTTGCAGGGGTTGTCGCAGGAGGCGCACATTGTACAGGCTACGCCAATGGGTGGAGATGAGGAGTACGGTACGTCGTCCTTGATTGTTGCATGGGAAAAAGCTGTTTGGAAAGGGAAGAGGAATGCAAGTAGAGGGAAAACTAAAATTACAGCCATTAGAGATAGAGAGAGAGAGAGAGAGAGAGAGAGAGAGAAATGGGTGGAGAGTGGAGAGCAGTAGCAGTATATGAGATAATGGGTCGGTGTTTGTGTGTGTTTGTGGAGAGTGGAGAGCAGTTATCTTTTGTTCTACTTTTACTGGGAACTTTTAAAATGGCTTTTTGAAATAATGGTGGAACTGTTTGTCGTTAAAAGGTGAGATTGTAAGAAAAGAAAAGAGGAAGATGAGAGAGAAGGCTTTCTGTCTACGACTGTGCGGAAGATGGCCTACATCCGCTGTATCATCACACACACGAGAGAGACACTTAATTCTAAAGCACCCATCTTGGCAGAAGCACATTGCGATGGACACTTGCCAATAGTTGAGGCAGTTGGACGCATTTGTTCATCTATGGATGACATGTGGCATCATCTGAAACACAAATGACAGGATTTCCTTTCACATTTGGGTTAGATTTATCTAAGCATTAAACATTAAATGGATTCAACTCATTTTGTTATTGCATGTGTAAGGTTGTGTAATGTTCACTAATTCTTGGGTTGGATAAAATTGAAATTCAATTGAGTTGTAATTTTTTATTATTAAATAAATTATAGTATGTGTCTAATTGCGGAACTGAAGTTTAAAGATTTGAAGAATTTGAAGACATGAAGTTGCAACTATACCACGCCCAATCGATCGGCTCCATCCGATCAATCGAATAAAACGAACATCTCAATTAAATAGGCCTGGCTAAGAAAAGCCCTAAAAAGAACTTTAAATCGATCAATTAGTAGGTTGCTAGATCGATTGGACTTAATCGTGGCTCCTAGCATAATACACTACCCAATCAATCGAGCACTTGCAATATCATTTGATCGAGCAAGCAGCAAATTCAAAACCGCATTTTCAAATTTGTTTCCTGTTTGAACTGTACTTCTTAAATTTTCAAGGATTGAAACCCTATATGCATTCCATGAACCTAGTGTTAGATTTTGTGGACTCAATCCATCAGTTGATGTAATAAATTGATTAATTTCTTTATTTATCAATAAAATCATGCTTTGCTTTCATGAGATGAGTGTTATTTTACTAATTCATGCACATGACCACTACATATGACATAATGGTTCATGAGTTGAACCAGGTCCCATTAGTATATTAGATGTGATATATGTACATGGATGAGATCCACACGCGGGAGATATATGTCACAAATCTTACACTTAAAATAGCTTCACAACCAGTAATGAGACTGGGCATCTCATTTGATAAGGTTGCAGTACTTTGATCACTATGAAATAGTGTAATTTGTCTCAATCATCAGAATGTAAGATTCTGGATCATGGTGCTGGTACATTGGATGTATTAAAGGACCATGAGATGCACCTTATGGAATTCCGTCTCAATAATAAGGTATGCTCTCATAATTCCCTAGCAATAGGCTCTCAATCCTGAGACATTGACGAACTCAAGTTTCTATCTATTCATTTGCTTTGAGTCACCAATGAGTGAGGCCGACTATAGGTTAACACCTCGGTGTCTTGGGTATATGGTAGTAGAACTGTGGGAACGTTGAATGATCAAGATGGAATCTATCTCTATTATCCTCTTGTGCCAATTAATGGATTTGTCATTAGTAAGTGCGCACCCATCTCAATTAAGAGTTAATTGGATAGTACTGATGATTACTGTGATTAATTGGGGCTCAAGGATAATAAGATGTGGAACTTAGATTGGAAGAGACGGATTTATTCCAATTGATCCACGGATATTGATAGAGGGGCCTACCTGTGGTAATTGGGAAGTTTAGGGTTTTCATTGTAATTTATTCCTAAGACTGGAGTGCAATTGCATTTATATAGTGGTGTTATTTGCAATTAACTGTGGGCCCGGATTGCATATGAGATGTGGGGTCACGGTGTTCCAGTTGGAGCCAGCTTTCTAAGGAATCCCTAGTGGTCCCCACACTAGCCCAAGATATTGGAAAACACTAATCCGACTTGGACTCTAGAAATAAGAGTTTGGAAAGGAGAAAGTTGCTAATTGCTTTGGAAGTAAAACTTCTATTTCAATTAGAAAAGGGAGAGATTTGAAAGTCTATATAATCTCCTTGGACGTCCAAAAGAGTTTCTCTCACGCCCAAAACCCTTTCGTGCAAGAGTTGCGCGAGTTACTCTCCTCTCCTTTCTTCTAGTTCCTTGGAGTCTCGAGTTGGGATTTTCTCCTGAAGATTTCACCATTCTTCTTAAGAAAAGAAATCCAATTCGGGTCATAGCGTGGAAGGCTAAGAGGTGTTGAAGAAATCCATTAGAGCACTGCGGATCTCCAAAGGTATGATCTACTTCTTGCATGTCGTAGGTTATTTTGGATGTTTAGTGCTGGTAGAATTTTTACTGTACATGGTCACGAGATTGAGGGTAATGCATCCTGGATTGGGTTTTTGGTCTTATGGATAGTTGATCCCTGTGTCAAGTGGGTCAAAAGTTTTGAAAATCTATCCACGAGACCCACCTACTTCCAACACCTAGGGCTATAAATACACATCTATCCCCATCTCTAATTACCTCTATCATCATTCTAAACCTTAAGATTTCTTTTAAAAGATCATTTTCTCTGGAGTAAGTTCTTTTCAATTGTGCTAAAGTTTTGAGTTCCTAAGATCTTTTTTCTACTCTTTAGAAGATTTATCTTGAGTGGTTTTAAAGCATGTTGGATCAAGCATGAGGGAGGTGAATGACGTGTGTGACGATAAGAAAAATTGCAGTCCATTAGGTCGTATGCAACTTGATAAGGATAGTAAGTAAATCTTGTAACATTTTATTTCATAGTACTTGATTTTTATTGGACCGGTGTTAGGTCTCTTGGTTTTTTTCTTGTTTAGAGTTTTCCATGTAAAAATCGTGCACCCATCTCTTGTGATTGATTGCTATTAACTTAGGTTATTGCTTTGTGTTTTAATTGCATATAGAAATTTGTGTTGGGACCTTAACTAATAGGGTTAAATTCTTCAACATTTTAGATCCTTAAAGTGGTGGGGAGGGTGGGGCGCTAGTGTGATGAATCTATGTGATGGTAGGCATCTGCCTGTATATCAATTACCTCTTTGGCCAATTAAAAAAATGAAAGATTTGTAAACCCAACTCTCCAAGGGAAAGGCTTTTTTTGTTGAACTGTGAAACAATTTAGGTCATTTTTTGCAGTATTTCAAATATGTGGTTGAAGTAAAAATGAATTTTACTATAACCAATTAAAACTTCTCCACTTTTCACACTTCTTTTTAAAAAATGTGTGTACACATAGGTATGATTACTAGCAGGTTAGAAATCCATGTTAAATCTGTTGATTAAAAAGATTCTTCACTGCCCATAGCATGGATTATTCCTTGAAGGATTTCACATTGATATAAGTATAAACTGGCACATATAGGCAAGAAACACTGGGAATGATGTGTAAATCTGCAAAATGAGGATTTCTAAATCATATAAAAAGGGACTATACCTAAAAATCCTCAAAATGATCATTTCTTTTACTTAAATCCTTGAGGATTTACAATTGCTAAAAGTTGATTTTTTACAACTTCATAAATTACATAAACTCTTTTTTGGGGATTTGATGCCAAACATAATCATAAGTATAGAAGTTAAAACCATATGATTGTGTGTTAATCTTAAGTATAAATGTTAAAACCATCCAATTGGATGTTACTTTAGCTGCATCCACATTCCCATATCACACTATGAGTTTGATTACATAAACCAAGACTAATCATGTGTTATTTCTTCACAAGTCACAATTATTATATATGATAGAGACTATTTCCAATTGAGTTCGATTGAGAAATCAAGGTCTCTATTTTGACTGTCCAAGGATTTTGACAAAAAGTTTTTTTTTATTTTTATGATACTGATATTTTAGACTCAGTTCTGTTTCGAGATGACGGTTCATTTACTTATTTCAATTAGCGAATTAGAAAATGTACAATACAGCGGGGTTTTAAAATGCTCAACTTAGTAACATTTCTCATAAATATCTTATATCATATCTTCACCTGTTCCATAGTGAGGAAATACCCTACACACTATTACGCAGTAGCATTGCACATTATGACTAAGTTTCTGTGCCTATTTTCCCATTTTAGTCCTTATTACTTTCTGGGTTTCATTCACTCCTAAAAATTAAAATATATTTCATTTCATTTTAATATATAATAAATGCCTATCTTTTAATAAACATTTCATCTTTTATTTACCTTTATTGATCATCGCCAATGAGCTCATTGATCTCATTCGATAAAAGTAAAATGTAATTTTATGGGATGGAGGTGCACAATTCTATTCATTATTTTTTACCTAGTTTTGACTTTCCAATCTTCTAAGATTAAAAGCTTGTCTGTGTGTCTTTTAATAAAGGGTTGTATGCCATCTATTGTTTACTCCAACTAGTTTTCCCTTACAAGGATCGTAAATGCAATTGTTGGTAACCATTTTATGCCGTGGAAAACAGAGTAAAAGTAGAAGATTGTTTGGATATTTGCTTTATTTCTGTAACTACAATGTAGTTTTACCCACCATTGACATATTTATTGGAAAATTTTCTGAATATTTGCTTCATTTCTGTAACTACACTATAGTTTTACTCACCTTTGACATATCTATTTCAATAACTATTGTCAGCTTGGCTTGTGTCGGCATTCCACCTCTACCACATGTAAATATATTATCAATCTCTTTTGTATATATGACATTAAAATCTCTACTTTCCATCTGAGCATGAACTTCTTTATGGTATTACAACAAATAGTACCAGTGAATTTAATTCAATGTTTTCTTAATGATGGCAAACAATATGATGATTATGATGGCTAACAATATGATGATTCCTTTTGTCAAATTATTTTCCACTATTTACTTAGAATCGCTGAGAATTTTTTCTGCATATACCATAAATTTCAATATGTTCTTGTTATATGTGGTGAGAAGCCTTTACTCCATACTTGGTTATATCTGTCATTCTAGGCCTCTATTCGTTTTCCTATTAATGATCTGATTATCAGGCATGTTGCACTTAGAGGCAAAAGTAATTAAAGAGTAGTGCTGGCTTTTATCTAAAGAAAATTTGTTGGCCTTAAAGTTAGAATTCAATTGGCTCCTTTAAAGCAAGATATGTTCAGTGGAACAAACAGTGATATTTTGTACGGATTTATATTATATTACACATGGCTTATTTTAGTACAAAAACCTTTTTTTTAAAATAAATTACTGGGTCATTTATAAGCACTAAAAGAAAATTTCAATGGCTTGCATCCAATATGTGTGGCATTTTACTAATACTGCACTGACCTCTGCTTCATTTGAATCTTAAATGTACAAATTTCTTATGATCTGTGTTGTCTGATTTGCATTAAAAGTTAATTTCTGTTAGTTTATGCTTTCTTGTTTTTCAAGAAATCCCAACGAAACTAAAAACAAAGTAAGGGAAGGTCACTATTGATATGGTAGGAATATGTGTTCTCATTGTGATTAAACTTTGAGGTTGAAAATGTCCTTACATGTGTAGCGCTTCATTTCATCATTCATTTGTAAGGAGATTAATTGAAAACACTATGGATATTAAATGATAAAGACTGAATAATTTAATTTGGAGCGAGGATCGTTTCAGTTTCTTGCAAAGGAAAGAGAACGGCATAGATGTGAAAAGAGACAACACTTTACTTATAAGTTTCTTCATTTTTTTTTATTTGTAAAGTAGAGTTTTACTTGTATGTTGAAAGTTTAGGAATTTCAATGTAGTATATGGTAATGATACTAGAAAGTAAAATAAAGAAAAAAAGAAGTTTTGGCTGCATTAATACTATGCTATTATATTTGTATTTGAGGTTCTTCTAGTGAATGTGACATTAGAAATGTGCAAACTAATCTACATTTCTAGAGATATGCATTGCTTGCATTGAAAGAGTCTACGGAGACATACTTATGTCTATTTGCAGCGGAGGCATACCAGGGTCTTCGTTTGAAAAACTAAATATTTGCACAATCATTTCTTTTTTTTTCTATTTATTTTTTAAATAGGCAAACTTCTATATACGTAAATTGGAATATTTAATTTATTTCAATGTAACTACTAGCTAACGCCATCCATTTTTATATTTTCAAAATCTCATCTGTTTTCAGAGTGGAACTTTATCCTATTTTATATGCACATTAACAGTCATTTGATTGGTTAATTCACAATATCGAGGTCAATATTCTTTTCTTTTGCTTATTGAATAGTGCTTGGAGTGTTTTGTAATGTTGATCTACTAAACTTTCTTAATAGGGTATATAATGTTTAAATTTTTCATTATATTTTTATATTATTAATTATGTTACCTGTGCTGAGCACGGGCATTTTACACTAGTATCTAATGACTTGAAAGTCTGATCACCTCACAATATTGCAATCCAAATCACAGCTTCATTAAGATCAAGATATGACCCCACTTGTAATTCAAAAAATTAATATTTCTATACAAGCATCCTACCTTTAGATGTACATTAATGTCTACATTTAGATGTAAACTATTGGAGTTAAATTGAAAATGATAGATAACTAGTAATCATGTTTAACAGTGTGGATGTTCAATTAATATGAGGGTGAGATCCACTGTACTGACAGCAGTGATCTTTTGTGGACGGCATATCAATTTGACTGAGAGACATAAAAAGTATTAGATGAGTACTTCAGAGACGTCACGTCTTCACTTTATTATTTCTTTAGGGGTCGTTTGTTTTTTGCCATTTACATATGTAACCATTACTCATGTGAAACGATTTCACACATTTACGTTTGTTTTTACATTTTACACATGTGGTGTGTAAATCCCATATGATTTTGGTGTGTAAATCATATGCAAAATGAGTTGCAATTTTTCACACCCCAACAGGTGTGAAAAGGATTCACATGTCACTGTTGAGAGGCGGGTGAACAGTGACTACCACTGGCAGTCCGCCTTTTGCATTTTTTTTATTTTTTGGGCCCCAAAATAGTAATCTGAACCGTCCAAACTCTTCTAAAGGTCAAAAACGGCTCAGAGACCAATTTTCAGCCGTTGGATCATCATATAACTTGAGATATGATCAAAAGAGTTGAGACCGTTGGATGTGTTGAACCGGTGATTGAACCCAGTCCGCCTTTTTTGATGTTTTGACTCCTGTGGGCCCCCTAATATAAATCAAAACCATTGAAACTCTTGTGAAGACTAAAAACAGCTTGGAGACTAATTTTCAACCGTTGGATCATCATACAACTAGAGATATGATCTAAATAGTGGAGACCATTGGGTGTGATTGAACCCGTGATTGAACCTAGTCTGCCTTTTTTTATTTTTTTGACTCCTGTGGGCCCCCTAATATAAATCAAAACCGTTGAAACTCTTGTGAAGACTAAAAACGGCTTGGAGACCAATTTTCAACCGTTGGATCATAATATAGTTTTAGATATTTATAAAAAGATCTAATAATAAAAATCTAAAATTCTTAATTTTATGGACCCCATCTTAATGATTTGAACCGTCCAAACTCTCTAGAATGCATTTTTTGGCTTAGAGATGTAGTCCTTTTCTATATATATTTTAAGATATTTGTGATAAATCATGAAAAGTGACAAAAATATTATGATAAACAGTGATTTACATATGAAGACGTGTGAAAATGACAAACGATTGAATTCATTTCACATGTGAGTCAATTGCATATGCAAATGACTCACATGTGAGTCATTTACCTATGTAAAGCATTTTCACATGACATGTGAAACTAACAAACGACCCCTTAAAATGCTTCCATTGGACTTTGGAGGGAGTGATTTTATCAACTTTCCTTTGTTAAAATTTAAACAAACACATAAACAGATTGCATGGAAAATGACAGGGAAAACCCAATGACTGTAGTAGATAAGCATTGGTGGTCTTGTCAAGTAGATGGATGAGGTGACGTGGAGAGACCAGAGCCGTTGGCGTTTGGAAGACGCAATGTGCACGTTGGCCACATTTGGCTTTCGATATGTGTGGCAGTAGGTGAGGATAGAGGAATTCTTCGTGGTACAGGCCACAGGGAAGGCAGGTTTTGTGTGAACAGACTTCCATTTCTTTCTTTTAAGTCCTCAAAGAAGTGAGAGTTTCTTTTTAAGGACATGGTCAGTTGTACTTGTTGGTGATTTAGTTTTGAATAGATAAAAAGAGAGACAAAAAGAGACTTTTTATTGCTTTTGATCGTTGTAAAGAGGAAATGCTAGCTGGTAGTGGTGGATGGAAAGATGTAAATGGGAGTCCCACTGATACAAAACTTAGATATGTATATTGTTACAACCCAAGTAGTTTACTAGTACAATAACTTGATGAGCCTATCATATGGCCCCAAATGTTTAACGTCAAATTATTAGTAGTAACTTACATGGTTTATTAAATATCATATTCATATTCCATTCATAAGTGATGTGGGATGGAGTGTTACAACCTACTCCTTTAAGGCCACACATTCCCATGCGAACCCATCTAACTTTACCAGGCCACATGGGACCAAAGCGTTCCACATTAGTACATATCCCCTGCGGATTCCCCAATCTTAACTTACAGGTTCATACACTCTAGCTTTGTCATAATCTTGCCTCAAGGGATTATCCAATGGGATTGAAGGTTCCACATTTCCAACTAGAGATAGTCTCTAATACCAATTGTTATGACCCGATTAGTCCACTGGCTCAGTAACTTAGTGAGCCTGTGATAAGTCCTTAAAAAATGCATATTTTCATATATATTTTGGACCGTTTTAAGGTCTTTATTTATATTAAAGCTATAGGAATTGAGGCATCTGGAGAGTGCCACATCAGCACTCCTTAATTTTTTTTTAAAGCGCCACATCATCTTAAAAAAAAAGCAAGAAATCCCTAAAATCTCTTCATCTATCCTCCTCTCCATCATCTTATCTCAATAAACAGCTATTTCAAACATATAACTAGGTTATTGAACAATATACATTGAAATATATATGGGCCCCCCTAAAATCTCTCCCTCTATCCTCCTCCTCTCTCTCATCTTATCTCAATAAATAGCTATTTCAAATATATAACTAGGTTATTGAACAATATACATTGAAATATGTATGAGCCCCTTAAAATCTCTCCCTCTATCCTCCTTTCTCTCATCTTATCTCAATAAAACAGCTATTTCAAATATATAACTAGGTTATTGAACAATATATATTGATATAGGTATGGGCCAAATTGGCTGCTTTAGGAATATTGTACATTTCGTGATCAACAATTTCAGTATACTCGGTGCCCGCTGAATTTGATAAGTTCCTACATGGATGATGATTCGGTAAACCTATAATGCAGTGTCATCTTGGTAGGGTCTAGCCAATTATCAATCTTTTTGGCCATTAAAACAAGGATCTAAATATACAATTAATGTTTTAACTTTTCTTTTTTCACTTACTATTGATTTTAATTTACTTTTTTCTGTGATTTTTTAATATTTTTATTATGTAAGCTTATTTTATTTATTAAAATGAGAACTTAAGATTTTCTCCCAAAATTCTTTTCATTCATAAAATGGGCCACGCACCCCTTTTTTTTCATTAAATCTTGAAAAATAACATCAGATATATTATTTTTAAAGTTGTTTATTTTTACACTTATTTCATATTTTTTATTTGTTTGAATATCTTCTTTTTACTAATATTTTATTTACTTTCTTTACCATTCCCATTCACCAAAAAATCTTTACATGGTCATTTCTAAAATAACATTTTCTTTCAATAGTTTCTCAGCCCATTCTTAATTAATATCTTGAAGATATAGAATTTTAATTTTTTTAATTGGGGTTCACTTTCATCTTTTTGCTCTTATTTTTTATGATGCAATACTTTTTACTATTTTTTCATTTAATTTGTTATTAAAAATATTATTGTTCATTATTAATTTCCTTAATAATATCTTTCTTTTACCATGAAATTATAACCTCTGTTTTTATTTCATTTTCTTCTAAAATTCTCTACTATGATAATAGATTTTTTTTTTTCAAGTTTTGACTATTAAAATAATTAATTTAACTTATTCGTTTGCCCCACGGGCCTACTTTTATTTGAAACTAATAAGTTCAATAGTAATTCTTATCAAAAGATTCTTTTTCAATGCATTAACATAATATATTGAATAATAAGACAACATTTAAAATGTTGATTTTAGGGCCCGGGCTAAGCATGGGCCTTTGTTGCTAGTATTGAATTAAAAGCGCTTCATTTATTGTGAAATCATGGTTTTGTACATTTATATATCATTGTAATTCATTTAGGCATAATTTGTTAAAAAATTATCATTTTTCCTTGCATTCATGACTTGCTATATTTAAAATTTTATTTTTGAAAAGTTTTGGCAAAATTGGTTTTCTTATAAAATGACTCAAATTTTCATCATCATTTGTTAATTTAGTAAAAATCATACACAATGATGTCATGACCCACATTGGTGAGATTATGGCTTTTAATCAAAATTAATTATAAATGATAATTCACTTTTTTTTCATGTAGGAATTTGGTGGAGTGGGTCCCACAATTGCACTTGTGTGCACTCACACATGTGTTGGACATCCAAAAATCATGGGTTCCACTTTCTTTGCACAAAATTTCAAGATTATTTTGAAAATAATTCAAGAAAATAAAAAAAATCAATAAAGGGCTAAATCAAGAAAGAAGATTTTTGTAAAATAGAAAGTGGTTTTATAAAAAGACAAAAGTGGAAAGACTAGCACATTAGCCAAATTGATTTGTAAAAATCTCATCTTCAAAAGATCTCGCAAATGAAGTCAAAGGAGAATTTGCTGAGGAAGGAAAGATTACAAGTGCATGAAAATAGATGAGAGAAAAACAAGGAGGAGACTTACCAAATATAGTAGATTTTTTCCTACTAAGTAGGATCTAATTCTACAAGATTGGATCTATTGAGAGAAAATTGCATTTAAGGAGGAGAATTCGGGTGACCAAAACCCTATAAAAGGACACCCTTAGGCATGTCATACTCTTTATGGAAGAATTGACCACCTCCCACCTCTAGATTTCCTACACTCCATCTCTCCCTTTTTTGCCTATTCATCTCAAGTAATTAAGGAGGCTCCGCCCTAAAACCACACTATACCCTTGAGTGCTCAACTAGAAGGAGAAATTTTTTTCCATCCTACTATATGTAGTTTCTTTATTTTAAATTTCTTTTTTCATCTTGTGTAAAGAATGACCATGCTAATTTAATGATATTCATTTCATTATTCATCTCATTCTCATGGTTTTTGTTGTTGCTTGATTTGTGTTTTTGTACTTGGATTGACGACCAAGTCCATGATAGCATATTTAAAGTGATTACTACGACCAAATTGAGGGAAAATTTTGAAAGAATATATATACTACATTCACTACATTTATTTTTTCAGCATTACTACGTTGTTTTTCTTACTTTATTTGTGTTTTTTTTTTGTTGCATGATTTATGGCTAGAATTAATTCTTTTCGAAGCATGCATTCATATCATGCGTTTGTTTAGTTGCTGGAAATTGAAGTTTTAGATTTAGAATTCATGGATTTTCTTTTAAATTAAAGGGATAAATTTCGTATTTAAAAAGATAATAAAATAAGACAACAAATAGTCACTTTTTTTGCCCAAATATTGGCAATTTAAAGCGTAATATAGAAATGTTATTTTGCCTTGAAATTTGGAGGAGCAATTTTTGGATGAGTTAACGTTGTTCTATACAAATATCGGAGGAAGAGGATTAAAAGAGGTTGGGTTTTTAGTCACTGAAATACTCGCTAACCAAAAATTCTGTACACTAAAATCTACACATGGTAGATCTTTAGTCCGAAATTTTGAAATTAATAGGCATAACAAATCAGTGAGTTTTGCTGTAAAAATTCATAAAAGTAAACATTGATGAGTGGACTTCAAAATTCCAGTGTTTCAAACTAAAAAGATTTTGGCAAAATTGATTTCCAAAAGCATAAACATGGGCTGTTCGCCAAATTGTCTTATCAAAATTTTATTTGGTAACCATCATTTATGCATAGTTTTTGCATATTAAAATTATTTTTTATTTTATTTTTTATTCACGCATTAGTAGAGCATGACTTTTAGCCATTAAATCTAGTTTAGGTTTGCATTAAATTAGGATCATATTTTATTTAAATTTTGCATCTTATATTAGGAAAGTTTGCATTAGTTACATGGCATGCATTGCATTGCTAACATTACTAACTTTCTAATTTTAAATTTGTTTCTAGTTTTATGTCTTTTATTGTTTTAGATAATTTGTAAAATTAACGATCTTTCTAAACTTGCTTTATTTAAGGATTTTAAAAATTAGAAAGTTACTTAAGCATTTGGAAATTCTAACTTTAGGATTCTAATTTTAGAAAGTAGGTTTGTTTTCTAATTTTTTTTTATTGTTTTTTTTGTTACTAACTTTGCTTAATTGGTTCTTGCTAATTTTGATTTGTTTCTAACTTACTCTTATTTAGTTTCTAATTTAATTGTTAATTTTATTTTTAGTAACTTTCTACTTTTAGAAGTTCTAACTTGTGTTTTAGTTTTGCAGTGACTTTAGTATTTTTAGTTAGAATTCTAATTTTAGGCTTTTAGATTAGGAAGCTTTCTTTTATTTGGTTTGTAATTTAATTCATTTAATTAAAGTAGGACGGTTGTAATTTGTTAGTTTTTAAATTATGAGCATTTTAGATTTTTAAATCGGACAAGTACAAGTTGAAAAGAAACCTTAAAATACATTGCTCCCTGTGGGTCGATTTGGTCTCACCAGTTTTATTACTATATCGCAGTTCTGCACTTGGAACTCACGATCATATTTTTGACGCTATTGCAGGGGAGCGCCATTAAGGTAACTTTTCAAACTTTCCTGATTTACATTGCTTTGTAGGTATGATTTAATTTTAGCATCTTTTTGGAAATAGGAGGATATGCACGTAATGTTAAACCACCCTAATTGGAATAGGAAAGTACATGGATTATTAGAAAGCTCACATCACTCTAATTTTTAGAAACTTTCTAAAATTGAAAAAAGTTGTTGTTTTTCAACTTGTTTTTAACTCTTTTGGAAGAAAGTGAATTGAAAAGTGACCTAACTATTGTCCTTGATTATCTCGGTGCCAAAGAAAAGCCTTTTCCCATGTAGCATGTGATAACTTGTTTGTTCAGAGTATTACTCCTTCAAACGGGTCTATTAAGTGCACCTTACCACTCCCTGATGGCTAATCTAGCCAGGCTGATTTCATAGGACTAGGTTAGTGAACTTAGGTGAACTTTTCAGCCTTAAGAGTTGACTTAGTTGCTGCGTTTTTTTCAGGTTAGGTTTTTTATTTCATCTATTTAGAAAATAATAATCCAAAAATTCAAAAAAAAAAAAGTGATTCCAAAATGATGGGCTAATGGAAACCTACAAACATGAGGGGACTTAACAATGAGCAATCAAATGAGAATGAAATCAATAGTGATCGCCCACCAAAGTCCAGGTGTACTTTATGCGAACAAGAAAAAGTTGCAACGTTACATCAAACAAATTGTTCAATTAAATCTTATAAATGGAAGTGGGCTAATCACTATGATCATTATCACAATGAGGAATGCATGATAGATTTCAATAGAATGATTGGTCAAATGATCACCTAGTGAAGGCCTTGCATGATTTCTCATGCCTCCCACAATTAGTCATGCCTTTCAATATAAATGTGGGATTTCAATGGCGGGCTAAATCAAATACAAATCATTGGCCTTGCCACAGTGACATGGGTAGCATGTGTGGTTTGAATTAGGATGATCAAATACTTGACAATTAGTGAAACGAGCCCGATATTGATCATGCCTCTTATCCCCAAAAATTTATTCTGGGTGAGTCATATGACTATCCTTCACAGGATACATCATATGTACCCCCTTCTCCCCTATGGTCATATACATCTCATAATTCCCCATCACCTGAATGGTCATATGAACCACCACCGTTCCCGAAGAATTCTTTGGAGGATACTTTAGCCAAATTCATTGAGTTCATGCAAAACACCATGCAATGTATACAAGATAATGCATAATGCATGGAAAGCCTAATAGCTTCGATTTGTCAAACAACGCTTCAAATGAGAAAAAGAAATGACACTTAGAATTGAAATGAAAATTCAACAAGATGATCCTACATTTATTGAAGATCTTGCAATATGGATCACACAAACACACAGTGGATATCCAAGGGTGCAAATGAAAACATGGATGATAGCGCGATGCATGAACTAATTGGTGAATCACATAAGCCTGTGTGCCCCACTTTTCCTTAGTACCACCCATTCCACTCCACCAAAGAGGAATCTATGCCCTTTTACATAAACCTTTTTTATGATATAAATTCCTCTGGTGATTCTAGCATTGCCGTCTTTCAAAAATTTGAGATTCCCATGATCGAGGAAACCGCGAATGCAACCAATGTGCCCCAAATGAAAGATCACAATTGGGTGGATGACCCCATTTTCAAAATTTTGGGTTAGACAATTTGGAATCCTTGGCATCTTGTACTGAAGTCTTCATAAAATCTGATGATCCGACCCTTAAAGAAATTGCCCTCGCATTTCTTGGCAGTCAATGTTATTCAGAAAAACTTATGGAATTGGAGAAAAGTGGTCCCACTCAGACCCTCGAATCTGACAATTTGGAAACCTTTAAGCTAGCGTCCAAACGGACTGCTAAAATTGAACTAATGAAATTTGAGACATGGGAGGACTTGGGGCTGCCCAGTTGCTTATTACATCCTCTCCTATCTTTCAAAGATTCATTTTTAAGAGAGGAGGATGAATTTTTAATGGTGGCCCCTTTTCACACAGTTGAAAGGAACATGTAGTCCTCATGTTCATTGAGCCCACTACCAATATGGTTACATTTTTTGACGTGCTTCTTGTAAACTGTGTGGACGAAAATTTCATCAGTGATCTAGGTGGAGTCATGGATTTGGATCCAGTAGTGTAGGTTTTTCTTTTATTTTTTGCATAGATTTTTCTTTTCTTTTAGAGTGCCTTTTTGTCTTTTGCTCGTGTTTTTCTAGTTTGTGTAACCTTGGACAGAGAGCAACACAAATACATTTTCAGGTGACTTCTACCCTTTACCCTCCTATTATTTATGTTCTTCATGTTACTTTAACTCTTCTGCATTGCATGCATAAACACCAAAGACAATGTTCATCCTAGGTTGGGGGGTGGGAACAAGCACGCTTGTCCAATTTTAGACAAAATTTCTTTTGGTTTTCTTGTTACTTTTATCATTTTATTCAGTTTGTAGAAAAATTTTTCAATTTTTAGGACATTTATTTTGGTGTTAGGAAATATAATTTAAAAAAAAGAAAAAAAGAGAAAGTTTTCAAAAGAACTGAAGCGATTTGAAGATATATAGAAATTTAGAATTTTCATACTTTTGGAAGGAAGTAAAAAGAGAGTTTGCTTTTTCTAAAGGAGTGAACTTCTCAGAAGATTACCAAAACTTGTTTTCCACATATACATATATACATTTTCACGAAGTTTAGGATAGGAAACTTTAATGCTGCTCTTGGAATTTTTTAGGAAAATAAGATCAAAATCCAAAATTTAGTTTGGAAATAGTTTTTGTTTCTTGGTTCATTTGAGTGGTTTTCATGAGACTGCTAAAACCAATGAATTAACTCGTGCAAATTGGAAAGGGCTACCTTTTGTTTGGGGATCAATATTTGTAAGGTCATGAGATTCCACTAATCTCGATCTATGCTAATTAATCTCATTCTATACTAATTAGACTTTATTAGGACTAATTTAATGTAAAACTCTTGGGCTTGAGTGTTGGATAGGTAGTTGGCTTGGGTTCGAACCTTACCTAAGTAGTTGAGGACCTTTTTGCAAATTGTTCTTACATCATATGGACGTTTTATTAATCGCCTCTTATATAATTTTTCATATATATCATCTTTCGTGTTCGACTCACTTTGATTTGGATTCATCTTGGGCCAATTGAGGTCCATTTGGCCTAAACTGAAATTTCATAGAAAGTTTGGACTTGCATGTAACTGTAGGAAAACTTATGTTTTAAGAGGGAACTCAACATCCCTTTCTTCCTTCTTCCTTTTCCTATTGCTGGAGCTATTCCTCTTTTCTTCTTAATTCTTCATCTTTACTTCAAGATTTGAAGTGTTACTAGGGTTGGGGGTCTTGCATGTGTTAGGCATAGTCTACACCCATCTTCCTCCTCTTCGTAGGAATATTTGCTCCTTAGAAAGTACCTCCTTCTTCAAGCTATAGCCTACTAAGGTGAGGGCTTTACTTCCATTCCATATTTAAGGTTTGTTGGAGTCAAGAAGACTAAAAATTGTGACATGCATGCATTGTTGCATCACATTCACCATTTGTATGTTTCCATGTAGAGAACACACTTCTCATTGGGGGTTTTCCCTTAACCACACAACAAGAAGGACTTAGGGAGGGCAAGCACTATTAAAAGGCAAGTTTTAGAGTGCATATATGCTTCATGGGTGTTTAAGTTGTTGATTCTTAGACTTGGTTTTCTCAATCTCAGATTATAGCTCTTTACCTTGTTCAATACGTATCCATGTATGGGGTGTTGAATGAGTTGGAATGTAAATAGGGAATAGGAGGGTGAGTGAGTATTGAATACCTTCAGGGACACTTTAATTAAGTAATAGAAACTCCCCACAATTTAGATTTTTGTATTGATTCTGTATTGAAAGTGAGCTACAGAATTAACTTCAGAATTCTGAAGCGTACGGCGAAGCTACAGCTAAGCCGTAGGTGTTTACGGCTTAAAGTCCCGAGAGCCATAAAATCTGTTTTGTACTATGGCTTACCCATGGCTACACTATGAAATGAACTACGGTTAAGTTGTGCCCAGCCCGTGCCCAAGCTGTAAACTTCCTTACGGCGAATTTTCCCGAGAGCTTGAAAAACCTATTTTCTTCTATAGCTTACACATGGCTACACTGTGTGATGCCTTTTGGCTAAGCCAAAACCCTAGCAGTAGGCTTAGAACGGCTAAGCCGTAGGCTAACATACGGCTAAGTCGTCAAAACCCCATCACTTTAGGATATTAGGAATCCTCCATGACCTTATAGGGCCTCAGTATTGGCACATTCTTACAACCACATTGGCCTAACGGTAATTAAATGTTAAAGAGAAAGAGCGTAGAGCTGTCATTCATTTCTTTGAATTTCTGGATGATCTCCCAAAGTCAAGTCATGGATGTTGGCATAAGAATGGAGTGTTCTTCATGTACACAAGGTAATACCAAACTACGGTAACACAATGGCACCGGACGTTTTATTAGTACATCGTGTTGAATGACCTTGGGATCATGGATTATTTAGTATAGGGTTGGCTAGTAATTTCCTTTGACACTTACTCAATCTAAATGCATTCATATTGTTAAAAATACCATGCCGTCAACATGAATTGTTCATGCTTCCACTTCCTCTAGCCAAACCCTGAAGCAATTTAGACCGAGCTTTTAATGAGTGCGTGTCTGATAAGCCGGAGCTTCTACTGAGTGCATGCTTGCTTGCCAAATGGGTGTAGCTGAGGTTTAAGCCTTCGTAGCTCATATGAGTATGCTTAGTTTAATTATTCGTTACTTTACTACCTCTGTTTTCATGAGTGATTATACCTTCAGACTGATATTCCTTATGTATGATATAATGAGTATGATTGAAAAGTATAAAAGAGGGAATCTGAGTCGGCACCACTTAGCTTATGCCCTTTGGGTACCCTTATGTCACTGCTGCAGTAGTTTATGGAGGAGTTGTCGGTGCTCCTCGGGAAGCTAACTTGATCCCCTAGCAACCCCATATGAATGCCCCCTTGTTGGGAGAATAGAGCCCTGTGGTTGCCAATTAGTGTGTATGACATCTTATTTATGATTCCTTACTCATTATTATTCATGCACAATATGCATAGTAGACTGTTATTGCTCTCTCTGATCAGTGTATATTATTAAGTTCATTTGATACATTATGTTAGTTTCATATGTCTCTATACTTGCTTAACCGTTATGTTAACAGTGTTACCTTGGTATTACAGGTGCAGAACCAAACTCCAACTCAGTTGTTGACGTGTCCCCAGAGGATGCCCCAACAATACCTCGGGGTATAGAAGAATAGAAGGATGACGATGTCTTTTATTATTCATCCTACGGATACTAGTATTTTGAATGTGTTGTAGTGGTGATTTTGGTCTTCCACCTGGGATGTTGGAATTGTACTCTTTGCACCCAATTTGTTAAATGGTGGTTGATTGTATGAAACGTTATTTAAAGTCTTCAGTATTTATACATATCTATGAATGTTGTGGGACATGCTTCTTTGTGATCATTACAGAGTAGTTCACAGGAGTTCGTTATGATGAATTCTAATCTTACGTGTGTTTTGGGCATACCTCACATGTTCCTGTGGAGTCTCCCTTGTAGGAATTCGTGCATACTTCTTTCATGGCATGGATTACTACGGGATTACGTATTCACTCCCTGGGGGCCCACTCAAATTTCCAAATTCCCAGGATCGGGGCGTGACAATATTCTTCTCCATATTAGTTATGTTATAAGAAAAAAGGGAAAAAAATAGATGGAGCTACACAGTAAGTAGTAGTCTTAGTAAGAATAATATTTGGTGACTAGTTTAGGTTCGTAGCCTTTTTAACTCGAGCTAGTAAGCCTATAGGGGTATGTCCATACCTAGTACCCTAAAGCCATCTAATTTGTTAGTCATTAGCTTAACGCTCATTACAAGGGTTAATTAGAAAGCTTAAGGGACCTAGACGTTGCATAGTAAAAAAAAATTAAAAAAAGGCAAAAAAAACATCTATATATATTTAGGGGAGAAGTTTTACAACCCTTAACAACAATGTGAGAGCCGTCATAGTAACTTTAAGAGGGAATTATAGTTTGGCTAAATTTTTGAAGGATTAGACCATTTGCAGGAAAATTCTGTTTTTGCAGCATTATCGTGGAATATTTGGAACCATTTTCTTTTATGAATGCATTTTTCATCGTGCAAGCAAGTCTGGTTTGAATTTGAGAAAGTTTTCGAAAATAGAACTATGAACTAGACATTAAAAAGACTGAAAGTTTAATCATTCCAGATTTTAAAAATATCTGATATGATTGGATTTTCTTTTGCGATAGTTCTTTTATCCTTTTATTTTTGTTTTTAAAAAAGAGAATTTTATGGGTATGTAACACTCCGACCCAGCTTGACCCCGTTTAGCGGTTAGTTAATCTTGTTTTTGTTGTTAATTGTGTTTTGTTTGTGTTTTGTTTTCGTTACGGGTCATGGATAGGTAGTTGGGTTGAGTTTGACCTGGATTAAGTAGATCAAGCCCTTTTTCGTAATTTTAGCTTTTCTTAGACATGGTCATTTTTGCATCATCTTGAGGTCAACACGTGTCTTTCGTTGAGCTCGTTAACTTTCGTAACTACGTCATTTGCAACCGACGTCGTGTGTTTCGATTGGACCTTGATTTGACTCAAACTGAAAATAGACTTATGACTTGGCCCTTCTTGGAATTTGATCAACCCATTACTTATATAAGCTCTCACCCAATTCACCAACACTCACGTTCTCTCTCTTGTTCTCTCTCGTTTTCTCTCAACTTCACTGTGCACGTGGAATTCTCTTCTCCTTCACTTGATTTCTCTCCCTCGATCTAGCTTGTGGTTCTTGCATGTGCAATTGAGGTGAGTGGAAGTCTTCCATTCTTCTCATCTCCTTTCTCTATCTCTTCTCCTTCTTGCTTCTTTGCATGGTGTGTCTGTGTGTTGTGGATTTCTCTCCATCTCTCATGCATGCATGTGGTTTTGCTTGTGTTAGGTTGTGTTTGGATCCAAGGGCTACCATTGTGCATTTGAATTTCCAATTGAGGCAAGTATAACCATAACATTGAGAACCCATGTTGGTATGCTTTGATTTTGGCTAGCTCACATTGATGTGTGTGGAAAACATGTGTTTACAGCCCATTTGATACTTATTGGTTCAGTACTTGTGTATTCCCATTAATAGATTGCATTTCTGATGCATTTCCAGACATTCTGTACATGTTTCAGATTTCTGAATTCGTGCAGGTACGGCTAAGCCGTATAACACCTACGGCTCACAATCCAGAGAGGAGAAAAACCCAGTTTTCCTCTACGGCTAGGGCACGGCTAAGCCGTGGAATGCCCTACGGCTAAGCCGTATCTCAGCCGTGGCCCAGCCGTAGAACAATACAGGGTGCAATTTCTGGAATAACTGAGAGTCAGCAAATGACAGACCTTCTACGGTTCAGCCACGGCTAAGCCGTAGACCACACACGGCTAAGCCGTAGCACACACACGGCTAAGCCGTAACCACACATGAAGAATAAGGCTAGGTGTAAAGATAAGACCTATATGACCTTCATGATAGAATGTAGAGCACCTAGACTTGCCCAACGGAATGTGATACTACGCGTGAATGATCTCGAGGGCTGCGAATCATTCATGTTCGTTATCCGGATGTTAAGCACCTCCCCATGGGTGTTGGTTTAAGGGACTTCGTGCACAGCCCGATTCAAGGCAACACTAGACAACGGTGTATCGAATAACTTAAAACTACATCATCATGCACGGTTAGAAACACCGGATAATTAGATTAGAATTGGTTTGTAAACTTAAGATGATTCGATTCACATGATTTGTTGCATAACATATTGCATTCGACCATTGATCTCAACACTCTACATGATTACGTATGTTTCGTTATTTTCACATTTTGGTTTATTTACCCTGAGTATGCATGTATGATGTGTTCATTCACGGATCTGCACGTATGATAAGTTGTCACGATCTACTCAGGATTTTCATGATTGACTCCGTATGGTCAGGCACTACTTAGCCTCAGCCTTAGGATCCCGACGGGGTGAATTCGGTATAGTTTATATGGCCTGCTGCAGTATGGATTTTGTCTTGGGGAACCGGACCCCAGGAAACCGAGACTCATTGTACCCTGGCCCGGACAATGGTGTTCTTTGCATGTTACAAGATCCCTCTTTTGGGAGCATATGGTAATGTAGTAGCCACTAGTCATGTACACAGCATGTTATCCTTGATTCACACAGCATCTTTCTTTCTTGCATGATAGCCTAGTATACGAAAATGCTTTCTTTAATAACATGATGTTCTTTATTCTATTAGACACAGCGTGTGTTAACTTGCTATGGTTTATACTTTGCTGAATCTTCGTATTCACAGTTGTTTTGGTGTTGCAGGCCCAGATCCCCCTGCCGAACCCTCGCCGGTCGGCCAGGCTCCAGTTGAGACCCCCGGGGCCCCCTCAGGCCTAGAGGAGTGGATGTGATCACTCCACGGGAGAGCGTTCATGGCATGCATCCTTTTGGAGTCTTGTGTTGTGTGGATTTTCAGACTTGTATATGTCATGACATGTCACTATTGTCTATATCTTTTGTTCATTTTGTAAAACTTCATATGTAATTATGTCAGTCCTTTCTTGTATTATCCTCTTCTTGCTTTGTAGTTTTATGTTTCTGATATTTACAGCTTCCGCATACTTGCTTGGCACGTGTGCTTGTTCCCTTGTGCGTGTGCATTTAGACCCGGTCTACGTGTACAGGCACGGGAGTACGTGTGTCATTAGGTTTGGCTTTTGCTAACCCCCGAACCCTGGGCTCGGGCTGTGACATACGTATTGTATGGTATCAGAGCATTCCTTGCTCCTTCCTTGTTCTAGATGATAAGCATGTAGGCATGTAGGATCGTGGTGAGGACACGATTATTTCTTTGTGCTCTTTCTAGACTTTGGGGTTTGTTGGGCGCTCTTGTGTTGTGTTTGTGTCTGACTCTTTCCATTTTACAGGATGGCATCAGGTTCTGGTTCGCAGCAGAACGCCGGAAATAACGAGAGCGGATCTGCCCCGTCACCGCAGACACCGAATACAGATGAACGCATCCTTATGCTATTCCAGTCCCTTCAGGCACAATCGCAATCGATGCAGAACTTGCAAGCCCAAGTGACAACCATGCTAGACCGACAAAGTCAAGCCCCAGTTCAGTCGCACGTGGACCAGCAGGTGATCTTGCAGCCTCGAGAGAGTGACCCGAATGCCCTCTATGGGAAATTTCGCAAGCGAGGAGCTATTGAGTTCTATGGGATAGAAGAGCCACTGAAGGCAGAACAGTGGTTAGAACAGACGGAGGATGTCTTTGAGACAGTTGTGTGCACGAACCGACAGAAGGTCGGGCTAGCAACTTCCATGCTGAGAGACGTTGCAAAGACTTGGTGGAAGAGCGTGAAAGACTCCTACAGAGACATTCCTAGCGCGACAGTGTGGGAGATGTTCAAGCAACAGTTCAGGAGGAAGTTCATTCCGGCTCATGTGTTTCGAGCCAAGGAGGTTGAGTTCTTAGCTCTCCGTCAGCAGCAGATGACAGTAGCAGAATATGTGAACAAGTTTATGCAGTTGTCGCTTTTTGCTCCGGACATGATCAGCACCGAGGAAAGGAAGGTGAACAGGTTTGTCGAAGGTTTGCATCCCCGGTACATGCATCACGTGACTGCGTTTCAGCGTCCGGCTACGTTTGACGATGCAGTGGACAGGGCCTATTCTGCCGAGGCCATCCACCAAGCTGCTAGAGCCGTTGAGCCTAAGAGACAGCCGCCTTTCAGTGCACGAGGACAAGTACAGAAGAAGACCAAAGGCCAGCAGAGTACTTCTAGTTCTACTGGAGTGACTTGTGGATATTGTGGTAGGAACCACACGACTGAAGCTTGTTGGAGGAAGGCCGGTGCTTGTTTCATTTGTGGTTCAAGGGAGCATATGATCGCCAATTGTCCTCGACATAGAGCCTCTGGTGCAGCTCCATCTGGTCCTACTTCCGGCACAGTTCCTAGCAGGCCTAGTGCACCTACAGCTCCGAGCAAGCCGCAGTCAGCTCGTCCAGGCTCGAGACAGCCTCGCCAGTCAGCCCGTGCTTACGCTGCTACCCACGAGAGTGCCGAGGATCCACAAGTGGTTGAAGGTACTGTTTTGATTTCGCGCGTCGAGGCATTAGCTTTGTTCGATTCGGGGTCTACACGATCTTATGTAGCACCTCATTTTGCCGAGCGGTTACCTCAGCCGTCTAAGCCGTTGCCATATGTGTTGGTTGTATCCACCCCAGTTGGCAAGCGAGTGGAGTGTAGTATGTACTACCCCCATTGCGACGTGCAGATTGCAGGTCATCAGTTACCTGTTGATTTGATCCTGTTGTCGATGCTGGACTTCGACGTGATCCTTGGTATGGATTGGCTCGCTCGATATCGTGCCTGTGTTAACTGTTACAACAGGACGATCTTCTTCGATTTAGGCAAGGGCTTCCGTTTCGAGGGCAGTCAGCAGAGATGCCCCAGACGTGTGATTTCGGCGTGTAAGGCAGATCGCTTGATCCGCCGAGGGTGCGAAGGCTTCATTGCCTTTATCTCAGCGAAGAAGGAGCCGAAGCAGCTAGGTGAGGTTCAGGTGGTCTGTGACTTTCCAGATGTCTTTCCAGACGATGTGCCAGACTTACCCCCGGTTCGAGATGTGGAGTTCGCCATTGAGCTTGTTCCCGGCACGGCACCGATCAGCAAGGCTCCGTATCGCATGGCCCCAGCAGAGTTGTCAGAATTGAAGAAACAATTGCAGGAGCTTTTGGATAAGGGTTTCGTTCGCCCGAGCGTTTCACCTTGGGGAGCACCAGTCTTGTTTGTCAAAAAGAAGGATGGTACTTTTCGGATGTGCATAGACTACCGCCAGCTGAACAAAGTGACGATCAAGAACAAGTACCCCTTACCCAGGATCGATGAATTGTTTGACCAACTTCAGGGCGCAGCATATTTTTCGAAGATTGATTTGAGGTCTGGATATCACCAGTTGAGAGTCAAAGAAGATGACATTCCCAAGACTGCCTTCAGGACTCGTTATGGACATTATGAATTCCTCGTGATGCCTTTTGGACTAACCAACGCACCTGCAGCTTTTATGGCACTGATGAATCAGATCTTTGCTCCTTTCTTGGACCAATTCGTAGTTGTGTTTATTGATGATATACTGATCTATTCTAAGTCAGCCGAGGAGCATAGGGAGCATTTAAGAAAAGCCTTGTCGTTGTTGAGAGAACATCGATTGTTTGCTAAATTGTCGAAGTGTGATTTTTGGCTTGAGCAGGTGGCATTTTTAGGTCATATCATTTCACGAGAGGGATTGGCAGTTGATCCATCTAAAGTAGAGGCAGTAGTGAATTGGCCTAGCCCCAAGACAGTGTCAGAGATTCGCAGTTTCCTTGGTCTAGCAGGTTACTATCGCCGATTTGTCCAGGACTTTGCTAAGATCTCTTCTCCTTTGACGAAGTTGACCAGGAAGAACGTACCATTTGATTGGACTGAGGAGTGTGAAGCCAGTTTTCAGACTTTGAAAGAGAAGTTGACTACAGTCCCAGTGTTAGCCTTGCCAGATGGTTGTGAAGGATTCGTGGTTTATTCAGATGCTTCTCGAGTTGGTCTAGGTTGTGTGTTGATGCAGCATGGGAAGGTTATTGCCTATGGATCGAGACAGTTGCGAGATCATGAAAAGAATTACGCCACCCATGATTTAGAATTGGCAGCCATCGTGTTTGCGTTGAAGCTGTGGAGACATTATCTATATGGTGTGCAGTTTGAGGTTCGTTCTGACCACCACAGTTTACAGTATTTATTCACACAGCAGGAGCTGAACATGAGACAGCGGAGATGGCTTGAGCTTATTAAGGATTATGACTTCCCGATCAAATATCAGCCAGGCAAGGGGAATGTGGTGGCAGATGCGCTCAGCAGGGAAGCAGAGTCAGTGCAGCTCTTGAGCAGTTTCCTCTTAGAGTTTCGTGGTCTCCCTGTTGAGGTTAAACTAGTGGATGAGTGCGTGATGTTGGCTAGTACGCTAGTGTTTCAGCCTGAGTTGATTCAGCAGATTAAGGACAGGCAGTTTGAAGATCTAACTTTGAAGCGCATTCGAGACCACATTGGAGACAGACCCGATTTCAGACTCGAGGATGGTATACTCTACTTTCGGAGTAGGTTGTGCGTGCCAGCAGTTGATGAGTTCAAGGAGAAGCTGATGAACGAAGCGCATTACGCTCGCTACGCGATGCATCCAGGCAGCACGAAGATGTTTCGGAATCTCAAGGATCGCTTCTGGTGGAACAACATGAAGAGAGAAGTAGCAGGGTTTGTTGCTCGCTGTTTGACATGTCAGAAGGTGAAGGCCGATTATCAGAGACCGCCAGGCTCGTTGCATCCTTTGCACATACCGCAGTGGAAGTGGGAAAACATCACCATGGACTTTGTTTCCGGGTTACCGCCGACGAGCAGGAAGAACAATGCCATTTGGGTGATCGTAGATCGATTGACGAAGTCAGCCCATTTCATTCCTTTTCGGAAGGGTATGACATTTTCAGAGATGGCTAGGAAGTTCGTGGATGAGATCGTCAGGCTCCATGGTACCCCCGTGTCGATTGTATCCGATCGTGACAGCCATTTTGTTTCCTCTTTCTGGAGAGCTTTCCAAGAGGCTTTGGGTACGAAGTTGAGTTTCAGCACGGCATACCACCCACAGACGGATGGGCAATCAGAGCGGACGATTCAGACTTTGGAGGATATGTTGCGAGCCAGCGTGTTGAGCTACAAGAAAGAATGGGATCTTCATCTATCGTTGTGCGAGTTCGCCTACAACAACAGTTTCCACGAGAGCATTGGGATGGCACCATATGAAGCATTGTACGGGAAGAAGTGTAGAAGTCCGGTTTGTTGGGAAGAAGTTGGAACCCGCAGTTTTCACGGACCGACGATCATTGCCGAGACTACGGAGAAGGTACAGAAAGCCATTGAGAATTTGAAAGTTGCTCGGTCAAGACAGAAGAGTTATGCAGACACCCGCAGACGACCCTTAGAGTTTCAGGTTGGCGAGTGGGTTTTTCTGAAGGTCTCACCGATGAAGGGTACGATCCGTTTCGGCCAGAAAGGCAAGTTAGCTCCACGCTATGTCGGACCGTTCGAGATCAAGAGTCGGATTGGTGATTTAGCCTATCGATTAGAGCTTCCCGAGATGTTTACAGGAGTGCACAACGTTTTCCACGTTTTGATGCTTCGGAAATATGTTCATGATCCCTCCCATGTCATTCGCTACGACGAGGTTCAGATTCAGCCGAGTGCTGCATGCGTTGAGCGACCGCTCCGTATCGTGGGAACCCGAGAGCAGATACTCCGTACCAGAACGATTCGATGGGTCAAAGTGCTTTGGGAGCATCACAGTCCCGATGAGGCTACTTGGGAGTTAGAAGAGCAGATGGCACGCCAGTATCCCGATTTGTTTTCCCAGGTATGAGCGAGTTAGTGTTCATTCCGAGGACGGAATGATTCTCAAGTGGGGGAGGATGTAACACTCCGACCCAGCTTGACCCCGTTTAGCGGTTAGTTAATCTTGTTTTTGTTGTTAATTGTGTTTTGTTTGTGTTTTGTTTTCGTTACGGGTCATGGATAGGTAGTTGGGTTGAGTTTGACCTGGATTAAGTAGATCAAGCCCTTTTTCGTAATTTTAGCTTTTCTTAGACATGGTCATTTTTGCATCATCTTGAGGTCAACACGTGTCTTTCGTTGAGCTCGTTAACTTTCGTAACTACGTCATTTGCAACCGACGTCGTGTGTTTCGATTGGACCTTGATTTGACTCAAACTGAAAATAGACTTATGACTTGGCCCTTCTTGGAATTTGATCAACCCATTACTTATATAAGCTCTCACCCAATTCACCAACACTCACGTTCTCTCTCTTGTTCTCTCTCGTTTTCTCTCAACTTCACTGTGCACGTGGAATTCTCTTCTCCTTCACTTGATTTCTCTCCCTCGATCTAGCTTGTGGTTCTTGCATGTGCAATTGAGGTGAGTGGAAGTCTTCCATTCTTCTCATCTCCTTTCTCTATCTCTTCTCCTTCTTGCTTCTTTGCATGGTGTGTCTGTGTGTTGTGGATTTCTCTCCATCTCTCATGCATGCATGTGGTTTTGCTTGTGTTAGGTTGTGTTTGGATCCAAGGGCTACCATTGTGCATTTGAATTTCCAATTGAGGCAAGTATAACCATAACATTGAGAACCCATGTTGGTATGCTTTGATTTTGGCTAGCTCACATTGATGTGTGTGGAAAACATGTGTTTACAGCCCATTTGATACTTATTGGTTCAGTACTTGTGTATTCCCATTGATAGATTGCATTTCTGATGCATTTCCAGACATTCTGTACATGTTTCAGATTTCTGAATTCGTGCAGGTACGGCTAAGCCGTATAACACCTACGGCTCACAATCCAGAGAGGAGAAAAACCCAGTTTTCCTCTACGGCTAGGGCACGGCTAAGCCGTGGAATGCCCTACGGCTAAGCCGTATCTCAGCCGTGGCCCAGCCGTAGAACAATACAGGGTGCAATTTCTGGAATAACTGAGAGTCAGCAAATGACAGACCTTCTACGGTTCAGCCACGGCTAAGCCGTAGACCACACACGGCTAAGCCGTAGCACACACACGGCTAAGCCGTAACCACACATGAAGAATAAGGCTAGGTGTAAAGATAAGACCTATATGACCTTCATGATAGAATGTAGAGCACCTAGACTTGCCCAACGGAATGTGATACTACGCGTGAATGATCTCGAGGGCTGCGAATCATTCATGTTCGTTATCCGGATGTTAAGCACCTCCCCATGGGTGTTGGTTTAAGGGACTTCGTGCACAGCCCGATTCAAGGCAACACTAGACAACGGTGTATCGAATAACTTAAAACTACATCATCATGCACGGTTAGAAACACCGGATAATTAGATTAGAATTGGTTTGTAAACTTAAGATGATTCGATTCACATGATTTGTTGCATAACATATTGCATTCGACCATTGATCTCAACACTCTACATGATTACGTATGTTTCGTTATTTTCACATTTTGGTTTATTTACCCTGAGTATGCATGTATGATGTGTTCATTCACGGATCTGCACGTATGATAAGTTGTCACGATCTACTCAGGATTTTCATGATTGACTCCGTATGGTCAGGCACTACTTAGCCTCAGCCTTAGGATCCCGACGGGGTGAATTCGGTATAGTTTATATGGCCTGCTGCAGTATGGATTTTGTCTTGGGGAACCGGACCCCAGGAAACCGAGACTCATTGTACCCTGGCCCGGACAATGGTGTTCTTTGCATGTTACAAGATCCCTCTTTTGGGAGCATATGGTAATGTAGTAGCCACTAGTCATGTACACAGCATGTTATCCTTGATTCACACAGCATCTTTCTTTCTTGCATGATAGCCTAGTATACGAAAATGCTTTCTTTAATAACATGATGTTCTTTATTCTATTAGACACAGCGTGTGTTAACTTGCTATGGTTTATACTTTGCTGAATCTTCGTATTCACAGTTGTTTTGGTGTTGCAGGCCCAGATCCCCCTGCCGAACCCTCGCCGGTCGGCCAGGCTCCAGTTGAGACCCCCGGGGCCCCCTCAGGCCTAGAGGAGTGGATGTGATCACTCCACGGGAGAGCGTTCATGGCATGCATCCTTTTGGAGTCTTGTGTTGTGTGGATTTTCAGACTTGTATATGTCATGACATGTCACTATTGTCTATATCTTTTGTTCATTTTGTAAAACTTCATATGTAATTATGTCAGTCCTTTCTTGTATTATCCTCTTCTTGCTTTGTAGTTTTATGTTTCTGATATTTACAGCTTCCGCATACTTGCTTGGCACGTGTGCTTGTTCCCTTGTGCGTGTGCATTTAGACCCGGTCTACGTGTACAGGCACGGGAGTACGTGTGTCATTAGGTTTGGCTTTTGCTAACCCCCGAACCCTGGGCTCGGGCTGTGACAGGGTATATTCACTGCAAACCCTTATAAGACACAACTCATCTACTATGGGAAACCTAGGGGCTTGAGGGCTTGCTGCATACGCTAAATGTAGTTGAGAGTACTTTCGAAAATGGTGTTGCATTCAAGTTTATTTTTGAATTGCATTAATTTTTAGGTTAGATTAGGTCATGGTGGATTCCTCACATTTTCGCGCGCGATTTTTGCTGGGACTAGCAAATTGCTTGATACCAATTGTCACAACCCAATTAGTCCACTAGCTTAGTAACTTGGTGAGCTTATCACGTGGCTTAAAATACTTAAGCTCAAGTTACTAGTAATAACCTACATGGTTTATTATATACTATATTCATATTTCATTCATAAGCGATGTGGGATGGGGTGTAACAATATAGAGAAAAAAGTGACTGGGATTATATGTAGAGCTTATACCCTTTTCTTGCATGGGCATTTTGGTGGGTTGAGGCCCACCAGAAGCAAAATCGTGGGCCCATGGGCCAAATCAGATAATATCATACATGTATGTGGGGTAAAGTGTTATAAATGGTATCAAAGCCGACTCTCGACTAGTTCGAGTGTGGGTCCCTACTGCAGTCTAGTGCAAGTGGGTGGGTTTCCATGTGGGTGGGTTAAGAAGGCTAGCAGGCTACTATACAGGTATGTGTAGCCCTAAGGAGGGTGGATTGTGATGTCCTAAAGCTGCACATCGACTATAGATAGGAAAGTGACTTGGCTTATATGTAGAGGTTGCACCTTACCTTTCATGAGGCCTTTTGGTGGGTTGAGGCCCACCAAAAGCAAAACCGTGAGACCCATTGGTCAAAGCAGATAATATGATGCATGAATGTGGGGTGGGGCATTATATATGCACTTGGCACAAGCTAGCCTTGGTGGACCTAAATGATCCTGACCCACTTCAAAAACAAAGGTTTCCTAAACATAGACCATCTAATTGTGCATATTGGAGTTGTTAGATAGTTTTACAGCTAGTCTATCATCAACGGTGGGACAGCCCTTGAATTTTTAAGTTTCATGTGATGAACAAAACTAATGCACAATGTACAGGAGAAGATTATACGTTTGTACAAAGTTCATTCTTGTGTAAAGTTGTGAAAAGATTATTAGTTAACTGATTGGAAGACATCAAATAGATGGGAAAGGATGAAGTTCTTATGTTAATTAGACAATTAGCTCCCCTGAATTGGATAGTGATCAATGCCTGCTAATGATGCATTTGTTCTTATCTAGCTGCCTAGGGTTTGAACCCTAGGTGTATCACCTCTTCCCGTGTGTGTAGGCTTCCGTCCCATTTTTGTGGGTTTTCTTTATACATGTGTTGCTTTCTTTTCCCACTTGAGTGTGCTTTCAACCCGTGTGTACAGGCTCTCCGTTTGGATCCTAGGCCCCTTCACTAGGTTATAAAAAAAAAGACATATAAAATGTAATACTTGTAGCACATCACATTCACAACTTTATATCAATAAAAATGAACTCTGTTTGGTACAATCATTATATACATTGTCAATATGTCATATGTGAACTATTATTTTATTTTCTCAGTTAAAATAAAATAATATAAATTCATTTTAATTATAAAAACCATTTCGAGGCATTTGTTTAAAGGAAACTTCTGGAAATTCCATCCAATTGCAATTTCTAATAACAATATCAATTGATGTTTCCAACATTTGAAATTCACTATTTATTTAGTGAGATTTCAAATATCCAGTCTTATGAATTATCACTCTTGATTTACTGTTTTTAAATTTTAGCTTCCAAAATGCTAGGGTTTCTTGTGCATTGGTGAATCATAGTGTTTGAAGAATTTAGGTATTTTGCCAACAAGTATTCTCTAATGTCCTACAAACTAGCTCTTATAATTTTATGTTTAAAAAACATGAGATGATACTAATACTTGGTACCCAGCAAAGCAAGGCAATATGTGATATTCACAATAAGATAATATTGAAAAGTATTTCGGCTGCCTTTACTAACACCTTAAGGTTTGGTAAGAATGATTAGCTTAGAAAATTTAATATGGTATCACAGCCGACTAGTCGTAAGTTCAAATTCCAAGAGGAATAATTTGGCGCTAAAAAAATGTATGTCGCCAAAAGTGCTCGACCAGATTCCACCTAAGGGGGAGTATTAAGGAGTTAGTTCCACCCAATGGAGAATGTTGAAAAGTATTTCTACTAACTCTACTAACACGATGAGGTTTTGTAAGAATGGTTAGCTATGAGAATTTAATAGATATAACTTTAATTGAAGGGTTCAAATTGTCAAACTCCCTCCTTGGCCGTCATTGTTTGTTAGCATCGGATCTTAAGCCATACTCACTTCACTAATTTTTAAATTATGAACAGAAGAAATAACGTTTGAATTCCAATTCCTATATATTGGTGGGTCCCACAATAACAATCATGCAAGGAACTACAATTTCATGATTTGAACCATTGTAGGGTATAGATAAGAATACCATTCGGTGAGATTTATATATATATATTGTGATGTCCTCAAGTCCTACATTCACTATAGAGAGTAAAGTGACTGGGTTTATATGTAGAGCTTATACCTTTATCTTGCATGAGGCCTTTTGGTGGGTTGAAGCTTACCATAAGTAAAACCGTAAGGCCCATCGCCAAAGCGGACAATTTCATGCATGCATGTAGGGGTGGGGCATTATAAATGGTATCAGAGCCGACTTTCGACTATTGTGAGTGTGGGTCCCTGCCATGGTCTGGTGCAAGTGGGCGGATTTCCATCTGGATAGGCTAAGAGGGCCAGCAGGCTACAAGGACTAACAGGCTCCTACACAAAGATATGCAACTCTAATGGGAGTGGATTGTGACATCCTCGAGACCCACATTAACTATAGAAAGGACATTAATTATAGAAGGGACATCATAATCCGCCCCACTTAAAGGGTTGCACATACTTGTCTAAGTAGCTTGCCAACCCTTTTGGCCCTCCCACATAGAAAACTACCCACTTGCACCAGATCATGATAGGGACCCACACTCGGAACTAGTCGAGAGCAGGCTTTAGTACCATTTGTAACGCCCTATCCTACATACATACATGTATAATATTATCCACTTTAGCTCATTGATCACACAATTTTACTTTTGATGGTACTCAACCCACCAAAAGTGATCATGCAAGATAAGAGTATAAATTGTTTGTATAAGCACAATCACCTTCCCCTCTATGGTACTAGAGGACGTCACACATACTCCTGCTGGTGGCTTTTAGTGAAGGTGCAAGTTGATAATGAAAGGACACGACATCCGGTTTTTATAACATGGAATGAAATCTACACCTTGGTTGATAGGAACTCGAGCCACGAGGCCACTCACTTTACAGGCTGTGCTACTCTTTGTTGTCCATTGAAATAGGGTAATATCACATCACTAGTACGGTAACGTAGCAGGACTCGAAGTTTTTGGAAGGCCAACTGGAATTCAACCCAAATTCATCGAAAAGAACACCTCCAAACCAATTAGAAAGAGAACGGCTCATTACAATTTATATGACGAATTATGTGGCACCACAGTTTCTTTTTTGGACAAAATGAAAAAATTGATTTCTACCCTCTCTCATTTTCATTGCAGGATAAATATGTCAATGCTTTTCTCTTTATGTGAAACAATGCAGCATCAAATTGAGTAAAATTGACCAGCACAAACAATTGAATATGTTTTCATGCCTTCAATAAATTCTCAGCATTACACGAACATGCGTGTAGTATGAACTTGATTGAGTTAATCGCAAATGTCACATGGATCCAATTGGCTACTTTCTTTTAATCCCCAAAGTTTTGTGCAATGACACGACAAATTAATGAACTGTTCGGGCAGTCAGGACTTGAAAATGTTTAAACTCTTATCATGTGTTGGTGCTCTGTCATGCAAGGCATCCAAAGAGGAGTCATATAGATGATGCTTGAGCACTAGAAATTGATGCGCCTTGCAATAATGACGACTCAAATATGGATCTTTTTTTTTTCTCCTGGAATTGAATTTCTAGGTAGTTTTTCAATCCTTGGAATGAAATCAGTGAAAATTTGCTTTTGGCTGCTTCAATGTAATTTATCTTCTTCCTGGAGAAGAAGTTATAAAGAGCTGCCCGGGGAGATTCCACTGTGAAAGTATTTGCATTATTTCTTATTGTTTCTTAAGAGTTATGGAAAGAAGATTCGTCCTATTGGAGTGGACAGTCCCTACAATGCAAGTAGAATCTTGCACTTTACTCTTTGTCCAGTCCTATCTAGCTGTCAAGGAATGCCCAAGAAAAATGATGAGGTTTTCACAGGAAAGGCTTATGCTAACTTGGCTGGCCAATCTTTGGTGGGGCCTTTGCTTCAATTCCGAGTCTGTTGGCTAATCCTCGTGCACTAGTGGGCCTCACATTTGAAAAGCTCACTGGGTCCCTCATTACAGAAAATTTGGCTGGTTGATGCACTAAATTAATCAATTAAAATGGTGATGATTTCGATGCAACTTTCATACACCAAAGTCAAATATTAAAACATACATAGGCCTTTCGATTTTTTTTCTAAATGTAGATTCATAAGCATGGCCCAGATGATCTATTCAGCCCCCTGAAGAAGAATGACGTTGATTACTTGATTGAAACATTTTCTTCCAGAGAGAGAGAGAGAGAAAGAGAGAGCGCACATGTAATGCTTTGATAGGCTAAACTGATGGAATCTCATTGGTGGATTTCTTATAGAAGGCATGTTGTGGGAAATTATTGAAGGAGTGGGCCCTCCCTAGGTTGCCATCTTTTTCATCCATGGCTTTAGTATAAAGGACGGATGCCTAAAGGAGTGAGCCCCACAGACACATAAGTAGACCAGCAAACGGACCAGAGCTCGTTTGGTAGGCACTGTGGGTGGGTGCCTTCTCGACGGCTCTAGGAAAGCCAGTGATATTTATTCCAGAGAGCGACTGAGAAAGCCGAAGACATAACCGACAAAGTGGACATATGCACTAATACATACATGCTCAAGTCTATTGAACAATCAGTGAAATATGTTCTTTAGATGGCTTACTTAAAAGCTAAAAACTTTCTCCAGTACTAGAGGACTGATTGAGAGAGACCTCTGAAAAAAAGGGGTAGTTGCTCTTGAGGAGGCTCTGGTTGCTTGCACTAGAAGTTCCTAGTGTAATTCAACATCTAATTATTAAGTAACGCACATAAAAATATTTACTAGTGCCTCAAGAATTAGTAATTGATGGTCATTCTTCAATGTTATGGTCATTCTTCAATGGTCATTCCTCGTGGTCTTATTTCGTTTCAACTCATTTTATCTATTTTTGTATGATAGTAGCACCAGACTTATTAGACTATAGCTGGAAAAAGAGATGCAAAAGATAAACAGAGACTTTCTGGCAAAGTGTAGCATAAATCATTTTCAGCATCTGTAACTCCATTTGATGTGGAAGCCACGCTTTCACTTCAATAACTAACCACTTAAGTCTCCTTCAATGTCTAAATACTAGCTAACAATTAACAAAGAAAAGAAATGCTTGATGGTAGCAATTGACGTCATACTAAGAATTTTTTTTGTTTCTTTATTTATTTGGTTAGAGTCATATTAAGAATGTTAATTGCTAGTAACATATACATCAATCACTATTGGTCAAATAAGCCAGTGGTGGTAGTGCATCGTTAGGATTAATATCTTAACTAGTTTAAGGTAATAATCATAAGTACTTTTTAAAGGATAAAATGCTTGCTTATTAGGGGAACACATAAAAGCAGAGTTCTCAAGTATTTGTAGTTGTCTTAAGCAAAACAAAAGCTGTCCTCTGTTGCTCACCTAAGCCATCCTATAATCAATCCAGATCCCTACAATCACTACCTCTTCTCCCCATGATTTAGCACTCACCTAAGTTTCACACTAATCTGAATTTTATAGACCATGTATTGATCATGAAAATTTGGCAGTCACCCAACTTCTTTTAATAGACAGGATAGGATAATTTTTGCGCCCACAAAAGTGTGCATCCAATGACCAAATGGTTTTCACTATTTCCATAGATGTAAGTGATGGGAAAACCTTTCAAACCCTATGCTTTTTATTGTTGTCAAGCTTTTGGGTGGCCCTACAAGTCGCTCCATGCCATTCTTATAGATGCCTTTGTCATTCCAAGAAGACTGAGAAAAATTACATAATCAGATCATCCAAATGCTTGAAAGTGCGGTCTCAAAACTTGAAGTCATTGTTGAAAGAGTAACTTTGGTGATTTTATTGTGCGCGTGTGTACAAACGCAACCAAGATCAAGCAATCACCACACAAGAAGACAAGAAGATTTACGTGGTTCGGCAAGGATGCCTACGTCCACGGGAAACCAATTTCCACTGGGTTCTCTTCCAATCTGTGAAACCACAGCCTTGGAATCTCAGCCTCTCTGACTGACTGCCCTCTAGGGTTACAGATTACATCTCATATATATAACCAGTACATCCTTATCCCCTAAGAACTCTATCTCAAAAAAAAGGAAAGTCCTAACCCATTAGAAAACTACTATTTAGCAAAATAGGAAATTCCTAATACGTTTGGAAACCACCCCAGATTTGAACCCAAACATGGTCTGGACCCACATGGCCAACAATCTCCCCCTCCAGACCATAGGGAAGATGCCCAGAACCCCTTACTGGGAGTTCAGTCCGGCCAACTCTGAACACAGCTCCAGCTTTCCCTTAGACACAACCTTGGTCATCATGTCCGAGGGATTCTTGTCCGAATGAATCTTTTTCAGCTTCATGAAGTTCTTCTCGATCACCTCACGAATCCAATGGTACTTGATATCAACGTGCTTCATGCGACCATGATATGTAGCATTCTCACTGAAATCCATAGCACTCTGACTATCACAGTAAACTACATATTCTTCTTGCTTCAAACCGAGTTCTTGAAGGAATCTCTTCAACCAAAGCATCTCTCTCCCTGCTTCATTAGCAGCTATGTATTCCGCTTCAGTTGTAGACTGTGCTGTACACTTCTGTAACTTTGATTGCCAGGAAATAGCTCCCCCTACAAAAGTAAACAAATAACCAGAAGTCGACAACCGACGATCAAGATCGCCTGCAAAATCAACATCAGTATAACCTTCCATGACTGGTTTTGAGCCTCCGAAACATAAGCACACCTTGAAAGTACCTCTCAAATACCTAAAGATCTACTTCACTGCTTCCCAATGCTCTTTTCCAGGGTTTGCGAGAAATCGACTCACTAAACTCACAGCATGAGCAATGTCTGGCCGTGTACAAACCATGGCATACATGAGACTCCCCACAGCAGAGGAGTAAGGAACACATGCCATCCGTTCCTTTTCATCATCTGTAGTAGGACACAAGCGCTTGCTTAGTTTGAAGTGACTGGCTAGAGGTATGCTAACTGGCTTAGCATTCTTCATGTTGAACCGTTCGAGAACTCGTTCAACATATTTCTCCTGTGACAACCACAGCTGCTTGGAACTCCTATCACGACGTATTTGCATGCCCAATATCGTTCGTGCGGGACCCAAGTCTTTCATGTCAAACGACTTTGACATTTCCTCTTTTAACTTGCCAATCAACTTGCTATCCTGTCCAACTATCAGCATATCATCTACATATAAAAGAAGGATGATGAACCTGCCATCGATAAATCGACGAACATAGACACAATGATCTGCAGCTGTCCTCCGGTACCCATGACTCAACATGAATGAATCAAACTTCTTGTACCACTGTCTCGGTGCTTGCTTCAGCCCATAGAGACTTTTCTTCAACTTGCAAACCATCTGTTTTTTTCCTTCTACCTCAAACCCCTCTGGCTGAGTCATGTAGATCTCTTCTTTCAAGTCACCGTGAAGAAACGCGGTCTTCACGTCCATCTGTTCAAGCTCAAGGTCCATGCTGGCGACTAGACCCAAAACGATTCTGATAGAAGTCATTTTCACAACAGGAGAGAAAACATCACTGAAGTCGATACCCTTCGTCTGTGCGAAGCCTTTTACCACTAACCGTGCTTTGTGCTTCACCAGTTTCCCATTCTCATCCTTTTTCAGCTTGAACACCCATTTGTTTTTCAGAACATTCCTGTCTGTAGAAAGTTGCACCAGCTCATAAGTCTTGTTCTTCTTCAAAGAACTCATCTCATCCTGCATAGCCTTCATCCACTCATCTTTATCAGCATGAGTCATTGCTTCTCGGAAGCTAGCTGGCTCTCCCTCATCAGTGAGAAACACATATTCGGATGCAGGATACCTAGTTGATGGTTGACGCTCTCGGGTAGACCTCCTAGCTGGAGGTTCCGTGGTTTCAATCCGAGGAGTCTGCTGCTCCCCCTGCTCAACACCCTCATCATCTGGCAACCCCTGTGCCTCATCACGATCCGGATCGTTTTGTCCACCTTCTCCACCTGTAGTCTGCACCGGAGAAGGAGTCGGTGTGAGATCAACCACTCCATCAACTTTCTCAGAAGACTTATCAATCTTTTCAACATCTCCAAAGAACTGATCTTCATGGAAAACCACATCCCTACTTCTGATAAGTTTCCTCTTCTCTGGATCCCATAATCTGTAGCCAAACTCATCTCCACCATAACCAAGAAAGATGCAACTCACTGCCTTATCGTCCAACTTGGAACGCTGCTCCTTTGGTACATGTACAAACGCTTTACACCCAAACACCTTCAGATGTGAATAGGAAACATTTTTACCTGTCCATCTTCTCTCTGGAAGATCATAATTCAAAGGAACTGAGAAGGATCTGTTAATCAGATAAACGGCAGTCAGAACGGCTTCACCCCAGAAGGACTTAGGCAACCGTGCTAATTTTATCATGCATCTCATCTTCTCAAGAATAGTGCGGTTCATTCTCTCTGCCACACCATTGTGCTGTGGAGTACCAGGAACTGTCTTTTCATATCGAATGCCATGCTTCAAGCAGTAGCTTTTGAACTGGTTGGATGTGTATTCACCCCCATTATCTGAACGGAGACACTTCAAGAGTTTACCTGTTTCTCTTTCAACCTGGACATGAAACTGTTGAAACATCTGGAATACTTGATTCTTTGATTTCAACGGATAAACCCAGACTTTCCTGGATGCATCATCGATGAACGTGACAAAGTACTTATTGCCACCCAATAATTCTACCTCTATGGGACCACAAACATCAGAATATACCAAATCCAACACATTGGATTTCAATGTTGATGTCGAAGAGAAAGCAACCCTATACTGTTTACCATATAAACAATAATCACAAGGGTCAAGGGATAAACCTTTGGAGCAAGGAATTAAATCCTTCTTTGCCAACATCTGCAAGCCTTTCTCACTCATATGACCAAGCCTCTTATGCCACAGATTCAGAGAGGAATTGTCTTGAACTGCATTCAACGCATCTTTGCACAGCTTGACTTGTGTTTTATAAAGAGTATTACCTGTTGTTCCTCTCGCAATAACAAGAGACCCTTTAGTGAGCTTCCATCTGCCATTTCCGAAGTAATTCTCATAACCAGCACGGTCCAATGTAGTCCCGGAAATCAGATTCAACCGCAGATCAGGAACATGTCGCACATCTTTCAGCGTCATTGTGCAACCAATATCGGTTTTAATGCAGACATCACCGATACCAACAATATCTGAATGACTCGTGTTGCCCATCTTCACAGTACCAAAGTCACCTGCTTTGTACGTCATGAATATCTCCCTGCAGGGAGTAGCATGGTAGGATGCTGCTGTGTCAACAACCCACTCAATCTGACCATCTGCAACACTCAAACACTTATCATCATCGCCGGCGAGCACCACTACTTCCTGTTCCAAAGTAGCTGTAGTGTTATCATTGTCATTCTTCTTCTCATTATTGGATCCTTTCTGTTCCTTCATGGCAAAACAATTTTTTCTGATGTGGCCCATCTTGCCACAGAAAAAGCACTTTACAGACTTTTTCTTGCTCTGTGATTCACTGTTAGACTTAGACTGTGATTCACCTCTAGACTTGCCACGACCCCCCTTTGGTCCTCTACTCTTACTCCTCCCCCTGTTCTCAGTAACAAAGGCCTGTGCATTATCTGTCCCTACAGATTTCCGTCTTGTTTCTTCATTCTGTAGGCTACTGGTAACCTGACTCATAGATAACACACCATCTGGAGTAGAATTGCTCAAGGAAACAACTAATGTCTCCCATGTATCTGGCAAAGAACTCAGAAGCAACAAAGCTTGCATCTCATCATCAAGGATCATCTTCATAGTAGCTAACTGATTTACCACACTTTGGAACTCATTAATGTGATCTTCGATCTGACCACCATCCTTGAATTTCATGTTTATAAGCTTTCTGATCAAGAATGTTTTGTTCACCGAGGTCTTTTTATCATACATTGCTTCTAGCTTTTTCCAAAGGGTATTCGCATTGGTTTCATTAGACACGTGGTGAAATATACTGTTATCAACCCACTGTCTGATGTGACCAATCGTTTTTCTATGCAATTTGATCCAATCAGCATCTTGCATATCTTTCGGTCGGGCACTATCCCCCTCAACGGGATCATGGAGGTCTTTACAATAGAGAATATCCTCCATCTTCGGTTTCCAGATCAACCAATTGGAATGGTTGAGCTTAACCATGGTAGTGTTGATAGTATTGTTCTCCATCTTAATCAAATTAAGTAACAGGAAAAACAAATAACTAACACTGACCTCAACTCTTGCACCAAGCTGTAGATCTCGTCAATACGAGCACGCTGGAAGAAACGGATCTGAAATCCGACCCCGGATGGCTCCGATATCGCAAAAACGGTTTTCTGCGCTTCTGATTTGGTCAAACTTCTTGTTGACCGTCAAACAGCCAATCTTCTTCCACTAACACGTAGATCTGCTCGAAACGAGTCCGTAGGCGCAAACGGATCTCCGATCGGACGTCGGATGATCAAAATATCGCAGAAACAAGTTTCTGCCGTCAATCTGGTCAACTCTGGCCGTTGACCGCGTGTCCGATGACGTGGGCTGACGTCAGCCTGATGACGTCACGCTGCTGACCTCTGCGCGGTGGCTGACGGGCTGGACCGTCTGCTGACGGGTTCAGGTCAACCCGACCCGACCCGAATCGGCCTGCTCTGCTGACGGACCTGGGCTTGCACAGCGGGTTGGTTCTGACCCAACCCGGAACTTGACCCAACCTGTAAAACAGGCGCTGGGCTTCTCTTCTCCGCGGGTCAGTCAAACTTGACCCGACCCGACCCAACGACCCAGACCCAGAAACCGGGTCGTCTTCAACAACCCAGGCGGGCGCTGTCTGCAACGCGATGCAGGCGCTGCGCTGCAGCGGCCGGCACGCCGAGTTCTTCTGCGGCGCCGGCGACCAGCGGAGAGGGAGGCGGCGGCGACTGTGGCTGCGACGGCGACGGCGACGGCTGCGGCGGCAGTGACGTCCGGCGGCTGGCGACCGATGAGTGATGTTTTTTTTTTTTTTTTTTGCTTCCGGTCTTCCTCGTCTGGAAAACCCGGCAACCAATCCCTTTTCCGACGAATAAGTCCAGCCAACTGAGAACCCACTGCCTGTCTTCTTCTTCTTCACTGATCGTGCAAGAAGCCAAGAGCAAACGATTTCTCTGTTTGTGGAAACAGAGACAATCGCAATGTGTGGCCCGGCAGAAATCAACGTTGATCTCTCCTTCCGATGATCTTCCACGCACAATCAACCTCTCTGATACCACTTGTTGTGCGCGTGTGTGCAAACGCAACCAAGATCAAGCAATCACCACACAAGAAGACAAGAAGATTTACGTGGTTCGGCAAGGATGCCTACGTCCACGGGAAACCAATTTCCACTGGGTTCTCTTCCAATCTGTGAAACCACAGCCTTGGAATCTCAGCCTCTCTGACTGACTGCCCTCTAGGGTTACAGATTACATCTCATATATATAACCAGTACATCCTTATCCTCCAAGAACTCTATCTCAAGAAAAAGGAAAGTCCTAACCCATTAGAAAACTACTATTTAGCAAAATAGGAAATTCCTAATACGTTAGGAAACCACCCCAGATTTGAACCCAAACATGGTCTGGACCCACATGGCCAACAGATTTTAAACCCACAAAAGATTTTTTTGGTAGAAATTAATCCAACAAAAGAGGTAAAAGGGTTTAGGTTCGTCATAGAGGAGCTCAAACAAATGACTAGTGATGTAAATGGGTTCATGTATGAGTTTGAAACCATGGCCTGTCCAGACCCAAATTCAATTTTTTTAGAATAGATACAGCTTTAGATTTGACAGTGATCCTATTTGTTGGATATTTATTCTGTTGTCGGATGTAGAATTCTTCTCTCCTCAATGTGAATGATCACTTTACTTTTCTCAGTACCCACACAGGCAAGTCATGCATGTAAACAAAAAACTGCAATATGGCCCTGATGAGGCTCCGCTATTTCTTCAACAATCAACCCATTTTTGCAAACGTGGCTCTGCTTAAAATGAAAATCCAACAGATTCAACATCAATCCAAAATATTGAAGAATTTCTTTTTTTCAAATTTGACCACAGGAAGTACTATTCATATTAGTCTACTTAAATCAATTGGCCTCAAAACAAAGTTGTCAAGAAGAAAGGTGGGGCTCTGGAAACAGTAATATGATCCAAGATTAGCAGGCCCAAAAATAAATCTTTTTCAATATATGACTTTTGTAAATTTCAGACCCAAATGTTTTAATTGGAAATCCAAGATTCCAGACCTAAAATCCACTGTTTTTGTGTCTTTTTTCTTTCTGAAATCATTATTCATTGATCACAAAAATTAGTTAGAAGCAAGAACAAAAAGCCATACCTCACCTAATATCATTCTGAATTACTAAGCCACTCCCAAACAAGTAAAAATGAGTAGCAATCTATTCAGGCAAACTAGTTACATGGTTGCCATCATAATAATGTCTATATTTTACCATCTTGTGATGTATTTTCAAATGATGAAAGCCTTACATCGCTCGCCACATGCCTTCTGGTGGCTTTCAAAGCAATTAATGGCCTTCTGGTGGCTTAAAATAGCAAACACGCGGACCATGATGGAAATAAACTAACCAACTTGTGTGGCTTAAGGATTACACACCATTTTTAATTTGGCATTTAGTAATTGAAGAACCTATAACTAGGTTGTGGGGCCGCGTGCGTTGCTTCCTTTCACGTGGTGTTAGACCACGAAGGAGACTCGTGTGGAGAAGGTTTTCAAGATGCCGCATCTAATCCTAACGCCAGCTTGTTGGTGGGCTGGTTTTCACTGAAAAATTAAAGTGTTTTTCTTATATATGCTAGCCTGATGTTTGATGGAACCTTTTTTGTAAGGACGGTTTGACACACACAAACCTGCGGTATTGAAATTGAAAACATTTCTTTTTTTTTTTTTTTTTGGTAAAAAAATTTCTACCGAGTTGAAGACATTGGGTTGTGAAATTGTGACTTTTGAGTAGAAATGTGGGTTCTCTCCCTCTACTCATAGGACGGAAATAAAAAAAAGAAATTAGAGATTTCATTGGTGTGAAATTCACAGTACAAGATGCTCATGTAGAAAATATACACTGGATCCTATGACTCATGAAATCTATACTTTTTTTTTCCAAATATGTCATCAGGCCCTATTTATTTAGCAGAATTTTGATGATGATAGAGGACAACACCCCCCCCCCCCCCCCCCACAAATTTCTAGGTCCAGCGGTAAAATCTTGGATACATGGCACTATCTATAAACACCATATATTTATTAAGGCACTAGAAAGAATTCGAAGCATGGACCTCCATGACATATGAGATTTTCCAACCACTATAAACATTTCTTATGAAAATATATCATGTTGGGAATTGAAAGACCAAGATATGATAGATGACCCCTTGGCATTATATTGACATAAAGTGCCCATGGTCATTAGGGCCCTCCAAGATAATTGGACCCTTACCTACATCCACATATCTATAATTATAAATGCTATTTCTATTCATTTTAAAATTTTAATCCCCATAGAAACTCTTGTAGTGCGTATACCCTCTCCGTTAGACAGAAGGAATTAGACCCAAGGACCAAAATCTAGCCCAACCAGAGTTTTCACCCAGAGACTATGCCTGTGTCCAGCCAAGCAATTGTGGAGGGTAATCTAAGTCACAGTGTTATTGGATTCAACCTTAACCTAAGGAGGATTAAGGTTGGAATTCCTTATCCTACTGGAACCCAAACAATAGTGACAAGTTTCAGCTGTCATTTCCAGCTCAATCCAGATTTTTGTAGCTCAACTCACCAGTTGGTTGTTAGTTTTTGTGGACTCAATCCATCAGTTGATGTAATAAATTGATTAATTTCTTTATTTATCAATAAAATCATGCTTTACTTTCATGAGATGAATGTTATTTTACTACTTCATGCACATGACCAATACGTATGACATAATGGTTCATGAGTTGAACCGGATCCCATTAGTATATTAGATGTGATATATGTGCATGGATGTGATCCACACGCGGGAGATATATGTCACAAATCTTATACTTAAAATAGCTTCACAACCAGTAATGAGATTGGGCATCTCATTTGATAAGGTTGCAGCACTTTGATCACTATGAGATAGTGTGATTTGTCTCAATCATCAGAATGTAAGATTCTGGATCACGGTGCTGGTACATTGAATGTATTGAAGGACCATGAGATGCATCCTATGGAATTCCGTCTCAATAATAAGGTATGCTCTCATAATTCCCTAGCAATAGGCTCTCAATCCTGAGACATTGACGAACTCAAGTTTCTATCTATTCATTTGCTTTGAGTCACCAATGAGTGAGGCCGACTATAGGTTAACACCTCGGTGTCTTGGGTATGTGATAGTAGAACTGTGGGAACGTTGAATGATCAAGATGGAATCTATCTCTATTATCTCCTTATGCCAATTAATGGATTTGTCATTAGTAAGTGCGCACCCATCTCAATTAAGAGTTAATCGGATGGTACTGATGATTACTGTGATTAATTGGGGCTCAAGGATAATAAGATGTGGAACTTAAATTGGAAGAGACGGATTTATTCCAATTGATCCACGGATATTGATAGAGGGGCCTACTTGTGGTAATTGGAAAGTTTAGGGTCTTCATTGTAATTTATTCCTAAGACTGGAGTGCAATTGCATTTATATAGTGGTGTTATTTGCAATTAACTGTGGGCCCGGATTGCACATGAGATGTGGGGTCGCGGTGTTCCAGTTGGAGCTAGCTTTCTAAGGAATCCCTAGTGGTCCCCACGCTAGCCCAAGATATTGGAAAACACTAATCCGACTTGAACTCTAGAAATAAGAGTTTGGAAAGGGGAAAGCTGCTAATTGCTTTGGAAGTAAGACTTCTATTTCAATTAGACAAGGGAGAGATTTGAAAGTCTATAAAATCTCTTGGATGTCCAATAAGACTCTCCCTCACGCCCAAAACCCTTTCGTGCAAGAGTTGCATGAGTTTCTCTCTCCTTCCCTCTTCTAGTTCCTTGGAGTTTCGAGTTGGGATTTCTCCTGAAGATTCCACCACTCTTCTTGAGAAAAGAAATCCAATTCGGGTCATAGCGTGGAAGGCTAAGAGATGTTGAAGAAATCCATTAGAGCACTGCGAATCTCCAAAGGTATGATCTACTTCTTGCATGTTGTAGATTATTATGGATGTTTAGTGTTGGTAGAATATTTACTATACATTGTCACGAGATTGAGGGTAATGCATCCTGGATTGGGTTTTGGTCTTATGGATAGTTGATCCCTGTGTCAAGTGGGTCAAAAGTTTTTTAAAATCTATCTACGAGACCCACCTACTTCCAACAGGTCCCAAACCCAACCTGACGGATAAGCGAATGAAGTTTGGATTTGGCACATTATGTTAGGTTCATGTCTTATATTTCGGTTTAGGTAGATTGGTTAATTGGCCTAGCTAATGTACATGTTTAGGGTTGTGGATGTTTTGGTCATTGTACCGGAGTTTTTTTGGGGGCCAAGAAAGCAGAAATTATATATATATATAATCTAATCCTAGACTTTGTATAGGAGAGGTGAGACCTTTTTTCCCCATGATGCCAACTACGTATAGCCATGTAGGTGTGAGAAAGGTGAAAACTCTCTCCCTCGTGGTGCTCAGAGCATGACTCACCACGTATGGCAAGAGGCTTTGAGAGCAAAATTGAGATTTGTGAAGAGTGAGTAGGCTAGGTGTTAGAAGAATAAGAATCCTTGTAACGGATTGCCCAATTTCTTCATAATGAAATTGAGAAAATGCTCATAGCCCATGGACGTAGGCAATTTTACTGAACCACGTAAAATCTATTTGTCATGTAATTACATGTTTTTCTTCTTCTTTATATGTATGGTGTTGGATCCTAGTGTATGCGGATTACTGAAATAGCTAAAAACTCAAATCATCATCATCATCATCAAAGCTTTATACCAACCAAGTTGGGGTTGGCCATATGAATTTTGTTTCTCCATTCCAGCTGGAAAATAAATAACTGAGGAAAATGTCAAAAATCACCAAAATAATTGTTATCCGAATCACGTCTTTGGAAACACTTTCTTTAGGCAAATTTCTCCCCCATACAAGTGAAGATGAACTCACGGACATTTGCCCTAAGATAAGACAACTTCCTTGATTGGAATCACTGCAATTGTGTACTCAATTGATAGGAGAGTACTTGAATCCCTTAGAGACCACTTTCATAGACTTAGCAGTAAAAGAATAAGAAGAAAAATAGAAAAAAAGAGATCAGATAAGTAGCATATCATTTATTGTTGCAGACTGAATAATAGAGTTTCTTTCGCGTAAACGCTGGAAGATGTTTGATCAGATCTAATAGACAGTTGCTCGTAGAAGGAGAATAGTTTTTTCAGAAGTTGTAAACAGAGGAGCTCTCTCGGCGATGGATTCGCAGTTGTGAAGAGAAGCTCATCCCGAATCACTTTATATAGGGATTCTCAGGTAAGTAGCCGAGAGGGAATCATGCATACGTAATGAATGTGCCAAATAACACCCTACACAACGGTTAGGTAACGTTAATGCATACTAATGCAGAAATGTTATGCTAACGGCTACGCACAACAACTAGAAGATAGTTGGTTGTCGATAAGTGGATACAGATCTAGATCCACCTTTGAAAAAAAATACACCCACGAGGAGGACTAAGCCCAGTCCACCCCCGTGAGTGCATCGGCCCGCAAGGAACTACCTAACAAGGACGGGAAAGACCAACCCTCCTCTCATGCACAGCTTGGCTTGACTTTGACCTTGGCCCACCTTCCTGCCTGCTTCCTTGCTTCACCTGCACATTAAAATGAAGAGGAGAATAAAGGCGGAAAAACAAGTGCAATAAAAGTGGAAAAAATGTGATTTAATGGACACCAAATGCAACAATCCCCCACACATTAAAGCACAAGAAATAAAAGGAACTGCTGCAAGTTATGATTATGAGACCGTGCATAAATGAAAGTAAAGGAATCTTGAACCTCCACTTAGTGTAGTTATATTTGAAATACCAAAACTCTATGGTAAACTTGGATCTTGAACCAAGAGTTTTTTTGGTAATTCGTTCGTAATACACACACGACCTCAGGGTTGTAGAGATTCCTGATGAACCGTGCACATGCTATCCCAATATTCATGAGCTCTCTAGAGAGCAGCCTCTATTCTCATAGGAGGCGGCCTGACTTCCACACTCATATAAGTAAACTTTTTAAGGATGCTTTTGTACAACACCCCGCTTATAAAAGGCATAGAGTTTTTTACCAACTATTTATATAGGATATGAACACTTCACATCATAGGAATGATTATGTACACATGTGAGTGTTTTAAAGTATTTCTCCACTGTCACCCAAAAACAACTTTATTTTTCCCATTGAACCCGTCTCATAGATCTCCAATCAAACGAGATGGGTTTTTGTTATTAGTGATTTGTCTTTAATGGGCTTAAGGCCAATTCCCCACGATGTTGAAAGTACTCAATCTCTAAAGAGTCCTTTAATTAGTGAATCACCTAAGTTATCCATTGATCTCACAAAATGTAGTGTAATTACTCTTTGTTGAGTAATTGTCTCAACAGATTATGCCTCAGACATATATGTTTGGATTTTCCTTGTTGTCACATCCTCAAAATGAGTCTAGGGTTATGGAAATTAGAAGACAATTAAATTTTTTTCTTTAAATATAAACTATAGACTTCTAATCATTTCTCACAGGAATTTAGGCCGTGGTGAGTTAAGGCCATTCACATTCATTTAAACCAGTGGAAGCTTCAATGATAATTAGAATCAATAAAATCATATTTGCATAATAAGAAATAATATTTACGATTCAAAGTTGTGAACTAAATAATAAATAATTTATTACATTGTTCAATTAAAGTATAAAGTCTCTAAGGAATTATTTATTCAAAATTAATTCTAAACTAGGTGAATCACTATGGTGCATAACTAGACAGCCTCGTAGTCATAGTCTGCACCCCCACTCGGGTTTATTAGAAGGCTCAAGCACTTGAAACACTTCACCCTCCACCTCCTCCCCGGCATAGCAAGGCTCGGTACCTATGCACCAATTTAAAAAATAAGGTCACCACAAAAGTAGCAAAAGGTGGAATACACATAACTCATAATAAATCTATACTATCAATTTGAGAATAAAAACAAGGAAATCATGGAATATGTAAAACAACATATGTAAAGAAATACAATGTATAAAAAAAGGAGCAGATCCTAACTCCATCTCTACAATAAATGAACAACATCACATTCACCAAGCATCGCATCAACCAATGCCCATACAGGATTTATACCATCAATGGATGCCTCGCATCTTGTCCAAATACGGTGAATCAAATTAGTCTTTGGATGTCAAGCATCCTGTCCAAAATATCACAGTGAAACCAACTGTGTACAAGTGATAAGCTCATCTTCGGCCCGAAGTTCGGTAAAGCATCATAGTGTACATCTGTGTACTGACATAACAATCTCACACAACACTACCCTGACCTATGTTAAGACTTATAAAACATGAATAACCCTCAAGTAAACAATGCACGGTCCAGGCCACGACACTATCCAAATCAACATAATCAGGGGCACAATCTCTAACATGTATTTAATGAGGTAAAAAAACACAAACTCGATGATCAAGAAATAACTCTACAAACATTCCAAACAATGTGACCACAATTTAAGCATGCAACAACTCCACACAAACAAAGATGAAGTAAGGTTGAGAATTTATTTGAAAACTACGGTGATGATAGCCCAATTCCGAGTTCATCTGAGTGCGGGTGGTTTTTACCATCATGTGCAAACCATGGAGTCCATAAGGGGAAAGTGCCCAAATTACCCATTACTTAGATGAGGTGATGGAAATAATCCGGTAAATCAAGTTCGTTGGGTACCAAGACCAACACAAGGGTCTTCCGAGTTGTTAAACGTCCAAGACAATTGCCTGACCCTAATTCCACTGGCCCAACCAGAGTGGCAGCCCACCTTGATGCTGCTGCACGATCTCAGCCCCACCATTTTATTGCTACCAAGGGGCCCATACCAGGTGGTAGACCCACCCACATGTGCTGCTAGGGGGCCCAGACCAAGTGGTAGTCCCACCTGCTATGCATGTGTAGGGGCAACCCCTATGATGCACACAGGGGCAGTCCACCTGTGCATAAGCGCAGGTGGCAGCCCACCCCCCCCCCCCCCCCCCCCACGCTACACGCAGGGGCAATCCCCTACACACATGCTCGGCGATTCTGCATGCATGTGCTTGTTTGGGATTCTTCCCCCAGACACGGAACCCCAGACAAGAGTTTATATATATAAAGAAAAACTAATGGCTCATCATCACCACGTTCGTATTAAATCCATCTCCTCATCAACCAAAATACATGAATCAACATCTAATAGATTTATCTATCATCATCATTTAGAAAGTGAAATGGGCATTAAAGAAAACCTCTACATCATGATAGAGACATGAAATTAATGTAAATCATTATGAGAGATGGTATTCCCTTGCTGGAGACGAAGATTGACGAAGAAGATGATAAATCTAACTCTTTCTCATGCACACCCATGAATCCTAATGAAGAAGATGAAGGAACAACGCAAAAGAAGATGATAGATGATGAAGATCCAGCATCTTAGCAAGGTTAAGGCCAATCAGGAGATGGTGTGGGACAGGAGAAGAAAACGCATAAACGAGTTTGGGGCTGATACTAACATGGGTTATTTAAGGGGAATAAGGTCTAGGGTTATATTTTGGGTTTTATAAAAAGGCCCTTAAAGTTTGAGGAATTTATAAGTAAAGGCTTGGTTTGATAACTTGAGTTCTATGGATCTAAATGGATCTAGATTGAGTTGGGTCGAACGATATTGTCTCGCGGATCTAAATCCTCTACCTAATTAGCCCAAAACCCAAAAGAAAACAAAAATACATCCAACGAGCCTTAATTAACTAAAGGGATTTAATCTTATGGGAACAGTTCTCACAAGTGTTGTGAGAAGTTTCATCTTAACTGTCCATTCCAAAATGAGATCCAACGGCTTCCACGTGACAGATAAAAGCACCAAAAGGACTGTTCAAATTTCATTTCCCCCTCCTAGAAGCCCCAAAATTCGAGATAGGGTAAAAAAAAAGGAGAATGCAGGACATCCAGTTGCCATCTCTTTCACCGTCTCCACCTTCCCAGACACTGGTACAGGATAGAAATCGCCGTCGCCGTCCATCTTTACCATCACCAGTCTCACATATGCCTTTTTCTTTCTCCCTCCCTCCTTCCCTTCCTCTCTCTTTCCATCTCCCTCTCTCCTTTTCTCAAGCTCTCCCTCTCCTGCTCTCTTTTGTCTCTTACCCTCTCCCTTTCTCTTTCTGTCTTTGTCCCCCTCTCTCTTTTGCTTCTGTCTCTCACTTCCTCTTTTTCTCACTCCCTTTTTTGCCTCTCTCTCTTGCCCTCTATCTTCCCCATTTGTCTCTTGCTCCCTCTCTCTCTCACTCCTTCTCCCTCTCGTTTTCTCGCCCCCTCTCCCTCTCCCCCTTCTCTATCTCGCCCTCTGTCTCTCGCTCCCTCTCTCTCATTCTTTTTCTTCATCTCACTATTCCTCTCTCTATCTTTCCCTCCCTCTCTGTATCTCTCTCGCTCTCTCACCCCTCTCCTTCTCTCTGCCTCTCTTCTCTATTTCTCCTTGATGCTCCTTCTATCTCTGTCCCCCTCTCTCTCGCCATTTGTCTCTTGTTTCCTCTCTCTCTCGCTCCTTTTTTCACCTCTCTCTTGCCCTCTATCTCTCCCCGTTTGTCTCTCTTTCCCTTTCTCACCCCTTCTCCCTCTCTTTCTCCCCTCTCCCCTTCTCTCTCTCTCCCTTTTCTCCCCCCCTCTCGCTCTCCCTCTCTTTTTCTATCCCTCCATCCATCTCTTTATATCTTTCTTTCTCTCCCTTTCCCTTCCTCTCTTTCTCTCTCTTTCTCCTCCCTCTCTCCTAGCCTCTCTCCTTTAATTCTTTTTATCCCTCACTTTCTTTGTCTCCCTCTGATCCTCTGTATAGACTCCAACAATGGACTTCTCTTCACAAGTTGCAGAAAGCTCTTCATAAGTTGCAAAAAGCGACCAGATAGCAGAGCATGATGGGAGAGATACATGTGATGAAGTACAGCTTGATTTGCAGCTATGGTTTCCGGGAAAAACTCAGTTTTCGATAGAATCACACTCCCATCCTCCTCTCAAAACCAAAGCTCACCTTAAGTTTGTCTCTCTCATTTCAATTTTTAATTTAAATATTTATGCCACATTTTTTTTCTTTTATTTACCAATAGGGTAGAATTTTCATGGGAGTTTTATTATACAAAATTGGCCAATATTACTTGTGAATATTTTGGATGCCTGGCTTACCTACAATTTTCTAATAATTCCATTTATTTAGTTTCTTATTACTTTTTTATATTTTGTTTTGCATGTATTGCCATTCATCGCTTCTAAAAGAGAGATGCGAATCCATGTTTACCAATTGTATCATTTGTTCCACAAGTCGGTGAAAATTTATTACCAAAAGTAGGACAATATTTTGAGAATATAGATGATGCTTATAATGCTTATAACAGTTATGTGAAAGTAGTAGTTTTTAGCAATAGAAGAAGCTCAAGACAAGATTTAATAATGAAGTGGTGAGAAAAAAGTTTGTGTGCTCTAAAGAAGGTTGTAAGAAAGAGATGTTTGGTGATAAAAGGGCAATGCAAAAATGGTTTTCGGCTACACGAGAGAATTATGGGGGCATACCTTCAGATAAAAAAAAACCAAAGAGGGGTAGTGGATTGTATTTAGAATTATTATGGAATATTCTCACTTGTTAAGTACCCCTAGAAAGACTTACATGCTACAGTCACACCGTAGAATTAGTGCTCCAAAAAAGAAAATCATATATACTTATGAAGCGTCTAATATTTGACTAAATAAACAAATGGGATTATTAGTGTTGCAAGCAGGTGGGAGAGATAAAGTTGGTTTCACTGAAATAGACTTTCAAAATCACATTAGAGACAAAAGGGAAGAAACAGAGGATAATGATAGACCAATGTTTTATGAATACTTTAGACAGAAGAAAGGGAAAGATTCAAGATATTTCTTTTCTATTGAGAAAGATGATGACGACCACATAAAACATGTGTTTTGGGCTGATTATTATTTTCAAAAATCATTTAAGGAATTGGGAGATGTCTCATTTGTTACGACGTACAATACAAATAGATATGGTCTCATTTTTTATGCATTCACTGGAATTAATAACCATAATCAATTAATTTTATTTGGATGTTGTCCAATAACAAATGAAACTTCTGACACATTTATTTGGGTTTTTAATCAATGGCTTGAAGCAATGCAAGGAAACCCACCCAACACATTCTTGACAGACCAGGATCCTGCAATGACAAAAGTAATTAGTTTTGTCATGCCCACCAAAACCCACCATTATTGTTTGTGGCACATCATGCAAAATGAAAAATTTAGGTGGAGTTGCGATACATAAAGATGGCTTGATTGAATCTATTAAAAGAGTCACATACCACTTTTTGACAATTGAACACTTTGAATTGAGTTGAAACAACATGATGACTAAATATGATGTTTTGGACAATGATTGGCTAAATGTGATGTACAATATCCATCATATGTGGATACCAATTTATATGAAATATTTATTTTTTGGAGGGATGTCTATAACGTCAAGGAGTGAAGGTATCAATGCTTTTGTAAAGCAATACGTCACTCAAAAAAATGGATTGTGTGATTTATGTTTCGGTATAAACAAGGAGTTGAAACTCAAAATTACCACTTGTTAGTGGCAAATCATGAAACTATTGATGGAAGGCCAAAATTAATGACAAATTTGCCCATGGAGCAAAAGATGTCGGAAATATATAGAAAGAAGATGTTCTACAAGTTTCAAGATCAATTCATGAATATAACATCCGGCATTGTTGATGTTGTTAAAGATGAGGTTGAACAAAAAATTTATAATGTTTCATCATATGAAAATGCCAAAGAAATTCAAAGAACTGTCATTTTCAAAAAACAAGAGATGGATGCAAAATGTTCTTGTCAATTGTTTGAGTTTTAAGGGATTCCATATGGATGTATCATTTGCGTCTTAAAACAGGAAAGAATCTATACATTCCCAGAACAATTTATTTCGAGAAGATGGACTAGATATACAAGAGTAGATGATGATTCTGAAAGTAGTATGACATTTGATGGTTCGTTGCTTGAGTGACATGGAGATTTAGCATTTGATGCTGCAATTATTATTGATGAAGGTGCCTTGTGTAAGAAAGTATACCACTATGCAAAAAAGTTATTCCAAATGATGAAAAGGGTATTTGCGAGATTAATGAAAAGGAAGTAATGGTACGACATGATCATAAGAGAAAAGAAAATACCATTTGTTCTATAGAGAGGTATCTAGCACCACAACAAGCCATTACAAAAGGTTGTCCGAAGAGATTGAAGTCCACTATAGCAAAAGCTATGGAAAAAGATATACTTTGTCGTAGATGTGGAAAGCATGGTGTTACACATGACAAGCGCAATTGTCCCATGCTTGTGAATAGGTATTCTTACACATAATTGTTGCATTTACTTTTGGTATTCAACTAAAAGTTATTAATGATTGCATCTATTTCTTTCAGATATGAATGTGAGGCATCAGAAAGGTCAACTTTCAAGGATGACATACTAACACAAAGCTAGATGTAAGTTTCAGTTCATCACCAATTTAATCACATGATTTGTGGCTTTACAAATTAACTGACTATATTTCTTTTTCTTATTTTTTTTAATGCAGATTGAATTCACAGTAGATATGTTCCGTTGTATTCCTACCTTTAGTTCAAACTATAGCAGTCAAATGTAGGTGTCCTAAGACCAATGTGAAAGAGTCTTGATGCATCCTGGATGAAGCAAGCATGAAGGCCTATGACAGAGCACTTTTTATTTTTGGGTGCTTTTTTATTTTATTTTTGGATCATGTTTGTTAAATGTATGCAGGGTCCTGAGTGGAATATGTATTCACATCATGCAAATTTTTTGATATGTGGGTGGTTCCTGAAAAGGGATGAGGCATGTTTGGATCATGTATATTCATAAATGTGAACAATGGTAACAGTTGGTATCAATTATCATGTTTTCTTTAACAGATGTGGAAAAAAAGTGTGGATTCATTATTATAATATATTCAGTGGTCTCACTACCTTTTTTTCTTTTCCATAGTGGCGTTGAATGGAGTTGCAATTGAGTTGTAATGGAGTTGTAGGAAGTTTTATTTCTATTTTTACAAATGGGTGGTTTGTATTTGTAGAAATACTTGATTAAGTGTTGTAATGGGAAGTTATTTTGTCATAGTATTATGTACTCATATTCTTGAATTGTGTTGAAATCTAGATTTATTGAATTGGAATGGATATGTTTAAATAAATTTGTTGCACAGATAGAATGGAGTCACCTAGTTGCTAGGCTGCTGTAAACTTGAAGTCTATAGAGGCATATAGATGACTATATTTTTTTTGGACCTTAAGCTATATTAAGGACTAGAAACTATGTTTGATTTTTGCAACCCAGGATAATTAGGGGGCACCAAATCTACACCTTTAGATATGGTGGCTGCTACCTCATTCACCTAAAACAAATAGAATTGAAAGGTTATGATTTCAGTGCATGGACAGACTATAACATCCATTTGCTTGAGTAACTGAATGCTTGTATCTCTTAGACATTGCCAATTGGGAGAGCCTCTAAATGAACCATTAAAAAATCATCAAGCAGTTGTGTCAAAGGCAAGCTAGAGCATTTGTGATCTCCTATGGATAAATTTGTAAGTTGCATTGTCTGTTTGTTTGAACATTCCCTGGTTGGGACATCACCATAAAGCTGTATCCACTCTCTTTTATTTATGGAAACTACTAAGTTCTTGAAGAGAACATAGCAAGTTCCATCCCATTACAAGACCAAGAGCTAGCTTTACAACAAATGCATCACAAGAGACTACCAACTGATACCATAGGTAACCAACTGATACCAATGGATACCATTGATTTAAACATGCCAACCGATACCATTGATTTCAATGAAAGATCCAAACATGCCAACTGATACCCACATACATTTAACAATCCACATCCGAATATGCATTTAACAGTCAAGATCCAAATATCGCAATTGATACCCTCATACATTTAAAATAGGATCTAAATACACCAAAAAGAGAAAAAAGAAACAGCATCCAAAAACTCCCAAATTGGCAAAGAACTGAACGCAGTGCTTAGGCATAGACCTTCATGTTGGCTTCATCTTGGCTGCATCAAGGACTCTTTCAACCAAACATTTTCTTCACTTTTCATTTGGCTTGCATTGGATTGCTATAGTTTGAACTGAAGGTATGATGCTTGTCCTGAATGAGATAAAAGCTTTCTAATTTCTCTAAAGAGATAAAAGCTATTTAATTTCTCTTTTTATTTTTTTTTCCTTTAAATTAAAAAGCAAAATTCAGCATTTTACACAAAAAATTCACCCAAAGACAAGAAAGAGAAAACGAAAGGAAAACACATCAAAGCCACAACGCGCCAGCTACTTTCAAGATGGGCACTAAATCACCAAATATATGAACGGCCATGAGATGATCAAGCCCCCCAACAAGCTTCCCTCAAATAAAGACAGATGCAAATTCTGATCACCAGAGACCCCAGCCAGCTCTTCAACAACACCAACCTCTTCATCTTCCTTCACCTCCTACATGGCAGGGTTCACCCTAAGATGCAGAAGAAGCCGTCTAACCACATGGCACATACAGCACCCAAGTCGACCAATTACTAGAACTGGGTTCTTTGAAATCAGCCCTTGGATTCGATTGGAATGGTTGATACTGCTACTGCTCTTGTTAGCAACATTGGCGAGGACATCAATCCAGCTGTTTATAGAAATAAAGCTAGTCAAAGCAGAACTATAATGAATGCAATCTGCATTAAAAAAAAGGAAAAAAAATAAAGCCAGTCAATTTGTAAAGCCTTCGCTGTTTTCCACCGTAAACTACTCTATTCCAATTTCCTCATTATGTAGTTTTAATTTGCAAATAAAAGGAGCGTCAGGGGGAAACAGAGGAGAGAGGCAGAGAGAGGGAGAGGGGTGAGAGAGCGAGAAAGATATATAGAAGGGGAGAGAGATAGAAAGAGGAACAGCGAGATGAAGAAAAAGAAGGAGAGAGAGGGAGCGAGAGACAGATGTGGAGAGACAAAGGGTGAGAGAGAGGGGTAGAAGGAGAGAGAGCGAGAAGGAGAAGGGGGAAGAGAAAGCGGGACCTAGAGACAAATGGGGAGAGATAGAAGGTGAGAGAAAAAGGCGAAAAAGGGAGTGAGAGAGAGGAAGTAAGAGATAGAGGGTGAGAGAGAGGGGGACAGAGAGGGAGAGGGTAAGAGACAAAAGAGAGCAGGAGAGGGAGAGCTCGAGAGGAGGAGAGAGGGAGAGGGAGAGAGAGAGAGGAACGGAGAGAGAAAAGGGCATACATGAGACCGGTGATGGCAGAGATGGACAGCGATGGCGATTTCTATCTTGCACCGACGTTTGAGAAGGTGGAGACGGTGAAGGAGATGGCAACAGGATGTCCTGCATTCTCGTTTTATTGCCCTAGCTCGAATTTTGGGGCTTCTAGGAGGGGGAAATGAAATTTGAACAATCCTTTTGGTGCTTTTATCTCTTGCGTGGAAACTGTTGGATCTCATTTTGAAATGGATGGTTAAGATGAAACTTTTCACAAGACTTGTGAGAACTGTTCCCATAAGAATAAATCCCTTAACTAAAATATAAACAATTAGGTTAAAACTAGATAAATTAGATAAAATAATTATATAGTGTACGGGACATTACATTCCTCCCCCTTTAGAACATTTGGTCATCCAAACGTCTAATGTACATCATGAAAAAGGTCTAGGGATAGCTTCTTCACTTGGTCTCTGAGCTCCCAAGTGGCTTTCCTTGAACTCTGGTGCTCCCACTGAAACTTTACCCAGTGAATGGTTCGCGTCCTTAGGACATGCTCCTTCGTATCAATGATCTGGATTGGCCTCTCAACATAGGTAGCATCTGGCTGAATCTCGAGTGGTTCCCATTGAAGAACATACGAAGGATCAATAACATACTTCTCCAGCATCAAGACATGGAAGACATTATGAACTTCTGAAAACTTTAGGTTACATTTTCCACTCTCTCAGGAATCTCATTCTTTAACTCCTCTATGTTCAGCACACATAATCTGTTTTGGTAGTACAACACACCATCTATCAACCTGAAATCTAGCCTGTTTGTAATATCCTTAATCACCCTAACCAACCAACTCTAGATCTTCTGACTGTGTGTTCTTGATTTTATCTGAAATCTTTGGCTCCTAGACAAACATACTTGCAATCATCACTCTATCATTGACCAATTGTAAATCAATCCCTAAATCCAAAAATATCTATGCCCAAGACCATTCTACCTGCAAACATGCAGTCCTCGTTACTTTTCTACTTAGTGTATTTGCCACTACATTGGCTTTCCCCCGGTACTATTTGCTCGGAAAGTCAAATTTCTTGATATATTTCATCCATCAGATCTGCCTCATGTTCAACTCTGGTTGAGTGAACAAATGCTCAAGACTCCTGTGGTTCAAATGCACTTTAAACTCACACCATACAGATAATGCCTTTACATTTTCAGTGACGAAACTATTGTTGCAGCTCAAGATCGTGAGTAACATACTTTTTCTCATGTTCCTTAAGTTGCCTAGATCCGTAAGTGTTCTCCATCCTACATGAGTATGCATCTCAAGACCACTCCTAAGGCATCTATATAAATCACAAACTGACATTCTTCAACGATAGTGTGAGTACAACGTTGTAATAAATGGGTTTTCAGCTCTTGAAAATTGGCCTCACAGTCGTCAGCCGACAAGAATGGCACATATTTCCTTGTTAATTAGTCAATGGTGATGCAATCGATGAAAATCCCTATATAAATCTCTTGTAGTAAACAGCCAAACCAAGAAAGCTACGTATCTCTAACACTAATGTAGTTCTCTACCAACTAACAATTGATGCAATCTTCAATGGATCCACTACCAAACCATCTTTGCTAATAATGTAACCAAGGAAAGACACTTGCTGTAGCCAGAATTCACACTTAATTTCGCATAGAGCTAGTGATCCCTCAAATTCTAGAATGACATTCTACGATGGTTCTCATGCTTCTCTCGAGACTTGGAGTACACTAACACATCATCAATGAAAACCACTATAAACTGGTTGAGAAACGGAGCAAAGATCTTGTTCATCAAAGCCAAGAAAACTCCCAAAGCATTTGTCAGTCCAAATGGCATCACTAGAAACTCGTATGGCCATATCTGGTCCTAAATACTATCTTCTGGACATCCTGCTTTTTGGCTCTAAGCTGATGGTATTCTGATCTCAAGTCTATCTTCGAAAAGAACTTGGCTCCCTGTAGCTAATCAAACAACCCATCGATCCTTGGTAAAGGGTATTTGCTTTTTATCATGACCTGATTGAGATATCTACAGGCAATGCACTTCCTATGGAACCATCTTTCTTCTTAACAAATAAGACAGGTGCTCTCCATGGTGGTACACTAGGCCTTATGAAGCCTTTATCTAGTAAGTCTCGCAGCTGAATTTTCAATGCTCTCAACTTTGCTACTACCATTCTATAAGGAGCTTTTGAGAATTATGTTGTTCCTAGAGCTAACTCAATGTTAAAATCCATCTCTCAAATTGGTGGTAAGCCTGGAATCTCATTAAGGAAGACATTTAGAAGCTCATAGACTATGGGTATCTCCAACACATTCTCCACTGCCTTGAACTATTTATCCTCATAGAAAAATGCTAAGTAACCTTCATAGCCACTCCTAAGCATACTATCTTCTGTCTAGGCTGATATTTTACTCATAGGAATCTGCTTGCTTTGCCCAATAAACTCAACATTGTCTGATTTGACTATCAACTTGATAATCTTGTTGAAATAGTCCATCACTGGATGGTAAGTCATCAACTAATCCATGCCCAAAATGACATCAAAGTCATTCATTGTCATAAGTACTAAATATGCTGGAAGAATAAACTCCCCTATTTGGACTCAGATTCCTGGAAAATACTGACGACATGTAACCAGCCTACCTAAGGGTGTGTTTACTAATAGGGCACAATCTAAAAAAGCTACCTCCTTGTCACAGCCCTAGCCCAAGAATTCAGGTATTAGGATTATAACCTAAAAGGTGACACACGTACTCCCATATAATTCACACCTTAACCAGAGTCTAAGCGGAATTATATAAGGGATAATCATACTACTTACACATGCTAGATACTAATAGTGGACATCTGTCCAAACGTTCAATATGCGGAAGCTGTTAATATTAATCATGGAGCAAGTTATCATGATACTAGGCTAAAATACATCTATGTATATAAGAGTTAAAGAAACATGTCTTTACAAAATGGAAGAAACTTTCCAAACAAAGAGGGAGGAGTTACACCGTTTCAAAATATGAAAGGTCATGATCCATGGATATCAAAATAAAACTGATGTAGTCATGAGACCCTAGACATAGTTATATCCCAAAATGAGGCCTACACTTTAATCCTTGACTCTCTCCATGGTTGGATCGATTAAAAATGATCCACCATTCACTCATCTAAGCCAGAGCGGTTCTCGAAGGCCTCCCTTGAATTCTTCTTGATCTTTTCAAGATCGGAAGTTGAATTTGGGCCTGTAACACCAAAAACAACTACTAAATAAGACTATTCAGCAAAGCATAAGCATAATTAAGGTAATACATGGTGTATTTAGAGGAAACATTAATATGTAATTAAAGAAGGCAATTTAGTATACTAGGCATGTTGTGCAATTAAATAATCGTGCCATGAGAATCATTGAATAGAAATACTTTAAGAAGTGGGTACTACATTTGTCATCCTCCCTCTAGGGATCTTTACGTTAAGAACACCATCGACCGAGCCAAGGTATGAATGGGTCTTTTCATATATGGAGCCTGAAAGCTCCAAAGCACACTGCAACGCCATCATTCGTTACTACACCCAATTCAACCTTGCCGAGTATCATAAGGCTAAGGCTGAGTAGAGCCAGACCATTTTGATTCAATCAATTAAACTTAGAATAATGGATGCAATCTATTCATTGAGAACAATACAAGACAATATCCATTCAATTCATTCATATACTTTCGTTCATACTTAATTGAAGTCAATTTTAATGTAAAACGTCTATGAAGAAACAATTTCAAATAGAATAAACTCGTACATGATCATCTCAAATCAAAATCAATATTGGAATAATAGAAGTTAATAATGATGATTCAATATGCTATGCAGTTCAAATTAAAGGGAATCAAGGCAGTTTTGCTAATCAACTCTAATCTAGTCATCCATCATTTCTAACTGTGCATGATGATGTAGTTTTAAGTTATTTGATATACAATTGTTTTTTTATTGGTATTACATTGTGTTGAAAATGTGTATCGAAGTCCCTTAAACCAACACCCATGGGGAGGGTGCTTAAGGAATGGACAACACTACATGAAAGAGCCTCGGCCATCAGGACCCTTCATGATGTTCACTCATTCCGTTGGGCCACTTAATAGGGTATAGGGATCCAAAAACTAAGGCCCTACAAGGTCTCACAATAATACCCATTTAATCCTAATTTTCAGTGGCTTTACGGCTTAGCCGTGGGTAACTTACGGCTTAGCCATGGGCATCTTACAGCTTAGCCGTAAATGCACTACGGTTTAGCCGTAGTTACCCAAAATCTCCCCTGCATTCATGGTTAAACCCTGTTTTGTCTTACGGCTTAGCCGTGTTTGGTCTATGGCCGAGCCACGGTTTAGCTACGGCCTACCTGTAGCACATAATACGGCTTAGTAGTAGAAGGGTTTTCGATTTGTATGCTCTTTGAAATTTAAGCCGTAACTCTCCATGGCTTAGCCGTAAGCTTCAAATTTTCTGAAGCAAATTCCATTTCATTTCAAAACTTGAGCCCTTAACAAGCATTTCCAAATAGGGCTGTAAAACACAGTAAAATAAATAGAGATATAAGAATCATTATATACCAACATGCATTCAACCAAATTTTGCTTATACTTGCCTTAGATTAAGCTTTCAACTAACTAATTTTCTTTTGTCTCAACTTGTGAAGGAACACCCAATTCTTGAACCTAAATGCCATGCATTAAAGAAATGAGGAAGGAGATGCGTGCATGTGTTAGAATGAGAGTCCTCTAGACTCAAGAGAGCTTAGTGGAATTCAATCCTACCTTAGAGATTGATCAAAAGAAGAAGGTACCCAAGTTTTCCACTTCAAGGGCTGAGAAGAGATAAACAGGGATGGAAAAGGAAGGTGAGAACTTTTGATCACGATGCAATCCTCTATTCTCTTGCTTTAATGAGAAATGGTGGTGAAGCGATAAAAGGAAGAAGAACGTTGATGCAAGGAGAACCGAAGGAGCAAAAGTTTGAATAGTAACAGTTGGGCCTTTTTATATGACATACTTTTCTAAAGTTTATAAGAAAGTCCGTATTCCTTGGGGTAATTTCAGTTTAAGTTAAATGCGCTTTCAACTATCACAAACAAAGTCAAATACGTTCTAGTCAAGTACGAAAGTTGACAAGCTTAACGAGACACATGTGATAGTATCAATATGATGCATGAATGACATAAACATCTAAAGCCTAAAATTACAAAAAAGGGTTCATATCTACCTAATCAAGGTTAAACTCAACCCAACTACCTATCCAAGAACTAAACATGACCCCGTAAGACAAACTGAGTTAAATCCATCCTAATAACATGTTAAACATCATTAATTAGGCTAATTCTATAATCATTAGCTAATAACTTAATTAATCGCTAAACATGCTTAGTTAGGGACAGAATGTTACACTCCCCATACAAATGTTTAGCAAGAATATGAGAAAAAAAAATGGTTGGAGCTAGAATCAAACAGCACCTTAGCTTCTACTTCTGGGATAAGAATAGTACCTTCATGCACTCCCATAAAACATTTGTGTAAGGACCTGGATCCCACTAACCTTAATCTCCGTTAATTAATCTTGTTTATACTAAGTAAACCTTACTGAGGCTAATTTAATTCAAAACTACTGGATTCGGGTCGAGGTTAGGTAGATGCGTCGGGTTCGAACCTTGTCTAAGTAGTTAAGGGCCTTTCTGTAATTATTCTTGCACCCTATGGACACCTCAACCCATTGCCTTTCGTGTAATTTTTTGCGTAGATCATCTTTCGTGTTGGGCCCAACTTGATCTGGATTCATTCTGGGCCAACTTTTGGCCACGTGACCTATTTTGTAAATGTCCCCAAACAATAGGGTTTGCATGCAAAGGCAAGAAAATCCTTTTAAAGAGAGAACCCAACATTTCTCCTCCTTTCTTCCTCTTCCTCTTCACGTGGCTGCTGAAGTGCTCTCTCCCTCTCTTCCTCAATCTCCACCTTTGCTTCTAGATTTGGGGAGCTATTGGATTTGGGGGAAATTCTCCTTCTTCCTCTTCTCCTTCCCTGAGCACTTTTCTCCTAGAGTGTTCTTTTCTTCAGGCTACAACTCACTAAGGTGAGGGCTTTGTTCCTTTCCATATATTAAGGTTTGTGGGAGTGAAGAGGACTCAAATCTATGACATACATGTGAGTCTAAACCTCATTCTTCATTGCATGTTTCTTTGTAGAGAACCCATTTCAATTTAGAGATTTTCCCCTGGGCACACAACGAGAAAGAGTTGAGAGGGTGAACACTGTTAAAAGGCAAGTATTTGAATTGTATGTGTGGCATTCACGATTAAGTTATTGACTATTGAGTTAGCTCCTTGCATTTTCCAATTTTAGCCATTCTCATTGTTTTAATTGATACAAATGTGGTATGGAGTGAGTTAGGATGTAAACATGTAATAGGAGGGTGTGTGGGTGTTGAACTCCATCAAGTATATTATAATCAAGTCATAGAAACTCCCCACAATGAGGTTCTGTATTGTTTCCGTACTGAAAACGAGCTACAGAACTGACTTCAGGTTTTCTGAAGCTTACGGTGAAACCACGGCTAAGCCGTGAGTATTTACGGCTCAAAGTCCCGAGAACAACAAATTGGGTTTTTGTACTGCGGCTCACTCATGGCTGCACCATAAAATGAGCTATGGCTAAGCCATGCCCAGCCCGTACCCAAGCCATAAGCCTTCTTACGGCAAGCTTTCCAGAGAGCTCCAGAAATCCATTTTCTTCTACAGCTTTTCCACGGCTACATCGTGAAATGCCTTACGGCTAAGCTGTAACCCGATCGTAACCCAGCCGTAGGCTAATATACGGCTAAGCCATAAATGCGTCTGTACTATTGAAGGAAACCTGAATTACTCAGCTAAGCCATAACGTTGTATACGGCTAAGCCGTATGAACCCAGTGAATTTAGGATGTCAGGAATTCTTCATTGATCTTATAGGGCCTTAGTATTGGCACCTTCTTACCCCTACACGGGCCCAACTATAATGATACATTAAGGATACGTTAAGAGGATAAACAAATTTCGGATGATTTCCCCAATTTCAAGTATGTATGTTGGCATAAGAAGGGGTGTCCTCTATGCATATAGGATAATACCAAGACGCGGTAACACCACGACACCGGATGTCTTATGAGTACCTCGTGTTGAATGTCTTTGGGGATCATGGGTTATATAATATAGGGTGGATAATGATTCTTAGATACTCACTCAATTCAAATGTATTCATATTGCTATGCTAGATTACCTTCAACATGATTTGTTATCGGATTCACTTCCTCGAGCAAAACCTGAGGCAATTCAGATCTGAGCTTCTAACGAGTGCGTGTCTGACAAGCCAGAGCTTCTACTAAGCGTGTGCTTGCTCGCCAAGGGTATAGTCGAGGTTTGGGCCTTTGTAGCCCATATGCATATGCCTTGCTTAATTATTCGCCTGCCTTCATGATTAACTATTCCTTATGTTATGACTAGTTTGATTGAATCCGAGTCGGCACCACTTAGCTTGTGCCCTTTGGGTATATGTATGTCATTACTACAATAGTTTGCGGAGGAGATGTCGGCACTCCTTGGGAAGCTAGCTTGATCCTCTATGTCACTACTATAATAGTTTGCGGAGGAGATGTCGGCACTCCTTGGGAAGCTAGCTTGATCCTCTAGTGACCCATATGTATGCTCCCTTTTGGGAGAATAGAGCATCGTGGTTGCCATTCAATATGTATGATGTTTAATTGTAATTCCTTATCCATTTTCATTCATGCACCATACGTCTAACAAACATTCATGACTTCATTTAATCAATGTATACTGTTAGGTTCGTTTGATATAACATGTTATACTTGCTTCATATGCCTCAATACTTGCTTAACCGTCGTGTTAACAGTGTTACCCTTGGTATTGCAGGTACGAAACACAATTCCAACTAGGTTGTTAACGCGCCCCTGGAGGGTACCACAATGGTACCTCGGGGTATAGATGAATGGAAGGATGGCGATGTCTTTTATTAGTCACCCTACGGAATGCGTCAGTTCTGGAGGAGTTACAATCACATTTTGGTTATCCATTTGGGGAGAGTGCACATTGGACCTTTTTGTACTTAACCTTTAAATAGCAGTTGGATTACATGGAATGTAATTAAAGGACTGCAGCACATTGGTATATACCTATCTATGTATGAAAAAGGACATGTTCTTTAACTTGCTCTTGATTAGTACTGAGTATTTCACATGCATTCATTTATGATGAGTTATATCCCTACGTGTAATGGCTTACCTCACACGTCCTGTGGAATCTCCCTTGTAAGAATTTGTGTCTAATTCTTCAGGGCACAGACTTCTACGAGATTACGTATCCACACCCTGGGGGCCCAGTCGAATCCCCAAATTCCCGGGATCGGGGCGTGACGATTTGCATCAATAGGCATGACTACAAAGACTCCCCTAAATTGTTGTGGCCTCTGCTGTTAACCTTGCCTTGGCATCTGTGGCCTCTATTGATCCCTTTGTTACTTCTGAAGCTTTTACTACCCTTGACCTTACTCAACCTGATTCTGCCACTACCCTTGTTGGGCTACTACTCTCTACCGCTGCTGCTGAGGGGCTTGTCACCTAAACTGCTGATATTGAGGTGCTGAGGCTCTAAACTGTTGTGGAACGCGAGGCAGTTATTGTGTTCTAAATCAAGGTGCCTCCCTCCTAGACTGCTACTGCTGCTTAAAAACTCCATATGTTGCCTTCTGGGCCAAAGTGTGCTCTCAACCTCTATTAGGACAATCACAGGTTTTATGCACCAGTTGTCCATAATAGAAGCAAAGCCTTGTACCCCACTTACACATCTCTATTGTGGTTGTTCCCACACTAGGCACATAACGAGACTGGGATTTTGAATTTTTTATTTTTTTTTACTGAGGTTGCCATGCAAATTGATTCTACACTGGTCATTGCTTCAACCCTAACTAAACTACCTCCACTTCCATTCATTTTACCATTGTCCTCAGCCAAATTTGCACTCCTCACATAGTCCTAAAATGTCAGTCTTTCCATATCCCCTACTTTTGCTGCAATGTGGCCCCTTGAGAAAACGTCTGACTTTTTCTTCTAATGGATTGATGAGGGTACGTACATACTTAGATAACCGAGTGAACTTCGTCTCATACTGATGTACTATCATATCAACCTAATTCAAATTTCAAACTCTTCCATTTTTTATCTTGATGATACTTAGGCACAAATTTATCTGAAATTCCTTAGTGAACGTTTTCAAAGCATCTACCTCTAGTACTATATATGCCTGCGTTGTTGCCTTAACTGAATCCCACCACTGCTTAGATGCACCCTTGAACATGTATGTAATTAATTGAACCTAATGGATGCCCATACACCTGAATGCTGCAAAAATTTGCTCAAGATGATCCAAGAAGTCATCTACTGCCATCGGATCCTTATTGATGTGGAACTATGGAGGGAACCTCTCCATGAACTTATCGAAAATATCATTGGGATCCACTTTCTCAGTGGCATGGTAACCTACATCGGCTGTCCTGCCTATCGGTAGCTGCTAAAAGTTAAGTCTGAAATAGTGCCCTGTTAACATTTGCTCGTACTCTCTTAGTAGCCCTCTCTACATTAATTCTAGCTGACTCTGCAGCCCTTTCTTATTAGCCTTGTTGCCTATTCATAGCCCTCTACCTCTCATGCTCCCTCTGCATAACTACTTAATTATTTTGAGCTTGCATAAAGGACTGTAAGAGTCGGGTGAATCGTTAGTCTGAAGGTGGCGAATTATCTTCATTAGACTGTGAACGGGTAACTTTGTGAGACATAATTTGTAATATAGTTGGAAATGATTAGTCTCTGTTAAACCAATTCTAATAAACAAATCTATAGACTTTACACAAAGTGAGTAAAATTTGTCTAATGAAATTGGAATGTCACACATGTCCTATGTTTCTAACTAGTTTTAGTTTTCTAGAAACATGAAGTCTTTGATACCAACTGCCATTTCCCCAAAATGAGGATAAGGTTATGTGAAATTAGGAGCCAATTTAATATTTTTTTCATATAAATATATACCAATGACTCTTAATCATGTACACACATGATCTTAGGTTGTAGTGAGTTTAGGCCATTCACATTCATTTAAATTTATGGAAGCCTACAATGATAATTAGTATCAATAAAATCAGATTTGCATAATAAGAAATAATGTTTAGGATTCGAAGTTGCAAATTAAACAATAAACAATTTATTACATTGTTCAACTAAAGAATGAAGTATCTTAGGAATGATTTATTCAAAATTAATACTAAACTAGGTGAATGACTCATGTGCATGACTAGACGGCCTTGTAGTTATAATCTACACCCCACTTGGGTTCATTAGAAGGCTCAGGCGCTTCAAACGCTTCACCCTTTGCCTCTTTCTTGGCACAGTCAACCTCGGTACATATGAACCAATTTAGAAAATAAGGTCAACCATAAAAGTGGCAGTAAGTGGAATACACATAACTCATAATAAATTTATGCTATCAATGTGAGAATAAAAACATGGAGATCATGGAATATGTAAAACGACATATGTAAAGAAATGCAATGCATAGAAGAAGGAGCAGATCCTAAATCCAACTCTACAATAAATGAACAACATCACATTCACTGAGTATCGCATCAATTGATGCCCATACGAGATTTATACCACCTTCGGATGCCTTACATCCTGTCCAAATAGGGTGGATCAAATCCATCTTTGGATGCCTAGCATCCTATACAAAAGATCATGATGAAACTAATTGCATACAATAGGTAAGCTTATCTTTGGTCATAAGTCCGGTAAAGCATCATAGTGTACATCTGTGTACTTACTACAGTCGCCCAATGATCAAATCCGCATAACAATTTTACACAACCTTGCCTCTTCCTGTGTTAAAGGTCATAAACATGTGATTGTTCAACAGATACAACCTAAGTTAGTGTAAAGGGCTAACCAAAACAATAGCCAAAGTACCACATGTGAGGCGTTATTCCGATAAAATGATTCACAACACAACATGAATAACCCTCAAGTAAACAACGCACCGTCCAAGCCATGACACGTTCCAAATCCATAGAATTAGGAGTACAATCTCTAACATGTATTCAATGAGGTAAAGAAGCAAAGCCGATTGATCAAGAAATAACGCTACAATATTTCGAACACTATGACCACAATTCAAGCATGAGACAACTCTACATGAACCAAGATGAAGTAAGGTTGAGAATTTATTTGAAAACCAAGGCGTTGATAGCCCAATTCTCACTTTATTTGAGTGCAGGTGGTTTGTACCTTCATGTGTAAACAATGAAGTCCGTAAAGGGAAACCGCCCAAATAACCCCTTACTTAGATGAGGTGATTAAATATTTCGCTAAATCAAGTTCGTCGGATACCAAGACCAACACAAGGGCTTCTGGGTTGTAGAACATCCAAGAAAATTACCTAGCCTTGACTCTACTGGCCCCACCAAGTGGCAGTCCACCTTGATGCTACTGCCTGGTCTTGGCCCCACCATTATATTACTACTAGGTGGGCCCATACCAGGTGTCAAACCCACCTACATGTGCTGCTAGGGGGAACACACTAGGTGGCAATCCCACTTGCACTACATGTGGTGGGGTAGGCCCTTGCGTGCACACTTGTACACAGGCATAGGTGGCAACCCCTGCTCATAGTCCCCTGAACACATGCGCAGGCGGTTCTGCATGCATGTGCTTGTCTAGGCTTTTTCCCCAAGACACGATTTTTCTAGATGGTTGGGTTGAATGGTATAGTCTCGCGAATTTAAATCTTCTACTCGATTAGCCAAAAACCCAAAAGAAAACTAAAATAAATCCATCAAGCCTTAACTAACTAAAATACAAACAATTAGGTTAAAAAATATATGAATTAGATAAAATAATTTTCTAGGGTAAGGGACATTACAATTGCTAATTTGAAGTCTCCATGCAATTTATAGTTGGAACCATTTTTTTAATCCATAACGGAATGTTTGTCAACAGGTTCTATAGCCATTTAGATTCTTCATCGGCCAATGCCATCCCAATAATCTTCAAATCCATCATTAATTAGAAAATACACAATTGCTTTTTGGTTTCCAGGAGAAACTACATTACCAAGAATGAATACAAAGCCACTTATGCATTTGGATTCTCCCGAATCCAATATACAGTTAGCACCGCTATACCTTTTAAGTACAAAGGGATATTTCTCATAGTTCAAACAATAATTAATGGTTCTTATCAGGTATTTGAATACCTAGATTATAGTCGTCCAGTGCTTTTCACTGAGATTACTTATGTACCTACTCAATTTGCTTGCTGCATATGTAATGTCAGGTCTAGTGCAATTCATGATATACAGAAGGCATCTAATAGCTTTGGAATAGTCTGATTGAGATACACTTTCTCCTTTGTTCTTAGATAGTTTGACACAAGGATCGTAAGGAGTGGAAACACCATTTCCTCCATATATATTAAACCTTTGAAGGACTTTCTTAACATAGTGAGATTGAGACAACACAATGCCCTCAGAGTGTTTATTTATTTTGATACCTAATATCACATCAGCCTCATCCATGTCTTTCAAGTCAAAAGTTAACCAAAGAAACCTCTTAGTGTACTTTATTGAAGTAATTTTAGTCCCAAATATGAACATATCATTTACATATAAGCATACAATAATGTAAGAACTACCAAAATCTTTATAGTAAACACATTTGTCCAATTCATTAATTTTGAAATCTTCAACAATCACCACTTGGTCAAACTTCTCATGCCACTATTTAGGAGCTTACTTAAGGCCTTACAGGGATTTAATTAGTTTGCATACTTTCTTTTCTTTTCCTGAGACTATAAAACCTTTGGGTTGCTCCATATATATTTCTTTTTCCAAGTTAACATTTATGAATGCAATTTTCACATCCATTTAATGGATGATTATGTTGTGAATGAAAGTTATAGCAATTAAGACTCTAATGGAATTGATCTTCGTTATAGGAGCATATGTATCAAAGAAGTCTACTTCTTTTTTTGTTTTAATCCTTTAACAACTAGTCTAGTTTTAAATTTCTCATTTAAACCATCATTTCTTAATTTTTTTCTGAATATCCATTTACAACCCAATGATCTTGTACCCAAAGGGAGATCAACTAATTTCCATGTATGATTGGCCAGTATAGACTTTATTTCATCATTAAGAGCCTCTTTCTAAATAATAGCATCAGGAGAAAGCATGGCCTCTTGATAAGTTGTGGGATCATTTTTCAAAATGTAAGTGATGAAATTAAGGACAAAAGTGGATTCCTTTTTAGGTCTTTTACCCCTACGTGGTTCTAAACCTTTAGGCTCATAATCACAAGGGGGTTGGGGGGGTGGGGGGGTGGGAAGGGAAGGTAGAACAACATCATTATTGCTACTAGAATTTAAAAATTCAATTTTAAAAGGAAAATCATTTTTATAAAATGACATCTCTAGATACAGTGACTGAATCTTTTATGAACCTAGGATTACAAGGAATCAATAAGCCTTATTATATAAGAAACATGTTTAAAACACACTTTTATATGTTTTAAGTCCAAGTTTAATCCTCTTAAGACTTGGAACTGCAACATGGGCTAAGCACCCCCCTTACTTTGAGGTATTCCAAGCTATGGGTCCTACCTTTCCATAACTCATAGGCTATTTAATTTGTTATTTTAAAGGAAATTCGATTCAAAATGTGACAGGTTGTAAGAAGAGCTTCCCCCCATAAGTTCTTGGGTAATCTAGAACTATTTAACATTGAATTAACCATTTCTACCAAGGCTCTATTCTTCCTTTAAACTATACCACTTTGTTGTGAGGAGTAGGGTGTGTCACTTCACGAATTATTCCTAAGGTGTTACAAGTCTCAATGAATTCATTGGACAAGTATTGACCTCCTTGATTAGACTTTAAAGTCTTAAGTTTTTGCCCAGTTAATTTTCAACTGCAAGTTTAAATAGGTTAAATTTTTCAATGACCTCAGATTTATATTTAAGTAAATATACATAACAAAATCTAGAAAGAATCATCAATAAAAGTAATAAAATAGTTTTTACCAGCTCTAGTGACAATACCGTTTAATTCACAAATATAACTGAGAATCAAACCTAATGGTTCAGAACATCTTTCAACACTTTTGAAAGGTTTTCTAGATTATTTTGACTAAACATAAATCTCACAAAACTTTGGTTAAACATCAGTTTTAGAAATCAGTCCTAATCCATCATATTTTTCACATAAGAATAATTTACATTACCTAATCTGGTATGCCATAGATCAGAAGACTCAACAATTTGAATAGAAGTAGAAAACATTCCTATTACCGATGGAATGTACATTCACCTTGAAAAGTCTTTCAACAACATAGCCTTTTCCTACAAAAACTCCATTTTTGGTAATCACAAGTTTTTTTTTCTTCAAATACCATCTTAAAGCCATTGTTGTTCAATATGAAATTAGACACCAAGTTCTTTTCCACACTGGGCACATGAAACACTTCAATCAAAGTCAGAGACTTGCTGGATGAGAGGTGTATAACCACTTTCCCCTGACCAATTACTTTGGCTATAAAGGAGTTTCCCATGTAGAGTTCTTGAACATATTTGACCTGCTCGTAAGAGACGAATACACTTCTGTCACCACAGATATGTCGGGTCACACCATTGTCAACCTAACAATCTCTACAGCTGATCACAAGGTTCACCTCTGTTCCTACTGCCACAAAGTTTTCTTCCATGAGATTGGCTTTACCCATATGTTCCGAATACTTACTCTTGGTGTCATGCTCTTGGTGATGCTTTTGGATTTTGTGTCGGGTGATGAGATATTCCAACTTCATTCTTTTATTCTTGTGTTTCAGGGTAATCCTAAAGTCTTTCTAAGATGGTCAGAGTTTATGAATAATACTGCCTACTATAAATTGTTCTGGTACATCCATTCCCTCAGTTTTGACTTCATGGATTATTTTTTGAAGGTCTTTTATTTGTGCTATCATAGATTTTTCTTATTCCATTTGGAATTCCAAAAATTGTTCAATTGCATATTTCCTGGTATCCGCATTCTCGGTAGTATATTCTTCAATTAGTACTTCCCATAATTCCCTAGTGGCTTTATACTTTGAGAATACTCCATCTAGGAAATTATCTAAGTGATTAAGAATCTTAGAATCAAAGTCATCAGATTTCCCTTGATCTTTTTCATAGGTACCACGGGCCTAAGGTACTGTGGGCTTATCTCTATGTTATTTCGGGCACTCTTTAGTTAACACAGAGAATTTACATCACTTTTAGAAGATATTCCATTTTCATTCTCCACATTTTAAAATATTGACCCTCAAAAATGAAAACTTTAGGGTAGTAATCTCTAGTAGTCATTTTTAGTCATCTATAAAATTTCTACCAAAATTTTAGCAGCACTTCCCCTTAATAGAGAAAGAGGCCTAAGAGCCCAAAAGATGGGTTACACTCAACTCTTGATCTTGGCAAGCAACAATCTTCTTGCACAAAGATTAGAGATGATGCTTCCAATCCAACCAAAGTAAGCTCTATATAAGACCTTAGTGGAAGCAAAGAGGTTAGTGGTCGGTTGATAGATAAACCACCAAATTCTGCCTAAACTGTTGGATCCTGGTGTATGGGAATTATTGAAATTAGCTAAAAAATAAAATAATTGAGGAAAAGTTTAGAAATCACCAAAACAACTGGTAGCTTAATTACATCTTTGGAGACACTTTCTTAAGGCAAATTTTGCCCCCATACAACTGTGGATGGACTCACAGACGTTTACCCCAAGATAAGACGGTTTTCATGATTAGAATCTCTACAATCATGCACTTGATTGGCTGAGAGTACTTGAATCCCTAAGGGACCACTTTCATAGACTCATAACAAGAAAAGAAAAAAAAGAAGAGGAATAGAAAGAAAGAGATCAGAGAAGCAGTAGATCTATTATTATTGTAGACTCAATAATAGACCTTCCTTAGTGTAAACGCATGAAGATTTTTTGTCTGATCTGACAGACAGTTTCTCAAAGAAGCAAAACAGTCTTGCAGAAATTACAAACGCGGAAGTTCTCTAATAGATGGATTAGCATTTGTGAAGAGAAGCTCACCTCAAATCCCTTTATATAGGGGTTTTTCAGTAAGTAGATGAGGAGTTACAGAAATGCAATGAATGCGCCACCAATAAGTGGATCCAGATCCATATACACCTTCGACCAAAAATACACACGCGAGGTCAAGGCATAACCCGCGAGGAAGACTAGGCTTAATCCACCTCCACGGGTTAGCTGGTTTGCAAGGCACAACCCAACAATGACGAGTAGGCACGATCAGCCTTGTTGTTAGTTTTTGTGGACTCAATCCATCAGTTGATGTAATAAATTGATTAATTTCTTTATTTATCAATAAAATCACGCTTTACTTTCATGAGATGAATGTTATTTTACTACTTCATGCACATGACCAATATGTATGACATAATGGTTCATGAGTTGAACCGGATCCCATTAGTATATTAGATGTGATATATGTGCATGGATGAGATCCACACGCGGGAGATATATGTCACAAATCTTATACTTAAAATAGCTTCACAACCAGTAATGAGATTGGGCATCTCATTTGATAAGGTTGCAGCACTTTGATCACTATGAGATAGTGTGATTTGTCTCGATCATCAGAATGTAAGATTCTGGATCACGTGCTAGTACATTGGATGTATTGAAGGACCATGAGATGCACCTTATGGAATTCCGTCTCAATAATGAGGTATGCTCTCATAATTCCCTAGCAATAGGCTCTCAATCCTGAGACATTGACGAACTCAAGTTTCTATCTATTCATTTGCTTTGAGTCACCAATGAGTGAGGCCGACTGTAGGTTAACACCTCGGTGTCTTGGGTATGTGGTAGTAGAATTGTGGGAACATTGAATGATCAAGATGGAATCTATCTATATTATCCCCTTGTGCCAATTAATGGATTTGTCATTAGTAAGTGCGCACCCATCTCAATTAAGAGTTAATTGGATGGTACTGATGATTACTGTGATTAATTGGAGCTCAAGGATAATAAGATGTGGAACTTAGATTGGAAGAGACGGGTTTATTCCAATTGATCCACGGATATTGATAGAGGGGCCTACTTGTGGTAATTGGGAAGTTTAGGGTCTTCATTGTAATTTATTCCTAAGACTGGAGTGCAATTGCATTTATATAGTGGTGTTATTTGCAATTAATTATGGGCCCGGATTGCACATGAGATGTGGGGTCGTGGTGTTCCAGTTGGAGCCAGCTTTCTAAGGAATCCCTAGTGGTCCCCACGCTAGCCCAAGATATTGGAAAACACTAATCCGACTTGGACTCTAGAAATAAGAGTTTGGAAAGGAGAAAGCTGCGAATTACTTTAGAAGTAAGACTTCTATTTCAATTAGACAAGGGAGAGATTTGAAAGTCTATAAAATCTCTTGGACGTCCAATAAGACTCTCCCTCACGCACAAAACCCTTTCGTGCAAGAGTTGCACGAGTTTCTCTCTCCTTCTCTCTTCTAGTTCCTTGGAGTTTCGAGTTGGGATTTCTCAAGAAGATTCCACCATTCTTCTTGAGAAAAGAAATCCAATTCGGGGGTCATAGCGTGGAAGGCTAAGAGGTGTTGAAGAAATCCATTAGAGCATTGCGGATCTCCAAAGGTATGATCTACTTCTTGCATGTCGTAGATTATTTTGGATGTTTAGTGCTGGTAGAATATTTACTGTACATGGTCACGAGATTGAGGGTAACGCATCCTGGATTGGGTTTTGGTCTTATGGATAGTTGATCCCTGTGTCAAGTGGGTCAAAAGTTTTGAAAATCTATCCACGAGACCCACCTACTTCCAACACTTACATGGTCAGTTGGTGCATGCTCGTGTGGTTACCACCATTAAATCCACTATAAAGATAAATAATGTAAGCATATGATGAATCATCAATAAATCCCTCATAAAGGGTTCGACATAACCAATGTGGGACTTTAAGAAATAAAGAGGAGAATTAAGAAAGGAAAACAACTACAATAAAAGTGAGAAGAATGTGCTGTAATGCACACCAAATCCAACATAGGGTTCGTGTTCATGTGTAGATTCGATCTAACTGGTGGCATTATCGCCACAGCACATCCCAATTACCATCGTAGCTCAACCTAGATCAACCTGCGGCCTCTCTTAATCAAGGCGGGACTAAGGGCTATTGAGAACACTAGTTCACACTGTGTAATCTCTTTGAACCACAATCTTTCATAACACTAGTACACAGACCTGTGGGACTTGATCTTAAGACCTGCCTCCTCTGAAGGAAAATACCAAAAATGCACTAATCACATGTGTGTGTGTGTGTGTGCATCCGCACACGTGTGTGTGGTAAAAAGTAAACTTCAATTAAACAACAACAATGAAAACAAAAAAATTAGTAGGGGACCATCAACTCCCACACCCACTCTAGAAAGGAGCTATCCCAACAAAACTCTTGCCAAGAAAAAAGCAAAACTTGGCCAGCTGATGAGCAATCTCAACCACCAGCTGATGAGCAATCTCAACCATAGTCCTAGGGACTTAAGAGAAGCCAATAAACACATAAGAATCACAAAAAGACTTGCTGTCCAAAACAATATTTCTAATAGTCCAATCTTGTTTCCCATTAATACAATTGGCAACGTCCTTGGCATCCAACAAAAGAATGATCTTGGAGAATCCTCTGCAACAAGCCTTTTTTAATGCAAATAAGATAGCACGTGCTTCTACTTCTTTAGAAGAAGGGACTCTTGTCCCATACATAGCTGCTGCAATAAGAGGAGAATTATTTTTTGCTATGTTAGAGCCAAAAGTCGACTTACCATCCTTATCTCTAAGTGCTGCATCTATAAAGATCACAATCTTATTATAAGAAACATAAGAAGTTGTTCTTGAGATGTGGTTAGTGGGGGAGAATTTATTTTTTCTTTCATCTAAAAAGTTGGAATTGCATATATTATTACAAGATGTTTGCCTAAAAGTTTAAACACTTGGGATAAAATGATGAGATCTTTTTTACAGGGAGATGGGGAAGGGAAGAAAAAGATTCATACAATTAAATGGAGTGAATTATGTAAACCTATTGATAAAGGTGGGTTGGGTATAAGAAAATCAAAAGAAAACAACATGGCTTTACTTGCTAAAACTTGTAGGAGACATTTATCAAATGAAAAACTTTTAAGCTCCAACATCTTGAAAGCATCTAGAAAGCCAAGTTTAGGTAGGGAAACTCTTGGTTTTGGAAAGCCTTTGTAGAAGCTACAAACTTTATTAATGAGAGTGAGATGGATAATTGGGAATGGTAATGATATTTTTGTTTGGAATTGCAATTGGGTCCCCTTTACCCAAGGACTTAGAACACCACAGTCTCAAATACTTTCCCAAACTTGAAAGTTAAAGACCTTGGGAATGATAATATGTGGTGGGATATTTCTAAGATATCTAATATTTTCAATAATCCATAGGATATTGAAGATATTTGTAAAATTTATATTCTAAACTCGGAATCTAAGGACAAGAGCATATGGACATTTCCCAAAGATGGGAATCTATCGACTAAATCTGCCTACAAGATCTTGAAAAAAAGTAATGATAATAGTGTCCATAATGAAATCAACTGACAATAATTTTGGACTAAATCTTTGCCCCTAAGAATCATTCTATTTGGGTGGAAATGCCTTACAAAAGCTATTCTTGTTAGGAAATGAATTTGTAACAAGCTAACTATGTCTTTTATTAGCTGTTCCATTTGTGGTATTGAAGAAGAAATTGTGGAACATGCTCTCTTTTCTATGAGTATGCCAGAGCTGTTTGGTTTGATACTTTTCTTGGTTACCTTTCTCATAGAGATAAGAGTATGGGTATCCTAGATTGGTGGAGTAAGGTTATAGAATTGATTGATGAGGAAGGTCTGCAAATGGATTCCCACTTTACTAATATTGCCCTGTAATACGGTGGGCGATGTGGAAAGCTAGGAATAATTTCATATTTAGAGGGCAATCCATTAGTCCCAAAAAACCATTGCTTTGATTAATAATATATGGAAGTGCACCAATCACCTTGGTAGCTAACTGGAGATGGCAACTGGTAATAGAACATCTCCAACTTTGATTAGAACGTCTTCGACTACCCCTTTGGGTATCGAATCGATGCATTAGCCAATTGCAAGGTCACATGGGTCTTTTTCAACTCCCCCAAACCTAATTCTTCGTAAATGGAGTACGGAAGAAGGTTCACACTCGTACCTAAGTCTAGCAAAGCTTTCTCTATGTGATGGTCCCCTATTTGGCAAGAAATGGTAGGACACCTTGGGTCCTTGTATTTTATTAGGGTTAGACAGGAAACTATCGAGTTAGCTTATTAAGCTAGAAAAGCCTTTTTAGGTACATTGGTAGTCCTTGAAGGTGCAAAGGTCCTTAAAAAATTTGGCATAGGTTGGAATCTGTTGGATAGCATCAAGTAGTAGAATATTCATTCTCACTTGTTTAAACACTTTTAACATTTTATCCAACTGGGCAGTTGATTTTCTGGGTCCTAACCTCTGGGGGTATGGTGCCTTGGGACTGTAAACCGTAGGAGTGGGCTCACTAGGTGATGGTTTAGCATTCACACTTGGTTCCTCAGCTTCCACATCGTCACTTGATTCTTCCATAAGTTCCTTGGGTAGTTATACCTTGTTATCAACTTGTGTACCTGACCTAAGAATGATTATTGATTTGATTTGGTCTGGGCCTTTTCCTTTGTTATCATGAACAAGTTGGCCCTTAGGATTAGGTTCAGGTTGACTGGGGAAGGTTCCCTTATTCTGGTGTTCATGGAATTGGCCAATTGGCCTATCTAATATTCTAATTTTGCAAAGGTCTGAGTATGGCCATTTAAAATTTGAGTAGTAGTCTACTGGAATTGAGCAGTACTCCGAGGCATGAGTTTCATAGCCTTTTCCAAGGAATCAACCCTTTGAGTTAGTGGATTAGGGTTGAAATTGGGCTATTAGAAACCAGGTGGGGCATAGCCTGAGATTGAATGGGCTGAAATTGATTGGCTTGTGATGGGCCACTCTGAGTTGGACCTTTGTTCCAAGAAAAGTTTCGATTATCCATCCAACCTAGATTGTATGTGTTCAAGTATGGGTCATACTTTTATCGATTATCAAAACGAGTGTTTTGATAATGCGTGTTTACCTCATTAACAGATTCGGCTTGACCCAAAGTTGTTGGGTCAATTCTACCATTCAAGGCCTGATTATACTTCAGTGACTCCATAAGTGTTTAAAGTGGGTGTTTGGTTCAACTCTAAGGCTTCTATCCTCCTCATCAGTGTAGCCAATTTGGCCTCCACCTCAATCTTGGGTTCAGTCTTGAACATCTCCCATTTATCAGGAATGGAGGGTTGACCTTTTGATAAGGGCCCACTGTAGTATATTATCAGTAGTTTCTTCCAAAAATGTCCATGCTTCATCCACTGTTTTCTACGTAAGATTTCCACCACAGAAAGATTCTAGCATTTGCTTAGTTAGGTAATCAATGCCCTCATACACAATTTGGACAAATCGGATCTTTTCAAATTCATGGTGGGGACACTTGATCAAGAGGTCCTTAAACCGTTCCAAATAATTATAAAGTATCTTCCCATCCATCTGATAAAACCCATTGATGGCCTACCTAGTCGAGGAGGTCTTCTGTTTAGAATGAAATTTCTTATAAAATTCTTCGACTAGCTTAGCCCATGTAGTGATGGACCCGGCCTGTAAGGCATAAAGCCAGGCTTTAGCCTTTTCTTTCAAGGAGAAAGGGAATAATCTAAGCTTGAGGGCATCTTCTGTCATATGATTTATTCTTATGGTCCCACAAATGTCCTCAAATTCCCTAACATGTTGATATGGGTTCTCCTGGTTTACCCCACGGAACACTAGGAGCATTTGGATCATGCCAAATTTGATCTCAAAGGTAGCATTGGTCTGGGGCAACCTAATACAGGATAGTTGAGTTGTCCTGGTGGGGTACATGTAATCCTTCAAAGTTATGGGTGGGTCCACTTGCCCGCCTTTAGCCATTTTTTCCTCAAAAATTGATGAACTACCTATGATGGTTAAGGCTAACTTAGGCTCTATCCTGATCAACCTACAGTTTTTGCATTCCCACGATTTCTTCCTCTCAGGTTTAGATCGCATGCACCGGGTTCAACCCTACTATAAAAAAAAATGTTAACTTAATCTATATGCAAGGTCCTAATGATCCTAATATGATACAGAAATCAAGCAATCACGCACAAAGATTGAGCACAAGAAAGGTCATAAGGTTAACCTAGACACTAGACAACTCCTAAATAGTGAAGAGAACACTTGGGCCTCTAATTCGGTCTTATGAAACCTTAGTTGACCAGGTAGCCACCAAGGAGTGGTGGGGACAAACCTGCGTAAGTACCAGTTCCTTGAACAGTCAAACTGTCTCACCCTCAGGAGCAAAGGCTTTCTTGGGCATCCAACTTCAATCAAGGAGTGCAATTGGTCCAACCGTCAGTGGTCTTCTTCCTACTAAGCTCAAATCCTAGGGTCTCGTTGCTACTTGGTTTTAATTAAGGTTAGGATCCTAATGTGAGAGATAGTTAAACCTAGATGGGTAAGGATCTGGTGATGAAATCCAGTCATTATTTTGTTTGGGGTGAGTTGCCCTTAACTAAGTGTGTGGTCCAATTTAAATTGTATGCCACACAAGCAATCACAGTTTGAAAAATTTTAAATCAACCAAGCCCACTTGTGGAAAGAGATTCGTGCTTTAGGGATAGAAGATCTTACATTGGATCCATGAAAATCTTATCTTAAATAGGTTTATCTTCTTTTTAAGTTTTTGCAAGCAGTTCAATGTTATTGGACTTTTTTATAGCAATCCCCGCAGTTTTCTGTTTTTGTCAAATCTTTTCACACAATGCAGCTGCCAAAAATCAAAAAAGTGTTAGTAATTCCTAATTTGAATGAAACTCCTATAAAAAAAATTGAAATCTTGTCCTAATCTAGAATAAAGAGATGAAAAAAAAAATAAAAATAAAAACTCTAAGTTACCACAAAAAATTGCAAAATTATCTAAACTATTCAAATTGGGAAATTTAAATAAACCTAATTCTAATCAAACTAATACTAAAAAACGATCTAATGAAACCTAGAAATTAGTTTTTTTCTTTTTTTTGAAATTCAATATTAGAAAACTTCTTAAAAAAACAGTTTTTCTTTTTTTTTTTTGTGGTTATAAAAAAGAATCCTAAAAGAAAATAAAAACTACTCTAAAAAAATCTAAAAGAAAAAAAATTTTTTACTAACTTTTTAACCTCTAAAATTATAAAAGAAAATGTTTGAAAAATTTTTAATTTCTTTTAAATTTTTTTAATTCCGGAAATTTTATAAAATAATTAAAAAAATCAGAAAAGCTTGAATTTTCTTTCTATTTTTTCTTTTTCAGAAAAAGAAAAAAAATTACCAGTAATTTCAAACAAAGTTAAGGAAAAAAACAAAATGATTGAACAACTGAGAATGTAACTTAATGAAGAATATGAATGCACCTTTAAAAAAATAGATTTAATAAAAAAAATTTCAAATTTGGCTCCCCGGCAAAGGCGCAAAAAACTTGATGTGAAATTAAATTCAATCCTTTAATATTGCAACTGCACAGTTGTCCTTTTGAGACAATGGCAAGTACAAGTCAAACCCACAGGGAGCACTATTGAAATCTTTTTTTTCTACTAAAATTTGATTTTTTTTATGATAATGACAAGAGGGATAAAAAAAACTATAATAAGATTGAAAATTTCTATATTTAAAGCATAGAGAGAAAAAAATATATATATGAGAAAATGTAGATCAGAATGTCATAAATCCATTAAATAGTCCCACCATCATTCTATATATCCATTAAATAGTCCCACTATCATTCTATGATAAATCTATCCCAAAATTCCTTCAAATCAGAAACAAATAAATGTTTTTGATTTGCATAATTTGGCTATCAAGAGCACAATTCTCATAGTTTATTTAAGATAATAATCTCCTTTACCTAATAAAACTATGAACTTAACTAAAGATCACATATTAATCAAAAAGAGATTATCAAAGAATTTCAATCTAAGAATAATCTATTAAGAAAATATATGTGATTAAAGTATTACTCATATAAAAATTTGAATAACATAGGTTGTCTATGACAAAAGGTAGATTTATTTTTATAATAAACACACACGACAATATATATAATTGAATCAAATCACATAGAATAATGATGAGAAACACTTAACTTTATCAGACAGTTTGATCTAGGGATCTACTCCTCCATTGCCAAATATGTGATTTTCATTGAGAACTTCATGGCAATTATAATTTTCTCTCATATTCTTCTACCCTAGTTCTGGAATAGGGCTCCAGAATACCCACAGATATTATCTTTCTTTTTTTTTTTTAGAGAAAGAGAAGAAGAGAGGAAAGAGAAGTGGAGAGTGGGATCATGGATTTGAATGGTAGTGAAGGGCATGAGAGAGAAAGAGAGAGGTGGAGTGTACATGCCTTCTCCTTTGGGGGGGGGGGGGGGGGTGTCATGACGGGTTATTTATATTTTTTTCATGTCCAACTTGTCTTCTTTGATTGCCTTGATGGAATCTCCAATTTGATTTGATTTGGGAGAAATGGGGCCCTCATTCCATGGTTTCTAAAGGTGAAGTGAGGTGGTTGGGTTGCATGGCTAGTCACATGCATGGTCATTTTCTTTTTTTTTGTCCTTATTTTGTCTCCTTGTGCACTTCATCTTTCCTTTTTTAAAATATCCCCCACTGACTTTGAATATTTGAGGTATCTTTAGGATCTTCAATTTCACATCCAGCCATATTCCTAGATTTTTTTTCCTGTTCAAGCATTTTTGCTTCTCAATCAAATGATCTACCAAATTTACCTTCCTTCCATGAATCATCATGAGATTTCCTTCAAATCTTTTTAAATTATCTTGACAATAATTTGAAGTGTGCAACAAGTAGCGTGGACCCCTCTTGGCTATCCTACATGTGAGTGGGACCCAATGCTTTTGAATTTTCCTGTGGTTTTGCAGGCCTGTCATTTCCTGCACATTCTTATTAAACACATCAAATGTTGAAGAGCCCACTTGAAGTGGGCCCCTCCAGACACAGTTATACTCCAATGGGACTCTTTGGAGAAAAAGCACATAAAATGACAAAAATGCAGAAAATGTAACAAAAATCCAAATCCTAAGTAAAATTGCACAAAACGGTAAAAATGAATAAAAACTTGATGCCATTCACCTAATTAAGCTCTAGAAATGTGCAAATCTATGGATTCAATACATAGAAGGTAAACATGTGCGAGATAAACTCTTATTTTGTATAGTATATATTGAATTCATGTTTTAGTTGTGATAGAAGTCTTACTTCTTGTGTTAGACATACCTAATGCAACCCTTCTCATTATCTGGCTTGAGACTAGTATTTATATCAAACTAATGGAATTATAAGAGATGATAGTGTTGAGAGCAAATTAGGGAGAAGATAAAATAATGTGTAGAATGAGAGTGTGAGATGGATATTTCTTTAAGGGGTCATTTGTTTTTTTCACATGTGATATGAAAATGATTTACATACGTAAATGACTCATATGTGAGTCATTTACATATGTAAATGACTCACATGTGAAACAAAATTTTTGTTTGCTATTTTCACACCTCTTCAAATGTGAAAATGGTTTAGTATTTTTTGTAAAAATATCACAATCCATAAATGATCAACGGTTGAAATTTGGTACACTAACCATGTTTGGCCTAATAAAGAGTTTCAACGGTTCAGATCTCTCCTTTGAGGTTCAGATTATCCGCAAATTTGAAAAAAAACAGACTGCATGTTCAACTATATTGAATGCATCGAACGGTTGATATGTTTTTTGAAGATATCTCAAGATATATTTTGAATTAGTAGCTGAAATTTGACGTCCTATCTGGAAATGGCGTTTTGAACGAGATGAACGGTTTGGATCGTGCAAATGGGGCCCAAAAAGTTCCAGAAATAAAGATTAACGGCCAGAATGTTTTCGTAAATATCTCAAGATCTATGATGATCCAACGGTTGAAATTTTTTATGGTAGCCGTTTTTGACATGTTTAATATGTTCAACGGTTCAGATCATGATTGGGGGTCCCACAAAATTAAAAAAAAAATAAAAACTGTCCTGGGCGTGATTTACTGTAGCTCCGCCATGGAGCTATTTCAAATCTGCTGTGTAACTCTTTCCCATCTGTTGAGGTGTGAAAATGAGGACTCTATTTTACATTACATTTACACACTAAAATCATACCTGATTTACACACCACATGTGCAAATTTTGAAAACAAACATAAAGTGTATGTAACCATTTCACATGTGTAATGGTTACATGTGTAAATGAAAAAAACAAACGACCCCTAAGGAAAGTTAGGAGTTGGCAAACGGGTTGGGTTGAGTAAAGTTGGGTTGGGTCAACTTGAACTCGAATTTGTTGGCCCCAACCAGTAACTGACCCATTTTAAAATGGGTTAAGAACCTTCAACCCGCAATCGTGGGGCAGTAAAACCCAAACCGACCAGCCTAACCCAAATCTAATGCGCGTTGGGTTGGGTTGAACCGACCTAACCTATTTAATTCAGTTTTTGAGTGAAATCCAACTCATTTTATGTGGCATAATTTCATTTGTAAAGCTTTCCTTAGGTTCAAATTCATTTCATATTAGCATAAATCTATAATTTACAAATTTCCAAGGTGTAAAAAATGGGGTCAAAATTCATTAACAATTTCTAGCCCATTTATTAAGACAAACCCTTCCTAATTTTGGTTCAATTTTGTAATATCATATTTGACCATAAGTATAAGACTCATCAACGCTATTGTATTCCATTCATATCCATATTTTAATGGTAAATTTCTATGCTTAACTATCCAACATAAAAATAATAGACACAAATCAATATTCCAAGTATAAGAACATCATAATGTCTCATATATATATATATATTTCATTTACTACTATGTAAAGTCACATGAAAACTAAAAAAATCATGATAAATTAATAAAAGCTAAATGGGTCAATCGAGTTAGGTGGATCAACCCTAACCTGGCCCAAAACCTAACATGTGATTGACCCGTAATTTAAACGGGTTAGATTAGGCTTGTCAGAAACTGGTTGTGATGGGTTGGCGGGCAGGGCCTTTTTCCCCAGATCTAGTTAGAATCATAAATAAGCTCATTTGAGAGCATTCAAGGATAGCAACACTAAGGGCAGAACTAGCGGGGGCTAGTAGGGGTCATGACCCCCGTAAATTAAAAAAAAAACTATGGTTAAATGAGAAATTAAACCTATTTCTAGCAATGGCCTCCACCAATTTTTTTCACAAGGCCCAGCCCTATATCCTGGTTAGGCCTGTCAAAGGGCTGGGCCCGAGGTTGTCTTACCCCTACGCTCAATATGTGCAGGGCTGGGCCTAGGAAGGCTAAAGCCCTTGAGGGCCCTATTCCACCAAGGTCTTTACCGTAGCCTCAAGGTCAGGCCCAAGGCTTAGAAACAAGAATTGCATTTTTAAATTTTTTACTATTGTCATCAAGTATCGGGTGTCAATCTAACATTCACCCTTATTTATTTGGGCTTGGGACTGATAATGGTTGCAATAAAGCAAACATGATGAAGTAATGTTTTTTCCTTTTGATTGACTGATGGCAAATGAAAAATTAGTTTATATAATAATATCTTCTAATGATACTTAATACTACATCTAATGATATAAGATAACACATCAAATGATATTTAATATTATTACAAATGATAATATTAAATAATAAAAAATAAAGAATTCTGATGATGCTTAATTTTACTTGGAATGATACTTATTTTATAGGCAAAAGGTATTGTATATGAAAACTAATTTAAACAATATCTTCAAAATTTAATAATTATGTCATTTTTTAATAAATCATCTAATGCATTGCTATCATTATATTCACTATCACTATGTTCGTTGGCATGTAACCAATCATTTGCACAAACTAAAGTCTCTACTGTCGTTGACTTTAAATAAGTCCTATTTGGGCTAAGTATCCTTCCATTAGTACTAAATGCAGACTCAGAGCCAACTATGGAAATATGAATAGGTAAAATATCTCGAGCCATATTTGATAAATTTGGAAACTTCATAAAATTTCGTTTCCACCAATCTAATATATATAATGTTGTAGATTGTTTTCTTGGGTCTTCTAGCTAATGAACTAATTCAGTCCTTTCTTAGCTGCTACTTTTTTTGGTCTTTTCTTTTAAATACCAAAGGAATTCATCTTCATCATTATCACATGATAGCATGTTACTTAGTTCAACTTTATTCTCTAAATTGGATTTATTACTTAATCTCCTACGATGTTGCTCAAAAAGATTTCTAAAAAAGTTTAAAAGTTTCATTTGTATGCATTCTTATATATATATATTCATTTAATGCATATAAATTGCTAAAAATAATTAGACTATATATTTATAATTATAAGAGGTAGTTCGTGCCATATATATTAACTATATATTTTTTAAAATGAAGAAAAAAAATACAAGGACGAGTCAGGCCTGATATTGTGCTAGCCCGGCCCTCAAAATTAGAGGGCCTCAAAAATTTTGTCCTAGCCTAGTCCTAGGGCTTTATAAAAAAAAAAAAGCCTTCAATTTAAGGTTTTAAGGACTGTGCTGGGCCTAATATTGTCCTAGCTTGGCTCTCGGAATTAAAGGGCATGTAAAATTTTGTCCTATCCTAGTCTTAGTGTTTGTTGAAAAAATGAAAGCCCTCAATTTAATGGCTTTTTAAGGGCCGGGCCAAGCCCCCTTGTCAAAGGTCCAAATTGACACGCTTAATCCTACTTTCACCCATAGATTTATAGGTACCTAATTGAAAAGTTTTTTATTCAAGTTGATGGGTAAAAACAAAGGGAAAAGAAAAGAAAGGAGGAAACATATAAGTTAAAAAGAATAAGGAAATAAGAAGGATAAATCTAAAAGGAAAACTTACACCCACACCCCCTGTATTTTAGTGAAAATACAAGACACCTCGATTTTCTGAATTTACATTGACACCCCTTTTTAGATATGGTCCTCTGACGAGATGACGGAAAAACCGATTTAATCCAACGGAATGCCATTTTTTAATTAAAATTTTCATTTTTTATATTGAATTCCACCAATGCAGCGGGCTTTCTAACAAGATTCTAGTTTCATTTCACATCAATGGTGGGCCCCACCATACGAACATTCAAGAACCTCCACAAGACTGTTAGGGTGGTAGCAGATAGGTGGGCCCCACTAGTCTAAATCTCATGGGACCAAGACCACTAGGGTTGCCCAGGGATTAGTTAATTGATCTATGGATCAGATCATTGATTGAATGGCCCACTGGGCTCCACATCCATCTTTGATAAAACACAAAAATGATGACATATTTTATTTTGGATTGAAGAGGAAGAAGAAGATCAGCACAGTTTTGCCCAGATCCGCTTTCCAGATTTGAGATAGCAACAAGGATTTAATTTGTTATGAGCACGCTTGGGTTGGGATCACCATCTCTGGAAAAGGGAATCCTGCATTCTAGTTCTCTCTTCTCCAGTTTGCTGCTGTCGGAGAGAAGGAGATCAGCCATGGTTTCTTTAGTTGTAGCACAACAGAGAAGAAAGCAAACAGTTGCCAAAGAGAAGATTGGAGAATAGAGGGTTTTGGGTTATTGGATTTCGTCTAAGAAGAGGATCAATAGGATTCTCGTCTGCAGACCTTGGTAGGAGAAGAGAGAACCAAGGTTCATATAAATTTCTGTGGTGAGATTGGAAAAGATCTATTGCAGGCTGTGCCTTGAGAAGATCGGAGGTGATCTATGTTTACCATTATTAAGTGTTGGAAGTAGGTGGGTCTCGTGGATAGATTTTCAAAACTTTTGACCCACTTGACACAGGGATCAACTATCCATAAGACCAAAACCCAATCCAGGATGCGTTACCCTCAAACTCGTGACCATGTACAGTAAAAATTATACCAGCACTAAACATCCAAAATAACCTACGACATGCAAGAAGTAGATCATACCTTTGGAGACCCGCAGTGTTCTAATGGACTTCTTCAAGACCTCTTAGCCTTCCACGCTATGACCCCCGAATTGGATTTCTTTTCTCAAGAAGAACGGTGGAATCTTCAGGAGAAAATCCCAACTCCAGACTCCAAGGAACTAGAAGAAAGGAGAGGAGAGTAACTCGCGCAACTCTTGCACGAAAGGGTTTTGGGCGTGAGAGGGACTCTTTTGGACGTCCAAGGATATTTTATAGACTTCCAAATCTCTCCCTTGTCTAATTGAAATAGAAGTCTTACTTCCAAAGCAATTAGCAACTTTCTTCTTTCCAAACTCTTATTTCTAGAGTCCAAGTCGGATTAGTGTTTTCCAATATCTTGGGTTAGCGTGGGGACCACTAGGGATTCCTTAGAAAGCTGGCTCCAACTGGAACACCGCGACCCCACATCTCATGTGCAATCCGGGCCCACAGTTAATTGCAAATAACACCACTATATAAATGCAATTGCACTCTAGTCTTAGGAATAAATTACAATGAAGACCCTAAACTTCCCAATTACCACAAGTAGGCCCCTCTATCAATATCCGTGGATCAATTGGAATAAATCCGTCTCTTCCAATCTAAGTTCCACATCTTATTATCCTTGAGCCCCAATTAATCACAGTAATCATCAGTACCATCCAATTAACTCTTAATTGAGATGGGTGCGCACTTACTAATGACAAATCCATTAATTGGCACAAGGGGATAATAGAGATAGATTCCATTTTGATCATTCAATGTTCCCACAGTTCTACTACCACATACCCAAGACACCGAGGTATTAACCTACAGTCGGCCTCACTCATTGGTGACTCAAAGCAAATGAATAGATAGAAACTTGAGTTCGTCAATGTCTCAGGATTGAGAGCCTATTGCTAGGGAATTATGAGAGCATACCTTATTATTGAGACCGAATACCATAAGGTGCATCTCATGGTCCTTCAATACATCCAATGTACCGGCACTTTTGATCCAGAATCTTACATTCTGATGATCGAGACAAATCACACTATCTCATAGTGATCAAAGTACTGCAACCTTATCAAATGAGATGCCCAGTCTCATTACTGGTTGTGAAGCTATTTAAGTATAAGATTTGTGACATATATCTCCCACGTGTGGATCTCATCCATGCACATATATCACATCTAATATACTAATGGGACCCGGTTCAACTCATGAACCATTATGTCATACGTATTGGTCATGTGCATGAAGTAGTAAAATAACATTCATCTCATGAAAGTAAAGCATGATTTTATTGATAAATAAAGAAATTAATCAATTTATTACATCAACTGATGGATTGAGTCCACAAAAACTAACATTAAGATCTTGCCTGATTGGAGAACGAGAACAGGGTTTTGGTCCTCTTGGGATCTCGTTGTTGAGTTTTTTAGATACCATAACAAAGAATAGTTGGTGCCTAGAGAAAGTGGGTTTAGCAGCATCAAGTTTTGGACAGGAGGGATGCGAAGGTTGTTGGAAGCAGGTGGGTCTCGTGGATAGATTTTTAAAACTTTTGACCCACTTGACACAGGGATCAACTATCCATAAGACCAAAAACCTAATCCAGGATGCATTACCCTCAATCTCGTGACTATGTACAGTAAATATTCTATCTAAAAGATAGAATTAAATAGCACTAAATATCCACAATAATTTACGACATGAAAGAAGTAGATCATACATTTGGAGATCCGCAGTGCTCTAATGGAGAAGTTGCGACTCTACTTGATGATGAGAATCTTCAACACCTCTTAGCCTTCCACGCTATGACCCGAATTGGATTTCTTTTCTCAAGAAGAGTGGTGGAATCTTCAGGAGAAATCCCAACTCGAAACTCCAAGGAACTAGAAGCGAGAAGGAGAGAGAAACTCGTGCAACTCTTGCACGAATAGGGTTTTGGGCATGAGAGGGAGTCTTATTGGACGTCCAAGAGATTTTATAGACTTTCAAATCTCTCCCTTGTCTAATTGAAATAGAAGTCTTACTTCCAAAGCAATTAGCAGCTTTCTCCTTTCCAAACTCTTCTTTCTAGAGTTCAAGTAGAATTAGTATTTTCCAATATCTTGGGCTAGGTGGGGACCACTAGGGATTCCTTAGAAAGCTGGCTCCAACTGGAACACCGAACGCCACATCTCATGTGTAATCCGGGCCCACAGTTAATTGTAAATAACACCACTATATAAATGCAATTGCACTCCAGTTTTAGGAATAAATTACAATGAAGACCCTAAACTTCTTAATTACCACAAATAGGCCCCTCTATCAATATCCATGGATCAATTGGAATAAATCTGTCTCTTCCAATTTAAGTTTCACATCTTATTTTCCTTGAGCCCCAATTAATCACAGTAATCATCAGTACCATCCAATTAACTCTTAATTGAGATGGGTACGCACTTACTAATGACAAACCCATTAATTGGCACAAGGGGATAATAGAGATAGATTCCATCTTGATCATTCAATGTTCCCACAGTTCTACTACCACATACCCAAGACACCGAGGTGTTAACCTATAGTCGGCCTCATTCATTGGTGACTCAAAGCAAATGAATAGATAGAAACTTGAGTTCATCAATGTCTCAGGATTGAGAGCCTATTGCTAAGAAATTATGAGAGCATACCTTATTATTGAGACGGAATTCCATAAGGTGCATCTTATGGTCCTTCAATACATCCAATGTACCAGCACTGTGGTCCAGAATCTTACATTCTGATGATTGAGACAAATCACACTATCTCATAGTGATCAAAGTACTGCAACCTTATCAAATGAGATGCCCAGTCTCATTACTGGTTATGAAGCTATTTAAGTATAAGATTTGTGACATATATCTCCCGCGTGTAGATCTCATCCATGCACATATATCACATCTAATATACTAATGGAACCCGATTCAACTCATGAACCATTATGTCATATGTATTGGTCATGTGCATGAAGTAGTAAAATAATTTTATCTCATGAAAGTAAAGCATGATTTTATTGATAAATAAAGAAATTAATCAATTTATTACATTAACTGATGGATTGAGTTCACAAAATCTAACAAAGGTGGGGTTCAACATTAAGGTGATTTAAGGGTGAGACCCTATTCTTGCTGGAGAAGAACATTTGGATGCTACTTGCAGAGCCCGTCCTTAGTTGTAGCCTGCAAGGAAGAAGACAGAGAAGAAAACGGCTACCTGGGTGATTTTTTGAAGTTTTACAAGAAACCGCCACTGCTGTCGTCACCATTACTAGAGAATCCATTGCTAGCCACTGTTGTATGTCGACGATGCTCCTTCACCATGACCGGAGACAGAGTAGACCACGATTTGTCTTGCTGATAGTTTCTGGTTGCAACTAGAAACGTGAAGGAGGAGAAATTCAAGGCTTTTACGGGCGATGGTAGCTATCGACGACTAAGGCATTGCCATCATGGAGGGAGCTTCTCTCCAAGTTTGGAATTGCGAAGATTTCGTTGAAAGGGGGACAGAGAGTGATATAGAAGGGTTGGGGTAAAATGGGTATTATATATGATTTTTTGCTGACATAATCACCTTTTTGTGCTGTTGGCAATGACAATTATGGCAAGGGGTATAGATGTAACTCACATATGAATTAGAAATAGGTGCAGTGTAATTAAAAAAAAAGGGGGATAGCTTGTAATTAGGGCAAAATACAAAGTGTGTGGATGTAATCTTTTCAATCTAAAAAAGTGAAACTTACTAATAATTTGGCAAAAGATATATTAGAATGGCATAACAAAATCTAGATAGTTGAGAGAAGGTTATAATGATAATATAGTTATAATTCAATTGATAATCTAAATTTCAATGTGCTATTACAATTTTTTTAATAAAGGTTGAAATCTTATTTCAATTCCAAATGAGAATTTTATCAATGGTGAAATGTAATTTTATCTCACTCAAGAAATGTATCTTATCTTCAATTTTCTTCTAATAGATTGGTTCTTGTGGATGAAAATACAAATAGCCAAAAAAGGGTTCATCTGATATGGGAAGAAACTGCAGCTGAGATCCTCTTGAATAATCCAGCCTTACATTTGGACGGTCTTGAATGCTTCCCGAGCCTGCAGAAGGAAGAGAAAAGGTGAAATGACATTGATTGGTCCCTACATGACTCTTTCATTACTGTCCGCATGTTATGTGAAAAAATCAACCTCAGCCGTGGATAAAAAACAATCAACGGTCAGGCTTTCAAATCCTTTCCTTCTCATAACTACCCAATAAAAAAACGCCACATATCGGTACCCCATTTCCCTCTCTATAAATACAATTCCTTCATTTCTCTTTCTTCAATTGTAAAGAAAAAGTTATGGGTAGAGCAAACATCACTGCTGCTGTCAAGCCCAGACCCGCCTCAGAAAAGAAGCCCAATCCCAAGCCCACAAAGCTACCTTCATCCCTCCATCCTCCCTATCTCAAGGTCCTCCCCTCCTCTCCAAATCTCTCTTTTGATTTTACTTTCTGTTGATTTTTAATCTAATTCCTTTCTGGGTTTTCAATTTCATCTTCTCTTTTGTCTGTTTCAGATGATTTCGGAAGCCATCTCAACTCTGAAAGAGAGAACTGGATCGAGCCAGCAGGCCATTGCCAAGTTCATTGAAGAAAAGTACAAAACCAACCTCCCTCCAACTTTCAAGAAGGTTTTATCTATCCAGTTGAAGAAGTTCTCCAAGTCTGAGAAGCTTGTGAAAGTGAAGAACTCGTTCAAGCTTCCAGTTGCAGAGAAGGTGAAGAAACCGGCTTTGGATGTTAAAGAGAAGAAGCAGAAGGAGGAGAAGGTGAAAAGTGTTACTAGGGTGAAAGGCGTTAGGAAGGAAAAGAAGATGAAGCGATTGAGTCAAGTAAGGACGCCTTCAGCATTGAAGAAGAAGAAGAAGGTTTCTACCCCTAAGAGGGTTCCTAAAACTATTAATTCCCCTAAGCCTCGAGTGAAGAAAACCAGGGTTTGAATTTAGGAGACTAGTTCGGAAGTATTTACTTGTAAATGGCTGCTGCTGTTGTTATTGTTGTTGTTAGGTTTGGTTTTTGTGTCTGTTTGGATGTTTGTTTTTAGGTACGTGAAACTGACTAGATTGACATGAATGGATTTAATCTGTTTCGGATATGAATCTTTGATCATGAAATGTTTACTTGATAATGTAGCTTAGTAGACTACTTTCATTCCCAACCATCGAATTGATGGTGATGGGAAATGCAACAACAGAAACCCATGTTCAATGAATGGTTAAGATCTTTACTGTGGGCCACTTGTTGATTGTGTATATACAGAGATCGGTGCGGCCACCTGCAAATGTGACAGAAGTTGAATTTTAAAAAAAGGAATTTTCGGTTTTTGTGTTATGGCGGTATTTGATTTGGTGTTTGAATTTGAAATCAGTTTGGAGCGTTCACCAGTGAAAAGTAAAACAGACATGTGTAATGGGCCTGGATTGTGAAATTCTAAAAATTGGCCCATTTCTTTCACGTGGCCTGGATTTTGAAATTCTAAGAATGGCCCATTTCTTTTGCATGGCCTGGATTTTGAAATCCTAAGAATTGGCCCATTTCTTTTACAGGGTTTGAGCCAGTTCGTGAATGTTTCCATCTTCAATCAGGTCCTGTTTGAATTTAAATATCACAGGAAGGAGTTTTCGGTTTTGTGTTTGGCGGTAGTTGATTTTATGTTAAAATTTGAGTTCAGTTTGGAGCGTTCAACCATGAAAAGGAAAACATATGTGTGTAATGGGCTTGCACTTAGGAATTCTGAAGCTTGGCCCATTTCTTGTACATGAAAATGTAGACTTTTGATTCTGTTACCATCTTCAACCAACTCTTCTTTGAGTTTAAATATCACGGACCCGGTGACAATATCTCATTTGAATGATTTCTTTCTAGATAGTGTTATTGGCATTAGTCTCTTGTTATAGAATGATGACTGATGCTAGTGGGAAGCGATAAATGGAAAAATTTCGGAAGATTTGAGCACCGACCAATCTTCAAATTTCTGCAGTCAGCACTTCTACTTTTTAATCAAAATATCGGTTTTTCGCTTTCATCTGTCTTCTGTTCACACTCTTTTGCTATGTACTTTCTCTCTTTGTTTCTGCTCAATATAATCAAGCGTTTAGGGTTTGTAACGCTTGATTATGTGATCCTTGAAGACTGGCTGTCCATAGAAAAGAAAGGAGTTGACATAAAGAGCTTGTAACTAGTGCTAGAAATCGGGTCTGGGTTGAGAGATCAGAAAATGTTTAAAGCCAAGAAGTTGATCTCTCAATCTCTACAATTAGAGTTGGACAATCCTCTCCACATGGAAGTATCTGCTCTAAACAATATTACATAGATTTGGCTATCATTTATTGTGAAAGATAAGATCATGATTTAATTTGGAACTATGCTTCATGCTACTGGCAAGTGCCAAAGGCCTTAATGCACAAACAATGATGCCTTAAAATAAAGTAATACCTGGGGGCATGATTGTGTGCCTACAATCAACATTGGATAAAGGAGTATCATTTTGGGTGGTGCGCACAATGGTCAAGTGAAGAAGTTAAATAATAAAATCAAAATTTTTTAGGCATTATCTAAGAGTGCTTTGCGAATCTAGTGAATGTGACCATACCCATGTGCTTACACTTAAGTTTGCCCCCACTTGCAATATTTTTTACTGTTTCATGTTTAAAGTGATTTTGTCTTTCATGAAAAATGAAAATAAATTATGACTTCATTTTCTACATTTTTTTTTGCTCCAAGTGAATGCATTTGTGCTAAAGAAACATTTTGGATGAAAGAGTGTATAAAACTGCGAAAAATTATTCTCTAATTTTCAATTATAAATCATTTTGTGTGGAAAATTAGAAGAAATGCTTTAACCTCAAAAAAGAAAATTCCATAAAATTATTAAAAAATAATTGAAAATCTAACAATAAATCATTTTCTTTTAGCATGATAAATGCCATGCACAAACAAATCCTACTTGTCAATGATTAACATCCCTATAATGTTGAGCAGTCCAGTTGATTATAAAGGATGTATATAAAAATGTTGTCAAAATTAAAACCCCACACTAATTCTTTCTCCTGAAAGTTGAATAATGGGTTAGTAAAACATAGAATGTTTAGTGCAAATCAATATTGCATTCTGCTAGACACTACAGCAATTTTGGGATTTGGTGACGAAAAATTTTGTCACCAAAGAATAACAATTCATTGCAAATTAGTTATGCCGACGATCGATTTTTGTCGCCAATGTAGTCATCATTGTCCCATCTCTAATTACTTTACAAGATGAAATTCGTTTTCGTCGCCATAACCCTGAAATCTGCAACGTCTTATTTCGATGTTAAATGTATATGATTTTGTCGCACAAGCTATGCTTTCGCAAAAAAATAGAGGGTTTAAATTGGTGTTGTACTTTTAGAGCCGAAATATTGCTGTCGTGAAAAATACCATCAGTGACGAAATATAAATTTCATCACTAAATATAAAAATCAGCGACGTTTTTATTATGTCCGCATATCTGTTTTCAGCGACGAAATATAAAATCTGAGACGAATTAATTGCGTCGCTAAAGAAATAATTAGTGATGAAACCTGTTATTTTGTCGCCAAAGCTAAATTCTGTAAAATGATTAAGTAACGAATGGAGTTGTCACCAAAAACAATTACCGACAAAATGATTAATTTTTTTCCTATTAATTTTTTTAATAAATAAAAAAATTTTTGCTCAATAATTCATAATAATTTTCCATCAACAAACTATAATACAAATCCAACAAACCATAATACAAATCCAACAACAATTCAAAATACAAATCCATCAACATTAATAAATAGTATATGTGGAACATATAATTATACTTGTAAAATACATTAACAATAAACATTTCTCTCTAGAAGAAAAATCTTGAGATGCACGTCATTGTCATCACCACTGATCACTATCCATCTCCAATCTGTGATGAAGAATAAAAAAATTACATTAACAACAAATTATAACGTTGTTGCAAATTAGACAAAACCCTAATTCCATCTTACTTCTTTATGTTCTATTTCCTATGGTTCTCCTTCTTTTGATGTTTGATGGGTTTTAAGGATTCTATAGTTTTTGTTTTTGTTTTAATAATGCATAGTTTGAGATGATCATATCACAATGGTTGTGATCGGTGGAGAAGGAGAAAGAGTAGGTACTTCAGGAGTACTGAATAATTTTCTATGATAATTTATTTTTTTAGGCAGTTTGCAATTCATTGAAGACCCAGGAATCCTAAGAGCCAAGAATCCTTCACTAGGCATGTGAGAGCATGTTGGCAGCTCTTCGTACGATCATTGTACGATTGAAATGTTTGTGGGAACTGATCTGGGTTAGCCATCTGATCCACCATCCACCCAGCAACACTTCATCCCACGATTAAAAGAATAGAACAGAAAGAATCCACTACGACAAAATACAATCAGAATCAACTATACGCTGTTTCAAGAATCAACAAGCCTTTCTACCAAAGGAAAAAAATCGCAGCAGAGACCATATTATTTCCCACACATTTAACTGAAAGACCGCTCTTTCAAACACACCAAGATGATTCTCACAAAATCAAGATTCACCCAAATCTTTGCTGTACTTCAATAGGGGGAAAGTCAATAGGGGGGAACCAAGGGAGATTAGTACCATTTGATTAGTCAAAATAAATATTTGAGTACAGTAGTTTTTTTCGAAAAAATCCATTTCTATCTCTCTCATACAATCAGCATTAAGATATTTTGCCTCTTTATGAAAAGTTACATTAGAGAATAAAATTCAAAACACACATCAATCTCTAAACCAATCAAACAACTTGGGATTTTTTTTTATCTTTGCTTTTTCATATGAATGACATATACTAAGCATCTTATGAAACGGTCCATTAGTAAATTCCTTTAATTGAAATAACTCCATTTCTAAACTGATCTAATAGAATTAGCCCTGTTTCAAACAGTTACAGAGTTTTCAAGTGTGCCATAATTTCAATCAAAATATAAGGCATCTAAACCATCGAACAGCTCTTGCTTATGAGATGGTAGATGATGACATCGCAGAGATGATCCAAGTCAATATCCTCAACACATGCAATCTCCAATAGTCAAAACACACAAAAATTAACTAAACTAATACAATTCCTAACAAATACGTTGTAACAGAGATACCTGAGCTACATTGAACACACCATCTGGAAGACACGGCCTCAATCATCATAACATACTAAACACAAGCTAGGAGATTCTGTTAAATAAGTTAGGATCCCATAGTTTAAGCTTTTCCTGTTAGAGAATGCCAGGAAAAAGAAACGGAAAAAATGCATTTTAAAACAAGTGAACTACATAACCGCTAAGAAAGTACATGCCAGAGCCCTACCACTCCTATTCAACATTAAGATGTTGAAGCTTTGACTCCAGATCATTCTCATCTCCATTTTCTTGCCCACTCTCGGTGTCTCCTTCGCTTCATCAATCCCTTCTTCAGATATCCAATTACCATTAATGTTTAGCATAACAAAGACAGGTTTATTCACAACAGCCTGTACCAGGAGTCTTGCACAAACCCTCTTATCATGCTTGTACTAAGAGCAACTTCCTTCAACTGTGCATGACCCTCTTGCAATAACTTGTTGGATATCATGGGTGGTGGCCCACATGACCACCACTCACTTTGATATGTTCAAAGTATACGTCTTCCCATTAAGGCTACGTTCCTGGAAACTCTCAGGTCGTGCGATAATGGAAAGGCTTTCCGTTGATGGGGAGGAAAGCATTAGCGGAGTCTATAAAAGGCTTGGGAACTCTCTCATCTTCACGCCAACATTCATCCCACAAGTAACATGGTGTGCAGTTAGTGATTGTGTGTATAAAGTATCTAACCTTAACTTATACAAGCCATCACATAATAAACCACTACCAAGCCATCACAAATTTCTTATCTTAGTCTTGTATGTAGATGATATTTTACTAAGTATCTTTAATATGACTTACTTTAATGGGAACTGTAATGTCATAATGCTTTTATATTCCTACTTTATTTTACAATTACCACATGTGAGCCCATAACAAAGTAAGAATTGCAAAATCGTTTCTTTATTTGATCAATATATGAAGTGTCATACATCATTGATCAATATGTGGGCCACCACCCATGATATCCAACATAACTTACTGACTAAAACCACACCCTCATCCTTCAGCTCATTCACAGACAAGTTCAACTTGGTGAGAAATTGTTTCATCTCTATGCACCCAGCCAGTGCAGGGGTAGCTTTAACTGGGATTTCATTTCCCCAATATCCAAAACTTCGAGCAACGAAGCAGATTCCTGGAAGGGATTTGCACGAGCTATAGTACCCGTATCTTCTAAATTTAAGTGGCTAAGGTATACTTCTGTAAGACGTGCGAGCTAGGGAAGTACTTTACTTAAAGCTATTCCAGCATCCACACCAAATATGTTGTCCCGTAAATCAATCTTCTTGAGATTAACAGACGTCCCTAATGCCTCAACCATTGCAACTGCTCCCTCAGAACCTATCCTTGTGGAGGAGCAACTGAAGTCCTCCAACAGAGGGGAATTCTTCACAGCATCTGAAATTGCAGTAGCCCCATCATCTCCAGTCATGTTGTGAAAATGAAGGATCTGAATCTTTTCAGTAGACGGTATCAGTTCAAATACAGCTTGTGCAGCTTCCATTGAGAGCTCATCATTCAACAAATAAAGCTCCTCTAAGCTCTGTTGAGATTTCAGAAGTGCTCCAAATGCCCGAACGCCTTTCTCACCCGAGGCATTGTCCGAGAGGTTGAGAGAGCTTAAAACACAGCCTTCTAGGGCCGATGAGAGAGATGGTAGAGAGAGAGAGGCAAGAGAGAAAGGTTAGAAGATTTTCTTACAAATTTAAAAGAAATCTCACATTCGAAACTAAAAAACAATTTTGAATCGTTTTAATTTTCTCATTCTCAAGAGGGAACATTCCATAATATGTGATTATAAACTGCTTAATTTATCCAAATGCATTCTCCTGTTTTTGTCCGCTGTGAATGCAGAAACATCCCATAGTAGTAATTTTGTCGCTTCCATTGAATTCTGGTGCACATAAGCCACAACAGTTCATGCATCCATGTGGAAATGGCCAAACGTGATGTTAACAAATATCTTCAACGTTTAAGTTATTTGGAAAACAATAAGGGTCACAGGTACCCATAATGCTAGTAGTGATAATCACTAAGATTCTTCTCTAAACTAATTCCTATTCGTATGTTTACCTAGTCGTAAGCATTAACCCTGTCAATCTTTTTGTGGATTTTCCTGATTCAATATGGTGATTCTGAAATTTACGGTAAATTTTAGGATTGCACCAGACTCTAAAGATTAAAAAACAATATTAAAAAAAATACTAACTAAACCATCGAAAGGCTGACCTCCACTAGATGAGCCTGCTCCACCATCCTGCACTGAGTACACACCGGCCTTCACAAGCATCTCCATCATCTGAGCATGGAAATCTTTTTGTTGCTTCTTCATTGCCTCTCTCTTCTTCTCCTTCCCTCTCATTAGTGTGTCAACTTGCTCCCTCAGACGGCTCAACTCATCTTCATGTGCATACGACCTAGCAGTAGTATGTAAAGAAGAAGAAGGTTGCTTGCCGAGTGCCTTCACGTACTCAGATCTAGCCCCAAACACATCTATAGACAACTTCTTCTGCAACATGTTTAGGGTTGGATCGTTGTGCATCTCCACAAGCTTCGCCTGTAATTATCAAAAGAATTAAATAATCCCAAACCCTAAAATTGGGACCGAGTTTAAGTTTTCAAGATTACATACATATGCAACACCACACTCATGGGTTACCTAATCATTCTTCTTCCTACTCCAATGGGTCTCTTTTTAGAAGTCGATGATGTGGGGCTCGATGCCATCATTCCTTGCAGTTTGATTTCAATAGATATAACTATGAGAATGATATATATTAAAGTAAATATTAAGGTTTTTATGATACTTCATAGCACATTACCCTCATGGTCATCGTAGCATGGAAGGATTGTAAGCCACATGCATGATTGGTCTTAAGAGTCTCCTTGGCATTTTGGACAGACTTTTTCTACAAAAAAATGTAAGCTCTTTATATATATATATATTAAAGTTGTGCCTTTATATATATATATATATATTAAAGTTGTGCTTATTTGGAGGGTATTCTTTCTGGCAATAACAATGAAGTGAGTACCTTCCACACATTAGTGTTCCAATAAGCAATTAGCTCATCCCAAATAGACAATGCCATCACTCGATAAGGTTGACTCCTCGGCTCTACAATGTCTTTCAACAACTTTTTGTAGTGTATATGTATCTTATACTAATGATCCCTGTATCGGCAGCCACATTTGGAATCCATGGCCTTCTGCAATATGTTGTTTGTATCATAGTCATCAAAGGTGTACTTGCTCTACAAAAAGTGCACATGTTGAATATTTTGATAGCTAATGAAAATGTATACACTGAATTATGTAAATTAATAAAGATATAATGCAGTTACCAAAACGCGCCTAATGCATGGCTCTTTATCCTGATCCTTAATCTCTGTCCACCTTTTGACACTGTGGATGGGAGCATGGGCTCGAACCTATAACCCACACTCCTGAGCAAAGGATGGGGCATTGGGCCCACAGATGCCCTATACTTAGCTGGAACGTCCACTGGGAGCTTCCCAAATCGCTTGAGAATCTTCTCGGTCCCCCAACCCCATGTCACGCTTTGTGTCGAGGATGAGGTTGACGAGACCAAATCCAAGGCTGATGTTGCAATAAAACCACATCGTTATTCAAATCATCTAATAGACATATATTGAACAAGTTAAATTATAATAAAGCATAATCTCTTATTATTATTACCTACATGGCTGGACTATGTGATTGGACCAGGCTGCTGGTCACTTGTAGGCTCGGGAGGTCTATCTCCAAGTGAGGTGGTACTAGTTGGTGAAAGGGGGAAACATACAACGAGTAGGCATAATTAGAACCTGCCAAAAAAATATGCAACAAAAATTATTAATGGGAACATGTATACTCAAAAGTACAAAAAAAAAAAAAAAAATTGGTGATAACACTTGAGCTAGAATAGTTTACATCTGGCAACTCATCATCATCATCGCTATTCTGATCGCTAGAAGAGCTAAGATGATCCTCACATTCAGACAGTATTACTCCTTGCCATCCATCTCACCCATTGTTCTTTTCCCTTTCCTCTTAATGGCATATGATCGAGTGTTCTTGCCCAACTCGGTCATCTAAGCATTGGCAACCCAATGCAACCCCAAAGACTCCATTACCTTTCAGTTATGTTGCATCGTGTTATGCCTAATACTCTCATATGCTACTGCTTTCTTTTTTTCTAGATAACTAGGTTAGACATATCTTTTCTTAGACTTTGACATTTTGCTTTACTGGTATGCAAATTGACATAAACAGTAATATGAACAAATTATGATTATTATAAGAAGATAAAAGATGACTAAAAATGTAAAGGGAAGCAAACTATATAAAATAGATATGTGTTATTATTGCAAATATTTGTCTGCCATCAAATCATAAATCAAGCAAAACTAGGTGTCAGAATCTATGTTAGGATCTATGTCAAAATCAGTATGATGATTGTGCGGTTCATCTTCTTGGTCATGTCCATTCTCCGCCATAATTTCATCATCCTCATCAACCTCATCCCCCTTTAGTTCATCTTGTTGGTGCCTCCATAGAAGTGTAACTCTGTTCCAAGGAATCATCACGGGATCAACCCCATCTCAATGATGTTGATCCGAGGTAGCTGTAACATCAATTGGGCATACTCCATTAGTGACATCATTCTAGAAAGCATCATTACTTTCTTTGTCATTAGGTTCCACCTCTGGTACATGCCACACTCCTTGATGTTGGGATTGTAACACGACCTACCAATTTGGACATAGCTTTGTGTCATTTACGTGCCAGACTTGACACACCTCGCTCGGTAGGATGAATGTAAGCCTCGGCAATCAAACCCCTTAAGGGGTCATTTGTTAATTTCATATATGATGTGAAATTGCTTTACATATGTAAATGACTCACATGTGAGTCATTTACATATTTAAATGACTCACATGTGAAACATAATTCTTTGTTTGTTTTTTTTTCACACCTCTTCACATGTGAATCTAGGTACACATATTCAAATAATCTGAATTTTTTTTCAAATATCTCACAATCCAAGGAACATCAACGGATGGAATTTGGCCTCATGGTCGTTTTGATCTTATAAAGAGGACACATGGTTCAAATCAGGATTTTGGGCCCCACATAATTAAAAACTTGAAAAAAGGGATTAAAAATATCATTTACAATAGGTTAATGTAATAGGTTGTATAGTTTTTTAATGAATCTCAACATTCGAGCAACATCAATGGTTGAAAATTGGTATGCTGACCATTTTTTGACTTTCTGAAGACAATGAACTGTTCTGATTATAAAAACGTCCGGTGCCATAAAACATCCGGTGCCATTGTGTTACCGCGTCTTGCTAAGGACACCCCTTCTTATGCCAACATCCATGACTTGACATTGGGAGATCATCCGGGAATTTCTTATTCTCTTTAACGTGTACTTACCGTTGGCCAATGTGGTGGTAGGAAAGGTGCCAATACTAAGGTCCTCCAAGGTCAGTGAAAGTTTCTAATATCCTGAATTTCACTGGGTTCTTACGGCTTAGCGATAGTTCATTTTATGGTGTAGCCGTAAGTAAGCCATAGTGTAAAACCAATTTTTGTTGCTCTCGGGACTTTGAGCCGTAAACATGTACGGCTTAGCCGTGGCTTCGGCGTACGCTTTAGAAAACTTGAAGTCAGTTCTGTAGCTCAGTTTCAATACAAATTAGTACAAAACCTGCATTGTGGGGAGTTTCTATAGCTCAATTCTAGTGTCCTTGAAGGTGTTCAATACCCACACACCCTCTTATTCCATGTTTACACCCGAACTCCATCCATACCACATTTGTACACAGTTAACAATGAAAAAGGAGCTGAAATTTGAGAATTGAAAGAACTAACCCAAGAATAAGTACTTAATCATTCAAGCAGTACATATGAACTCTAATACTTGCCTCTTAATAGTGTTTGTCCTCCCTAAGTCCTTCTTGTTGTGTGGCTAAGGGAAAACCTCTAAATGAGAGTGGGTTCTTTATAAGTAAAACATACCATTGATGAATGGGACATGGAATGGCATGCATGTCATGTAATTGGGTCCTTAACTCTCTAATAAACCCAAATGAATGAAAAGAAGGTAAGTCATCACCTTATGTAGCTGTAACTATAAAGAGGGGATACTCTAATGGGAGAAATGCATAGGGAAGGAGAAGAGGAAGAAGAAGAAGAATCCCCACCATTACATACAAGACCTCCCCTAACCTAGTAGTTCCCTAGATCTTGAGATGAAGATGAAGAGTGAGGAAGAGAGAGAGAAAACAGCTACAACAGCCAAACAAGAGGAGGAAAGGAGGAAGGAACGTTGAGTTCCCCTCTTTTAAACAAGTGGATTCTTCCTACCATTGCATCTAAGCCCTTTATCTTTAGGATATTTACAATGTAGGTCACGTGGCCTAAGTTGGCCCAAAATGAATCCAAATCAAGTTGGGCTTAACATGAAAGATGATCTACATGAAAAATTACACAAGGAGTGATTAATGAGGTGTCCATATGATGCAAGAAAAATTTACAAAAGGTCCTCAACTACTGAGGGAAGGTTCAAACTCCACTCAACTCCCTGCCCGAGACCCAAACCCAATCGTTTTAAAACTAGATTAACCTTTACAGGTTTTAATTAACATAGAATGTGATTAATTAACATAGGTTAGGATTAGTGGGATTTGGAACCTTACAACATGACTCCCACAGAAACAGAAAAATCAGAAAAGGCGGATTGGGATTATCATGTACAATAGATTAATCCAATGGTTATAATTGTTTGATGATATCTCAACATCTAAGCAACATCAATGGTTGAAAATTGCTATGCTGGCCGTTTTAAACCTTTTGAAGACAATGAACGGTTCTGATTATAAAAATGGGACTCATAGTAATTAAAGAAAAGGCAGATTGCTCTTCCATGCAATGAGTAGTGCCCTATAATAGTAACCTGTGTAACCTTTTCACATTAGATGAGGTGTGAAAATTTTTGACAGAAAGACAAGTTTTTTTCACACCATTTTCACATCCATTTTATATATCCCATGTGTAAATCAAGCCAAACAAACGTGATGGTAAGCAACAATTACGCATCTTATCCATTACACATATAAATTGCTGGAAATAAGCGAGCCCTAAGAGTTTCAAGAAACCTTGAAACAAGAACCAATTTTGCAAGTTTATTAAGATTACACATTATACAGATTAAAAAAATATATAGACATTATAATGTTACCTTTCAATTGGGTACATCTACTGATATTGCGCTGGTCCTCCGCACATGGCCTCATGCGACAAGTGAAAGGCTAGATAGATTATCACATCAAAGAATGTCAGGGGAGCAATTTTTTCCATTTTGCAAAGTATGATCACTATGCTATCCCGTAATTGCTCTAAGTCTTCCAGCTTTAACTTCTTAGAGCACAACTCTTTGAAAAAATTGCTTATCTTAAATAATGTATTGCAGATATCCTTTTTGAGGTATCCATGCATCCTAATTAGAAGAATTCCTTGCAAAAGGGCATAACAGTGATGGCTTTTAAGACCAGACAATCTACCATTTGTCGTATCAACACACCTTGATAAGTTTGTAGCATAGCCATATGGATACTTGACTGACTTCAAGCACTCATAAAAACAATCTCTCTCTTTTGGGGTTCGTGTGAATACTACTGGGGGCTTAGCAAAGGACCCATCGGGACGCGACTGTAAGTGTAAATCTAGCCTTATGTGCGTTTTTTACAAATCTACGCATGCTTTTTCGGTCTCCTTATTTTTCCCAATTATGTTCAACATTCTATATAAATTGTGATATATATTACTCTGTATGTGCATGATATCAAGGTTGTATTGGAGCTTCTTATCCTTCCGGTATGGTAGCTCCAACAAGATGAACTTTTTTTTTTCCAATTCAGTTCTAAACCACTGTCACAAGGTCTTTTCTTACCATCCTTAGGCTTTCCAAACTTGACATTAGGCAAGCGATCCAAAGCTACTGATATCTTCTCCTTTGGCATCTCCAATGATTACTCACAAAGCTCAACGTTATTGTTAAATGCCGGCTTATTCCTTCGCTAAGAGTGGTCCTTTTCCCAAAAAGCTCGATAGTCAGTGAACTCTATCTTGTTTGTCAAAGCCATCGAACACGGATTATTGTAGTAAGGGAAACAAGCAAGATAACCTTTTATACTCCACCTAAAGACATCACCATATCTGGGAAAATCATGCATGGTCCACATTATACATGCATTCGGAAATATTGTTCACAAGAAACATCATAAGTCATAACACCATTCTCCCACAATGCTTGAAACTGTTCAATCAACGGCCTCATGTGTACATCAAATTCCAACACAAGGGCCTTCGGTCTAGGAATAAGTAAAGACATCATGAAATATGGTTCCTTCATACACTATCAAGGTGGCAGGTTATAGGGCATAAAGACCACAGGCTATATAATGTAGGTAGTGCTCATGTTTTCAAAAGGGTTGAAACGATTAGTGGCTAGCCTGAGCCTCACATTGTAGGGCTCTTATGCAAACTCAAGATAATTCTCATCAAATTCTTTCCACTCGGAACAATTAGCAAGATGCATTGCCAACCCATCATTTGGCCGCTTAAGCTAGTGTCATTTCATGTTTTTGGCTGTTTGCTTAGATATATATATAACCACTTCAACCTCGGTGTCAATGGAAAGTACCACAAGATCGTATGAGGAATCTTCCTACCCTTGCAATTGTTGACTTTGTATCTAGGCTCTCCACACATCGGACATGAATCCATATGTGCATTTTCCTTCCAAAAGAGTGTGCAGTCATACTCACATGCATGGATGTGCTCGTAACCCAAGTCCAACCATGTAGTATCTTCTTTGCTTTGTAAGTCCACCCTGGAACCAAATTATGTTATGGCAGAAGGGCCATCAACACCCTTATCATCATATCAAAAGACTTATTACTCCACTTGCACCTTACCTCCACATGAGGCATGGTAATAACAAATTTCAACAAAGTAAACTTCTTGCAGTCAGGATAAATTTCATGATGGGAGTCTTGCAATAGCTTTTCAAAGTTTATTTCTTCCTCCCTCTGGGCAGTATTAGTCGCTTCACAAGTATCTGATTCTCCCGTGTCAAAGTTCATGATAGTTCCCATACCATAATCTTCTACCAGTTCCACAATACCATCCCGGTTCTCATCGACTTCAACATGTGGCATTTCATCATCACCATGATCGACTTCATTGCCATCCACTTCATGGGCATCATTCTCATCAAGTTCCTCCCCGTGGTGTATCAAGTTTTTGTAAGATGACATTATGTCAAAAGCCACCAAATGGTATCCCACAATGTCACGACTACGCCAATACACATTCAAGCAGTTATTACAAAGGCACCGAATCCTACCATCCCCGTTTGCTAGATGCCTCATTGCAAACTCAAGAAATGACTTCACCCCATCACTATATCGCTGACTTAATCTGTCCCTAGGCAGAACCAGTTCCATCCAACTTTTGTCCATATCTGTTCACATGAAATGCCCATATTGTTATATTTATGCTTAATCTCAACTCCAATCTTGTCTTTACTAGAAGGAAGTGATGGATTGGTTATATATACTAATGCTTCAAGAATTAGGTTGGGATGTGTGTTGATGCAAAATAGGAAAGTGATAGCATATAGATCCCAACAGTTAAAGGAACATGAGAAGAACTATGCCACACACAATTTAGAATTGGCTGCTGTAGTTTTCGTTTTGAAGTTGTAGAGACACTACTTGTATGGAGAGAAATTTGAGGTTTATAGTGATCATTGCAGTCTTCAGTACTTATTATCTCAACATGATCTTAATATGAGACAGTGCCGTTGGCTAGAGTTCATAAAGGATTATGATTTTCCGATTAAAAACTCTTCAGGGAAAGGAAATGTAGTAGCTGATGCTTTTAGCTGAAAAAATGGTAGCAATGTGTGGTGAGTGGCATTAGTGGAAGAATTTTGAGATCTTAATGTGGAAATTAAATTCATTGATGATAAGGTCATGCTAGTAGCGATGTCTGTTTTCTAGCTAACCTTGATACAATAGATTAAGGAGCGATAGTTTGAAGATCCAGAGCTCGTTAAGATTTGTGATCATATATCTCAGAGGACGGATTTTAGGATAATTGATGGTGTATTGTATTTCAAAGATATATTATGCATCCTAGCAATTCAAAATCTGAAAGAAGCGATCATGACTGAAGCACATCATCCAAGATTTTCTATGCACCCCGGCAGTATTAAGATGCATTGAAATTCGAATGGCAGGTTTTGGGGGAATAACATAAAGAGAGATATTGCTAGTTTTGTGGCAAGATGTCTTACCTGCCAGCATGTGAAGGCTGAACAAAAATAGCCTTCCAGTTTGTTGCATCATGTGCATATTCCCAAGTGGAAATAGAAAAATATTACGATGGGTTTTGTTTTAGGACTACCTCAGACGAGCACGCGTCATGATGCTATATGGGTGATTGTTGATCGATTGACAAAATCAACCCATTTTATTCCTATTAGGAAGGGAGTGAAGTTCCATGAGTTTGGCCAAAATCTTCACAGATGAGATTATACGGTACCCCAGTTTCCATAGTCTCCGACAGAGATAGTAGATTTGTATTTTCCTTTTGGCGGTCATTTTACAAATTTATGGCACCAAACTCAACTTCAGCACTACTTATCATCCTTAGAATGACGGGCTATTAAAGCTTACAATCCAAACTCCTGAAGATATGCTTCGAGCCAGCATATTAGATATTGGGAAAGAGTGGGATGAACATCTCTCCTTATGTGAATTTGCGTATAACAATAGCTATCACGCGAACATCAGAATGACTCCATTCAAAGCTTTGTATGGATGAAAGTGCCATACATTAGTGTGTTGGGGAGAAGTCAGAGTATATGGACCTTCTCTTGTTGCAGCTACAGCGGAAAATGTATCGAAAGTTACTAAATCTCGTCAAAATAGTTACGCTGACAATCGCATAAACCTCTTGAATTTTAGGTAGGAGACTGGGTTTCTTTGAAAGTTTCCCCAGTGAAGGGTACTATAGGTTTGGACAGAAAGGCAAGCTTGCTCTGTAATTTGTAGAACCTTTTGAGATCCTGAGCAGAGTTGAAGATTTAGCTTATAGGTTGGAACTACAACCTCAACTCGCTAGAGTTCACAATGTATTCCATGTATATGCTTAGGAAGTATCTTCTAGACGCTTCACATGTTCTCGAGATCAACGACATTCAAGTAAAGTCATATACGAGCTATGAAGAGCAACCTCTTCGTGTCATTGACACGAAAGACCAAGTGTTGTGTACCCAGACAATTAAATGGGTCAAAATTCTTTGGGAACATCATAGACCAAAAGAAGCTACTTGGGAGCTTGAAAAACAAGTTCGGGAGAAGTACCTAGGACTTTTACTTAATGCATGTTGCATTCGGAGGACCAAATGACCTTAAAGAGAGGGAAGATGTAAGGTCCAAACCCGAACTAATTTCGAATTACAATAACTAATCTTGTTTTACCTTAATTAAAGCTTATTTAGACTAATTCAACTCAAACCCTTGCGGTTTGGGTCATGGATAAGTAGTTAGAGTCAAGTTCGAACCTTACTTAAGTAGTCAAGGGCCTTTTGTAATTTAGAGATGCATGGTTTTTATCTTTTTGGCAGTATATTAATTGCATAATGCGTATTTTATCTTGCTGGTCAACTTTCATATTTGGCCCAGCTCAACTTGGATCCATCTTGGCCCACTTGAATACTAATTGAATGAAATTGTGAAATCTATAACCCAAGTGGACCTGCTTGTAAATTCAAAATAATATGGATTTAAAAACCAACTCTACTACTCATTCTCTGCATCTCCTATACACCCCTGTTGGAGCTCTAACTTTTGCTTCTCTTTCACCTCATTCTCATCAACTTTGAGGTTAGAACTATGCATGGGAGGGCTATTGTTTCCTTCTTCATCCTCTTTGCTTCCTTGTTCATTTTCTCCATTGGAATCTCTCAATTCCATCCCCTTTTCTCCTCTATAGCTCTACAAGGTAAGGATCCTATCACCATTCCATTTCTTTGAGTTTAAAAGAGTCAAGGAGACTCAAATAAGCAACCTGCATTATCTCATGCCTATTTTCTCAATTGCATGTCTTTGCATGTAGTAGAATCATCTTCTATTGAGGCTTTTTCCGTCATTAACCCAAGGAAAACCTTAATTGGGTGAAGCACTTAGATAAGGTAAGTATAAGAGTGTATATTACAACATGTATGTCCATTTATGTTTATTCTTGAAAAATTCTCTTTAAATGTTAATTTACAGCTCTTTCACCTCTTTTAATTTAAGAATATGTGGTGTTTTGAATGATAATGAGCATGTTTAAGAAATAATGATGAAATATGGATATTGAAAGATGTATGATGATAGTTGGAGCAAAAAAAACCACATTGAAACCAATTGAAGAAATTCTATATTGAACTTTGCTTCAGAACTGATTTCTGAATGTTACAGCTAAGTCGTAAATACACTATGGACAGGAATCCAGATACTCAAAATCCGACATTTCTTCTATGGCAAACCCTATGGCTAAGCAGTGGAATGCAGTATGGCTAAGCCGTAGCCAAGCCATGGACCAGCCGTAGGCTAACCACGGCTAAACTGCATGCTAAAGTACCACTGATATGTAATTACAGGGAAAATCTTGTGCACACGCTTAAGCCACAGGAGCACAGTGAACATAGAAAAATTTGGGGCTTTGAAAGACCAAGTAGGGCTTTAGAAGTGGTACCTTTGCCTTAATCAAATTAGCTCAACGGTAATCCAATACTGAGGAGGAAGAGTGTGGAGCTGTCACTTACTCCCTCTTGATTTTCTAAATGGTTTCCTATGTCACGTTATAGGTGTTAGCATAAGAAGAGACATCTAATGCTTACACAATGTAACACCAAGATTTTGATAACACATCGATAATGGACGTTTTATGAATACACCGTATTAAATAACTAAGGAAACACGGATTATCTTAGCTAGGGTTGGCTAGTAAATATTTTTATTAACCACTCAATCCAAATGCATTCATATTATTTAAGTAAACCTTGTTCTCAACATGATTTAATCATGTGCCTATTCTTCTTGGTGAACCTTGAGGCAAAATTGGAGATGGAGTTTCTATTGAGTGTGCCCGTGAGCCAAGATAGGGATAACTTAGGTTGAGAAGGTTTGAGCTCTAATAGCTCATTTAAGTATGCATTGTTTGAATTAACAATTACTTCGATTAATTCTAATTTTCATGACTGAATACGATCTCAAGACCGGTTTATGCTTCTGTATAAGAATGAATCGATTGCTACGTATGATAAATGTGAAAGTATGAATTCTGATAGGACTTAAAGCCATTGAGTCGGCACCACTTAACTTGTACTCATAGGAGGTTCGATGGGACTAAATGAGGGTATCAATATGTTACTTTTGCAATAGTTGTATGAAGAGTTAGTTAGTGCTCTTTGGGTAGCTAGATGGTCTTGGCCCGACTGCTAGTGATTTCCCACACGATATGCTCTCTTTTAAGGAGAAAATAGCCATGTGGATGCCAACTAGTATGTTATTGTATTTCCATTTATGATTTGTTACTCATGCTTATCCACATGCACAATCTTGCCTAGCTTCTGTTATTGCTCTCTTTTAATTAATATGTTTCTAATTCAATTGATATATCAAGATAGTTTTATATATCATTATATTTGCTTAACCATCATATTAACAGTGTGACCCTTGGTGTTACATGTATAAAACTCAATACCAGCACGGCAGTCCGCGTGGCCTTGGAGGGAACACTAACAATACCTTAAGGTGTAAATGAGTGGAATAAGGATGATGTCTTCTACTAATCATCCTACGTAGAGAATCAAAGGGTTTCATTTTGGGTTTGTTTAGATTTTAGTCATGTTTGGACTTATGGATAGATCATGCCATCTTTATCGTGTTGTTGTTGGAGCCTTTGACTGATGGGCATGTGGTTTGGATATGGATATATCTCATGTATCTTAGTATTATATGTGCATGTAGATGGTTTAATTAATAGACCATGGTTTATATTAACGAATGAATGAATGTGGTTTTATTAATGCCTATGATGAATTATAGGTGAATTCTCTAGGCTTTCACTTAATTGCACAAAATCGTTGTTACGTGAATATGGATATTCCTCACATGTACCTGTGGAATCTCCCTTGTAGCAGTTCGTATGTGCCTTGAAATGGTACGGATTGCTACGGGTTACATGTGTCGTGCTTTGGGATCCAACCTAATCCCCAATTCCCGAGTGGGGAGCTAACAGTTGTTGCTGCCATTCCACACTAGCCACCGGTTGCTATTGCTACTGATGCTGCTGCCACTCCTCACTGGTCGCTATTTGCTGTTGCTCGCCACTACAATCGCTCACAAGAATGAGAAAGAAAGGCCAACTGCCAATTGTTGCTGCTCGTCGCTGCAATCGCCCACAAGAGGGTTTTCGATGAAGAGGGTTTTCGACCAATAGGGTCTTCCACTAAGAGGTTTGTTAAAAAGGTGGGGTAGATATACTAAAGAGGTTTGGCGACGAAAGGTAAAAGCAATCAACAACAACGATAAATTTCATCGCTGAATCTAAAATAAGATTAACACTACTGGGGGCACTATGATGCACATTCAGCGACTATATTTTCGCTATACAGTGACGAAGTATACATTCATTGTTAAAATGTTTACCTTTTAGCTACAAAATACTATTTCGTCGGAGATTATCAATCAATAGTGATGAAATATTAACGTGTCGCTAAATTTCATCGTGATTAAACCCTTTTCTTGTAGTGAGATCAACATATATGAACTCAAGTCTTATTTCTTAGATTTGAAATTTGAAAGTAGATAACCACCATCTAAAAGTTTCCTTTCATTTGTACCTCTTCATCAACACAACACACATTCAAATGACACTACACATATACATACTTCTCTCTTCCTTAATTCGTTCCTTTTTAAAACTATTTCTTTCTCCTCTCCTCTAATTTTTAAAACTTAAATAATTTGAAGAAAGTGATGGAATCTGAATGGAATTTATTTATTCAGAAGTGATGTTTGATGTTCTTCAAACCTATCCATAATCTTGTCATCATGGTTAACAAAATTCTCAAGAGGTAATCTGAAATTGATTGATGATCTCCTTTAAAATCCAATCTAGAAACTACTAATTATATCTCCTCTCTTTGTTTGATTTGTCTACCTATATTATAACATTCTTTATTGGTTTCACATTGCCTTTTTCTGAAAGCGATATGAAAGGCACTCTTCTACAGTATTTAGAAATAAACATAGGCTTTTACTTTTTATTATTATCATTGCCTACCTTTTAGTGCCAATAGTCTACTTTATGATCTTCTGACCTTTGTAATTTGAAACTTTGTTTTAAATAAAATTTAGGTATTAATTGAATAATTTTAGTTAACTTTTATTAATTAATAATTAATTTTAATTTTAACTAATAATTAATTAACTTTGCATGGAATTTAACCAGTGCATCACATGTGGCTTTAATGCTAATTCTATTCTTTAAAGTAGGGGTGTATATGGTTAGGATTGGATCGGATTGAGCCAAATCCGTTACCAAATTATCACCTACGGATCGACGGTTTTATAATTCGTCACCGATCCGTTGCCCTTTAAAACTAATCCGAACTGAACCGTGAATCAACAGTTTGAATCGGTTATAACCATTCAATCCGTTGGTAGAGCCCATGATAGGAATTATTTTGCAATAAAATAAAATAAACATAGAAGTAAAAGTTGTAGGTGGCCTATTAGTAGAACTTGATCATAGGTGGCCCGTCTCTATCCTTCCTACATGACCATTCCCAAATTATTAGATGAAGTTATTGTTAAGATCAACATGTCAGACATGTTCATTTTATGAATTGTCATGAAGAGACTAGATTTTGAAGAGGTTAAAAAAGGAACATTCAACCATCCTATAGGCTCCCACAAGGTAATTATGGTATAAGATAAATATGGTGATTATGGTATTAAATAATTGCCACATCACTAGATATATAATGCATAATACAAGTAATAATAGAAAGATATACAAGTAGATACTCCAAATAAAATCTTTAAGCAAAAACCCTAAATTTTGAGTACTTCAAAAGCACCAGAGAAAGCTTTTCTTTATTTTCTTTATATTAGTACTATGTCTGTCAAATTAGTTTTTAACTAAATTCCACTCTTCTTATCCAAAGAGAATTGTATTACCAGTTTCATAAGGTCTTTAAAGGATCATAATAGAAACTCTCACAAGGAAAATTTTAACAGGAGGATGAAATAAAACATACAAAACCCTTAAACCTTCTAGAAGATATTTTTCAATGGAAACCACATAAAACACCTAAACCTTCTAGAAGAAATTATTTTCTTTTAACATTTTTATATAAAAATATATATATTTATATTTCAACGGATAGGATTGGTTTAAATCTACGGATTAAGGGTAAAATCTGTCACCAATCCGTTATTAGCGGATTATGATTTTTCCAATCTGTCACAAATCCATTTACCATCGGATCAGTTAACAAACGACAAATCAGATTGGATTAGTTTAATGGATCGACAGATTTTTTATACACCCTTACCTTAAAGCTATTAAACGGTTGCAACATCCTTTGTGAAAAAAGCTTCAATTCCATATTTCCTTAATCCACATCAGCAACAATCAACAGATCCAATGAAAACAATAGATACACCTCTTGATACTTGTTTTTTAAGAAACACCTCATGACCTTTCAAATAACTGAAAGGCCTCATTAACACCTCTTAAATACCTTCCAAGGAAAATATCTATTACATGCATCATGCCAAGGTAGCAAGTAGACTTTGAATCCTTTCCATTCAATGTAAAGGATCATATTCCTATAGCCATCTTTGTGAATTCTGGAGCCGGGATTCTTTACGCCATCCATATAGTTACTATGGTAAAAATCTTTTATAAGACCATAATATTCATTGTGCCATTTCTGATTTTAAGAAAGAAGTGGCCTTAAGCTTTGATTTTAATTTGACATTCGTGTATTTTTTTCTCCAAAGTATTGGGCTAAGTTATAATTTTTTCTAAAGTATTGGGCTAATTTATTATTATTATTTTAATTTAACATTTGTTTATTGTGTTGAAAAGTTAATTGTGGTTCTTGAGTAGATATAAATATTGTATTTATTTCATTCTATTAATGTTGAAATTGAATGGGCTTTGCAAGTTTTAACTAATGAGATGTTAATATTTTGATTGTCGTTCTTGCGTGGATATAAATTTTGTGTGTGTTTTTTTTAATCTAATATAAAATTAAATGGATTTTATATGGTGAAATCAAACTCGTATGTGCATATTTCAATTTTTTTTATGTTAATCCATGCATTGCATGGGCCTTAACACTAGTTCTATACCTTAAAGCTGGATATTAGTTAGAGAAAAATGAGCCAAATCTCCCATCTCCTTTAGCCACATCAGCAGGCCTCTCCAGGTTGACAATGACCATATCTCAAGTGTCCCCTTTCTTAAATATCTAAGATTAATTAGTTAAAATAACTTCCCCTCAATCTAACATCCCTCCGTCTCGCTCTTCTCTTCATTATCTACCCATCTCCCACATAACCTCCTTTGTATTTGTCTTCATACCCATCTCACTTTCTTTACAGGTAAGAAGTGAGGCTTTATTCTCACTCAAAGAGGAAGAAAACCGAGGTAATTACACATACCCCAACATTGGATACAATATACGTTAACTTCATAGCCTTTTAATTGATATCTAAAGAGTTGTATACAAAAAGGCAACAAAAATGAAAAAAAAATTTTTTTTTTTACCTAAAGTGTATGGATTTCTTTTCTTTGCTTTTATGATGGATTTGAATTATCTATGATTATATGGCTATTTCTTTACTTTTATGATTGCTTTGAATGATCTGACGATTATATTGGTAAGTGTGGGATTTAAGACCCTTTCTATAAATGATTCAACATGTCTTCATAATTGTTGTTGGACCCACCAACATTCATTTAGGCATCATTTATATCAGATTTTATCGGCAAAGAGGGAAAAGGTACTCAACAGTAGATATATCCATCAGGCTTCAAGTCTCTAAAATATGAAAAAAGAATTGTATTTAGCCCACATTTAATCCTTGCGTAGATGTATTCATCTCTCTATTCTCCCTTATCATAATATAACCAATATGACGCAAATAAAGGTGCCAACCACCAGTGAGTCGAGTCATGCCAGGCAGAAATGGAAGCAACGACCAAAGGTAATATGTATTCTTAATCCCAACCTAGTCTAATTCATTAATTAAACAAGTGGTAAATTTCAACTCTAATGGAACAACGAAACTAAAAGGGTAGACATTCGTGACTTGACACCATCTCTGATTTACCATTTTACGTTTTGGTGTGAGTTTTGATATGGATTTGTGTATTTCAAGAGATAAATTTATCATTCACCCATTCACCAAAGACATGTGTTTTTAGTAATTGTAATTTAATTTAGATATGATTTTTAATTTATAAAACTATTTATGTAATAGTTAACCGTGCATCCCACGGGGCCTTCCACTAGTATAGACTTAATGGTAATTAATATTCCACAAAAGTGTTTTATATGTTTCTCTCATATCAGTTCGTTAACTTCCCAATCTTGTAAAAGGCAAATCCACATGCCTCTTCCCCAGCCAAACTCCTCTCACATGATAGATCAAGCCCCTCTTATGTCCTTCTATTTTGGTCAAGCCAACTGTAGAAAATGTATGTAGATGAGGTATGGTATAAACAAAAAAAAAAAAAAAAAAAAAAGAAACCCGCTTATTAAAATTCAAGACACGTCCCAAGAGCCCATGATTAGAACAAATGCCATTTTTTACAAATTTTTATTAAGACAACATGGGGTTGCTCATGTTATTAGCTGCCCGGAATGTCACCAAACTATCTAGGGATTGATTCTCTGGGTATTCTGTAGTTCTCACATTTGTGGGATCCTTCTTTTATTTGTATCACTCCCTTATCTTGGCTATCAAAAAGAAAAAAATAAATTTTTTGTTAATATTCAATTTATAATATTAAATTAAATGAGTCGTACGAGCATAATCAAAGGTCTTCACTCCTTGCTGTTGCCACACCTCTAGAATTGGGCCAAATACAAATCCAATCCCAAGGGTATGACAATTGGGGCCAATTAAAAATTTTCTCAACAATAGTACTATGGGCTCCAACTTTGGGTGGATTGTTAAGTTCATGAATTTATATATTTATGCATCATTTTATGATTGGCTAGGGGTTTAATCAAGTGAATTGCATCACTATTCATCAAATTTCATCATTTCATGCATTTTCACCTAAGAACTTGAATTTTCATATTTTTTACACATTTTCTGCATTAATTTAGAAATTTCTAATTTTTCTTTGAAGAGTCTCAATTGGAGTAAAACTCTATCCAGACGGGTTCCGCTTCAATGTGGGCTCTTCAGCATTTTATGGGTTTGCTTAGAATGTGCAAGAAGATGTGAACAGATTACGTGGGATATACTTTATAAGAAATTTGAAAGATTGGCTTCATGAGGACGCCACACACATGTGCACACATGCTTGGATGGTCAAAGAGGGGTTCCACTCTAAAGTCATTAAAAGGATTCAAATTTGAATCAAGAAAAAAAAAAAAAAACCCCAAGGTGGACAGAATTCAAGAAAAGGAAAGTTAAAGAAGAGGAACTCAAAAATGAAAAGTTAATCCTGTTTTTCGTTGGACATCATTAACATAGTCATAACTCTCAAACCAAACTTCAGAATTAGATAATCTACCTATCGTCGTAAAGTTCTTTTCGAGTAAATGTCTGGAGGAACCATGGTTACATCAATCGGAGCTGCAACAATAAACTTATGGCCTCAGGAAGTTAGCTATGTTTTTTTAGATGGGATTGTAAAAAGTTTGGAAATTTTCTCCATTTTTACACACCTTTGGGTGGGGTCCATCTCTCATCAAGTGAAGTATATTGAAGATTAAAAAGGGGTCCTACAGTGTGCATCAGAATTCATAAAAGGTGAGCCTATTCCAAGTTGCTCAAATCCAAAAATAGAAAGTTTGTGTGCAGAGAGTTTTTCCAAACATGGAAAACATAAAAAGGAAAATCTCTCACTCCTTGTCAAATCTTGTTTACTTATTGGCCAAGGAGAAGACTTACCAAATATGGAGATTTTTTCTATAAAAAGGGCCTAAAGCTTAGAAAGAAAAGTAGCCACGAACCCTATAAATCCAAGCCATTGGAAGATCATCCCTCTCTGCACAGTCCCCTCTCTCCTCTAGCCACTCTCTCTCCTATCTCCTCCATCTCTCTTCCTCCCATTAATTTTATTTTTTTTATTTTTAAGGTATTTTTGGAGCTTTGTTCTAAGAATTAGGAATTTAGAAGAGTGATTCTTAGAGAGTGAATATTGTACAAGAATGCATTTATGAAATTTTTGATGAAGATTCTTATAATGTCTGGCTAGTCCTTTTGATTGGAGCACACATATGAAGCTAAGTAAAATTTTATAGAATATTTAGAGGCCGGTCCCCATTCCTCATGTTTTTACTACATTAAATCCATGAAAATTTGTGTTAAACCACTACGTCCCTCATTTTGATTTTTTATTTGGGCGGAGGTCCTTTCTCTTTTTGTTAAGGGTATTTTATACTGAAAATGCCCTTAATATGGTCTGTTACATTATTTTTGCGATTTAGGTGTTAATATTGCATTTTCATTTTAATTTCAAATTGGAATCATTTGATTTCATTGCATATTTTTGGAGCAGCATGTATATTCTTCTTCTCTTCTTCTTCTTTTTCTTCTTCTTCTTTCATGTTTTCATTTTAATTTCAAATTGGAATCATCCGATTTGGTTGCATATTTTTGGAGTTGCATGTATGTTCTTTTTCTCTTTTCTTTTTCTTCTTTTTTCATTGTTCCTTATTTCTTTTTTGTTCCATGTATTTTTTGTTCAATTCTTTTATTTGTCTTCTTGTTTATCCCTTTTTTTTTATTTCATTGTGATATCTGTTTTTAATGATATTTCTTTTATTGATTTTCTTTCGTTATTCTTTGTTTTTTGAAACTTTTTTCGTTGATAATGTTGCAGATCTAGATTTGATCATTGATTCGATGTGTTTCCTAATTTTTATTATGGGATATCTTATCTGTTTGTAGAAGTATTTTGATTTTGTTCTTTAATGTTATAGTTTATTTGTAATGATAGTTAGATGTAGATCGTAGATCTGATGTCTGAGATAATATCTGTCAGTACAACAAAATTCACTTTTGCCAACACACAATAAAACATTGGAAAAAGTAAATAAATGTTGGCAACACACTATACCAACCCAAAAAAATGCATTAGAAAGGTGTTGGTAAAAGTATGTGGGGGATACCCTTTGTCAACACAAACAAAAAATGTTGGTAAATTTTGACCTTTACCAATACAAAATGGTGTTGATAAAATTCGAGATAACAGGTTGGTAAAGCAACTTTTGCCAACACAAATTAAAAACGTTGGCAAAAGTTGATTTCTACCAACACGAACGGGTGTCGAGAAAAGTAAGAAAACAGGTTGGTAAATAAACTTTTACCAACGTAAAACAAAATGTTACTAAAAGTTGAACTTTACCAACACATTATGGTGTTGGCAAAAGTAGGAAAAGAAATTGACAAAATAACTTTTGCCAACACAGAAATGCGTTGGCACATAGAAATACGTTGGCACACAAAAATGCGTTAGCACACAAAATTTGTGTTGGCAAAAGTAATTTCAATTTTTTCATTCAATATTGGAAAAAAAGTTTCTGCAACCTGTTTACACCTGTTTATATCCTATCCTAACACATTAGCAATACAGTAAATACAAGTCCAAAATATGAGCACGTAAATAAAACATTTTCATTCAAATAGTCAACATACACTTTAAAGCATACATCTCATTGAATAAACATCAAATGTTTTCAAATATCTCAAAAGAAAAATCGAAAAATGTCAAAGTTCTTATATCAAAATAGAAGACTATTTGCTGCAAAACTGATGCTAACCAAGAGAAGCCTCATCGTGCCCTCTAGCCAATGTGGCATCACCACTATTGCTCCCTAGATTAAATCCAAGCACGCTAGCTAGATCTATCCCTGTTTTTTCAGCCACCATTAGCAAAAAGTTCTGAACTTATGACATTTGACTCTGATATTTAGTAACCTGTTGGCGTAGAGCGATCAACTTAGTATTAGAGGCTTGAGATTGTGTAAAAGATGAACAGGTGTTGCGAATCTCATATCTCAATGTGTAGGCTGACCTCTTTTTCCAAGCATTTCTTGAGAAACCTGCATCTCAATTTGTGGATTTGGGACATCTGACTACGACTGTGAGGTAATCTTTTCCACCATCGTAGCCTATTAATTTCGAATATATTAACCTATAACAAAGATATAAAACTACAGTTTTAGGTGTTTATCGAAAATGAGTTAGGTATACGTACATGACATTGCTCAGCAATGTCGTTTATCCATACACTCCCCTTCTTATGACGTTTGTGGGTGTCTACGAATCTATCAGGCATAAACTATTATACACCACTCTCTTTTGTCTATTGTTTCATTTAATAAACCAATTATACTAATTAATCACTGAATTTTATAATAATACTGTAAGAATTTCTAAACATGCATTCACAACAATATCAGCCTAGGATGCAAATGATTTGGAGCCGCTTGTATGATTGTATTTCAAGGTAGCTCGAGCAGTCTTCCCATTCTCTGACTTTTTCTGAAAGGAAAATATAACCAATTCACGAGATGTGTATATAAAATAAGAAATGGAAGTAAAAGATCGACAATTTATGTATGTTTATATAAATTACAAAGAGTAGTCCTCGGCTATATACCTTCCGCTTGTCATTATTCTCCCACACATTTTCGATCATCCACACCCTGTCATCTGGTATACAAGGAGGATCTTTAATACTCTTGAGGTCAGCCACTCCCTCCTCCTTAAGCGCAAGGTACCGCTTGTGCAAGATGCTTTTCCAATACTTTAATAATTTTTGGCACCTTTTGTCAATAATACTTCTCACCAATTCATTATTTGTGTAGTCCCCAAATTCAAAGGTTTGCTGCAATTGGAAGCAACAAAATTACCCTAGCAAAAATCATAAAAAACATTTTGGAATATATATATTATAAAAATTACCAAAACTCTCTGAATAACCGACTCGTTTAACCCACTATCAAGTTTTGCAAACTTAATATCTCGGAGTGGTACAAAAGATCGAATTTGTTCCCCAAGAGCACTCACCAAGGGGCCCAATACCCACTATGTCCTTCTGGTCAAAGTCAGTCTCAACTGGAATGGCATGACCAAGTTGTTTCCTAAATTTATCCATGCTTAAATCCCGGAATGCACCCCATCCACACATTTTAGAAGATTCTGGGACTGATGCTGTTAAGACAATAATTTAATTTGAATTAGATTATAAAAAATATTAAAGGACAATTCGTTATGTGTATTTATAGCCATATATTTCTTACCAACGTTGTTACCAATAGTAGGTGGACTAGTCATCTGGTCAGGCAGGGCGGGTTGTGGGACTTGATTAATTGTCACCACCACGGGCATGCTCACTGCATTGTTGGCCTCTATTGGTGAAGGTTGTGTTGAAGATGAACCATGGGCATGCCCTCCACATGATTGACTCCTACCTTTTTTCTTTGACCACGAGGCCATATGTCTAACCTGGCATAGCAAGAAAATGAAGTTTTAGTACATGAGTCAATAATTGGAAACAACTTGATATATTTGGAAACAACTTGATACATATGCAGTTGTAATTATAATCAAAAAATAGAAAACATATTTGAGACACATTGCCTTCGACGCCTGAGACCTAAGAGAATCATCATCCTCATAACCACCAGTATCTTCGCTAGAAGAATTTTGCCCTTCCTCACCCTCATGCGGGACACACTCCTCGTCATCATCATTCGCCACTGACCTGATTCTCTTTCCTTCCCTTTCACATGTACTCTTGGTCCTCTTATTTGAACCGAGCATCAAATCTGCTGCTTTATTTAACCCTAACTCATGAAGTTTCTTTGAATTCTCCTCAATAGTTTGCTTTCTTTTCTTCTCCAAAGCATTCATCTTAACTCTCTTTACCCACCCGGGTATCACAAATGATTTGCCACCTTTGGACATTTTTTTTTTGCAACTATAAATGAACATGTTATTTAATAAAATGAAATATGACATAAAGAAAAAATATGAAATGAAATATGAAACAATATCAAGACATTTAAACCAAAAACGACTATTAAATCATAACACATGTCCATACATGAGAAAAGTAAAAAACAAAAACTATATATGATAATCCACATCAAGATCTATATTAGAATTGGGCAGTCTCTCCATCTCATCATCTTCGTCATCTACATACTCCGCCAAGGTGTCATCCTCGTCACTGTCTTCATTTATATGCTCCAGCCTTAGTTCATTGATTTGAATGATCTCGGGATCCCTGTCATCCTTATGATAAGGAAGATCCGTGCCTTCATCATGGATTGAGAGACCAGTAGTGGATTTATACTATTGAAATGCATCAGCATCATCCCCTTCTGGAACATCCCATATTCCACGGTGCCTAACCCGTTCTACAATTCTCCAATTTTTGCCTTTGTTGGTATCATTAATATAGAATACTTGACTCACATTATTTTTTAGGACAAATGGATCATCTTTATACCAATGCCTTGTAATATCAATAGATGTGACATGTTTATCATTGTAAATTCTGCTTCTATGACCAGTATTATACCATTCACATTGGAACAGAATTACTCTACCCTCATGCAGATATCTCAACTCCCATATTTTGCACAAATAACCATAGAAATCAATCCGTTTCCCTTTATGGTCCCCTTCCATGACCAACCCACTATTTTGGCACCTATGATGGCTTTCACGGTCTTTAGTATGGAATCGGATGCTATTAGAGATACATCCAGAATAAAAACCAATAATAGGATCGGTACCATTTGCCAATGACCAAAGTTCTTCAGCTGCTTCTGCTGATCCTTGAGTTCGCAAATCATTTATCTACATGATCAACATATGGAAAGTGCACTAAGTTAATATCAATTGTGGTTTAGTTCATTATTACTGAGTGGTTTTCATTTCTTTAATATATCTAACCCTTTGTTTGAACCAATTTGGAAATTCTTTTTGCTATACCTGAGCTATCTCATGTCCTTGTGGAATTTGCACAATACTTTTGTGTTCTCTACTCAAGAAAATTTTGGTTCATTAGTATCTAAAAGCTGTGTAAAATAAATAAATATAAGAGCTACATGTACATGTAATTAGACCAAACTACATACTCTAAATAAGGTAAGACCTCATCTGTATTGTATAACACAAACCAATGCTCCATTTCCTTTTCCCTCTGTGAAGGGTTGGAAGCCCTTGAGACTGTTGATAAAAGACGAACATGCTGGGAGAAGATCTCCATCTCAGAGCCACGTCCACCACCATCGTCATTCCGTTCTAGTTTATCAGACGCTTTTAGGTACATTGAACAAAATGTAAGGCACTCTTTGACAATATATGACTTGACTATTAAAACTTCAGGATGTGCTCTATTGGTGACATATCCTTTTAATGTCCCCAGAAACCATCAAACAAACAACAATTATATTATAATTACATATGGAAGAGAATTACACTAATGGACAACTAATTCACCATAAGAAGGTAACATTTACCTCTCAATCGGGTACATCCAACGGCATTGCACCGGTCCAGCAAGCATAGCCTCACGTGGCAAGTGAACAGCTAGATGGACCATCACATCGAAGAAAGCCGGAGGGAAGATCCTCTCTAACTTGCAAAGTATGAGTACTATTCTTTCCTATAATTTTTCCAAATCACTCAGCCTTAATCTCTTCGAGCAAAGCTCCTGAAAGAAGCTGCCTAACTCAAATAGTGTCGTGCATATCTCCTTGTTCACAAAACCGTGCATGCCTATAGGATGAAGACACTGAAGGAGGACATGATAGTCATGACTTTTTAAACCTGATAACTTGCCATTTTTGAGCTGACACACCTCGATATGTTGGCTGTATAACCATCCGGGTAACAAATCAATTTCAAGAATTTACAAAAACCATCTATCTATTTTGGGTTCAGCGTGTAGATTACCGGAGGCTTCACAATAGATCCATCTTTATTCCCTTCTAGGTGTAATTTTGGCCATATGTGCATATTTTCCAAATCATCACGGGCTTTAGAAGTATCCTTATTCTTCCCGTTTATGGCCAATAGAATCCCATAGCGGTTTTCATAAATGTTTATCTCAATATGCATGACATCGAGGTTGTGCTAAAGACTCAATGACTTCCAGTATGGTAGCTCCCAAAGAATGCTTATTTTTTTCCAACCTATTTGTTAAGAGTCACAGGGTCTTTTCTTGTTGGAAGGAGCCTTCCTGAACTTGACTTCCCGTAGAAGATCTTCTTCCACCTAAGCTACTACCTTTTCCACCTATAACTCCAAGGATCTTGTCTGAAGCTCATAATGTCCGTCAAACCTTTTGTCCTTCCTCCAAGGATGGTTCTCAGGCAAGTAAGTTCGATGGCCCACCCACCCAAGCTTATCTATCAACCCGCGGGACATTAGATTATCGTTGCAAATGGGATAAGTATAGTAACCTTTTGTTCCCCACCCAGACACGTCACCAAATGCAGGGAAGTAATTTATGGTCCGCATGACAGCTGCATGCATCTGAAATGTCTTTTCAGTGGAAGCATCATAAGTCAGAACCCTTATCTCCCATAGATCCTTCAACTCATCAATCAACGGTAGACATCAATGTCTTTTCCCGAGTGATTCGGCCCTAGAATAAGTAAAGACAACATGAAAAATGGGTCCTTCATTACCTTCTAAGATGGTAAATTATAAGGTATAAATATCACTATCCACATGCTGTAAAAAATGCTTAAGTTTTCAAAAGGGTTGAACCTATCGGTGGCCAAGCCCAACCTTACATTGCGGATCTCTTGAGCAAACTTAGGATAATGCCGATCAAAGTCCCCCCACTCCTTACAGTCAACTGGATGACTTGCTAACCCTTCATCAGAACGCTTGCTACAATGCCATCTTATGTCATTCGCTGTCATCTTAGACATGTACAATCTTCGCAACCTCAGTGCCAACAAGAATCAGCGCAGTATCTTGTGAGGAATATTCTTACACCGGCCATCATTGACCTTGTACCTAGACTCCTTACATACAGGGCATTTTTCCAATTCAGCAGTCTCCTTCCAGAATAGTGCACAATCATTTTTACATGCATCGATGAGCTCAGACCCCAATCCCAAGACAAGAAGTAACTTCTTGCACTCATACATTGATCCGGGAACTATATTTTCCTTTGGTAAGAACTTTTTGAATGTCTCTAACATCTTGTTAAAAGAGTTGTTGCTCCACCCGTATTCTACCTTCACCTGGAGCATCTGAATGATGAATGATAACAGGGTATCTGACTCTTTGCAGTCCAAGTACAAGCCTTGCTGAGAGGCCTCCAACATTTTTTTCAAAGTTCTGTACATTCTCTCTCTCAAGCATATCATCCTCCATGTGAGTCCCCCTATAATGGTCCTCCATCAATTCATCAAAATCACGATGGTCCTCATCGAATTCATCCACAATCTCATCTGGCTCATCAAGTTGTGGAATCTCCCCATGATCTTGTTAGTTTTTGTGGACTCAATCCATCAGTTGATGTAATAAATTGATTAATTTCTTTATTTATCAATAAAATCATGCTTTACTTTCATGAGATGAATGTTATTTTATTACTTCATACACATGACCAATACGTATGACATAATGGTTCATGAGTTGAACCGGATCCCATTAGTATATTAGATGTGATATATGTGCATGGATGAGATCCACACGCGGGAGATATATGTCACAAATCTTATACTTAAAATAGCTTCACAACCAGTAATAAGATTGGGCATCTCATTTGATAAGGTTGCAGCACTTTGATCACTATGAGATAGTGTGATTTGTCTCGATCACGGTGCTGGTACATTGGATGTATTGAAGGACCATGAGATGCACCTTATGGAATTCCATCTCAATAATAAGGTATGCTCTCATAATTCCCTAGCAATAGGCTCTCAATCCTGAGACATTGACGAACTCAAGTTTCTATCTATTCATTTGCTTTGAGTCACCAATGAGTGAGGCTGACTATAGGTTAACACCTCGGTGTCTTGGTTATGTAGTAGTAGAACTGTGGGAACGTTGAATGATCAAGATGGAATCTATCTCTATTATCCCCTTGTGCCAATTAATGAATTTGTCATTAGTAAGTGCGCACCCATCTCAATTAAGAGTTAATTGGATGGTACTGATGATTATTTTGATTAATTGGGGCTTAATGATAATAAGATGTGGAACTTAGATTGGAAGAGACGGATTTATTCCAATTGATCCACGGATATTGATAGAGGGGCCTACTTGTGGTAATTGGGAAGTTTAGGGTCTTCATTGTAATTTATTCCTAAGACTGGAGTGCAATTGCATTTATATAGTGGTGTTATTTGCAATTAACTGTGGGCCCGGATTGCACATGAGATGTGGGGTCGCGGTGTTCCAGTTGAAGCCAGCTTTCTAAGGAATCCCTAGTGGTCCCCACGCTAGCCCAAGATATTGGAAAACACAAATCCGACTTGGACTCTAGAAATAAGAGTTTGGAAAGGAGAAAGCTACTAATTGCTTTGGAAGTAAGACTTTTATTTCAATTAGATAAGGGAGAGATTTGAAAGTCTATAAAATCTCTTGGACGTCCAATAAGACTCTCCCTCATGCCGAAAACCCTTTCGTGCAAGAGTTGCACGAGTTTCTCTCTCCTTCTCTCTTCTAGTTCCTTGGAGTTTCGAGTTGGGATTTCTCCTGAAGATTCCACCATTCTTCTTGAGAGAAGAAATCCAATTCGGGTCATAGCGTGGAAGGCTAAGAGGTGTTGAAGAAATCCATTAGAGCACTGCGGATCTCCAAAGGTATGATCTACTTCTTGCATGTCGTAGATTATTATGGATGTTTAGTGCTGGTAGAATATTTACTGTACAGGGTCACGAGATTGAGGGTTATGCATCCTGGATTGGGTTTTGGTTTTATGGATAGTTGATCCCTGTGTCAAGTGGGTCAAAAGTTTTGAAAATCTATCCACGAGACCCACCTACTAGCAACAGATCTAACTAAACAGTGTCGGATTCTCTCATCCCATATATGAGCAGATGACTTTTCACAGTACCATACCGGTGTGTACAATGGTTGCAATAGTTCGCACATGGGCACTTAATCTCTCTAACCCCGACCAAATGCGTTTTTGCAAATTCAATAAATGAATCCACCCCATCCATATGCTACTTACTAAATTTATCTCTAAGAAATATCCAACTCCTATCCATATCTGATCACATGTAAGTTCATTATTAGGTCATCTGGGTAATAGAATTCATAATATTAAAAATAGCAAAAAAATCGACCTCTCTCATTTTTAGATTTATATTTGATTTCAGCAATTAAAATTAATATGTTTCAATTGAACAATAGAAATTTATTATTGTTCACATATAATTAACTCGGTGAGGCTATTGCTATAATTCATTAGTGGGGCTCATTTATGAAATCTAATCCACTAAAGATGATTGACCCACTTGTTTAACCCCAAGGATAATTTCATGCTAGTAAAAGTTAAGATCACTGGGATATTAAATGAACCTAAAGGCTAAAACATAACATTAAAATAAGAGAAATAAAAATAAATAATATATTTTAATGTGATCGATGATGCTGGGCCAACCGTTGATTTTTAGCCTCATCCAATTTTCACTCTAATAAGAGATGTGTTGTTATTAAATTTATTTTTTTAAATTGATTATTTGGTTAATTAGATAGTATGCCAATTACCAGTTAGAGTGAAATTTTACCGGGACATAATAGAAAGAGAGGAAATCATTTTGAACGGTTTGGATTTTATGTAAGTGGACCTAAAATTGGGGACCACAAAGTGGCAAGGTTATAAAGTTACAAACATTCATGTATTGACTATTAAACATTAAAAAAAGAGAAAAGCAACCATTAAAAAAGGGCATGTGCCTATCACTTTTTGCACCATCATCCACCAGAAACAGAGACGCTGCATAACATGGAATAAAAATAGAAAAGAGAAACAAGAAAAGGGAGGAGAAGAGGAAGAAGAAAAGGGAGAGGAGGGGGAGCTAGGAAGCTGGAGGAGACGAGGCCAGATTGCTCCTACGGAGGCAAGGCTAGATGGCGAATTAGGTACCTTTTCACCTCATACCTCCCTTTCTCTCTGCATCTTTTAGTGTTTTATTTTCCTCTTTTTTTTTTCTTTTAATCAGGTGATCTAGTCTGGTTTTGTTTAGAAAAAAAAAAAAATAAAGTTCTAGTCTGGTTTCTGTAAACCGGGAGATCGAAACTATTGCTTCAGGTCAATAGAAGTTGTGAACCCAAAAGGACCACCTAATTCCAAATCTTGTCCCCAAATCTAGCAGGATACTGTTGGGCAACCACACCACACTAATTGGGTACATCCTTACAAATCAAGACCTTTGGGCTGCATTCAATTGCATCTTCATAGAATGGTTCTGACGGATCAAAATTAAAAAGAGGAGAGAATGAACAAAAACTTAAAAAAAAAAAAAACAAAACAAAACAAAAGCATACCTGCTAATCGAACAGTCTTCTTCTCATTGAGAACTCTTCACCAATGACCAAAGAGTTTGCGGCAAAGGGAGTAGGAAGGAGATGTTTCTCATATGGGAGATGTTGAGAGAGAGAGAAAAAAAAAGCAGTGGGGATAAAACGTTTAGGTGGAAGACCGGAAGACAGAGGCATGAGCAGAGAAATTTTTGGCCCTTTTCATGAGAATTTAATGCTTTATTGGAAAGAAAGTCCTTAATTAGTTCTTTCCTTAATTTATTGTTTGATTTTTTTATGAAAATTCTTATTGATTTAATGGACTACTTCACAAAAGTTTAGTTTTAATGGGTTTTTCCTATAAGTCATTGGAAAAAAATTTAAGAAAACTAACTTTTATTATATACATGAAATTTTGGAAATAGATATAAGTCACTTTTAAAAGGTTTTTATAATATATCTTTTACTAATTTATTAAAAATTTAGAATGATTTCATTATATTTTCCCCTTTACATTTTTAATATTTGCAATATTTTGAAAATATTGAAATATCATCAGTAGATTAGCATTTTCTTTTAACAATCTCGTAATATTTTCCCAAATTTGCCAATATTTGTGACATTGATGTGGATAACAATGTCCTATTTTGATCCATGCATTACACCCATTTATGTCACTGGGCCTGAAAAGGCGATGATGATCCTTAGTTCCTGGGCTAGAACCCATTCATAATGGGCCTTTTTAGATGAAAGGTAAAGATCTAATCATGTTCCCAGTTCAACATGAACACCCAGAAGGCCCAAACAAATAAAAGTGCCTGTAGTCACACCATTTGAAATTGAAATGATCAGTGAAAAGACGAGAAATCCTTAATTATTTCTTTCCTTAATTCAATGTTTGATTTTTTTATAAAAATAATCATTGATTTAATGGACCACTTTACAAAGGTTTAGTTTTTATGGGTTTTCTCTATAAGTTACTGGAAAAAAAAATTTAAGGAAAATAACTTATACTGTATACATGAAATTTTGGATATATATATAAGTCACTTTAAAAAGGTTTTTATAATATATGTTTTACTAATTTATTAAAAAATTAGTATGATTCTCATTGGATTTTTTCTGTTACATTTTCAATATTTGCAATATTTTGAAAATATTAAAAGATTATCAGTAGATTAACATATTCTTTTAACATTATCATAATATTTTCCTAAATTTGCCAATATTTATGACACTGATGTGGATAACAATGTCCCATTTGGATCCATGCATCGCGCTCGTTTATGTCCCTAGGCCTGAAAAGGCGATGATGACCATTAATTCCCGGGCCAGAGCTCATTCATAATGGGCCTTTTTTTAATGAAAAGGCAACATCTAATCATGTTCTCAATTCAGCATGAACACCCAAAAAGCCCAAATAGATATGAGTGCCTACACCCACACCATTTGAAATTGAAATGATCAGTGAAAAGATGAGAAATCCTTAATTATTTCTTTCCTTAATTTAATGTTTGATTTTTTTAATGAAAATCCTCATTGATTTAATGCACCAGTTCACAAAGATTTAGTTTTAATGGGTTTTTCTATAAGTTACTTGAAAAAGTATTTGAGGAAAATAACTTATACTGTATACATGAAATTTTGGAAATAGATATAAGTCACTTTAAAAAGTTTTTTATAATATATCTTTTACTAATTTATTAAAATTTAGTATGATTTTCATTGTATTTTCCCTGTTACATTTTCAATATTTGCAATATTTTTAAAATATTGATAGATCATCTGTAGATGAACATTTTCTTTTAACAATATCATAATATTTTTCAAATTTGTAAATATTTGTGACACTAATGTCGATAACAAGGTCCCATTTCGATCCACGCATTGCACATGTTTATATCCCTGGGCTTGAAAAGGCAATGATGACCCTTAATTCCTAGGCTAAAACCCATTTATAATGGGCCTTTTCTAATGAAAGGCCAAGATCTAATCATGTTCCCAGTTCAACATGAACACCCAAAAGGCCCAAACAAATAAGAGTGCCTGCACCCACACCATTTGAAATTGAAATAATCACTGAAAAGACCATTTTTTGTTCCTTGATTTCTTCCATATCCTATCTTAAAAAAAAAGATAGGAATCCACATCTATTTACATAACAAATGCGTGCTACGCTGCAGCTAGACTTTCAGCTCCTATATAATAGAAAATACAAGACTAAATACATGGACAGAAGAGGCTCTTTTTCAAACTTCTACCTTCCTTCATCCCTAGGGAGAAAGTAGAGAGAGAAAATAGAAACTTGTAGGTGACATCTCTCTGCCAGGAAAAGAGATCCTGATTGACGTAAGAAGAGATAATAAGTTTAGGATTTAAAAATGATTACCTTTTGTTTATAACGGGGCTTGTTAATTTTTTGGGGGAAATTTCTCAAACCATTTTTTGGACCTTTGCCAACGCATCCCAAATATGTGTTGGCAAAGGTATACATTATCTCCACCTTTTACCAACTCATTCTTTTATTCATTGAAAAAAGTATTTATTTACCAACGCATGTTATTCCATTGGCAAAGTTAACGATTCTAGGGACCTTTTCCAACATATTATTTGATACGTTGGTAAAGGATAACCTTTACCAATGCATATTTTATCATGTTGGCAAAATAGTACTTTCACCAGCGCAAATAATAACGTGTTGAAAAAAGTAATCGCCCCTTTTGACTTTTTCTAGCACATTCTCATTTGTGTTGGTAAAAGGTCACTTTTAGCTACACATATTTTATCACATTGGCAAAAAGGTACGTTCATCAATGCAAATAATACTTCGTTGACAAAAGTACTCTCCCCTTGTGACTTTTTCCAGCACATTCTCATTTGTGTTGGTAAACAGTAATGTTTACCAATATATATTTTATTACGTTGGCAAAAGGGTACTTTTAACAACACAAATAATAATGTGTTGGTAAAAGTATTCTTTCTTTTAACTATGCCCAATACATCCTCATTTGCATTGGCAAAAGGTGCTCTTGACCAACGCATTTTGGGTTGTGTTCGTAAAAAGTGTTGGTAAAGATGCAATTTGTTGTATTGTGTAATGATCTACTGTTTGTGACTTTTGATAAAAAAAAAGAAGCTGTTTTACATTTAGAAAAAGATTTTCATTTGTTTTAGAGCTTTTGTAACTATATCCGTTTGAATAGACGATTTCTTTTTATCTCTGTTATATGTAATCAGATGTACTCCACTTTCAAACACAATATTCATTGCCCATCTTGGATTTCATTTATTTGTATGTTATGTAACATCAGTCTTTGTTTTATGTTTTTGATCTTTGAAACAAGATGCATTTATTTCATATTAAAAAACGAATTTCATCAATTGATTATAATTTATTTTCAACATCTCCAACATTAGTATTGTTTGTTGAGACAAATAGAGCATTAAACATGAATTTCATCTGTTTGATATGTAGAACTAATTGATTGTTATGTATTGCAAATTTCATCTGTTTTGTAATTACATTTGTTTATAGTCTCATCTGTTTGTAATTTCATTTATTGGTAATTATAGATTTTATCTATTTGTAAATACATTATGTTGGGCAAGGAAATGGTTTAATTACCATCTTTAGTAGAACAAACTGATATTTATATGTTAAGGATTTCATCTATTTTGTAATTACATTTGTTTGTAGTTTCATATATTTGTAATTTCATTTGTTCATAATTACAGATTTCATCTGTTTGTAAATACATGATGGTGACTACATGGTTGCATTTGACGTTTGAATTGTTTTCAATTGTAAGTAGATCAATTATTATAAAATTATATATTTTATTGATTGTCTAATTATCAAAATTAAATTGACATATGAATGATGGGCACCCCAGTGATTTTACTGTGTAAGTGTGGCATTTTAACAATTGTTGTCAAAGTTGTTGAATCATTTCAGTTTTTAGATTTGGTTGATATGATTTGTGAAAAGTGGAATAATTTTACTCATGGATCTGTCTCTTTATGCTATTCTATTCTTAGACACTTCATGTGTTTGCTGGACAATGATTATGATTTTCTAAGTAGATTGGCTTTATGTTTGTTTAAAGGAATTGATTGTATTGATATGATTGTATCTGAGAGAGATGTTAATTCCACTCTGTCTAGTTACAGAACAAGTGATTCTAGGATTTTTCTGTTGGATAAAGGAAGGACATGCAATGTTGAAACAGATTTACTTCCCAACTATTCAAACCATAAGGAGACCCTTTTGTTGTTTGCTTCTTGGTCAAGGTATTAGTGAGGTTGAATAAAAATTTGAAGTTGGTGTGGAAGAGTTTCGTACTACTCTTCAAACGTATTCAATTAAGCTTGGATTTAAGTACCACTACGTTAATAATGATTCCTTAAGGGTTACTGCTAAATGTGCAATGAAGAATTCTATGGGATGCATGTAGCGTGTTCATGCATCAAAACAAATTTCAAATGACTTTTTTATATTAAAAAATTAGATACGGAACATTCGTGCGGATGTACGGCTCTGACTTTGAAGAACCCAAGGATGTCTTTTTCTTTGGTATTTCATTTTATATTTAATAACATTCGTGAGAAGCCTTTGACTACCCCCATCGATGTGCAAAGACAATTTTTAAAGAATTATGGGTTGACTATCAGTTATCATCACGTGTGGCTTAGTATTGAAAAAGCTAAAAAAGAATTGTATGGTGACTACATAGTCTCATTTGACAAATCAAAATGGTACATTGGTGCTGTTTTGGATGCAAATCTGAGTGCTAAATTTGTTGTGGATGTTGAAGAGGATAGTAAACGATTCAAGAAGTTATTCGTTGCCTTCAATGTAAGTATACGTGGCTTTAATCATTGCTGTCCGATGTTGTTTATAGATGGCACCTTTTTAAAGGGTCGTTTCAAGGGTATCCTTCTAGTTGCAACATTTAAAGATAGAAACCAAGGTGAATTTATGTGTTTATTTTTCCCATTCTTTCAAATTATATCTGTTTGGCTAATATAATCTGTTTGAATATATTCATATATTTTTTATCATTTTAATAAATAAAAAAATGTATATAGATTCCTTATTTCAATTGTATATAATATGTTGACTGGTACGCATATGTTCATGTAAAGTATACAATTTCATCTATTTTGATAATTTTATGCATTATATTTGCAAACAGATGAATTTACCCATTATTTGACATATTATGATTATATCTGTCTATGAATAGTCATTCAGTTTGTATATTTTAAGAGTGATTTGATATGTTGTTGCAAACATTTCAAACAGATGAATTCATCCATTTTTGAATTAAACATGTTATTTATTTTGTTGATCTCAGGTTTGTTTTCACTTACCTCTTGCATTGTTGATTCCAAGAATGAAGATAATTGGATGTAGTTTCTTTAGCAATTATACGAGATAATTGCGCCTGGTCAACTTATCACATTCATTTTGGATCGACGTCCAGGCATTATTTGCATTGTTGTATATATATTCCTTACAACACATCATAGATATTGTCTTCACCATTTGAAGGCAAATCTAAGATCATTATATTCAAATCTATTTTGCAATTCCGTTAGAGATCGTATGGTCTATCTTCTACATGAGTGTGCGTATGCACCGACAGTGGCAGCATTTAATTACAAGATGGAAATTTTTAGAAAAGAAGGTGGTTTGACTGTCGAAAGTTTTTGGATAATCTTCTTCTTGATAGATGCTGCAATGCTTATTTCAAGGCAATCGCTATGGTGAGATGTGTTCAAATGCAGCTGAATCCTTCAACTCTGGGATCCGTTTAGACCGTCATCTACCTATCACTAACTTGGTAGATACCATTAGGTAGAAAATAATGGTTCAGATGTCTGAACGAAGGGAGCAAGCTAAAAAATGGAACTCTACAATCTGTCTGGAGATGGATAAGAGGCTACTTGAAGCACTGAATCAAGAAAGAACATGGCGTGTCAACCGCTCAGCAGATTCTGTATATGAAGTTCATTCTTCTCCATCCGTTTCAATTGATCTTTATAAACGGATATGTTATTGCTTCCAATAGCTACTCAATGGATTCCCAAATCTCCCGTACTGCTATTGCTATTTAGATCAGTGGAAATGATTTGAACTTGTTTGTGAAGAGATACTTCCATGTTGTTGTTTTTAAGGAGTCATATTCTGATTCCATATTTCCTATTGCAGTGTTTGGGAAACCTGAATGTAGCACAGAAGATGTAAAAATTCTTGCTCTTGTTATAAGGAAACAACCTGGCCGACCAAAAAAAAAAAAAAGAGAATACCTTCTAGGGGAGAAGATAATATCAGGAAAATGAAGTGTGGTAGATATAGTTTCGTAGGAAAACATAATCGTTGATCATGTAAGGAAGTAATTAGATGAAAACAATTGTATTTTTAAATATGTTACATTTTCTTAAAGGTTTTTGTAGTATGACATTTGACAAAATTCTTTTTAAATTTAAATAAAGGATTGGTTCTGTTGAAGCATACGATTTTTTTTGTGGGTTTAATTTTGTAGTTTGATTATTAAAATATTGGACCTCTCAAACAAATTGAAAATAGATGAAATTGAAAACAGACGATTGAAAACAGAAGATATTAAATGAAATGAAACAAATGATTTTGAAACAGATGAGATTGAAATATATGAAATATATGAGATTTAAAACAGATGAAATTGAAAGAAATGAAAGACATAAGAGAGGAAAAAATGAGATTGGAAGAAAATGAAACAAATGAGAATGAAATAAATGAAATTGCATGTGATGAGGCTTAAACAGATGAGATTGAAACATATGAAACAGATGGGATTTAAAACAGATGAAATTGAAAGAATGAAAAAAAAAGAGAGTGAAATAGATGAGATTAGAAGAAAATGTAACAGATGAGAATGCAATAGATGAAATTGCATGTGATAAGGTTGAAACAGATGAGATTGAAACATATGAAATAGATGAGATTTGAAACAGATAAAATTAAAAGAAATGAAAGACATGAGAGTGAAACAAATGAGATTGGAAAAAAATGAAACAAATAAGAATGAAAGAGATGAGATTGCATGTGATGAAGATGAAACAGATGAGATTGAAATATATGAAACAGATGAGATTTAAAATAGATGAAATTAAAAGAAATGAAAGAAAAGAGAGTGAAACAGATGAGATTAGAACAAAATGAAACAGATGAGAATCGAACTGATGAAATTGAACTTGATAAGGTTGAAACAAATGAGAATAGAAGAAAATGTAATAGATGAGATTGTAACAAATGAAATTGAAAGAAATGAAAGACACAATATTGAAACAGATGAAATTTGAAGACAATGAAATAGATGAGATTGACACAGATGATATTGAAAACAAATGAGAATGAAATAGATGAAATTACATGTGATGAAGTTGAAACATATGAGATTGAAAGAAAATGAAATAGATGAGATTGAAACCCAATATTCGCTAACATTAAACAGATGGATTTCATATTTCAATGTTCCAAAATAGATCAAATTGATCTGTTTATAGTTCGAAGCAAACTTCTAATCTTTACAAGTCCATTTTGATAGAAAAATTGTAACTGCTTTTGTTCGTCACCCGCACAAATGAATTAAACTCATGAAACTAACATTTATTTATGTACACCATGAAACAACAAGCATATCAATTTCTCTGCTGTAATAAATAGAATTATAAATGTAAGAATAACAAACAGATGGATTTCATTTCAAAACTTGTATTTTGTACATGTAAGGGCTAAATTGAGCTTATCATCTTACAATATGAATGTTTAAAATACATATATTTCTATACAATGATTCTGCAGTACAATGTTTACGTAGCAAGATTTTGTTACTTTGGTATCATTTCCTTGATATTGAAATCATGTGTTGTCTATGATTTTCCTACGTCATGGAATAATCTTTGAATCATTGAAGCTCGGATTTGCTGTGCTTTTGTTACGGGAAAGTCCGCTATGATTAGATTCTCCTTAAATATTTGTTGCATAACATAGCATATGACAACTCCACAGTCAACCCTGTAACATAAATTAGAAAATAACTAGTCCTTCAGTGACGCTGTTCTATTTGAATTTGATATGTACTTTATAAGTTTTAAGTTAAACTTAAGATGATGGTGGCCGCTGTAGACAGTTTTGAACTTTTTTCAATCTATAGGTGAAATCCTAGGTTGAAAAGATCTCACATTCAGCTTTATTCTTTACTTTAATCTATTCTAATGATTTTTTGTACAGATTTTAAATGTGATTTCAATAAACAATTTCTGCACAAAAAATAAAAAAAATAAAAACATTCAACTTCGTTAGATGAATAGTTTTTATTTTTTAGAAAGTTAAAAGATGTTTCTTACCATTATTTTTGCATCGTTAAAGCAATTATCGTTTTGGTTGGCTTTCTGTGGCAAGAATGAGTTATAATGTCTTTAGATATATTTTTCATTGTTAACCACCAATAGAGTACAATGATATGGCAGTTTTGTTTTTGGCGTGATGTGGTTCATTGGGAAAACAATATATCTATGAGTCCTCAACACTTTACTTGTTAACTGACAGAAAATATATTTGTTTAGACTCTCTTTATCATTCTCCCTTACCCATCTCTGTGAAAAAAATATATATAATTCAAAACTATAGAATGTAACTTGTGAACTTAACATTTACAAAAGAGAAAGTGCAACACATCAAAATGAAAGAAACAGAAGGTAGGTAAGTTGAAACAGATGAAATTGAACTATTTAATTTAATTAGATGAAACATTCAAAATAGATGAATGGGAAATAGATGAAATTTGATACAAATGGAATTTGAAGCAGATGAAATTGAAACAGGTTCAATTATAGCAGATTTAAGTAAAACAGATTTAATTGGAAGAGATTTAATTAAAATAGATGGAATTAAAACAAATGTAATTTGAAGTATATGAAGTTGAAAAAATGAGAGTGAAACGATGGAATTTGAAATAGATGAGATTGAAATAGACGAAATTTGAAACAAAACAGATGAGATTGAAACAGATGGAATCGAAACAGATGAAATTGAAAATAAATGAGACTGAAACAAATGAGATTGAAACAGATGTGTACTTACCTAAGAAAAACTTGTCACATAGAAGGATTTGTCCATTTGAATATGTGCTTCTAGAAGGATTTGTCCATTTGAATACGTGCTTCTGGGAGTGCATTAATGTATGCTACCTCATTCTTCATTTGTTCCGTTTATAGGATTTCATCAAATGCATCAAGTATCCGTGTATATTATAACAAATTAAATTAGAGTTAATAATTTCATCTGTTATGAATAGATTAAATTACGTTGTTTTATGTTCTTACATTGCTTGAGATCTTTTTGCTCTTTAGCATATCTCTAATATCTTCCATCATTGCCAAGCCCAATCCTTCATTCACTACACAGCATACCAAAAAATTATTTGATTTAAATAAAAAGAAAGCTTTTTTTTTAAAACAAAAATGTTACTCACCAGTCGCCTTCTAATTTAAATATCTCTTTGATTAAATTTATGTCTTCTTCATCCAAGAATTGATAGATAGGAGACTTTACAGGAAGATCCTCTTTTTTATTTGTAGTTTGGTCATGTGGATTTTCAGGTACCCCACCTTAATAATTTCATTTGTTTTGAGGGACAAATCCATCTGTTTCTATACCTTCTTAATCTTTGGATTTTTTTCTTTCATATTCAAATTGAGGATCCTTCTTTTCCTTTCATTCTTTCTCCTTCAAATTTTTTTTATCATTCAAGATGGCTTTTTTGTCAAAGATTTGCCTTTATTCAACTAAAGTGTGTCTTCATAGATTTCATTTGTCATCATCCCTTTTTCTACAGTCTCCTTCTTGGAATTTATTTCTTCAATTTGAACCATCATAGTAGTTAGCCTTTTTTGTAGATCTATTTTCTCAGTTTGAAGAATTTAAACTTTGTTCTTTAGATCGTTAATTTCAGCATCTTTCTGTCTGACCGTCTTTTCAAAAATGTCTGTGGCTACTCCTTTATTTTCTCCAATCAAATCTTGTATTTCAGATTCTTTATTTTATCATCTTTCTCCTTCAATATATCATTCATATTTTTTTTTCATTTTCTTCTTACCCTTTTTGAAGGATTTGATACTTATTGATCATATCATTCATATCAACATTCTTTTTTTGTAGTTTCTTTTCCATCATCCTGTTTTTGTCTTCTTGTTCTTGAAATTGTACTTTTAACTTTTCTTCAAGCTTAATTATTCTATTCCTCTTTTACTTATTCTTTCTTTTCATCTTGATATATTTCATTTCCAAACTCTCAATCTTGCAAAATGCTTCTAGATTTGCAAGTTCTAATTCCAAATGGACATCCTTAAATTCTTTATTTTCTACAAAATCTCCTTGTGGTATTTCTATCTGAGATCCCATTAGTGAAAGCAACTCTTTATTTTCTAATACGGTGAACTTGTGTCAATAGCATCTGCCAAAATGCTCAACTGATGCTTGTTTTCAGGCTTTGTGCAAATTATGTTCAATGTGAGATCACCACACATCCGTCTAATGTCAGCAGTGATATCCCCATATTGTTATCTTTCATCTAACACTTCATTTTCTGTAACTTTTACTTCTTGTTCTTCTTCGCTTTCCTTTTTATCCTTGGTCTTGAATAAGTTAGATTTACTTCAATGCTCTACTTCCATTTTTCTTTGTTTTCTGTTCTGTCAGACCTTCTTTTGCCATTTAAACTTTTTCTTGTTTCTTTCCCCCTTCAGTTGACTCAAAGTCACTGTCTTCTTTGATGACAACATGCTTCCTCTTTTTACCTTTATGAATGATTGATGCAGATTTGATGCACCGTTCTTCTGACAAGGTTTTCTCAAGTTCTTCATCATTAACCTGAAAAAGAATTTTAAAATAAATTAGTTAGAATAGAGTTAATTTAATATGTTGTATGTAAACAGATAAGTTGTTTGAATATGATGCAATTAAAACAGATAAAATTGAAAGACATGAAATTGAAACAAATGACATTGAAATAGATGAATTTGAAAGATAAGAAATTGAAACAGATGAAATTGAAACAGATGAGATTAAAATATGGTTTGCAGAATTGAAACAGATGATATTTAAAACATATGAAATTGAAAGAAATGAAAGATACGAGATTGAAACAGATGAATTTGAAAGATAAAAAATTGATGAGACTGATACAAATGAATTTGAAATAGATGAAATTGAAAAAAATAAAATAGATGAGATTTAAAAAATTGAAATTGAGAAAAATGAAAGACATGAGATTAAAACAGATATATTCCAAACATATGAAACAGATGAAATGAAAATTGAAAGATACAGAACCAAAATATAAAACAGTAATAGATAGATTTCATCCATTTGATATTTACAGCGAAAGGATGTATTCATCTGTTTGGTAGTCATAACAATATATTATATTAGTATACAGATAGATTACATATGTTTGATTGTTATACCTTGCAATCTTCAAAGGTATCAATAGATACCTAGTGCTTAGAATTGCTGTCTAGTACCATGTGCAGATCATCAAGGTTCCATTTCAAAAACCTTAGGAAGTTGGCTGTTTTCAAAGGGATTACGATAGTTGAATGCTCATATAGCCAATTGATCGCGCTTAAAATGGCGTGGAAATGTGTAATGGATTCAATGTCCAACATTCACGCATTTCAAGCATTAAGAAGAATGGGAATTAACTACAGTTCATCATTAATTTTCCTTTGTTGACATGGGTTCTAATGCTCTGACCACGGGTATGTAGGTTATTTACATGAGTTTGCAAAGTTTACAACCCCTCCCTCAAGTCTTAGATATGATCTCAATTTGGAAAATACAAGAAAATGTACATAAAGTAGGAAACAATGCAAAAAAAAAAAAAAAAAAGGGAAAATGGGGGTGACCATGAAAACTTGCAGAATATCTTCTAAGCATAACTGAAGCATCGTGCCCAAATTTCATCAATTTTGGACATCTGGAAGCAGGACTTTGGTCAGTGACCCCATTGCTTTGGGGGGCTACTGACCCAAGTTGACATGCTGGTAGCTTTTGGGTCAAATGATATCTATTTATCTTGAAATTGTGTAGGGCCTATCTTGGGCATCATTTGAGCTTCCTTTGAGAATTTCAGCTAATTTGATCTTCATGGGATGCCACTCTGCACAGGGATCCACAGAGCATAGTATATGATCATCTGGACCAAGTTTGGATTCAAATAATGTTCAAACGCTCTGAATCCTTGAGGAGTAGTCTTTAAATGTACTTAAAAGCATTTCGCTGAATAGGAGCTTGCTTCAACATGTGGAAGTGCCAAGTCCCACACTAATTCCCAACGAGTGGGCAAAGAATCTTTGAAGCTGATTTGAGCTGAGATGAGGTCCAAGTGTTTTGAAAACTTTGGAACTTTATAATCCACAACTCATATTGTCTTTGCTGCATTATTTGCAAATTTTATGGGTCAAAAAGTGCCCCTTCGAGGTGCAATGATTATATTGTAATAATCATTGTGCCTCGAAATAGCCAATCTGTGGGAATGATGAATGGCTTAATGAAAACACAGTATGCCAAGATAGGTTGTAAGTCTAAACTTGGAATTTTGAAAACCTTGATGGAAAACCATAAAGGGTTTGATGATGGAATTTGGCAAAAATGTAAGAATTCTGAATTTCTTTACCCTATTTTACAAATATCCAAAGTGGCGTCTCTATTAGGATTGTGAGGAACACCCACAAAAGGATTCTCGGGGTATTTAGAAAATCTAGAAGCCTATGAATTTTGTTTGGATTTTTGGAAATGAATTTGATTTCTTTTGACCTATTTATCATAGATATCCAGAGTGGCATCTCTGTGGGGATGTGGGAAACACCCACAAAAAGAATCCCTGAGGTGTTAAGAAAATCAAAGGTGTAGTTTAAAATGGATTTGGGTCTGGATTTTCATGGGTTTGTAGTTCAGTTTCAAAAACCGAAATTCAGGTTTTGACTCGGCTTGACACGAGTTGAAATTGAATTTTGCATAAGATTGGCCTTTATGGATTTTGATACCAAATGATCTGAGAGGATTGTTCAAAATAAGTTGTTCAAAATCAAATTTTGGCTTCAAAGTAATTCTGACATTTGGGTTGATTTGGAAAGAAATCTCCCTTTCTCTTTTTTGGTTTATATAATTTCCCTCAAAAATATTCCAAAAGATAAAAGTATTGTATTTGTGGGAAATATCATTTATTTGTAAAATATTTCAAGTGAGCCCACCATGTGAATTTCAAGAAAAAGAATGAATCATGGTAGTGAGTTTTACTGCTCAAAACCATAGTGACTGTGAAGACAAGAGGATGGTAAGGGCATGGATTGTGGATTTGACCAAGCCATAATCTCCATTGTCAAACAAGTTGTGTTTGTGGGGAGGAGTAAATGAGATACCAAGTCTCAAGTTCAAACAATCATAATGGTAAGGGCCACTAGACAATGGATTCTAATATTCAGACCGGTGATGTTTGAGCAAGAGTCGAGGTACCAATGATTATGGGTTTGAAAGGGCCCCAATGACTCAAACTCATGGTGGCTGTAAAGGGGTAGACTGTAAATTTTAATGGGCTTGGTTGAGCCGTGGACCCCACTGCCGTTGAGCTGTGAATCCCATCACCAAATGATTCATGTCAGGCAATGGACCCCATTGGTGATCCCATATGGTGTCATCGGTGAGAGGCATGACCGGGCTATCGAGCCGTGGGTCCCAATGCCCAGCCACATTGTGACCGTGAGCAAAGAAACCAAATAGTGGGGAGACTGTGGGCTTTTAAAACCCAACATCTTGTCCTTTTAAAACCCAACGTCTTTTCCTTCTTTGTTTTTATTCTGCTGTTTAAACCAACAAAGAGAGAGTGACCGAATTGACTGGGAGAGGGAGAGACCAAATTGACCGAGAGAGAGAGAGAGAGACAGAACTGACTGGGGGAGGGAGCGACTGAACCGACTGGGGAAAGGAGAGACAGAACCGACTGGGAGAAGGAGAAACAAAACCGACTGGGAGAAGGAGAGATAGAACTGATTGAAAGAGGATGAGACAAGTCGAGACTCCAAGGACCCAAAGGCATCTATCCCCTCTGTTCTTTATTGGCTGAAGATCACCATGGTTAGTAAATTTTACTGTCCTCAAGTTCTGTTATGGCTGGATGTATTCTTGGTCACGGCTTGAACAGTTTAAAGGAGTTCATGGTCATGATTGGGACAACTTGAAAGGGGTTCAAGGGGTTCACAATCACGACTGATTGTGGTTCTTTTCTTCCTCTCTTTTTCCTTTTCCTCTCTCAAGAATTGATGTAGGATGATTTTTGTGAAATCATCGCAAACTCATCAATCTGTTGACCATACAAACCCATAGTGGTTCGTCACGACCACCACCTGTTTGCCAAATTGTTTATTTGAAAAGAAATTTGTTTACTTTGCTGGATTTAACTAATTTTCTTGGCACATGATGATGCCCCGAATTTAATTCTCTGAAGGAGTTTACGTCGAGCAAGCTCACTGCCAAAACCACTATTGTAGTCCACGGTTGCTTGCACATACTTTTTCTCTCTTTTTTTGTTCATGCCCTGCCCTTAGTTTGCCATTTATCATGAGGGTCTTGCTCGAGCTCAATTCCTTGGCAAACGGCTCAACTTGGGCATCATAATTAGGAAGTCTACAGCCACACCCAGTTGAGAACAATGTTTGAGAGAGAATAGAATTCCATTATCTTTATTGCTTCTCTCACTTCAGAGGAAATCTATATGTGTGACATGGAAATGTCTAAAACACCATTTTAATAGAATTTGAATATTCAAATTGTTTGTCCGCCCCTGTTCACCGTCGCCAGCAGTACAGTTAAGGGACTTACAGTCACCATTACTAGATGAAAATTCCTTGTCATTGCCAATAATAACTATTAGCATGTGACTCCCCCCCTTCTTTTTCGTGTAGTCCATGTCAGTGTCCATTCAAGGTGTGATGAAATTCTTGCCATATCAAAACAATGAATAGGTTCACTGCTACTACCAATGTTGCCTGTGAGGAGCCTATAATCACTGCCAACCTGTAATGATTTTCATGGAATTCTTGTGTCTTGTGTTGGAAGTAGGTGGGTCTCGTGGATAGATTTTCAAAACTTTTGACCCACTTGACACAGGGATCAACTATCCATAAAACTAAAACCCAATCCAGGATGCATAACCCTCAATCTCGTGACCATGTATAGTAAATATTCTACCAGCACTAAACATCCATAATAATCTATGACATGCAAGAAGTAGATCATACCTTTGGAGATCCGCAATGCTCTAATGGATTTCTTCAACACCTCTTAGCCTTCCACGCTATGACCCGAATTGAATTTCTTTTCTCAAGAAGAATGGTGGAATCTTCAGGAGAAATCTCAACTCGAAACTCCAAGGAACTAAAAGAAAGAAGGAGAGAGTAACTTGTGCAACTCTTGCACGAAAGGGTTTTGGGCATGAGAGAGAGTCATATTGGACGTCTAAGAGATTTTATAGACTTTCAAATCTCTCCCTTGTCTAATTGAAATAGAAGTCTTACTTCCAAAGCAATTAGTAGCTTTCTCCTTTCCAAACTCTTATTTCTAGAGTCCAAGTCGAATTAGTGTTTTCCAATATCTTGGGCTAGCGTGGGGACCACTAGGGATTCCTTAGAAAGCTGGCTCCAACTGGAACACCGCGACCCCACATCTCATGTGCAATCCGGGCCCACAGTTAATTGCAAATAACACCACTATATAAATGCAATTGCACTCCAGTCTTAGGAATAAATTACAATGAAGACCCTAAACTTCCCAATTACCACAAGTAGGCCCCTCTATCAATATCCGTGGATCAATTGGAATAAATCCGTCTCTTCCAATCTAAGTTCCACATTTTATTATCCTTGAGCCCCAATTAATCACAGTAGTCATCAGTACCATCCAATTAACTCTTAATTGAGATGGGTGCGCACTTACTAATGACAAATCCATTAATTGGCACGAGGGGATAGATTCCATCTTGATCATTCAACGTTCCCATAGTTCTACTACCACATACCCAAGACACCGAGGTGTTAACCTATAGTCGGCCTCACTCATTGGTGACTCAAAGCAAATGAATAGATAGAAACTTGAGTTCGTCAATTTCTTAGGATTGAGAGCCTATTGCTAGGGAATTACGAGAGCATACCTTATTATTGAGACGGAATTCCATAATGTGCATCTTATGGTCCTTCAATACATCCAATGTACCAACACCGTGATCCAGAATCTTGTATTCTGATGATCGAGACAAATCACACTATCTCATAGTGATCAAAGTGCTGCAACCTTATCAAATGAGATGCCCAATCTCATTACTGGTTGTGAAGTTATTTTAAGTATAAGATTTGTGACATATATCTCCCGCGTGTGGATCTCATCCATGCACATATATCACATCTAATATACTAATGGGTCCGGTTCAACTCATGAACCATTTATGTCATACGTATTGGTCATGTGCATGAAGTAGTAAAATAACATTCATTTCATAAAAGCAAAGCATGATTTTATTGATAAATAAAGAAATTAATCAATTTATTACATCAACTGATGGATTGAGTCCACAAAAACTAACAATCTCCCACGTGGGCTCAATGCCAATCAGGGTTGCATCTCATGCCCATCCCTTCTACGTGTTGCTTAAAGACTTTGGTAGTCAAAGGCTTAGTAAAGGGATCTGCCAAATTGTCTGCAGAGGCTATCTTGGTAATAGCAATATCACCTCTCTGCACAATCTCTCTGACTAAGTGATACTTCCTCTGTACATGCTTTTGGCTTTTATGGCTTCTGTGTTCCTTTGATTGAGTGACTGCCCCGCTGCTGTCACAGTAAACTGTGAGTGGCTGTCGTGCCAAAGTTACCACCCCAAGTTCCAAAAGGAATCTTTTAAGCCATACTGCTTCCTTAGTTGTTTCACAAGCTGCTACATATTCAGCCTCCGAGGTTGAATCAGCGGTACATTCTTGTTTTATACTCCTCCAGCTGATAGCTCCACCTCCAAGCATAAATACATAACCAGAGGTGGATTTCCTAGAATCCTTATCTGACATAAAGTCAGAATCTGTGTATCCGACTGGAATCAACTCATCACTGCTATAAATCAACATGTAATCTCTAGTCCTTCTCAAGTATTTGAGAATACATTTTACAGCAGTCCAATGTTCAGGTCCTGGATTAGATTGATATTGTTGGAAGTAGGTGGGTCTCGTGGATAGATTTTCAAAACTTTTGATCCACTTGACACAGGGATCAACTATCCATAAGACCAAAACCCAATCCAGGATGCGTTACCCTCAATCTCGTGACCATGTACAGTAAAATTATACCAGCACTAAACATCCAAAATAACCTACGACATGCAAGAAGTAGATCATACCTTTGGAGACCCGCAGTGCTCTAATGGACTTCTTCAAGACCTCTTAGCCTTCCACGCTATGACCCCCGAATTGGATTTCTTTTCTCAAGAAGAACGGTGGAATCTTCAGGAGAAAATCCCAACTCGAAACTCCAAGGAACTAGAAGAAAGGAGAGGAGAGTAACTCGCGCAACTCTTGCACGAAAGGGTTTTGGGCGTGAGAGGAACTCTTTTGGACGTCCAAGGATATTTTATAAACTTCCAAATCTCTCCCTTGTCTAATTGAAATAGAAGTCTTACTTCCAAAACAATTAGCAACTTTCTCCTTTCCAAACTCTTATTTCTAGAGTCCAAGTCGGATTAGTGTTTTCCAATATCTTGGGCTAGCGTGGGGACCACTAGGGATTCCTTAGAAAGCTGGCTCCAACTGGAACACCGCGACCCCACATCTCATGTGCAATCCGGGCCCACAGTTAATTGCAAATAACACCACTATATAAATGCAATTGCACTCCAGTCTTAGGAATAAATTACAATGAAGACCCTAAACTTCCCAATTACCACAAGTAGGCCCCTCTATCAATATCCGTGGATCAATTGGAATAAATCCGTCTCTTCCAATCTAAGTTCCACATCTTATTATCCTTGAGCCCCAATTAATCACAGTAATCATCAGTACCATCCAATTAACTCTTAATTGAGATGGGTGCGCACTTACTAATGACAAATCCATTAATTGGCACAAGGGGATAATAGAGATAGATTCCATCTTGATCATTCAACGTTCCCACAGTTCTACCATATACCCAAGACACCGAGGTGTTAACCTATAGTCGGCCTCACTCATTGGTGACTCAAAGCAAATGAATAGATAGAAACTTGAGTTCGTCAATGTCTCAGGATTGAGAGCCTATTGCAAGGGAATTATGAGAGCATACCTTATTATTGAGACGGAATACCATAAGGTGCATCTCATGGTCCTTCAATACATCCAATGTACCAGCACCATTGATCCAGAATCTTACATTCTGATGATTGAGACAAATCACACTATCTCATAGTGATCAAAGTGCTGCAACCTTATCAAATGAGATGCCCAATCTCATTACTGGTTGTGAAGCTATTTTAAGTATAAGATTTGTGACATATATCTCCCGCGTGTGGATCTCATCCATGCACATATATCACATCTAATATATTAATGGGACCCGGTTCAACTCATGAACCATTATGTCATACGTATTGGTCATGTGCATGAAGTAGTAGAATAACATTCATCTTATGAAAGTAAAGCATGATATTATTGATAAATAAAGAAATTAATCAATTTATTACATCAACTGATGGATTGAGTCCACAAAAACTAACAGATATTTGCTGACTAGGCCCACTACATAACAGATATCTGGTCTAGTACATAACATAGCATACATGAGGCTACCAACAGCCGAAGCGTATGGTATCGACCTCATTTGCTCCTTTTCCTCGGGTGTCTTAGGACACTGATCCTTGGAAAGGTGCACTCCATGCCTGAAAGGTGTGATACCCTTCTTGGAGTCTTGCATTGCAAACCGTACTAGCACCTTATCTATGTATGCAGCTTGAGATAAGCCAATCATCCTATTTTTCCGGTCTCGATAGAGTTTGATCCCTAGGATGTAACTAGCTTCTCCCAAGTCCTTCATATCAAAAGTCTTGGCTAACCAAACTTTTACCGTTTACAACATTCCTATGTCTTTCCTGAGGAGAAGGATGTCATCGACATATAAAACCAGAAAAACTACCCTGTCACCTTCACTTTTCATGTACACACATGACTCATCCGGATTTTGACAAAAACCAAATGACTTGATTGCCTAGTCAAAACGGATATTCCAGCTTCGGGATGCCTGCTTCAGTCCATAAATAGACTTCTGCAGCTTGCAAACTTTTTGCTCCTGGTTTTTAGCTACAAAACCGTCTGGCTGCACCATATAGATGTCTTCCTCAAGATGGCCATTGAGAAACGCCGTCTTGACATCCATTTGCCAAATCTCGTAATCGAGATGAGCCGCAATGGATAAGAGTATCCGGATGGATTTGAGCATGGCTACTGGCGAGAAGGTTTCCTCATAATCGATCCCCTCTTTCTAAGTATATCCTTTCGCAACAAGCCTAGCCTTATAGGTCTCCATTCTTCCATCTGGTCCTCTTTTTCTCTTGTAAACCCACTTGCACCCAATAGGTTTAATATTGGCAGGCAAGTCCACAAGTGTCCAGACCTGATTTGAGTACATAAACTCCATCTCAGCTTTAATAGCATCTTGCCAGCGTCCTGAGTCTAAGTCATTGATTGCTTCACATAGTTAGAGGGATCTTGTTCCGGCTCTTTTGGGATTGCCTCATAAGACTCTCCCAAGAATGAGAACCTGTCAGGGGGTCTGACAATACTCCCACTACGACGAGGTACTGGTGTAACTACTGGGTCTGGTAAGGGCGGTTCTTCCTCAAGGCCGGTCATACTTGGATTTGGAATTAATTGCTCTTGAATCTCTTCCAAGATCACCTTTTCTAAAAATTTTCGGTCCATCATATAATCTTCTTCCAGAAAAACCGCATTGGTGCTGACCAGCACTTTCTGCTCTCTGGGATTATAGAATAACCAACCTTTAGTTCCTTTAGGATATCCTACAAATGTGCATACTTCCGACTTCGTTTCCAACTTATCCGTCTTAACCTTGAGCACGTGTGCTGGACAACCCCAAATGTGTAAATGTTGTAGACTAGGATTTCGCCTAGACCACAATTCTCGGGGAGTCTTAGGTATAGACTTAGATGGTACGAGGTTTAGTATGTACATTGCAGTATCCAAAGCGTATCCCCAAAAGGATATAGGTAATCTTGAGAAACTCAGCATAGACCTAATCATATCTAAAAGAGTCCGGTTCCTTCTTTCTGCTATTCCATTCTGTTGAGGCATACCAGGAGCAGACAATTGGGATAGAATCCCATTTTCTGATAAGTAACCCATAAAATCAGCAGAGAGATATTCCCCTCCTCGATCTGATCGAAGAGTCTTGATACTCTTACCTAATTGCTTTTCCGCTTCCGCTCAAAAGTCTTTGAACTTTTCAAAAGCTTCGGACTTGCGGTGTATAAGGTATATGTAACCATATCTTGAGTAATCATCTGTGAAAGTGATGAAGTACTCATATCCTCCTCTGGCCCTGACATTAATGGGTCCGCAGACATCAGTATGCACTAATTCCAATAAATCTTTGGCCCTATTACCCTTAGCTGAAAAGGGTCTTTTAGTCATTTTACCTTCCAAACAGGACTCACAGACAGGCATTGGTTCTACCACCAATGAAGGTAAGATACCATCTTTCACTAGCCTCTCAATCCTGTTAAGGTTTATATGACCTAGTGTTAGGTGCCAAAGTTTTGTTGGATTAGATGAAGGTGACTTTCTCTTTAATGATGGTCTATTAATTGTTTTAGTATCATGTATCTCATACATCGTGGGAGTTAACAAATAAAGTCCATTGGTTACCTTGCCAGAACATATGAAAGTACCATTCCTCTTTATGACAACTTCAGTACCAAAAGTAATAGAATAACTTTTATTCACCAAACTAGAAACTGAAATTAAATTCCACCTTAAAGACGGTACATATAATGTTTCTGACAAAACCAATTTATTATTTGAAAAACATAAAGTAATGACTCCCACTGAAACAGCCTCCGCCTTAGCGTCAGATCCTAGGTTGACAATGATTTCTCCATCACTTAGCCTCCTGGTTTCCTTGAACCCCTGCAACGTATTACATATGTGATTAGTTGCCCCGGAATCCACACACCAGGATTCTGAAGTACCAGTTGCAAAACTAACTTCAGATATCATTGACTCAATCATACCTGGGGTCTTTTTCTTAGACAGATATTCTGGACAATTCCTCTAACAATGTCCTGTCTTACCACAATGGAAACACTTTCCTTTTGTCCCTGAACCCTTAGCTTTAGCCACGCCACCAGTTGGACCATTCTCCACCTTAGGACCTTTTGGAATTGATTTCTTTTTGCCTTTCCGCCCTTTGCCTTTCGGCTTGGACTTGGCATCTGACTTTTCTGTCATTAAGGCAGTTGGTTTTTTTCATAATCCCTTCAGTTGCTACCAGCTGACTAGATAGCTCAGCCAGAGTCAGATTCATTTTATTCATATTATAATTGACCTTGAAATTGTTGAATGACTCTGGTAGTGACTCAAGGATTATGTCAATCTGCGATTCTGCATCAATCGCAGCTCCCAGTACATCTAACTCATTTAATGAGTCCATCATCTTCAACATGTGTTCCTGTACTGATGTACCTTCAGCCATCTTGGTGCTAATGAGCACCCTCATGGCTGCCTGCCTAGCAGGTCTGCCTTGTTCTGCAAACGTCTCCTTTAAATTCGATATCATATCATATGCAATCTTATAAGATTGATGTTGATGTTGCAGCACACTAGACATGGATGCCAGAATGTAACATCGGGCCATCTCATCGTCTTTGGCCCATTTGGTGTAAAGGTCCTTTTCTGCTTCTGATGCATCTGGGCCAGGCTCTTCAAGGGGGTTTTTGGTAAGGACATATTTATATCCTTAAGCTGTCAGGACAATATCCAGATTCCGTTTCTAGTCTACATAGTTGGATCCCACCAACTTATTCTGGTTGAGGATGGTCGCAAGTGGATTGAAAGTATTCGAATTCATGCTTGTAATACTGTAACACATAACCATACATTCAATTAATAAATTTAAATGACATTAGGGTTTAGTATTCTACCAAATTTATGTGGAAATCCTCATAACCACAAAATTCAGAATACATCGGAATCCCAATCCTGCGGGGTATGCGTACTTGGGGAGTGCAAATACCTCCTAGACTGGTGCGGATCAAAGTTGGTCAAAATTTGGATTAAGACTAACTATCCATGATCCCCTTCATTCATTACAATCTAGGTATCTCATACCAAATAATGTATGACTCTCGATTAGCTTCGGTTTCTAAAATACATGAGGCAAATCCTTGGGGATACTACATCATTATTTTAGTTAAGTGTGACCCACCAACTAGCATTGCATGACAACCGTTGCGGGCAGCTCCTCCTTGGGGAGTGGGCTCCCACCCCGTCTCATCAACACTATCCATAGGAGATCCATATCCAGTATCCAGATAAATACAACCCCTCCGTGGGGAATGGCCATTCTCAAAATGGCGCGAGGCTAATACTTTCCTTACAATGGACCTATGGTGGAAAACCATGGGGATTTTTATATATATAGAAATGCCCCGCTCCCACTTAATATTTTAGAGTTGAGGATTTCCTTATAGGTGTATGGGTCTATCAAATATAGGTATATATTCATCTCATGATAAAACCAATGATTGGTTCCAAGTCAAGTTATTTTAAGGAAAGTCCAGTTTCTAAAATTAGTGTTACCAATAGATCCATCTCATGGGCCCACCAACTCTAATTAGAATTCTTTCCAAAAATTAATTTGATTTGACCAATTTTGGAATTTGCTATGTTTGGATCAGATATGGAAATACTCTAAAATAAGCATTCATCCATAAATAGAAAGTGCTATAACAAAAGACTAGTCCTCTCCTCCACATGGCCCAGGCGGAAAAGACTTCTTGGACTTCTAGACTTTCCAAAACTTTGGGATTCCTCAAACTCTTTGGGCATCTCCAAAACACCTTTTGGTAATCTTCAAACTCTTTGATTAGGAGTCCAGCTTCTCTTTCCTTCTTTGTTTCGGACATCTCCAGAATTTACAAATTTTAAAAATACATAAATTCCTATGTCTCTATAATGAGACTTACATGGTAGTCTAAACATGGAAATAAAAGGGCTATAGAGAAATTCACCATGCCTTGCCCTTTCACGGGAAACCAAGAAAACCATGATGCCCTTTACACTTAGCCACAAATAAACCAATAATTAAAAAAGGAAAGAAAAACATGTGGGCCATATGGAGAGGACATTATCACCTGCAAGTTAGTATCTCATACAACAAAGCATCTCACAAAACCAGGTTGCCAAACCACAATGGAAAAACAAGATGCCAAATTTTTGCCACCACGATACAAGATCCCCTACGCAGCGGGGGTCCGGGGTAGTGCCCCCGGCGGGGGTAGAGCTACCCGGTCAGCTCGCGGGGATCCAAGGGGCAGCGCCCCCGGAAAAAAAAAAAACAACAACTTAGACCAAGAACAAGATGATTCTGCCTGGGTTCGGCAAGCCGATCTGGTCCCTACAGTTAGCCAACAGACCTCTACAGCCATAGTGGTCCGTTTGACTAACCGACCTGACGAACCCAGAAATTTGGGTTCCTTTTTAGATTCGGCTCCTGCTGTCCCCAGTCACCTCTAATGATCTCAGTATGCTTCTAATGGCATCTTATTATCCTTCTATCATGATTAAAACCTTTTGTGACTTTCCAAACATGTATCTACTACAAAAGCAAGCAAACCCAATCAACACTGATCCTATCATAGCCCTTGCTCTATCCTCTTCACATCCCATGCAAAGATTAGAACAAGATTACTGGTCTAACATGATTAGAGATGAGATATGTCTCTGATACCAATTGTTGGAAGTAGGTGGGTCTTATTGGAAGTAGGTGGGTCTCGTGGATAGATTTTCAATACTTTTGACCCACTTGACACAGGGATCAACTATCTATAAGACCAAAACCCAATCCAGGACGCATTACCCTCATCTCGTGACCATGTATAGTAAAAATTCTACCAGCATTAAACATCCAAAATAATCTACGACATGCAAGAAATAGATCATACCTTTGGAGATCCGCAGTGCTCTAATGGATTTCTTCAACACCTCTTAGCCTTCCACGCTATGACCCCCGAATTGGATTTCTTTTATCAAGAAGAATGGTGGAATCTTCTTGAGAAATCCCAACTTGAAACTCCAAGGAACTAGAAGAGAGAAGGAGAGAGAAACTCGTGCAACTCTTGCACAAAAGGGTTTTGTGCGTGAGGGAGAGTCTTATTGGACGTCCAAGAGATTTTATAAACTTTCAAACCTCTCCCTTGTCTAATTGAAATAGAAGTTTTACTTCTAAAGTAATTAGCAGCTTTCTCCTTTCCAAACTCTTATTTCTAGAGTCCAAGTCGGATTAGTGTTTTCCAATATCTTGGGCTAGCGTGGGGACCACTAAGGATTCCTTAGAAAGCTGGCTCCAACTGGAACACCGCGACCCCACATCTCATGTGCAATCCGGGCCCACAGTTTAATTGCAAATAACACCACTATATAAATGCAATTGCACTCCAGTCTTAGGAATAAATTACAATGAAGACCCTAAACTTCCCAATTACCACAAGTAGGCCCCTCTATCAATATCCGTGGATCAATTGGAATAAATCCGTCTCTTCCATTCTAAGTTCCACATCTTATTATCCTTGAGCCCCAATTAATCACAGTAATCATCATTACCATCCAATTAACTCTTAATTGAGATGGGTGCGCACTTACTAATGACAAATCCATTAATTGGCACAAGGGGATAATAGAGATAGATTCCATCTTGATCATTCAACGTTCCCACAGTTCTACTACCACATACCCAAGACACCGAGGTGTTAACCTGTAGTCGGCCTCAGTCATTGGTGACTCAAAGCAAATGAATAGATAGAAACTTGAGTTCGTCAATGTCTCAGGATTGAGAGCCTATTGCTAGGGAATTATGAGAGCATACCTTATTATTGAGACAGAATTCCATAATGTGCATCTCATGGTCCTTCAATACATCCAATGTACCAGCACCGTGATCCAGAATCTTACATTCTGATGATCGAGACAAATCACACTATCTCATAGTGATCAAAGTGCTGCAACTTTATCAAATGAGATGCCCAATCTCATTACTGGTTGTGAAGCTATTTTAAGTGTAAGATTTATGACATATATCTCCCGCGTGTGGATCTTATCCATGCACATATATTACATCTAATATACTAATGGGACCCGGTTCAACTCATGAACCATTATGTCATACATATTGGTTATGTGCATGAAGTAGTAAAATAACATTCATCTCATGAAAGTAAAGCATGATTTTATTGATAAATAAAGAAATTAATCAATTTATTACATCAACTGATGGATTGAGTCCACAAAATCGAACAATCTCGTGGATAGATTTTCAAAACTTTTGACCCACTTGACACTGGGATCAACTATCCATAAAACCAAAACCCAATCCAGGATGCATAACCCTCAATCTCGTGACCATGTACAGTAAATATTCTACCAGCACTAAACATCCATAATAATCTACGACATGCAAGAAGTAGATCATACCTTTGGAGATCCACAGTGCTCTAATGGATTTCTTCAACACCTCTTAGCCTTCCACGCTATGACCCGAATTGGATTTCTTTTCTCAAGAAGAATGGTGGAATCTTCAGGAGAAATCCCAACTCGAAACTCCAAGGAACTAGAAGAAAGAAGGAGAGAGTAACTTGTGCAACTCTTGCACGAAAGGGTTTTGGGCGTGAGAGAGAGTCATATTGGACGTTTAAGAGATTTTATAGACTTTCAAATCTCTCCCTTGTCTAATTGAAATAGAAGTCTTACTTCCAAAGCAATTAGCAGCTTTCTCTTTTCCAAACTCTTATTTCTAGAGTCCAAGTCGGATTAGTGTTTTCCAATATCTTGGGCTAGAGTAGGGACCACTAGGGATTCCTTAGAAAGCTGGCTCCAACTGGAATACCGCGACCCCACATCTCATGTGCAATCCGGGCCCACAGTTAATTGCAAATAACACCACTATATAAATGCAATTGCACTCCAGTCTTAGGAATAAATTACAATGAAGACCCTAAACTTTCCAATTACCACAAGTAGGCCCCTCTATCAATATCCGTGGATCAATTGGAATAAATCCGTCTCTTCCATTCTAAGTTCCACATCTTATTATCCTTGAGCCCCAATTAATCACAGTAATCATCATTACCATCCAATTAACTCTTAATTGAGATGGGTGCGCACTTACTAATGACAAATCCATTAATTGGCACAAGGGGATAATAGAGATAGATTCCATCTTGATCATTCAACGTTCCCACAGTTCTACTACCACATACCCAAGACACCGAGGTGTTAACCTGTAGTCGGCCTCAGTCATTGGTGACTCAAAGCAAATGAATAGATAGAAACTTGAGTTCGTCAATGTCTCAGGATTGAGAGCCTATTGCTAAGGAATTATGAGAGCATACCTTATTATTGAGACAGAATTCCATAATGTGCATCTCATGGTCCTTCAATACATCCAATGTACCAGCACCGTGATCCAGAATCTTGCATTCTGATGATCGAGACAAATCACACTATCTCATAGTTATCAAAGTGCTGCAACCTTATCAAATGAGATGCCCAATCTCATTACTGGTTGTGAAGCTATTTTAAGTATAAGATTTGTAACATATATCTCCCGCATGTGGATCTCATCCATGCACATATATCACATCTAATATATTAATGGGATCTGGTTCAGCTCATGAACCATTATGTCATACGTATTGGTCATGTGCATGAAGTAGTAAAATAACATTCATCTCATAAAATTAAAGCATGATTTTATTGATAAATAAAGAAATTAATCAATTTATTACATCAACTGATGGATTGAGTCCACAAAAACTAACATCTTGAACACTGTCAGAACTTCTTCATGATCATAGTCAATCCTGATTGTCCAATACTTGTTGCTATTGTCATAGTGACTGTCACAAACTGAAATTTGCAATTCATGGTGACTGATATGAGTTGGAATTATCACTGGTGGGAATGCTTCATACCAAATAGTGGGGAGGTTTAAAACTAGGGAGGTTTAAATTTAAACAGCCCTTGTACCTAACTGCATAGATTTCATCTTTTGTTCATAGTGTGACAGAATCTAGTACCATTTCATTTAAGTGTTAACTCTCACAACTGAATTTAGTGAATGGACATCCATCTGTGTTTGAGTACTAACACACACAGCATTGAACATGCGCCTACCTTTTGTAGGGAGTATAAAGGGAGATGAGATGGCAATCTGCTTACTGTAAGCACAAAGTGGGCCATCATAGCCTCTGTGGGGATTAGAGGGGATTGAATTGTGGTTTACTCGAACACTAGCATGTATCCATACAAACTCGACCACCATAGTCTTTGTAGGAATTGTAGTCTGAATCCTCAGACCGGGTAGCCGTTAAGGGCATTCTTCTTGTTTTTGGTGAGAAGGTTACTCCCTTTAAGTCTCTACAAACATGAGAAGTATAAACCTTCCCAAATATGAGTAGCGATTAATGAAGGAGATCAACAGAAAACCGATGGAAATATAATTGAAGCATCACAAGGTGGATTTTTTCTGCCTTTGATGAGAAGGTTACTTCCCTTAGGTCTCCATAAACATGAGAAGTATAGACCACCTCCGAACATGAGTGGCTAATGAGAGAAACCAACGAAAATAGGCTGATCCTTTTATAGAGTAGTGAAATGTAGCTTTAAATAAGCTGTTGTTTTACATTGTCTTTTTCTACTGCAACTTCCAAAGATGAAGAATCACCGATCACACAGTTGAATGTAGTTTCGAATAAGATGTTTTACATTATCTTTTTCTACTACGACTTCTAAGCATGAACCACCAATCACACGGTTGACTGTAGTTTTGAGTAAGACGTTTTACATTGTCTTTTTCTACTACAACTTCCAAGCATGAACCACCGATCACACGGTTGAATGTAGTTTTGAGTAAGACGTTTTACATTGTCTTTTTCTACTACAACTTCCAAGCATCAACCATCGATCACACGGTTGAATGTAGCTTCGAGAAAGACGTTTTATATTGTCTTTCTCTACTACAACTTCCAAGCATAAACCACCGATCACACAGTTGAATGTAGCTTCGAGTAAGACGTTTTACATTGTCTTTCTGTACTACAACTTCTAAGCATGAACCACCGATCACACGGTGGAATGTAGTTTTGAATAAGACATTTTACATTGTCTTTTTCTACTACAACTTCCAGAGATGATCTGCTCTTCCCTGCCCTCTTCTAATGCTTTCAATTATTGATGACAGCTGAAGATTATTAAGATTAGCTTTGCAAAGTATAACACTCTGACCCAACTTAATTTGAATTAGTGGCTAATTAATTACGATATTGCTATTAAATATGTTTTGGTTTTTCTTTTCTTTGGTCTTGAGCAATGCATAGGTAGTTTGGTTGAGTTTGACCTGGTTTAGGTAGGTTCGAGACCTTTTTTGTAATTTTTGCTTTTGTCGGACATTGTCAGTTTTGTATTATCTTGATGTCAACGCGTGTATTTCGTCGAGCTCGTCAAACTTTGTAACTGACTCGTATGTAAATGACTTCATTTGCTTCAGTTGGATCGTTAATTGACTCGAACTGTAAATAGAGTCAACTTGTGGACTTGTTTGCAATTTGACTCATTCTTATCTTATAAATATCTCACCTACCACCGTCTCTTTCTCTTTTCTTCAACGAGCTTTCTCTCTTGCTCTTCTCTCTTTCTCTCGTTCATCTCTCTTTCTCTTTTTTTCATTTCTGCCTTGTTTAAGTGAGAGAGGGAGCAGTGCATCGTTATCTTCGTGTGACTTTAACGGTATGTCTTGTGTTTCGTTGTGTTTTCCTATTTGTTTTCCTCATCTGTCAGTTTGGTGCTTGTATTCAACATGCCTTTGAGTTCTCAAGTGTTTGAGGAGTGTTTGATGAGTAGACTTGTGTTTGGACAGCGGATTGAGCCCAAGACAACGACTGGTGTGTGTTTGATTTCGGTTTGAGGCAAGTATAAGCACAAGTAGCTTGAACACATATTGGTAATGCTTTGATTGTGTGTATTTTACTCTTCTTGTCTGGATCATCGTTGTATAGTCCTATTGAGTAAGCTTTGTTCATATTTGCTTAATTCAGTTGAGAATCAGACATTTCTGTAAGTCTGTAACTATTTCAAAAGAATCGACCCAGCGCATTCTTGGCTAAACCGTGAACTGTGCTACGCCGAGCCGTGAAATGTCTTACGGCTAAGCCGTGACCTTAGCCATAGATCAATACAGGGTGACATAAGAAATAACTGAGAGTTGGCAAATCTGCTGCTCTTCTACGGCCAAGTCAGATCTAAGCCGTCCATTGTGCTACGGCTAAGCAGTAGAACAAGATACGGCTACGCCGTACAACAGATTGTTGGAAGCAGGTGGGTCTCGTGGATAGATTTTCTAAACTTTTGACCCACTTGACACAAGGATCAACTATCCATAAAAACAAAACCCAATCCAGGATGCATTACCCTCAATCTCGTGACCATGTACAGTAAATATTCTATCTAAAAGAGAGAATCAAATAACACTAAATATCCACAATAATCTACGACATGAAAGAAGTAGATCATACCTTTGGAGATCCGCAGTGCTCTAATGGAGAAGTTGTGACTCTACTTGATGATGAGAATCTTCAACACCTCTTAGCCTTCCACGTTATGACTCGAATTGGATTTCTTTTCTCAAGAAGAATGGTGGAATCTTCAGGAAAAATCCCAACTCGAAACTCCAAGGAACTAGAAGAAAGAAGGAGAGAGTAACTCGTGCAACTCTTGCACGAAAGGGTTTTGGGCGTGTGTGAGACTCTTCTGGACGTCCAAGAGCTTTTATAAACTTACAAATCTCTTCCTTGCCTAATTGAAATAGAAGTCTTACTTCCAAAGCAACTTTCTCTTTTCCAAACTCTTCTTTTTAGAGTTTAAGTCGGATTAGTATTTTCCAATATCTTGGGATAGCGTGGGGACCACTAGGAATTCCTTAGAAAGCTGGCTCCAACTGGAACATCGCGACCCCACATCTCATGTGCAATCCGGGCCCACAGTTAATTGCAAATAATACCACTATATAAATGCAATTGCACTACAGTCTTAGGAATAAATTACAATGAAGACCCTAAACTTCCCAATTACCACAAGTAGGCCCCTCTATCAATATCCGTGGATCAATTGGAATAAATCTGTCTCTTCCAATCTAAGTTCCACATCTTATTATCCTTGAGCCCTAATTAATCACAGTAATCATCAGTACCATCCAATTTGTTGGAAGTAGGTGGGTCTCGTGGATAGATTTTCAAAACTTTTGATCCACTTGACACAGGGATCAACTATACACAAGACCAAAACCCAATCCAGGATGCGTTACCCTCAATCTCGTGACCATGTACAGTAAAAAATTCTACCAACACTAGATATCCAAAATAATCTACGACATAGAAGAAGTAGATCATACCTTTGGAGATCCGCAGTGCTCTAATGGATTTCTTCTACACCTCTTAGCCTTCCACGCTATCACCCGAATTGGATTACTTCTTTCGAGAAGAATGGTGGAATCTTCAGGAGAAAATTCCCAACTCGAAACTTCAAGGAACTAGAAGAGAGAAGGAGAGAAACTCATGCAACTCTTGCACGAAAGGGTTTTGGGCGTGAGGGGGACACTTTTGGACGTCCAAGGATATTTTATAGACTTCCAAATCTCTCCCTTGTCTAATTGAAATAGAAGTCTTACTTTCAAAGCAATTAGCAAGTTTCTCCTTTCTTATCCTTTCTTTCTAGAGTTCGAGTCGGATTACTATTTTCCAATATCTTGGGCTAGCGTGGGGACCACTAGGGATTCCTTAGAAAGCTGGCTCCAACTGGAACACCGCGACCCCACATCTCATGTGCAATCCGGGCCCACAGTTAATTGCAAATAACACCACTATATAAATGCAATTGCACTCCAGTCTTAGGAATAAATTACAATGAAGACCTTAAACTTCCCAATTACCACAAGTAGGCCCCTCTATCAATATCCGTGGATCAATTGGAATAAATCTGTCTCTTCCAATCTAAGTTCCACATCTTATTATCCTTGAGCCCCAATTAATCACAGTAGTCATCAGTACCATCCAATTAACTCTTAATTGAGATGGGTGCGCACTTATTAATGACAAATCCATTAATTGGCACAAGGGGATAATATAGATAGATTCCATCTTGATCATTCAACGTTCCCACAGTTCTACTACCACATACCCAAGACACCGAGGTGTTAACCTATAGTCGGCCTCATTCATTGGTGACTCAAAGCAAATGAATAGATAGAAACTTGAGTTCGTCAATGTCTCAGGATTGAGAGCCTATTGCTAGGGAATTATGAGAGCATACCTTATTATTGAGATGGAATTCCATAAGGTGCATCTCATGGTCCTTCAATACATCCAACGTACCAGCACCGTGATCCAGAATCTTACATTCTGATGATCGAGACAAATCACACTATCTCATAGTGATCAAAGTGCTGCAACCTTATCAAATGAGATGCCCAATCTCATTACTGGTTGTGAAGCTATTTTAAGCATAAGATTTGTGACATATATCTCCCGTGTGTGGATCTCATCCATGCACATATATCACATCTAATATACTAATGGGACCCGGTTCAACTCATGAACCATTATGTCATACGTATTGGTCATGTGCATGAAGTAGTAAAATAACATTCATCTCATGAAAGTAAAGCATGATTTTATTGATAAATAAAGAAATTAATCAATTTATTACATCAACTGATGGATTGAGTCCACAAAATCTAACACAATTAACTCTTAATTGAGATGGGTGCGCACTTACTAATGACAAATCCATTAATTGGCACAAGGGGATAATAGAGATAGATTCCATCTTGATCATTCAATGTTCCCACAGTTCTACTACCACATACCCAAGACACCGAGGTGTTAACCTACAGTCGGCCTCACTCATTGGTGACTCAAAGCAAATGAATAGATAGAAACTTGAGTTCGTCAATGTCTCAGGATTGAGAGCCTATTGCTAAGGAATTATGAGAGCATACCTTATTATTGAGACGGAATTCCATAAGGTGCATCTCATGGTCCTTCAATACATCCAATGTATCAGCACCGTGATCCAGAATCTTATATTCTGATGATCGGGACAAATCACACTATCTCATAGTGATTAAAATGCTGCAACCTTATCAAATAAGATGCCCAGTCTCATTACTAGTTGTGAAGCTATTTAAGTATAAGATTTGTGACATATATTTCCCGCGTGTGGATCTCATCCATGCACATATATCACATCTAATATATTAATGGGACCCGGTTCAACTCATGAACCATTATGTCATTTGTATTGGTCATGTGCATGAATTAGTAAAATAACACTCATCTCATGAAAGCAAAGCATGATTTTATTGATAAATAAAGAAATTAATCAATTTATTACATCAACTGATGGATTGAGTCCACAAAATCTAACACAAATTACGGTTGAGCCATAAATGCGGATGAATAGTTTGGGGAACCTCGGCTCCGTCGCAGTGTATATTATGGCTACGCTGTAAGATGCCTACGGCTAAGCCGTATGTTCACCTACGGTTAAACCGTACCACCCTGAGAAATGAATAAAAAGATTAGGTTTAAGGAAGAGACCTGATATGACTCTGATGCTAGAATGTAGATAACCCGAACATGCCCAATGGAATGTAAGAATGACATGAATGATCTCGAGGGCTGCATCTCATTCATGTATGTTATCCAGTTATTTAGCACCTTCCCATGGATGTTGGTTTAAGGGACTTTGGTACACTTTTGTCATAAGATGCAACACTCCTTGATGGAACAACTGTGTATCGAATACCTTAAAATTACATCAGCATGCACGGTTAGAAACACTGGATAACTAGGTTAGGATTGGCTAGTAAACAACCTTGATTCCTCAAGGTAAATCTGATTTGCACTGCATATTGATTTCAGCTTTGCCCTCTTGTATTTTGCGCTGGACCTCTCGAGTCTGTGGGAAATGTAGCAACATCCCCAGAACGAAGCCCGAGCAGGAACAATCCACTACTGTGTATTTATTATTGCTCATGTGGAGTACTTAGTCGTTGCCTTAGTGATCTTTTGTTATTTGTGCCCATTCGTCAGTGCTTATTCGCATTGGTTATTCGTATTATTATTTGTATTGCGTATCAGCATGTGATGTACTTACTATTGTTTCGTTTATTGTGATAGATTGTGATATGAGATCTGTATGTGATATTGATTGATGTGCATCATATGATTTGATTGAGATTGTCTATATATGGCGCTACTTAGCCTCAGCCTCAGGATACCCGACGGGGTTAACTTTGGCTTAGTGTGTGTGATTGCCTCTACAGAGTGCTTGTGTCCTGGGACTCGAGATCCCGAGAATTGGAGACCCATTCGTACCCTGGCCCGGTCGATGGTGTTCTCATAGTTGTTTGTTCTCGAAAGGGAGAATATGGCAAATGTAGTAGCCACTTTGATAGTTTATCTGTGAATGATTCTAATAGCATACTTATTCATATGCACGATTTGCCTAGTATACGGACATGATCATTATGGATCTTTGCATATTACTACTTTTGCTCATTGATAGACACAATTTGTGTTATCTTCTTGTGGCTTATATTTTGCTAAGTCGTTGTACTTTTGAGTTGTTCTTGGTGTTGCAGGCTCAAATCCCTCTCCCGGTCTTGCGTCGGTCGACTCGATTCCAGGAGAGACCCGTAGGCCCCTTCCGGCCTATAGGAGTGGACTTGATCCATTCTTCTGAGAGCAGTTTGCATCATTTTGTTTCCCCTCCATTTATGTCTTAGCTTATCTAGGGAATTTTTCTGTGGTTTGTATTTTGGGTTTTGCTTTATCCATGTATTTTGATTTCGTTGACTAGTTCCTCTATTTTGTTGTACATTGTTGTAATCAGTCTAATCTTTTGTAATCCTTGTTATTTTATTGCTCTCGTGTTATCTTTATGGTATGCCATGATACTTATAGCTTCCGCGTACACTTGCTTACACGTGTGATTGATCCCTTGTGCGTGTACACTTGGATGAGGTCTAGGTGTACGTGTATGGGAGTACGTGTGTCATTGGTTAGGTTTTCTCTAACCCCCGATTTCTGGGCTCGGGTTGTGACACAAAGTAACTGTAGATTTCACAAGAATGTCTAATGGTCCCATCATAGCAGATCATCACCCAGGCCTTCGCTCGCTGAGGTTTAATCAAAGCACTTGTTGATTTCACAAGAATGTCTAATGGTCTCATCATAGCAAATCATCACCCGGGGCCTCGTTTGTTAAGATTAGGAATGTGAAAATTCTTCAGCCTTGAAATGGATGTCACACTTTATCGATGTTGCTGAAAACATGTCATGCACCGTTAAATATTGTTCTTTTGTACATGCTTAAGTTTGTTTATGCTTTATATGCTGTACACAAATGCCATTTTCGTGCTTGAACACGAATCTATTGCCCCCTGAAAAGGTCTTAAGGTGCATGAACACCTGTTTGGACCGGGACCCTTGGTTCTAGGACTTAAGTGTGCCTTGTGCCAATTCTTGGTCTTAGAATTGAGTATTGTCTTCTCCTTTTGGCCCTATACTAAGGGGAGATGTTGCCTTCTTTTTTTGTAGAATTCCATATTATTGTTGCTGATACCCATTTTTTCCTTCTTTTTATTTGTTTTGCAAACAGAAAAGGTAAAACACCTACAACTGTAACTGCAACCGCTAGGGCATCAAAAAGTCGTGCCAAAGGTAAAACCGCAAGGGAGTTTGATCCAAAAGATCCAAATGAAGTATTTAATGTCGATTTATGGCTCTAAAGAACTAAAGCTCTATCAATGAGAAATTGGTACACATACTGGTGCTTGGCCAACAAAACCCATTGGGAGAACAATGACAAGGTGGTGTTCTTAAAACCCCAATATATATTTGGAGATGCCACAAAGGAGACTGCAAAGCAACCCACTGACCATATGCAGTACCGTTTCACAAACTCGGTAGGGATTGTTCGTGAATTAACCACTGTTCGGTCTATTTGACGGCATCCGACCGTGATGTCATTGGCTCTAACAATCCCCGTAAGGAATGATCCTTTTTCGTGGATAAGGCATCATATCCATTTCAAGACTGGCAAATTCGTGTGTCAGCCTCCATACTACTTCACAGAACATCCAAGGTCTGAAATAGAGGCCATAAAACCATGCACTTTGAATTTGGAAGTAGGCACTATGATTTCACAGCTCAAGACCATTGGGCTTGGTATTCATATTGGAGACGAGAGTGTTTGGCTTGGTGAGAGACATTAGTCTCGCAAGTGGTTTAATTGTATTGGGGATTGGTTAGGCCGGGTGACTACAATCAAACATCATTATGTAGAAGATTTGAAAGCGATCGGGATTTTTGATGCTGTAAATGCTACCACACAAAGAGTCCCGTGTGAAAACAAGAATGCTTGTAAGGCCATTCTGGAGTTGTTTTGCCCAGCGACTGGCACCTTCATTACTCCTAACATGGAGTTAGGATTCTCCTTATGGGAAATAAAGAAGATTTTTGGTTTGGCACCTTACAGCGAGATCTATGATGAAACCATTTTACCCGAGGAAGAATTAGCCACCATGGATGACGAATTTCGGGCTGCATAGTACCTCCTTTTTACACTTGAGGATTCAATTCAAACAACTAGACGGAGTCGAGGTAAAGTTGTCTAATGGATGAGTCAGGTGAAGAGAATTACCAAACCTTTCTTCATAAACAGAGGCGAATATTTTAAATGGAAAGAGGTAATCCCGAGCGTAGATCCCAAGAAGGGTCCAACAATCGTCTATCATGAGGATGCGGACTTTCAACCTTACATTTTCGCCAAGTATCCAGACTTGAAAAGAAAATGTTGGCTTGCTTCATTCTTGGTAGCATGGTTGTTCGAAGTTCTTTTTTCGAGTTCTGGAAATGACCTTAGGCCTGGGTGTATATATCTAGCACTCAGAATGGCCTTTGGGCATAGTTTTGCCTTGGGTTCCGCCTTTGTATTCTACATGCTGACTAAGTTGAAGCTTTCAGGATTCACCGTCAGAGATGGGAAGCCCTTCAACCGATTTTATGCTGAATATTTGTTGTACACCTGGTTCACCTATCATTGCAATGGCCTTCATTCACACAACGGTGCACCAGGAAGCATTTTCATGGAGGGTGTCGTTGGTGGTAATTGCCTGATTAATAATTACTCCATGACCAATTTGTGCCAACATTTGTGCAACTTTAACAAATACGCTACTTTCCGTGATGCTGTACCCAATATTGAAGTTCCAACTCGGATGAGGAATGCCGTGGAACCATCAATCGACGAAGTTGGGGAGGGTGGCCAGGATATTGGCTTGTCAGATGAAGAAAAGAGCTAGCTTCTGAGCTTAAGGCCCGCAGATCTGGTATATAGGAAAAATACACATATCAATATTCAGCCTTATGTACCTGCCAGATTTTGTAGACAATATGATTTTTATCAAGCTGTCGTAAGAGCACCGGGCCGGATTCGAGGCACTACTAGTTCCTTGCAAGATGCCCAAAATGCTTGGGAATTCTACCAGGCGCTTGATACCGGGGCTTGTTTTGGCTATCCCCGCCTCCCAAATCCTGGGTACACGAGCGGTTTTGCTCAATGGTTTGCCAAAAGCACCCTTGCCATTGTGCAAGCATACACAAGCAATCCTCAAGTTAAATGTTGTGTTCTGCCTACTTCTAAAAAGAAGGAAAAAGAAGAAAACGATCATTTTGTCGTAGAGAATTTTGAAAATTGGTTACACGATGGGGATCAATGGCGAATTGGTTTGGTGGTTGGGTCTGACATCTGCCGAGCTCACTGATCTTTAAGAGGTGAAGAAGATGAAAGTTACATGCCTCCGCCTAATGTGACTGCAGTAAGAATGCAATGGGCTATAAGTAAAATTTTACAGGAGAGCAAGAGTCTTGCTGAGATCCGATAGATAGGCAGAGCTGCTTTGGATTTCGGACCTACGTCTCCTTCTGTCAGAACTAAGTTTTCGGTAGGAGAGCAAACTAGGTAGTTTGAAGAAGAGCGGTCTATTATGCATGCAGCTGCTAAGGCAGATCTTGCTCAGCAATTAGAAACTGCTACTGATGCCCCAACATCGAAAGGGACACATGCAGGTCAAAGTCCAACAGAGAGAGTCCAATCTGCTGAAGCAGCTGCGAGGGCAAGGTCACCTACTACAATGCTTTTGAACCCTCCGGCAGACCCGATTTTGCATAAGAAACTTAGAGCCACTCGTTCAAAACTGGTAACCTGAGCCCGAGCCTCAGCTAGCAAAAAGACACTTCTTCAGAAGAGAAAAGCTGAAAGTCCTCAAGCAAGTCGTTCTCAGAGGTTAAAAACTAGTAACATACATATAGTTATTTATCATCATCTCCTCATTGATCCTGTACCTCTTGTTTTGACATTTATATTTCTTTTTGGCTATTTTATCAGCTCAACCCTTAATTGTTGGAGAATCTGCGAGCCAAGTGGTCGAAATTATTGAAGATTATGCCTCTGATGAAAGGGGTGGGGAAGAAAACAGTTTTGATACCCCCACAACTAGGGAACGAACTGATAGTGAGATTAACATCGAGTTCAATTTTGAGAAAGATTTATTTGATCAGACATTGACACCTGAATCTGGGAGAAAAGTAGCAGCAGATGTACCGACAGAATCCATCACTGTAGAGAAGTCTATCGATGATATTGGAGCTGTTGCTACTACTGATGCTGCCTTTCAAATTGGACAACAGAAGCTTCCTTCTGAGGTTGTCGAGGAACCCGTGGCCAGAGCCTCGATGGATATAGGGGAAAATCCAGCTGTCGCTGAAGGTAAACCTCGCACTAGCTCGGTTAGCATTTCAACATTTGTGCTCTAATTCTGTTCATTCCCCCTTTTTAGGTGATTAGGCAGAAGAGGATGCTTCTGATATACTTCCTACCATTCCAAGGAGATCTTTTGAATCCCCCATTGAAGAGCAAGCGGAGAAGGAGCATGCTGAAGCTTCAATTAACCTGGATGATATCTCAATTCATAGTGGATATTTAGAGACATCATCAGGCAGCCCCCTGGGGAGTGATCGCAGCGCTTCGTAGAAAGTTTATCATCGGATTTGCTGACCAAAAGTATCAACAATGGTGCGGGATTGTCATCGACCGGTACTACATTGCCCATTAGTAATGAGCCAAGGGTCAATGAGGCTGCAGATATTCAGACAGAGCCACATAATGAATCTATCAGCGACGTAGAAAGAGAAACGGACAGTGTCATGGTCCCAACCGAAAAAGCCCTCACAGCTGATCCTATTATAATCAGAACAGGTCCTTCTGTTCAGCAGGCATTGGTTTTAGGATTTGCAAGTCTCCTGGTAGAGGATACACCTGTAACACCTGTTACTAGCAATGTGCCTCCAGTCGCTGGCAGTTTTACACCTCCTAAAGCCATGACGCCTCTGAGGGTTCATTTTAGGGTGGATCAGTCATCACCTCTGAAAATTATCGAAAACCCTGCTGTTCAAAAAATATCAGATGAGGCTTCTGCTGCTGAAGGTGGAGGATCTCAAAAATCCTTATTGCATGTGACAGTCACACCACATAAATTAGGGATCCTTCAACCACCTTGTCTTCACAGGGGTCACATGATTCACCGTCTGTTCGTGAAGAAGCATTGGTTATTCCTGGGGGTGCAGTAAATGTCGAGAGAGAAAGGGATAATCTCTCAAGTTCTCAGACCCAGTCAAATTCACAAAAGCGAGAATCAAACTTTTCTACGCCTAGAGAGCCCAGCCTATTCGGGGACACCCCAAAGCCTCAATCTGCTATTAATTTTGCCACTAAGATAGCGATTTGTAGCAGTTTGGCCACTATTGTCCAAGGAGAGCTTTCTTCTAAGAAGATTCAAGGTGCCAAGGCTTTAGCTGATATGTTGATATCCTCTGGTGCAGATTTAAGCGGCCTTCATGATGCCTTTGTCCTCTTCTTCAACAAACTTAAAGAAGAAGATTCTTGGGAAAAAAAATGTTGATCATGCCAAAACTTTCTAGGATGAAGTTCTAAGGCATAGAATTCAACTGGCTACGGAGATTGAAAGTGGTGAGGAGGAAGTACAGGCAATAAATGCAGAATGGGCTAGGATGACACAGGAACTGGCTGCACGTGTGGACGAACATGAAAATATTCAACAGCAGATTATCGTATTGCAACATCAGCTATCTTCTGTAGAGAATACCATTGAAACTTTGCAAAAATATGTTTCAGAGAACATTCATCGCCGAGATGATTTTCTTACGCATACAGATGCAAAGCGCATAGCCCTGAATGATTTTGTTTAGTCTTTGGAGGTTGAATTGAATATTAAGCTAGACGAGATTGACATTAATACTGCCGTTCCAGCTTATGCAAGCGACAAAGGACGCATCCTAATAGAAGGAGTACTAAATGCAAAGGGGCAACTGGAGAAGTTCCTAGACTGAGATTCTTTGCTGCAGCTCCTGTCTAATGTTTTCCTTGTTTCTTTCTTTCATTTTGATTAGCCCTGGGGGCCATGTATACATTGACTTCACTCCTTGTATTTGAACTTTAAATAGATATCAATGGAAAAAAATTTTCTTTCTATTTTTGTCATTGGTAAGGGTGTTTGGTTGGATTTTGTGTGGATATTTAATGTGGTTTGTGTGGATGGTTTGCTTAGTTTGGTTTTCTCAGACTTGTATGAGGGTGTGATTCATGGTCTTTTGGATCCACAAATCGAAAATAAGGGAGTCATATAGGTGGACGTTATTCGATGCCCATCTGTGAGGCTTTCTCCGGGGTCCATGACTTGATTCTTTTGGTGTTGAAAGGGGTCAAACAAAGTAGATGTTATCTGGTACCCATGTGTGAGGCTTTCCCCGGGATCTTTGACTTATTCCTTAGGATAAAGATTTGGTTTTTGTTTTTGTTTAGATTTTGGTTATACAGGGTCTGCAAAAAGACTTGTTCTATATAATCGAAGGTAGTCACATAGGGTCTGCAAAAAGACTTGTTCTATACAACTGAGAATTAGCTATATAGGGTCTACAAAAGGACTTATTCCACACAGCTGAGTTTTGCTATACAAGGTCTGCAAAAAGACTTCATCTATATAGCAGGATATTACAAATTTATATAGCAGGATGTTACAAGGGGGTCTTGTAAGGACGTTATCCAAGTAACAAAAGTTTGACTAGAGGGGCCAAAAGGCTTAATCCTCACAGTCATTTTATACAAATCTAAGGGGTTTTGGTTAAGAGTCATAGGTTGTGGCTCGGAACCAGTGGGTTTTGATTTTGGTTAGGAGTGAGGATGTACACTGTATATGGTTTAGGTACATTGTGAATGGTTTAGGTATACTAATGACATTCAAGTATAGTATTTCTTGAGAAGTTTTCTACTGATAGGCATCATGCATCTATCTCCTTCAAGTGTGAGAAGTGCATAGGCACCGCTAGAGTAGACTTTGTCAAGGACAAATGGTCCTTCCCATTTAGGTTAAAATTTACCCTTTGACAAGTGTGTGGAGAACATGGGCCTCTTAGCTGCAAGGACTAAGTCTTCGTTCTTGTAGTCTCTGTATTTGACCCTTTTGTTAAAGAATCTAGTCATACGAGCTTGATACAATTCAATACTTTATCGAGTGGCAAGCCTTTTCTCATCAAGGCTCTCTAGCTCTTGGATTCGGAGTTTAGCATTCTTCTCTTCAGTATATTTGTTTATCACAGCTACCCGAAGGGAAGGAAATTGTATTTCCAAGGGTATTACGGCCTCACAGCCATAGACCAAGGAATATGGTGTTGATTTAGTTGGACCGCAAACTGTAGTTTTGTAAGCCCATAGTGCCTTAGGAAGTTTGGTGCTCAACCTTTTTTGTTGTCGGAGGCCATTTTCTTCAAAATTTTGCAAATAGTCTTATTGAAAGTCTTAGCAAGTCCATAAGCTGTAGGATTATATGCTGCAGATGGACAGCATTGGATTCCGTACTTGTCACAAAATTTGTAAAATTTACTATTATTGAATTGGGGACCATTGTCATGATATAGACGTTTGGGCACCCTGAAGCGACAAATGATGTGAGTTTTCAAAAAACTGAGTGCTGTATCTGTCTTGACTTCCGCAAGGGGTACTGCTTCTACCCATTTGGAGAAGTAATCCGTCACAGCCAAGATGAACTGATGGCCATGTTCTGATGGTGGGCTGATCTTCCCAACTATGTCCATTCTCCAAGAGTCAAACGGCCAAGAGATGGATGTAAGATGTAGATATTCAGGAGGTTGATGAATGTAATCACCATGAATTTGGCATTCCTTGCATCTTTTAGCAAAATTGATGGCATCAGATATCATAGTAGGCCAATAGTATCCTAGCCTTCGTATTTGATCATGAAGCTTTGGCCTAGCCTGGTGAGCACCACACAGGCCAGAATGGATTTCTTTAAGGACTTGCTCTGCGTCTTTTGGTGATAAGCATCCAAGAAGAATCCTATCATATGATTTGCGATAGAGAGTCTTCAAAGGCAAATCGAAGTGGAAATTAGAGCTCGTCTTTGAATACTAGTTTTGTCTTTAGTATCCTCTGGTAATGCCCTATGAAGAATATAATCAATAAAAGGAGCTCTCCAATCTTTGAATGAGCTATGGAAAGATGAAATCCAATTATTAATCACAATAAAGCTATCAGCCACTGCCTTATGGGTGTCAAGTGGAGGTAGAAGTCTTCTTTCGACTACTTCTAATACCATCTTGTCATTTTCAGGAATTGACATCGAAGCTGCCAAACTTGCTAATGCGTTTGCCTTAACGTTCTGATGTCTCAAAACATGATGAAACTCTATCAGATTGAATATTTTCTTGAGTTCACAGGCTTTGTTGAAGAAAAGAGCTAGATTAGGTTTCTTCACTTCATACTCGTGATTCATTTACTTGATCACGAGTTGTGAATCTCCATAGACTCCAAGCATATTGATACTTGATTCTGTGGCTAACTCAAGGCCCATGATCAATGCGGTATATTCTGCTACATTGTTTGAGCACGGCTTAATTAATGAGAAGGAGTGAGGGATATAGAATTTTTCTAGGCTACAGAAAATAATTCCAACTCTTGAAACCGGTTCTCCCAATTTATTAGTTATGGAAGCTCCATCAAAATGCATGATCCAATGCTGATCTGGGTCAATGGCGGGTTTCCGCGATTGCTCAATGAAAAGACCGGTTCATCAGGGAGATTACCTATAAATTCAGAATCTTCTGAGAGCGGATGTTCGGCCAGAAAATCAGCAAGAGCTTGCCCTTTTATCGCTTCTGCAGGGGTATCTCTGATATCATATTGAGAGAGGAGAATCGACCATTTGGCCAAGCGTTCACTCAGAGCCCCTGCTTTTGTTACCAGTACCTTTAATGGATTGATGTTAGAAGCAAGGTACACTAAATTGGAGAGAATGTAGGGGTGCAGCTTTTGAATTGCGAACATCAATGCAAGACATTCCTTTTCTACTAGATGATAATTGTGTTCAGCACTTACCAACATTCTTGACAAGTACTAAAAAGCCACCTCTTTCCCTTCATCATTCTTTTGAGATAATAACGCCCCCAGAGAGTGATCGAAAGCTCGGGTATATAGAATGAAAGGTTTGCCTGGAATTGGAGCTGAAAGAACTAGCGGATTAGTAAGATATCGTTTGATGCCTTGGAAGGCATCTTCGTAAGTTTTGTCCCATACAAAATCTACTCCCTTTTTCATTAGTTTGGAAAAGGGTCTGCATTTTTCGGATAAGTTTGAAATGAACAGATGAATATAGGCGAGTCTTCCTTGCAATCTTTTTAACTCTTTTAGAGTTCTTGGAGAAGGCATTTCCAATATCGCTTTAATTTTAATTGGATCTATTTCGATGCTGCCTTTTTGAACCACAAATCCTAGAAACTTTACAAAAGAAACTCTGAAGAAACATTTCAAAGGGTTCATCCGGAGTCTGAACTTCCGCAACCTTTCGAAAACTATGTGGAGATCAGCTAAATGATTCGATTTCTACTTGCTCTTGACTGCCAAGTCATCGACGTAACATTTAACAGACTTATGCTGTATGTCCTTGAAGATTTTCATCATTGCTCTTTGGTATGTGGCCCCAGCATTTTTGAGGCCGAAGGGCATGACGGTATAGCACTATATGCCAAAGGGAGTTCTGAATGAAGTATGTTTCTTATCTTCTTTGAACATTTTGATTTGATTGTACCCCGAGAATCCATCCATGAATGACATCCTTTCATACCCAAAAGTATTGTCAATCATGATTTCTGGTATAGGCAATGGGAAGTCATCTTTAGGGCAGGCTTTATTCAGGTCCCTGAAATCAATACAGACCCTAATCTGCCCATTCTTTTTAGTAACCGGTACTATATTAGCCAACTAGTTGGGGTGTTGTTCTTCACGGATGAAACCGACATCTCTGAGCTTCTAGACTTCTTTTTCTATTTTATCCATGATTTTAGGCTTTGTCCTCTGCTGGTCTTGCTTTACAGGTTTAGCATCACTTGTTATATTCAATTTATGTACCGAAATCTCTGGATCTAGACCCAGCTTTTCCGCGTAGGTCTATGCAAAGCAATCCATGAACTCTCCTAAGAAACTCATATACATATCAAGTGTTGGAAGTAGGTAGGTCTCGTGGATAGATTTTCAAAACTTTTGACCCACTTGACATAGGGATCAACTATCCATAAGACCAAAACCCAATCCAGGATGCGTTACCCTCAATCTCGTGACCATGTACAGTAAATATTCTACCAGCACTAAACATTCAAAATAATCTACGACATGCAAGAAGTAGATCATACCTTTGGAGATCCGCAATGCTCTAATGGATTTCTTCAACACCTCTTAGCCTTCCACGCTATGACCCCCGAATTGGATTTCTTTTATCAAGAAGAATGGTGGAATCTTCTTGAGAAATCCCAACTTGAAACTCCAAGGAACTAGAAGAGAGAAGGAGAGAGAAACTCGTGCAACTCTTGCACAAAAGGGTTTTGTGCGTGAGGGAGAGTCTTATTGGACGTCCAAGAGATTTTATAAACTTTCAAACCTCTCCCTTGTCTAATTGAAATAGAAGTTTTACTTCTAAAGTAATTAGCAGCTTTCTCCTTTCCAAACTCTTATTTCTAGAGTCCAAGTCGGATTAGTGTTTTCCAATATCTTGGGCTAGCGTGGGGACCACTAAGGATTCCTTAGAAAGCTGGCTCCAACTGGAACACCGCGACCCCACATCTCATGTGCAATCCGGGCCCACAGTTTAATTGCAAATAACACCACTATATAAATGCAATTGCACTCCAGTTTTAGGAATAAATTACAATGAAGACCCTAAACTTTCCAATTACCACAAGTAGGCCCCTCTATCAATATCCGTGGATCAATTGGAATAAATCCGTCTCTTCCAATCTAAGTTCCACATCTTATTATCCTTGAGTCCCAATTAATCACAGTAATCATCAGTACCATCCAATTAACTCTTAATTGAGATGGGTGCGCACTTACTAATGACAAATCCATTAATTGGCACAAGGGGATAATATAGATAGATTCCATCTTGATCATTCAACGTTCCCACAGTTCTACTACCACATTCCCAAGACACCGAGGTGTTAACCTGTCACAACCCGAGCCCAGGGTTCGGGGGTTAGCAAAAGCCAAACCTAATGACACACGTACTCCCGTGCCTGTACACGTAGACCAAGTCTAAATGCACACGCACAAGGGAACAAGCACACGTGCCAAGCAAGTAGCGGAAGCTGCAAATATCAGAAACATAAAACTAACAGTGCAAGAATAGGATACCAAGAACGAACTGACATAATTACATACAAAAGTCTTACAAAAAGAACAAAAGAATATATACAATCTGACATATGAACAAGTCTGAAATCCTCAAAACAAAATAACAAGAACAAGACTCCAATGATTCGTGTATGCCAAGAACGCTCTCCCGTGGAGTGATCACATCCACTCCTCTAGGCCTGATGGGGCCCCGGGGGTCTCATCTGGAGCCTGGCCGACCTGCGAGGGTTCGGCAGGGGTATCTGGGCCTGCAACACCAAAAACAACTGTGAATACGAAGATTCAGCAAAGTATAAACCATAGCAAGTTAACACACGCTGTGTCTAATAGAATAAAGAACATCATGTGATTAAAGAAGGCATTTTCGTATACTAGGCTGTTATGCAAGAAAGAAATATGCTGAATGAATCAATGGATACATGCTGTGTACATGACTAGTGGCTACTACATTACCATATGCTCCCAAAAGAGGGATCTTATAACATGCAAAGAACACCATTGTCCGGGCCAGGGTACAATGGGTCTCGGTTTCCTGGGGTCCGGTTCCCCAAGACATATCCATACTGCAGCAGGCCATATAACTATACCAAATTCACCCCGTCGGGATCCTAAGGCTGAGGCTAAGTAAAGCCTGACCATACAGAGTCAATCATGGAAACCCTGAGTAGATCGTGACAACATATCATACGTGCATATCTGGGAACATATTATACATGCATACTCAAGGTAAAGAACCACAATGTGAATAGAACTGAACACTAGTAAACATGTTAGAGAGTTGAGATCACGGATCAAATGCAATATGTTGTGCAACAACTCATGTGAAATCGAATCATTTGTATTTACAAACCAATTCTAATCTAATCATCCGGTGTTTCTAACCGTGCATGATGATGTAGTTTTAAGTTATTCGATGCACCGTTGTCTAGTGTTGCATTGAATCGGGCGGTGCATGAAGTCTCTTAAACCAACACCCATGGGGAGGTGCTTAACATCCGGATAATGCACATGAATGATTCGCAGCCCTCGAGATCATTCACGCGTTGTATCATATTCCGTTGAGCAGGTCTAGGTGTCCTACATTCTATCATGAAGGTCATATGGGTCTTTTCCATTACACCTATCCTTGTTTTCTTTCATTAATCTCATGTGGATACGGCTTAGCCGTGTGTGTGCTACGGCTTAGCCGTGTGTGGTCTACGGCTTAGCCATGGCTGGGCCGTAGAAGGTCTGTCAGTTGCTGACTCTCAGTTATTTCAGAAAATGCACCCTGTATTGATCTACGGCTGGGCCACGGCTGAGCTTCGGCTTAGCCGTAGGGCAATCCACGGCTTAGCCGTGCCCTAGCCGTAGAGGAAAACTTGGTTTTTCTCCTCTCTGGACTTTGAGCCGTAAGAGGCATACGGCTTAGCCGTACCTGCCCGAAATCAAATTCCTGAAACCTGTACAGAATGTCTGGGAAGCATCAGAACTGCAATTTATCAATGGAAATAGACAAGTAATGAATCAATGAGTATCAACTGGGCTGTAAACACATGTTTCCATATACATTAATGTGAGTTAACCAAGATCAAAATCATACCAACATGGGTTTTCACAAGATATGGTTATACTTGCCTCAAGTTGGAAATCAATTGCACAATTCGTTGCCCTCAAGCCCAAACACAACCTAAACCAAATCAAAGCACATGCATGCATGAGGGATGGAGAGAAATCCACTACACAAACCCACCAATAAGAACAAGAAGGAGAAGAGATAGAGAATGGAGAGGAGGGGAATGGAAGGAATCCACTTACCTCACATGCAAAGGACCCAATTCCTCTTAATCGATGGAGGAGAGGAATTAAAGAAGAGAATTCAAGAGAGAAGAGAAGTCTCCACGTGCACAGTGAGGAGAAAGAGAGAAAATGAGAGTGTTTGGTGTTTTTGGTCGATGGGTGAGAGTATATATAAGTAATGGGTTGATCAAATTACAATAAGGGCCAAGTTAGAAATGTATTTTCAGTTTGAGTCAAATCCAAGTCCAATCGAATCACACGACCTCAGTTGCAAGTGACGTAGTTACGAAAGTTAACGAGCTTAACGAAAGACACGTGTTGACATCAAGATGATGCAAAAATGACCATGTCTTAGAAAAGCTAAAATTACGAAAAAGGGCTTGGTCTACTTAATCCAGGTCAAACTCAACCCAACTACCTATCCATGACCCGAAACGAAAACAAAACACAAACAAAACACGATTCGCAACGAAAACAAGATTAACTAACCGTTAAACAAGGTCAAGCTGGGTCGGAGTGTTACATCCTCCCCTACTTGAGAATCATTCCGTCCTCGGAATGAACACTAACTCACTCATACCTGGGAAAACAAATCGGGGTACTGTCGTGCCATCTGCTCTTCTAACTCCCAAGTAGCCTCATCGGGACTGTGATGCTCCCAAAGCACTTTGACCCATCGAATCGTCCTGGTGCGGAGTATCTGCTCTCGGGTTCCCACGATACGGAGCGGTCGCTCAACGTATGCAGCACTCGGCTGGATCTGAACTTCGTCGTAACGAATGACATGGGAGGGATCATGAACATATTTCCGAAGCATCGAAACGTGGAAAACGTTGTGTACTCCTGAAAACATCTCGGGAAGCTCTAATCGATAGGCCAAATCACCAATTCGACTCTTGATCTCGAACGGTCCGACATAACGTGGAGCTAGCTTGCCTTTCTGGCCGAAATGGATCGTACCCTTCATCTGTGAGACCTTCAGAAAAACCCACTCTCCAACCTGAAACTCTAAGGGTCGTCTGCGGGTGTCTGCATAACTCTTCTGTCTCGACCGAGCAACTTTCAAGTTCTCAATTGCTTTCTGTACTTTCTCCGTAGTCTCGGCAATGATCGTCGGTCCGTGAAAACTTCGAGTTCCAATTTCTTCCCAACAAACTGGACTTCTACACTTCTTCCCGTACAATGCTTCATATGGCGCCATCCCAATGCTCTCATGGAAGCTGTTGTTGTAGGCGAACTCGCACAACGATAAGTGAAGATCCCATTCTTTCTCGTAGCTCAACACGCTGGCTCGCAACATATCCTCCAAAGTCTGAATCGTCTGCTCTGATTGCCCATCCGTCTGTGGGTGGTATGCCGTGCTAAAACTCAACTTCGTACCCAAAGCCTCTTGGAATGCTCTCCAGAAAGAGGAAACAAAACGGCTGTCACGATCGGATACAATCGACACGGGGGTACCATGGAGCCTGACGATCTCATCCACGAACTTCCTAGCCATCTCAGAAAATGTCATACCCTTCCAAAAAGGAATGAAATGGGCTGACTTCGTCAATCGATCTACAATCACCCAAATGGCGTTGTTCTTCCTGCTCGTCGGAGGTAATCCGGAAACGAAGTCCATGGTGATGTGTTCCCACTTCCACTGCGGTATATGCAAAGGATGCAACGAGCCTGGCGGTCTCTGATGATCTGCCTTCACCTTCTGGCATGTCAGACAGCGAGCAACAAAGCCTGCCACTTCTCTCTTCATGTTGTTCCACCAGAAGCGATCTTTGAGATTCCGAAACATCTTTGTGCTGCCTGGGTGCATCGCAAATCGGGCGTAATGCGCTTCGTTCATCAGCTTCTCCTTGAACTCATCAACTGCTGGCACGCACAACCTACTCCGAAAATAGAGTACACCATCCTCGAGTCTGAAATCGCGTCTGTCTCCAATGTGGTCTCGAATGCGCTTCAAAGTTAGATCCTCAAACTGCCTGTCCTTAATCTGCTGAATCATCTCAGGCTGAAACACTAGCGTACTAGCCAAAGTCACGCACTCATCCACTAGTTGTACTTCAACAGGGAGACCATGGAACTCTAAGAGGAAACTGCTCAAAAGCTACACTGACTCTGCTTTCCTGCTGAGCGCATCTGCCACCACATTCCCCTTGCCTGGCTGATATTTGATCGGGAAATCATAATTCTTAATAAGCTCAAGCCATCTTCGCTGTCTCATGTTCAACTCCTGCTGCGTGAATAAGTACTGCAAACTGTGGTGGTCAGAACGAACCTCAAACTGCACACCATACAGATAATGTCTCCACAGCTTCAACGCAAACACGATTGCGGCCAATTCCAAATCATGGGTGGCGTAATTCTTCTCATGCTCTCGCAACTGTCTCGATCCATATGCAATAACCTTCCCATGCTACATCAACACACAGCCTAGACCAACTCGAGAAGCATCTGAATAAACCACGAATCCTTCACTACCATCTGGCAAGGCTAACACTGGGACCGTAGTCAACTTCTCTATCAAAGTCCGAAAACGGGCTTCACACTCCTCAGTCCAATCAAATGGTACATTCTTCCTGGTCAACTTCGTCAAAGGAGAAGAGATCTTAGCAAAGTCTTGGACAAATCGACGGTAGTAACCTGCTAGACCAAGGAAACTGCGAACCTCTGTCACTGTCTTGGGGCTAGGCCAATTCACTACTGCCTCCACTTTAGATGGATCAACTGCCAATCCCTCTCGTGAAATGATATGACCTAAAAATGCCACCTGCTCAAGCCAAAAATCACACTTCGACAACTTAGCAAACAATCGATGTTCTCTCAACAACGACAAGGCTTTTCTCAAATGCTCCCTATGCTCCTCTGCTGACTTCGAGTAGATCAAGATATCATCAATAAACACAACTACGAACTGGTCCAAGAAAGGAGCAAAGATCTGATTCATCAATGCCATAAAAGCTGCAGGGGCGTTGGTTAGTCCAAAAGGCATCACGAGGAATTCATAATGACCATAATGAGTCCTGAAGGCAGTCTTAGGAATGTCCTCTTCTTTGACCCTTAACTGGTGATATCCAGACCTCAAATCAATCTTCGAAAAATATGCTGCACCCTGAAGTTGGTCAAACAACTCATCAATCCTGGGTAAGGGGTACTTGTTCTTGATAGTCACTTTGTTTAGCTGTCGGTAGTCTATGCACATCCGAAAAGTACCATCCTTCTTCTTGACAAACAAGACTGGCGCTCCCCAAGGTGAAACGCTCGGGCGAATGAAGCCCTTATCCAAGAGCTCCTGCAATTGCTTCTTCAATTCTGACAACTCTGCTGGGGCCATGCGATACGGAGCCTTGCTGATCGGTGCTGTGCCGGGAACAAGCTCAATGGCGAACTCCACATCTCGAACCAGGGGCAAGTCTGGCACATCGTCTGGAAAGACATCGAGGAAGTCACAGACCACCTGGATCTCACCTAGCTGCTTTGTCTCTTTCTTCGTTGAGATAAAGGCAATGAAGCCTTCACACCCTCGGCGGATCAAGCGATCTGCCTTACACGCCGAAATCACACGTCTGGGGCATCTCTGCTGACTGCCCTCGAAACGGAAGCCCTTGCCTAAATCGAAGAAGATCGTCCTGTTGTAACAGTTAACACCGGCACGATGTCGAGCGAGCCAATCCATACCAAGGATCACGTCGAAGTCCAGCATCGACAACAGGATCAAATCAACAGGTAACTGATGACCTGCAATCTGCACGTCGCAATGGGGGTAGTACATACTACACTCCACTCGCTTGCCAACTGGGGTGGATACAACCAGCACATATGGCAACAGCTTAGACGGCTGAGATAACCGCTCGGCAAAATGAGGTGCTACATAAGATCGTGTAGACCCCGAATCGAACAAAGCTAATGCCTCGACGCGCGAAATCAAAACAGTACCTTCAACCACCTGTGGATCCTCGGCACTCTCATGGGTAGCAGCGTAAGCACGGGCTATCTGGCGAGGCTGTCTGAGCCTGAACGAGCTGATTGCGGCTTGCTCGGAGCTGTCGGTGCACTAGGTCTGCTAGGAACTGCACCGGAAGTAGGACCAGATGGGGCTACACCGGAGGCTCTATGTCGAGGACAATTGGCGATCATATGCTCCCTCGAACCGCAGATAAAACAAGCACCTGCCTTCCTCCAACACGCATCAGTTGCGTGGTTCTTGCCACAATGCCCACAAGTCACTCCAGTAGAACTAGAAGTACTCTGCTGGCCTTTGGTCTTCTTCTGTACTTGTCCTCGTGCACTGAAGGGCGGCTGTCGCTTGGGCTCAACGGCTCTCGCAGCTTGGTGGATGGCCTCGGCAGAATAGGCTCTGTCCACTGCATCATCGAACGTAGCCGGACGCTGAAACGCTGTCACGTGGTGCATGTACCGGGGATGCAAACCTTCAACAAACCGGTTCACCTTCCTTTCTTCAATACTAATCATGTCCGGAGCAAAATGCGACAACTGCATAAACTTGTTCACATATTCTGTTACTGTCATCTGTTGCTGACGGAGGGCTAAAAACTCAACCTCCTTGGCTCGAAATACATGAGCCGGAATGAACTTTCTCCTGAACTGTTGCTTGAACATCTCCCACACCGTCGCACTAGGAATATCTCTGTAGGAGTCTTTCACGCTTTTCCACCAAGTTTTTGCGACATCTCTAAACATGGAAGTTGCTAGTCCGACCTTCTGCCGGTTCGTGCACACGACGGTCTCAAAAACATCCTCTGTTTGCTCCAACCATTGTTCTGCCTTCAATGGCTCTTCTGTCCCATAGAACTCAATGGCTCCTCGCTTGCGAAATTTACCGTAGAGGGCATTCGGGTCACTCTCTCGAGGCTGTAAGATCACCTGCTGATCTACATGCGACTGAACTGGGGCTTGACTTTGTCGGTCTAACATGGTGGTAACTTGTGCTTGTAAGTTCTGCATCGATTGCGATTGTGCTTGTAGGGACTGAAATAGCATAAGGATGCGTTCATCTGTATTCTGCGTCTGCGGTGATGGTGCAGATCCGCTCTCGTTATTTCCGGCGTTCTGCTGAGAACCCGAACCTGACGCCATCCTGTAAAATGGAAAGAGTCAGACACAAACACAAAACAATTGCGCCCAACAAGCCCCAAAATCTAGAAAGCTCACAAAGAAATAATCGTATCCTCACCACGATCCTACATGCCTACATGCTTATCATCTAGAACAAGGAATGAGCAAGGAATGCTCTGATACCATACAATACGTATGTCACAACCCGAGCCCAGGGTTCGGGGGTTAGCAAAAGCCAAACCTAATGACACACGTACTCCCGTGCCTGTACACGTAGACCAAGTCTAAATGCACACGCACAAGGGAACAAGCACACGTGCCAAGCAAGTAGCGGAAGCTGCAAATATCAGAAACATAAAACTAACAGTGCAAGAATAGGATACCAAGAACGAACTGACATAATTACATACAAAAGTCTTACAAAAAGAACAAAAGAATATATACAATCTGACATATGAACAAGTCTGAAATCCTCAAAACAAAATAACAAGAACAAGACTCCAATGATTCGTGTATGCCAAGAACGCTCTCCCGTGGAGTGATCACATCCACTCCTCTAGGCCTGATAGGGCCCCGGGGGTCTCATCTGGAGCCTGGCCGACCTGCGAGGGTTCGGCAGGGGTATCTGGGCCTGCAACACCAAAAACAACTGTGAATACGAAGATTCAGCAAAGTATAAACCATAGCAAGTTAACACACGCTGTGTCTAATAGAATAAAGAACATCATGTGATTAAAGAAGGCATTTTCGTATACTAGGCTGTTATGCAAGAAAGAAATATGCTGAATGAATCAATGGATACATGCTGTGTACATGACTAGTGGCTACTACATTACCATATGCTCCCAAAAGAGGGATCTTATAACATGCAAAGAACACCATTGTCCGGGCCAGGGTACAATGGGTCTCGGTTTCCTGGGGTCCGGTTCCCCAAGACATATCCATACTGCAGCAGGCCATATAACTATACCAAATTCACCCCGTCGGGATCCTAAGGCTGAGGCTAAGTAAAGCCTGACCATACAGAGTCAATCATGGAAACCCTGAGTAGATCGTGACAACATATCATACGTGCATATCTGGGAACATATTATACATGCATACTCAAGGTAAAGAACCACAATGTGAATAGAACTGAACACTAGTAAACATGTTAGAGAGTTGAGATCACGGATCAAATGCAATATGTTGTGCAACAACTCATGTGAAATCGAATCATCTGTATTTACAAACCAATTCTAATCTAATCATCCGGTGTTTCTAACCGTGCATGATGATGTAGTTTTAAGTTATTCGATGCACCGTTGTCTAGTGTTGCATTGAATCGGGCGGTGCATGAAGTCTCTTAAACCAACACCCATGGGGAGGTGCTTAACATCCGGATAATGCACATGAATGATTCGCAGCCCTCGAGATCATTCACGCGTTGTATCATATTCCGTTGAGCAGGTCTAGGTGTCCTACATTCTATCATGAAGGTCATATGGGTCTTTTCCATTACACCTATCCTTGTTTTCTTTCATTAATCTCATGTGGATACGGCTTAGCCGTGTGTGTGCTACGGCTTAGCCGTGTGTGGTCTACGGCTTAGCCATGGCTGGGCCGTAGAAGGTCTGTCAGTTGCTGACTCTCAGTTATTTCAGAAAATGCACCCTGTATTGATCTACGGCTGGGCCACGGCTGAGCTTCGGCTTAGCCGTAGGGCAATCCACGGCTTAGCCGTGCCCTAGCCGTAGAGGAAAACTTGGTTTTTCTCCTCTCTGGACTTTGAGCCGTAAGAGGCATACGGCTTAGCCGTACCTGCCCGAAATCAAATTCCTGAAACCTGTACAGAATGTCTGGGAAGCATCAGAACTGCAATTTATCAATGGAAATAGACAAGTAATGAATCAATGAGTATCAACTGGGCTGTAAACACATGTTTCCATATACATTAATGTGAGTTAACCAAGATCAAAATCATACCAACATGGGTTTTCACAAGATATGGTTATACTTGCCTCAAGTTGGAAATCAATTGCACAATTCGTTGCCCTCAAGCCCAAACACAACCTAAACCAAATCAAAGCACATGCATGCATGAGGGATGGAGAGAAATCCACTACACAAACCCACCAATAAGAACAAGAAGGAGAAGAGATAGAGAATGGAGAGGAGGGGAATGGAAGGAATCCACTTACCTCACATGCAAAGGACCCAATTCCTCTTAATCGATGGAGGAGAGGAATTAAAGAAGAGAATTCAAGAGAGAAGAGAAGTCTCCACGTGCACAGTGAGGAGAAAGAGAGAAAACGAGAGTGTTTGGTGTTTTTGGTCGATGGGTGAGAGTATATATAAGTAATGGGTTGATCAAATTACAATAAGGGCCAAGTTAGAAATGTATTTTCAGTTTGAGTCAAATCCAAGTCCAATCGAATCACACGACCTCAGTTGCAAGTGACGTAGTTACGAAAGTTAACGAGCTTAACGAAAGACACGTGTTGACATCAAGATGATGCAAAAATGACCACGTCTTAGAAAAGCTAAAATTACAAAAAAGGGCTTGGTCTACTTAATCCAGGTCAAACTCAACCCAACTACCTATCCATGACCCGAAACGAAAACAAAACACAAACAAAACACGATTCGCAACGAAAACAAGATTAACTAACCGTTAAACAAGGTCAAGCTGGGTCGGAGTGTTACATAACCTACAGTCGGCCTCACTCATTGGTGACTCAAAGCAAATGAATAGATAGAAACTTGAGTTCGTCAATGTCTCAGGATTGAGAGCATATTGCTAGGGAATTATGAGAGCATACCTTATTATTGAGATGGAATTCCATAAGGTGCATCTCATGGTCCTTCAATACATCCAATGTACCAGCACCGTGATCCAGAATCTTACATTCTGATGATCGAGACAAATCACACTATCTCATAGTGATCAAAGTGCTGCAACCTTATCAAATGAGATGCCCAATCTCATTACTGGTTGTGAAGTTATTTTAAGTATAAGATTTGTGACATATATCTCCCGCGTGTGGATCTCATCCATGCACATATATCACATCTAATATACTAATGGGATCCGGTTCAACTCATGAACCATTATGTCATACGTATTGGTCATGTGCATGAAGTAGTAAAATAACATTCATCTCATGAAAGTAAAGCATGATTTTATTGATAAATAAAGAAATTAATCAATTTATTACATCAACTGATGGATTGAGTCCACAAAAACTAACATCAAGTTCGTTTCCTTTGATTTGAGAACTTACAAAAGTAGGTCGAGGATTTTCTAGGGTTCCCAAGTTTATTTCTTGTACTTGGTCCTCTGTTGGAGGCTCGAGAGGAGGTGCTTCCACAACGCCATCGGAAGTTTCCAACTCCGTAAAGCCTTCTGGAGTTTCATTTGGGGGTTTAAGCCAAGGCCTAATTCCTTTCCATGGATTCAATTTTTTAAGCTCTTTAGCTTTTACATCAAGGGCTAAGCATTCCCAATGAACATGTTGTGACGGGCTTATTTCTTTATTGAGTTCAGGTGGCCAATATTCAGTGATTTGTGACATGGCGTCATCGTCATCACTTGCCCCCTCAGGATGTTGAAAACTAGCCCAATCAACAGGTTCTTGAACGACAAGAGTTTCATAAGAGTTATCAGATTCATACTCTTCGGGAAAGACCACAATCTTACTCTAACATTTTGATTCAGTTTAGGAATGCTATTGTAGGGAACATATCCTATGCAGTGACATAGCTGTTCAATTTTGCATCCTATTTCGAGATCTTCCTTCATTTCCGGGGTGAAGACGTCCAAAGGAATCTATATTCCATTTGCATTCAATCCAAGCCCTGTGGGCCTTTTAAGATTGAACCCCATATTCTTCATTATGTTACAGACTACAGGGTTGTAGTTATCAAACCGTACTTTCCCATCATTAGTGATTTTATCGATAGGATTTGAAGGAGAAGCATCTTCAGCCCGATGAAAAATAATTGGATGATCATATTGCTTTGATGGAGGCACTAAGAAACAAGATCCTTCGAAATCATAAATATGAGATGGAGTGGGCCATGGTAAGAGTGGAGGTTCCCAGACTGTTATAGAGTGCACAGAGGCATTCTTTATTCCGACGTCCTTAGAGTCTGACTCAGAATCTGAACTTCTAATCATTGAAATGACATGTATCGGACGAGTCCGTCTAGACCTCCTGCGCAGATGATAGAGTGCTACTTCGAGAGATGAAACTATTCGAGACATTTCATCGAAAGTTTGAAATTCCATGGCCATAGTTAAGCTATGGAGAGCTGGTCGGAAACCTATCCAGCATAAATGAATCCAAGTGAAGAAGTGAGGAGGATTTTCACATCTTTCAACCAAACGGAGCCATCTGTCTATATATCTGTAGGATAGTTCTCCCCTTCATTGCGATGTTAGCACGAACTGATGGAAAGTAATAGGAGAATCAAGCCTTATAGGTGACATCCCTCTAATGGGAGGAGGTACATTGTTGCTTTTCTGATTAGCATCTAAGCTGTTAACTGAGGAAACTGCATTTGTCGAATATGAGGGCTTTTGATGTCCTACTTCTTTCTTTCTCGGTGATTTTGTGAATATGACCAGAGGTCAATCTAATTGTTTGATTTCAGACTTAACCTTAATCACCAAAGGAGCTTTGGTTTCTACACACTTTGTCACCGGCTCCTTCATAGGCTGCAACTTTTTGAGAGGATTGGATTGCTTACTGGTTCCTAGAAAAACTCCTTTTTCTACTGAAATAGTGAAAGGTTCTGCGGGATTATCATCCACTGGAGTGCTTTTTGTATCTGTCTTGGACTTTCAGGTTTTTCTTAATACATGGCTACATCAGTGAAGTAGACTTCTTTTCCTTTGAATGGTTTTTCGTCCACAAAGACCCGATGCACTCTACCTTCGTCATCGATATATTTGAGGCATTGATGGAGAGTGGAAGGTACTATGGCATAATCATGAAGCCATCTGCTTCCTAAGAGAATATTATAGCAAGCACGAGTCTTAATCACGTGCAGAGTAGCTTCTGAGGTTAATTCTCCCAACTGGAATCGGATTCGAATTTTACCAATTGGGTCCTGAACTTCCCCGTCATAGCCTTGAATAGAAGTCTTTGTAACAGATAACTTGCTTACTGGGATACCAAGTTCTTGAAAAACCGTGATTATGATGAGGTTTAGAGCTGACCCTGGGTCGACCTGAACCCTCGGAACAGGAATGTCTTTGATGTAAGCTGTGAAATAAAGTGGCCTTGTGTGTTTCATATCACCTAAGAGGAGATCATCTTTAGCGAAAGATATAGTAGCTTTAGAAGCATTGTGAGTTGAAAGACATTCCATGTATTGCTTTTGAGGCTTTTTTTATTTTGCTTTCAGGTAATTCTTTTCTATTTGATGAACTTGCGCTATGTGAGTCTGATTGTCTATATTCAAAGCTTGTAGAGCTCGTATGAAATTATTATGAGTCTCCCTGGACCTCTGTAAAAGATAAAAAATATGAAGTCGTGCAGGTATGTGTTTGAGGTGCTCAATAACATCATACGTGAATGGCTCCGGTGGCTTTGCATTAACATTTGCCTCTGAAGAAGTTACATTTACATTAGTGTTATCCCTTGAAGGGTTTACATAAGAAGGAGAAAAAGAAGAGGGTCCTTCATAGTTGACTCTGTAGTTGCGACCGGAATGAGTGCAGTCATTAACTATTTATTTTGGTCAATTTCTGGACGGGTATCCCTTTTTATGGCATTAACTTTTTCAGGTTAAAAAAGTTGAATGATTTCCTCCAAACCTGACTCTTGCCTTGTGTTATCAGGAATGGCTTGAGATACTTGGGGCTCGTTGGCAGCACTCAAAATTACTAGAGTGGGTGCCACTGACATTTCCTCCTCAGAGTCGGAGCCACCATCTTGAACTTGAGAGACTTCCTGTGGTGCGGCAATGTCAGTATTAAAGTCATCATGTTCCTCCGGCTATTCAGGTTCATTAGTTGGATCAGACATGACCGACTGAGTGCTTGGTTTGGAGTCCGCATCCAGAGAGGTCAACTCCAGGTTTGATTGGGAAGGAACATCTGGTGCACAGGTTACTGTGCCTAGAGAAGGAGGAACCACCTGCCGTTGTTTGTGCCTCACTAGGATCAATCAACGGTAAAGGGTCTGGATGAATTTCCGGGGGTAGTGGAAAAGGAGGAGGGTCATTCGTCCAGCCGCTCGTGCTTGATCTATGTATATCATACAGGGCCACCGAGAGTGTGTTGAGGCCATGCATGATATTGAGTATACCCGTTTCAGGATCAAAGGTTTGTTCAAAACTTTCATCTTCATCGGAAGGGTACTCGTCAACGAAGTAGTCATCAATCCACTAACCAACTTCGAGGTCTGAGTAATCTGACCAATCCTCTTCGTCATCTGCATTCGGAGGTGTGCCATCCCATGATATTGGATTACAACTGGATATCAATAGTTCTTCCCTGTCTCTTAGGATTGGTATGATGTGGTCAGTTAGAGTGAAGTGACCTTTAGCTGGTTTGGGAAATTCCTCGGAGATCGGAGCTTCAATTGCCTTTTCCTCCTTCCACTTAGCTTGTTTTTCTTGCTTAACTAAGCGATTTTGGGCGCCTTTTTGAAGATTTCTGAGTTGCCTTTTGACTTTCCTTCTTTCTACAGGTATGGGTTTGGTTTTTACCTTCTCCCAGCCTTCATCACTTACCAATTCTGGGTGAACCCACATTTCTTCCCCTGAAGAGGTTTTGATTGGTATTAATCCCCGTTCATTATGTATTGCATTAATGACCCGGAATTCAACAGTTGGTGGTTTTGATGGAGCGGGTACTGCTATGGGTGCAAATTGCCCAAAAGAAATCATGTTGACTAGAGCAGCATCATATTTTTGATCGAATGTTATCACTCCATTTTTCCACATTTTGTTGACTTTTTCTTTCAGGTTGAAACAGTCCTTAAGAGGATGAGACAGCATCCGATGATATGCATAATAATTTGGGTCATTGATGCTACCTGCTTGCTCTGGTTTTTCCATTGGTGGAAGCTCAAGTTTGTTATTTTCCATCAATGTTTGAAAGATTATTTCAATATCTCTATCAAAGGGATATTTAACTCTCTTTCTCTTTTCATATTCCTCCTTTTTAGTTTGCTCTGTCTTGACATTCTGAGGCTTTTGAGGAGGTGATTTGGAGGTTTGCATATTGAATACCTCCTATTTCTTTTTCGAACTCGGAACGGTTGATTTTGGAGTAGAAGACGACGATGATTCGACTTTTCGGGAATTTACCTTCTTTTGACTAATTTCTTTGAGAGCCAATTCTGCATCAGTAGCCACCTCAACTAATTGGGCCAAAGACTTAGTTTTATGACTAAGTATAATAGCCTTGATTTCTGACCACAAATTAGTTTTGCACATTTCAATGGTAGCCCTCTGAGATGGTTGTTCTAAGCATCTGTAAGATAATGCTCTCCATCTATTGATAAAGGCTTGTGCAATTTTGTTTTCCCCTTGCTTTGTGCTGCTAAGCATAACGAAGGTAACCGTCTGATCTTCTTTTTGAAAATGAAGTAAAAATCTCTCTTCCATGACTAGCCATGTTGTAAAAGAGAGTTCTAGTAATTGTTTATACAAGTCAAAAGCAACTCCTTTTAATGTGCCTACGAACAATCTTATTTTTAACACATCTAACTATAGCAAGCTCCCAAGGAGTGATTTGAAATGCACTATATGTTGGTACGCTGACCCTTTTCCCAAATAAGGCTGGAAAGTCAGAAGTTTGTAATTTGGCGGAAAAGGAACCAAATCAAATTCCGGAGGATATTTGGGAGTGATAAATTTCTTTTTCATCCTGTTTTCCACCTTTGATTTGGTTAATATTCCTTCAACTTCTTTGAAGGTTACATGCTTTTCGGGATCTGCATAAAGACCAAGGATTGATGAATGATCGTTACCAGCAAAACCTGCGACCATCACCTTATCTGTTAGTGATTTAATTTGAGTCGTAAGCAGGTCGATTTTGGTGGCATTCCTTCTGATCATAGCATGCTCTCTCCTGTCAGCAAATAAAGGATTAACTGGAGCTTCAGCCGAACCACCCAACTTGTCCATCAAAATTTTTAACTAGGCAGTTAGGTGATCAATTTTAGCTCCTTGCTGTTTGACAACATCATTGACGTTATCTTCTTGATTTTCACCAGCATTTTCTTTGCCGGCATCTTTACTCTCACTAACACCCTCATTTCCGTTGTTTCTAGTTCCACTCCCTTCAGCCATAAATACGGTGTACTAACGGGGGTAAGAAGACGTAGGAAGAGTGGACTAACTATCATCTATGTCCAGGAGAGTAATTGAGTCCTCGTCGGAATCTGTTTCAACATGTCCTTCAAAGGGTCTACCTAAATGAAAATTGGAATCAGATTCTTGTGACTGAATTCAAACCATGCTCCGAGTGACCCTTCTAGTTAGACGTGATCCAACCATACATGAGGAGGTCAGGCCTAGCTCATTTTCCTTAACTACCCATTTTTGAGTGATTGTATGTTGAGACTGCTTCCGAGTGTGGCTTTTATAACGAGCTAAAACCTTTTCCTTAATTTGATTGGCCAATCTGGCCGTTAAAGTTTGATCTTTAAATTTGGCAATCAGTGGCTTAGAAGTACTGGATAATTAATTCCAATCCATAGGGTTCGAAGTGGGGAATGAAAGAACATCGATGATACTTCTTTTGTTTTTCTTCTTTTGCTCCTTCTTTTGTCGGAGCGAATCTTTGAAACGAACAAGATCGGTCGAATCATTGATGACCAACTGTTCAGCTTGCCTTTTGTTTTTAGCACCGCATGATGTATGCTGTGGGGATACAATGACTGAAGGTAGACGTCTCTTTCCGAACCTCCGCCCCTCTTTTTGAGTCAAAAGGTAGAAAGTATTCTCTTCAAGTGATGCCAAGTGTTTTTTTTCAGCCTTTTTGAAATTTCACGTACGTGGCTGTGGTGACCACGTGTTGCAACTTGGAATGGCAGCACGTTTTTGGACCCTTCTGGGGGTCTGTTGAAAGTCCCTTGTCACAGCTCCTTGTTTGGGCTAAACAGGTGATGTTTTTGGAGCTTGGGTAGCTGTTTGACACGACCTGTCAAGCACTATTGGTTTGTGACTTGTGTAATAGACTTACCTCGCCCCCAGTCGAGCTTGATGACATGAAGACTGCTGCCTCCTGACTTTGGTTTGTACTCTGGGTCCTTTTGACCCTTGTAGAAGACTCCAAATGGATTTTCATATTTAGAAACCCATGGCTAAGGAGTTTCAACTATCTTAACGATTTTTAGGGTCACTATGACCCATTTTGAGCTGAAGTAATGGAGCTCGTTGGAGTAAAGAGCCTTTGGAAAACTGAAACTCTTGATGGAGGAGTAACAATATTTGTTCGGGCCCTTTCTTATGCTCTTGTGCATGGCTTGTTATATGTCATGGAGATTCTGAAAAGCCTCTCCTTGGCTTCGTCAAAGGTGATGATTAAAAAACCCATGATCTCTACAAAAAGCAAATTCACAGGACTAGATTAGTGTGACAACCAACATGGCCATTCCTTTGGCTGGCCGGAATGGTTTGTAAGTGCCATCTGAACCAACATAATTTTGGACTGAAACAATTTGACAGAGGCATGAGTTCCATCTCATTGTGCTATGCTGATTGTCCTAGATATTAGAATTTCTACAGTATTTCGGAATCATATAGTCAGACTTAAAAGCATACTAAGCTGACTAGACCTGGCTACCGAAATTTTGGCAGCATTTTAGGGCCATCTGTGTCAGTCTTATAAGCAAGAGAGGGTTGGATCTAATCAAAGGGATAGGGCCTACAGAATCGAGCCTATACCACTACCTCAATGATCTCACAGGATCCATCAGTGTTTGACGCCGGACAATGCATGACTGCAATGTCGTTGGTCTTATTACTGATTTAATAGAACATTTGTTTGGGTCAAAGCCCTTTGGACTGAATTTCACTCTTCTAAAGGGTGTGATTTGGTCCGTGCGCATCAAGACGCAAGTTCCTTCAATTAAGTCTTCCTGGTAAATGGCAAAAATTTGCACTTCAAGGTGCTTAATGCCATCATTTGCTGTAACACTCCGATCCCCTTTGAGCCGGATTAGTGGCTCATTAGTGTGTTTTTCTGTTGTCTTATCCTTTTGGACTTGGTTTCGGGTCTTGGATAGGTAGTTGAGTAACCCATGACCTGGAATAGGTAGTTCTAAGCCCTTTTTCGTAATTTTGCTTTTGCTTTGCTTGCATCATCTTTGCACCATCTTGGTGTCAGCACGTGTATTTTGTTGAGCTCGTTATTTTCTGTAACTGTTTCAGACCCATTTGGAGTCAATTGGAGGAGTGGGACCCTTTTGTGACTTGAATTGTAAATAACCTAAACTCATCGGACGTTGATTCAAATTCCAAAGCTATATGTATGAGTCATCTTACAGATGTCCTCATCCCTGCTCATTTGGTTTCAACGTGCATGCAAGAAAACTCCAGGAGAGCCACGTCCATTCTTCCCTTCCTCTTCACTTCTCTTCTCTGAATTAGTTGGTGTGGGAATTTGGTGTCGACTGGGTTCTCTCTCTCTCTCTCTCTCTTTCCTGTCTGTGTCTGTAGCTTGAGGTGAGTGGATTCTTCCTTCTTCCTTCTTCTTCTCCAATTGGATTCCTTCTCCAAGCTCTGTATGTCTTCCTATATCTCATGCATGTGTTGTTTCTTTGATTTGCTTTGATTTTAGTTGATTTGGAGCTTGATTCAGTGGATTGACAGAGTTTTGAGGCAAGTATAAGTACAGGATTGTTTAACACATATGGGTGTTTTGTTTGATTGCTTTGATTCATTCTTATTCTTGTATAGACTGTTTTACAGCCAATTTCTAAGATGTAGAGATCAATTGAGCTTGTTTTGAAACGTTTCTGTACCAAATTCCAGTTTCTGTACTCAGCCCGAATTCACTTCTGTATCGTACGGCTAAGCCGTAACCTTGTACGGCTCACAATCCAGAGACTTGAAATTTCACCTTTTGTTTTACAGCTAAGCTACGGCTGAACCGTAGATTGTCCTACGGCTGAGCCGTAAGCTAGCCGTGACCCAACCGTGACCCAGCCGTGAATTAAATCTCTGATCAGTCAAAACTTTCCCGATACAGTACTTCTACGGTGTGGCTACGGCTAAGCCGTATACTGAACCGTAGCTCAGCCGTAAGAGGCATCTTCGGCTAAGCTGTAGGTCACCCATGGCCAAACCATAAGACCTGTAAAATATAAATTAAACTTAGGATATGGGTGGGACTTTGTAGGGCTTATATACAAGGAACCATACACGTAAACCGGCCCACTGGATTCTTTGGATCGCATGAATAGTTTGTTCGGCTGTGACTTATTTATGTGAGCGTTGATTTACTGTTAAGCACCTTCCCATGGGTGTTGGTTTAAGAGACTTCGGTGCACATGAGGATGACATTGCAACACTAGGATGGCAACGGTGCATCGAATAACTTAAAACTACATCAACATGCACGGTTAGTGACAGTGAACAACTAGATTAGGGCTGGCTTGTAATGAACCTTGACTCCGTATTAATCTGAGGTGCATTGCATACTGTTTACAGTTTTGCCCTCTGTTCTGCCAATCTATGTCTATACATTCCGCGGTCATTTTGCTTTCGTCCTGTATGTCTGTTTTATTCTTCAATCTGCACAAAGTTTTGATCTATTCTGTGCTTTAGCTTAATATATGCTTTGTTGGCTTTGTCTATCTCTGATTTATTGGGTATTCCCTGGTGGCTCTGCCCAGAGATTAACACGTGAGGATAAGATCCGGTCTTTGTCATCGGTGAGTCCAAAGCGGATAATCTCCCTTCTTTTGGATTTGATTTGATTGGTATTAGTCTGGCTCTACTCAGCCTCAGCCCTAGGATGCCCGACGGGGTTACCTCTATCTTAGATCTATGTGTCTCTGTATCACTGCAGTGTCGCTTTGTCTTGGGACCCCGGAACCCAGGAAACTGAGACCCACTTGTACCCTGGCCCGGTCAGTAGTGTTCTCCTCTGCTCTGCTTTGCTCTGCTCTCTATTGGAGAGAATATGGTTAACGTAGTAGCCACTTAGTTCAGTATTTCTATGCTTTGATCCACTTATCATGCTTTACTTCTATGCACGATTTGCTTAGCATACTAAGATGAAACTCTGTAACTTCTATTCTGTCATTATTCACTTTGATACTATGAGTGTTTCATCCCTGTTACTTATATATTGCTGGATCGTTGTATTCATTTGTGTTGTCTATGGTGTTGCAGGCACAGATCCCTTGCCCAGCTCCCCGTCGGTCGAGGAGGCTGCAGGGCCGAGTTTAGAGGCACCTTCCGGACTGGCAGAGTGGGTCTGACCACCTCTGCCGAGTGCGTGCATGCATATTATCAGTGGCCTAGTTGTTTGGTTTTGAGATTTTGTATTTTGGCACTTTGGACTTTGTACTTTGTATCATGTTGTATATCGTTATTTTGGTGTGTACTCATTTTTGTATATGGTTTTCGAGTTTTATATGTCGTTGTCTTTTCCGTTCCGCATTTGTTTTGGCTTCCGCTTTTCCTTTGTTGCTTGCTATGATATGTACAGCTTCCGCGTACGCTTAGTTCGCACGTGTTAGATCCCTTGTGTGTGTGCATCTGGACTGGGTTTGGATGCACGTGCACGGGAGTACGTGTGTCACTGGTTTGGCTTTTCGCTAACCCCCGATTTCTGAGCTCGGGTTGTGACATACGTATTGTATGGTATCAAAGCATGCTAGTTATAAGCATGTAGGCATCTAAGATCGTGGTGAGATAACGCTATCAACTATTTGACTCGAAGTCTAATATGTTGACTCTTGGGATTTGACTAACTCAGGGCATTTTATATTTGTGTGCTGTGTTTCTTTTCCTTTTACAGGATGGCATCAGGATCAGGATCTCGGGATGAGAATCAACAAGGCCATAACGGTGATAGTGGATCGTTACCCCCACATATAAGTAGTGAGGAGCGTATGATGATGATGATGCAGTCTATGCAGTCATTGCAGGCTCAGATGGCATCCATGGTGGATAGGCATAGTCAGGCTGCCGCGTCAGCATCACTTCGTATAGACCAGCAAGTGATCTTCCAGCCCAAGGAATCAGATCCAAATGCTTTTTTTGATAAGTTCCATAAGCGAGGGGGGACTGAGTTCCATGGGATAGAGGATGCATTGCAGGCTGAGCAATGGTTGGAACAGACTGAAGAGCTATTTGATACAATTGTGTGTAGCAACAAACAGAAAGTAATACTCACAGCCTCTATGCTTCGGAGTGTAGCTAAGACATGGTGGAGGAGTGTCAAGAGCTCATTCCAGACTATGCCCAGTGCCACAGTTTGGGAGACCTTCAAGCAGCAATTCCGTCGGAAGTTCATGCCTCTCCATATTCAGCGAGCCAAGGAAGTGGAATTCTTCAACCTTCAGCAGAGACAGATGTCGGTTGCAGATTATGTACACAAGTTTACAGAGTTGTCTCACTTTGCAGAGGACATGGTGAACACTGAGCATAAGAAGGTGACTCGCTTCGCAACAGCCTGAACCCGAGGCATAAACGCCATGTGGTTGCCTATATGTGGCCGGCTACCTTGGATGACGCTATTGACAGGGCCTATGATGCAGAGGCCATATTTGAGGAGGAGCGAACTGAGGCTAAGAGGGCGGCAGGTTCCAGTGGCAGAAGTCAGTTTCAGAAGAAGTTCAAGGGTAAGCAGGGTAGTTCGAGCAGTACTCAGGTGGTTTGTGGTCACTGTGGGAAGGATCACCCAACAGACAGATGTTGGAGGAAGAGTGGGGCTTGTTTCGGTTGTGGCTCCACGGACCACAAGCGGGCCCAATGCCCGAAGTTTCAGTCCTCTCCACAGACGAGATATGCAGGATCTACAGCACAGGGCAAGTCCCAGACAGCTCGCCCAGCCCAGAAGCAGAACCGCCAGACAGCTCGAGCTTATGCTGCTACGCATGAGGGCGCGGAGGAAGCTACGGTCGTGGAAGGTAAAATTTTAATTTTTGATGCTAAAGCTTTAGCCTTGTTTGACTCCGGGTCTACGCGTTCGTACGTAGCACCCCATTTTGCTGTGCAGCTTCGACATCGACCCACACCACTCCCATACTTGTTGCTAGTATCCACTCCGGTTGGTAAACGGGTGGAGTGCAGTGTCTTCTACCCTCAATGTGATGTGCGGATAGCTAGTCATCAGCTCCTGGTAGACCTCGTGTTGCTCACGACACTGGATTTTGATGTGATTCTTGGTATGGACTGGCTTGCGAGATATCATGCCTGTATCAATTGCTATAGCAAGGCTATTTATTTTGATCTGGGCAGCGGATTTCGATTCGAAGGCAGCCAGACGAAGTGCCCAAGGCGTGTGATATCTGCTTGTAAAGCAGACAGGGTGCTTCGTAGGGGATGTGAGGGATTTCTTGCATTCATTTCAGAGAAGAAGAATCAGCGACCGCTCGGTGAGATCCCAGTAGTCAGCGAGTTTCCAAATGTTTTCCCGGAGGATGTGCCAGAGTTGCCACCAGTTCGAGAGGTAGAGTTCTCGATCGACTTGATGCCAGGTACAGCACCCATCAGTAGAGCTCCATATCGTATGGCACCTGCAGAGTTGTTGGAATTGAAAAAGCAGTTGCAGGATCTGTTGGATAAAGGGTTCATATGCCCAAGTGTTTCACCTTGGGGAGCTCCTGTATTGTTTGTTAAGAAGAAGGATGGCGGGTTCCGGATGTGCATTGACTACAGGCAGTTAAACAAAGTGACCATCAAGAACAAATATCCATTGCCTAGGATTGATGAGTTGTTCGATCAGTTTCAGGGTGCAGCTTACTTCTCGAAGATTGATTTGAGGTCAGGGTATCACCAACTCCGGGTGAAGGATGAGGATGTTCCTAAGACAGCTTTCAGGACTCGGTATGGACACTACAAGTTCCTTGTCATGCCATTTGGTTTGACGAACGCACCCGCAGCTTTTATGGCATTGATGAATAGGGTGTTTACTTCCTTTTTGGACCAGTTTGTTATGGTATTTATCGATGATATATTGGTCTATTCGAAGACTGCTGAGGAGCACTCAGACCATCTGCAGAAAGCATTGCAGCTGCTTAAAGATCACAAGTTGTATGCAAAGTTGTCTAAGTGTGATTTCTGGCTAGAGCAAGTTGCATTTCTGGGTCATAAGATATCTAGAGAGGGATTGATGGTGGATCCGACTAAGATTGAGGCAGTAGTCCATTGGTCCCGTCCTAGATCAGTGACAAAGATTCGGAGCTTTCTGGGATTGGCGGGATACTACCGCAAGTTCGTGCAGGACTTCTCGAAGATCTCAGCCCCGCTGACTCAGTTGACTCGGAAAAAGGTCCCGTATGAGTGGATAGAGAAGTGTGAGCGTAGTTTTCAGATGTTGAAAGAAAAGCTCACTACGGCGCCAGTGTTGACTCTCCCGGATGGTAGTGAGGGATTCGTGATTTATTCCGATGCCTCTCGAGTTGGACTAGGCTGTGTACTGATGCAGAATCAAAAAGTGATTGCCTATGGTTCCAGACAGCTGAAAGAGCATGAGAAGAACTATGCCACACATGACTTGGAGCTAGCAGCCATTGTATTTGCACTGAAGTTGTGGCGGCATTACTTGTACGGTGTGAAATTCGAAGTTCCTTCCGATCATCACAGTCTGCAGTATTTGTTTGATCAGCATGACTTGAATATAAGGCAGCGGAGGTGGTTGGAGTTCATTAAGGACTACGACTTTCCGATCAAATACCACCCAGGCAAAGGGAATGTGGTTGCAGATGCACTTAGCAGGAGAGCAGAAAGTCTTCAGGTGTTGGCAGGATTCTATATGCTTGTGCATGATTAGCCTGTTGAGGTTCGGATGGTAGGTGGATTGGTGACATTAGCTACTACCGTCGTGTTTCAGCCTGAGGTGATTCAGCAGATCAAGGATCGCCAGTTTGAGGACCCCCTTCTGGTGATGTTCAGAGATCGGATTTCAGATCGACCTGACTTCAGCTTGGTAGATGGAGTTTTGTACTTCAGGAATAGATTGTGTGTTCCCGCTGTGGATGAGTTGAAAGAAAAGTTGATGACAGATGCGCACGAAGCCCGTTATGCGATGCACCTAGGGAGTACAAAGATGTACCGGAACTTGAAGGATAGATTTTGGTGGAACAATATGAAGCGGGAGATTGCAGGGTTCGTAGCTCGATGTTTGACCTGTCAGAGGGTTAAAGCTGATCATCAGCGACCTCCAGGATCATTGCATCCATTACACACTCCGCAGTCGAAATGGGAGCACATTACTATGGATTTCGTCTCCGGTTTTCCTCCGACCAGTAGAAAGAACAATGCGATCTGGGTAATCGTGGATAGATTGACGAAGTCAGCACATTTCCTTCCGTTCAAGAAAGGAATGACGTTCACAGAGATGGCCAGGAAGTTTGTTGACGAGATAGTCAGATTGCATGGCACCCCAGTATCGATTGTGTCTGATCGCGATAGTCGTTTTGTGTCTTCATTTTGGAGAGCATTTCAGGAAGCTATGGGCACGAAGCTGAGTTTTAGTACGGCATACCACCCTCAGACCGATGGACAGTCGGAGCGTACCATTCAGACGTTGGAGGATATGCTCAGAGCGAGCGTGCTGAACTTTGAGAAGGAATGGGATATACATCTGGCATTGTGTGAGTTTGCCTACAACAACAGCTTTCACGAAGGCATTGGTATGGCACCCTATGAGGCTCTATACGGACGTAAGTGCAGGACCCCAGTGTGCTGGGAAGAGGTAGGAACAAGAAGTTTCCATGCTTCGACAATCATTGCTGAGACGACAGAGAAAGTGCAGAAAGTGATAGAGAATCTGAAGATTGCTCGATCCAGGCAGAAGAGCTATGCGGATAATTGGAGGAGACCGTTGGCATTCCAAGTTGGAGATTGGGTATTCCTTAAAGTTTCTCCGATGAAGGGCACGGTACGGTTTGGTCAGAAGGGCAAGTTAGCTCCGAGATATGTGGGACCGTTCGAAGTTAAGAGCCGAGTTGGAGATTTAGCCTATCAGTTAACGCTTCCAGTCGAGTTCTCCGGTGTTCACGATGTATTCCATGTGTCGATGCTCCGTAAGTACGTGCCAGATCCGAGCCATGTGATTCGCTACGATGATATTCAGATTCAGCCTAATGCAACTTATGTTGAGCGTCCGCTTCGCATCGTTGGTACCCGAGAGCAGATTCTCCGTACCAGGACTATCAGATGGGTTAAAGTGTTGTGGGAGCATCACGGTCCAGATGAGGCTACTTGGGAGCTAGAGGAGCAGCTAGCGCGCCAGTACCCACAGCTCTTTGCGCAGGTAGGTGGTCATTCCGAGGACGGAATGATTCCTAGTGGGAGAGGATGTAACACTCCGATCCCCTTTGAGCCGGATTAGTGGTTCATTAGTGTATTTTTCTGTTGTCTTATCCTTTTGGACTTGGTTTCGCGTCTTGGATAGGTAGTTGAGTAACCCAAGACCTGGAATAGGTAGTTCTAAGCCCTTTTTCGTAATTTTGCTTTTGCTTTGCTTGCATCATCTTTGCACCATCTTGGTGTCAGCACGTGTATTTTGTTGAGCTCGTTATTTTTTGTAATTGTTTCAGACCCATTTGGAGTCAATTGGAGGAGTGGGACCCTTTTGTGACTTGAATTGTAAATAACCTAAACTCATCGGACGTTGATTCAAATTCCAAAGCTATATGTATGAGTCATCTTACAGATGTCCTCATCCCTGCTCATTTGGTTTCAACGTGCATGCAAGAAAACTCCAGGAGAGCCACGTCCATTCTTCCCTTCCTCTTCACTTCTCTTCTCTGAATTAGTTGGTGTGGGAATTTGGTGTCGACTGGGTTCTCTCTCTCTCTCTCTCTCTCTCTCTCTCCTGTCTGTGTCTGTAGCTTGAGGTGAGTGGATTCTTCCTTCTTCCTTCTTCTTCTCCAATTGGATTCCTTCTCCAAGCTCTGTATGTCTTCCTATATCTCATGCATGTGTTGTTTCTTTGATTTTCTTTGATTTTAGTTGATTTGGAGCTTGATTCAGTGGATTGACAGAGTTTTGAGGCAAGTATAAGTACAGGATTGTTTAACAAATATGGGTGTTTTGTTTGATTGCTTTGATTCATTCTTATTCTTGTATAGACTGTTTTACAGCCAATTTCTAAGACGTAGAGATCAATTGAGCTTGTTTTAAAACGTTTCTGTACCAAATTCCAGTTTCTGTACTCAGCCCGAATTCGCTTCTGTATCATACGGCTAAGCCGTAACCTTGTACGGCTCACAATCCAGAGACTTGAAATTTCACCTTTTGTTTTACGACTAAGCTACGGCTGAACCGTAGATTGTCCTACGGCTGAGCCGTAAGCTAGCCGTGACCCAACCGTGACCCAGCCGTGAATTAAATCTCTGATCAGTCGAAACTTTCCCGATACAGTACTTCTACGGTGTGGCTACGGCTAAGCCGTGGATTGGTCTACGGCTAAGCCGTATACTGAATCGTAGCTCAGCCGTAAGAGGCATCTTCGGCTAAGCTGTAGGTCACCCATGGCTAAACCATAAGACCTGTAAAATATAAATTAAACTTAGGATAAGGGTGGGACTTTGTAGGGCTTATATACAAGGAACCATACACGTAAACCGGCCCAATGGATTCTTTGAATCGCATGAATAGTTTGTTCGGCTGTGACTTATTCATGTGAGCGTTGATTTACTGTTAAGCACATTCCCATGGGTGTTGGTTTAAGAGACTTCGGTGCACATGAGGATGACATTGCAACACTAGGATGGCAACGGTGCATCGAATAACTTAAAACTACATCAACATGCACGGTTAGTGACAGTGACCAACTAGATTAGGGCTGGCTTGTAATGAACCTTGACTCCGTATTAATCTGAGGTGCATTGCATACTGTTTACAGTTTTGCCTTCTGTTCTGCCAATCTATGTCTATACATTCCGCGGTCATTTTGCTTTCGTCCTGTATGTCTGTTTTATTCTTCGATCTGCACTAAGCTTTGATCTATGCTGTGCTTTAGCTTAATATATGCTTCGTTGGCTTTGTCTATCTCTGATTTATTGGGTATTCCCTGGTGGCTCTGCCCAGAGATTTACACGTGAGGATAAGATCCGGTCTTTGTCATCGGTGAGTCCAAAGCGGATAATCTCCCTTCTTTTGGATTTGATTTGATTGGTATTAGTCTGGCTCTACTCAGCCTCAGCCCTAGGATGCCCGACGGGGTTACCTCTGGCTTAGATCTCTGTATCTTTGTATCACTGCAGTGTCGCTTTGTCTTGGGACCTCGGAACCCAGGAAACTGAGACCCACTTGTACCCTGGCCCGGTCAGTGGTGTTCTCCTCTGCTCTGCTTTGCTCTGCTCTCTATTGGAGAGAATATGGTTAACGTAGTAGCCACTTAGTTCAGTATTTCTATGCTTTGATCCACTTATCATGCTTTACTTCTATGCACGATTTGCTTAGCATACTAAGATGAAACTCTGTAACTTCTATTCTGTCATTATTCACTTTGATACTATGAGTGTTTCATCCCTGTTACTTATATATTGCTGGATCGTTGTATTCATTTGTGTTGTCTATGGTGTTGCAGGCACAGATCCCTTGCCCAGCTCCCCGTCGGTCGAGGAGGCTGCAGGGCCGAGTTTAGAGGCACCTTCCGGACTGGCAGAGTGGGTCTGACCACCTCTGCCGAGTGCGTGCATGCATATTATCAGTGGCCTAGTTGTTTGGTTTTGAGATTTTGTATTTTGGCACTTTGGACTTTGTACTCTGTATCATGTTGTATATCGCTATTTTGGCGTGTACTCAGTTTTGTATATGGTTTTCGAGTTTTATATATCGTTGTCTTTTCCGTTCCGCATTTGTTTTGGCTTCCGCTTTTCCTTTGTTGCTTGCTATGATATGTACAACTTCCGCGTACGCTTAGTTCGCACGTGTTAGATCCCTTGTGTGTGTGCATCTGGACTGGGTTTGGATGCACGTGCACGGGAGTACGTGTGTCACTGGTTTGGCTTTTCGCTAACCCCCGATTTCTGGGCTCGGGTTGTGACATTTGCATAATAAAATGATGCACTTCAAGGTGCAAAATTCCTTTAAAAAAATATTTCCAAACTCATCGTAGACATCAAGGTCTTGCATGGGTGTCTTCAAAGACCAAACAAGTCATTTTTAGCCATAAAACAGGTCAGTGACCATGACCCGCGGTCACTGCCCATTTTCCCTTGATTCTCACGGTCACAGCGCACTTTACATATTTTCCCGCTGTCACAAGCTTTTAGCAGCACTTTTCAGTACAACAGTAGCACTTTTCAGCAATTTTCAGCAATTTTCATGCGTTTTTTAAACCAAATTTGATCACAAATTAGGGCGATAATTCCCATAGACAGCGCCAATCTTCTGATCGAGCTTAAAATGGCATGGAAATGTGTAATGGATTCAATGTCCAACATTCACGCACTTCAAGCGTTAAGAAGAATGAGAATTAACTACAATTCATCATTAATTTCCCTTTATTTATATGGGTTCTAATGCCATGACCGTGGGGATGCAGGTTGTTTACATGAGTTTGTAAAGTTTACAACCTCTCCCTCAAGTCTTAAATGTGATCTCAATTTGGAAAATGCAAGAAAATGTACATAAAGTAGGAAACAATGCAAAAAAAAAAAAGGGAAAAATGGGGGTGACCATGACCCACGGTCAGTGCCCTAGGCCAGTGAACGTGGGTCACGGTCACTGGCAGACAATGACTGTGCAGTCACTATTTGCCTCCGTTTTTTCATGTTATTCGTGCTGATTCTTCTTTCAACCTTTTTTCAAGTGTTAGAACTCCCTTTTATGATATCTTGGGGTGTTGAATAACCATTGAGAAGATCGAATTCAACCATGGAATCGATTGAAGACTTTGTAATTCATCATTCATATTTACAGACTGTCTTTTGTTCAAGTCCGAAAAGGGTATCATAGGAAGCCAAGGTTGTGTCATTCTGAACCTATAACTTTTGAGGAACAAAATAAGGCCCAAAGGGTCTTGTTCAGAACCTTTGTAATGGCCAAAAAACCCCCCGAATGAGAAAAACAAAGATGACAACGTCATCCTTCAAATAGTCATCAATGCATGAACATGGTTTGTTCTTTAGTCACCCTCTCTTCTCCTCCTCCTCTGAACTTTGTTGCTCACCTTCTCAATTGAGAAAAGGAGAGGAAAAGGTCATGGAATGCTGCTGTGTCCTTGCTTGGATGCTTTTGGTTGCTTTTGCATTCTTAGAATTCTCTGTCTGTTCCCTCCCTTCTCCTTTTCAAACACTACCCCTTTTATAGAGCCTTCAGGTGGTTTTTGGTAGTTTTAGGGAGTTGAGGGGAGTTGTGAGAAGTTACACTTTGAAAAGAAGTGGAGAACAACCGTCCAAAACGCAGGAAGTGTCCTTTGGGGGTCTGTGATAGCAACCGCGGTCACGGACAAGGCCCAATTTCTGGCTTTGCATTTGTAACCATTTTTGCCTATTTGGGGTCCAAACGAAGTCCAATCGCCATGAAACTTTGAGGGATGCTTCTTGACACTATTTTGACCATGTCATAAAAGGTTCAGCTCATTTTGACCATCTAAAGTTGGTCAACTCCCTTGATGAACAGGCCGCGGTCATGGACAAGGTCCATTTTTGAACTTTTGCATTTATGACCCGTTTTCACCTATTTGGGGTCTGAACGAAGTCCAATCTCCACGAAACTTAGAGGGATGGATCTTGACACCATTTTGAGTGTTTCATAGAAGTTTCAAGTTATTTTGACCTTTTGAAATTAATTAACTCTCCAGTTGACTTTTCATGAAAGTGGGCCCTTGTTTCAACTGTTTGAGGTCCAAATGACCTCGATTTGGTTCAAAACTTGGAGGGACTAACGTCAGGAACATCTTGGAGTATTTCCCAAATTTCATCAACTTTGGATTTGGGAAAATAGGATTTCGAACAGCAACCTGTTTGTTGCATGTGTTAAGTCACTATTCACCCCCATATCGTAGCTAGTCAGCTTGTTTTCTACCTGAACAACGTCCAATTGACTTGAAACTTTGGAAGAGTAACTCCAAGCATTCTTTGAGCATTTTTTCCAAATTTCAACAGCTTTGGCCTCCTAGAAGTAAGATTTTAGCTAGTGACCTCCACAACTCGGGGTTACTGTCTTTTAGACTGACATGTAGTGAAAGTCAGACCAAATGGAGTCTTTTCGACTTGAAAACTTGCAGAATATCTTCTAAGCATAACTGAAGCTTCGTGCCCAAATTTCATCAATTTTGGACATCTGGAAGCAGGACTTTGGTCAGTGACCCATTGCTTGGGGGGGGGGGGGCGAGTACTGACCCCAAGTTGATATGCTGGTAGCTTGTGGGTCAAATGATGTCTGTTTATCTTGAAATTTTGTAGGGCCTGTCTTGGGCATCATTTGAGCTTCCTCTAAGAATTTCAGCTAATTTAATCTTCATGGGATGTCACTCTGCACAAGGACCCACAGAGCATAGTATATGATCATCTAGACCAAGTTTGGATCCAAATAATGCTCAAACGCTCTGAATCCTTGAGGAGTAGTCTTTAAATGTACTTGAAAGCATTTCACTGAATAGGAGGTTGCTTCAACATGTGGAAGTGCCAAGTCCCGCACTGATTCCAAAGGAGCTAGCAAAGAATCTCTGAAGCTAATTTGAGCTGAGATGTGGTCCAAGTGTTTCAAAAACTTTGAAACTTTATAATCCACAGCTCGTATTGTCTTCACTGCATTATTTGCAAATTTTATGAGTCAACACCAATATTGTTACAAAACAAATAAAATGTTAGCAAGAGCAATAGATAATTTGTAAAGTTTATGTTTATTTTGTTAACAGATAAAAGCATGTGCTCACTAGTAGTGCTATTGTGCATCCTATGATAGTAGCTGGATCTGTAAACTTCTTGGCTATCATTTACATTAGATTGTCACTTATAGCTTTTAACTAATTATACTTCTTTATCTGGTAAAGGTCTTCAACAAAGTTTACAAACACACATGTAAGTGTATGTGATGTCCTTGAAAAGAACAAGGCAACACACATGTAAAGTGTGATTTGTCTAGCCACATCAGCCTTGTCTTCTTTTGTGTTCTTTGAGACTGCTATCATCAACTTATCTCTTATATTCTTAGTCGTTAGCTCATCTTCTTCTTCGAGCTATTTTGTGGTAAACCTTGATTGTGGCTTCTTTTGATAACCTATCTGCATCTTAGTATCACCACATGGAATATCAAATATCAATGATATATCATTACTCATTAGTTTAACAAATTTAATCCCAATCTTGAATGCGTCTCTATCTTGAATGCTTCTCTATCTTTGTTATATCTAATGATGATTGCCACCACATTATCATTATTGTTTCCACAAGCCTTCTTGTCAACTTTGTTATTTATTATGACATCAATCATTTCCAAGAATGGTGTCTTCTTAAGATGAACAATATGTTAATTTGTCAGCTGCCTGTTCTTCTTAATATCTTTAAACAGCCTCAATATTGCTAGTAGACTTGATCTGAACTAAGGCTTGTAGTTTTTTTCTAGATCTTACAGTCATTGGCTGTGGTTGAGGTGCGACCTTTGATCTGCTGGTTATTTGTTTTCTAATTCTTCTTGCCATTTATGGTTATCTGCTCGAAACAGATGAGATTGAAAGAAATTAATTTGAAAATATATGAGTTTGAAATAGTTTAAATTGAAAACATATGAGATTGAAAGAAATACAGGACATGAGAGTGAGACAAATGAAATTGAAAACAAATGAGATTGAAACATATGAGATTGAAAGAAATGAAACATATGAGATTGAAATAGATGAGATTGAAAGAAATGAAAGACACGAGAGTGAAACATATATTACAAAACATTAAACAGATGAAATGGAAATTGAAAGATACAAAACTGAATATAAAACAGTAACAGAAATAAAACATAATATAAAACAGTAACAGATCGAATATGTTTGTGATATGAAATAGATTGATTTGTAAATGTGGTAACACAAACAAATGAAATCTAATATTTATAGAATCATGTATTCCTTGTTACAATTTTTAACTTCGAAATCATATATTATCCTTGTTTATCATCAATTAGTTGAAATTGCAATGCATGCAAACCCTAGTTTTGAGTCTTTGTATCAAAAGATGAAACAGATTGATTTGTCAAAGTGGTATCACAAAAAAATGAAATCTAATATTTCTAAAGATCGTGTGTGCATTGCTTTAGTTTCTAACTTCGAAATCATATATTATCATTGATTATTATCAATTCGTTGAAATCGAAAAAAGTGCAAACCCTAATTTCGTTTGTTTTGTTTAGATTCTTCATGCTATGATGAATCCTCGGGAAGAAATGATGGAGAACAAGACTTGATGCTGTGAAGAATCTTCAGAAAAAAAACGATGGAGTGAATTTCAATTTGGAAGAGAAATTGTTGCAAAAAAGGAGAGGAGAGCGTCTTTATGCAATGGAAGACTTAATAACCAAAGAGGGGTATTTGTGTAAAAATATAGTGCTTTTTTAACTTAGGAACCTATCATAGCTATGATTATTTCAAGGGACCTATGGTACTTTGGTAAAAATATCTAAGTACCTTTGGCTGAAGCTCCCAAATCTTATTTTAATTCATGTGGTTATTTTGTTCTTTTGTTGTCTCTTTTAAATGAACGCTCTATTAGAAAAATAGATCTGTCTTCATACTTTAGGCAACCTCTGTTTTAATTTCTAATGAAAATAATTTGATGATTTAACTCCACCAGTTTTGCTGCCGGGCCCAAGCCCGGGTAAAGGAGGAGGGTTGCGTTAGGTAGGTGACAGCCAGCATAAAATTTTGTCACAACCCAAACATGAATTCTGAACAAATGATATTTCACGATAAGGCTAGGGCGTTCCCTGCTTTAAGCGACGCATTGCAGCATTGCCCGGCTGCAATGAAAAGTGTGCAAGGGCTACCGCATGACTTTGGGCTAATGCGGTTAAAGAAGTTAGTCCATGAGAAGAAGAGGAGGAATAGGAAAATTAGACTTGCTACTTGGAATATAGGAACCTTGACAGGCAAGAGCATGGAGTTGGTTGAGGTAATGAAAAGAAGAAGAATTAGTGTGGCTTGTATACAGGAGACAAGGTGGAAAGGGAATAAAGCTAAGGAGCTCATGGATAGGTATAAGCTTTTCTATGCAGGAAAGAGTAATACAAGAAATGGAGTAGGTATAATTATAAATAAGGATTTAAAAGAGAAAATTATAGGGGTAAAGAGGTTTGGTGATAGAATTATAGCACTGAAACTAGCACTAGATGAAGATATAATTTATATCATTAGTGCATATGCTCCCCAAGTAGGACTAGAAGAAAGTGTGAAAAGACAATTTTGGGAGGAGATGGCTGATTCAATGCGAGAATCCCAAATAGTGATAAAATTTTCCTTGGAGGGGATTTAAACGGGCATATAGGAAGAGATAATAAAGGATATGAGAGAGTGCATGGAGGGCATGGATTTGGAGAAAAGAATGAATTCGGAAACACTATATTAGACTTTGCAGTGGCATTTGATCTTATAGTAGCAAATACTTACTTTAAAAAGAGAGATGAACATTTAATTACATATAAAAGTGGGAGTAATAGGAGTCAGATAGACTTTTTTCTAGTTAGAAAACAGGACCAATTGGCTTGTAAAGATTGTAAGATTATCCCAGGAGAGAGTTTGACTATGCAACATAGGCTTGGAGTTTTAGATATTTGCATTAAAAGTAAAAAAAGAGCAGTAGTAAACAAAATGGACCCTAAAACAAGGTGGAGAGATTTGAAGGAGGAAAGAGCAAATATATTTAAGGACAAAATGATTGAGAAAGGAGAATGGAATATTAAAGGAGAAACTACAGTATGTGGAATCAAATGGCTAATTGCTTTAGGAATGTTGCAAAGGAGGTACTTGGAGAATCAAAAGGGAAGAGACATATTAATAAAGAAACATGGTGGTGGAGTATGGAGGTTCAGGAAGTTATTCGACAAAAAAAACATTGCTACAAAGTTTGGTAGGGGACTAAGAGTATAGAAAAGTTTGAGTTGTATAGGAAGGCAAAGAAAGAAGCTAAGAAAGTAGTAAGTAGTGCAAAGTTCAAAGCATACGATGATCTTTATAATAGGTTGGGAACAAGAGAAGGAGAAAAGGATATTTTTAAGCTTGCAAAAATAAGAGAAAAGAAAAGTAGGGACTTAGATCATGTCAAATGTATCAAGGACAATGAGGAAAATATTTTGGCGAAGGACAACGATATTATAGAAAGGTGGAAAGAATATTTTAGTAAACTTTTAAATGAAGAATATTTGGGCGATACAAGAGTGGGAGGAGGATACTTCATTACAAGAGTATACTTTTCTCCGTTGAATTAGAGGGGTGGAAGTGAAGGAAGCATTGAAGCGAATGAAGACAGGAAAGGCAACAGGCCCAGATGGTATTCCGATAGAGGTATGGAAATGCTTAGGAGAGGTTGGAGTAAGTTGGTTATGTAGACTATTCAATAAGATACTTGTGACAAAGAAAATGCCAGATGAATGGAGAAAAAGCATTGTAATACCTATATATAAGAATAAATGAGATATACAAAATTGTACCAACTATCGAGGGATTAAACTTATGAGTCACACTATGAAGTTATGGGAGAGAATAATAGAGCAAAGACTAAGAAAAAAGACTAAGATTTTGGAAAATCAATTTGGTTTTATGCCAGGGAGATCAACTATGGAAGCTATCTTTTCACTTAGGCAATTAATGGAAAAATACAGAGCAAAGAGGAAAAATCTACATATTGTATTTATCGATTTGGAAAAAGCCTATGATAGGGTACCAAGGAATTTAATTTGGTGGGCCTTAAAGAAAAGGAATGTCCCAAGAGGTTACATTGAAATTTTAAAGGATATGTACGAAGGTGCAATAACAAATGTGCAAACCACGTGTGGAGAAACGGGCGGATTTCCCATGACTATAGGCTTACATCAGGGATCATCCTTAAGCCCTTATCTCTTTGCATTAATTATGGATGAGTTAACTACGCATATTCAAGAAGAAGTACCATAGCGTATGTTGTTCGCAGATGATATAGTATTGGTGGATGAATCAAGAGAGGGTGTAAATGCAAAGCTTGAGAGATGGCGGAGGGCATTAGAATTCAGAGGCTTTAAAATAAGTCGTACAAAGACAGAATATATGGATTGCAATTTCAGTGGACATATACAAAGTGTTGAAACCACTATCAAAATTGAAACCCATGAGATACCACGTGAAGATTCTTTTCGATACCTAGGCTCGATGATTAGTAAGGATGAGGAGATTGACGAAGATGTGGACCATAGGATAAGAGCTGGATGGCTGAAGTGGAGACTAGCTTCGGGAGTACTTTGTGATAGACAAATGCCAACAAAATTAAAGGGAAAATTTTATAGGATAGTGGTTAGACCAGCTATGACATATGGGGCAGAATGTTGGCCAATTAAGAAGACACATATTCATAAGATGGATGTAGCGGAAATGAGAATGCTTAGGTGGATGTGTGGTAAAACTAGGAAAGATAAAATCAGAAATGAGCACTTTCGAGAACATTTAGGGGTAGCACCAATAGGAGATAAGATTAAAGAAACTCGTTTAAGATGGTTTGGGCATGTTGAGCGTAGGCCAGTAATGGCACCGGTGAGAAAAAGTTTAGATATACAGATGGAGGGTCCATCAAGAGGTAGGGGTAGGCCGAAGAAAATATGGATGGAAGTCATTAATTCAGATTTGAAGAAGTTGCGCTTATCGAAAGATTTAGCTCAAAATAGAACGGAATGGAGAAATAGAATTCATGTAGCCGACCCCAACATGGTTGGGATAAGGCTTTGATGATGATGATGATGATGATGATGCTTATTTTGATAGATTATGCTTAGGGTAAGATCCTTTATTAGTTTATGCTTAATTTAATAACTCATGCTTATGATTTTTCATTCTTTTATGAGGTGAAGGAAGTCTTGGGTGATGATTTTATTATTTTTATTAAAAATTAGTTTTTACAAAACACAAATCTTCCGGATGAGAAACATTGATTTGTTTCTGACTTGAGTTATTTTGAGACAAATAATAAAATAATTGCATGATTGGATTAATTATTTTGCTTGGTAGATTCTGGATACTCTGATTTGTTTTCTCCATTGATTTTTCACTACTTTCAATTGCATCAAGTTTTTGATATTCTTAGTTTTATTTAATTCAATCTTCTAATTAAAAGAAATTTCAGATTTTTAATTAAAAAAAGTTTAAAAGTGCTTCCTGTGGGATCGACTTGTATTTGCTACTATCTCAACAAGATAATTGTGCACTTGTAATTTTAAATAGATTGATTAAATTCACATCATGAATCGAAGTCCTATGTGAAGTTATGTATGATGTGTTGGAACTTTATACTAAAAGCATACTTTTATATATTTTTCTTTGACTGATTTACTTATTAGTAAAGTTTGCTTTTTCCATCTTAATGAGAATTTATATAGGCAAATGGTTGCATTATTATTTACTGTGCATAAGTGCGTCTTTTATTCTATAAAGTAGACAAGTTGGTCTGCAGAGTTCAGCTTACGCACGGAAGACTTATTTGTCGGTTCTTATAGAATATAAGTTATTGTTGTTCACAATCTAAATGGAGCTGGACACACCATCGGTACGATTGTAGCATGATGTTTTAGTAGGCTTGTCTTGGCTGCGGGAAACAGTATAGTTTCGACTCGTTATGCTAATACACTTTGTGTGTATTGAACATGACCATTTTTGGGTTATTATCTTTATACTGACTATATAAGATTATTAACATCTACATAGTTATTATGAGAGCTTATACTCTTAATCCCGATATAAATAATAGAAACGTGCATTTAAAATTTGGCATTTTGATTTAAAAAGGAGTGAGACCTTTTATGGGTCAATAATCTCAGTAAATTGGATTACTACACTACGTGTATGGTGCATATTAGTTTATTGACGGAATCCATGTCCCGTAATAGGGATTGATGATATCCCCTTGATGAAGCTTATAAGTTTTGATTATGTCAAACCCTGCAGGTGGACTTAGTGTTCGACATATCAAATAAGTTAAATGTAAGGTCTCAAAGAATTATAAAGATATCGATTAAATATAGGCGTCGGTAATTATTTAATTGATGGATATCTGAAATTTTAACATGGGAGATTAATAAGCATTTAACAACAAGAAGCTCAAAATATTATTTTGAGAATAAGGACATGAGTACAATTATAATTCTTTAGTGGACTGAATTGTAATTTATGGATCTAAGATTCTAATTTGGGTCGAATTAGGGTTTCTTATTTCTATAAGAAGCATATTCCTTATTTCATTCTTAAGGTCCCTATTGTAGCCTATAAATATGCGCTATTGCTCTCAAGAAAGTATATACAAGAGAAATCTCATTTTGTGAAAGCAAGGAGAATTCGCAGAAGAGGCCCACACCCTAATGCGAGTTCGAGCATAGAGGAATACAGTAGAAGATCTTGAGATTTTCAAGCTGTTATAAGACCGAGATCAAATCAGAGAGATCCGCAGGTATGGTTCTTGAATCATTATCATTTAAACTTATTTCCGCAGCGATCTGTGCGCAATATCTAAGGATCCTGGCGGCTGCCTCCTAACATAATGCTCAATCACCATAATCACAAAAAGAAACATACGATTTAGTCAACTGCGTAACTAGTATACACATCCACATCATAATGAGAAAATAACAATGATAAAGAATATCTGATGAACAATCAAAAGCTAACTAATTGAGATTCAATTACAAATTAAGGATAAGTTTAATAACTTTTAGGCCAAACCGTTAAAGCCCTCAAAAGTACAACTTTAAATCAAACCAATACTTAGGAGTAAGTGTGAAATCACACTCATGCAAACCATGATAACTCAAATTACATCATTATGCACCACTCAACAACCCCACCATTTGGCATAATCTCCTATGTCTCCAAACTAAGATGTTTCGACTAAGGCATCAATACCTAGACACCAAATGTTGCAAAGTCAAATTGACCTAATCTAGCAAATAGGAAGATATAGGTGATGATACATAAGTGTAACCAATAAAGAAATTATACTATAGACTTGACAATTACTAGAGTATAATGTTAATCATAAACATATTTATAATACTTTGAAATAAAAGCATATGAAAATCCTGCTTTATATTAAATGCACAAATACGGGTGAAACCTCTAAATATGATGCAAAAACATGGGTGAACCCGCTAATTATGATGCACAAACATGGGTGAACTCGCCCAGCTCATTTGTATATTGCCTCACAGAATACACGTTGCTCGATAGCATACATCTACCTTCGAACTACAGTCGGTGACAAATGCATGTAGAATCCTATCCATGAGCAGATCTCCTAAACCATGGTAACATATAATAATTCAATTACACACACATATATGGGAATCTTCATATGCATCTGTCCCTCACCATTTTTTTTTGTGAAAACTCTAGGTAGACCTCATCTTTCATCCAATCAAAACCTTACAATAACAAATCTAAATTTACTGGATCATTGGATCGACTGTAGACCGATCCGAATGGAATGGATATGTGGGCCATGGATGAAAGTTAAGGACATGTGATTAGGCCAAACTTGATATGTAGGGTGGTCTCGCATAGATCTTTTCATCTTCCCCAATTTCATACATTGGTGGAGTCCACAATGGGCCCCATAGAGAAGTGTGCACAAAAAATTCGTGAAGGATGAATGCACAGGAAAAGGCCCGTTTATATAGGGCTTTAATCTTATTAGTGATCGTGCTAGAAAAAATGGGTGAAAATGTGCAATGGATTCAAGTCCAACATTCACGCACTTCAAGCATTTAAGAAGAATGAGAATTAACCACAGTTCATCACTAACTTTCCTTTTGTTTACATGAGTTCAAATGCTTTGCCGTGGGGATGCAAATTGTTTACATGTTTTTGAAAAGTGTACAACCCCTCCCTCAAGTCTCAGATGTGATCCAAATTTGAAAAATAAAAGAAAATGTACGAAAGTGTGAAAAAAATACAAAAAGGAAGAAACTGGGGGAGTGACCATGGGTCACGGTCACTGGCCCCTTGGTAGTGACCATGGCTCATAGTCATTGGGATTCTACCAGTGATTGTGGCTCACGGTAGTCACTGGGATTCTACCAGTGACTGTGGCTCACGGTCACTGGCCCCCTACCAATGACTATGGCCCACGGTCACTGGCAGACAATGACCGAAAAGTCACTATTTCACCTACTATTTTGCACTATTTCTTCTTTGTAATCTCTTCAAAGTGCTAAATCTCTCTTTTATGATCTTTGGGGCATTGAATGACCATCAGGAAGATCAAATTCAACCATGAAATCGATCGAAACCTTTGTTGATCATTATTGTTATTTACAGACCATTTTTTGCATAAGTCCAAAAAGGGCACTGTATGAAGCCAAAGTTATGTCATTCTGACCCTATAATTTTCAACGGTTAGAATGAAACCTAAAGAGGCTTGTTCACAACTTCTGGTGTAACCCAAGACCCTTCCTAAGTGAGAAAATCAAAAGAAAAAGATGTCATCCGAGTGGCCTTTGCATATGCCTTCCTTAAATGAAATGTATTTGTCTTCCTCTCCTTTGCAATATTTCTCACCTTGAATTGGTGAGAATAGTAAGAAGAAGTATGCAAGAGTAGTGAAGAATCCCTTGTGGCTTGCTTGAAGTTGCTTCAAACTTCTGGAATTCAATTTAGGAACTTGCACTTGCTCTTTCTTTTCACTGTCTGTCCTTGTCTATGTGTTAAACCTCCCTTTTTATAGACTTCAGCAGTAGTTTGGGGAGTTATGGGAAATTAAAAAGAGTTACAGGAAGTTAAGGTTTAAAATAAAGTTGAGGGAACCATCAAAAACTGTAGGAACTGCTCCACAGGTGGCTGCGGTCACTCCCAAGGCCCATTTTTGGACTTTTGCATATGTGACCCATTTTTGCCTATTTGGGGTCCAAACGATGTCCAATCTTCATGAAACTTAGATAGATGCTTCTTATCATGTTCTGAGTGTGTCATACAAGTTTCATCCCGTTTTGACCGTCTAAAGTTAGTCAACTCCCTCAATGATCGCAGCCATAGTCACTCCCAAGGCCCATTTTTGGACTTTTGCATATGTGACCCGTTCGCCTGTTGGGGCCCAAACGATGTCCAATCTTCACGAAACTTGGAGAGATACTTCTTGGCACTATTTGAGAGTGTCATAGAAGTTTTAGCTCGTTTTGACCATCTGAAGTTGGTCAGCCCCCATTGACTTTTCAAGAAAATGGGCCCTTGTTTCTGCTATTTGAGATCCAAATAACCTCGGTTTGACTTAAAACTTGGAGGGGCCGATATCAGGGGTGTCTTGGTATGTTCATCCAAATTTCATACATTTAGATTTGTGGAAGTAGGATTTCAAACAGTAACTCAGTTATTGCATGTTCTAAGTCACTATTCACCTCACACTGTGGGTAATAAGCTTGTTTTCTACTCAAGCGGCGTTCAATTGACTTGAAACTTTGGAGAACTAACATTGAACATATTTTGAATCTCTGTTCTGAATTCCGTTAGCTTTGCCCTCCTAGAATTAGGATTTTGATCAGTGACCTCCATGGCTTGGGGGTCATTGACTTTTGAGCTGACATGCAGTGGAAGTGGGATCAGACAAAATCTATCTAACTTGAAATTTTGCAAAACCTCTTTGGAGCATGGCTGATGCTCTGTGCCCAATTTTCATCGATTTTGGGTATCAGAAAGCAGGACTTTGGTCAGTGACCCCATGGCTTGGGGTTCATTGATCTAAAGTTGATATGTTTGAAGACTTTGGGTCAAATGAAGTATGTTTGACATGAGATTTTGCAAAGCTTTCCTTGAGCATAATTTGAGCTTCTTTTAGGAGTCTCAGCTAATTTGATCTTCATGAGGTGTCACTTTACATAGTGAACCCACAAAGCATAGTAGATAACCATCTGGACTGAGTTTGGATCCAAATGATGTCTAAATGCTCTAAAATTTTGAAGGATAGTCTTTGGGTGTATTTAAAGGCGTTCCGCTGAGTTTGAGCTTATTTTAACATGTAACAGTGTCAATTTCCACAGTGACCCCTAAGAAACTGGCAAACAGTTACTGAAGCTTGGTTTGAACTGTGATGAAGTACAAATGCTTTGAAACTTTGAAACATCATTCCCAAGATGCTTTAGAGTTGCCATGTGACTTTCATACACTTTGGTAATCCAGAACCTTGAGTGTGTTCAGTGACCCTTAGTGTTTTAGCCAATAAACCCTAAATTTAGTATTTGGTGAGTTAAGTGATGAAACGAAATCCACTAACTTTGAATTTTGAAATGTTGTATTTTGAGCTCATTTGAAGTCTTCTGAATGGATTATACCAACTCTGAACATTTAGATGTAATACTTGACTTGCCATTTTATAATCCCAAGGTTTATGTCTCCTTGGTTTGGAATTTGCTTGTGATGTCTACGCTGCAATATTCGTAATTTTTTATGGGCCAACAAGTGCCCCCTTAAGGTACAATGATTATAGTGTAATAATCATTATGCCTTGAAATAGCCAATCTGTGAGAAAAATGAATGGCTTGATGAAAATACAGTTCGTTAAGATAGGTTATGGGCCTAAACTTGGGATTTTGAAATTTTTGATAAAAACCATGAAGGGTTTGATGATGGAATTTGGAAAAAACATAGGAATTCCTAATTTCTTTGCTCTATTTTCACAAATATCAAAAATAGCATCTTTGTGGGGACTATGGGGAACACCCACAAAAGAATCCCTTACGTATTTAGAAAATTCAGAAGTTTATGAATTTTGGTTTGGATTTTGGAAATGGACTTGATTTTCTTATGACCTATTTATCGCATATATCCAAAGTGGCATCTCTGTGGGGATGTGGGGACCACCTACGAAAAAGAATCCCTGAGGTTTTAAGAGAAATCAAGAATTTATGGATTTGATTCTCTTTCGACTTATTTGTCACAGATATCTAGAGTGGCATCTCTGTGGGGATATGAGGACCACCTACAAAAAAGAATCCCTGAGGTTTTGAGAGAAATCAAGAATTTATGGATTTGATTTTCTTTTTACCTATTTGTCACAGATATCTAGAGTGGCATCTCTGTGGGGATGTGGGTAACACCCACAAAAAGGAATCCCTGAGGTTTTAAGAAAATCAAAAGTTTGGTTTAAAATGGATTTGGGTTTGGATTTTCATGGAAAAAATCAAAGTTTAGTTTTTGGCTTGGCTTGACATGATTCAAAATGAGATGTAATTTTAAAGGAGATTGGCTTTTGACTTTTGTAGATTTTGATCCAAAGCAATTTGAGATGACAAATTTGGCTCAAAATTGAGTTTGTCCCAGGATGAGCTTAAAATTTGGATTAAGTTGGCTTTCAAGAGCACACATTTTTTTTTTTTTGGGCAAAATGCCCAAAGTGGGTTCACCATTTTATGTCTTGACATAAAACAAAAAATTTGGCTATGAGGAACATGGCAACTATAGATCATCATATTGCAACAACAGCTTTCATCTTTGAAAGATGATGCATTGAAACTTCAAGGCACCATAGATGGCTTGGAGAAGTCTAGTTCAAAGAACCAGGCCCGTGAAGATTGCATTCTTGCCAAAGTAAGTGCAAAGCAGACAACCTTGAATGACTTTGTTCAATCCCTTGAAAGTAAAATGAGTATCAAACTGGATGAAATTGACATTGATGTTGTTGTCCTAGCTTCTCCAAGCTATAAAGCGTGCATCCTAAAGGAGGCGACTTGAGAAGTTCTTAGACAAGATTTCATTGCCTCAGCTTCTTGTATGACTTTTTTATCTTGATCAGCCTGGGTGACCATGTATACATTGACTTCATCCTTTGTACTTAAGCTTCAAATGAACATCAATGAAAAAACATTTCTTTTCCTCCATTTTGTCATTGGTATGGGTGTTTGGTTTGATTTTTTGTGGATGGTTTAATGTGGTTTGTGTGGATGGTTTGTCTCATTCGGTTTTCTCAAACTTGTATGAGGGTGTGATTTGCAATCTTTTAGATCCATAAATAAAAAATAAGGGAGTCATAAGGTGGACGTTATCCAATGCCCGTGTGAAGCTTTCTCCAGGGTCCATGACTTGATCCTTTTGGTGTCAAAAGGGGTCAAACAAAATGGATGTTATCCCGTGCCCATGTATGAGGCTTTCCTCAGGATCCTTGACTTATTCCTTAAGACAAAGATTTCGTTTTAGTTTTTGTTTAGATTTTGGTCATACAGGGTCTACAAAAAGACTTGTTCTATATAACCAAAGGTAGTCATATAGGGTTTGCAAAATGACTTATTCTATACAACTAAGGATTAGCTATACGGGGTTTGCAAAAGGACCTATTCCACATAGCTGAGTTTTGCTATACAGGGTCTGCAAAAAGACTTAATCTATATAGTAGAATGTTACAAAGGGTCTTGTAAGGACGTTATCCAAGTAACGAAAGTTCGACTAGAGGGGTCGAAGGACTTGATTCTCGCAGTCATTTTATACAAGTCTGAGGGATTTTGGTTAAGAGTCATAGGTTGTGAGGCTCAAAACTAAAGGATTTTGATTTTGGTTAAGAGTCATAGGTTATGAGGCTCGAAACCAGAGGATTTTGATTTTGGTTAGGAGTCATAAGTTGTGAGGCTCGAAACTAGAGGATTTTAATTTTGGTTAAGAGTGAGAATGTACACTGTATATGATTTGGGTACATTATACATGGTTTGGGTAAATCAATGACATTCAAGTATAGTATTTCTTGAGAAGTTTTCCATTGATAAGCATCATGCATCTTTCTCCTTCGAGTGTGAAGAGTACATGTGCACCATTGGAGTAAACCTTGTTGACAACAAAAGGTCCTTCCCATTCAAATTCGAATTTGCCTTTTGACATGTGTGTGGAAAATATTGGCCTTTTGACTGCAAGGACTAAGTCTCCTTTCTTGTAAGCTTTATATTTTGACTTTCTTGTCAAAAGATCTAATCATATGAGCTTGATAGAGCTTGATGCTTTGTCAAGCAGCAAGCTTCTTTTCATCAAGATTTTCTAACTCTTAAAGTCTGAGCTTGGCATTCTTTTCATCGCAACTACCCGAAGAGCAAGAAGTTGAATTTCTAAGGGTATCACAACTTCACAGCTATAAACCAAGGAATATGGTGTTGATTTGGTCAGACCACGAACAGTAGTTCTGTATGCCCACAATGCTTCAGGAAGTTTGGTACTCCAACTCTTTTTGTTGTTAAAGACCATTTTCTTTAGAATTTGTAAATAATCTTGTTGAAAGCTTCAACAAGTCCATTGGCTACAATGTTATATGCCGTAGAGGGATAGTATTGGATTCCGCATTTGTCATAGAATCTATAGAATTTGTCATTGTTGAACTAAGAACCATTGTCATAATGTAGACGTTTAGGTGCCCCAAAACAACAGATGATGTGAGTCTTTTAGAAGTAGAGGACTGTATCTATTTTGACATTTTGATTTCTTAACATGTAGTGAAATTCGATCGGCACAAATCTCTCTTTGATTTCACAAGCTTTGTTGAAGAAATGAAGCATATTTGGTTTCTTCACTTCATATTCGAGATTCATTTGTTTACAACTTACGAATCTTCATGTACTCTAAGCATATTGATACCGGATTCTAAGGCTAGTTCGAGACCCATAATCAATGCCACATATTCCATACCTTATTTGAACATGGCTCGATTACTGAAGAGTGAGGGCTATAGAGTATTTCTAGGTTGCAGAAAATGATCCCAACCCCAGAAACTAGATCTCCAAATTCATTTGTCCTGGAAGCTCCATCAAAGTGCATGATCCAATGTAAGTCTGGATCAATAGTAGATTTCCATATTTGTTCAATGAAGAAGGTTCATCAGGCAAATTGTCTCTGAATTCAAAATTATTCAAAAGTGGATGTTTAACTAAGAAGTTAGCAAGAGCTTGTCCTTTCACTGCCTTTACAGTAGTATATCTAATGTCATATTGAGAGAAAATAATAGACCATTTGGCTAGATGATCTTTCAGTGCACCAACCTTTGTCATAAGTACCTTTAATGGATTAGTGTTAGAAACCAAGTACATTATATTGGAAATAATATAGTGACATAGTTTCCTTGTTGTTCTTTTGAGCTGGCAATGCCCCCAGAGAGTGATCAAGAGCTTAAATGAAGAGGATGAAAGTTTTGCTTAGAATTAGAGCTGAAAGAACTGGTGGGTTTATGAGACAACATTTGATATATTCACAAGTTTTATATCACACAAATTCAATTCCTTTCTTCATGAGTCTGGATAATGCTCTACACTTCTAGATAAGTTTGAGATAAACCGGCAAATGTAGGCAAGTCTACTATACAATCCCTTGAGTTATTTAAGAGTTCTCAGAGAAGGTATCTTCAACATAGCTTTGACTTTGACAACTCTCTTTCAGGGTCAATTCTGCATCAGTAGCAACTTTAACCAATCGGGCCAGAGAATTAGTTTTATGAATAAGTATGATAGCCTTGATTTCTGGTCGCAAATTGATTTTTCACATTTCAATCATTGCCCTCTGAGATGGTTGTTTCAAGCATTTATAGGATAATGCTCTCCATCTATTAATAAAGGCCTGTGCAGTTTCATTGTCTTCCTGCCTTGTATTGCTGAGCATTCCAAAGGTGACTATCTGATCCTCCTCTTAGAAATGAAGCAAGAACTTCTCTTCTGTGATTGGCTATGTTATGAAAGAAAGTTCTGGTAACAGCTTATACCAATTGAAGGTAACTCCTTTTAATGTGCAAACGAATAGCCTTATTTTTAATGCGTCTAGCTCTAGCAAGCTTCCAAGGAGTGATTTGAAATGCACAATATGCTGATATGCTGACCCCTTCCCAAGGTATGGTTGGAAAGTCGGAAGTTTATAATCTGGTGGAAATGGAACCAGATCAAATTCTGGAGGATACTTGGGTGTAATACCCTTCTTTTTCATCATGGTCTCCCTCTTTTGATTTTGTCAATATCTCTTTGACTTCTTTGAAGGTTACATGTTTTTTAGGATTTGCATGAAGGCCTAGAATTGATGAATGATCACCACTAGAAGAACTTGTAGCTATCACCCTTCTATCAGGGACATAAATTGAGTTATGAGTAGGTCAATTTTAGTGGCATTCTTCTTGATCATTGCTTGTTCTCTTCTATTGGCAAACAGAGGATTTATTTGGGCTTCAACCAGACCACCTAGCTTGTCTATTAAGATTTTCAATTGGGCAGTCAAATGGTCGATCATATCTCCTTGTTGTTTAACAACATCACTGACATTGTCTTCTTCATTTTTACTAGCATTTTCTTCATAAGCATCTTTACTTCCACTAGCATCATCATTTCCATCCTTGCTACTTTCACTCCCCTCAGCCATAAACACAGTGTACTGATAGGGATAGGATGATGTTAATGTCTGAGGAGTGGATTGACTATCTTTTGGATTCAATATATTGATAGGATCATCGTCAAAATCAATTTCGACATGACCTTCAGAAGTGCTGCTTGAATAGGAATTTAAATCAGACCTTTGTGATTGAGTTTGAGCCATACTCCGAGTAATTCTTCGAATTGAACTTGGCCTGATCATGCAAGACAAGGTCAAGTCCGGATTATCTTCTTTAACCACCCATTTTCGAGTGATCTTGCGCTGTGATAGCTTTTGAGTTTCCTCCTTGTAGTGGGCCAAAGCTTTCTTCTTGATTTGGTTGGCTATCCTGATTGCTAAGGTTTGATCTTTAAACCTGGCAATCAACGGCCTAGAAGTGCTGGCAACTCGTTCCTAATCCATGGAATCGGAAGTGGGAAGTGAAAGGATGTCAATAACACCCCTCTTGTTCTTCTTCTTTTGCTCTTTCTTCTGTTGGAGCGAATCCTTGAAACGAACAAGATCGGTCGAATTATTAATGACCAATCGCTCAACTTGCTTTCTATCTTTAGCGCCATGTGATAAGCCCTGGGGTGAAGATGGCAGGGATAGTGCCACCATGATGGAGGGTAGACGCCTCCTGCCAAACCTCCGTCCCTCGTTTTTGAGTCAGAGGGTTTGTTCTCAGTCTTATTGGATTTCGGAGTGTGTGGTTGAGGTGACCACGAGCTATATCTTAGGATGGATGCACCCTTCTGGGCTTCTTACGAGTCAAGAACTACTAGAGGTCCTCTGGTATTTGCTTGGTAACAACCCGCTATTTGGGTTAAGTAGGTGATGACTTTAAGCATTGAGCAATCACTGAATGTGACTTGCCAAGTGTCACTAACTTATAATCTATGAACCGGACCTGCCTTACCCCCAGACGAGGCTTAGTGATATGAAGATTGCTACCTTTTGACTTCAGCTTATGATTTGGTTCCTCCTGAACCTTGTTGAAAACTCCAAACGGATTCTGGGCGTATTTGGAAACCCAGGATTTGGGAGTCTCAGTCTTCTTGATGGATTTAAGCATCACTGATGACCCATTTGGATCAACCGAAGTCATGGAGCTCGCTGGAGTAGAGAGTCTTCGGAAGACTAAGACTCTCGACGTAGGGATAGTAGAATCCATTCGAACCTTTTTCGGTGCTCTTGCAGTTGTTATGTTTTGGGTCATGGAGATTTTAAAGAGCCTCTCCTTGGCCTCATCAAAAGTGATGATTAGGGAACCCATGATGTCTCTGCAAAAAGTAAGCCCAATAGACTATATTAGTGGTATAACCAATATGGCTACCTCTTGGGCTAGCCGGAATGGTTTATAGATGCCATCTGAACCAACATGGTTTTAAATCGGAATGGTTAGATATAGGCATAAATCCCATCTCATTATGCTATGCTGATTATCCTAGCTGTTAGAATTTTTGTAGCATTTCAGAACCATATAGTCAGACTTAAAAGCATGCTAAGCTAACTAGACCTGGCTACCACAATTTTGGCAGCATTTCAGGGCCATATGCGTCAGACTCATAAGCAAGAGAGGGTTGGATCTAATCAAAGGGATAGGGCCTACAGGATCGAGCCTGCACCACTACCACAATGATCATATAGGATCCATTAGTGGGTGACGCCAGACAGTGCATGACTATAATGTCGTTGGTTTTATCACTAATTTGAGACAAACAGTTATTTGATTTGAAGCTTTTTGGACTGAATCACCACTCTTCTATTATATAAAAGGGTGTTGATTTAGCCCATGCACATCAAGGTACAAAGTTCCTTTAATTAAATGGCAAAAGTATGCACTTCGAGGTGCTTAATGCCTTTATTTGAATGATAAAAAGATGCACTTCAAGGTGCAAAATTCCTTTATTAATGTTTCCAAACCCATCTAGACATCAAGGTCTTGTATAGGTCAAACAAGCCACTTTTAGCAATAAAACAGGTCAGTGACCATGACCCATAGTCACTACCTATTTTCCATTGATTCTCGTGGTCACAGCACTTTTTACATAGTTCTCGTGGTCACAGGCTTTCAACAGCACTTTTCAGCATAACAGTAGCACTTTTCAACATAACAGCAACACTTTTCATCACTTTTCAGCAATTTCATGCATTTTTAGCCAAATTTGATCACATATTATGGCAACTAAATATCTTCCCACAAACAGTGCCAATCTTTTGATCATGCTTGAAAAAATGGGTAAAAATGTGTAATAGATTTAAGTCCAACATTCACACACTTCAAGCGTTTAAGAAGAATGCGAATTAACTACAGTTCATCATTAACTTCCCTTTTGTTTACATGGGTTCAAATGCCCTGACCGCGGAGATGTAGGTTATTTACATGTTTTTGAAAAGTTTACAACCCCTCCCTCAAGTCTCAGATGTTATCCAAATTTGGAAAATACAAGAAAATGTACAAAAGTGTGAAAAAAAAAATGTAAAAAGGAAGAAACTAGGGGAGTGATCGTGGGTCATGGTCACTAGCTTCCATTGACCAAAAAGTCACTGTTTCACCTGCTGTTTTGTACTATTTCTTCCCTATAATTTCTTTAAAGTACTGACACTCTCTTTTATGATCTTTAGGGCATTGAATGCCCATAAGCAAGATCAAATTCAACCATGAAATTGATCGAAACCTTTGTTGATCATCATTGTTGTTTGCAGATCATTTTTTGTCCAAGTCCGAAAAGGGCACTGTATGAAACCAAAGTTATGTCATTCTGACCCAATGATTTTCAAGGGTTATAATGAAGCCTAAAGAGGCTTGTTCACAACTTCCGGTGTGACCCAAGACCCTTCCCAAGTGAGAAAATCAAAGGAAAAAGATGTTATCCGAGTGCCCTTTGCATATGCCTTCCTTAAGTGAAATGTATGTGTTTTCCTCTCCTCTACAATATTTCTCAACTTGAATTGGTGAGAATGGGAAGAAGTATGCTGGAGTAATGAAGAATGCCTTGTGGCTTGCTTAGAGTTGCTTCAAACTTTTGGAATTCAATTCAGGAACTTACACTTGCTCTTTCCCTTCACTGTCTGTCTTTGTCTATGTGTTAAACCTCCCTTTTTATATACTTTAGTAGTAGTTTGGGAAGTTATAGGGAGTTAAAAGGAGTTACAAGAAGATAAGGTTTGAACTAAAGTTGGGGGAACCACCAAAAACCGCAAGAACTACTCCACAGGTATCAGTGACCGCAGTCGCGATCACTCCCAAGGCCCATTTTGGGACTTTTGCATGTGACTCGTTTTTGCCTGTTTGAGGTCCAAACGATGTTCAATCTTCACAAAACTTGGAGAGATGCTTTTTAACACTATTTTGAGTGTGTCATAGAAGTCTCATCCCATTTTGACCTTCTGAAGTTGGTCAACTCCATCAATGACCGCAGCCACGGTCACTCCCAAGGCCCATTTTTAGACTTTTGCATATGTGATTCGTTTTCGCCTGCTTGGGGCCTGAATGATGTCCAATCTTCACAAAACTTGGAGGGATGCTTCTTGGCACTATTTTGAGTATGGCATAGAAGTTTCAGCTTTTTTTGACCATCTGAAGTTGGTCAACCCCCCCCCCCCCCCCCCCCCCCCCACACACAATTAACTTTTAAGGAAAATGGACATGTGTTTTCGCTCTTTGAGACCCAAATAGTCTCGGTTTGACTTGAAACTTGGAGGGGCTGATGTAAGAGGTGTCTTGGTATGTCCATCCAAATTTCATACATTTTGGATTTGTGGAAGTAGGGTTTTGAGCAATGACTTAGTTATTGCATATTCTAAGTCACTTTCACCTCACACTGTGGGTACTAAGCTTGTTTTCTACCAAACCAGCGTTCAATTGACTTGAAACTTTGGAGAACTAACTTTGAACATATTTTGAATCGATGTTTCAAATTCCGTCAGCATTGCCCTCCTGGAAGTAGGATTTTGATCAGTGACCTCCATCACTTGAGGGTTATTGACTTTTGAGCTGACATGCAGTAGAAGTGGGATCAGACGAAATCTATCTAACTTGAAAATTTACAGAACCTCTTTGGAGCATGACTGAAGCTCTGTGCCCCAATTTTCATCGATTTTGGGTGTCAGAAAGCATGACTTTGGTCAGTGACACCATAGCTTAGGGGCCATTGACCCACAGTTGATATATTTGAAGACTTTGGGTCAAATGAAGTCTGTTTGACTTGAGATTTTGTAGAGCTTTTCTTGAGCATAATTTGAGCTTCTTCAGGAGTTTTAACTGATTTGATCTTCATGAGGTGTCACTTTGCACAGTGAACCCACAGAGCATAGTAGATAACTATCTGGACTGAGTTTGGATCCAAATGATGTCCAAATGCTCTGAAGTTTTTAAGGATAGTCTTTGAGTGTATTTAAAGGCATTCCCATGAGTTTGAGCTTGTTTTGACATGTAGTAGTGTCAATTTCCATAGTGACCCCCAAGGAGCTGGCAAACAGTTACTGAAGCTTGGCTTGAGCTGAGATGAAATCCAAATGCTTTGAAACTTTAAAACATCATTCCCAAGGTGCTTTAGAGTTGCCATGTGACTTTCATATACAATGGTAATCTAGAACCTTGAGTGTGTTCAGTGACCCCTAGTTTTTAAGCCAATGAACTTTGAATTTGGTATTTAGTGAGTTGAGTAATAAAACGAAGGCCACTAATTCTGAAGTTTGAAATGCTGCATTTTGAGCTCATCTGAAGTCTTCTGAATAGATTACACCAACTCTGAACATCTGGATACAGTACTTGACTTGCCATTCCACAATCCCAAGGTTTATATATCCTTGGTTTGGAATTTTCTTGTAATGTCTTCGCTACAATATTTGTAATTTTTTTATGGGTTAACAATAAAAAGTGTTCTCACAAACCTACGGTGAGAACTTTTTATGGGGCCCACTTATGGGTCCCATTTAAGGATAGAAAAATATATGTCGGTATACCTCAAATATCAAGTTTGGCCCCAATCACATATTCTTAGCACCTTCCCCCATGGCCTACACATCTAATCCATTTGGATCGATGCATAGTCCATCCAACGGTCCAATAAATTCGAAGTTGACTAAAATAGGGGTGTGTGACTATCAGGGGGGACCCTTATATTGCAAGATTTGGATTGAGTGATAAATGAGCCTGACCTAGATTTCTCACAAAACAGTGGTGAGAACTAGTTCTCAAAGGATTATTCCTCTCCCCCACCCCCTGCACATGCACCCACATATATAATTAAATAACAATAAAGAATGATGGAGAGTTATATGCATGCTCATGTCATTATTAAATGGTCATCTTATCCTATTTATCCTAATCTTGGTCTATGCAGAGGATAAGATTAATTGAGTGAGGGGTACGCTCTAAGCCAACCTATGGTCTAAGCTAACCAATACACACACACACAAGGTTACACCATTTATTAGAATGGGTATACAGGCCTACGATATGGAATTATGCCCATTTGGTGCCTCTCATATAGAGCACCCCGAGTATTCTGTATTTGTTGGAAGTAGGTGGGTCTCGTGGATAGATTTTCAAAACTTTTGATCCACTTGACACAGGGATCAACTATCCATAAGACCAAAACCCAATCCAGGATGCGTTACCCTCAATCTCGTGACCATGTACAGTAAAATTCTACCAGCATTAAGCATCCAAAATAATCTACGACATGGAAGAAGTAGATCATACCTTTTGGAGATCTGCAGTGCTCTAATGGATTTCTTCAACACCTCTTAGCCTTCCACGCTATGACCCGAATTGGATTTCCTTTCTCAAGAAGAACGGTGGAATCTTCAGGAGAAAATCCCAACTCGAGACTCCAAGGAACTAGAAGAAAAGAGAGGAGAGTAACTCGCGCAACTCTTGCACGAAAGGGTTTTGGGCGTGAGGGAGACTCTTTTGGACGTCCAAGGATATTATATAGACTTCCAAATTTCTCCCTTGTCTAATTGAAATAGAAGTCTTACTTCCAAAGCAATTAGCAACTTTCTCCCTTCCAAACTCTTATTCTTAGAGTCCAAGTCGGATTAGTGTTTTCCAATATCTTGGGCTAGCGTGGGGACCACTAGGGATTCCTTAGAAAGCTGGCTCCAACTGGAACACCGCGACCCCACATCTCATGTGCAATCCGGGCCCACAGTTAATTGCAAATAACACCACTATATAAATGCAATTGCACTCCAGTCTTAGGAATAAATTACAATGAAGACCCTAAACTTCCCAATTACCACAAGTAGGCCCCTCTATCAATATCCATGGATCAATTGGAATAAATCCGTCTCTTCCAATCTAAGTTCCACATCTTATTATCCTTGAGCCCCAATTAATCACAGTAATCATCAGTACCATCCAATTAACTCTTAATTGAGATGGGTGCGCACTTACTAATGACAAATCCATTAATTGGCACAAGGGGATAATAGAGATAGATTCCATCTTGATCATTCAACGTTCCCACAGTTCTACTACCACATACCCAAGACACCGAGGTGTTAACCTATAGTCGGCCTCACTCATTGGTGACTCAAAGCAAATGAATAGATAGAAACTTGAGTTCGTCAATGTCTCAGGATTGAGAGCCTATTGCAAGGGAATTATGAGAGCATACCTTATTATTGAGACGGAATACCATAAGGTGCATCTCATGGTCCTTCAATACATCCAATGTACCAGCACCATTGATCCAGAATCTTACATTCTGATGATTGAGACAAATCACACTATCTCATAGTGATCAAAGTGCTGCAACCTTATCAAATGAGATGCCCAATCTCATTACTGGTTGTGAAGCTATTTTAAGTATAAGATTTGTGACATATATCTCCCGCGTGTGGATCTCATCCATGCACATATATCACATCTAATATACTAATGGGACCCGGTTCAACTCATGAACCATTATGTCATACGTATTGGTCATGTGCATGAAGTAGTAGAATAACATTCATCTTATGAAAGTAAAGCATGATATTATTGATAAATAAAGAAATTAATCAATTTATTACATCAACTGATGGATTGAGTCCACAAAAACTAACAGTATTAACATTCATAACCCAAAGTGACCCCATATGTGTGCACACAATCAAATGTGCGAAAAGGGCCAACTCACACCCTTCCCCATTATTAGCCTTTAATTATAATTTATTATAGATAAATATATATGTAAAGCTGGTAATGATTCTAAGGTCATGACCAAAAGTCACACTTCAGGAATAAAAGTCATGGTGAGCCCTTTGTGGGGCCACATCAATCCATGAGATTTGATTATATGTGTACATCATTATCCCTAAACAATGAACAACAAGGGTGTCCACTCGAGCACAAGAATTACGTTGCTCGACTGGGTCTAGCAGGAGATCAAACTATATGTTTCATTTCGCAGATAGTAAGGCCTTTACTCGAGCACAAGCCAAACCCTGCTCGAGTAGACTTGATAGACATACTCTTTTTACAGAATAAAAGAGTCACTGCTCGAACATAGAGATCCCCGCTTAGGCGCACCTGACAAAATTTGAATTTTTTTCAATTTAACTGGTTGTAGAAGAATGCCCACTCAAGCGAACGCTCAGTACCGCTCAAGTGAACCTGTCAAATTACGATTTCGTATGGATTCACTTGGGCTAGTGGAAGGGTTTTCTTCCCCAATTTCAACAAGGTTTACAACCTTGTCTAGGACAATTCTAGAAATTTATTGTAAGCATTCCATACTAATTAAGCATTCAACCCTAGAATTCCCAATTGCAATCAATAATCATTTATTCCATTTCCAATGTAATCAATTACTTAGAGATTTCTATATAACAAAGATAAACATAATTTCAATTCAATTGCACAAATGTATCACCATTTAGAACTGTCTACTTACCTTTGAGCTTTTCCACAACAATCCCTTAGGTAGAGGTCTAGGGCTTTATCCCAAATCCAGAAATCCACACACCAAAGTAAACCCACCAATTTGGATCACCTCCCACAAACCATAGAACACATATCCAACCCCACATGATTGCATGACCTAAAAGAAATAAGACAAAGAAACAACATGAGGGTTGGTGAAGAAAGACTTACCTATGATGGGTGTAAAAGAGAAGGGAAATGATAGAGGAGAATCTTCTTATCTCTTTAGATCTTGGTGCTCTTAAATCAGTGCTTGAGTCTGTGGTGAGGAAAAGGGAGAATGAGAGAGGGAGGGTTTATAGAGATGTGAAATACAAAAAGAATGAGGTGATCAAAAGAAACATGTAAGTTGTAGGGTTCTCCTAAGAGTCTATCTCAATTACAAAAGAGGGCTTTATGCTAATTAAGTGAGTTTAAGGTAATTTCAAGAAAGGGCATAATAGTCCATTGGGCTAGGGCTAAGGGTCCATGGCGTGTTTTGGCCACCCATCTCTAATGGGTCTTACAATGATATGCCATGCATGATATGATCTAATTTCTAAAATGTCCTGTTAAACACATATTTAAACCCAACTAACCTAACCCGAATCCGATTAACCAACCCAATCCACAAAATTAAGGCCTGATGCCTTACAGCTATCGCATCAATTAATATTGAATGGATGGCATGGAGTTAGGTGGCATAGGACGATGACCAAACTCCTAATGCTTGGTCAAAATGAAGGAAACAAGATTTTAGATTAATTGGTATAAAATAGAGAATTTTACTGGTAAAGACCTCTTAGGTGGCCCTCGCACCTGAAAGAACTTTTGCCTTTTTTCTGCTTTTATGCTTGTAAAAATCAATGTTGAATTTGACACAGGTCTTTTATACTAGTGTCTAATTCGGCCTTGTTATCTATATTTGATGCATATCATCTTCCCTTTGGGTATCCATGATTCCAATTGGGGACTTCTGTGGTTGAGATCCAACGGCCCAATCCTTAAGAGGACCTACCCCTAGGGTTGCCCATCAATGCCTTACATGATGAAGGGACCTAATCCTTGATTAGGTGGGTCACAGATGAAGATACCCACTTCTGAGGCTGCAGAGATTGACCACGTCATTGAATGGGATGCCCAAATTCATGGTGGTGGTGGTGACAATGGTGACATTGTGGAGCTTCATTCATGGAGGAATTCTTGGCAATGTGGAGAAATTGGGGTATTATGAGATTGAGGGAAGAGGGGTGGGGGAGAAGAAGTGATGATGGGGGAGCGGGTGGTAGCGGCGAAGGATGAGGGAGTTGGCGAGGGAGTGGTTGGAGGGGCAGAGGGAGAATGGGTGTATTTATAAAGTGATAGAGGAGGTCTGGGTGGTTGTGGTAGGTGGAAGTGATGGGGGAGAGGCGGGTGTAGAGGAAGAGATCGTGGTTGGGGGGGTGTGGGGGGTGGGTGGGGGAGGTTAGAGGAGGAGGAGGTGGTGGTGCAGAAGCAAATGAGGTGGTGGCTACCATGGCTAGAAGAAGTAGTAGATCCAACCCCAGTCTAAACTCCATCTTCTCCTTTTTCTGCTTCTTCTTCTTCTTTCTCTTCCTTTTCCTCCTCTGCTTTTTCTTGAGGAGTTGCAGATGAGTAGATGGGATCTGTTGCTGCAAGTCAGTGGGTACCACGGATACCCAGAGGTGAGTCATGGGGTGGGTCTATGTGGCCCACCCAATCAAGGATCAGGACCCCTCATCATATAGGATACTAATGGGCGACTCTAGGGGTGGCTTCCCTTAAGGATTAGACCGTTGGATCTCAACCACATTAAAAATCTCTAATTTGAACCATGGATTCCCAAAGGGAAGATGGGATGAATCAAATACAGCTGATAGGGAATTTGACACTGGTATAAAAACCTTTCTCGAATTCAACATCGCTTTTTGCAAGTGAAAAAGAAAAATCCCAAAGAACTAAGGGGTTCTTTTGGGTTCAAGGGCTACCTAAAAGGCTTTTACCGGTAAAATCCTCTAAATGTGATCATTATGAAGTGCCTAGTCAAAATAAATTAAAGAGGATAGTAGATATAAAAGCAATGATCGGTTGCAGAGCAATTTCTTCTCTTAAATGAAAAGAAATGTTCAATGACGCTCATATTTTATATATAGTAAATAAATTCACTAAACATCATTTTTAGGTCACACTTGGTAATCAAATCCTTGGAGGCCAACCAGTTTTCAATAAAGTCATGAAAAACTACATTTGAACTTATTTGAGCAAAAGGAGGATTTTACATCGCCTAGATTTTTGTTTCAATGATGGAGCGAAATCATGCATTCTTACCTTAAAAAGAATTTTCAAATTATCTCTATTAAAGAAAGTAAATTTATTTTTCTATTTTCTTTCCTAGCGAACAACAGTATTCTGAATACTACAAAAAATTAGAACAACTTTCCTCCATATTAGAAAATTTGTAGTCACAAAAATACACCATTTAACATCTCACCTTTTATTCACTTTGATGGATGACCCAATTAGGCCCATGAGACATCTGAATAAATTGAAAAACCAAATAAATAAATAAAATGCTGCCATATCCTAGGAGAATGTAATTAATTGATGGCTCCTGATGCCAACACAAACTCGGACGACCAAGAGAATTTCTGAACCTATGTGGGACGGCTCCTTGCCATTGCTGTCCAAATCTTTCAAAGTTTGAATTCACTGATTTTTCTGCTGGCAGAGTAACACTATGCTCCCAAACAATTCCACTCCAGCAACAATGCTCCGACCTTCCCAGCACCTTGGTGCTACATCACTTCTCAAGGGTTCTTTTTTTAACCCAGGTTAGGAGTCTTGACCCAGCTCTTAGGCCAGATAAGAATAAGGTGAGAGTGTTCTTGAATGAGGAAAGTAGCTCTTGGACGAGATGAGATAGCCCTGGTAAGAAAGGTGGCAAGCCAGGCCCTATTTCTTCATTTGAGAGTCGCCCACCCAACAACATCCATCTTTGTTTTAGCCATTCATCACAGCCGCACATCTTTCTAGAAAGCAATTTGTTGAATTTGGAATGTGGATCGTTGATTCACCTTATGAATGGAAAACTTTCTAATTTGATCAAAAGCTAATGAATCTGATTTAGTTGACTAACAACGAGCACAAGTAGGGTTGCAAATAGCCAATTTTGGTCTGGGACCATGGTGGAACCGAACCTGAAAACATTAATGAAAAGATGGACCCGAACTCAGAACCAATTTCTTAGTTTCGGAACCGGAACAATTAATAAAAATATGGACTCGAACCAGAATCGGTGTCATATATGGGGCAGGTTCGGGTTCAAATCTGTGTACGATTTGGAGAATAACTGATTTTAGAAAAAAAGTTTAAAAAGCTATGATTTGAAGAAAAACTAATTTTAGAAAAAAAAAAGTTTAAAAAATTGGTGTAATACATTAAGTCTCGGGTCTATAAGCTGAAATCAAGGTGAAAGCATATCCAAAACTATTTAGGTCACAGGTCTAAAAATAGAATCTAAATCTCGACTCATTTACTTATCAAAACTAAAATAATGGTTCAAATCCAATTATTAACGGATGGCAAATAATAGAAGAATTGGAGACCACTTGCAACGCTAAATACAAAGGGCTAGAACACCTCCGACTTTCCCATAAAGCTCCAACATGGTACATGTGCAAACCCAAAAAAACCAAAAAAAAAAACGAAAAACGTGGTGGATGTGCATCCGTTTTTCACGAGTACGGATCCTCTGACCCTTTGATTCATAAAAGTTTTGAGCAAAACGAACGGAACTTTATGTTGAGGGCCACTCATTTAAATCCGAGACTCATAAAAGGTCCTCTTTATGGTAATGGAATGGGCAAAATTTTTTACCCCAATAACTATTGCTCTTGCCAAACGTCAACCGTTTGTAAAATTAAAAATGTTATTAATGAAGATGCATAAGATTATGTCAATCATATTTTTAATCAAAAATTTCAATAGGCGAGTCTTATAGCTCCGCTCGTTCAACTATGGATATTCTAAGATTAATTTTGGCAATCGAGTCCCTGGAGGCACCATACTAATTTCCCACAAAATCTTATAAAATCATTATTTTGCAGTTCTAGGATTTTGAAGATTTGTGCCAATAAAAATCCTCATCTTTATAGATTTAAGCATACCGATTCTTCTCAGTTAGATACAGTGATTGATATATTGACATAAAATCTTCAGCTATTTAAGGGCAAGTTTGGACATCCACCTTTTCGGAAATTGAAAAAAACATGAAAAGTAAAAAATCATTTATACCTCGTTTAAAACTTTACCTGTGTCGCCATTTTTACTAGAATTAAAATTCTTTTGATTTTGCAAAAATCAATTTTTGATGAAGTCAAAAAAGATCACTTCATAGAAAATTAAAAAACTTTCCGTCAAGTTGATTTTCCACACCACCACATACATGTGCCCCAAATGTGAGAAATCCTCAAACTTATTAATTCTTCACGAATTTCCACGTGTCACCAAAAAGTCACCAAGCATGCTCTAATCTCTTTTAATTACTTCTTAAACAAAAACCCCTAAAATAGAAAATTTTTTTAAAAAAACCTAATTTTAAGTCCTACTGTGAACGTATGTTGACTTATTTTCCATGTGCCCTCCACTGAGTCTAATCAAAATAATTTAGGGCTAGCAAACGAGGCGGGTTATAGGTGGGTCATATTTTAGGACCACAACAATAGACCAACCGTAGCATGCAGCATGCGCCCAACCCATGCAACTCTTTTTTTTTTTTTTTTGTCATTTTTCATTTTTTTTACTAATTATAAAAATACTGCTAAGAAGATTTGAACCCATGACTAGATATTGTCTTAAAATTTCACTAAACCACTGCACTATCCTAGTGTGCTGTGCAACTATTTTGCAAAAACTTGTGAATACATTGATAAAAGAGCCTTAAGTACTCCTACATTAGATAACGTTTGAGTTTACAAAAATGCGTAAATACTTTGATAAAGGGACCTTAACTACTTATACATTGATAAAAGACTATATAAGATCCTACCATTTATCTCTCAATTTAAACTGTGGATTTAAAAAAAAAAGGGGGGGATTTAACAAGAAAAGTCCCCTAACATCCGTTGCAGACCAAAAAGGGCAAACAAGACTTGAATTGCCTTAGATGGTCCCCAGGGCCCTTTGTGGTTTATTTTTTTCTCACTTTTCACGAGAGGGGATATCGCCGCTTATCGTTTTCTTTATATAAATGAACTTCGTTTCTCCTTCTCCATTGTTCTAAGTTTCTTCTTCTGAATGAACTTTTCTTGTGTCGCTCCTTGTTTACCATTTCACCTTTTAGTTGTTTGTCTGTTTTACTCCATTAAATTAGAATGTGGATTCCATTAGAGGGGTAGGTGGAGACAATTGAAGGAGAAGGTGGACTCTATTGAAAAGGTTTGTAAACACATAACCCTAGAGCATAATATCTTGCATTTGATTAATTTGAGTTGCTTGAGATGCGATGTAGACACATAACTATGCTTCCACAATTTTCGTCGGTTAAATATATCTATGTAGCAAAGCTTCTATATTGGAAGTGTGGAACGCCCTTTTTTGGGTTTCCTTTGAGATGTTCTATGTGATTTGATTGATGTTCAATGAAATATGTAACTTTATGTGTTGACTATATAAAAAAAAGTTACGTGGGGTCTTGAAAAACCCTCATTTCTTTTGAATCTATTTTAATACCTACGTTTAGAGTAATCACTTCTTGTCTACCATTAGGACTAAATGGTGCAAAAAATGACAAGACACCTATAAACCTCCTGCACGATGAAGTTCTACATTGAAAAGGCTTTGTTCTTATTTTATTTTACTCATCCACTGTCTCTTATTATGCTTATCTTGCTTTATCTTAAACTTTTATGTTCAACTGTGTTGTGCTCAATGACGTAGTTATCTATTTTTCTCATCCCATCAAGTAATATTAAACACATAGTAAGAAGCACAAATGAATTTTTTTTTTTTTTAGAGACTGAAATAATCTACCATAGAAGAGTCTCTCATGTATCCCATTAGATATATATACTATTGTGTCATTTGTCATTATGGTAAGTTTAAAAATTAAAAAGAATTTTAAAAAATCTGTATAGATTTTGAGAATTAATATCCCACAGCGTTTGCATTGTTAGTATCCCATTTTTTCTTATCTAGGACAACTTCCAGGACAAATTATTTATTTTATTTTCGTCCCATTTTTCTAAATTACAACAAGAATATGTGATTTACGATGAGATATTTCCATCTTTTTTTTTTCATAAACACTTGATATAAAAGTACCCAATCATGCTCCATAGAAGAAAAAATGTTATTGCCATTAGAAGCTGTGCACCTGTTTTCTTTTACAAAATTACTAATACAATTCAACACCTTTTATTTCATGTACTAATAGGATGTCCTGCGATGAGGTTTTGACTATATTCCACTACGATGGAGAGATTGATTATGACAGTATACGTCCGTCTTACAAAGGCAGAAAACAAAACATGAGATATCTATCCAATAACATGTCATATACCTCTTTGCTTAATGTTGTGCTCAAAGTTTCTAAGTTAGAGGAGGATGCTGAAAAGGCAACTTTACAATACCTTTTTCACAGTGGAATTACATGCTCATATATTACTCCAGAAGAAGATATGGATGTCAATGCAATGTTTAGAGCATTAAGATTCATGAATGAGTTGAATTTATATGTTACCAAAAGTGAATTGAGTAAAACAAATGATCCACCTCAATTCCAATCTAGGTATGTTCTCCCCGATATTTTTATAATGCTAAAAAATGATCATTTTTCATCAAATATAATTTCTAATTCATGTTTTTTATTTTTCTCTATATTGAAGGGTTTAACGGATGGATACTGATGAGGCAATTTATGGTGGATGCAATATGCGGACAGAGGCAAGTTATCGTGGATGCAAATACAAAAGTGATGACCATAATGAAAAAGAAGTTATACATCCTGAACCTGTGCTGGAAATTCTCACCGTAAATTGTCACGCCCCGATCCCGGGTATTGGAGATTTGAGTGGGCCCCGAGGGTGTGGATACGTAATCCCGTAGTAATCCGTGCCCTACAGAATTATGCACGAATTCCTACAAGAGAGATTTCCATAAGAACGTGTGAGTTATGCCAACACACGTAAGAATTTAACTCATCATAAGAGAACTCCTGCGAAATACTTTATAATGATCAAGAGCAAGACAAGAGAAACATATCCTCCAACATTCATAAAAAGATATATATATATATCAGTGCTTAAGTCTTTTAAATAACATTTCTTACAACCCAAACTACTACTTAAAGAAGTCGGGTACAAAAGGTCTAATTTGCACATTCCCAAGAGAAGACCAAAATTACGACTGTAACACCTCCAAAACGGGCGCACTCCGTAGGATGACTAATAAAAGACATCGCCATCCTTCCATTCATCTATACCCCAAAGTACCATTGGGGCACTCTCCGGGGGCGCGTCAACAACCGCATTGGGATCGGGTTCCGTACCTGCAATACCAAGGGTAACACTGTTAACATGACAGTTAAGCAAGTACCGAGCATATGAAACTAGCATAATGTATTAAATGAACTTATTAATATACACTGGACAGGAGAGCAATAGCAGTCTACTGGGCATATCGTGCATTAGTAACAGTAAGTGAGGAATCATAATTAAAATGTAGTACACACTAAATGGCAACCACAAGGCTCTATGCTCCCCAAAGGAGCATACATATGGGTCGCTAGGGGATCATGCTAGCTTCCTGAGGAGCGCTGACATCTCCTCCGTAAACTACTGTAATAGTGACATAATAATACCCTAAAGGGCACAAGCTAAGTGGTGCCGACTCAGATTCACCTCTCTCATACTCCCAATCATATTTGCCATAACACACTTGCCATAACACACATAGGGAATATCAGTATGAAAGTATAATCAATCATGAATATAGACAAACAATTAAACGAAGCATATTTATATGAGCTACGAAGGCTCGAACCTCAGCTATACCCCTTTTGGCTAGCACGAACGCACTCAGTAGAAGCTCTGGCTTGTCAGACACACACTCATTAGAAGCTCAGTTCTGAATTGCCTCAGGGTTAGGCTAGAGGAAGTGAATACATAATAAATCATATTGAGGGTAAGGTATTTAACAATATGAATGCATTCAGATTGACTAAGCGTCTAAGAAATTACTAGTCAACCCTATACTAAATAATTCCATGATCCCCAAGGTCATTCAACACAATGTACACATAAACAGCTGGTGTCATTATGTTACCGCATTTTGGTATTACCTCGTACACATGAAGGACACCCCTTCTTATGTCAACATCCATGACTTGGCATTGAGAGATCATCCGAAAAAGCAAGGGATTGAATGCCAGTTCTACACTCATTCGCCTTAACATTTAATTACCGTTGGGCCAATGTGGTTGTAAAGAATGTGCCAATGCTAAGGCCCTACCAGGTCATTGATAATTCCTAATATCCTAAATTTTCTGGGTTCTTACAACTTAGCCGTGTATGATGTTACGACTTAGCCGAGTGGTTCAGGTTTCCTCCCATAATTCAGGCGCATTTACCGCTTAGCTGTATATTAGCCTACGGCTTAGCCGAGCTAAGCCTACGGCTAGGTTACGGTTAGGTTACGACTTAGCCATAAGGCATTGCACGGTGTAGCCGTGTGTAAGGCGAAGAAGAAAATAGGTTTTCCAAGCTCTCAGGAAAATTGGTCGTAAGAAGGCTTACGGCTTGGGCACGGGCTGGGTACGGCTTAGCCGTAGTTCATTTTACTGTGCAGCCGTGGGTGAGCCGCAGTACAAAACCCAGTTTTGCTACTCTCGGGACTTTAAGTCGTAAGCACTCATGGTTTAGCCGTGGCTTCGCCATACGCTTTAGAAAACTTGAAGTCAATTCTATAGCTCAGTTTCAATATGGAATCAGTACAAAACCTGAATTGTGGAGAGTTTCTATGACTTAATTATAGTGTATTTGAAGGTATTCAATACCCACACACCCTCCTATTCCCTGTTTATATCCTAATTCAATCTATACCACATTTGTACACAATAACAACAATGAAAAATGGGCTGAAATTTGAGAATTTAAAGAACTAACCGAAGAATCAATAACTTAATCACACATGCAGCACATATTAACTCTAATACTTGCCTCTTAACAGTGTTTGCCCTCCCTAAGTCTTTCTTGTTGTGTGGTTAGGGAAAAACCTCCAAGGAGAAGTGGGTTCTCTACATGGCAACATATAAATGGTGAATGGGGTGCAACAATGCATGCATGTCATAGATTTGAGTCTTCTTGACTCCAACAAGCCTTAATCTATGACATGGAAGTAAAGCCCTCACCTTTGTGAGCTGTAGCTTGGAAAAGAGGTACTTCCCAAAGAAGAAAATACTCCTATGAAGAAGAGGATGGTAGGTGAGGACTATTCCTAGCACATGCAAGACTCCCAACCCTAGTAGCACTTCAATTTGCAAGGGAAAAGGAAGAAATTATGAAGAAGCGGAAGAACTCTAGCAACAGAGAATAGAAGAAGACATTAAGGAACATTGAGTTCCCTTTTTAAAACTCAAGTTTCCTGCATTTAACATGCGAGTCCAAATTTTCTAGGAAATTTCAATTTAGGCTAAATGAACCTCAATTGGCCCAAGATGAATCAAGTTTGGTCTAACATGAAAGATGATCTACACAAAAAATTACACCAGAAGTGATTGACGAGGTGCCCATAAGATGCAAGAACAATTTACAAAAAGGTCCTCAATTACTGAAGTAAGGTTCAAACTCCGCCCAACTACCTATCCAAGACCCAAGCTTAATAGTTTTATATTAGATTAACCTTAATAAGGTTTAATTAATATAGAACGAGATTAATTAACGTAGATTAAGATTAGTGGGATTCAGAACCTTACATAAATCTTCAAGAAGACAATGATATTCATTTCTCGGATCCTGAACCTGTGCTGGAAATTCCCGTCGTAAATCTTGAAGAAGACAATGATATCCATTTCTCGGATCCCGAACCTGTGCCGACAATTCCCATTGTAAATCCTCAAGAAGACAATGATATCCATTTCTCAAAAGCAGCTACTAATGTTGCACTTGAACAATTTAAAGTGGTTGATTGTGTTATTAAAGTAAAAAAATTCAAGGTGATATCTGATGTACCAATAGTTAAAAATTCAACATCTATTAGGTGCCCAATTACAAAACTACCTAGCCCAATAAATACCACAAAGGCTTCATTGGTTGGGTGGGATGTTACATTAGAAGACACCATGGTTCCCCAAGATTACATTATGGAGCCATATCAAAACTCTACACATGAGATGTGGTTAGGGCGAAAGTTTCCTAATCGTGACATATTCTGCAAAACATTAGCAAAGTTTGCAATATACAACAATTTCACATTGAAGCACTTGAAGACCAATCGCACCAAAGTTACAACCGTTGTAGTGATCAAAATTGTCTTTGGCGTATTCATACTTCCATTGTGGAATCTGGGCCACAATCTCAAGTGTGCACTTATTATCCAATCCACTCTTACTCGAAGCCTATGATGGGGATGGCACATCGGCAAGCATCTTCAGAGCTTATTGCAGAATTTCTCTTGGATAGAGTTTGATTTAATAATAAATTGACTCCAAAGGAAATCATTAATGAGTATCAAATAGAGTTTGGTTGTCGTGTTTCCTATAGAAAGGCTCTTAAGCAAAAGAGATAGCCCTCCGTACCATTAGAGAATCATACGAAGAGTCCTTCCAAATTCTCCCTCTCTATTGCATTGAGTTGATGACGACAAATCCATGGTCACTAACAAATATTAAAACCATAAATGGTGACAGATTCCAAAGATTCTTTTGTGCTTTAGAACCATGCATCTGTTATTTTCTTTCTTTGTTGAGACCAATGATTGCAGTTGATGGGGCACACCTTAGGAGTAAGTACCCAGGAGTGTTATTAGTGGCCGTAACTCATGATGTGAATCATCAGCTATTTCTCATTGCCTTTGCATTTGTGGAATCTAAGCGGTGTGACAGTTGGGAGTGGTTTCTTGCAAATCTATTTATAACCCTCGGTAAGCCGTTGAATTTGACCATTGTATCCGACCGACAGAAAGGCCTTGTACCTGCCTTAGCTAGCATTATTCCAAGTGCACGACACTATTTTTGTTGCTATCACATTACAGAAAACATTAAAGGAAACTTCAAAGATGATGCTATTATTAGAAAATTTTGGTTGGCTGCAAAGTCGTATAGGTCATGTGAGTACGAGGCATACATGAATGATATTCGTGCTATAGATGAAGCTGCATACATTTACATTCACACAATTGGAAACAACATTGGGCAAATGTGTTCATTGAAAGATGGCGTTATGATATGCTTACTAGCAATGCTGCAGAGTGTACAAACAGTCTTCTAAAGGACACTAGAATGCTCCCCATAACAACACAAGTGGAGGAGATACGAGCGAAGCTTAAGGAATTCTACCAAAAGCGAAAAATCGAATCTCAATTGATTAAGACTCGGCTAACTCCATGGGCGGAAAAAGTTTTAAACCATGAGACAGAAGAATCTCGTTAGTTGCACATTCGCATTTGCTGGTCTTGTTGATTTCCAAGTCCAATCTGCAGAGTTTATTGATGTAGTGTTTCTGGATCAGAGGAAATGCACATGTCGAAGGTGGGAATTACTTGGAATCCCATGTTCACATGCATTAGCAGCAATGAAAATGAGAAACTTAAATCCGTATGATTTCTGTAAACATTCGTTCTTTACATCTTCATATCAAATGACATATAATGATTTTTTGCAACCTACTCGTGATAGAAGACAATGGGAGCATTGTTCAGATCAAAGGGTATTACCCCCTCATGCTACCAAGCAACTCGGTCGTCCTAAGAAAAATAGAATCCAAATCGAAGACAAGACCCGGCAACATAGACAAGTTACGTGCTCAGTTTGTAAAGAAAGGGGCCACAACTATCAAAGATGTCGTAATCCACCAATTAACCCATGATATATGAAGCTCAACAGTACCAATGATATATATATATTTTTCTAATATAAAACAACACCATCTTTTGATTTGTACATATGATCCTATTTTTTGACTATACTTAGCTGCTATTTCAATTTGTAAACAAAGGGATCACAACCGTCAAGGATGTCGTAATTTACCACATAACCCATGATATGTGAAGCTTAACAGCACCGGTGCTATATATATTTTTGTAATAGAAACAAACCCATGCTCATATTTTTTGACTATACCATGGATTTATCAATGTAAGAAAATGATGTAAATATGATGGATCTGTTGGTGTAATGTGAAGTTGAATTTATTGTAAAAAGAATGGTTGCATAATGTTTTGTAGTGATATATAATACATTTTTTCAGTGAAGACTCTTTTTTATTAGGGATACTCTATCATACAAAGCAATATCTCCTTTTAATTGGTGACATGAAAGGTGATATCTCTGCTTAAGACACTGGCATATATAGCATGCAGCAGTATCATCTTTTAAGTGTGACTTAACCCTGACATGAAAAGGGATATCCCCTCTTAACTGTGACTTAACCCTAACATGAGACGGGATATCCCTGCCCAGAGACACTAAAGTCATTGAGAATGAGCAGCGATATCCCCTCTTAACTGTAACTTAACCTTGACATGAGATGGATATCTCTGCCCAGGACACAAAGTTCATTCAAAACGGGTAGGATATCCCATCTTAACTGTGACTTAACCCTAACATGAGAGGGGATATCCCTGCCCAGACAGAAGTTCATTGACAACGAGCGGCGAAATCCCCTTTTAACTGTGACTTAACCTTGATACCCATGCTGAGGACACTCATAACGGGCAGCAATATCCCCTCTTAACTGGATATCCATGTTACTCAAGATGCTGAAGTTCATAAAGTTTAGGCAGCGATATCCCCTCTTAATTGTGACTTAACCCTGATACCCATGCTGAGGACACTCAGAACAGGCTGCGATATCCCCTCTTAACTGTGACTTAACCCTGATACCCATGCTGAGGACACTCATAACGGGCAGCGATATCCTCTCTTAATTATGACTTAACCCTGATACCCATGCTAAGGACACTCAAAACAGGCAGCGATATCCCCTCTTACTTAACTGGTGAGTTAACCCTGTTACAAGTAGATAGTGATGAGCGAACTGCACATTCACCTTAAGCATACTTCTAACACATTAACCTATAAATACACTATCAACACAGAAAACCTCGAAGAGTTTCTTCCAATAATTTTAACACATTCACATCCACATTCACTCCATATTCACCTGCACTTCCAATACATTCACCTTCACATTCACTTCACTTGCACTATCCTGTACATACACATTCCAACGTATATACAAATACATTAACAATTACACATTATACACGTAAATATGGCATTTGATACTAATAATTCACCATATAAGATCACTAAACCACATTCATTCATTCAAAATGAATTACATAAACATCATTATACCACATTCAAGGTTAGTATATTCACAAAACTATATATGTACAAATCGTTATAGCTCTTCAGCAGTCCAAAAACAATTACAATGTGCTAAAAAAATTTAAAAAAATGACTGATTGAAAAACACGATAACATCTGTTAACATTGTTATTTCTTTTCCAATAGCTTTTGTAGATCCAATCTGTACGCATTCTTTTCCCAACTCCTCTTGAATATGTCAACCACAATCTTACTTCTGTAATATGGTATGTTAGTTTGAGTGAATTTGATTGGTCGTTGAAAGATACAATGATCTACAAATGCTAACGTAAAAACTCCACAATCATTGCCATTGTCTTGCTGTGGAATGTTGGTTTTCCTAATAAAACTCCACAGGTATGGGTCTGCCCAGCCAAATTGGCTAAACTTCTCATTCAACCAGTCAATCTAACAATCCAAAATAAACAATCAATGTGTAACAGTGGGTGATCATATAAAAGGTTAATAAGGACCGTGATATGCTTACAAATTTCTCAGCATTGGTAAGGGAATAATGATTGCTTTGTAAACTATTGTAAAACTCCCATATTTTCTCATCTGTGTAACCCACAAGTAATATGAAATGATCAATATAGTATAGTACGAAAATTAGTGTTCTATAAGTTTTCACCAACTAGACATTTTCACCATTCACACCAAAGATGTTATGCTCTGCGTGATGACATGTCTCCTTATTAAGCCACCAACTCTACATATTTGATCCAAACAATGGTAAGAAGTGTGATGCATATTGCTTAATAGTAATGAAAAATACAATACTGATGAGCCAAAATTTATTGTGTCAGACCGAAATGCTAGGATCAAACAAATAAACATCGCTGCATGCATCGCCCAAAACTTCAAACCAGTAGTGCATTATATTAGTGCACAATCATATTCCATCCTCTAAGGTTTTATACAAGACATCACTAGACACTAGTGTGCAGTATACATTCAATTCATCCTTTCTGCAATAGTAAAATAATTGAATATATGGCAGTGCACATTAGTAAACACATATACAATTTGTAAAATGATCACTTTAATAAGCACAAAATCTAACCTTGTTTCATACAACACTTTAAACCCATTGAGAAAAAACTTCTCCTGATCAATCAATTTATATCCCCATTGCCCAAGCAACACTACAAGAAAAAGCACTATTGGCGACAATTGAAGTCGTCGCTAAAGAGCTACGCGTTGTTGCCAATAACTTTTAGCGACAAACAGGGAGTCGTCGCCCATTCATTGCGGTAACCTCGTCTGCGAAGTTCAATAGCGGCAACTATTATAATCGTCGCGGAAAATAGCATTTGGCGACGACCGGTGTCGTCCCTAAAATTTATCACAGCATCTACATCTGTCGCCAAACAGAGGAGGGGAGATGACTGATGCTGGCCTTTTGCGACGACGTTATTGTCGCCAAATATAAGCAAATGTCCTCAGCAAAAAAATCTTGGAAATATTGTGGCGACGACCGCAAATGTCCTCAGCAAAAAAATCTTGGAAATATTGTGGCGACGACAGTTGGTCGTCGCCAAAAGTTTTTTTTTTTTTTACCAATACCGCTCCAATTTCCAATTGTAATCCACATAACCCATTTCCAATTCCATCCTGTATAACCCATTTTTAATTTAAAAAACATAAAGCTATTTAATTTCATCTCAAGTAAGCACCAACATCCAAAATCTCAAATTTAATTTAAACTAACAACCATTCAAATAGATATACTTGATAAAGTCTACCATACTACAAATGTCAATACATATACATAAATTAGTACAAATGTCTAACTTAACATCCCCCAAAAGTCCATTATGGTCAAACAATTCAACAAAGTAGAAATAGCCCTGCAACAGCATCTTAATGATCCATATCCATCGCTAATCTGCAAAACAAATGAAACTTATATATCATTAAAGGAACATAATTGATATAAGCATATTATAAAGTAGACATAACTGATATATAATTCAAGAGACATATACATGACATTGCAATTATTGATTTGGGATAGTGAAACTGATAACTTATACATTCATCATCTCCAAAGCCTTAGCCAACAATTTGGGGATTGGCTTGAAGAGTGTTACTATAAGATTCCAAATCACACCACTTATGGAGTCTACCATTGAAATTCTTCGAGTGAGGATGATAAGAGGGTTGATTCGAACCTCAGCAAGGATAGGACTTACCCAAAAAATTTTCAAACTTAGAGGAACTAAGAAATTAGATCTTTATTGATTTGGAGTGGCTTTCAATTCTGATATTCAAGTTCTCAAAGTGGTTCAATCATCAAGCCTATAAAGGTTGAGAAACATACACAAATCTAATTGTGCAAATCTGAATCTAACATGATTAACACCTTTAAGCATGTCCCTAAACATGAAAAAAACAATGCATGAGACCAATGCAATTTCAGCAGTAAACAGTCATAGACTGTGCCACCAACACCTGCACCCCGCTACCTTCTCATAACACCCATCATTGCACAATAGATTAAAGTTGGTTAGAAATTAGATTGACGTGTGGGCCAATAACAGTAGTACAGAGGCATTTGCATGTGATTTTGCTGCAACCCGGTCACCCCCAAATTTCAATCACTTGGTTGAAAGAATTGATTCATGGGGTTTGAATGAGTCAGGCCTATCTGGGTTTGGGATGAGCTGACCACTTAGAACAGCAAATATAGGCCAAATCAAAGACGAATTATTTAAACAATCAGACTAAAAATATAAATGGAAACACTTATGTCTTATTTCAAGTGTTGTGTTACTTAGGATTGGTGGATCAAACTCACAGATTGAGCAGCTTGTATAGGCGAAGGCAACTCCTTTCTATACTGGGGAACAAAAGGGTTTGATGATTACTTGGAGGAGATGCAACCACTTGGCAACCATTAGTAGGCTCCCTAAACTAAAAGAGGCTCATCAGATGGAGGCACTTGGCTTCCAAGCAGCAGATGATGGTGTGGCCCTCAACTGATCAGTCCTGAAAGGGTAGAGGCCCAACAAGTCTGACCTAGAAATAGGTCTAGAATCAAGCTCAACAAAACTGGGGGCCTGTTTGAAAATTCCAGCATAATGGCAACCATCCAATCGGCACTAAACTGAAAGGGACCCATCAGATGGAGGCACTTGGCTTCACTTCCAAGTAGCAGATGATGGTGTGGCCCCCAACTGGGTAGTCCTGTAAGGGTCAAGGCCCAATAAGCCTAACCTAGAAATGAAACCCAGAATGATGCTCAACCAGGGGCCTGTAACCTGATTGAACCTAACCTAGCTCAATCTGATCCATGTGTCTGGGCAAAATCAAGTTTCAGCAAGCCCATAACTATCTGTACAGCAAGTCCAACAGTCCAATAAGACTGATAACCAGCATTGCTTCCTTTATTTTATTTCATTACAGTTTATACCATTGTCTGTAAAAAAAAAAAAAAAAGTAGCACAAAGAGAGCAAAACATGACTGAAAGTAGCTAGAACAAACAAGTGTAACCTATTGGAGTTAGATAACAATCAAGGGATCAAATTCATGTAGCCCACTCCAACCTATCACATTGTCAAAATTAAAAAAATCGAACTTATGAGGCTGACTCCAATATATCCTCATTCATCTAAGACTCTTTACCTTATTTAGTACTTTCAATTAGTAAAATTTGTAGTTTCTGACTTTGAAAGGAAAACCCGAACACGAGAAACAGAAAGGAAAAAAGAAACTAGATATGCTGCCACATCCCAACCGAAACCAAAACAAACAAGGAAGAGGTTACAACCCACGACCCAAACCAACAAACACACTTCACACAAAAGCCACAAACTGTAAGTGGTCTTCCACAGTCCTTAGAGGGCTCACCCAGTTTCAGATTTCCCAACTCATTGAGGCATACCTGGACCAACGATAAGAACTCCAAATGCTGAGATGGAGGCTTCCACAACATTTCAAGATCGCTATTTCAATTACGAACAGCTTATATATATGGGCTTGTTTTTAGCTATTGAAGCATTATAAAGAGTATCTAAGTGTTGCCATACAATGACAAGAATAATTGGACACATTTCTGATATTGGATTAAAACATTTCTATGAACATACCTTCTCATAACACCCACCAACTAGTGATAATGTTGTTGGGTAGGGATCAATCCCTGTCATTTTGATAATGTTTTTCAAATAGTTCTTTCTAGTTGTCTCAAAGCCAACTTGAACTATTTGGTTCCTATAGGCACATGATTTTTCAGTGATTGATAGAAATAAACTGGGTTTTACCCATAACCACACAATCTGCTGCTCAGCAATAATTAAAATGGCTAATAAGCGTAGTACATAGGAAAAACTTTAAAGCCAAAATTATCAAATTTGGGGCTTATAAGGCCTTTAAATCTATCTAAATTGTTCATAATAAACAGATTTCACTCAAGGCACTTAAACTGTTTAGGTAACCACCAATCAGATTTCACTCAAGGCACTTAAATTGGTCCACTGTATATTTTCCTTCCTTTCCCTGAGAAAGTTTTGGAATTTTCTGTCATGATCACATCAAGGTCCACAGTAGATGGGGAAATACTAATAGTTGTCAGTAAGTCAGAGACAAGCACCCATTCCATTTTGAATGTAACAAAGTCTGCCATGTGCCACCATCCCACTGCTGACATCATTGGCTCTCCTAGTCCATTATGCAATTCAATTCATTTAATTCCAATACTCAAAAGAAGAAAAACCCCACCAAAATCATGACTTTCACCATAAACCAGAAAACACCTCCCTCTCCACTCAAGAAAGTCTAGAAAAAACACAACCTAAGAAGGTGGTGAAGATATCATCCTCAATCCAAATATAAATATTCCAACTTGTACTTCTCAGCTTATGTTATAACCACTTGGGTAATTGGATTAATTCATCCTCAAATAGAGAGTTATAGCCATGAAGGAGATTTTAGGAGTCTCCATATAATTTCTTCACACAGGAAGAGAGGCGCCAAAAGAAAAGTTGGTAAGGATGAGGAGAAAGAAGAAAAATCTTCTAGCTTTGTGTTGCCTTTGGTTGTCCCTAAGGGGCATTTCCCAGTGTATGTTGTGGTACAGGTAGTTCTGTCTTGAATCTGCTGACAGTGAGATCTATAGCTGTAGTTTGGGACTTTCTGTTCTGATGGATGCCCAGGCAAGAAGCTGTGAACTTAGTTAAACTTTCCTTGTCTTTCCTCTTTGGCCTTATGGGTCCACTAGGAGAATTCTCTAGCTATTTCTCTGCCTACCCTTCTCTAATAGGGCTCTTCAAGAAAGCTTTGCTTGGTTTCATATGGGTTTTGGTCACTCGCTTTTGGGTTCATTAACTTGACAATCAACGCACAGAAAAAAAGAAGATACATAAGGGGAAAAGGAAGGAAGAAAGATAACTGCACATACACCCTAGAGATTCTTTGCCACCCTAACAAGGAACACCTATAATTCAACCTTAATCATACCTTAATCATACTTCCACAATTACTAGGACCATAGTTTTTCCTACAGCAGTGCGAATTATCCCTCCAAGCTGATGCAGCCCCAACTCTGCTACTGAAAATGGACCAACTCTATAGAGGGGATTGGCTAAATCCAAGGAAGGGCTCAATGAGATGGACCAAGCTCCAATAGGGCTTGGCCGAATCCCTAATGGCTTGAATGCACAAGAATTATCAACAGGGAAAAATGCTCATGCTTGTGAATTTCTTTTTTTTTAAAACAACAAATATTTTATTTCACCAAACGAATAACAAAACAAAAAAGTTGGAAAGGAACACCGAAGAACATTAACACATATTAAAAGCGAATAAACATCAATAGAAATAGATTTGTGAAAATCTCCTTCCCTCGCAATATGTTCTACCAAATCATTTGCTTCTTCTAAAATATGTGAAAATATGATGAAACAAAGCAACTAGCCCCTAAATAATCAAATAATCAAGGCCCTAAATAATCAATTTAATTACTACAAAGCCCCTAAATAATCAAATTTCTGTTTCATTTAATCAAATAATCTAGCAAGCCCCTAAATAATCCAGCATCACATGGTATTCACAATAATTATTTGCAGCAGAAATAGAAATTACTATCAAAATGTACTCACCAAGAGAGGTGGGTGGCTGGTCGCCAGTAGATGATTGCACCCCTCCACCAGTGGCAAGCATGTTCCTGATCATCTGCTCCATCTGGGCCTGCATCTGGGACTCGAGATCGGCATACTTCTGATTTTGTGCCTCAATTTGTGCCTGCTGGATCTGGGTCAGCCCTCTCAGTGAATCCAACGCCTCCCTGAGGGTTTGCATGGCTTGATCATGTGCCCGTGATGCAGTGTAGGTACGTGAGGAGTGGTTAGGGGGCTTCGGGCCGACTCCGAATCCCCGCAAGTAACCTTGCTTGCTCCCAAGCACCTCAATAGCCATCTCCTCCTGTGTCATCTCCTGGGATGACTCTACCTGAGAACATAGATCGCGAAGCTTTTCGAATTACTCCTGTCACCCAACTCAAGATTTAAGCAATTAGGTTCTTTTATCAAATAGTAATATATGTGGGAATAAAGTTAAATGTAATGACTAAAGACCCATTTTTGATAGCCGTACATGTTTGTCGGTACACACTGGGGCTATCCAATCATTCGTCTTCTTTCTCCAATAAGACTCCTTAAAAAAGTCTGCAATATGGGGCCTCTCACCATTATTCTCGGCCGCCTGATTCCATTATTTTTAAAACATTAGTTTATATATATATGCATCATGTTAGGAAGTAAAATATATGGAAACTTTAATTCACGTCACCTTAATTGACATCGCAGCTGGAAAGGATCTTGACCCCATGGTATGATTGTAAGGTAAGCACTTCCGATTTTCACAATTTTTCTCACATCGTTTCTATAATATATTTTCAGTATTAATCTATTTGATACCAAATAAAATAAATAGAAAAATTTATCTAATATTACCAAGAATTTCTGATCCTTCCAAACGACATTAATCAGCCACCTCCACGCTTGCTCTGTAACCCCTTGTAAAGGCTTACTATACGGGTCAACACCATCTTCCAGCAGCTGTAGGTAGTGCTTCCTCATGTCATAGCGCCAATCCGTATACCTCTCCTGGCATTTCCTGTTGATTGTTACTCGTACATTTGGATTGTCCTCATAACCCGCAATATCAAATTTATCCTTCATACATGGTCAATGCCATTTTGAGCATAATATTAAGTACTCAAATATAAGAACACTTCTTATATACGTTAATAATTTACATAGACCTAATATGTAATTACCAGAACTGCCTGTATGATGGAAGCCTTCGTCCCACCATTAATCTGATCCCACACCATCACTCCCTCAATAGGTGCCGACAAACGAACATCTATACCAATTTGACTGACCACCTTATTGGCACAGTACCCAACTGGTGCATTGACCCCATCAGGAATTGCTATAGGGAGCTTTTGGCCTCCATTCTCTTTTAAAAGCTGTGCAGTTTCCTTCCCACGTGACTTACCACATACCCGTTTAAGATTTGAATTTGGCCAAGACCGATAAACACATGTAACTTACCTACGCTATGTGTGTGTGAATGTATAATATTTTAATATTACTTACTACGCTGCTACTGCTAGTGTGGGTGGTAGACGCTACCGACGTAGGCATGACTAACTGGGCAGGGAGGGTAGGCACATTCGGTGCTAGTCGACTGGTGGCCGTAGATGATGTACTTATGCGTTTGGGAGGCATGGATGGAGTCCTGCAAAAGAGTAATGATTAGTAAACCATCATATATAGAAGAATATATCATGTATTCTTTGCATGCCTAGTTTTCATTCATTATAAGAAAGTTGACATATAGTAAACTGACCTGTTCTTATTCTTTATATGCTTGATGTTTACACCAAGTCAGAATAGAAACTCATTTAATTCAGTTTGTATTTCTTGCTGGAAATAGTGCAGACAACTTATTTGAATCAAGACATAGCATGGCCAAACTCTGTATGAAGCTGTAAGAACCTATTTTAGGATATTGATGTAGTTGGCTCAAGAAATTAGATTTTCAGATCTGAATATTGAGTATTCTTGTGGTGAAAACAGTCATTAATTAAGTAGTAATTTGAATCTGAAGTGGTTGAAGTTGCATACAATAAAAGAGAACTTTCTTACTCAAATCATGAATAAAGATGCTCTTAGACAATCAAACCCGAGTTTGGAAAGCTGTCATTAACTCATGAAAAGAAGTTAATTCATTAATAATAAATCATTACATCAAGGTTCTATATCAAGATCTATATCAGAATCAGAATGATCATGCAGCTCTTATTCTTCATCAGTGTTAGGCTCCCCATCACATTCATCTTCATCATCGAATATCAAGTCACCCTCATCTTCTTCATCGAGTTGTTCCAAAACCCCATCATTCTAAATAATTTCAGGAGCAGTATCATTCCTGCATAAAGGGAATGTGACGGGCTCGTCCTCAACAATTGGTATAACCCCGATGGATTCTTCCTGCTGGAACACATCGTCGGGGTCGACCAATTCAATATCATTAGGTCCTGCATCACCTAGCTCTGGCACATCCCATATTCCTCGATGTTTGGCTTGTTGTACAACTTTCCAATGTTCACCAAATTTTGTAACTTACATATAGAAGACTTGTTGCACTTGACTTGGTAGGACAAAGGAGTCTTCATCGTACCAATGACTTCTTACATCAATGCTTATGCAATGTGCATCATTCCGCATTGTCCTGTTACTACCGATGTTATACCAATGACATTGGAACAAAACAACCCTATGCCCATACATATAATGAAGTTCCCATATATTACGCAAGTAACCATAAAAGTCAATTGTACGTCCCTCATGGACCCCTTCAACAACTAAACCACTATGTTGAGTCATGCGACGGTATTCTTTATCTTTGGCATGGTATCTGACGCGTTACAATAGCAACCAGAGTACATATCCACTATTGCACGAGGACCATTGGCTAATGACCACAATTCATCCGTTGTTTCTGGTGAACCTTGACCTCATAATTAATTCATCTAAAAAAATATCATGAGACAAGTACCATATGTTAATATCGATTCAAGTATAGATGAATAAAGATAGTTCTTCAGAATACATCTCTATATCTTACCCGATTTTTAAACCATATTGGAAATTCTTCTTTTTGTCTCTTTGTAATGTCACGTACACCTTGACTCTCTAACAAATACCTATGTTCCCTACTTAGGAATAAGAAATTCAATAATACTATATTAATTACTATTACTATTAAACATTGTGGACAAAATCTAAAGGTACACATACATTATATTAAAGATCAATACGTACTCTAAATAGTCATCCAATTCAGAGCTATTATGCAAGATAAACTAATGAGCCATGTCACGTTCCTCTTGGGACACATCATAAGCCCTCGTGATTCGCGCATATGGACTGACACGAAGTGTGAAAACCTCCAACCCCATGCCACGCTCGCCTCCATCATCATTCCTTTCACCACGATTAAATACGGTTTCGATCCCTCCTAAGTACATTGAGCAAAAAGTAAGAGACTCTTTGACCACGTAAGCCTCTGCGATCGAACCCTCTGGTCGAGCACGGTTGGTAACATAACCTTTTAGAGTCCCCAGTTGCCTTCGTACATGAGAGCAACATAAAAGTATATTAATTATACCAAACAATTAAACAAAAAATTGACTTTAAGGGATAAAGAACAAGTACCAAGATGCTAATAATTACCTTTCAATAGGGTACATCCATCTATATTGCACTGGACCTGCAAGCATAGCCTCACGAGGCAAGTGAAGGGCCAGATGGACCATCACATCAAAAAATACTGGAGGAAAAATCTTTTCTAACTTGCAAAGTATGATTACTATACGGTCCTCTATTTTTTGAAGATCCATCATCTTCAATGTCTTTGAGCACAGCTCTTGGAAGAAATTTCCTAATTCAAACAATGTCGCACAGATATCATTATCAAGGTATCCACGCATCCCAACCGGAAGAAGCTGCTGCAGGAGGACATGACAATCATGACTTTTCAGGCCCGTCAACTTACCACCATTGGTGCTAACGCACCTTGAGATGTTTGCTGCATAGCCATCTGGAAAATTAATTGATTTTAAGAACTCACAGAAGCCATGTCTCTCCTCTGGGTACAACGTGTACCGTGCTTGGGGCTTCTCGTAGAACCCATCCACATGTCTCTTTAGGTGCAACTCCTTCCTTATTTTCATATTCATTAAGTCCACACGTGCCTTTTTAGTGTCCTTATTCTTCCCATCTATGCTCAACATCGTCCCTATGAGATTGTCACATATATTCTTCTCTAGGTGCATGACATCAATGTTGTGCCGAAGGTTCAAATCCTTCCAGTACGGTAGCTTAAATAGAATGCTTTTCTTTACCCAATTCAGTATAAGATGAGGCCTTTTCCTTTTCCTGGTGCTTGGATGCTTCCCTAACTTTCCAAAAGTTAAAGAATCCAGTTGCTCTAGTGTTTGTTCTCCTGATAACTCCAAAGGTCTTGACCAATTCTCAATCTTACCATTAAAGAGCTTACTCCTTCGCCAAAGGTGGTTCCCAGCTAAGAAACGGCGACTGCCCATGTATGCTATCTTCCTATTCAACTTTTCTGATGATGCATCCTTGTTACAAGTGGGACATGCTAAATAACCCTTTGTTGTCAACCCAGACAAGTTACCATATCCAGGAAAGTCATTAATGGTCCACATAACAGCTGCATGCATTCTAAAAGTTTGTTTGGTTGATGCATCATAAGTAAGCACACCATCTTCCCACAACTCTTTCAACTCGTCAACTAATGGTTGCATGTAGACATCAATCTCTTTTCCCGGGGCCTCAGGTCCAGGAATCAACAGGGACATCATGCACAACAGCTCTTTCATACACTTCCATGGTGGCAAGTTGTAGGGCATGACTATGACAGGCCACATACTGTAGGAGGTGCTCATTTTTCCAAAAGGGTTAAAACCATCAGTGGCCAGCCCTAGCCTCACAATCCGGGGCTCTTGGGCAAACTCTAGATACTTTTGATCAAACTCCTTCCACTCACCGTTATCAGCTGGATGCCGCGATAACCCATCTTCCACACGTTTGTCCTTGTTCCATCTCATATCTGTAGCTATTTTCCTCGACATATATAATCTCTTCAACCTGGGTGTCAACGGAAAGTACCACAATATTTTGTGGGGGATCTTCTTACCCTTTCCATCATTGAGCTTGTATCTGGACTCCCCACACACTGGACAGTTTTCTAGAATTGTATTCTCCTTCCAAAAAAGTGCACAATGATATCGACAGGCATGAATGCATACATATCCCAAACCCAAGTCACATAAGAATCTTTTGGCTTCATAAAGGGAAAATGGAATAGTGTGACGACTTTCTGGTAAAAGGTCTTTCAAGAATGTCAACAACATGTCGAATGACTTGTTGCTCCACTTATGCAACACCTTCAAGTGAAGCATCTTAATCACGAATGACAACAAAGTAAACTTTTTACAACCTGGGTACAGTTCACGTTCTGCATCAGTGAGCAATTTCTCAAAGTTTTGCACATTCTCACTCTCAACATTATCAAGAAATTCATCCATATCATCATTCCCGATATTCCCCATGTAATAATCTTCCAACATGTTGAATAATTCATCCACATCCTCAATCTGTTCACCATATCCCATTCCATCCCCATCATCTTCACTATCATCATGTTCGTTATCATCCAATGCGTGTGCCTCATTCACAGGTACAGGTTCCCCATGGTGCAACCAAGTCGTGTAACCCGGGCCTATTCCCCTTAAGCCCAGATGATATTCCACAACTTCACTGGTGTGCCACTCAAAGTGCATGCAATCCATACAAGGGCAACGAATCTTGTTATCCTTTGCTGAATTGGCCATTGCAAATTCAATGAATGACTTAAACCCATCCTGGTAAGGCTAGTTTCGTCTGTTACTAAGTTTCATCCAACTCTTATCCATAGCTAGGCCTTGGGAATCTCATAAATGAAAGGCATCCACCAAGAACACTTTCCTGGTGACAATGCACATACAACATGTAGTAAAATAAACAAATCTTAACAAGTATAAATTACCAAAAATAGAACTTCCCAAATCATTTGCTAGTAGCTATCTTTTTTCTAAAAGATTGTGTTTTTCTACAAGCCCACTATGAAAAACACAAACAGTTGGGACTTGGGTTGTTGTTCTTGTTCCTCAAAAGGGCCAAAGGTAGTTTTCATCATGGCTGCCGGAGACACAACTGTGGAAGAGGAAGTAGCAGCTATTCCTCTCTCTCGTTTTCAGACATCGACCAATCTCCATTTTACATTCATTAATTTAGACAGCCCCAAGTAGACAAGGCATTATCAACACCAAAAAGAGTTAATGGTGAGGGATTTGAATCAACACATTAACATAAACAAGAAAAAAAAAGCAGAGAGCAAGGCAACCATAGTAAGAAAAAAAATAACTAAAGAACTAATTGGTTCCATGGACAGGGAAGATGAAAAACAAATGAATAGAACGATTCCTCCGTTCATATTACACAAAAACAGAAAAAAGAGAGAATAAAAAAGAAAAAAGAAAAAAGAAGAAACATCAAACAGAACAGGGGAAGGAAGAAACAGCAAACAGAACAGGGGAAGGAGAGAAAAGGGTGGGTGAAGCATGAACAAGCTCAGGCCTAAGAATTGAGATGATTTTAACAAGAGGAATTGAGTAGCTCCTCCAAATAATCACCCTAGGTCCTCCAACCCTACTACCTTCTCTATCCTACCAATCTCTCTCCTTTCTTCATTCTGGTTGAGGAAACAATGACACCCATTTTTTCCATGATCAACTATACAGAATAAACAAAAATAAATAAATAAATAAAAACCCATATAGAAAAACTCCAGCCAAGGAAGATAAATCTACACATATGAGTATAGAATTTGTCCCAAGAAACCAGTCTATAACATAGTTTAGGAAAGCAAAAAGACCCATTTCATTGAACTAATAAATTTAAAAAAGAAAAAAACAAAACCTGGATACCCCCCAACCCAACAATCAAAGAAACATGTTCAACAAACTCAAAACAACAAAACCCATTTCACCAAAACTCCAACAACCCAAAAAATAAAAATTAAAAAATTAAAAAACACACCTCAATTCAGTACAACTGAATAACTTAATCAAGAAAAAAACAGAACATTAAAAAACAAAAACACATAAAGCAACAGACTTGGGCAAAATCAGATTAAGCATCCAAACTCAAGTTCAAAACCCAATGTACCAAACAAAAACTTATACAGCAACAAAGTTGAGAAAAATCAGCTTTGATCATCCTTTCCTTTCATAAGACAAATGTACCCTTCAATTGCAAAATAAAATCAAACAAATAGAGGAAAGATGATCAAAGCTACATTTTTTTTAAGCTTATGTGATTTTGCAGATGGTAGCTTCAAGTAGGTAAGATTCGATCAAGAGGAAACACAAACAGAAAGATTGAAAACAGAGCAAACGTGCATGTATTAGTTTGGGTTTCCAATCACATTGAAAAGGAAATGATGGAAAGGGAGCACAACAGGGGAGCACGCATCTTGTACAGTGACTCCTCAGCAAAAAAGCTGCCTGATCAGACGGTTAAGTGAAGATGATGATGGTGATGAAAAAAGATGGTTTTGGGAGAGATGAGGAGCAAGAGGCGGTCCCACTGGCAGAGTCATTCACACCGCCAAACAAAGATAGGGATGGGGAAAACAAGAAACTGAAAATGATTTGGGGAGAAGATGGCCAGAATATTACCTAGAGGAGAGAGGGCAAGCAGTGCACCGCCATTGACACCAGACTTGGAGATTTACTTCAAGAGCGCTGCGGTTCCGAGAAGAAGAAATGCTCACAGGAAGATCACTCGATTTTTTGATGGAACCCTAATGAAAGGAGTACGCAGTGGTGCAAATATGAAAACGTGTTCCGCGACGATCCTATGTCGTCGCCAAAACAGTAACTATTCATCGTGCAAAGCTCTGAAAATATTTTGGCGACCGATTTTTGTCGTCGCTAAAAGCCGTTCCCGGTTCCTGCCTTTGTAAAGGCGGTGAGAATTTTTTCCCTCTTTGGCGACAACTTATATTCGTCGCTAAAAATATTGGCGACCACTTTGAATCGTCGCCATAAATCCATCAACTCCGCTGGACTCATTTTGTCGCCAAAAGCACAAACTGTTGTCGCGAAAACATTTGGCGCGAAATAGGTGATCACGCGGGAGGCCAAACCGGGACATACCGCGACGAGTTACTACATCCGTCGCTAAAACATAATGTTAAGCGACAATATTGTTGTTTGTTGCCAAAATATGATCTTTTCGCGACAATATGGTTTGTTTGTCGCCAAAAATCGTCGCCAATACTGCTTTTTCTTGTAGTGCAAATGTGAATAGTCTTTGAATTTAACCGGTATCTTTCGCATTCGGGGAAGCTGTTTGATCCTCCTAATCAAAGAATCTATCAGAGTGATAGGAGTAGAAATGACAATTGGGATAGGAGGTTGTTCATGTGAGGGGGTGGACATGATTTCTACAATAGGTGGCTAACAACCTATTTCATGCAAAGGACTCATAACAATCTCTAAACTTGGACCCTTCGAAGGACCTTCATATGTGGGAGTGGACATAATCTCTAGAATTGGCACATGAGATTGTACTTCACGTAAAGGAGATGTCATTTCTACAATTAGTGGCTACCCAAAAATCAAGGGTGGAAGATTTGACAAGATATAGTGAATTAGAGGTAGGTTGGACTTGACAGGTTGTGAACTAAGAGATGGTGGATCCAAAAGGGAGTTGGAAATTAACCCCAAATTGCCCTTAATCTTTTTACGTGGGCTTCTGAATTTACGAATTACTTTCTTTGGTCTCATTGGTGTCCTTTCTTGAATAGCAAAATTAAACCGTTGTAGCATATAGTTTGTTTTAATGCAATTAGCAAAATAGAAAATAAATTAGCTTTTTGTCATCTGAATCCGACGACGAGCTGCTTGAATTTCCCGTAGCAAAGTTCTCGAAAGGTGTTGTCATTCCAGTTCTAAACCTCTTAATCTTCTTCCACATTGAGGTCTTAAACATTTCAAAGCTTGTATCTCTTGAATCTATCTGATTTATAGATCTCTTCATGGCATCCAATAGTTCCTTAACCTATAAATTTTGTAGCAAAATGTTGGTAATATTGCATAATCAAAACTAAAACTCAAAATAATTTTAAGCAAACATTGTACATATTTTATTGGACAACAAGTCTCATCGTGGTTGGCCTTTGCTTGTGCCTTTAAGATGTCCGTAGAAATTTCTTCATCTTGCAGTGCCTTTCTTTTTCCAGCTCAGCCTATTCGCATGTAGGTGTTTAGCTCAAAGCACGTGTGATACTCTTTTGTATTCACCTTAGACAAATCTTTCTTTCCCTTAATCACACAATTTTGCCTTTTTAACCAAAGTGGTTTAGCCTCATCATGGATATTGGAATAATCACGAAATATTCTTTCTACTTTTTTCACCCTTAAAATTTTCATGTGGAATGGTGGGGGGACTAATTGGGCTAGGTCGAACTGTTTCATCACCTTGCTGGCATTGTGCCTCTTTAGAATCCAATAATGAATCAACACTACATTTGATACAAAGAGCATGCAATCAACGATTGGTACATGTTTTGAGAAAACCTTCTTGTACTTAGCATACGGCATTCAGACAAACTATATGCAAATAGAAAAGGATTTAAATTTATTGAGTAAGGAATAATGTAAGGTATTGAAAGAAACAACTAAATTAATTTAAAATAAGGTATCGAATCTAAACTAATTGTAACGACCCAGTCCCAAAAAAAAGTACATGTGAATGAAAGAATATAAGTAATAATCCGTCCTAAACTATCGAGGCGCCTTTTGGGGACAAAACCGTGAGGACTTCCATAAAAAACTATAAAGTTAAGCGTGCTCGAGTCAGAGTAATTTCAGGATGGGTGACCTCCTGGGAAGTCCAAAGCGGACAATACCTCGATGGTGCGGGGCGGGTTGTTACAGATGGTATCAGAGCAGGGGATGGCTCTCCTCTGAGTGGTGGAGGGTGAGGCCGTTAGGCCGGACCCCTTGGGGACCGCTCGAATCCTGCTTCCCTCTCGAATCCTGCCCTCCACAAATAGGGGGAGGAACGAAGTCCCACATCGCTTATGAGGCCGTCTTCGGTCCGGCATTGTGCTAGATATGTGGATATGGGGACATATCCGGCGGAAGCTGGTGGGCCTGTAACGACCCAGTCCCAAAAAAAAGTACATGTGAATGAAAGAATATAAGTAATAATCCGTCCTAAACTATCGAGGCGCCTTTTGGGGACAAAACCGTGAGGACTTCCATAAAAAACTATAAAGTTAAGCGTGCTCGAGTCAGAGTAATTTCAGGATGGGTGACCTCCTGGGAAGTCCAAAGCGGACAATACCTCGATGGTGCGGGGCGGGTTGTTACACTAATTTACCCCATCATCAGTCATATGATTCAATTGATGATGGACTTCCTCCACTGTGGTTAAAGGACTGGGCTTAATTAATCTTGCTTCCCATGTCTTGAATAAAGGGAAATCGATGTCCTTTTTCCAACTATGCTTAAGTTATGGGCACCGTGCGATAGACCTCCATGAGTAAGCCCAAATCTGTGCAAATAGCAAAGGTTTAAGTACACATCAATTCTGCTTAAAGAAATGATAATGAAGACATAATAATATTTCATTACCAAGGACCAGTTATGGTTTTGAACTTGTCTGGAGAAGGTTTTCTTTTTGTTTTCATTTGCTTCTTGGGGGAACACTCTTGTTCTTCTCCTCCCTCTACCACATTGTCCTCAATTTTTCACTTACATGCTCTACCCAATATTCCGTACAAATTGGCAAGACATACAGGGCCCCAAGCAAATAGTGTGAATTCAGTGAAGAGTTCGAGGAGGTAAGCTGCCCCTCTCGATCCAGGATAGTTACTGAAAATTTGGCCAACAACCAAACGGAAGAGGAAGGCCCTAGTATAATAGATTTCCTCCTCTTTGGAGAGTTTCTTTGTCTTTTGACCCTTACACTTACTCTCGGACGGGGTAAAGTTGTCATCAAGCCACTTAAATTTAATACACAAACTTATGTATCAACTTCCAGACGAGGCCTCTTCCCGAGCAACTTTTCACATATTTCCACCGCTTTATTCTTGGGGCGTGTCCATCCAACAAAAGGTGGGCTGTCTATAGGAAGCCCGTATATATATGAGACATCTTCTAGAGTCACTGTGGCTTCACATTATGGAAAATGAAAAGTATTTGTTTCAAACAATTAGGTTGATAGGATTTTGAGATTCTTCATAAAGAACATGGCATTCATAAATAAGAAAATAAAACTGTCAAATAATGTTTAAATAACCATAACATGCAAGTTCATTTGATTTGTATTGAGGTGTATTCTACTCTGCCATAAAGGCCACTCTTTACATCTGATAGGCCACTCGTAGTGGAAGTGAAGATTCAACTGATCTATTTTTCATTTTCCTTTTGTGTAATTTTATGTGCTTCATCTCTCAAAACATTGTTCCTTTTGGTAGAAGTTCCCTGAAGTCCTAAATGTGTCATCCTAAGTCCTAACAATTCTATCATTTGAAACTTCAGTGTAATCTGATTCTCATTTTATCCTCATTCAAAAAAAAAAAAAAACTTGTGGTAGATGAATATTTTAACAACATAAACAGGGTAGCTGAGTTGTTTTGTTTTAATTCCTTCATTATTACAGAGTTATGAGATAATACGTATCACCAAAGTTGTTCTTTTACATTTAAATAGACTACTGGTAACTCTTGTTTGCACACCTCTCATGTAAAGATTTCACACAATTTAGAGTCGAGTTTACTTGAGTTTTGTTTGAAGGACCAAACTAACTTGTTTGTTTGTCATTCTTGCCTTCTCTTGCTATTGTGTCATTTATGTTTTTAATTGTTACTCACTAGATGTATTAACCTTATCCTAATTCAAGAAAATTACAATTAGATGGAATGCTCATTCAAACTAAAAATTCAATTTCTCATTGTGTTTAGTGTAGAATTGATTAAGCTAGAACTCCAAATAAATGTCACATGTTAAAGTGAATTGAATATATGATGACAAGTTACTTTTATTATATGGTTTTATTTTGGATAAACTTATTGAAATCACTTATATTCTCAAGAGGTTTGATGTAATTTTCAAATGATTGCCTTAAAGATAAGTGATTATCAGGGGGAGAGGTTATTGAACTACCCTATCTCTCTCTATCTTTATGCTATTTATTGTCTTCATTTTCTTTTCCTCTTTTGTCTTTCCACATTAATAAGTTCACTGTTCACAATTCCATTTAGCACTACAGCTATAGTTTGCCATGGATGTGGGAGTGATTCAAATATCTACTATATTGGATGGAATTAATTTCATAAGATTAGCCCTTCCACTGAATTGGATTAGCTGGTTGGTTTCAAACCTTAGGTACTCTATAAGGCTTTTGATACATTAGAAACTAATGTTAGATAAGCCATTCATGTTGATTTAACTAGACGTCCAGAGTCTCCGGACAATGTTATAAGGCATAGGCCTCTTTGAATTCTTTTGCCGCCAGTCTTGCTTAATATCTCTGAATAGACTCATCTAGGTTATACTATATTAAATATACCATCTTGCAACTATTATATGCTTTTGCTACAAAGTCTTTTACCTCCCACACATACACCATATTTTTCAATAGCTTGCATCTTGTCAATTATAGAAGAAGTTATTTGATTTATTAAGAATACCGTAGTTAGAACACCATTGTCCTACTGACTTCTAAGTTCTAAGAGATGTTTGTTTTTATTCTCTAACCCCATTTTGTTTTGGAGTTTATGTGCATGATGTTTGAGACTATATACCATTCTCATTGGTAGCGGTAAGTTAGTGATCATTATTTAAATGGTCTGAATTATAAACTATTATAAGTTATATGTGAGCTCTTTTCAAAAAAAAAAAAAAAATGTGTGCACTTTGTTTTCCATCAACAACGGTACACACTTCCTTTATGTTTTTTAAATTTCATTAATATATATTTTCTTCTAATGCTATGATCTTATTTATTTATTAATTAAAATGCACTTGCAGTGCTAATTGCTTGAAATGATTTTGAAAAATCATTCATTTGGTTCTTGTATTGTTGTCTAAATTGTAAATAATTTTTTTTATAAAAAAGGAACAGTTTTAGCTGCCTGTCCCCTCCTGCTTTAACCTTTTCCTTTTTCTGTCATCGATTATCTCTTTTGGGTGTTTTCATTTTTAGTTATTTATAATATCATTGTTTGTAACAGATCTATTAGGGATTGTGGAAGGATGCATTATTGTGCTATCTTTGGTACTCCTCGTTAACTTATGCACTTGAATATCTTCCCTAAATATCTAGTGAAAATACATTACTTTTTTTTCCATTTTGAGTACAGCCATTTATTTCCTCTAAATTTTGTGATCTTGACTTTAAATTTTGGGGGTAGTAACCTTCTGCTTAGACCATATGGTTTAGAACTTTATCAAAAAAACTAACATCTGATCACTGTTTTGATAGTTTTCACTTGTAGCAAGCTGGGCATCTTGAGGGATTTTTCGTTTTTCTCCCATCTTGAGGTTTTCTCTATTCTAGAGGTAGAACCTACTAAACTTGCTAAACTTTACTGCATCTTGTTGGGTCTCGAGACTCCTGCTATTTGTTTTATATATATATATATATTTAACTATTAGACTTAAGTTAGTAACAAATAATGTCAATTGTACCTAGGTTTCTGTCTCTATTTATACAAGTCAAGGTTAAGCCCTTTCAAGGCATGTGAACATTTGTTTCTTACAACAATAACAAAAAAGATGTGGACTGAGTGAAGTGGCATATCTGCTATAAGTTTGCTACTTTAGAATTTTATATGATTAGATATATTATCCTGGTCATGTTATTCTGGGCCCTTTTTTTTGTTTTTTTTTATCTTAATGATGTCCAGTTCTTGATTTAGGTTGTGATAGTTTCAATTGTAAGTTGTAACAATCTTTCCGGCTTCAATTAATAACATCTCATTGATATTGTCAATGACATGTTAGTAAATGGTTGCTTTCTCTAACTAAAGATCTAGATTGGACGAAACCACAAATTCCTTTTAACTGAGAAATCCTACATGCTATGACTGTTGCTAATAATCACAATAGAACATTTATTCTTTATCCAGTCCTAACATAGATTTATCCTATTGCTAAGTTTCAGACTATAGATAACTTTGGTTGCAAAATTCTAATATTCTCTATATTCTGTGAAACAGAGATGAAAACCTAAAAATCATATGCAAATAAAAACCTAACATCAAATCCTTTACAAGGAGGAAGAAGAACCCAAAAGAACCCATACTAAATAGAAAGACCATAGTAAAAATGAAAGCCATGCAAGATTCGTACTTGATTCGCCATGGTGGAATCGCTGGGACCACTGGGACCACTAGGACCACTAAGATGTTGATTAAGCACAATCCCCTCGATCTTGTGATGCAACCCACGAAGAAGACAAGAACCCAAGATATGCACTTGGTTGGAGGAAAAGGAACCGTTGGAGACCACCTGGTACTAGCACCCACGTTTGATGGAGGGGATGAAGAGAAGAATACGATGAAAAAGGTGAAAAACATGGGCCTCGTGGTTTTGATATGTTTTGAGGAGCAGCGATATCCCCTCTCAAGAGAAATGAAAAAAAAATAGACCGCATCAGTCCTTTGGAACCACTGTGGGCATTTACATCTTCTTGGGCCTTTTTTAGTCTATTTTCAATATAAGGAGATTTTTTTGGTTAAATTCCCAAAAAAATTAAAATGCATATCACATAAATTTAAATATAAAAGACGTGCGGGTTAGTCAGGTTAGTCTAAACTCCATTTATTTTTTTACGGGTTAGAAAAACCTAAAAGATGCCCAACCCCTATTTAATGTGAATCTAATTATATAAGTCAGGGTTGGTTTAGAATCGGGTTAGAGGATCGGACCAATTTTTGCCGCCGCTAAAATAATTGGAACTCCTCAACCCCAAATACCAAACGCCTGGCACAGTCCGGGCTTACGATATGTCTAATCAAGTCAGAAAAACGTTTCTTCATCATTTCCATCATTAGGTGGTCCCTCCTCTAACTTAAAACCCGCCACAATGCCACGTTAAACAATGGATGCTCTACAGCCCCAAATCCCATCACAATCTTTATATGCTCCTCTCTCTGTCTTCTCTCTCTCCTCTTCCAAGTTCCAGCCAAACCTGGCAGTGGCCCCTCCACAACCCCATTTATTTATACATCACATACACCCCGTACCATAACTCAATACCCACCTCTCTCTTCATTTCCCTTCCCTTATCCCTCTCTCTCTCTCTCTCTTTCATATCAAGACACAAAAGTGGAGAAAAGAGAATGGAAAGCTTGAGAGTGTATTGGAGAAGAAGAAGGTACGAGCGACTAGACGGGTCCACCCGGAGCCGAAAGAAGAACCGGGTCCAGCTGGGTCAGAAGGCCAGAAAGCGGTTCGGTCGGATCAAGATCAGACCCAGGTTCCGTTGGTTCCGTTTGGTCTCGCCCAAGAAACTATTCATTAAACTCAGAGACGCTTACGTGAGGATGATGCTCAGCTTCGCCAACTCCGCGGCTTTGGGTGGCGGCTACGGCTACGGCTACGGCTTCGGTTTAGGAGAAGGAGTGGGGGCTATGGGAATCGGTAGACCTCCATTGAAGGAGTATGATGAGAAGATGATTGTGGAGATCTATAAATCTTTGGTGGCCCAGCAGCAGTTGATGGCCGATAAAGAAGGTGGTGGTGGTGGGACTCAGATTGTTCCTCGCCGGTAGGTATCATTTCTTTTGGTGCACCTGCGATGTATCTCTCTCTTTCATCTTTTTTTTTAATCAATTGTAAGGGGTTTGGTGGGGATAACAATAAATGTGTAAAAATTGATGCTTTGGCATTTTGAGAATCCCATCATCAATTCTGCATTTTATTTGATTTTTTTCTATTTTTTTTTCTGATGTTCCGTTGTGAGTTTAGTGCTATTTAGGGATGACTCCTCCACGCCCGCAAACTCAAATCAATAAAAATAAAAACTGAATCGAATCATTTTTTTTAATTTTTTACAAAATCAAATTAATATTGACAATTCATCATTTTTAAAGATACCTTTATCTGCTTTGTGAGTTATGCTTTTTTTTTTTCCATTGTTTTTGTATGATCACTTTTATTAACTGGAAGATCATTTTAATGAACTGCAAACCTCAAGTATTTTTAGTTTTTAATCATTAAAGATTTTTATTGATTTTTTTTATGTTAAGTTTAGAAAACTTGTGACAGTTGGTCTTCTTTTATATTTTTAAATAAAACTTGTAACAGCTGATATATTTTGTCCATTAGCTATTTCATTTTCTGTAACTATGGCATTACAATTTAAGCAATTATGGAACCAATTTTGAGCAATGTATGCAATTAAACAATTGGACCCTCGGCTCAGCAGCTCTCTTTCTATAACCTTTCACACAGAGGGGAATCTTGAATTTAATGAGTGTAGATTTTCTGATATGCGAATCACATGAACCTGTAATAAATGGTGGGTTACATGCGTTTTCTTTAATTAAAAAAATCCTTTGAGACCCATGAGATCATTTTGGATCTGTAAATTAGGCTTCTACCTAACCTGTTCGAAATTCATCTTATTCTTCACTTTTATTAAGTTCATCTATGCTACCATAGATAAATGGAAAAGGACTATACATAACAATGGCTATGATTGAATGGCCAACATTTTTTTATGGGCAGAAGGCTGTTTCATGCCTAATTCTAATGCCCGCGTAATCGTGGCACTGAAGTTCCATAGTTGACCAACTTGAGTCTCACCTGTATGCGATGGGCAAGACGGTGCCCACGTGGGCCCTTTTTTTAATAATGCGGCCCTGTGATAATCTTGGCATCCATGATTTGGCATCAAGTCTAATTTTAAAGTAGATAAACCTTAACTCACCCTCCGAATCTCAAAACAGCTACCATTAAGACAACACTAAAGTCAATGATATTAATGGAAGGCTAGGATATAATTTGGTGGGGAAATTTTGTTTGCTCGACTTTGTTCCAAAAAAGGTCACTGCATCTACCCTTCAGCAGATATGCATTTAAGTATGCTCCATGAGCTGGTCTGCAAATGGACATCACATATAGGAAGGTATGATGCTTGCATCATCTGTTCCATGCTGTAATTGGTTCTACTTCTTTTCATTTGTTTTTGTTTGGTAGTTTGGTCTCTTCTTTGTTAATTTTATCACTATTTATGCGTAGTGGTTACGGACAATAAATAAAAATGGGTGGGAGTGAGAATATTTTTATGGCTCCATCTTCTGCGCATTGTATTTTTCTCAGATGAAGAAATGGACTGGACTTGAGAACAAGCAAAGGATACAGATTCCTTGTAATTGAATTCTCCAGAATGGCAAGCATCTCATCGTCAACGACCATGAAATAGATCATCATCCACCACAGAAACTAGCTCCATTGTGACCAATTATATGGATGATCTCAAGATTCGACCAAGAAGTAATGGCCCTTGGTGACAAAATTTCTTGTGGCACATGGATTTTGGAATGCTCAAAAAGATATGTTTGTGGTTGCTTGTATTGACTGTTAATAATAAGTCCTCTTTGAAAAAGTGATTATTTAGATGGTTGATTGTGCAATAAGCGCAGACTAACTATATATATATATTTTTTTTTATTGATAAACAATACGATATTTTTTTTATGGTAGATTCCTGCATTGAGGGGCACGACCCACGATTAAATGGTTGAACAGGGTTTGAATCTGATTTCTGACAACTCTCACAATGTCCCTACCATCTAGCTATCTTTGCAGTGTGAAGGTTAAATTGAATGAGACAATAATGAGATGTGTTTCTCGTGGGGGTATGAAACAGGACCAGCTGCTGTCCAATTTCATTAGATAATCAATGGATGGGCTAGTGGAGGGGCAGTGGGGGTCCCAAAATTTTCGTTTGAAAGGGGAGACCCAAATATGTATATTAGTCTTTGTTAACAACCTGAGAGTTTTTATATGGATTTTAAGGGCTAATTTAGAGTTTTTATTAAATTTTTAAAAGTGAATTTAAAATTTTCATATAAATTTTAAAAGCACATCATGATTTGACAGTCCAACAGAGCCATATATCTGTACTTCAGTCGGCCCCTATAGAGTGCCCTAAAAAAAAATCAGTGCGACCATACAAATAACTTGAATTAAGTAAGAGGGGAGCCCACCTGGTTTGGAAGCATTAAAAACTCTAATTCTGATGTAATCCTCCGAAAGTAGATCAAATTTGGAAAATATGGACTCTACTGCACTGTGTTAGGTCATCATTTATTTGTCATGTGTTATGATTTGTTGGAATCACATCAGAGTCTAAATCAAATCACTACCTGCCTGTGTGCTTGCCGAAAATGCTTTATTAGCAGTTTTGCAACACCATTTCCCCTACTCTCCTTGTCGTTTAGTAAGATAAAGAGCCCGGATTCCCAGTTTGTCTCCCACACGCTTCCACTGAGTGTGACGCAAATGGGGACTCCACCAAAAGGCCCACCTATTGATAACTTGGACTTGTTCAAATCGAATACCATCCTATCCCATAACAAATCATCAAATTTTATTTTAATAAAAGTTTATCTCTCCATGAGATTCTAATAACGTAATTAGTATAAATAATTTTATATATTATTAATCATATGTATTATTATATTATCAATCATTTGACTAATTTTATGGCTGAATCTATTCTTACTGTAGTAAAATTTGATATATACTGGAGGAGATGTCTGTATTTTATTTTTAACCATCCTGATTAATCAATTGGTTGGCTTCAAACGGTTGAGTTCCACTCATGTGCCATGTACTGGAAATTGTGCGAGACACTCATCATGGATCGGACTCAAATCGGGACAGGTAGGTGCAAGTCCACGTGGAACGCACGTGAGTGAGTCGTGGAGAATTAAATTAACAGTGAAAACTGACGTAAATTTGGGGAGAATGGGCCGCGCATCTCATGGGAGAATGGCATCAAATCAGAGCATTTGATGGGTGGGCCAGTCATTGAACTGTAACCACGGTCCACCAATAAAATTCCTTTGATCAGATTGCACCCTGACGAAATAAGTAGTGACCACTGGGCACGTTAGTCTGGGTTCTCAAAAAATTCATTATGCAGACTTTTTCCACTTTGGGGGGAAGTTTCTTTTTTATGGCCATTCTGGGAAATTCTCTTTTTGCAAAATTGGTGTTTGCTCGTTTTTGCTTTTTAATTGTGAAAAAGTAGACCCGCGAAGGTGTGAAGTTTTCACCACAAAAATGAGACCAAAATTTCCACGTCTTTTCCATCAAAATACAGCTACATGTCTTGTGCAGTGGAAAATCAGTTTAGCAAACAATTCCTTTTCTAGAAAAAATATGGTTTTCCTATTCCTTTTCAGTGGAAATGCCTTTCACTAGAATCATGAAAATTTTAGATCATCTTTATTCTTTTTCTAGCAAAAGAGTGAATGGATAGAAAGTGAGAACAATTCGCTATGGATTGAAAACACTTCAAAATCAGGAAAATTTTACTTCTCTTTTTTTTTTTAATTTTATGCGGTTTCCTTTGCAAAAAAACAACTGTACAAAAAAATTTTAAAAAGTTTGTAAAATTTTTTTTCCAACTTCCCCATAACTTTTCGGTAAAATGTAGATGCACAAATGTGCCCTTGCTCTTTCGAAACAAATTGTCATTTGTTTTTACGATTGGTAACTAAGGAAGTTAGAAAATAACTCATGTCAAGACAGGAGTACTTTGGATAAGGACGCCTACCTACTAGGGCGTCATATGAAGCGCGCCGGATGTATCATGATTTTGGAAATGCCAACATGTATGTACCCAGTGGCCACTCATGACATGCAGTGAAAATGAATCACACGAGGACATAAATGTACAGTAGCACCCCACTTATCATTTTAGAGTAAGAAAATCCAATTAGCAGTTGAGCCTAATTTAAGATTTATCAAATGTACAGCAAATAATTTCATACCCGTCTAACATGGCTATGACCAATGCAGAACTAGGGAGAAGTTATGAAAACATACTCTCTTTTTTCCATAAATCTGGCTCGCTGAGGTTTTTTTCTTTTCGTTTTTTTTTTCACATAATGGCCTCTCAAGAAAAATTTTCTGATGTGAACAATGGCGGATATTTATAGAAGTTTACAACCCTTCGCTCAGCTTCTTGGATTTAATTATTGGTCTTGTATATGGCTTTTGTTTTGGTAAAAGGATAATTTTATTTACCATAAAGAACCAAACAAACAAAAATACCACAAAATAAGCAAACTATCAGACTAACACCTAGCCTAATCTTCTACCCAAAATAAAAAACCCATCCCAATCAATATAAATCCTAGGAACATATGACATTTTTGCAATGTTATCGGCAACCACATTGTGAGACCTAAGAATATGGAAAAAAAGTAATGAATTCAAAAGATTTGGCTGGCACCCTCCAATATCTTGCAAAATGGGGTCAATTGTCGAATCGAGACTACCATTAATCACCTGGATCAGCTCCAATGCATTTAACAAAAAGATAGTTTAGAAAGACCTCACGCTTTCGCTTCCTTTTCCCCAAAAAGGGTAGCTTTCATTTCTACTTTAGAGAAATGGACATTTGGCCTATCTAAAAAACCTTTCAGCCAAAAACGAGGCTTTAAACAATAATGAATAACCAAAGTGAGCCTTCCCATCAAGGGATCTAAGGGCAGCATCTGAGCAAATGAGGACTAGATCCTCTTTTGTGCTCAATCTAAATTCATTATCACTCTTTGTTTTAATGGTTTGGGATATCACACAAAGTTAGGAATTCCTCATTGACTCTTTTTGCCATATACAAAGTACTAAGGGGGTGGATTTCATTGCCCCTATAAATTAAATTATTTCTACTCGTCTAAATAGCCCAACGAAGAGCTAGAATCCATTCTTTATAGTGAGAATTAGGAAGAGGATTGTCCAAAGCATTTGACTTGCATTAGTCCAAAGAAGAGCACCCTTCGGGCTACAGAGGGGTTTTCCATAATCTTTCCCATTTGACAAAAAGACGATGGCCCTATTTGGCAAATCTTATTTGTATGTAATATAGATCTATTTCAAATGCAGTAGTTTGAAATAGAATTTTTTACTAATAGACTATTTGGTGACACAGAAAGACAATTTGAAATAGACTTTTTTAAATTCAACGGTATACAATTTTTATAAATTTCTCAAGATCCACAATGAGTTGGGGGTAAAAAGGTAGTCCCCCAACTCATTGTAGATCTCGAGAAATTTGTGAAAATTGTATACTAATTTTAAAAAATGTCTATTTCCAAAGAGGACTACCAAAAAGAAAAAAAAGAAACCTTCCAAAGAGATTAATCAATGGTTTGGATAGTGAATTGGGGCCCACAAAATTCAAGAAATGCCCATGTAATATTCTTCTTTTTTTTCTCAAATTTATGGAGATATGGAATGCATCAACGGTTCACATTTCACCTAAAGGCCGTGTGAGTCCTTACAAATAATTCTAGTGGGACAAATCTTCAATTAGGATTTCAAATTGTGAAAAGCAAATGGCAAAAAAAGGAACATGAACTTATCATGTCAACAACGAAGTGCATCTAACGGTTATAATATTTCGGCAACGAATCATGATACAATTTTTAACCACATGGCCATTTTCAATCTCTCAAAAAAGATAAAGGGTTCGGATCATGATTATGGGGCCCACAAAAATCCAAAAATTATGATATTTTATTTTTTTCTTTTTTCATAAATATCTCAAGATATACGAAAGATCAACGGCTGAAATTTGTTCTACTGGCCGTTTTTGGACTTCTTAAGTCTTTCAACGGTTTGGATTATAAGGTAGTGCCATAAAACCTAAAACCAATTGAAGAAAAAATGGTGATTTTAAAAAGAGTGTTTTTGTTACTGTAGCAACAAAGTGTCTTTCCACTTCAATCTCTGGGATCTGTTTCAATTCTGCATGATTTCCGGGCTTTGCAAAATAGCTTCGCAAAATAGAAATTCCACCTCTTCTATGAGGTTTGAAATAAAGAGTCCAAACATGATAACCAAACAATCTATATTAGTTTTCAAACCATTATAAGACAATAAGAGGCTAGAAATGCACTTACCAAATAGGCACTATTACTATCACTATTGTTTTTACACAATGCCTTATAAACAGATTTGTTGTTAGTGAACCATGTTTAGTTAGAGGCCAAACCCTAGAGTCATTTCTTCTTTGTTATGAAACATAAATTTTCAATATATTATCAAAATTGGTATTATTATTGAAAATGTTCCTCAAGAGGGGTTCATTCCATCCTCTTTCACTATTTAGAAGATCTTTAATTTTATAACCAAATTTGGTTTAAAAACATTGGAAATAGGTTTTCCTAAGCCTCCCTCAAAAGAGATCGAGTTACATCGCTAGAAATCTTTTCCACATTGCCAAGTATCCAACTCACATTATCATTAATAAAATCAGTTGTTTTCATTAATCCTCTTCAAAACCATGAATTGCCCTTTCTAAATTTAGCTTCCCCTAAGGGTTTATTGGGTCAATATTTGGCTTTGACGACTCAAGAGATCTTGGTTGGTTTAGCATCGCCAACTCATTTTAGTCAAAAGAGCTAAGTTATTCTTTCCTAAGTCTCACATCTCCAAACCTCCTTCCACAATGGGCTTACAAAGTTGACTCCATTTAATAGTATGGAGCTTCTTTTTTACTTAGATTCCCCCAACAGAATTTTCTAAATATTTTTTCAATAATCTTGGAAGGGAATTGTACGGCTGACATATTATGGACTGGAATTGTGGAGGCAACTAATTTGATAAGTGTGCTTCTGCGTGTTTGAGATAGAAGAAGAATCGGTCAAGTCATGATTCTAGATTTAACTTTAGAGATAAGAGACGGAAAGCTATTAGATTTATTTCTTTCAATAAAAATAGGGTTACCCAAATATTTTTCATCATCATTCATGAGTCGAGCATTAAAAATTTTTTGTGAACTCTTTGCATCAAAGGCGGCAAGTGCCCTTACTTAAATAAGCAGTGGATTTTTTTTTCAATTAACAAGTTGTCCTAACACGAAACAATAATCTTCTAAAATATCCCTAACAACTCTAACTTCATTAAGAGTAGCCATACAAAACAAGAAGACTAGCATCTGCAAAAAAAATAAATGTAATATGGGAGATGCACCTCTTGCAACTTTAGCTCCATGTATTATACCATTTTCTTCTACTTTAATGAGCATATTGTTAGATTTTGTGGACTCAATCCATCAGTTGATGTAATAAATTGATTAATTTCTTTATTTATCAATAAAAACATGCTTTACTTTCATGAGATGAATGTTATTTTACTACTTCATGCACATGACCAATACGTATGACATAATGGTTCATGAGTTGAACCGGGTCCCATTAGTATATTAGATGTGATATATGTGCATGGATGAGATCCACACACGGGAGATATATGTCACAAATCTTATGCTTAAAATAGCTTCACAACCAGTAATGAGATTGGGCATCTCATTTGATAAGGTTGCAGCACTTTGATCACTATGAGATAGTGTGATTTGTCTCAATCATCAGAATGTAAGATTCTGGATCACGGTGCTGGTACATTGGATGTATTGAAGGACCATGAAATGCACCTTATGGAATTCCGTCTCAATAATAAGGTATGCTCTCATAATTCCCTAGCAATAGGCTCTTAATCCTGAGACATTGACGAACTCAAGTTTCTATCTATTCATTTGCTTTGAGTCACCAATGAGTGAGGCCGACTATAGGTTAACACCTCGGTGTCTTGGTATGTGGTAGTAGAACTGTGGGAACGTTGAATGATCAAGATGGAATCTATCTCTATTATCCACTTGTGCCAATTAATGGATTTGTCATTAGTAAGTGCGCACCCATCTCAATTAAGAGTTAATTGGATGGTACTGATGATTACTGTGATTAATTGGGGCTCAAGGATAATAAGATGTGGAACTTAGATTGGAAGAGACGGGTTTATTCCAATTGATCCATGGATATTGATAGAGGGGCCTACTTGTGGTAATTGGGAAGTTTAGGGTTTTCATTGTAATTTATTCCTAAGACTGGAGTGCAATTGCATTTATATAGTGGTGTTATTTGCAATTAACTGTGGGCCCGGATTGCACATGAGATGTGGGGTCGCGGTGTTCCAGTTGGAGCCAGCTTTCTAAGGAATCCCTAGTGGTCCCCACGCTAGCCCAAGTTATTGGAAAATAGTAATCCGACTCGAACTCTAGAAAGAAAGGATAAGAAAGGAGAAACTTGCTAATTGCTTTGGAAGTAAGACTTCTATTTCAATTAGACAAGGGAGAGATTTGGAAGTCTATAAAATATCCTTGGACGTCCAAAAGAGTCTCCCTCACGCCCAAAACCCTTTCGTGCAAGAGTTGCACGAGTTTCTCTCCTTCTCTCTTCTAGTTCCTTGAAGTTTCGAGTTGGGAATTTTCTCCTGAAGATTCCACCATTCTTCTCGAGAGAAGTAATCCAATTCGGGTCATAGTGTGGAAGGCTAAGAGGTGTAGAAGAAATCCATTAGAGCACTGTGGATCTCCAAAGGTATGATCTACTTCTTCTATGTCGTAGATTATTTTGGATGTCTAGTGTTGGTAGAATTTTTTACTGTACATGGTCACGAGATTGAGGGTAACGCATCCTGGATTGAGTTTTGGTCTTGTGTATAGTTGATCCCTGTGTCAAGTGGATCAAAAGTTTTGAAAATCTATCCACGAGACCCACCTACTTCATACACATATGAGACCAAACTACTGCTCTTAACATAAACAGGTATGGTAATAGTGGATCCTCTTGTCAAAGGCTTCTTTAGGGTAAACACACTCAAAAGGAGATCCATTAAGGAGTATGGAGAAAGAAAATGAGGAGATGCATTCAAGTATAATTTGAAAAAAAAACAATCTTTATGAAAACCAAAAGCTTCCACAACCACTTTTAAATAATCCCATTCCATACGATCATATGTTGTAGCCATATCCAATTTATGGCCAACAGTTTAAGAATTTTTTTTCTTTTTTAACAAAGAATGAAGGACTTCATAAGCAACGATATAATCATCTGTAATAATTCTACCTTTCACAAAGCCACTATGAAAAGGTCCAATGATTTTCCTCAAAATCTTCTCAATTTTGCTCACAATGACCTTTGCAATTATTTTATCAACAACATTTCAAAGGTTGATAGATCTAGAGTCATTCACGTTTTGGGGGTTGCTTTTTTTAGAGATATATATAATAAATGCTTTTATTATTTTTTTCTTAAGGAAGATCCATTCCTAAAAATGCTTTGGACTAAGGCTACAAATATCAAGGCCAATAGACTTTCACATGTGTTGGAAGAATTTTGCAGGATAGAAACCTAGACTGGGGTAGTTGGGGGATCCAAATTGAAACACTGCTTCTTTAATTTTCATAACTAAAGGAGTCGCAATGAGAAACTGTTTTTCTTCTAGGGTAATAATGGGACTAATCAAGTCTTTGATAGTGCTAATATCGCTCTTCCTTCCCTTGGTTTTTGTCACCGTAACTCCTCTGTCTCAAGGCATTCATCAAGTTCGTTGATCAACACTATTTCTTTGTTGATGTTTCTAATGTCAGGATGTAATGTTCTAACCTGATCAAGATATAGTTTAATGGTTTTTTTGCTTTCTCTATCTTATCAAAAGTAGTTTATGAGGTCTCGTCCTAAAAGCTTAAGAGTTAAATTGATATTATTTTATTTTTGTTACATGACCTGTGCCATCTGTTTAAGATTGCTTCTTCACAATCCTTAGACCCTTGCCACGTGCTATGGGTATTAGTGTCATTGATCTGAAATAGACATGGCCAATTTATTTTATGTATCAGCCAGTTTACTATATATAATATGAAAAAGTTAAAAAATATATATTTTCAGACTTTGATTTGTAAGTCTTACATTTAACTCAATTAATCAATGTTTAAAGATTAATGATGTTGACCGAAAAAACGTCAACAGTTATGTCATGGCTATTGGGTCAAAAACCTTTTGTGCCACTGAATCTCAATGATTATGTCATGGCTGATGGATCAACACTCTGAATGACCACAGAAGAGCAGTTGATAATGTGTTATGAATCCAAACCCTCTATTATGGTCAAACCCAAATGCCAAACAGAGTCTCCTCGTGGAGCAGCCAAGAATGTCCATCATCTGCTGCCCACAAGAGACCCACCAAAATAACCTATATATCCATTTGTATAAAATCACAAGGCCATCTTTGACTGCGAGCAAATCACATATTTTACAATTTTTCCATTTGACAATGGGTTACTGATGTTCAATCCAATAGTTAGATCCATTCTAAGAGCCCATATTATTTCCTACAAATTTTAAAACCTTTTTTTTAAATAAGGCTTAAGTTTTTAATAAGCAAAAGAAGACCAATACACTTAATACTTTCCTTCGAATGGGATGCCAAAATTATAGAACTTTGTATATCTATATAAAAGGTGCAAAACTTGTAGAAATAAAAGGCCAATATCCAAAAGCACCCATAATACAATCTCTCCTTTTCAAAAAAAAAAAAAAAAGTTACCATCATCTCTAGAAATGAATGCTAAGTCATAACCCTAGTAATTCACATCTAAGGAAAGTATATATTCATCTATTTTACCTTTGAAAATTTTGGGGGTGCTTTCAAGTATGTAAGTTTCTAGATCGTAGGCAAACACACAATATACAATGGAAAATAAAAGTAAATGAAGTAAGCAACCACCACAAGAAAACACGATTTTTATGTGGAAAAAAGCAAGAGTCCAAATGGGACTAATAATCAAGCAATATAAATCACATAGTTACACAATATTCATAACCCTTTTTCGATTCTCACAACTTAAGTACTAATAGTGCTTGAAATAATGATAAATGCAACAGAATCAAGTCCAACATTCACACACTCAAACAAACACATAGAAGAATGAGAACATAAATACAGATTATCATTAAATTCCCTTTTTTTTACATGGGTTTAATGCTTTGACCTTGGTGATGGAAGTTGTTTACAAGTGTTTGAAAATTATAACCCCTCCCTTTGGTTTCAGATATGATTTAAACTAGGAAAATTAGGAAAATTACATGAAAATATAGAAAAAATGTGGAAAATGAAGAACCTGGGGGTGGTGACTGTGGCCCACGATCACTAAGCCCCTGCTAGTGACGGTGGCCCATGGTCAGTGACAACTGTTTGTCCTTGTTTCGTCTCTATTTGCTCTGCAGCATTTCCAAAGTGCTAAAACTTGCATTTTTTGACTTTAGGAGTACTGAATGATCACCAAGAGTGCTAAATTTTGACCTTAGAATCATCTATGATCTTTGTTAGTTACTACTTTGATTTTACGGATCGCGTTTGTGTAAATCCAAAAAGGCTCATGATTTTTGTAATTTTAAATTTCATGATTTTTCGTCTTACATGCATTATATTGATATCATCGCATTTGGCTCATTGAGCTTATCAACTTTCGTGTTTAATTTGAAGGCATTCGACTTCATTTGAATTTGTTGAACCCTCATTTGACTTAAACTAAAAATATAATTGACAGTTGAGGACCTCCCTATAATTCTGTAAAACTCCATTTTAAAGGAGCCAAAAACCCTCCCAATCAATTTTTTCTCCTTTTCCTCCCTTGTAACTACTGCATCCCTACTTCCCTCCCCCATTCTTCTTCCTTCTAATCACCATGAGCACGGATCATCTTGCATGTATGTTCTAAGACCCCCTTTCCATCATTTTATCTCTTCTTTACCTTCCTCTACTATTGGAAATCAAAGATCAAGGTTGCATTTCTTCCTCCAGCTCCTAGTTATAGTCTAAGGTAAAATCTCCTTTCATTCATAGATTTCTTGGTTTAATAGAATCAAGGAGACTCTTGTCACAAGCATGCACTCGTTCTCTCCATCCCTTTCTTCATGCATGACATTTTAGGGTCAAGTACAGTGTTCTTCTTCAAAACGGAGCCAAGAGAAGGAGTAATAGTTGAATACAAAATCAAAAGCAAGTATAAGCTAATTATTATTGAACGCATGTTGGTATAGTATGATTCATGCAAGTCTATTAAACTCTAAATTTGATTTTTTAGCGCTTTACTTTTTTGTCTCCAATTGTACAATAAAATTGCTAAGTAAATAGTGAAATGTGGATCTACAAGTGCTACATGTTTGAATTGAGGGTGAACCACTTCATTGGAACAAATTGAGGGTGAACCACTTCATTGGAACGAAATGTAGACTTGAAATCTGAATCCAATGTCATGGGAGGAAAACAAAGTTCTGAATTGAATTTGCTTTAGAAATCATAAAGCTTACGACTAAGCCATAAGTTTTCTTATGGCTAGATTTCTAGAGACCAAAAACTTATCTTTTCTTCTACAGCTGAGTTCATGGCTAAGCCATGAAATGAACTACGACCAAGCTATATCCAAGTCATGCCCAAACTGTAAGTCATATACGGCTAAGCCGCAAGCTAATATACAGCTACGCTGTGGATGTGGGAAAACTCCTGCATCCTATGGCTAAACCGAGAAATACCCACACGGTACGGCTGAGCCAAGAAACATTTACGGCTAAGCCGTAAGGACCCTGAAAACTTAGGAAAATTAGAGACATTTGGGAAGACCTTGTAAGGCCTTAGTTCTTGGATCCCTTAACCTAATCATTTGATCCAAATGGAAAATTTATTAGCCTAAAGTGTCTTGAGGCCTGAGACTTATTCATATAATGTTGCCAATTCGTTAAGCACCTCTTCATGGGTGTTGGTTTAAGATACTTTGATACACTCTCCTTCTTACATAAGGTGAAACTAAATAAAGACAATTATATATCAGATAACTTAAAATTACATCATCATGCACGGTTAGAAATGATGGATGACTAAATTAGAGTTGGCTTGTAAATTACCTTGATTCAACTAATTTGAATTGCATAGCATATTGAATTATTATCATTGCTCTCTATTATTCAAATGATTTTGAATTGAAATGATTATAGCATGAATCAATTTTACTTTGTACGTTTCTTGATATATGTTTTCTATTGATATTGAATTGAGCAAGAATGAATTGGACATCTAATGAATTGTTATAATGAAACCAATTGCATGAATTACTCAATTCTAATTATATGATTTAAAAGGGTCTAGCTCAACTCAGCTTCAACCTTATCATACCGGCGGCATTGAGTTTGGTGAAATAGACTGTTATGGTGTCACTGCAGTGTGCCTTTGGAGTTTCTGGACTCCATAAACGTAGAGACCTAATCGTACGTTTGGCCAGGGCGTTGGTGTTCTTAATGCAAAGATTCCTAAAGAGAGGAAATAGCAAATATAGTAGCCAAATAGTAAGGTATTTCTTTTCTTTGATTTTTATATCATGATTCTTTCAATGCACAACATGATTAGTGTACTAAATTGACTTTTATTGATAAACTGTTAATGATTCTCTTAAATACAACACGTGTTACTCTAATTATACATATACTTTGCTGAATAGTCTTATTTATAAGTTGTCTAATGGTGTTACAAAATCATATCCCAGTGCCGATCTTGCGAAGATCGAAGAGACTCCATAGGAAGCCTACGGGGTTCCTTCAGGTCTCAACAAGTGGACAGAAGAAACGATCTGATTGATCTACCCACAAAGCGCAACGTGAACTTCATAGGGCTTTCTTATTTTGAGTTTTGAATGCTAATGTCATGGCATTAGTTTTCATGTTGTCATGCGCAATCTATGATCCCTTGTATTTTGGGACAAGGTATCTTTTGTAATTGTCCATAAAACTTTATCTTTATTTTGTACATGCATGTATGACACGTTTGTATAAACTCTTATATGTGCATGTCATATAGTCACGTTCTTTCTTCACTGTATCATGATGGTATGTACTGTTTTAAGAAAGGATACATTGATAGTGTTTAATTGTTGGAGAAATAAGAGTTACAAGTGAAATTAATAGACTTCCATGTGATTAATGCTTGAACAGATGTTCGTTCAAAGCACCTCACACGTGCAAGTAATGTAAATATCCCTTGTGTATTTCCTCTTAGACTCCGGTCAAGGCGTGAATTACATGGAAGTACGTGTGTCACGATTAGGGATTAACCTTGATCCTTGAATTCTTGGGCTTGGGTTGTGACAATTTGTATATTTGTAGCAGCATAGGGGTGGGAGCTTGATCTTCTTTATATACCCGCCCACACTTGTATAGTTTGAGCTTTCAGCACAATGTAAGCAATTTTTTTCTTGGCAAATCAGACTTTCTGACCCATTAAGTATAGTCTTAGGATAGAAAAATTCTTTTGACATTGCATTGTCTTTAGTATACTTTTCAGCTTATTGTATTAGAGATGAATGTGTCCTTTGATTTCATAATTATAACAAGTGGATGTATCAGTAGAACAAAAAACATTCTTCTTCTTCGAACTACTCATTACATAATATGTGTGCCTACATGTGGAGTAGTGAGTGCAATACATTTTAACAATGACAGATTCATTTTTAGGCTTCGTAGTAAATGAACCATGATTATAACCGAGACTGCATTTGTCATTAGGTCTTTTTTTTATTACACTAGATGTCTTCAACAATTTTCAAACTAGTGTTAATCTTGTATAGACAAGCCTTTGAGGTATCCAGTTTAGACAACGCAATCTTTAGTTTGCCATTCAAGTTATCTTTTTCAGCTTGACAACTCTTCAATTATTCCTTCAAAGTTGTTGTAACACTCCGACCCGAGTTGATCCGGTTTAGTGTGTAATTGCGTGTGTTTTTATCGCTAAGAGTGTTTTGATTTGGTTTTCCTTTGGTTTTGACTCGTAGAGAGATCGTTGAGTTGAGTTTGACTTGGTCTAGTTAGTTCGAGCCCTTTTTCGTAATTTTCGCTTTTGATTGACCTTGTCAGTTTTGCGTCATTCTGACGTCAGCGCGTGTATTTCGTCGAGCTTGTCGATTGTCGTAACTGTCTTGAATCCGAATGAGTTCGTTTGCTCTCGTTGGACTGTCATTTGACTCAAACTGATATTTGTATAAGCTATTTGGCCTTAAATGTAATTTCGACTCAAATTAAGTATAAAAATCCCACCAACTCCCTGTCTCTCTCTCGATCGTCTCTCTCGCTCTCTGTTTGTCTCTCTCTCTCGACAGCTCTCTTTCTCTCCTTCTCCTTTCTGTTTCTGTGCTTGAGGGAGGAAGAAAGGAGCTCGTTTGTGCGCGTGTTCCCGGTGGACTGAGCCAATCAGCGTGTGGATTTCGTCCGTGAGGCAAGTATAAGCCCAAGTTGTATGAACATCGATTGATAGTGATTTGATCGTCTTGTTTTTATGTTTCATTGTGTTTCTCCGTATTAGACAGCTCTATTCAGCTCATTTTGCTGTTTTCTTCCGGTTTCTAGCTGTTTTGTGCACTTTCTGTGTGACTGTAACAAGTTCAGAAAAATGAGTCCGTGCACTCACGGCTACGCCGTGAAATGTGCTACGGCTAAGCCGTAAAATGGCTTACGGCTAAGCCGAGACCCAACCGTAAACCAAACCGTAGAACAGTACAGACTGTTAGCTGAAAATAACTGGATGTTGGCAATTTGACATTCTTCTACGGCCCAGCCTGATCTAAGCCGTACATTGTCTTACGGCTAAGCTGTGGACCAGGATACGGCTGAGCCGTAGAGCAAAATACGGTTAAGCCGTAAATCCGAAGGGATATTTGGGGAACCTCAGCTCAGCCGCAGTGCATATTACGGCTAAGCCGTAAGATGCCACGGCTAAGCCGTAAGGTTACCTACGGCTACACCGTGAGACCCTGAGAATTAAATGAAAAGGGACTAGGTTTAAGCAAAAGACCGTATATGACTTTCATGTTAGAATGTAGCTAACCTGGACATGCCCAATGGAATGTTTGAATGACATGAATGATCTCAAGGGCTGTGAATCATTCATGCTGGTTATCCAGTTGTTTAGCACCCCCCCCATGGGTGTTGGTTTAAGGGACTTCGATGCACACTCGAGACACTGCAACACTAGACAATGGTGCATCGGATAACTTAAAACTACATCAACATGCACGGTTAGAGACACTGGATAATTAGTATAGGATTGGCTTGTAATTGACCTTGATTCGTAAAGGTATCATGATGTGTACAGCATATTGATTACGGTTATGCCCTCTTATGTGTTCTGCGCTGGACCTCTCGATTCTGTGGGACATGCAGCAACCCCAGAGCGAAGCCCGGGCGGAACCATTCTATTGTTATATTGGTATCAGTGTTATCATTGCTCCATTGGAGTACTTGCATCAGTTATGAGTCAGTGATTGTGATTGATACTCATTGTCAGCACTTCCTGTAATTGCTTATGTACATTCCGTATCCGTATCAGTTTATGTACATTCAGTATCAGTCTATGCGATGCACTTCCTATTGTTTGTTCAGCATGATATGTGAGATTTGTAAGTGATAAGTGATATGACATGATTGATTGATTGATTGAGGTGCATCATCCGATTGATTGTGATTGGTATCGGCACTACTGAGCCTCAGCCTTAGGATACCCGACGGGGTTAACTTTGGTTTAGTTTAAGTGTTTGCCTCTGCAGAGTGTGATTGTCCTGGGACTCCGGACCCCGGGAACTAGAGACCCATGCGTACCCTGGCCCGGTCGCTGGTGTTCTCATCCTGATTGCTCTCGTAAGGGAGAAAATGGCCAATGTAGTAGCCACTTGATTGTTACCTGTTTATGATTCTGATAGCATGCTTATTCATTTGCATAATTGTTTAGTATACAGACAAAATTTCTATGGATATTGCATTATAACTATTGTTCGGTATTCTTCAGTTTTAGACACAATTCGTGTTATCTTCTTGTTGGCTTATACTTTGCTAAGTCGTTGTACTTATGCGTTTGTCTTGTGTGTTGCAGGCTCAGATCCCTCTTCCGATCCTGCGTCGGTCGACCCGACTGCAGGAGAGGCTCGCGAGGCCCCCTCCGGCCTAGAGGAGTGGACTTGATCCATCCTCCAGAGTACGGTTTGCATCATTTTGGTTTTCCCCATTCCTTGTGTTGGAGTCTATTGAGGGGATTTTTCTGTAATTGCACTAAGGGCTTCGAGTGATACCTGTATATTGTATTTTGATTTTTGGGAGCCCTCTTCCGTAACATACGTTCCTGTATTTTGTTATTGTTATTGTTATCAGCTCATGATCGTTGTAATCTCCTATGTCTTTTGGTATATTGTGGTATGCCTTGATACGTACAGCTTCCGCGTACAGTTGTTTGCACGTGTGAATGATCCCTTGTGTGTGTATACTTGGACAGGGTCCAGGTGTGCATGCACGGGAGTACGTGTGTCATTGGTTAGATTTTCTCTGACCCCCGGTCCCTGGGCTCGGGTTGTGACATACGTATTGTATGGTATCAGAGCATTGTCTCTCAGAGCTTTGTCTCTCAGGGCATTGTCTCTATCTTAGAGTGTAAGCATGTAGGCATAAAGGACGTGGTGAGATTTCGTAGTCCAGTTTTGGACTGTTGTGTTTGGTCCCCTTGTCTTGTGAGTCTGTGTGCGTTCCCTAGTGTGTTAGCAGATTGACTTTTATGTTTTGCAGGCTATGGCATCGGGATCTGGAACACACAACAACAATGATCAGGGAGATAACGAGAGTGGGTCAGCCGCTCCACAGCCACTTGTGAATTTTGACGAGCGCTTCTTGACTATGCTACAGGCTATCCATTCCTTGCAAGCGCAGGTTGTTTCGATCGTAGACCGACAGAGCCAAACGCCAGTTCGGCCTGCAGAGCAGCCAGTGGTTTTCCAGCCTAGAGAGAGCGATCCAAATGCGTTATACGACAAATTCAGGAAACGTGGAGCCACAGAGTTCTATGGTAATGAAGATGCGTTGAAGGCTGATCAGTGGTTAGAGCATACTGGAGATCTCTTCTCGACCATTATCTGTGATGACCGGCAGAAGGTTATGCTTACGGCATCGATGTTCCGAGAGGTGGCAAAGACCTGGTGGAAGAGTGTTAGTGCAGCTTATCTGACCTTGCCGAGTGAAACAGTGTGGGAGACGTTCCAGAAACAGTTCAGAAGGAAGTTCATTCCTGCTCATGTTCGACGCGTGAAGGAGGTTGAGTTTCTGGCCTTACAGCAGCAGCAGCTAACCGTTGCAGAGTACATTCACCGCTTTACCCAGTTGTCCCATTTTGCTGAGGACATGATCAATACTGAGGAGAAGAAGGTGAATCGTTTTATTTCTGGTCTACACCCGAGATACGCGAATTTTGTGACTGCCTTTCAGAGACCAGCTACTTTCGATGATGCGGTCGACAGAGCACACGCTGCGGAAGCCAACCACCTAGCAGAGAGAGCCATGGATTTTAAGAGGAGTGCACCAGTGAGTTCCAGGGGACAGAGTCAGAAGAAATGGAAAGGGAAGCAAGGCACTTCGAGTTTCTCCGGGAGCAGATGCGAGTTTTGTGGATTTGGACATCCGACGGAGAAGTGTTGGAAGAAGTCCGGAGCTTGTTTGAGTTGCGGATCGATGGAGCATAAGATAGCTCAGTGCCCGAAGACCAGGACTTTCCAGTCGTCCAGATCTATGGGGTCATCCAAGTCTCTCAGTTCAGCAGCTTCGAACAGCCCCCATCCGTCTCGCCAAAGCCAGAAGCCCCAGCGTCAGACTGCTCGTGTGTATGCAGCCTCTCATGATCATGCAGAAGATGCGAAAGTGGTGGAAGGTAAAGTTCTCATTGCCCGAGCTGAAGCACATACACTATTTGATTCGGGATCTACGCGTTCGTATGTTGCCCCTCGTTTTGCGGAACAGTTACCGCAACCCCCTCGACCGCTACCCTATTTGCTAGTGGTGTCCACTCCTGTGGGCAAGAGAGTGGAGTGTAGTGTATACTACCCTCAGTGCGACGTGGTGATTGAGGGTCGCCAGCTGCCAGTTGATTTGATTTTGTTGTCCATGTTGGATTTCGATGTGATCCTTGGAATGGACTGGCTAGCGCGGTATCGTGCCTGTGTTAACTGTTACAACAGGTCGATTTACTTCGATTTTGAGAAGGGGTTTCGTTTCGAGGGCAATCAGGAGAGATGCCCGAGGCGTGTCATCTCCGCATGCAAGGCGGATCGTTTGATACGCAGAGGTGGTGCAGGATTTCTTGCTTTTGTCTCGGAGAAGAAGGAGGTGAAGCAGTTGAGCGATATTTCGGTAGTACGTGAGTTCCCGGATGTATTTCCGGAGGAAGTACCCGAGTTACCCCCTGTCCGAGATGTAGAGTTTGCGATCGATCTAGTGCCCGGTACAGCACCCATTAGTTTAGCTCCTTATCGTATGGCCCCTGCTGAGTTACTCGAATTGAAGACGCAATTGCAAGATCTTTTGGAGAAGGGTTTCATACGGCCGAGTGTGTCACCGTGGGGAGCGCCAGTGCTGTTTGTGAAGAAGAAGGACGGTACCTTACGGATGTGTATAGATTACCGGCGGTTGAACAAAGTCACGATCAAGAACAAATATCCATTGCCGCGTATTGATGAGTTGTTCGACCAACTTCAAGGTGCTGCCTATTTTTCCAAGATTGATCTGAGATCGGGGTATCATCAACTCCGGGTGAAGGAAGACGATATTGCGAAGACTGCTTTCAGGACACGGTACGGACATTTTGAGTTCCTCGTGATGCCATTTGGATTAACCAATGCACCTGCTGCCTTTATGGCTTTGATGAACAGGATCTTCGCTCCTTTTCTGGATCGATTCGTGGTGGTCTTTATTGATGACATTTTGGTGTATTCGAAGACCCCAGAGGAGCATGAGGAACATCTACGTCGAGCCTTACAGTTGTTGAAAGAGCATCGCCTATATGCTAAATTGTCGAAGTGTGATTTTTGGCTCGAGCAGGTAGCTTTTCTTGGTCACACCATTTCACGAGATGGGTTGGCAGTGGATCAGATGAAAGTTGAAGCAGTGATGAATTGGCCCAGCCCAAAGACTGTGACGGAGATACGGAGTTTTCTTGGATTAGCTGGATATTATCGTCGCTTTATTCAAGATTTTGCCAAGATTTCTGCACCATTGACTCGATTGACCAGGAAGAATGTTCCTTTTCTGTGGACGGACGAATGCGAGTGCCATTTCCAGATGTTGAAGGAGAAGCTTACTTCGGCTCCAGTCTTGACGTTACCAGATGGGCATGAAGGATTTATGATCTACTCTGATGCTTCTCGAGTCGGTTTGGGATGTGTTTTGATGCAACATGGCAAAGTGATTGCCTATGGCTCGAGACAACTTCGGGAGCACGAGAAGAACTACGCCACGCATGATTTAGAGTTGGCAGCCATCGTTTTTGCGTTGAAGATGTGGAGACACTATTTGTATGGCGTGACATTTGAAGTGCATTCAGATCATCATAGTCTACAGTATTTCTTCACGCAGTCTGAGTTGAATATGCGACAGCGAAGGTGGCTTGAGTTGATCAAGGATTTTGATTTCCCCATCAAGTATCATCCAGGGAAAGGCAATGTTGTTGCAGATGCCTTGAGTAGGAAGTCGGAGATTCTTCAGGCTTTGGACAGCCTTTATTTTGTGAGGCACGCACAGCCAGTGGAACTGCAATCGGTGGAGAACCGTTTGACACTTGCCAGTACAGTGAGCTTTCAGCCTGATATTATTCAGCGTATTAAAGACCAGCAGTTTGAAGATGCGATGTTGAAGCGAATTCGGGATAGCATTGCAGATCGACCAGACTTTCGTTTGGAGGGTGATGTTTTGTATTTCAGGAGCAGATTATGTGTGCCAGCAGTAGATGCTTTAAAGGAGAGTTTGATGACTGAAGCACACCATGCACGTTACTCTATGCATCCTGGAAGTACGAAGATGTACCGAGCTCTCAAGGACAGATTCTGGTGGAACAACATGAAGAGAGAAATTGCTGGGTTTGTTGCCAGATGTTTGACTTGCCAGAAGGTGAAAGCTGACCATCAGAGACCTCCAGGTTCCTTACATCCATTGCATATTCCCCAGTGGAAATGGGAGCATATTTCGATGGACTTTGTTTCGGGTCTACCCCTGACGAGTAAGAAGAACAGTGCCATTTGGGTGATCGTGGACAGACTGACGAAGACAGCCCATTTTCTTCCATTCAAGAAAGGCATGACATTTTCCGAGATGGCGAAGAAGTTCGTTGATGAGATCGTGAGATTACATGGTACGCCTGTATCGATTGTGTCAGATCGAGATAGCCGCTTTGTTTCTTCATTTTGGAGAGCATTTCAGGAAGCCATGGGAACGAAGTTGAGCTTCAGTACGGCGTATCACCCGCAGACTGATGGACAGTCAGAACGAACTATTCAGACGCTCGAGGACATGTTACGGGCCAGTGTGCTGAATTTCGAGAAAGAATGGGATTTGCATCTCTCGTTGTGCGAGTTTGCGTATAACAATAGTTTCCACGAGAGTATTGGAATGGCACCCTATGAAGCTCTGTATGGACGGAAATGTAGAAGTCCTGTTTGCTGGGAAGAAGTTGGAACAAGGAGTTTCCACGGACCGACGGTCATTGCTGAGACTACAGAGAAAGTTCAGAAAGTTATTGAGAATTTGAAGATTGCCCAATCGAGACAGAAGAGCTATGCAGATACGAGAAGAAGAACCTTGACATTTCAGGTTGGAGATTGGGTATTTTTGAAGGTCTCACCGATGAAAGGTACAGTATGGTTCGGTCAAAAAGGCAAGTTAGCGCCAAGATATGTGGGTCCATTTGAGATCAAGAGCCGGATTGGTGATCTAGCGTACAGATTGATTCTACCCGTGGAGTTTTCTGGAGTACACGATGTTTTTCATGTGTCTATGCTTCGCAAGTATGTTCGAGACCCGACGCACGTGATTCGTTACGATGATATTCAGATGCAACCTAACGCGTCATACGTTGAGCGTCCGCTCCGTATTGTTGGGACCAGAGAACAGCTCTTGCGTACGAGGACTATTCGATGGGTTAAGGTACTTTGGGAACATCATGGACCTGATGAAGCCACGTGGGAACTAGAAGATCAGATGGCACGACAGTATCCTTATCTGTTTGCTCAGGTACGCGTTCATTCCGAGGACGGAATGATGTCCAAGTGGGGGAGGATGTAACACTCCGACCCGAGTTGATCCGGTTTAGTGTGTAATTGCGTGTGTTTTTATCGCTAAGAGTGTTTTGATTTGGTTTTCCTTTGGTTTTGACTCGTAGAGAGATCGTTGAGTTGAGTTTGACTTGGTCTAGTTAGTTCGAGCCCTTTTTCGTAATTTTCGCTTTTGATTGACCTTGTCAGTTTTGCGTCATTCTGACGTCAGCGCGTGTATTTCGTCGAGCTTGTCGATTGTCGTAACTGTCTTGAATCCGAATGAGTTCGTTTGCTCTCGTTGGACTGTCATTTGACTCAAACTGATATTTGTATAAGCTATTTGGCCTTAAATGTAATTTCGACTCAAATTAAGTATAAAAATCCCACCAACTCCCTGTCTCTCTCTCGATCGTCTCTCTCGCTCTCTGTTTGTCTCTCTCTCTCGACAGCTCTCTTTCTCTCCTTCTCCTTTCTGTTTCTGTGCTTGAGGGAGGAAGAAAGGAGCTCGTTTGTGCGCGTGTTCCCGGTGGACTGAGCCAATCAGCGTGTGGATTTCGTCCGTGAGGCAAGTATAAGCCCAAGTTGTATGAACATCGATTGATAGTGATTTGATCGTCTTGTTTTTATGTTTCATTGTGTTTCTCCGTATTAGACAGCTCTATTCAGCTCATTTTGCTGTTTTCTTCCGGTTTCTAGCTGTTTTGTGCACTTTCTGTGTGACTGTAACAAGTTCAGAAAAATGAGTCCGTGCACTCACGGCTACGCCGTGAAATGTGCTACGGCTAAGCCGTAAAATGGCTTACGGCTAAGCCGAGACCCAACCGTAAACCAAACCGTAGAACAGTACAGACTGTTAGCTGAAAATAACTGGATGTTGGCAATTTGACATTCTTCTACGGCCCAGCCTGATCTAAGCCGTACATTGTCTTACGGCTAAGCTGTGGACCAGGATACGGCTGAGCCGTAGAGCAAAATACGGTTAAGCCGTAAATCCGAAGGGATATTTGGGGAACCTCAGCTCAGCCGCAGTGCATATTACGGCTAAGCCGTAAGATGCCACGGCTAAGCCGTAAGGTTACCTACGGCTACACCGTGAGACCCTGAGAATTAAATGAAAAGGGACTAGGTTTAAGCAAAAGACCGTATATGACTTTCATGTTAGAATGTAGCTAACCTGGACATGCCCAATGGAATGTTTGAATGACATGAATGATCTCAAGGGCTGTGAATCATTCATGCTGGTTATCCAGTTGTTTAGCACCCCCCCCATGGGTGTTGGTTTAAGGGACTTCGATGCACACTCGAGACACTGCAACACTAGACAATGGTGCATCGGATAACTTAAAACTACATCAACATGCACGGTTAGAGACACTGGATAATTAGTATAGGATTGGCTTGTAATTGACCTTGATTCGTAAAGGTATCATGATGTGTACAGCATATTGATTACGGTTATGCCCTCTTATGTGTTCTGCGCTGGACCTCTCGATTCTGTGGGACATGCAGCAACCCCAGAGCGAAGCCCGGGCGGAACCATTCTATTGTTATATTGGTATCAGTGTTATCATTGCTCCATTGGAGTACTTGCATCAGTTATGAGTCAGTGATTGTGATTGATACTCATTGTCAGCACTTCCTGTAATTGCTTATGTACATTCCGTATCCGTATCAGTTTATGTACATTCAGTATCAGTCTATGCGATGCACTTCCTATTGTTTGTTCAGCATGATATGTGAGATTTGTAAGTGATAAGTGATATGACATGATTGATTGATTGATTGAGGTGCATCATCCGATTGATTGTGATTGGTATCGGCACTACTGAGCCTCAGCCTTAGGATACCCGACGGGGTTAACTTTGGTTTAGTTTAAGTGTTTGCCTCTGCAGAGTGTGATTGTCCTGGGACTCCGGACCCCGGGAACTAGAGACCCATGCGTACCCTGGCCCGGTCGCTGGTGTTCTCATCCTGATTGCTCTCGTAAGGGAGAAAATGGCCAATGTAGTAGCCACTTGATTGTTACCTGTTTATGATTCTGATAGCATGCTTATTCATTTGCATAATTGTTTAGTATACAGACAAAATTTCTATGGATATTGCATTATAACTATTGTTCGGTATTCTTCAGTTTTAGACACAATTCGTGTTATCTTCTTGTTGGCTTATACTTTGCTAAGTCGTTGTACTTATGCGTTTGTCTTGTGTGTTGCAGGCTCAGATCCCTCTTCCGATCCTGCGTCGGTCGACCCGACTGCAGGAGAGGCTCGCGAGGCCCCCTCCGGCCTAGAGGAGTGGACTTGATCCATCCTCCAGAGTACGGTTTGCATCATTTTGGTTTTCCCCATTCCTTGTGTTGGAGTCTATTGAGGGGATTTTTCTGTAATTGCACTAAGGGCTTCGAGTGATACCTGTATATTGTATTTTGATTTTTGGGAGCCCTCTTCCGTAACATACGTTCCTGTATTTTGTTATTGTTATTGTTATCAGCTCATGATCGTTGTAATCTCCTATGTCTTTTGGTATATTGTGGTATGCCTTGATACGTACAGCTTCCGCGTACAGTTGTTTGCACGTGTGAATGATCCCTTGTGTGTGTATACTTGGACGGGGTCCAGGTGTGCATGCACGGGAGTACGTGTGTCATTGGTTAGATTTTCTCTGACCCCCGGTCCCTGGGCTCGGGTTGTGACAGTTGTTTTCTCTTAATCAACTATCTCATGTTGTTGACTCTCGATAATCAACTTATCAGCCAAGGAGTTTTTCTAATCTTCTAAGAGATGAACATTTGCAAGTGCTTTTTCTAACTCATCTGTGAGAGAGGAGTTTTTTCTTGAATAGATTTCCATTTAAGGGCATATTTCTCATACAATCTGTGTATCTTCAAAGATTTCTTCAATAAAGCTTGTTTTATGCTTTCCAATCATGCTCATCATCTGACACTTCATCATCGTCATTGTCACAACACGGGCCCAAGAATTTGAGTATTAGGATTACAACCTAAAAAGTGACACACGTACTCCCGTATAATTCACACTTGGACTCGAGTCTAAGCGGAATTACATAAGGGGTAGTCATCCTACTTACACATGCGAGATGCTCTTAGTGGACATTTGTCCAAATATTCAATATGCGGAAGCCATCAATGTCAATCGTAGAACAAGTTATCACAACACCAGACTGTAAGGTCCCAACCCGACTTAATTATAATTTATATTAATTAAGTTTAATTTCCTATTAATATATGTATTTTAGTATTAATCCATCTTTTTCTTAATTTTTAGTAGGTCTTAGTTGGATTGGTAGTTGGGTTCGAACTTTACTTGGGTAGTTGAGGACCCCCTTGTAAATTATAGTTTCATAGTTTGCATCATTTTGACACCACATTAATTGCATCATGTGCTTTTCATCCTGTGGGTCAACTTTCATGTTTGGCCTAGTTCAATTCAAATCCATCTTAGCCCAGTTGAAGTTCATTTGACTCAAACTATAATTTTCTCAATGAATATGGACTTGCATGCAAAACTGTAGAAATTTGAGTTTAAAAGAGAGGAAACCACCGTTCCCCTTTATTTCCCTCTACTTTCATTGCTAGAACCTATTCCTCTTCTCTTCATCTCCTCCATACCAGCTGAAAATCCAAGTTTAAGGCTGTTGCATGTTGAAGCCAAGGCTTCTGTTGTCTTCTTCATCATCTCCTTGCTTGTCTACTCCATTAGAATCTCTCCATTCCATCTTTTCTTCTTCTCTCCAGATTCCTCAGGTAAGAACTCCATCATCCCTCAATTTCATTAGTCCAAAATAGTCAAGAAAGCTCAAATGAGCAATATGCATGCATCCTATACTTGATTCACCATTTTCATGTTTTTGCATGCAATAGGATTTGTTACTATTGAGGCTTTCTCCACCATTAAACTAAAAAAGAGGCTAGTTTTGGATAAAGCACTAATATAAGGCAAGTATAAGAGTATATATTGCTAAAGTGATCATTCTAAATGTAAGTTAACAGCTCATTTACCCCTTAATTACGTACATATATGTTGGATTAAGTGAATATGAGTAGAAATATGTTATGTTAATAATATATGTGGGCATGTAAGACCTAAGATTATAATTAAGTGCAAAAGAAATCTCATTGGAACCTAATCTGTAGAGTTCTACAAGTAAACTCATACTTCAGAACCAGTTTCCAGGAATTTTGGAAGCTTATGGTGAAGCCCCTGGTTACGCCGTAAATATCTACGGCTCAGAATCTAGAGAACTCAAAGACCCTCATTTGAACTACCGCTAACTCTTGGCTAAGCTGTGGAATCAACTACGGCTAAGCCGTAACCCTCCTGTGACCAAGCTATAGGCCATTCTACTGTGAACTTTTCAGAGAACCCAAAAAATAAAAATTACTTTACGGCTTACCCATGGTTAAGCCATGAATTGTGCTACGACTAAGCCATAGTCGAACTGTATCCTAGCCATATGCTTAACACGGCTAAGCTGCAGGCCAATATATGGCTAAGCCATAAATGCATAGAAATTAAGGGAAAGACCAAGCCATTCAGCTAAGCCGTAACATGTATACGGTTAAGCCGTAAGAACACAGTGAACTTAGGATATTAGGGATTTCAAATGACTTTATAGGGCTTTATATATGACATTTTTTCCACAATTAAACTAGCCCAATGGTGATCAATGATAAGGGAGACGCGTATAGAGCTGTCACTTATCCCCTTCAATTTTTTGGATGAATTTTCGATGTCACATCATGGGTGTTGGCATAAGAAGATGTGTCATTGCATACACAATGCAACACCGAGATTTTGGTAACACAATGACACCGGCCATTTTATGAATACATCATTCTGAATGCCCCCGAGATCACGGATTATTTAGCATAAGGTTGGCTAGTAACTAACCTTGATACTTTTTCAATTTAAATGCATTCATGTTAAAGTTCGAGCTCTATTAGCTCACTTATATATGCATTGTCTGATTATTAGCTACTTGTTTGATTCCGATTTTTATAATTGAATACGATCTCAAGACCGAAACTCCTTTATATATAATATGATGATAAGTATGTATGATATGACTTCAGGACGGTTTTAATATGTCGAGTCGGCACCACTTAGCTTGTACCCTTATTAGGTTCGACTGGGCCAAATTTGGATGCCCTTATGTCACTACTGCAGTAGTTTATGGAGGTTGTCGCCGCTCCTTAGGAAGCTAGCCTGATCCCCTAAAGTAATTCCCATATGTACGGTCTTTCTAAATGATACGCTTTCTTTTGGGGGAATATAACCTCGTAGATGCCAACTAGTATGTTTTGATATACTGTTTATGATTCGTTACTCATGCTTAATTCATGCACAATCTGCCTAGTTTTTCAGCTATTGATTTCTTTTAATTAATATATACTTTAATTCATTTGATATATTATAATGGTTTTATATATCTCTATACTTGCTTAACCGTCGTGTTAACAGTGCTAGCTTTGGTGTTACACGTACTAACCCAACCCAGTACGGCGAACGACCTGCCCCGGTAGGAACCTCAACGGAACCTTGGGGAGTAGATGAGTACAATGAAGATGACATCTTCTAAGAATCGTCCTACGATGAGCGACAATGGGTTCTTTGTTGGGTGTCTAGCTTAGACATGCTTGGACTATAGTTGTTCTTACATTTAGCAATTTGATGACATATACATAATTTTGGATTTTGTATATGTTTAAATAACTGTTGCCATACTGATGTAGATGGTTAAGTACAAACTTCAAACTCATTTATGAAATGGATGATGTTTCTTTTATTATTGCTTTTGATCATTGCAAATGTTTTAAACAAGCTTCTGCTTATTGTCAAACGTAATTTATGTGTTGGAGAAATTTTTCTATACGTTCCTATGGAATCTCCCTTGTAGTGATTTGTGCGTGTCTTCACATGTACAAATTACTACGGGATTTCATATGCACACCACATGGGGCCCATTCTAACCCCAATTCCCGGGATCGGGGCATGACACAGACTAAAATATATCTACGTATATAAGAGTTAAAAGAAACATGTCTTTATTAAATGGAAGAAAGTTTTCGAATAAAAAGGGAGTTGCACCGTTTCAAAATACAAAGGGGTCATGATCCATGTATATCAAAATAAAATTGATATAATCGTGAACCTTAGATGTAGTTATATCTCAAAATGAGGCCTAAACTTTAATCCTTGATGCTCTCCATGGTTGGATCGATCAAAAATGATCCATCATCTACTCATCTAAACTGAAGGCATTCTCAAAGGCCTCCTCTGAGTTCTTTTCGATCTTCTTAAGATTGGAAGTTGGATCTTGGCCTGTAACACCAAAAATAACCAGTGAATAAGACTATTCAACAAAGCATAAGCATAATTAAGGTTATATGCGTTGCATCTATAAGAATCATTAATATGTAATTAAAAAGGTCAAATTAGTATGCTAGGCATGTTGTGCAATTGAATAATCAAGCCATGAGAATCATTTAGTAAGAATGCATTACGAAGTGACTACTACATTTCTCATGTCCTTCCTTTATGGATCTTTACGTTAAGAACAATATCGACTGGGTCAACATACGAATGGGTCTTTTCATATACGGAGTCCGGAAGCTCCAAAGTACACTGCAGGGATATCGTTCACTACTACACCAAAGTCAACCCTGCTGAGTATCATAAGGCTGCGGCTGAGTAGAGCCAGACCATTTTGATTAAGTAAATTGAACGTAGAATAATGTGTGCAACTTATTCATTGAGAACAATACAAGACAATATACATTCAAATCATTCATATACTTTTGTTTATACTCAATTTAAGTCAATGTCAATGTAAAATGTCTGTTAAGAAACAATTCAAATAGAATCAACTAATACATGGTCATTTCCATTCAAAATCAATATTGGAATAAAAGAAGTCAATAATGATAATCCAATATGCTATGTAGTTCAAATTAAAGAGATTTAATGTAGTTTTACTAACCAACCCTAATCTAATCATCCATTGTTTCTAATCACACATAATGATGTAGTTTTAAGTTATTTGATACACAGTTGTTTTTCTATTTGTGTAATATTGTATCTGAAATGTGTATCGAAGTTCCTTAAACCAACACTCATGGGGAATACTTAAAGAATAGATGATATCACATAAAAGAATCTCAGCTCTCATGACCCTTCATGATGGTCAATTATTCCTTTGGGCCAATTAATAGGATATAGGGATCCAAAAGCTAAGGCCCTACAAGGCCCCATAACAGTATTTAATCCTAATTTTTAGTGGCTTTACGGCTTAGCCGAGGGTGACTTACGGCTTAGCTGCAAATTGCACTATGGCTTGGCTATAGTTACCTAGAATCTCTCTTGCATTCACGGTTAAACTGTATTTTGTCTTACGGCTCAGCCGTATTTGGTCTATGGCTAAGCCACGGCTTAGGCATGGCACATTATACGGCTTAGCTATGGCTTAGCTGTAGTACGTTCCATGGCTTAGCTGTAGCTTGGTTGTAATATAATTCACCAAATTGTTGCTTTTTAGAATTTGAGTCATACCTCTTCTACGGCTTAGCTGTAAGCTTCAGATTTCCTGAAGCAAATCTAGTTCGTTTTAGAACTAGATACCTTAACATGCATTTCCAAATTGTTAGTATAGAAATACAATTAAGGGCTGTAAAACACATTAAAATTAATAGATTTATAAGAATCATGATATACCAATATGCATTCAATCAAAATTTGCTTATACTTGCCTTAGATTAAGTTTTCAACTAATTATTCTTCTTTTGTCTCACCTTGTGGAGGAATACCCAATTTTTGAACCTAAATGCCATGTATGCAAGAAATGAGGAAAGAAATGAGTGCATATGTTAGAATAAAAGTCCTTTAGATTCAAGAGAGCTGTAATGGAATTCAATTCTACCTTGGAAATTGATGAGAAGAAAAAGATACCCTAGTCTTTTACTTCAAGGATTGAGAAGAGCTAATCAAGGATGGAAAAGGAAGGTGAGAATCTCAAACCACACATGCAATCCTTTATTCTCTTGCTTTGATGAGAAATGGTAGTGAAAAGATATAAGGAAGAAGAAGAAAAGCGTTGGAGCAAGGAGAATCCAAAAAGAAGAAGTTCGAATGGTAACAGCTGGGCCTTTATATATGAAATACTTTTCTGAAGTTATAAAGAGGTCTACATTTTTTAGGGTAATTATAGTTTAAGTTGAATGAGGTTTCTACTATCACAAACAAAGTCAAATACATTCGAGTCATGTACGAAAGTTGACGAGCTTAATGAGACACGTGTGATGGTATTAATATGATACATGAATGACGTAAATTTATAAAATCCAAAATTACGAAAAAGGGCCTTCCCCCGTGTGTGGGCTTTCTTCCTACTTCTATGGGCTTTCCTTCCGCATGTGTAGGCTCTCTCTTGTGTCTTAGCCCCCTTGGCTGGATTACCAAAATAATAATAATAATAATAATAATAATAATAAATGGGGGCACCACTGTTCATCGGTCTCAGGGATTCTTGAAGCTCTATGCATCATGTTTTGATTACACCCATTATTTTACTTGCATGCTTGGAAAGGAGCGAACCTTTCTTAATGGTGGTGCCAGAGAAGCTAAATGGGTTCTTTCTTATCAAGTAACTTCCTTTTGGGGAGCTTATATTAGAAAATGATAACTAAATCAGCCATCTAACAGTAGGTGAGTAAATTAACTAAAGTGGGTTTTGCAATTTAATTTGGAGCCTTCGGTGTTATTGATTGGAGTATTTTGGTTAGATTAGTATATGAAAAGATATGCGCTGTGTAAACCATGAGTACCTATTTAATATAAGTACTAGATGCCAATTAAATTTTAGAAAAAGAAGGCAAAGGTCATAAGTCCCTATGCACGTTGCAGCAGCATCACGATAACGGGCAAGATCGTGGGTTTTCACATCAGCACATTACATGAGTTCTGTTCCATGTCATGGTTATGTAATGAAATTTTTTATTTGTCCATCTATAATTACGTAAGTTTTCTTATTACATCTCTTTATGAATTAGTCATGAAAGTTAGGAGGATGATTTTTCAGGCATTTGTAGTTGCATTGGTAGAAAAGCTGCATCTGACACACCAAACCTGTTGATGCTTGATTCAAAGCTTCTAACAGAGAGATTCAAGAGTTTCACAGTAAAGAGTTGATGGCATGTGTTCATTTGATTTAGGTTTTTTTTTATTAATCTGATTCAGAACCTAAGTTCAAAGAGCTTGTGAACTAATTCGTCTGAATAAATGCTATAAATTCATTATCCAAGCACATCCATACCGTTACTAGGAAAAACTAGGTAACTGTGTCTATGTATCCACCATCTTGGTATACCATTGAACCTCATATAATTGAAGAGGATATCAAGATACTTCAAAGTAGGCAATAAATATTGAAAATTATTTTCACTGCCTCTATTAATGACTCAAGGTCTAGGTAGGATTAGTTAGAGGAGGAAATTTATTATGACATCAAACCCTACTGAAATTTGCGCTGACCAAATTTCACTCAAAATAGAGTATTGAGAAATATTTTTACTGCCTCTACTAATGCCTCAATCCACAATGCACCTGATAGGAAATAAGAATCTTCATCTATGGCTATAGAGTTGTTCTCCAATTTCATTATCGCAAAGGCAACAAGTCTACTCAAGCTTACCAATGCAGAAACACGTACAAAGAAAGCCTAACTTTTCTATCAGAGGAGAGGAGAGAGGGACGACCACTGTGGCGTCCCACGTCCTGTTATCTATTTCCTAGAGAGAATTGAAGTTTGATTAGAATGGTCCTCCGCACGAAGTTTTTTACACATGTTTAATAACTAATAGGATTTAGGAGTGAATCTAGTAGTTTCGGGCCATCAAGAAACTCCCAATTAGCTCCACTCACTTATTGATATGATGATAGGGCCCCCCTCCTAGGTATCCAAATTGATCACCTAAAATGCAAGCCCCTTGAATAATTTGACTTTTGAGACTGATACCAGAATACCACATTCATCCGAGCAACATTCAATGTTTTTTTGTTTTTGTTTTTTTTTTTTAATGAAACGTATACCGAAAAGGTGATAACCCTAAAGCTGATTTGAAATTTATGCCTTGTTACATATTTCAGCAACCCAATAGTCAAAGAGGTCTATATTTAGGTGATTGGTTTGGACACCCCACTAGGGAATTTATTGGTGACAAGAATTCTGTCCTCAGGGACTCGTATGAAAAAAAAGGAGTTTATCTTTCTCCGGTGGTGCCCATCAGATGGACCCCACACATTCCAAATGGTAGAGCCCCTGCCATTGCACTAGGACATATTGTACCCACACATGACAGCCGCTATCTTTTCTGGTGGGTGTGGCCCACATCAACTAGTGCCAATTTGGTCCGAATTTCATCCACAGACAGTTACATGCAATGATGACAGAAGTGAAGAATATAAACTCACCCACTTAAATGCCTCCCCTGCCGTATGAGCCCTTGACAAATTTGATTGTAAGAGGTGTTTGATCCATTGTTAGATTTATCACATAAAACAAATGCGCAATATATATATCCCGTAAAACTCAATTGTTTCATATGAATCAATCTCATGGTTGGCCCAGCTCTTACCGAGTGAAATTTAATGAGAATCCATGCAGGGTGCAAGATGGTTGAATTTGTTTTAGGCGGTTTAAATTTTGATAAGTGGGAGAGGCCACTTTCCTATCTATAAAAATAAACAATTACCAATTAAATTTGGCTCTTATTTTTTGGTTCCTTCTTGGATAAACCTATTTTTGTTAAGAAATAAGAGAACCAAAGAGAGAGGAATAGAGAGAAATGAAGAGATATCTTTTTTTTTTTTTTTTATTGAGAGATGTGTGTATATGATAAGGAGGGAGGAGCATCTTATTTATAGAATAAGATTACTTCCTCCCGAAGCAACCTAATGTGGCAGGACTTTAACGCTAAGTGCTCTTCTTATCTCATGTGGATCCCAATGTGGGCATTTACTTATAATAATACATCTTATAACACTCTCCCTTGGATGACCATCATTCAATAACAGTTGCTTCATTAAAACCTTGCAACGGAAAAGCCCAATGAGATAAAAACCTAAGCAAAGGAAAAAGTGTACAATGCTCTATAAGATCATTGAATTAGTGTTGGATGTGCATCATGCTGCCTCATTAAAATCTTAACTATGAAAACCTAGTGGAATAAAATTTAGAAAGAGAAAAAGAGTACAGAGCACATATGTCCCGCGTAGCATGCTTCAGGATGCCAACCTTGATCAGTTACTCCCCCTAACAACAATAACCTTTACATTATTTGATGATAGACTCTATGCATGCACACCTCATATACAAACTTCTGAAATGTTGATTTTGGTGATGACTAGGTAAACAAATCAGCTAGGTTATTGCTTGAACATACTTACTTAACGTCAATCTCATTATTCTTCTGAGGCTCATGTGTGAAGAACTTTGGTGCAATTGCTTTATTTTGTCACCTTTAATGTAACCTTCTTGAATCTATTGAATTCATATCTTATTGTCTTCATAGATAATGCTTGGGGTACCTGTACTATGAAGCAATTAACAAAAATTATGAATATGTTGAATCAAAGATTTTAGCCACACACATTCTCTACTGGCTTCATAAAGGGCCAAAATTTCAGCATGGCTAGAACAAGGAGTTACCAAAGTCTATTTAGTAAATCACCAAGAAATAACGGTATTACCAGTAAGAACCGCGTAACACATTTGCGATCAACCCTTATAAGGATCAGAGAGATATCTTGAATCTGTATATCCTACAAACTTGCAAGCTTTGTACTAAAGGAGTCATAAATCAAGTGTTACACGTAAATATCGTAGGATATGTTTGATTCCAGTCTAGTGCCTTTGCATTAGCACAGAACTATATCTAGCATGCAGATTTACTAAGAATGAAATGTTCAGTCTAGTGCATTTGCTACATTAAAATGCCAATAGCACTGAGTATGGCACTTTAAGACTTAATACCTTTTCATTTTCCTCAATGGGACAATATGGATCTTTGTATCTAAAGATGAGACAACCATTGGGGTACTTGGTGGATGTACTTTGTCCATATAAAAACATTTCAAAACCTTCTTGGTATAGTTTGATTGATAGACTAGCATTCCACTAGCACTTCTTTCGATCTGCAGGCTAAGACAAAGTCTTATTCTTCCAAGGTCCTTAATCTTAAACTCTCTTTTCAAATAATCAACAATTTTCTCAAGCTTTTTTGCAGTTTTGATTAAATTTATGTTATCGACATAAATTGCCACTATTGTAAATCTTTTTAAAGATTTCTTTATGAAGATACATAAGCAAATGAGATTATTTTCATACCCTTCTGAAGCAGCGCAGGGGAAGAAGATTAGCCAACGGGCTAATCTCCAAGCCAAAAGGCTTAGGGATAAATTGTCTAGGTGTCTCACCAAAGACAAATAACTCTCTCAACTTATAACCAATGCCCAAAGCTTTATTCAATATGAAAGTCTATCTCTCTTGAAGAGATTACAACCTTATTTATAACTAAAATATTCTCTAAGAAAAGAAATACCTAATTCTAAACAAATAAGAAGTCCTAAATCAAATCCAACTGGACTTGCCAAATATCAAATAAACAAACTACTATTAATATAGTCCTACTATAAGTCTATTGTGTTTTGGGCCTACGGGTATAGCTTTTAAAAGGGGCCCATTATAATGGCCTGCATCAGCTCTCCCCGGCTTGGAAAAACTCGACTCTGGCGAGTTGCTAGCTTGGTACTGCTCATATAAATCTGGATTCATCTTTTGAAAATCTGTAGCCGTAATCCAGGTAGCTTCAGAAAATGGTTTGCCTTTCCACTTAACAAGAAACTTGTGAAATCCTCCATTCTTGGTTGAAATGATCTGATCATCAAAAACATCTTCAATTTCGTCTGGAGGGAATTGATGAAGAGGAATGCGAAAAGCTTGTTCTTCAAAGGATTCGTCATTATGGTGCCCATGATATAATGTCAAATCTTCGACATTAAACGTGGAGCTGATACTCATGTCTGCGGGAAGGTCTAGAACATATGCATTGGAACTGATTTTCTTTAGAATTTTGAAAGGACCTGCACTTCGTGGATGAAGCTTCTTGTATTTACCTGCAGGAAATCGTTCGGACTTCAAACGAACCATTACCAAATCACCTTCGGTAAACTCAACATGGCGTTTGTGAGAATCCGCGTGTCTTTTATATACTTCATTACTTGTAGCGATTTGCCGGCGAACTTCATCATGAACATCTTTCATATGTTGGGCAAACTGTTCAGCATCTGGACTAGATCTAGAGTCAACTGGTAAAGGACTTAAATCAATAGGAAGACGTGGCGTAACACCAGTGACAACTTCAAATGGTGATCTCCCTGTTGTTCTGTTGACAGAATTATTATAGGCAAACTCTGCCATAGGTAAAATAAGATCCCATGAAGCAATATGTTCTCCAATAAGGCATCAAAGAAGATTTCTTAAACTCCGATTGACAACTTCTGTTTGACCATCAGTTTGTGGATGATAAGCACTTGAGTATTGGAGCTTAGTGCGCATCATGTGCCATAAAGTCTTCTAGAAGAAACTCATGAACTTTGTATCTCTGTCAGATATTATTGTCTTGGGAAGGCCATGCAAATGAACAACTTCTTTAAAGAAAAGAATGGCAATCTTCTTGGCATCCGCTGTGTGAGAACAAGGAATAAAATGTGCCATTTTGGAGAAACGATCAACAACAATAAAGACAGAATCTACTTTTCGCGCTGTTTTTGGTAAGCCTAAGACAAAATCCATACTCAAATCTTGCCAAGGTGCATGTGGAATAGGAAGAGGCTGATACAAACCTGTATTCTTCTTTTGACGTTTTGCAAGTTGGCATACTCTGCATAATTCACAAATTCGGGCAACATCTGTTTTTAAGCGTGGCCAAAAGAAACAATCTTCCACAAGGGCCAATGTTTTATCACGCCCAAAATGTCCACTACATCCGCCACTATGCAACTCACGTATCATAAATTCACGGATAGATGTAGCAGGCAGACATAATTGATTTCCACGAAAGAGGTACCCATCATGAAGAGAAAACTTTGGATGTTCTGAACCTTCACCATTTAGAAGGGTTGTATAAATGTGACCAAAGTCATTATCAGCTGCATATTCTCTGCGTATTTCTTCAAAGCCAGGAACATTGACGGAAATTGTCGTAAGAATGTGAGTTCGACGACTTAATGCATCTGCGACTTTATTTTCCGTGCTAGATTTATGACGCAGAACAAAAGAAAACTCCTGTAGGTATGCACTCCATTTAACACGATTGGCGTTCATTTTCTTTTGAGAATTCAGGTGTTGCAAGGCTTCGTGGTCAGAGTATAAGACAAATTCTTTTCCAATGAGATAATGACGCCAATAACGAAGAGCTTGAACTACTGCATAATATTCCAGATCATAAACAGTGTACTTCTTACGGGAGTCATTTAATTTCTCACTGAAATAAGCAACTGGATGACCGTCTTGACTTAAGACTCCGCCAATACCTACATGGGGAGCATCACAACTAACTTCGAAGACTTTGTCAAAGTCCGGAAGTTTTAGAACTGGTGCCTCAGTCATTTTCTTCTTAATTTGCTCAAATGCTCGGGAGGCAGCATTGGTCCAAGTGAACTCTCCTTTTTTCATGCAATCAGTTATAGGAACCATGATTGTACTGAAATTACAAATAAACCTCCTATAAAAGGTAGCCAAACTATGAAAACTGCGTACCTCATGTATAGAAGTGGGAATAGGCCAGTCAAGGATTGCTTTGACTTTAGCTGGATCAGGTTCAACTCCGCGGGCCGAGACAACAAAGCCCAAAAATACGACTGTGGAATTCAAAAATGTACACTTCTTCAAATTAATGTAAAACTTTTCTTTTCGAAGTGCACGCATGACATACCTCATATGATCGAGATGATCTTCCTTTGATTTGCTGAAGATTAAAATATCATCAAAATATACCACAACAAATTTGCCAAGAAAAGGTCGTAGAAGCTGAGTCATTACTCTCATAAAAGTGCTGGGAGCATTCGTTAGACCGAACGGCATGACTATCCATTCGTATAGTCCATCTTTGGTTTTGAATGTTGTTTTCCATTCATCTTCGGGCTGAATACGAAGTTGGTGATATTCGCTCCTCAGATCAATCTTGGAAAAGACAGAAGATCCAGACATCATATCAAGCATGTCATTCACTCGAGGAATCGAAAACCGATATTTGATGGTAATTTTATTAATTGCTCGGCTATCAACACACATTCGCCAAGAACCATCTTTCTTCGGTGTTAAGAGGGCTGGAACTGCACATGGACTCATGCTTTCTCGGATATAACCCTTCTGGAGTAACTCTTCAACCTGTTTGCGCAATTCAGCATGTTCGGCGGGGCTCATGCGATAAGCAGGTAAGTTAGGAAGGATAGATCCAGGGACTAAATCAATGGCATGCTGGATGTCCCGCATAGGAGGTAACTCATTAGGAAGCTCTGTGGGAATCAAATCTTGAAAATCATGGAGCAATGACTTGATTTCTGGTGGCGTAGAATCCTGTTGTTTATTATCTGCTTCTTGGGTTTCTTTAGGCACAAGAGCATAAACAACTCCTTGGTCTTTGCTTTCCATTTCAAACTTCCGCATAGAAAGAATATGAGGGTTTGATGGGGTGGTAGAAACCATCGGAGAGGATGTTAATGGCGGCAATGGAAGAAGATCCACCACTTGTCCTTTCCATTTAAAAGAATGAATATGCCTTTTCTGATCAGTATGTACCTCTCGATCATATAACCAAGGTCGGCCAAGTAAAATGTGAGCAATATTCATAGGAATAATATTGCACCATATATCATCTTCATATATGCCAATTTTAAAGTGAACCAAGCAACGATGGGTCACAGGGATTGAATGATCATCTACCCAAGCGACCTTGTAAGGCTTTGGGTGCTTTTCAATAGGCAAATTGAGCTTAGTGATCACTTTCTGTGAAACAACATTCATAGCACTACCTCCATCAACAATTAAATTGCATAACTTACCTTTGCATCTCACGCGTGTCCTGAAGATTGAAGTACGTCGCCAATCAGCTTCTTCTTGTTCATTGGTGAGGAGAAGCCGACGTATAATAAGAACAGGATCACCTTCTTCTGCACCGGTAGCGGCATGAGGAGAAGGATAAGATTGAGCCTCTAGCTGTGGATCTGGCTGAGCTTCTGATTGGAAATGGTCAGGAGGAGGCTCCATCTCAAGATGCTCATCATAGTCTTCAGACGAATAAGGATCTTCATCGCAATAATAAAGATTGCGAACTTGAGGGCATGCATTAGCAAAATGTCTTGGTTGTCCACATTGATTACAACCATCAGTTCGTCGATCTTGACGAGGAGGCCCATGATTCCGGATGTCTTGCTCCTGTGGCACTGTTCCCTTTTGATTTTGAGCAAAAGGACGCTGATTGGGGTGATTGTGCTGCGGTTTTGGAGGTGGACGAAAACCCGCTGGTGGAGCACGATTATATTGAGAATTATTTTGACTGGGTGGATAACCTTTAGTATTCTGAATGGCGGGGGTTCGACGAGTCGTTGACTTTCCGACTTGAGAACCAAATCGTCTTAAAGTGGGGGACCGCAATTCTAGCTCAACCCGTTTTGCCTTGTTATAAATATCATCAACAGTTTCAAAATCATGCATAAGGACTTCACGTCTTATTTCTTCTCGCAAACCTGTTCGGTACCGGTTGACTAGGGTGAAATCATCATCTTGAATTTTACACCGGATAACATAGTCATTGAACTTCTCTGTATACTCATCCAGTGATAAGGTGCCTTGCTTGAAAACAAAATATTCTTACTGAAGGAGACTTAAATAATTGGAGGGCAAGTATTTACCTTCAAGCTTTTCACGCATATCATCCCACTTGGTAATAGCAGGGCGTCCCATGACAAGATTATTGTGCTCAACGCTGTGCCACCAAATACGTGCTGACCCTTTAAGTTTGACTTTGACAAAGGCAACACGCTGTGCATCATCCATATGATACCAAGAGAAATAGTCTTCGAGGGAATTGAGCCAGTCAATGAAAGCCTTTGGATTGAGTCGGCCAGAGAAATCCGATATATCAATTTTGACTCGCTTTGTGATATCATCAAATTTTGGCGCAGCAGGTGCGTCTGCTGGGTCTTTTTCAGTAAGAAGACGGCGAATGAAATCATGCATAGATTCTTGCGGGCCTGTTTCTGCTGGTCGGCCGGAATTTTGTTGGTTTCCAGTGCTAGAGGATGCTTCGGCGGCAGGAGGCCTCTGAGAACCGTGGGACAGTTCTTCCAATGCATGTACTCTTTCAGTCAACTCTATTAACATGGCATCTCGCTGATGATCAGAAAATCTGCCCCGATATGACTGACCGCTGCGGGTTGACATTGCTTATAGGAAGCAAAGGAAACAAAAGTTTTTTTTTTTTTTTTTGCTATGGGCCTGGGCTGAACAGGGCAGCTGCTGGCTGTGGGCCTGGACGGAATCAGGCAGGCGGGTCAGATCTGGGTCAGGTCAGACCCAGACTGAAGCAAGTGGCGGGTGTCGGGTCAGCAGGTTGGCCCAACTGGTACGGCCCAAACTGGTACGGCCCACTTACTAAAATATCTTTCCCTGGTTGTCTCGTCTGATGCAAAACGAAAAGGATTTCCCTTGCTGTCTCGTCTGATGCGGAACGAAAAGGAAGAAAAGAAGGAAGAGACTGCCGACGAGGAAGAGAGAAAACTACCGCGGAGAGAGAACTACCGCGGGGCAATGGCGGTTTTCTGCCTGCGAGGGAGAGAGAGAGAGAGAGACGACAGTGGGGAGATGGCGGTGGTTGCTTTCAGCCGGCGATGGAGAGGGAGAGGTTGATTTCAGCCAGCGATGGAGAGGGAGAGAACGCTAGCAGGCGATGGCATGTGTGCTCGTCGTCGTGGTGCTCAGGCTGTCGCGGCCGCTTCGTCTCTTTCTCGTTTTCTTCTGTTGCTTCTTACAGCGATTTCTGTTTTTTTTATTCTGGGTTGGGGAAAAGGGTTCGGTTGGGTTGCCGATGAGAGATGGGGGGGGGGGTGGACTGGTGATGATGCTGAGGAAGGGAAGAGGGGTCGGTGAGGATTGGGGGAGGTTTGCCGGCGGGGAGGAGTAGTCTGGGGAAAGGGGAAGGGATGGATGGGGAAAGGTGGGTCGGCTGGGTTGGGGTTTAGCGGGGCAGCGAGGATCGGAGGGGTGGGTCGGCTGGGTTGGGGGTTAGCGGGGCAGCGTGGATCGGAGGGGTGGGTGTCAACGGGGTTGGGAAATTTGGGGGTTCGGGGTGCTGTGGGTTATGGAAGGGGTCTGTGGAGGGTATGGAGGGCGGTAGAGATGCGGGAGAGGTCGAGGGATTTCGGTATTGAGTGGAGGTGGGTTCTGCCGTAAAGGATTGGAGAAAGATGACGATGACAGACGATGGGATGCGATGGGGAAGATGCGCAATGGATGATGACCGATGGAGAGCAGACGATCGGGAGAAATAGGTTACCTCGAATCGGCGAGCAGGCAGCGGTCCGAGATTGGATCTTCGCTCTGATACCAATTAAAGCAGCGCAGGGGAAGAAGATTAGCCAACGGGCTAATCTCCAAGCCAAAAGGCTTAGGGATAAATTGTCTAGGTGTCTCACCAAAGACAAATAACTCTCTCAACTTATAACCAATGCCCAAAGCTTTATTCAATATGAAAGTTTATCTCTCTTGAAGAGATTACAACCTTATTTATAACTAAAATATTCTCTAAAAAAGGAAATACCTAATTCTAAACAAATAAGAAGTCCTAAATCAAATCCAACTGGACTTGCCAAATATCAAATAAACAAACTACTATTAATATAGTCCTACTACAAGTCTACTGTGTTTTGGGCCTGCGGGTGTAGACTTTTAAACGGGGCCCATTATTATGGCCTGCATCACCTTCTTTAAACAAGTATTTACTAAGACAATTGTACCACATTCTTCCGGAATGCTTCAGGCCATACAATGATCATCTTAGTGGTACTGAGTACCTACTCTTGGATTTTGCATTAAGCAAAGTACATCCTTCGAGGATTTTCAAGTAAATTTCTGTTTCTAAGTCCCCATACAAGTAAGCGGTTATAACATTCATGAGGCTTATATTTAAATTTTCAGATATTGCTAAACTTATTAGATATCTAAATGTTGTTGTATCCATGACAGAGGAGTATGTTTATTCATAATTAATCCAAGATTTCTACAGGAAACCTTATACCACAAGTCTTACCCTGTATCTAGTAATTTTATTTAGTTTATTTATTATCCTTACAAATACCTACTTGTAACATATAGGGATGACACATTTTGGGGTTTGTACTATAGGTCGAATACATTGTGTCTATTGAGAGACTTTAACTGTGCTTTAGTGGCAATTTTCCATTTTTGCCAATCTTTTCTTTGTCAACATTCATTTATAGTAGGTGGTTCTATAACCCAATCATCATTTTCATTTTTCCTTGATATTTGTATAGCTACAGCATATGCAAATGTATCATCGATGATAATTTTCTTTCTATCCCATCTCTTTCTTGAATAATTAAAACGTATAAACATCCCTTCATTATCCGAACTGGTACCTCTTCAAGGGCTTCCATAGTTTCATCAGGGCCTTCCATTATTCTAGAGAGAGCAGATTTTACCATAACCTTTTTAGGAGTATTATGTGCCTCTTTATGAGTGTTGCGTCTCTTTGGGCGGGCATGATAATGAATGATTGCATATTTTTCCTTTTCCACGGAACTGTATCCTTTGAACATAGGTCTATCATGCTTCTGGCGTATTACAGATTCTTTTTTGCCATTTTCTTGCTTTGTCCTATAGGAATATTAATCCTTATAGGTGTATTCATAGGTAGCATGTGTAACTTAGTTACCTTTACTATAGCATTAAATGCATTAGGTGACTTGTTTGCAATTTCCTATAAGTGCACAATTCTACATACTTCATTTCCATATTGTGAAGTACGTGGGCCAAATGAGAGAAAGTGGAATATTCCATGTTAAGTCATGTCATTCTTCAGGAACAAGTTGTTCTGCAGGGATAATATATTCTTCAGGAACAACACGTTCTTCAAGAATCATCTTATCTCCCCCTAATGGCAGGAATTTTGTTTCATCAAATTAACAGTCTACAAAATGAGCAATGAAGACATCTCATATCGTTGGTTCTAAAAATTGAATAATTGAAGGAGAGTCATAACCTACATAGATTCTAAACTTACGTTATGGTCTTACCTTAATATGTTGAGGGTTGGTATAGAGACTAAAACTATAAAACCAAACTTGTAAAAGTGAGAAATATTTGATTAATGTCCTAATATAAGTTGTGTTTGAGAGTATTGATAATAGGTTATAGGTCGAAGTCTAATTAACAATGATGCATTCAACACAACATGTCCCCACGTACTAACTGGTAGTTTTGACTACATCAGTATAGTCCTAAAAATGAGTTAAATGTGCTTAATCATGGATTCGGCTAAGCTATAATGGGTGTAGACATAAGAGACGGGACATTCGACTATAATTCCTAAAGATGAACAATAGTTATCAAAAGCATATGATGTAAATTCACCTACATTATCAAGTATTATAGACTTAATAGGATAATTAAGGAAGTGGGCCCTAAGTTTAATAATTTGAGTCAATAGTAGGCAAATGATATGTTTCTAGTTGAAAGTAAGCAAACATCCGACCAAGGGGTGGAGGCATCAGTCAAAATCATAAAATACCTAAAAGGTCCATTAGAGGAGTATATAAGTCTATAAATATCACCTATATCTTTTGCAGAAAGGATGAGGATTCTGATACAATCTTAGCAAAAAAAGGTTAAGTGATTAGTTTTCCTTTTGAGCATGGGATACATATGTTCCCATTAGATATGGTCAATTTTAGTTCTCTAAGGAGTCCCTAAAAGAATTATCAACGATTTTCTTTAACATGGTAGCCCTAAGGTGAACTAACCTATCATGCCAAAGCAATTAAGTCTTAGGATTATTAAGTTTTAAGCTTAACGATTTTATTTTCCTCATAATCAAATGTGATTCGACAATAGATGTTATCGTATAATATAACCTTGAGGAGAGTGCACTTAATGTTTCTAGTATTTGCTTTTGGCTATCAATACTAGTAACGAAAAATAATATTTCCTTATTACCTTGACTTGCAGTCTTATTGTGATATCCATTTATTCTGATTTCTTTAAAACTAAATAAGTTTCTTTGAGAATTGCTTGAAAACAATGCATCCTTAATGAATAAATGAGTACCATTAGGTAATCTTGTATGGGCTCTTCTAGAGCCTGCAATGATTTGCACAAGTTCAGCTATAATGGGTACTTTGCATGGATTGAATACCGATTCTGAGAAAAACTTTTGATTTTTCAAAATGGTGTGCATTGTGGATTATCTACAAGACAGAGAGAATCCCCAATTCCATAATCTATTCCTTAAACAAAGATAATAAAGAAATGTAACTACGCAATTATATGATAAAAATTTAAATATCCATGAAATTTCCATTAAACTAATAAACTGAAAAACAATCAAATTATTCATCATTAAAGAAAAATATCCATGAAAAGTAAGTATCTTAAAAGATCCTTCTAAAGTTAACTAAATGGAAATTCTACAAAATAATAAAAAAAAAACTTATTTGGGCATATAGACCATGTCGGGGGAGTTCCTAACATAGCATGGAATGCCTTATTGCTCAAAGGTTTGCCATTCTCATCTTCAAAGAAGTCTCAAGTCTTCAAGTTTGTGATATCTAATTGAAAATCATCATTTTGTAGAATTGTATTACAGTCTCAATATCACGCCCCGAACTCAAGAATTGGGGATTAATGTGGCTTTCAAGACGCGACACACGTAATCCTGTGGTAATCAGTGCCATGTCAAGACACATGCAAACTGCCACAAGGGTGATTCTTCAAGTACGTGTGAGAAAGATTCATACAACACATATCAACCTTTTTAATCATGTACCGAAAACCTGTGAAGTACACTAGTAATTATCATAGGCACTAATAAAAACATTCACTCCTTTATATACCAAGGTTTTTTAAAAAGTCCATACACATACACATGATATACAAAGATACCTAGACATATATATAAATACAAAATGACATGTCATCAATTTCTGACTCCAAAAATAACATGATGATGATAGCATGATCTATCTGCACACCAAACATTGGCTAAAGCCTAAAAAAGCCAAAAACGAATCTTCATAATCGACTACGTAAGATGACTAGTAGTAGTTGTCATCTTCATTCGTTTGTCTACACCCAGAGGTATCGTTGGGGTTCCTTCCGAGGCCACGTCACTACCGTGTTGGCAGTGATTTCTATACCTGTAACACTAAGGGTAGTACTATTAACATAATAGTTAAGTAAATATAAGAGTATATAAAGCTATCATGAGGTATCAATTGAATTAGAAAACATATTGATTAAAAAAGAGCAATTACAAAAACTAGGTATGTTATGAATATGAATAAACATGAATAGAGAATCATAAATGAAGATATAATAACAAGCAATTGGCATCCATATGGTTATCTCCTCTGTAGTGAAAAAATATTGTATGGTAGGACATCAGTAACAGTCGGGCCTAGATCTGTCTAGCTACCCTAAGAGCACTGACAAACTTTTCATACAACTACTGCAGTATGTAACATATAAAATACTCTCATTTGGTCCTGTTGAACCTCTTATGGGTGCAAGTTAAGTAGTGTCAACTCAATGTATCAAGACCATTCGGAATTCATAACTTTCATAGTTATCATACATAGCGATCGAATCAATCTTATACAGAAGCATTTATCGGCCTTGAGATTGTACGAATCATATAACTAGACTTGAGCAGTAATTCTAGCTAATTGTACAATATATAAATTAAATGAGCTCATAGTACTTAAACCTTCTAAACCTTAGTTACCCATGTCTTGGTTCACAGGCCCACGTTTAGTAGAAGCTTTGTCTCCGATTTTGCCTCAATGCTCACTAGGAAGAATAGGTACATGATTAAATCATATTGAGGTTAAGGATTACCTTAATAATATGAATGCATTTGAATTGAGAAGTCGCTAAGGATATTTACTAGCCTATCCTAGCTAAAATAATCCATGTTTCCTTCATAATTCAATACGGTGTATTATTAGTGTTACATTGTGTAGGCAATGAACACCACTTCTTATACCGACACCCATGACATGATGTTAGGAAGGGAATGAGAAAATCAAGAGGAAATGAGTAACAGCTCTACATTTTTCATTCTTAGTGTTTAATTACGTTGACCCAATTCGTTGGGGGTAAAGGTGCCATTTCTAAGGCCCTACATAGAGGTAAGATTGGCTTTGTGCATATCATTAGAGTCTTAGCAAAAGGCTAGGGTAACCCCCAATTGATCCACATTTGAAATAAAGAAAATAAAGTTTTAATGTGAAAAAGGGCACCCAATCGATCGAGTAAGTGTCCAATCGATCAGACACCTCCCAAAAGTGGAATTTGATCGATCAATCAGCCCTGTAGCCAATTTGGCTCTGGCAGAATTAGTTTCAAACTGATTCTTCCCCATCTCTCCTAGCCTCCCTTGTACCCAACACCATAAAGTCCTCTCCTGGAATACAATGGAGTTCCCCTTCCAATTGTTAAAATTCATCCATGATTACCTTCATTAAAGCTTAAACTAATTGCATTCTTAAAATAAAAAGGGTAAGAGAGCTGTATATTAACCTTAGCATGGAATTCATCAAGGATCAACAAAATTAAGCATGCATGCTATAAATATACTCTTATACTCTAGTTTAGTGCTTTACCCAAAATAAGCTTCTCCTTTGGTTTGATAATGGAGAAAGCCTTAATAAAAAAAATAATCTAAGACATGCATTAGAATAAATGGGTATGAGATTCATGAATGCTTTAGATTTGAGTCTCCTTGCCTTTATTAAACCAAAAAAATTGAAATGGGGTTAGAATCCTTACTTTAGAGAGCTGTAAAGAAGAAGATGATGATGAAGAAAGTGAAGAATTGGAGGTTCTAAGGAAGGAGAAACACAAGAGGTGGAAGAAAGAAGGGGATGAAACTTATTCCTCTTGCATGCAAGGCTCCAAGAGCATGATTTGATGAGAAAGAGAGTGAGAAGGAAGGAAGAAGATTGAACTCTAGCAGAGGTTTAAGAGGAAATGAAAAGGGAATGGTGGTTAGGCTCTCTTTAAATTAGATTTTCCTGGAATTTGCAAGTAAGTCCACTGATTTTGAGGGAATTATAATTTGAGTCAGTTGAACTCTAGTTGGACCAACATGGATTCGAATTGGGTTGGGCCAAATATAAAAAATAACCTTTTTAATGAGACACACTTGATGCAATAGTTATAATGTGAATGTAAAGCAAAAGCATGCAATTCTAAATTATGAAAAGGTCTTTGACTGCCTAAGTAAGGTTCGAACTCGACACGACTACCTATCCATAACCCAAGTCCAAAAGATTTCAATTGAATTTGTCTAAATAAGTATTAATTAAAGTAAAATAAGATTAATTATTGTAAATTAAGATTAGCTCGAATTTGAACCTTACGCCCAGTCTTCCAGATCATTTGACTTTGAAGAATGAATGGAGGCCTTGTATGCTTTATATTGTTCAACCATTTCCTTAGGTGCACGACAATTGCATGACCAATGTCCACTCCTTCCACGTCTGTGGCAAGGGTCATTAGAACGATAGGAAGATTTATTCGAAAGATTATGATTGTATTTTTTCTAAGGATCATACCACTTCTGATGATTTTTTAATTTTGGGAGAGACCTCGAAACCTCCTCGTCTGGAGGAGTTCTTTCTTCCACTTCTACTAGAGGGATGGTGTCTCTCACGCACCCTTCCTCTGCCTCTATTTGAACTAAAATTGGCACTTGCTTCAGGCATTGCTGTAACAAGGCTTTGTTGTTTTGCTCAGTAACAAGGAGACAAAAAGTAAGTTCTAGGCATCTAAAGAAATGTTGTTTACGTCTGCTACTGCAGAATTACATTCAATGCGTGAAAAGTAGACAACATTTTCTCCAACATCTACTCTTCCGTAATTTTTTTTTCCACACAATCTTAATTGGGAAACAATGTTGAAAAAAGCAAAGTTGTACTCATATACTATTTTGTAATCCTGAAATCTCAGGTTTAGTCATTCATTCTAAGCGGTTGGTAATAAAACCATGCTTTGGTGATCATAACTATTCTTCAGAGATTTTTAAAGACTTGCTGGGTCCTCCTTAGTGAGGTATTTGTTCTTGAGGTCATCGTGTATATGATGACATAAGAAGGTAAATGTTAACGCCTTACTTTCCGTGGATTCCTTATTACTCTCTACTATGGTCTTTCAAAGTTTTTTGGATTGCAAGTGGACTTTTGCATTCAAATATCAGGATATATAGTTGTTGCCGATAATGTTAAGTGCTTTGAATTCAAGTTTAGCTAAGCTTGACATCATGAAAGAACTTTAAAAGCTAACTATAAAAGATATATAATTATTGATATGCAGAGAAATATAAAAGATAAATAATAAAATTTTAAATCATTTAGATTAAAGTAAGGGGTAAGTCATGTCAGATCAAATTTGCCAATTTAAAGTTGAAACATTGGGTTATCAACTTTAATAATCAGAACAGTGAGTTCTTGCAAGACTTTTGGCTTGATTTAGTATTTTAGGTTCTTGAATTAGAACTTCAGATTCGATCAGGATTTCATGCTTAATTTTATAACCTAGTTTTGATTGGTTTTATTTCTAGATCTAAACATCAAACTTCAGGTTTGATTAGGAATATGAATCTCTGGGTTCATATTGTAAATCTGAGAGCTTCTGGCTTCATATTTGAATAACTCATGGGTCTTCCGGTTTGAATTAGAAAGAACTTCTGGTTCTTATGTTAACGCATGGATTAATATAGAACTTCTGATTCTATTCATGATCCATTGATTCTATCTTGATCTTCCTTTAATAAGAGACATAAACTAGTCATCTCCAAATAATATTCTAACTCTATATAGATCTAGAAAAAAACAAACATAAAAGCACATGAATAATTATTAAACTAAGAAAGATCATAAAGAAGAAAAATTACTTCACCGTTGGATCTTCCTCCTTTCACTTCCAACATGTAGATCTCCTCACGAGTTGTCCGTAAGTTCAAACAGATCATCAATTAGACTCTGGACAACCAAGATATTGTGATTTGAAGTTTTTATAGATGAAAATCTTTTCTACTAGGCCAGTGCTGTAGTGCGGTTGACAACTAACGGCTTGCGGCTGCTAGCGGCTTGGCTGGCTTGGCTTTGAGCCATTTTTTTTTAAACTAAAAAGAAGAAGAAAAAGAATAAGAAGAAGAACCTTCGTACTAATAACGTATTAAGAAATAAGAAAACTAAAGAGTGAGGAATGGAGAGAGATCTTCTTATTGAGAGATGTGTATACATAATAAGAGAAGAGGAGGATCTAATTTATTTAAGATTGCTTCCTCCCTTAGTAATCTAATATGATAGGACTCTAACTGAAGTGTTCTTTTTTTCTCATGTAAGTTCCAATATAGGCATTCACCAATGATAATAGGTCTTATAACAATTTTAGATATAAGCCATTATTTTTAAAAGGTGAGCTTCATATAAATGAAGTAAGATATTCCACAGGAATGAAAAGAATAATAAAAAAAATCCATGTAAATGGAATGAAAAGGGTCTACATGCACTGTTTTTTTCTGGCTTTTGCAGTGTGGTTGATCACCCACCACAAGATCTGGACTCTGGAGCCTGGTGCATTAGCATGTGTAACATGCTCCCGGTACGATTTGACAGCTGGGCTTAGCAATAGCATGCCTAAGGTCATAGAGTTGTCATTCATGTTTTCCTGGTACACAACTGAGGTAGACTTCCATTTTTGTGTCCGTCAGTTTTGTGGCTCATGCAGTGGAAAAGTTTTTTCACTGTGGGAAGTCATTTGGAGGAGTATTTGAATTTCTAAAATCTCTGCATTTTCTGTCGTAACACATTCCCAACTACTATTTGAAAATTCTCGTTTAGTACATCCAGATTTCATAGATCCTTGGAAGATGAGTGATTCAAATTCTCATAAGTTTCTTTGTTGTCGGACGACTTAATCCTTTTTTAAATTATTTTGGAAATAAAAATCTTAAAATTTTGAGGATTTCAATATCTTAAAATTATACAAAACATTTTTAGTGAAAATTTCAGGTGCTGGGTGCCAAGCATCTGAAAACCACTCACACTTTACAGTCTAAAAAACTATCCCTTGGAAGATAGAGTGATTCAAATTCTCTTTAGTTTTCTGTGATCATGTGCACACAAACTTCCACTTCCGCACTATATAATATGGGAATCTTTTTGTGATGGATTTTTTAAAATATCTTTTCATGCAATTAACAACAATGTACCTACTCCATTTCAAAATAATACAGTGTTACAATAAACCATCAACTGCTACAATTACATTCCAATTAACGCATGGACTACATAAACTTTCACTTGAAAAATCAGCTTACTACATAAAAAATTACCCAAAATGAACTACATGACTGAACTGGTAACTGCATGTTGCAGAGGTCCAAGAAACAGAAAAAAAAAAAAAAGTACATCCAAATGAAGAAAATTTGAGCTAGAAAAACCACATGAATAGGGGAACTTCATGTGTTTTTCAAGGGAAGGTGAATTTCATGTACTGATTCCTCCCAGAAGGAGGGCTTATATACACCCAAAGCAATGAAATGATGATAGAGAGCAGGCCAGACCACACAAAAACTATAGTAGGCACCTTTCCCCTCCTCCCCATCAATCCTTTAGCAAATGGATACAGATGGCAGAGCACCCAAAAGCTGAAGAACACTCCTCCAAGAAGCTTGCTCCATTGTGGATATGCACTATAAATTGTCCTAGCAACCCCCACCGCAATCGCAATCATGTTTATCATCATGATTGTAATTGGAGGCACCATCAAAAAGCTCCACTTCACCACATAAAGATCTGCAAATTCATCGTCATTGTCATCCACAGCAGACTTGGATGTCAAGGTGAATGAGATGTCTACACCCGCAACCACCTTTAGCAGTCCTTGCAAGACAGCCGCTGGATGGGCGCTGGTTCCACCGATGAGCCAGAACTGCTCATTTCGCCACCAATCGTGTAATGTTATACCGGACCACCTGATCTCAAGAATGGAAAGCAAGCACAAGGTAATTGTGATTGACAGCAAGAAGATGAGGAATGTTACACTGAGTGATTGTACTATGAATTGCCCTGTGAAAAGCGACATTGCAGGAAGGATGCAGTAAACCAGAAGAAAAATTGAGGTGAAAGGGTACATCCCTACATTGAAGTAGGCAACCCTCTGCAAGAACTTCATCCTTGGGCTGGCAAAGAGTGCATTGTTCCGCGAGAAGAAGATCTCAACGGAACCGGTCGCCCATCGAAGAACTTGATGCAATCTGTCTGTTAAATTGATTGGAGCAGTCCCTCTAAACGCATCACGCCTTGTGACACAGTAAATTGATCTCCACCCTCTGTTATGCATTCTGTAACCAGTGACCACATCTTCTGTCACTGAACCATAGATCCAACCCACCCTCTGACCCCACTCAGTTCTATCTTCATAAAAGCAAGAAATTACACTTATGGCTTCGGCGACCGTTGGAGCATCCAATGGCTCTCTAGGGACAGCAAGAGAACCAGCAGGTCGCCCTTGTTGAATCCCCCCTGGAACAAGATCTTGAAGCAGCCTACCTTGGTATTCTGCCACTGGTACAGATGCTAGAAATGTTGTGGAACTTCCAAACCTCTTGGGCAGAAGCAGAGATTCGATATCTCCTTCATCATCATTGCTATAGACATTAAATTGCAATGCAGTTTTCTCCGAGTTCTTCTTTGTCAACTTGGGTTTTCTTGGAAACAGCTTGGATTTCCTTGAACCAAACCACCCCCTATGTTCTGTGGCTCTTGGAGGGCTAAAACCGTATAGAGCAGTTCTCCTGAAAATGCAGCCTGTTCCAACATACATAGGGCCCTGCAATCCATCAAATGCTCGCATGCTTACATCAAAGAACACGGTGTTGTGGTTCGCATATCGGTCATTCGGATCGATGCCCTCAAATCTCTGAGGAAACTGCACATAACAAATCCGGTCACCACCTCTGTCGAGCATGAAGCACATCCCTTCTCTCAGGGCCAAGGAGTTGTATATGTAGTGATCACAATCCAGGTTCAGAATAAATGGGCCATTCGACATGATAGCACTTGTTCGAACGAGAGCATTCATGGCACCAGCTTTCTTGTTGTGATCATAGCCAGGCCTTTTTTCCCTTGAGACATACACCAGCATTGGCAATCTGATATCTACCTCTGTAGAGTCAATTAGATTCATGTCGTCTGCCTCAGAGCCCATTACAGGTTCCACATTTGGGGGCGCTAGCATTGCCTGACAAACAGTATGAGGCAGAAAAACAGATATAAGAAAAGCTAAATTGGATGTGCCAACAACATATATTAAGACATACACAAGAATTTTACCCAAAAAAAGAAAAGACATAAGAAATTGGTTACCAAAAAAAGAGACATACACCAGCAAGGGATTGGAATTCCAAGCCTGTTTCCAAAATGTTCAAAATTTCAAGTCCTTGTCACTAAACCCTGAACACCATCAAGCTGGGGTTGTCTTACAGAGTTCTACAGTCGGACTAAAAAGTAAGCTCAGATAACAAGGTTCTGCTAGACTTAATTCTGGGCTGCACTAACTGCAATCCTAAATACAGGAATTGAGTTTAACACATGAAATTCTGACCTGAATTATACCAGCATGATCACCCCTTGAATGGTCTGTCTCAGCAGATGACCAAGTTCCTGGCCAATGTGCTCCATCAGACATCCATGTAGCCTTTGGAAGCTTGATGGGTTCTGAAGGATTACCTCCCATTTCCATCTGTTTCCTCTTTGCTAGCAGCTCTTCGTGGGCATTATAAGCATCAGACCGCCTCCTGATTGAATCGGGCAGGGAATTAATCCTCACCTTGAATTCATCATATTCTCTTTTCACCCTTCTCCTCTCCCTAACAAAATCAAGCCTGACTTTGTTTTTGAGAAAGTCGCGCTTCTGCCCGAAATACGCCTCGGGATTCCTTGGTTCTATCTTGTGCTTCCTGCAGAAGGGAACCCAAGTCCTTGCAAAGCTCGCAGTTTCGGCAAGAGCTTCAAAAGTCAGTAGTGACCCTCCATCATCAGATAAGTAACATGCAAGTTTTTCAACTGGATAATCTACTGCTAGGATAGAAAGAATTGTGTTTGCAGTGACAAGGGGAGGTTCTTTATCCGGGTCTGCTGTTGAAACAAAGACATCTATACCAGGAAGATCAGACCTTCCTTTCGGATTCTCAACGCTTGGGGACTCAAACCGGTCTTTCAAAACAGAGAGGTCAGTAATTCTGTCCACAGGACAGAGCTTAGGAAGCTGGTCAAGCAGCCATGAAATGGTGAACCAAAATTCGCATGTGATCGACAGTCCCCACAGCCACATTGCCTCGTGGTTAGGATGCATGATTCTCCATGTAAGAAAAAACCCGAGTGCAACTAGGCGGATAACAATTAGCAATCTGCAGAAACAAAATTGAATAACCAATTCAATTTAGAAAATTTTCAAAAAAAAAAAAAAAAAGGGAGATTGTCATTGCATCTGTGAATGTTGTTAGTCGTCTAGTATAATCAAAAGCATAAGTAATCACTCACTTACCTATACGGGCTGAGAATTGCTGCAGAGATCCCGACTTTTCTCGTCAAAGGCCGCTTGGTTTTCTCTCCGAAATTTGGCGGGTCTTCACATCCATCCACTCCAGCTCCACTACTGTATCCATCTTTTGGCCAAACTGCATTTCCATAGCCATAAGTCCCCTTTGTCTCATAGAGCCAGCGGGTGTGATCAAAATCATGATTAGGAGCCTTGAACGATTTCACCAGAGAAAGCCGCTTATCTGGTTTGAATTCAGCCATTGAAGGCAATGGAAGCGCGCGGTCTTCTGCTTCTGACCCAGACCCAGATTCATCCCCTTGGTCACCCTCATCCCTATACTCTTCCTTGCAACCTGGACATTTTCCCCCGCTTCCAAGGCACTCCACATAACAGTCTTCACAAATCTTGAAACCACACTCACAAGGCATCCTTGACTTTCCGCCAAGTGGTTTTCCATCGCAACCCTTCATTCCACAGAACATCCCCATGGATTTGGCCATCTGGGGCTGTTCATTTGAGCTTTCTACAACATGGCCTCTTGTCACTGAATTGAATCCCCCCGTAAAAATTGTTCCAGAAATGAAACTACTCTTGGGCCTTTCGCTGATCCTTGAGTCTTCAGGTAGGCTGCTCAGCGAAGCAGACATAGGCTGATGATCGGGAGTGGGAGGAATGTGAACGGTGTAAGAGACGAACTCCGAACTCACTTCGGCTTCCTCCTTCGATGTGGTGCAGTATCTTCCTCCACTAGAAGCCCTGTGTCTGCTGCTACTGATAGGGGAGTTGGGGTTGTTAGAAAGCGAAGTGCGCTGGACGGGGCTTGTTAGACCCATGCTTCTAGAACCCCCTCCTTTTCCTCCTGAAGAAACTGTAATGGTCACTGGGGAAGCAGGAGAAGAAGCCAACTGAACCATTTTTTTATCTCTTCCTCTGTTCTCACAAAATCAAAGGCTACAAACAAAAACCCAGATCACAGAAAGGAAGAACAGCCCAATTTCAGAAAACAAGAAAAAGAGAGGGAAAGAACCCAAATTTCAGGCTTCCTTTCTGATATTCTCAAGATGAGCGGATAAGAACGCAAACCCAGATGAGAAAGAGATTTGAAACCGAAATTTCAGTTGGTTTGAACAAAACCCAGATGGGAAAGAGATTCAAAAGCCAAATTTTAGTTGATTTTGAACAACCAGATGAGAAAAGTAAAAGAGAGACGAAAATAAAAGTGGAAGATGATGGGTTTCGGATATGGAGATCATTTAAGCAGAAACGTCGGAGAGATCGGAGAGAAGAAGGAAGAAGTCTGTTTTTTGATCTCCAACGGTCATCGACTTTGTTTGAATTTGATAGAAAGGAGGAAGGGTTTTTGAGGAGCGCGTGAAAGGCGGAGTTGTGCCTGTCAACGGTCGACTAATCTATACGGTCCAACGAAATCCGATCCGACGGTTGTGATTCGAGTTCAACGGTCGCTTCCAGCTTGGATCTCTCTAACGGCTGAATTTTAAGAGTGGGAGAAAGCCGTTGTAGGTTTTGAAGATGTTATGACGTGGCGTTGAAGGTAGGGTCCACAGAGAGATTTGGATCGGTAGCCTTAATCAATAAAGCATCTTATCCACTCACTAGGCCCCTGTTTGGATCCCCACAGTATAATCACAGCCATCAGTATGATCACAGCCGTCTGACCAGTGGACTTAAAATGGTCAATGAAATGTATGAGGGGAGGATCCACTGGTTTTTTCTCAATTTCTTTTACTATTTTTTAATCTGTTTGCAGTCAGTAAATGGACGGTCTCCGATTCTCCATTCTTGAGTATATTAAAAAAGAAAAAAACGAGTAATTATTCAATACTCCAAGAGTACCTACCCCTATGCCTTCTGCACCGGTCACAATCAAGAATGAAATAAAAAAAAGAGACCATCGTATGTCCACAATGTAGAGAAAAATAAATTATATGAGCTTTATACCTCTCAATCCGGATTCTTACGAATTAATAAGCTTAAACCTAGACTGCACGTATTAAAAATAAAATGTAAAACATTGTAGGGTTGTAAATAGGTCTTTGATTCTTCAATTACCCAAAGGTTCTAACCCATTAATAATTGGGCTTACATCCTTATGTAAGTTCCGATAAGTAAATGAGTCTGAATCTAAATCTTATTTTTGGACCCGTATTCTAAACGGTTCCAGGTTTAGTTCTAATTGGATTTTGATCCGTGGACCTGAGACCCGACTTATTACCTTATTTTTGGAAAATTTTTCTTAAAAGTTAGTTTTTTTTCCTAAACATTTTCTACACAAACCTGGACTCAGACTCGAACCCGTACCCGCCCCACCTCATACACAGTTCTAGTTCCGGATACATTTTCTCATTAATGGTTCCAGTTCTTGATACAGGAAATTGGTTTTGAACCAATTCCTGGTCCGGTTCTGGGTCTATCTTCTTTTCAACAATTCTGGTTCCAAATCCACCATTGACCTAGACCGGAACCAACCTATTTACAACCCTCAAATATTGTCACTAGAGTCACTTGAGATGGTCTTACTCCTTGACCCTTTGATAGTCTTGGTCTAACATTTTTCACTTGAACAATTAACTAATGCAGTTTTTCCACAAACAAAAAACCCTAGATGCACGGTTTGCTTGCCCAAACCATTTTTGGTTTTTAAGAAACATCTGTGTACATCCACAAAAACTAATCCCGTAGACTTTTTCCTCTTTTGGAGTAGGATAAGCTTTTTTGCGAAATTAAGGAAAATTTTGCTCATTTGAACCAAATGTAGATTTTAATACATCGCAGAAATGCATTTTCACAAATCTCACTTATTTTGAGGAAAGTTGGTAACACAAATAAGGATAAATAATTTTCCTAATGAGGGATGAAAATGGGTATCTGATTCCCTGATTATCCAGATGCACCAACCCATAAAATATTGAGTTTAGAACCTAGTTTTGGTTCCGATTCATAAACAGGTCTAATTCTATGACCCAATTTAGGTTCCGATTGATAAACAAGTCCGGTTCTAGGTCCACACAAGTTTCGATTTGTGGATTCAATCAAGACCCGACATACGAGTCTTTACTGTTGCAGATTGCAACTCAAAATAACTTTTACTAGATATTTTTATGTATAACACTTAAGGTAGTAGACTTGATGCACTATTATAAATTGAATGAGATCCTTAATTTAATAAAAAAAAATAAAACATTATAAATACAAATGAGTTAGAATCAATTTTGAAACTAAATTCTAATTCTCAAGTTGGGCCTGATTCCAAAATTGGACCCTAGTCCTCTTGTTGGAATTGAGTTTGGAACTAACAAAATAGGTTTCTAGTAGAAACCGAAACAATTATTTAGAAATAGGTCAAAGTCTAGATCCAGTATGGTTCCAACTTGAAACTGCTCCACTTGCAACCATATACCTAATGGCCTTTTTCATGGATTTTAATATATATGAAATTTATGATCTGATGGGCTCTAACAAATTATTATTAAAAAGGTGAAGGGCGAAGGATATACATTATAGGTTTAAATGGGACATTGTCTTTGTTAGAATTTGATTTACTAAATTGGTAGCTAGATATTCATCTCACATCACCCATCCAAAAAAGGGGGAAAAAAAGAGGTCAATAGTGATAGTTTCAATTACTTGAGGATACATGGATTCATTCCTAATCATGTGTGTGAAATTCAATCGAATTCAATTACATGGACCAAGAAGTTGTAAATATTTTCAATCATTTTTCAAGTGTTGATTTCACCTTGTAACCTCGAAGGCCAAAGCTCAAATGTTGACATTATGGACCCAAACATAAGCCCATAATAGTCCTAAATGAGCCACTTATTGGCTTAGTAAAGGTATTAGCAGATATTTATTAGGCCTAAAATTAATTTGAGCCGTGCAAAACATCCATTTCGCATGCCTCCAACCTCTACATTCATTCTTTTAAAGAGGAAATTGTAGGCATCAAAGTTGCATTTTACTACCTTCTGGCGACAAAATCCTACCTCCTTTGTTGATCGCAGCCTCCATCTAATGGCTGAAGGAAAAAGGAAATCTCCAAATTGTAAGCATCTTGATGTTGTGATTTATGCATGGATTTAACACATAGATGAGAGAAAAACACACCACACATGAGATGATCGCAGGAGATTTACGTGGTTCGGCTTAAGCCTATATCCACGGGAGAAGACGATAGGAATATCATTATAAGGAATGAATTACAAAGAGGAAGATCACTTTTACTCTCAACCCCAAACCCAGCTACACCAAAGCCTCACTCAGATCATCTTCCACACTCCACCGAAGCAGCAAAGTGTTCCATTTATAGACTCCATCACTAGCATGGAAGTCTACATCTTTGGCTGCCCATAGGTGTTATAGTGCAGTTGTAGAGCGGTTATAACTAGGGCAGCTACAGATATGTGGCTGCAGCTCTGCAATGGCTCCATTGAGCCACACAACTAACAAATCTCTACCTTAATGAAAATTGGAGCCAATCCTCACAAAATTCTTCTTACTGCCTTCACATGCCCATTTGGGCACTTAGGTACTTCTTACGCCAATCAAGTCTAAGCAATGCTTGAACTTGGCTGTTGGAATAGGCTTAGTCATCATATCTGCTGGGTTCTCTGCTGTAGGGATCTTTTCTACTACAATAGCACCTTGAGAAACTACATCCCAAATGAAGTGTGCCCTCAATGTGTTTGGTTCTTTTATGATGCATTAGATTGTTTGTTAGATCAATAGCACTCTAGCTATCACAAAACACAGTAGTTAATTGTTGTTGCAATCCCATATCACCAACCAAACCCCTTAGCCAAATAGCTTCCTTCACTGCTTCTGTGACTGCCATATATTGTGCTTCAGTCATAGCAATAGTAGATTGCAATGTTGCCTTACAGCTAATAACATCGTTAGAAAGAGTGAAGGCATAACCTATTAAGAAACTTCTTTTGTCTAAATCTCCAACAAAATCTAAATCAACATACCTAATAACACTACTAGAAGTGTTACCTTTTCTGTCATATACTATCTTAACATCCGTAGTACCTCTAAGATAGTGGAGTATCCATTTCATAGCCTGCCAATGAACCTTCCCAGGTTTCTCCATGTATCTACTTACTATACTAATTGCATGTGAAATGTCTGGCCTTGTACAGACCCATACATGAAACTCCCAACTGCACTGGCATAAGGAACACATGACATGTGCTCCACCTCCTCCTCAGTTTGTGGTGATCAAGCATCGGAAAGTTTAAAATGAGCTGCAAGTGGAGTATTCACAGATTTTGACCTTTACATGCCAAAGCATTCTAGTACCCTTTCAATATACCTTTTTTTGTGACAAAGACAATTTGCCCGCTTTTTAGTCCTTGTGACTCTCGATCCCAAGTATTTTCTTTGTAGTGCGCAAATCCTTCATCTCAAATTCACCACTGAGTTGAGCCTTCAACCTATTGATCTCAGACATGTCCTTAGAAGCAATTAACATGTCATCAACATACAACAGCAACCAAATAAAAGAACCATTTGAGAGCCTTTTGTGATAAACATAATTGTCATACTCACTCCTAGAATAGCTGTTTTCTACCATAAAGGTATCAAAACGCTTGTACCACTGTCTAGGAGACTACTTTAGTCTATACAAAGATTTCTTTAGTAAACAAACAAGGTCCTCCTTACCTTAAATTTCAAATCCCTCTAGTTGATGCATATAAATCTATTCCTCCAACTCACCAAGCAGAAAAGCAGTCTTGACATCAAGTTACTCAAGCTCTAAGTCTAATAGAGCAACCATAGCAAGTAGCACCCGGATAGAGCTATGTTTCACTACAGGAAAGAATACTTATTTAAATTCAATACCCTCCTTTTGAGCATATCCTTTTGCAACCAATCATGCTTTGAACTTAGCATCTTCGACCCCTAGAGTTCCTCCTTTTTTCTTGACAAACCATATAACACTCCAACCCAACTTAATCTGGCTCAGCAACTAATTAATGGCGAATTAGTTGTTGTATGTGTTTTGACTTTGCATTTGTTTTATTCCGAGTCATGGATAGGTAGTTGGGTTGAGTTTGACCTGGATTAGGTAGACATGAGCCCTTTTTCGTAATTTTTGCTTTTGTAAGATTTCGTCATTCATGCATCATCTTAGTGTCATCACGTGTATCTTGTTGAGCTTGTCAATTTCCATAACTAACGCGATTGCAAACGACATCGTTTGTTTTTGTTGGACTGTTATTTGACTCAAACTGTAATTTTCTGGAACCTTTGGACTTTTATATAAAATTCTCAATACTTATCTTATATAAATAAGATACAGGCAACGACCTTGACTCAATGATTTCTTCTTACTTTCTTCCTTCACATTGGTTCTTGTTTTCTTCTTTCCTTCGTTTTGTTTCTTCTTCAATGATTAAAGCAAGAAGAAAGAGGATCTTTCGCATTTGTGCTAGCTCTTGTGTGTTCTATGGTATGAATTTGAGTCATGGTAGCGTCTATGAGTTTAGGATGCTCCATGCACTGCCTGCACTTATTTCTTCTTTCTTCTTACATGCATGGTGATTAGAATCGCGTGTTAAAGTTTAATTTGAGCCCAAGGACAACAAGTAACTCGTAAAAGCTCATTCGAGGCATGTATAAGCACGATTTGGATGAACATGCGTTAGTATATGATTGATCAAGAATAATTTCCTAATTTTACATATGGTTTGTGTTTTATAGCTCAATTGTGTCTAATTACTCATACTTGTGCTTGATGTGTCCTCTTTGTGCTTAGATAGTTTTATCTGTAATAGGTTTAGAACGTGGCCCTGTGTAACTTATGGCTAAGCCATATGACTGCACGGCTTACTTTCTAGAGAACAACAAAACCTAAATTTCCTCTACGGTCAAGCTACGGCTAAGCCGTAGAATGTACTACGGTTAAGCCGTAGGCTAGTCGTGACCCAACCGTAAGTCAAGTTACGCTTGACTTCCAGAGAGCAGAAAATAGAGAATACCTTCTATGGTCCAGCCACGGCTAAGCCGCACGGTGAGCTGTGGCTAAGCCATACCCAGTCGTGGCTGAGCCGTAGAACAACCACGGCGATGCCGTAAGAGGGAGCACGGGCTAGCCCTAGCTCGCCGTAAATGCAGAAACAATTTTGGAGAACCATGGCTAAACCGTAGTGCATCATACGGCTAAGTCGTAAGATGTTTGCGGCTAAGCCGTAGGTCACCCACGGCTAAGCGGTAAGACCATTGAAAAGTAAGAAAGGTAAGTATTGAAGAGACCTTGTAAGGCTCTAAAGTGAGAATGTAGGCAACCTTAACTTGCCCATGGAATAATAGAACCGCACGAATGGTCTTGAGGGCTGTGACCCGTTCATGTGTATTGTCCAGTTGTTAAGCACCTCCCCATGGGTGTTGGTTTAAGGGACTTCGATACACCCTATTGACATAATACGACACAATAAGAAAGACAACTGTGTATCGGATAACTTAAAACTACATCATCATGCATGGTTAGAAACACTAGATGACTAGAATAAGGTTGGCTAGTAATCTGTCTTAATTTGATTAAATTGAATTGCATGGCATATTAGACGACGGTGATTGCCCTCCATTCTTATGTATGTATTGAAGGTTCAACATATGTCTTGTCAATAGTTTGGGATATGCCTCCACATTGTTTGACATGTTCCTGACATGGTTACTGCTATGCCTTGATATGTATTTGTGTTTAAGTATTACATGTAATGAATGGAATTCCTTAAGTCCAATTATATTATTGAATCAACAAAGTCAGGCACTACTCAGCCTCAGCCTTATGATACCCGGCGAGGTTGACTTTGACGTAGTATATATGGTACCACTGCAGTGTATTTATGTCTTAGGGCTTTCAGACCCCAAAAACTCAAGACCCATTCGTACCTTAGCCCGGTCGATGGTGTTCTCAGTATGTAAAGATCCCTAGAGGGAGGATAAGGCAAATGTAGTAGTCACAAAGTAAAGTATATGACATGTATATCTTGATTCTTATAGCATGCTTCTTTAATTGTACAACTTGCCTAGTAGATGAACTTAGAACTCTATGAATTATCAGTTGTTACTTATTCTACTAGACATTACATGTGTTAACATATTGTTGCTTATACTTTGCTAAATCATTGTATTTATAAGTTATCCTTGGTGTTGTACACTCAGATCCCGCTACCGACCCCTCGTCGGTCAGCCAAACTCTAGAGGAGACCATAGATGCCCTGTCAGGGCTGGAGGAGTAAATGTGAGCACTCCACCGGAGGGCGATATGTCATGCATATAGGTCTTCTTTGATGTGGGATGTAATTGGTTTTGTTAGTGGTCTCTATATTTTATATGTTGGCTCACTTTTGTATAATCCTTTACTTCATGTAATCTTTTATGGATTTCCTCTTGGATATTATTTTGTTTTAGTGTCTCTCCTCTTGTTATGCAATGATACCTATAGCTTCCGCGTACATGTATTGGCACATATGAACTTCCCTTACATGTGTGCATTTAAACGAGGTCTACATGTGGGCGCACGGGAGTATGTGTTTCACTGATTAGGTTTAACCTTAATCCCCGACTGCTTGGGCTCGGGTTGTGACATACGTATTGTATGGTATCAGAGCATTACTTGATATAGTTATAAGCATATAGGCATGTAGGAACGCTGTGAGGATACGATTTCAAATATTTGACTTGATAGTCTGATATTTTGATTTGTTTTGGGACATGTAATGGGGAATGCCTTGTGCTCGAGTATTAATACTTTACTTTTTACAGGATATGGCATCTGGATCAGGTACTAACAACAATCATGGGGATAATGAGAGTGGACCAGCTCCTCCACAACAGCCACATAACGCGGACGGCTGATTCCTCATGATGCTATAAGCGGTCCATTCGCTGTAAGCACAGTAGCATCCATCGTGGATCGGCAAAACCAAGTGTCAGTCCCACCCCACGTGGAGCAACAAGTCGTCTTCTAGCCTAAGTAAAGTGATCCCAATGCTCCTTGTGAGAAGTTTTGGAAACGTGGAGCCACCGAATTCTATGAGAATGAAGATGCCTTAAAGGCTAACCAGTGGTTAGAGCATATAGAGGATTTGTTTTACAGCAGCAGCAGATGATAGTGGCAGAATCTGTGTATAAGCTCATGTAGGTATCGCATTTCACGGAGGATATGATCCATACAGAATAAAAGAAAGTGAACAGCTTTATTAATGGCATGAATCCTAGATATAAGAACCATGTGACAGCCTTCCAAAGGCCAATTACCTTCGACGATGCAGTGGACAGAGCCTATGCTGCCAAGGCCAACCTTCAAGAAGAGGGAGCTGCTGACTCCAAGAGACATACGCCATTTGGTGCAAGGGGGCAAGCACAGAAGAAGATGAAAGGCAGGCAAGGTACCTCCAGTTAAGCCGGTGGGACTTGTGAGCATTGTGGGAAAGGCCACAAGACGGAGCAATGTTGGAGAAAGACAGGAGCTTGTTTTATTTGTAGCTCCATGGACCATTTGATGGTCAAATGTCCGAGGTACAAGTCTTCCCAACCCTAACAATCCAGACCAACTGCAGCTCCAGGCAGATCACAGCAATCCCGCCAAATCCAGAAGCTAAACTGTCAGACTACTCTTGTTTATGCTACTACCCATGAGACTGCTGAGGAGGCGAATGTGGTGGAAGGTACTATTTTGATTGTGCAAGCTGAAGCTATAGCATTGTTTGATTCGGGGTCTACGCATTCATATATAGCACCTCATTTTGCTGAGCAGTTATGGCAGTCGCCTAAGCTGCTACCGTATGTGTTGGTGGTGTCCACTCCTCTTGGTAAAAGGGTAGAGTGTAGTATATACTACCCCCAATGCGATGTACGGATCGAAGGGCGTCAATGTCCAGTTGACCTAATTTTATTGTCGATGTTGGACTTCGATATGATCCTTGGAATAGATTGACTCGCGCGATATTGTACCTATGTGAATTGTTACAGCAGGACGATTTACTTCGACCTAGGCAATGGGTTCTATTTCGAGGGCAATCAGAAGAAATGCTCGAGGTGTGTTATCTCCGTATGCAAGGCGGATCGCGTGATACGCAAGGGGTGTGAAGGCTTTATTGCCTTTATCTCTGAGAAGAAGGATTCGAAGCAGTTTGGAAAGATGTCGGTGGTGCGTGATTTCCCGGATGTCTTCCCAGATGAAGTTCCAGAATTACCTCCTGCACAAGAAGTGGAATTCGCTATTGACCTTGTGCTAGGGACCGCACCAATTAGTAAAGCTCCATATCGTATGGCCCCAGCAAAGTTGTTGGAGTTGAAGAAGCAATTACAGGATCTCTTGGATAAGGGTTTTATACGCCCGAGTGTGTCACCTTGGGGAGCTCCGGTGTTGTTTGTTAAGAAGAAATATGGCACCTTGCGAATACGTATTGATTATCGACAGCTGAACAAGGTGACAACAAAGAATAAGTATCCCCTGCCGCGAATTGATGAACTGTTTGATCAACTTCAAGGTGCCGCAAATTTCTCTAAAATTGATTTGAGGTCTGGGTATCACCAATTAAGGGTAAAGGAGGTTGACATTCTCAAAACTGCCTTCAGAATGAGGTACGCTCATTATGAATTTCTCGTGATGCCGTTTGGATTAACCAAGGCACTTGCTGCTTTTATGGCTTTGATGAATCGGATTTTTGCTTCTGTCTGGGATCAGTTTGTTGTTGTGTTCATAAATGACATTTTGGTTTAGTCTAAGACAGTAGAGAAGCATATGGATCATTTGAGGAAAGCCTTATAATTATTGAGAGAACATTGACTCTATGCCAAGCTGGTGAAATGTGATTTTTGGCTTGAGGAGGTGGCGTTTCTTGGTCATATCATTTCACGAGACGGATTGGCAGTTGATCCAGCGAAGGTTGAGGCAGTTGTCAAGTGGCCCAGTCCAAAGTTCGTGATAGAGATTAGGAGTTTTTTTTGACTTACAGGGCACTACTGAAGATTTGTTCAAGACTTTGCTAAGATATCTGCTCCTTTGACTAGGTTAACTCGGAAGAATGTGTCTTTTAATTGAACTGAGGAGTGTGAAGCTAGTTTCCAGACTTTGAAAGAAAAGTTAACTACTGCTCCAGTACTGACCCTACCAGATGTTGGTGAAGGATCCGTGATTTATTCTAATGCTTCTAGAGTCGGATTGGGATGTGTGTTGAAACAACATTGTAAGGTGATTGCTTATGATCAGGACAACTCTAGAAACACGAGAAGAATTATGCCACACATGACTTGGAACTGGCAGCTATTGTATTTGCTTTGAAGCTTTGGAGGCATTATCTATATGGTGTGAAATTTGAGGTACATTCAGATCATCACAGTTTACAATACTTGTTCACGCAGCATGAGTTGAAATGAGGCAACATAGATGGCTTGAGTTTGTTAAGGATTATGATTTTCCATTCAAGTACCATCTAGGGAAAGGAAATGTAGTGGCAGATGCGCTTAATAGGAAATTAGAGACTCTTAATGGTTGAAACTGTTGGAAGTAGGTGGGTCTCGTGGATAGATTTTAAAAAACTTTTGACCTACTTGACACAGGGATCAACTATCCATAAGACTAAAACCCAATCCAGGATGCATTACCCTCAATCTCGTGACCATGTATAATAAAAATTCTACCAGCACTAAACATCCAAAATAATCTACGACATACAAGAAGTAGATCATACCTTTGGAGATCCGCAGTGCTCTAATGGATTTCTTCAACAACTCTTAGCCTTCCACGCTATGACCCCCGAATTGGATTTCTTTTCTCAAGAAGAATGGTGGAATCTTCAGGAGAAATCCCAACTCGAAACTCCAAGGAACTAGAAGAGAGAAGGAGAGAAACTCGTGCAACTCTTGCACGAAAGGGTTTTGGGCGTGAGAGGGAGTCTTATTGGACGTCCAAGAGATTTTATAGACTTCCAAATCTCTCCCTTGTCTAATTGAAATAGAAGTTTTACTTCTAAAGCAATTAGCAGCTTTCTCCTTTCCAAACTCTTATTTCTAGAGTTCAAGTCGGATTAGTGTTTTCCAATATCTTGGGCTAGCGTGGGGACCACTAAGGATTCCTTAGAAAGCTGGCTCCAACTGGAACACCGCGACCCCACATCTCATGTGCAATCCGGGCCCACAGTTAATTGCAAATAACACCACTATATAAATGCAATTGCACTCTAGTCTTAGGAATAAATTACAATAAAGACCCTAAACTTCCCAATTACCATAAGTAGGCCCCTCTATCAATATCCGTGGATCAATTGGAATAAATCCATCTATTCCAATCTAAGTTCCACATCTTATTATCCTTGAGCCCCAATTAATTACAGTAATCATCAGTACCATCCAATTAACTCTTAATTGAGATGGGTGCGCACTTACTAATGACAAATCCATTAATTGGCACAAGGGGATAATGGAGATAGATTCCATCTTGATCATTCAACGTTCCCACAGTTCTACTACCACATACCCAAGACACCGAGGTGTTAACCTATAGCCGGCCTCACTCATTGGTGACTCAAAGCAAATGAATAGATAGAAACTTGAGTTCGTCAATGTCTCAGGATTGAGAGCCTATTGCAAGGGAATTATGAGAGCATACCTTATTATTGAGACGGAATTCCATAAGGTGCATATCATGGTCCTTCAATACATCCAATGTACCAGCACCATTGATCCAGAATTTTACATTCTGATGATTGAGACAAATCACACTATTTCATAGTGATCAAAGTGCTGCAACCTTATCAAATGAGATACCCAGTCTCATTACTGGCTGTGAAGCTATTTAAGTATAAAATTTGTGACATATATCTCCCGCGTGTGGATCTCATCCATGCACATATATCACATCTAATATACTAAGGGGATCCGGTTCAACTCATGAACCATTATGTCATACGTATTGGTCATGTGCATGAAGTAGTAAAATAACATTCATCTCATGAAAGTAAAGCATGACTTTATTGATAAATAAAGAAATTAATCAATTTATTACATCAACTGATGGATTGAGTCCACAAAAACTAACAATCTCCCACTTGGGCTCAATGCCAGTCAAGGTTGCATCTCATGCCCATCCCTTCTACGTGTTGCTCAAAGACTTTGGTAGTCAAAGGCTTAGTAAAGGGATTTGCCAAATTGTCCGCAGAGGCTATCTTGGTAATAGTAATATCACCTCTCTGCACAATCTCTCTGACTAAGTGGTATTTCCTCTGTACATGCTTTTGGCTTTTATGGCTTCTGGGTTCCTTTGACTGAGCGACTGCCCCGTTGCTGTCACAGTAAACTGTGAGTGGCTGTCGTACCAAAGGTACCACCCCAAGTTCCAAAAGGAATCTTTTAAGCCATACTGCTTCCTTAGCTGCTTCACAAGCTGCTACATATTCAGCCTCCGAGGTTGAATCAGCGGTACATTCTTGTTTTATACTCCTCCAGCTGATAGCTCCGCCTCCAAGCATAAATACATAACCAGAGGTGGATTTCCTAGAATCCTTATCTGACATAAAGTCAGAATCTGTGTATCCGCCGGAATCAACTCATCACTGCTATAAATCAACATGTAATCTCTAGTCCTTCTCAAGTATTTGAGAATACATTTTACAGCAGTCCAATGTTCAGGTCCTGGATTAGATTGATATCTGCTGACTAGGCCCACTACATAACAGATATCTGGTCTAGTACATAACATAGCATACATGAGGCTACCAACAGCCGAAGCGTATGGTATCGACCTCATTTGCTCCTTTTCCTCGGGTGTCTTAGGACACTGATCCTTGGAAAGGTGCACTCCATGCCTGAAAGGTGTGATACCCTTCTTGGAGTCTTGCATTGCAAATCGTACTAGCACCTTATCTATGTATGCAGCTTGGGATAAGCCAATCATCCTATTTTTCCGGTTTCGATAGAGTTTGATCCCTAGGATGTAACTAGCTTCTCCCAAGTCCTTCATATCAAAAGTCTTGGCTAACCAAACTTTTACCGTTGACAACATTCCTATGTCTTTCCCGAGGAGAAGGATGTCATCGACATATAAAACCAGAAAAACTACCCTGTCACCTTCACTTTTCATGTACACACATGACTCATCCGGATTTTGACAAAAACCAAATGACTTGATTGCCTGGTCAAAACGGATATTCCAGCTTCGGGATGCCTGCTTCAGTCCATAAATAGACTTCTGCAACTTGCAAACTTTTTGCTTCTGGTTTTTAGCTACAAAACCGTCTGGCTGCACCATATAGATGTCTTCCTCAAGATGGCCGTTGAGAAAAGCCGTCTTGACATCCATTTGCCAAATCTCGTAATCGAGATGAGCCGCAATGGATAAGAGTATCCGGATGGATTTGAGCATGGCTACTGGTGAGAAGGTTTCCTCATAATCGATCCCCTCTTTCTGAGTATATCCTTTCGCAACAAGCCTAGCCTTATAAGTCTCCACTCTTCCATCTGGTCCTCTTTTTCTCTTGTAGACCCACTTGCACCCAATAGGTTTAATATTGGCAGGCAAGTCCACAAGTGTCCAGACCTGATTTGAGTACATAGACTCCATCTCAGCTTTCATAGCATCTTGCCAGCGTCCCGAGTCTAAGTCATTGATTGCTTCATCATCGTTAGAGGGATCTTGTTCCGGCTCTTTTGGGATTGTTTCATAAGACTCTCCCAAGAATGAGAACCTGTCAGGGGGTCTGACAATCCTCCCACTACGACGTGGTACTGGTGTAACTACTGGGTCTGGTAAGGGCGGTTCTTCTTCAAGTCCGGTCATACTTGGATTTGGAATTGATTGCTCTTGAATCTCTTCCAAGATCACCTTTTCTAAAAATTTCCGGTCCATCATATAATCTTCCTCCAGAAAAACCGCATTGGTGCTGACCAGCACTTTCTGCTCTCTGGGATTATAGAATAACCAACCTTTAGTTCCTTTAGGATATCCTACAAATGTGCATACTTCCGACTTTGCTTCCAACTTATCCGTCTTAACCTTGAGCACGTGTGCTGGACAACCCCAAATGTGTAAATGTTGTAGACTAGGCTTTCGCCCAGACCACAATTCCCGGGGAGTCTTAGGTATAGACTTAGATGGTACGAGGTTTAGTATGTACATTGCAGTATCCAAAGCATATCCCCAAAAGGATATAGGTAATCTTGAGAAACTCAGCATAGACCTAATCATATCTAAAAGAGTCCGGTTCCTTCTTTCTGCTACTCCATTCTGTTGAGGCATACCAGGAGCAGACAACTGGGATAGAATCCCATTTTCTGATAAGTAACCCATAAAATCAGCAGAGAGATATTCCCCTCCTCGATCTGATCGAAGAGTCTTGATACTCTTACCTAATTGCTTTTCCGCTTCCGCTCGAAATTCTTTGAACTTTTCAAAAGCTTCGGACTTGCGGTGCATAAGGTATATGTAACCATATCTTGAGTAATCATCTGTGAAAGTGATGAAGTACTCATATCCTCCTCTGGCCCTGACATTAATGGGTCCGCAGACATCAGTATGCACTAATTCCAATAAATCTTTGGCCCTATTACCCTTAGCTGAAAAGGGTCTTTTAGTCATTTTACCTTCCAAACAGGACTCACAAATAGGCATTGGTTCTACCACCAATGAAGGTAAGATACCATCTTTCACTAGCCTCTCAATCCTGTTAAGGTTTATATGACCTAGCCTCAGGTGCCAAAGTTTTGTTGGATTAGATGAAGGTGACTTTCTCTTTAATGATGATCTACTAATTGTTTCAGTATCATGTATCTCATACATCGTGGGAGTTAACAAATAAAGTCCATTGGTTACCTTGCCAGAACATATGAAAGTACCATTCCTCTTTATGACAACTTCAGTACCAAAAGTAATAGAATAACCTTTATTCACCAAACTAGAGACTGAAATTAAATTCCGCCTTAAAGACGGTACATATAATGTTTCTGACAAAACCAATTTCTTATTTGAAAAACATAAAGTAATGACTCCTACTGAAACAGCCTCCGCCTTAGCGTCAGATCCTAGGTTGACAATGATTTCTCCATCACTTAGCCTCCTGGTTTCCCTGAACCCCTGCAACGTATTACATATGTGATTAGTTGCCCCGGAATCCACACACCACGATTCTGAAGTACCAGTTGCAAAACTAACTTCAGATATAAGTGACTCAATCATACCTGGGGTCTTTTTCTTAGACAGATATTCTGGACAATTCCTCTTCCAATGTCCTGTCTTACCACAATGGAAACACTTTCCTTTTGTCCCTGAACCCTTAGCTTTAGCCACGCCACCAGTTGGACCATTCTCCACCTTAGGACCCTTTGGAACTGATTTCTTTTTGCCTTTCCGCCCTTTGCCTTTCGGCTTGGACTTGGCATCTGACTTTTCTGTCATTAAGGCAGTTGGTTTCTTCTTCATAATCCCTTCAGTTGCTACCAGCTGACTAGATAGCTCAGCCAGAGTCAGATTCATTTTATTCATATTATAATTGACCTTGAAATTGTTGAATGACTCTGGTAGTGACTCAAGGATTATGTCAATCTGCGATTCTGCATCAATCGCAGCTCCCAGTACATCTAACTCATTTAATGAGTCCATCATTTTCAACATGTGTTCCTGTACTGATGTACCTTTAGCCATCTTGGTGCTAATGAGCACCCTCATGGCTGCCTGCCTAGCAGGTCTGCCTTGTTCTGCAAACATCTCCTTTAAATTCGATATCATATCATATGCAGTCTTATAAGATTGATGTTGATGTTGCAGCACACTAGACATGGATGCCAGAATGTAACATCGGGCCATCTCATCGTCTTTGGCCCATTTGGTGTAAAGGTCCTTTTCTGCTTCTGATGCATCTGGGCCAGGCTCTTCAAGGGGGTTTTTGGTAAGGACATATTTATATCCTGAAGCTGTCAGGACAATATCCAGATTCCGTTTCCAGTCTACATAGTTGGATCCCACCAACTTATTCTGGTTGAGGATGGTCGCAAGTGGATTGAAAGTATTCGAATTCATGCTTGTAATACTGTAGCACATAACCATACATTCAATTAATGAATTTAAATGACATTAGGGTTTAGTATTCTACCAAATTTATGTGGGAATCCTCATAACCACAAAATTCAGAATACATCGGAATCCCAATCCTGCGGAGTATGCCTCATTGGGGAGTGCAAATACCTCCTAGACTGGTGCGGATCAAAGTTGGTCAAAATTTGGATTAAGACTAACTATCCATGATCCCCTTTATTCATTACAATCTAGGTATCTCATACCAAATAATGTATGACTCCCGATTAGCTTCGGTTTCTAAAATACATGAGGCAAATCCTTAGGGATACTACATCATTATTTTAGTTAAGTGTGACCCACCAACTAGCATTGCATGACAACCGTTGTGGGTAGCTCCTCCTTGGGGAGTGGGCTCCCACCCCGTCTCATCAACACTATCTATAGGAGATCCATATCCAGTATCCAGATAAATACAAGCCCTCCGTGGGGAATGGCCATTCTCAAAATGGCGCGAGGCTAATACTTTCCTTACAATGGACCTATGGTGGAAAACCATGGGGATTTATATATATATAGAATGCCCCGCTCCCACTTAATATTTTAGAGTTGAGGATTTCCTTATAGGTGTATGGGTCCATCAAATATAGGTATATATTCATATCATGATAAGACCAATGATTGGTTCCAAGTCAAGTTATTTTAAGGAAAGTCCAGTTTCTAAAATTAGTGTTACCGATAGATCCATCTCATGGGCCCACCAACTCTAATTAGAACTCTTTCCAAAAATTAATTTGATTTGACCAATTTTGGAATTTGCTATGTTTGGTTCAGATATGGAAATACTCTAAAATAAGCATTCATCCATAAATAGAAAATGCTATAACAAAAGACTAGTCCTCTCCTCCACATGACCCAGGCGGAAAAGACTTCTTGGACTTCTAGACTTTCCAAAACTTTGGGATTCCTCAAACTCTTTGGGCATCTCCAAAAGACCTTTTGATAATCTTCAAACTCTTTGATTAGGAGTCCAGCTTCTCTTTCCTTCTTTGTTTCGGACATCTCCAGAATTTACAAATTTTAAAAATACATAAATTCCTATGTCTCTATAATGAGACTTACATCGTAGTCTAAACATGGAAATAAAAGGGCTATAAGGAAATTCACCATGCCTTGCCCTTTCACGGGAAACCAAGGAGACCATGATGCCCTTTACACTTAGCCACAAATAAACCAATAATTAAAAGGAAGGAAAAACGTGTGGGCCATATGGAGAGGACATTATCACCTGCAAGTTAGTATCTCATACAACAAAGCATCTCACAAAACCAGGTTGCCAAACCATAATGGAAAAACAAGATGCCAAAATTTTGCCACCACGTTACAAGATCCTCGATGCAGCGGGGGTCCGGGGGCAGCGCCCCCGGTGGGGGTCGAGCTGCCCGGTCAGTTCGCGGGGTTCCAAAGGGCAGCGCCCCCGAAAGAAAAAAAAAAAAACAACTCAGACTAAGAACAAGATGATTCTGCCTGGGTTCGGCTAGCCAATCTGGTCCCTACGGTTAGCCAACAGACCTCTACAGCCATAGTGGTCCGTTTGATTAACCGACCTGACGAACCCAGAAATTTGGGTTCTTTTTCAGATTCGGCTCCTGCTGTCCCCAGTCACCTCTAATGATCTCAGTATGCTTCTAATGGCATCTTATCATCCTCCTATCATGATTAAAACCTTTTGTGACTTTCCAAACATGTATCTACTACAAAAGCAAGCAAACCCAATAAACACTGATCCTATCATAACCCTTGCTCTATCCTCTTCACATCTCATGCAAAGATTAGAACAAGATTACTGATCTAACATGATTAGAGATGAGGTATGGCTCTGATACCAATTGTTAGAAGTAGGAGGGTCTCGTGGATAGATTTTAAAAAACTTTTGACCCACTTGACACAGGGATCAACTATCCATAAAACCAAAACCCAATCCAGGATGCATTACCCTCAATCTCGTGACCATGTACAGTAAAAATTCTACCAGCACTAAACATCCAAAATAATCTACGACATGCAAGAAGTAGATCATATCTTTGGAGATCCGCAGTGCTCTAATGGATTTCTTCAACACCTCTTAGCCTTCCACGCTATGACCCCCGAATTGGATTTCTCTTCTCAAGAAGAATGGTGGAATCTTCAGGAGAAATCCTAACTCGAAACTCCAAGGAACTAGAAGAGAGAAGGAAAGAAACTCGTGCAACTCTTGCACGAAAGGGTTTTGGGCGTGAGAGGGAGTCTTATTGGACGTCCAAGAGATTTTATAAACTTCCAAATCTCTCCCTTGTCTAATTGAAATAGAAGTCTTACTTCTAAAGCAATTAGCAGCTTTCTCCTTTCCAAACTCTTATTTCTAGAGTTCAAGTCGGATTAGTGTTTTCCAATATCTTGGGCTAGCGTGGGGACCACTAGGGATTCCTTAGAAAGCTGGCTCCAACTGGAACACCGCGACCCCACATCTCATGTGCAATCCGGGCCCACAGTTAATTGCAAATAACACCACTATATAAATGCAATTGCACTCCAGTCTTAGGAATAAATCACAATTAAGACCCTAAACTTCCCAATTACCATAAGTAGGCCCCTCTATCAATATCCGTGGATCAATTGGAATAAATCCGTCTCTTCCAATCTAAGTTCCACATCTTATTATCCTTGAGCCCCAATTAATTACAGTAATCATCAGTACCATCCAATTAACTCTTAATTGAGATGGGTGCGCACTTACTAATGACAAATCCATTAATTGGCACAAGGGGATAATAGAGATAGATTCCATCTTGATCATTCAACGTTCCCACAGTTCTACTACCACATACCCAAGACACCGAGGTGTTAACCTATAGCCGGCCTCACTCATTGGTGACTCAAAGCAAATGAATAGATAGAAACTTGAGTTCGTCAATGTCTCAGGATTGAGAGCCTATTGCAAGGGAATTATGAGAGCATACCATATTATTGAGACGGAATTCCATAAGGTGCATCTCATGGTCCTTTAATACATCCGATGTACCAGCACTGTGATCCAGAATCTTACATGCTGATGATCGAGACAAATCACACTATTTCATAGTGATCAAAGTGCTGCAACCTTATCAAATGAGATACCCAGTCTCATTACTGGCTGTGAAGCTATTTAAGTATAAGATTTGTGACATATATCTCCCGCGTGTGGATCTCATCCATGCACATATATCACATCTAATATACTAATGGGATCCGGTTCAACTCATGAACCATTATGTCATACGTATTGGTCATGTGCATGAAGTAGTAAAATAACATTCATCTCATGAAAGTAAAGCATGATTTTATTGATAACTAAAGAAATTAATCAATTTATTACATCAGCTGATGGATTGAGTCCGCAAAAACTAACAGAAACAACTTCCTTTTATTTATGCACGATAAGCCTGTCAAAGTGAGATTGGTAGACAACTATGTGTTGTTGGCAAGTACTCTTGTTTTCCAACCAGAAGTGATTCTGTAAATTAAGGACAGGCAATTTGAATATTTGACTTTGAAGCAAATTCGAGACCATATCGGAGATTGACCCGATTTCTGACTGAAGGATGGTATACTGGATTTTCGAAACAGATTATGTGTACTAGCAATTGATAACTTGAAGGAGAACTTGATTACAGAGGCACACTATGCTTGATATGCGATGCATCCAGGGAGTACAAAAATGTACCAAAACCTAAAGGATTGATTTTGGTGGAATAACATGAAAAGAAAAACCGCAAGATTCATCACTAGGTGCTTGACTTGTCAGAAAGTGAAAGCTGACCATCAGAAGCCTTTGGGTTCTTTGCATCCATTGCATGTACCTCAGTGGAAATAGGAACACATTACCATGGATTTCATTTCCGGCTTATTGTGGACAGATTAACAAAGTTAGCACATTTCATTCCCCTCAAAAAGGGTATGATCTTTTCAGAAATGGCGAAAAAGTTTGTGGATGAGATCGTCAGATTACATGGTACACCTATGTTGATTGTGTCCGATCATGATAGCTGTTTCGTTTCATCTTTCTAGAAAGCATTTCAAGATGCTATAGGTACCAAGTTGAGTTTCAGTACTGCATACCACCCGTATACAGGTGGGCAATCGGAACGGATGATTCAAATGTTAGAGGACATGTTACAGGCCAGTGTTTTAAGCTTTGAGAAGGAATGGGATGCACATCACTCATTGTGCGAATTTGCTTATAACAACAGCTTTCACGAGAGTATTGGCATGGCTCCGTATGAAGCCTTGCATGGACGCAAATGTTGGAGTCCGGTATGCTGGAAAGAAGTTGGGATAATAAGTTTTCACGGACCGACGATTATCCCCGAAACTACTAAGAAGGTACAGAAGGCAATAGAGAATTTGAAGGTTACTCGGTCGAGATAGAAGAGTTACACAGATACGTGCAGAAGAACTTAGGAATTTCAAGTTGGAGATTGGGTTTTTCTGAAGGTCTCGCCGATGAAGAGTACTATACGTTTCGGTTAGAAAGGCAAGGTGGCTCCAAGATACGTTGGGCTGTTCGAGATTAAGAACAGGATCGGTGATTTGGCGTACAGGTTGGCTCTTCCAGTGGCGTTTTCTGGAGTACATAATGTATTCCATGTGTCGATGCTTCGCAAGTATGTTCGAGACCCTACCCATGTCATTCGGTATGACGATGTGCAAATACAGCCGAATGCGACATACGTTGAACGTCCACTTCGTATCGTCGGTACAAAAGAGCAAATCTTGTGTACTAGAACCATACGATGGGTAAAGGTGTTGTGGGAACATCACGGTCTTGACGAGGTCACCTGGGAATTGGAGGAGCAGATGGCGCGACGGTATCCCCACCACTTCACGCAAGTATGTCCTTATTTCGAGATGGAATGTGTCTTAAGCGGGTGAGGATGTAACACTCCAACCCAACTTACTTTTGTTTTATTCCGGGTCATGCATAGGTAGTTAGGTTAAGTTTAACCTGAATTAGGTAGACATGAGCCCTTTTTCTTAATTTTTGCTTTGGTAAGATTTCGTCATTCGTGCATCATCTTAGTGTTATCATGTGTATCTTGTCGAGTTTGTCAATTTCCATAACTGACGTGATTGCAAACGACATCATTTGTTTCTGTTGGACTGTTATTTGACTCAAATTGTAATTTCCTATAACCGTTGGACTTTTATATAAAATTTTCAATACTTATCTTATATAAACAAGATACAGGCAATGACCTTGACTCAATGATTTCTTCTTACTCTCTTCCTTCACGTTGGTTCTTCTTGTTTTCTTCTTTCCTTCGTTTTCTTTCTTCTTCAATGATTAAAGCAAGAAAAGAGAGGATCTTTCGCATTCATACTAGCTCTTGTGTGTTCTACGGTAAGAATTTGAGTCATGGTAGCGTCTATGAGTTTAGGATGCTCCATGCACTACCTGCACTTGCTTCTTCTTTCTTCTAACATGCATGGTGATTAGAATCGCGTGTTAACGTTCAATTTGAGTCAAAGGACAACAATTAACTCGTAAAAGCTCATTCGAGGCAAATATAAGCACGATTTGCATGAACACGCGTTGGTATATGATTGATCTTGAATAATTTCCTAATTTTGCATATGGTTCATGTTTTATAGCCCAATTGTGTCTAATTACTCATACTTCTGCTTGATGTGTCTTCTTTGTGCTCAGATCGTTTTATCTGTAACAGGTTCAGAACGTAACACTGTACAACTTACGGCTAAGTCATATGACTACATGACTCACTTTCCAAAGAGTAGCAAGACCTAAATTTACTCTACGGTCAGGCTACACTAAGCCATAGAATGTACTACGGCTCAGACGTAGGCTAGCCGCGACCCAACCGTAGGTCAAGTTACGGCTTGACTTCCAGAGAGTAGAAAATAGAGAATACCTTCGACGGTTTAAACACAGTTAAGCCATGTGGTGCGCTACAGCTAAGCCGTACGCAGCCGTGGCTGAGCCGTAGAACAACCACGGTGACACCATAAGAGGGAGCATAGGCTAGCCCCGGCTTGCTGTAAATGCTAAAACAATTATGGGGAACCACGGCTGAACCGTAGTGCATCATACGGCTAAGTCATAAGATGTCTGCAGCTATGCCGTAGGTCACCCACGGCTAAGCTGTAAGACCATTGAAAAGTAAGAAAGGTAAGTATTAAAGAGACTTGGTACGGCCCTTGAGTGAGAATGTAGGCAACCTTAACTTGCCCACGGAATATGAGAACTGAATGAATGGTCTTGAGAACTATGACCCATTCATGTGTGTTGTCCAGTTGTTAAGCACCTCCTCATGGGTGTTGGTTTAAGGGACTTCGATACACCCTCTTGACACAATGCAACACGATAAGAGAAACAACTGTGTATTGGATAACTTAAAACTACATCAATATGCATAATTAGAGACACTAGATGACTAGAATAGGGTTAGCTACTAATCTGTCTTAATTCGATTAAATTGAATTGCATGGCATATTAGACGATGATGATTGCCCTCCATTTTTACGTTGTATGTCTTGTCAATAGTTTGGGATATGCCTCCACATTGTTTGACATGTTCCTGACATGGTTACTGCTATGCCTTGATATGTATTTGTGTTTAAGTATTACATGTAATAAATGGAATTCCTTAAGTCCAATTATATTATTGAATCAACACGGTCAGGCACTACTCAGCCTCAGCCTTATGATACCCGGCGGGGTTGACTTTGGCGTAGTATGTATGGTACCACTATAGTGTATTTATGTCTTAGTGCTTCTAGACCCCAAGAACCCAAGACCCATTCATACCTTGACCCAGTTGATGGTGTTCTCAGTATGTAAAGATTCTTAGAGGGAGGATATGGCAAATATAGTAGCCACATAGTAAAGTACATGATATGTATATCTTGATTCTTATAGCATGCTTCTTTGATTGCACAACCTGCCTAGTAGACGAACTTGGAACTCTATGAATTATCAGTTGTTACTTATTCTACTAGACATTACATGTATTAACGTATTGTTGCTTATACTTTGCTGAATCGTTGTATTCATAAGTTATCCTTGGTGTTGAAGGCTCAGAACCCGTTATCGACCCCTCGTTAGTCAGCCAGACTCCAGAGGAGACCATAGATGCCCTGTCAGGGCTAGAGGAGTAAATGTGAGCACTCCGCCGGAGAGCGACATGTCATACATATAGGTCTTCTTTGATGTGGGATGTAATTGGTTTTGTTAGTGGTTTCTATATTTTGTCCGTTGGCTCACTTTTGTACAATCCTATACTTCATGTAATCTTTTATGGATATTCTTTTGGATATTATTTTGCTTTAGTGTCTCTCCTCTTGTTATGCAATGATACCTATAGCTTCCGTGTACATGTATTGGCACGTGTGAACTTCCCTCGTCCGTGTGCATTTAGACGAGGTCTACGTGTGGGCTCACGGAAGTACGTGTGTCACGATTAGGTTTAACCTTAAATCCCCAACTGCCTGGGCTTGGGTTGTGACAACCCATTTGCAACCAATAATCTTTTGGTCTTTTGGCGGTTTTACCAGCTTCCAAGTATGATTCTTATGAAGAGATTCATTCTCTTCACTCATGGCGATCGTCTATTTTGCCGATTCTTTACTAGTGATGGCTTCATGATGCATAACTATCTCCGCCTCGGTACTTTCAGCTGTATTAAGAGCGTAAGCAACAAGATCATCATATCTTCGAGGTGGTTTAATTTGCCTCCTCTCTGTCCCTAGTAAGCATGTAATCTTGTGGAATTGTATTCTCCTCATTTGAGCCTTGCACCTCATCTCCTGAGCAGGGACATCTTGCAATTTTTCTTGCAAGTTTTCTGAAGCTTCCACCTCAAGCTCCACCTGTTTACTAATACCGTGGTCTATTCCGGTATCAAGACACTCCTTCTTTGGTTTCAACATTACAGACTCATCAAAGGTCACATCTCTACTGATAAAGCATTTGGGTGATTTTTCATCTAGGCACCACAACCTATATCCCTTCACCCCATGTGCATATCCTAGAAATATAGAATTTCTTGCGCTTGGTTCAAGCTTACCCTCATTCACATGAGCATAAGTTAGACAACCAAATATTCGCAAATTTGAGTAATTAGCAGGAGAGCCAAACCATATCTCTTCAGGAGTTTTACACTCGATAGCTATTGATGGAAACCTGTTGATCAAGTAACAAGCTATATGAACAGCTTCCGCCTAGAACTTCTTAGATAACCTAGCATTGGAGAGCATACACCGAGTCCTATTTGTTCTGCAAGCCCATTGTATTGCTGTGTATTCTTGACTGTGCGGTGTCTCATAATTCTTTCATTTTTACAAAACTCATTAAAAGCACCTCCATAGAATTCCAAGCCATTATCAGTTCTCAAATGCTTGATTTGTTTACCTGTCTGCTTCTCAATCATAGTTTTCCATTACTTGAATTGTGCAAAGACTTCGTCTTTGTGCTTTAAAAGATACACCCAGACCTTCTAAGAATAATCATCAATAATGGTCAACATATATCTGCCACCACTAAGAGAAGGAACACGAGAGGGTCCCCAAAGGTCATAATAGATATAATCTAAAGTACCGTTGGTCCGATGAACTACTACACTGAACTTGACTTTGCAATGCTTTCCAAATACACAATACTCATAGAAGTCCAACTTTCCCAATTTTTGGCCACAAAGTAAACCTTGTTTATTTAGCTCTTCCACACCCCTCTCACTCATATACCCAAGCCACATATGTCACAGCTTGGTAGTATCCCAATCTGAATCTAAGGACGACATAGCAGCAGCACCTGAACTATGCTACCTTGAAGAAAATAGAGACCATTTTGCTTCTGTCCATCCATCACCACAAGAATGCCCTTGGAAATTCTCATGACTCCACCTCTAGTTTTGTAATTACAGCCATTAGAGTCAAGAGTACCAAAGGATATTAGGTTTTTCTTCAATTTTAGAACATGCGTAATATCAAACAAGTTTCTCACAATACCATCATACATTTTAATTCGGATTAAGCATATCCCAACAACCTTACAAGCCATATTATTGCCCATAAGAACATTACCACCATCTATGGATTGATAAGTGGTAAACCAATCCTTATTAAGACACATATGATAGGAACAATCCGAATCAAAGATCCACTTGTCACCTGAGCTACTTACAGTAATAAAGAGAACATCTCCACCATCAGAATTATCTTCTGCAACACCAGCTACGTTTTCTGAATTAGAAATTTTCTCCTTACCTTTGCTTTCTAGATAATTCTTTCTAAAGTGCCCTTCCTTGTGACAATGGAAGCACTTTATTTTTCTAGATTTTTATTTTGATTTAGAGTGGCCTTTTTTGTTTGGACTTTTCTGCTCTATTCTTCCACGCACCATCAGACCCTCGCCCAAACTATCACCATTGTTCTCAGACATAACCTTTTTTTTTAACTCCCTGGAGTTTAAGGCTGCCTCTACATCATCTCTGGATAAAGTTTCCCTACCATACATCATGGTATCCACAAAGTGATCATACGAGGGTGGTAAAGAATAGAGCAGCATGATTACTTGATTCTCATCATCGATGTTGACATCTATATTCTTAAGGTCCATTATAACTTTACTAAATGCATCAAAGTGATTGGAGATAGATGTACCTTCATGCATTTGCAGAGTAAATAACTGTTTCTTCAGATACAAACGGTTTGTCAATGACTTGGTCATGTATAGATTTTTAATTTCTACCACAACCGAACAACGGTTTTCTCATGAACAACCTTCCGTAATACTTCATTGCTCAAGCATAACAAAATCGCTCCACATGCTTTCTTCAGCATATTTTCTTTGTCTATATCTGACATCGTTGCAAGAAGATCATTTTTTTCCTTCAGTGTCTTTTGCAAACCCTTCTGAACCAATAGTGCATACATCTTTATACACCATAAATTGAAGTCATTTTTACCATTGAATCTCTTAATTTCAAATTTTTTATCCATTCCTGCAAAATTTCTATACCACACTGGAGATTTTGTCACCACGAGCATGCTAGAAGAAACGGATTTGAAATTTGAGTTCAGATGACTCCGATATTGTAAAAACAAGTTTCTACGCTTCGATCGGTCAACTCTCCTCGTTCACCATCAAATAGCCAATCACCCTATTCTACTGTGTAGATCTGCTCAAAATGAGTCTGTAGGCATAAACAGATCTCTAATCGGACGTTAGATAATCAAGATATACAGAAATAATTTCTAGTCGTCGAGCCGGTCAAATTAGCATTGACTGTACTGCTAACGTCACGCTGATGTAGGCGCTCTGCTTGGCTTGGCTGTTGCTCCACTTGGGTCAGACTGACCCAAACTTGAACCTGACCTGGCCTAAAAAACTAGGCCTCAAAGAGCACAAAATTGTGTGATGCTTCAGAGCACCATGCACTTTTTTGTCTCCACTTTAAGTGTTGCAACAAGACAGCACGTCAACTCCACTCAGGTTTATTTGTTTCTTCCTCCTTTTTTTATTATTTTTTAAGAACACCTTCTTCACTCTACGTTTTGGTTTTGCAACAAAACTGACAAGCCAGAGAGGAAATAGAAACAGAGTCGTCCCTCTCCTCTGTGTGATCCGGCAACGATGGAGCCAGGTGACGACGACCACGAAAGACCAGGGAAACCCAAGGGGGCAACCGTGGCGTTCTTCTTAGGCAGCGGAAGCGGCGATGGGCTCGGTCATCAAGAACCTACTTTTTTTTTGTTTTCAGCCTCTCCTTCAGATTGATCATGGCCGACTTACAGATCTGTGATCCACAGCAAATCCAGATAGAATTCTCGCCTCAGATTTGAATCAAAACAGAGGGAGAATACAGAGATCAGATCCTCTGTATTCTGCTCTAAGAAAATCCATGCACAGCGATGGCCCACTTCCGATCAACCTGATCCTTTTTCATGGATCTCCGTCAAATCGTCACAACGGTACAAACTTGGGCTATGATACCAGTTTGTTGTGATTTATGCACGGATTTAACACATAGATAAAAACACACCACACATGAGATGATCACAGGAGATTTACGTGGGCATGGACCTACATCCATGGGAGAAGACAATAAGAATATCACTACAAGGAATGAATTATAAAGAGGAAGATCACTCTTACTATCAACCCCAAACCCAGCTATACCTAAGCCTCACTTAGATCATCTTCCATGCTCCACCAAAGCAGCAAAGTGTTCCATTTATACACTTCATCACCAGTATAAAAGTCCACATCTTTGGCCGCTCATAGGTGTTGTAGTGCAGCTATAACTAGGGTGGCTACTGCAGCTATAACTAGGGTGGCTGCAGATATGGGGCTGCAGTTCTACAATGTCTCCATTGAGCCACATAACAAACACTTGATTTAGATAAAGACGGGTTATGTTCCAATTTGAAGGATATTTTGGAGTATGCAGAAGATCGGGCTGCTACAGTTTCTATTGTGATGATGGCCTTAAAGAAAAATTAAGAATATGCACTACTGGATGATTGACCGGATGGGCAGTCATGCTGCGTTATTCAAATCAATGCATATGGGTCACTCAACTCCTGCGGCATCGTGGGCTCCATCGCAGATATTACAATCACCCGAGGGGTCGGAGTCTATGATGATGATCACCTTAGGGTCATCTGGTGACCATGACGTGGGGTTGATTGAGCAGGATAATAGGGGTGAGCAAACCCTAACTCTAGTCAATCGGATGATGGACATAAGGGGACATCTCATACTTCTTCTGATGCAATTCCATTGTGGTGGGTACTGGGAAGCCAATAACCACAACAAAAACTGGGACAGGATTTGATGACACATGTACTGATTCTCATCAAGGATCTCATTCACATGGACTGCAACATCATGATGAAAATCTAGGCCCTCTAGCCTTGTCATCTTTGTTTATCCCAGCATAACCTAATGATCGTTCCTTGAATGATATACTTCTACGAGAACGAGGAATACGGAAGACTACACTTACAAACGAAGATGTGACTGAAGCTGTTAAAAGTTTGAAAAAACTCATTGGTGAAATATTTCATTGGGAAAAGACCAAACTACTTTGCGGTACAAGTAGCCTTAGGAAGGGCATGGAAGCAATATGATTTCCAAATACACTAGATGGAAGATGCCTTTTACTTGTTTAAATTCTCTTCATTCGAACATAGTAAAAACAAATTTAGCAAATGGACCTTGTCACACCTCCAAAATTGGGCTGAACCCAAATGCAGTTCTAGGGATGAGAGGATTAGGGCCAATTTAAATTTTTTTGAATGTACAACATGGGCCCCAATTCCGTTTGGATCGAAGCCCTTCATGAGGTTTATGCTTGTTGATCAAGCAACCATAATCACACGTGGAACCATAAATCCATAATTTGCATAACTAAATATCAAAAACAACAATATAACAAATTTCAAAGATGATTAATAAATGGTCTAGAATTTCGAAGCATAGTAATTAAAGTTTTAATTCCCAAAACAATAATTTGAATAACTACTCTAATGACCTCGAACATGGTTTTTTCACAAAGTCTAGTATTCTGATCTCAGCACCATCACTAAGATATCTCAGACGATGTCATTGGCACTCTGCTTAACAACTCCGCCATTTGGCAGAATCTCCTGCCTCTCTTGACCCTCCGGTTCCGCACTGGCAACGGGACTTAAACACCAAAAGTAGTGGACCAGATTGACGTAATCTGACAAGAGGTAAACTGCAAGTAATGATATTAATCAATTGAATTAAAACATATTTTACATTCTGTCCTAAAATATACCGAATGCAAATCCAATGATATGAATGCACAAAAACGAGTATTCCCGCAGATACAATATACAAAAATAGGTATTCCTGCGGATATAATATACAAAAATGGGTATTCCTACATTTACAATATACAAAAATGGGTATTCCCCCGGATACAATATTAAAAAATGGGTATTCCTGCCAGATATAATAAATGGCACCATTGTGTACTATATCTACAGTATACGCTGTGCCGATAGCGTACGACCACCTCCAATTGTAGTCGGTCAAATATATGTATATAAATACATACTATATACGAATGCATAATGAATCATACTATAAAACCCTTATTTTACAATAACCAACCCATTATTAATTTAAGTACTTAGATTACTTAATTTAAAAGTGTATTATGATTAGGTGTTATTTCAAGTTCTCTGAGGGTAAGCACTAGTTCACCTAATAATTATAATTAGTGAAATATGCACATTAGAACCAATCCTCTTTCACACTGGTAATGAGAGTTTATGATGCCAATATCTTACTTTTAGTGTCTATCATGTTGTACATCCCGAATCTTACATTCCCATTCTGAATTCAATCCAATTCTCATGCAAACATTCAACCAGTTTTTCTAAAAAAAACGGAATCCATCTAATCCAATTATGTAAAGTTAGTGTGTTTTACAAATTGGATAAAAGTATTCAATTTCAAATCCAAACTAAATCAAATTATGATCAAAAGCGAGGGAACAATTAGATTCTTAATCTTCATTGTTATGTGTAAAAACACCTAATTATTTTATATAAAACAAAAGATCCAAATGCTGGATTCAGATTCGGAAATTACACTCAAATTAAAATCCAAATTAGAATCCCAAATATAGTCTAATTAAGATTCTAATAATTCCTAACTACATCTTAATTAAATCCCAATTGAATTAATTAAAATACTAATCACACCTAATTAAATATTAATTAAGATTCTAATCAAGTCATAATTAAACTAAAATCAATATTCTAATCAATTGTAAATTAATGTTTTAATCACACCTAAAACCACTATGGAAATCCAAAATAAAAGCCGAAAATAGAATAAAGTAAAAACACAAGTTAATATTCTAAATTCTAGTCATCTTGGGCCCATTGGCTCCACTGCCAGCCCATCGGAAACCCAGCCTAGCCCAAGAGACCCAGCCCAGCCATAACCAAGGCCTAGCCCAGCTGGCCCAGCAACAGTTTGGCCCGGGCAGTGCCAGGCCTAGCCACAGCTAGGCCCGACCGATTGCCCAGGCAACAAGCACTGCCTGGCATTCCAGGTAACGCTCCTGCCTGGGCAGCACTGTTGCAATGGCTGCTTCTTTTTTTATATTTATTTTTTTATGTGCCTATTCTTTATTTTAATTAAAAAGAATCAAATGCTCATTATTAATCCACAATCAAGATATTAAACTCAATCAAATAAATCATATTTTAAAGCATGTCAACAAAACAACAAGGAAGACATTATTTACAGTTATCCACTTGTCTTGATTTCAATGTCTAAATCAAATTTGAAGATCAGACCTTAGTTCCTTCGGAGAACTGCTAGGGCTTAGTTGTGGAGGAAAGGAAGATGATGGAAGAATTTGGCGTATAAAGAAAAGATGATCGAAAGCCATTAGGGTTATATCATATAAAGGTTTTTCTAAATTACAAGGAAGAGCTTCTTGCTTTTTAGTAAGTTTTATAAAATTTCAAAAAAAGGCTTTTGGCTTAAAATGGTCAAATAACTCAGACCAAAGCCCAAAAATATTTAATTAGCACATCTCAATGGGCCCTACATAAAACTACCATGCATGCAAGGATCTAAATTTCTAAAATGGCCTATTAATCACCCATCGAACTCCTCTCAACCCAACTCAAACCCAATGAACCGATTCAACTGAAATTAAAAATTTGGGGCCGGCAAACCTTGGGTTGTTCAAGACCACAGTCTAGTGTTTAAAAGATTGGGAGTATTGGAGTATCCAAATAGCGACATGATTTTGAAGCAATTCCTCTTTGGATCAAGTTTCCCAATCTTAACTTTTGTTTTCGATCGTGAACTCAATAAAACCACAAGTCTGATTGGTAAACCACTATATATGGATAGAACAATAGCAGATGCAGCCAGACTGCAGGCTTATGCTGGAGTCAGTGTGGAAGTGAATATCCACTCACCCTTGCCCACAGAGATCACAATTGAATACAAGATTGTCTCTTTTTAGTCAAAAGGTTGACTACGCTTTGCGTCCCATCCCGTGCAAGCAATGTAGAACATTCAATCATTCTTAGTCGAATTGCATCCTAAAGTTTGAAAAGTCTGGGTTCCAAAGAAGAAAGATCTTGGAGAAGACAGTAGTGTTGAGGTGCAACAATCTTCTTTACTTCCTAAGGTGGTTGAAGATTGGTTTCAACATGTTTCACCTACAAGAAGATCATCTACTTTGATAGGTACAGAGATTTGCCTCACGGAGCAAGTCAACAGGTTTGAGTGTCTTTCAAATCTGAATGGTAATTCAGCGGCTCCTAGTAATGAAATCTCTCAAGCCATAGCTATTGTTATGGGTGAAGGCACGTCAATGGGCAAGGAAGGTACCTCTCCATCTCTACCAGGAGCGCAACCACTGCATACAACAAACAGCGTTCTGTCATTAACAGAATCTGATCAAGGTAGTGAGCAAATAAATGTTCCCTCATCGTCTCAAGATGGGGTGCAAAGAAAGAGGACTCGGAAGAGTAGAGGTTCTAGAGGGTGTACCCCCTCACTTGATAAAGTAACCAAATGAATTTTCCGCTGTGGAATGTGCGAGGTCTCAATATATATACCAGCCATGCAGGCAGAGATTAGAAATAAAATGAGGACCTTACATCTTTCCATGATAGGATTAGTTGAAACAACAATAAAGAGAACTTCTTCATATATTGTCAAAATAACTCTAGTGTCTGCATGGTAGATGGAAGCCTAATATTGACTATAGCCCTATGATGCGTATCTGGATATTATGGAATCCAAGGGAAGTGGCTATTATTGTGCTGGATGTTCACTTCCATTCCATTCACTGCGAAGTTTGTGTTGGGAACAAGAACGAGCAAAATACACACAAAAAAAGAAGAAAATTGGGAGAGGAATTCACAACTCAATTGGACTCTTAATCATAGCTTGAATGCATGGCTACATATATTATGTAAAAGAAAACTCTAGAGCCTAAATTAAGAACATCTAATGCTATTTAAGTCCTCTGGATGTTTTACACAACCAAATGCTAATAAAAGACACACACTTTTCATTTTTCATGGTTTTTCGATTACCACTGAACAGTCAGTAGTAAATTGGCCATAACTTTCTCAATATAAATCCAATTGATGAGAGGTTTGAAGCATTGGAAACTAGATAGACAGAGCTTTAATTTGGTATATATAAGCTAAATTTGGATAACTGTAGCCCCTTCAAATTCTGGTCGAAATTTACCCTTCAGTTTCAGCAATAAGCCAAGTTTAATTTTCAACACTCCCCCTTAAACTTGACATCTTTCCAACACCAATCATCATTCTCAACTTCTGAAAAATATCATATTTGAGAGGCTTGGTGAAAATGTTAGTGACTTGATCAAATGACTTCACATATTCTACCTCAACGTACTTGTTCTCAATGCATTGTCAAATGAAATGATACTTTGTCTCAATATGCTTGCCTTGAACATGAAACACCAGGTTCATTGCTAGAGTAATGGCTGACTTGTTGTCTATCATGATCTTGGTAACTTCACTTTGCTCAAAATGGAGTTCCTTCAATAATATCTTTAACCAAATTACATGACAAGCACAAGCAATGGCAGCAACATACTTTGCTTCATAGGTTTGAAAGAGTGACTATGGGTTGTTTTTTAGAACATCAAGAAATTGCATTATTTCCCAAAAAGAAAATAAACCCAGTAGTACTCTTCCTATCATCAATGTCTCCAACGTAGTTACTATCGCAATAGCCCATCAAATTGAACTCGTTTGAAGTTGAATACAAAATTCCATAATCAAGAGTACCTTTAAGCTAACAAAGAATTCTCTTGGCTGCCTTCATATGTGTCTTAGATGGATTTTCCATAAATCGACTCACGAGTCCAACTGAAAATAAAATGTCAGGTCTGGTACAAGTCAAATACCTTAAGCTTCCCACAAGACTTTTGAACAATGTTGGATCAACCTTTTGTAGCCCTTCCTCTTGTTTTGAAAGTTTAACTCCACACTCCATAGGCGTGTTGATGGGATTGCAATCCAACATGTTGAACTTCTTTAGTATTTCCTTTGCATAAGCTTCTTGAGAGATAAAAATCTAATCCTCCATTTGCTTAACTTCAATTCCCAGATAATAGGTCATGAGTCCCATATCACTCATCTCAAACTCTTGAGCCATAGCCTTCTTAAAACCTTCAAACATCATTTGATTATTTATTGTGCATATAAGATCATCTACATAGACACAAACAAGTAATAGATCTTCATGTTCCTTTTTCACATAGAGTGTGTATTCATGAATGCATCTAGTGAAACTATTCTCTTGAAAATACTTATTAAGACGGCTATTCCAAGCTCTTGTAGCTTGCTTTAATCCAATAAGGCCTTCTTTAACCTCAGCACATTGTCTTCATAACCTTCAATAACAAAACCGGAAGGTTGTTCAATATAAACCTCTTCCTCAAGATGACCATTCAAGAAAGGGGACTTGACATCCATTTGATGGATCTTCTATTGGTTCTGTGCTGCAAGCGATAATAGTAGTCGGATTGTTTCCAAACGGGCAACAGGGGCAAAAACCTCTTCATAGTCAATGCCCTGTTTTTGCTTGTAGCCCTTTGCAATGAGTCTCACCTTGCATCTTTCTACGTCACCCTTGGAGTTTTTCTTGACTTTATACACCCATTGGACTCCAATCGCTTGATGGCCACTTGAAGTGATGCAAGCTCCAAGCTCCCAAGTGTTGTTCTTCTCTATGGTTTGAATTTCCTCCTTCATAGCTTGTATCCATTTCTTATTTTTTCTAACTTCTTCAAAACTCAAAGGCACATCATTAGAAAGTAAGCAAAATAAATTTTCATCCTCTAACCTTTCAGATTCTTCATAGAGATCCACGAGGCTTTGATATCTACGAGGGCTTTCACTTGAGCTAGGTGAATGAGACGATGATGATGATGCTATAGAGGACGATGTTGGTGTTGTTAGAGGTATAGTTTCACCTTGGGCTCCTTGTATTGGAGTTTCTTCTTCATCAAAGTAGGGGAGAAAATCATAAATAGCTTCATCCTATGTACTCCAATCCCAGGTTGCATCTTCTTCAAATTCAACATCTCTGCTAATAATGACTTTTTTGTTCCTTGGATTGAAGAACTTATAGCCTTTTGAGTTCTCATTGTAGCCAATAAACATAAACTTCTTGCTAATATCATCAAGCTTTGATCTCTCTTGCTCCGGAACTTGAACATAGGCAATAGATCCAATGACTCGTAAGTGTGACACATTTGGCTTCCATCCACACCATGCTTCATGGGCGTCATGTCCTTCACACTTTTGGTAGGTGAACGGTTGGAAAGATAAACTGCACATGAAACTGCTTCAGCCCAAAACTCTTTCGGCATCGACTTGCTTTTTAACATGGTTCTTACCATATTGAGGATTGTTCAGTTCTTTTTTTCGACAACTCCATTTTATTGTGGCAATCTAGGAACGGTCAGAGGACGTCAAATTCCATGTGTCTCACAAAAGGCCTTGAATTTATTAGAGGTAAACTGACCACCTCTATCGGTTCTTTGAGATTTGATCTCGTAGCCACTTTCTTTTCTAACACAAGCTTTGAACTTTTTGAATGCCTTAAAAGCCTCACTCTTTTGCTCCAAGAAATAAACCCATGTTTTTCGTGAATAGTCATCAATAAAAAGAAAAAAGTAAGAGCTATTACCAAGATATGAAGCCTTGGTTGGACCACAAACATCCGCATGAATAAGTTGAAGTGGCTCGGTTGCTCTTGAATTGGATTGCTTGGGAAAACTCTTTCTTGAATGCTTGCCTCGTAAGCAAGCTTCACATAATTGGTTGCGGTGATCAATTTTTGGAATACCTTTCTCCATCTTCTTTGCTCCCAAGTCTCTAAGCCCTCCAAAATTTAGATGCCCATATCTCATGTGCCATGATGGATCCTTAACACAAGTCTTCAAACACATGACTCCAATGATCTTCATATCCAACAAGAACATGCGATTTCTTGTCATAGAAACCTTAGCAATAAGATTCCTTTCTTTATCTCTAAGCCAAAGAAAGTGATCCTCCATATTTATTTTGTAACCATTTTTCATAAGTTGCCCAATACTCAAAATATTATTTAACATTTTAGGAATGTAATAAACATTAGGAAGAATCTTATGGTTCCCGTTCTTTACCTCAAACAAAATTGTGCCTTTGCCTTTAATCTTCACCTTCGATTCATTTCCAAAGCGCACATGGCCCGTCACTTTGGTGTCAAGTTCCATGAATTTGCTTCTATCGCTCGTCAAGTAATTGCTAGCTCCATTGTCTAAGTACCACGTACTCTTCTCACCATTGGGTTCTTCCTTAAGTGTGAGGAATAATGCTAGCTCCTCCACATCTTCCTTGTGCAAAGTGAGCTTTGTCTCTTCTACTTTTGTGGTTTGACAGTCCAAGAAGAATACCCATATTTTCCACAAGAATAACACTCAATTTGACTTTTGTCATCCTTTACCTCATTGTATCTTTCATGGTTGCGTCTTCCTCTTCCTCTTCCATGACCTCTTGAAGAGTTTTAATTTCTTCCCTCTTGAGAAGAATTTTGCTCATCTTTTCCTCTTCCATGACCACGTCCTCAACCTCTTCCACGTCCTTGGCCTCTTCTACTGCTTTCATAAGCTTCTCCTTTGGCTTTCAATGAAAGCTTTGCTTACAAGGCTTGCTTTACTTGCTCTTGCTTGCCTCAGTTCATTCTTTCTTCATAGGCCCATAAGGATCCATTTAATTCGTCGATAGACGTGACCTCCAAATCTTTGGATTCTTCAATAGCTACTGCCACATGATTGAATTTTACGTTCAGAGAGCGCAAAATCTTCTCAACAACATGAACATCTTCAATTTTTTCTCCAAGCCTCTTCATTTGGTTTACCACTGCCAAGACTTTTGTGAAGTAGTCCGATATAGACTCACTCTCCTTCATCAAAAGTGATTCAGACTCAGCCCATAGAATTTGAAGACGTACTTTCTTCACTTTTTCAACTCCCATGATGGAATTTCAGAGAGTATTCCATGCTTGCTTGAAGTTGATTTCGTTGACAACCTTCTCGAACATGTCATCATCTAAGCCTTGATGAATAACTATAAGCACACATTGATCTTTCTTCCTTTCTTTCTCCAAGGCTTCCTTTTGGGCTTGATTCAAAGCCTCCTCATTTTGAGGTTCAACAAAACCTTTCTCAACAATCTCCCATAATCCTTGGGAACCATGGATAGCCTTCATTCGAATTGCCCAATTCTCATAATTGAGCTTGGTGAGTTGTGGGTATTGGAAAGGAAGGGTGGCTCCTTTAGAAGACATGCTTTGATACCAATTTGTTGGAAACAAGGTGAGCAAAATACACACAGAAAAAGAAGAAAATTGGAAGAGGAATTCACAACTCAATTGGACTCTCAATCATAGCTTGAATACATAGCTACATATATTATGTAAAAGAAAATTCTAGAGTCTAAATTAAGGACATCTAATGCTATTTTAGTCCTCTAGACGTTTTACACAACGAAATGCTAATAAAAGACCTAAACTTTTCATTTTTCATGATTTTTCGATTACCACTGAATAGTCAATAGTAAATTAGCCATAACTTTTTCAATATAAATCCAATTGATGAGAGGTTTGAAGCATTGGAAACTAGACAGACGGAGCTTTAATTTTGTATACTATAAGCTAAATTTGGATAACTGTAGCCCCTTCAAATTCTGGTCGAAAGTTACCCTTCAGTTTCAACAATAAGTCAAGTTTAATTTTCAACAGTTTGCTATGCTCAAACCTAGTACCTTCTTCTATCTGATATGGTGCTACAAGTTATATTGCCCAGAGAAAGTTAAGGGACAACTTGTAGTTATCCGCGAGGCTTATCCCTTCATTTACGCCATGAGTTGTATGGGGATTTCAATTCACTAAGATAGAGCTTTGAAAAGGAAAGAGGTGCTGGACCAAGGTGCCAAGTATGATGGAGTTCAATGACTGCTTGAATATTACAGGCCTTAGTGACATGCCAATGGCTGGGCTGCTCTTTACCTGGACTAACTCTTCTATGGGACATTCACTCATTTCATGTAAGTTGGATAGAGGTCTAGGAAATCCTACTCTATTAAACTCAAGTCTCTTTAAAGGTGATGTTCTCCATCCAGGGTTATCGGATCAGTCGCCACTGCTGTTTACATTGCTAAATGTAGGTCCTAGGAAAGTTCCCTTCAGATGCATGGAGGGGTTCGTATGGATGGGTTCTTTGATTGCGTTATAAATGCATGGAGTTTAGAGGTGGAAGGGACTCCCTTGTTCAAAGTAGTTTCTAAGTTAAAGCAGGTTAAGTGTTCCCTTAAGTAGTGGACTCTTGGCCAACATCCAGTCCCTACTCTCATTCAGTAGGTGTAGTCTTATCTTAATGAGGTGCAACATCGCTTTACCTGGGATTCAGGTATTGCACAGATTTAAGAGGAAGAGAAGGAAGCTAAGCATAAACTTGATATGCTACTTAGGCTAGAGTAAAGTATGATAAAGCAAAAATCGCAGGATCAGTCTATAAATCTTGGTGAAAGTAACAACCGATATTTCTAAGGATTAATGAGGAAGCAGTACATATCTACGTGTTGTATGCATGTGTGCGTAAGCAACCAAGATCAACAATCAACCACATAAGAAGACAAGCAATTTACGTGATTGGGTAAAGATGCCTACGTCCACGGGAAACCAAGGCTTTGCACAGATGAAAGGTATCGACTTCAGTGATGTTTCCTCTCCTGTTGTGAAAATGACTTATGTTAAAGTTGTCTTTGGTCTAGCCGCCATCATGGACCTTGAGCTTGAGCAGATGGACGTGAAAACCGTGTTTCTTCACAGTGACTTAAAAGAAGAGATCTACATGACTCAACCAGAGGTGTTTGAGGCAGAAGGAAAAGAACAGATGGTTTGCAAGTCAAAGAAGAGTCTTTACAGGCTGAAACAAGCCCCGAGACAGTGGTACAAGAAGTTTGATTCATTCATGTTGAGTCATGGGTACCGGAGGACAGCTACAGATCATTATGTCTATGTTTGTCGATTTATTGATGGCAGGTTCACCATCCTTTTTTTATATGTAGATGATACACTGATAGTTGGATAGGATAACAAGTTGATTGGCAAGTTAAAAGAGGAGATGTCAAAGTCATTTGACATGAAAGACTTGAGTCCCATATGAACAATATTGGGCATGCAAATACGTCGTGACAGGAGTTCCAAGTAGCTGTGGTTGTCATAGGAGAAATATGTTGAATGAGTACTCGAGTAGTTCAACTTAAAGAATGCTAAGCCAGTTAACATACCTCTAGCCAGTCACTTCAAACTAAGCAAGTGCTTGTGTCCTACTACAGATGATGAAGAAGAACGGATGACATGTGTTCCTTATTCCTCTGCTGTGGGGAGTCTCATGTATGCCATGGTTTGTATGCAGTCAGACATTGCTCATGTTGTGAGTTTAGTGAGTAGATTTCTCTCTAATCCTGGAAAAGAGCATTGAGAAGCAGTGAAGTGGATCTTTAGTTATTTGAGAGGTACTTCTAAGGTGTGCTTGTGTTTAGGAGGTTTAAAACCAGTGGTGGAAGGTTATACTAATGCTGATTTTGCAGGCGATCTTGATCATCGGTTGTCGACTTCTGGTCGTTTGTTTATTTTCGTAGGGGGAGCTATCTCCTGGCAATCGAAGTTACAGAAGTGTACAATGCAGTCTACAACTAAAGCGAAATGCATAACTACTAATGAAGCAAGGAGAGAGATGTTTTGGTTGAAGAGATTCCTTCAAGAACTAGGTTTGAAGCAAGAAGAATGTGTAGTTTACTATGATAGTCAGAGGACTATAGATTTCAGTGGGAATGCTGTGTCATGGTCGCATGAAGCACGTTGATATCAAGTACCATTGGATTCGTGAGGTAATCAAGAAAAACTTCATGAAGTTGGAAAAGATTCACTCGGACAAGAATCCCTCGGACATGATGACAAAGGTTCTGTCTAAGGGAAAGCTGGAGCTGTGTTCAGAGTTAGCATGGCTAAACTCCCAGTAAGGGGTTCAAGGTCTTCCCCATGGTTTGGAGGGAGAGATTGTTGGCCAAGTGGGTCCAGACCACTTGGGTTCAGTATCTGGGGTGGTTTCCCTAATTATATTAGGAATTTCCTGTTTGAGTAAATAGTAGTTTCTTAATAGATTAGGACTTTCCTTTTTTCTAAGATAGAGTTCTTGGGGGATAAGGAATTGATGATTATATATATGATGTAATCTGTAACCCTGAATAAAGGCTGAAAGAGGCTAAGATTCTAAGGCTGTGGTTTCACAGATTGGAGGAAAACCTAGTGGAAATTGTTTTCCCGTGGACGTAGGCATATTTGCTGAACCACATAAATTGCTTGTCTTCTTCTGTGATTGATTATTGATTTTGGTTGCTTACGCGCACACACACACGCGCACAACACTGCAGTCATTTCTACATTTAAAGATCCAGAAGGCATAGGGTATCAGGATCCTAAGACCATTGGTGATATTTTTGTTGATCGTTTCACTAACATATTTGGTACAGAATTGCAGCTAATAGATTCTGATCTATCCCATGTTCATCCCTAGGGTAGACTATCAGTTGAAGAGGCTCAAACACTGAGTGAACATTGAATGATCAGGGAGATAGAGGAGTCCATTAAAATGGGTAATCCTCACAAAGCGCGGGGTCCATATGGGTACAATGCTCATTTCTTTAAGATGTGTTGGCCCATTTTAGGGAGAGATGTAAGCAATGTCAACTAGGGCAGTTGAAGCACGCATTTCTTGTGCTAGTTCCTAAGTTAGAGAATGCAAAAACTCCTAATCCGTTCAGGCCTATTTCTTTAACCAATTAGCTTTACAAAATTACGGCTTGAATATTGGTTTACAGACTGTGTCCACCGATGGAGAAACTGGTTGGATTATCACAATCCGTGTTTATCCCATTTAGGTCCATTGTTGATAACATCTTGCTGGAGCAAGATCTTCTTCAACGTTTTCACCATGAGAGAGGGCTTCCCAGGATGTGTCTGAAGCTTCTGTTGGAAATAAGGTGGGCATAATACACACAGAAAAAGAGGAAAATTGGAAGAGGAATTCACAACTTAATTGGACTTTAACCATCATAGCTTGAATACATGGCTATATATATTATGTAAAAGAAAATTCTAAAGTCTAAATTAAAGATATCTAATGCTAATAAAAAAACATACACTTTTCATCTTCTATGGCTTTTCGGTTACCACTGAATAGTCAGTAGTAAATTGGTCATAACTTTCTCAATATAAATCCAATTGATGAGAGGTTTGAAGCATTGGAAACTAGACAGAGAGAGCTTTAATTTGGTATTTTATAAGCTCAATTTGGATAATTGTAGCCCATTCAACTTCTGGTTGAAAGTTACCCTTCAGTTTCAGAAATAAGTCAAGTTTAATTTTTTAGTTTCAGTTTTAATTTTCAACACTCCCCCTTAAAGTTGACATCTTTCCAACACCAATCATCATTCAAATTACCCTTCAGTTTTAGAAATAAGTCAAGTTTAATTTTTTAGTTTCAGTTTTAATTTTCAACACTTCCCCTTAAACTTGTCATCTTTCCGACACCAATCATCATTCTCAACTTTTGAAAAGTATCATATTTGAGAGGCTTTCTGAAAATGTCAGTGACTTGATCAAATGACTTCACATATTCTGCCTCAACGTACTTGTTCTCAATGCATTGTCGAATGAAATGATACTTTGTCTCAATATACTTGCTTCGATCATGAAACACCAGGTTCATTGCTAGAGCAATGGCTGACTTGTTGTCTATTATGATCTTGGTAGCTTCACTTTGCTTTAAATGGAGTTCCTTCAATAATATCTTTAACCAAATTACATGATAAGCACAAGTAGTGGCAGCAACATACTCTGCTTCATAGGTTGAAAGAATGACTATGGGTTGTTTTTTAGAACACCAAGAAATTGCATTATTTCCCAAAAAGAAAATAAACCCAGTAGTACTCTTCCTATCATCAATGTCTCTAGCGTAGTTGCTATTGCAATAGCCCATCAAATTGAACTCGTTTGAAGCTGAATAAAAAGTTCCATAATCAATAGGACCTTTAAGGTAACGAAAAATTCTCTTGGCTGCCTTTATATGTGTCTTAGATGGATTTTCCATAAATCGACTCACGAGTCCAACTGAAAATAAAATGTCAGGTCTGGTACAAGTCAAATACCTAAAGCTTCCCACAAGACTTCTGAACAATGTTGGATCAACCTTTTGTAGCCCTTCCTCTTGTTTTGAAAGTTAACTCCACACTCTATAGGCGTGTTGATGGGATTGCAATCCAACATGTTGAACTTCTTTAGTATTTCCTTTGCATAAGCTTCTTGAGAGATAAAATTCCCATCCTCCATTTGCTTAACTTCAATTCCCAAATAATAGGTCATGAATCCCATATCACTCATCTCAAACTCTTGAGCCATAGCTTTCTTAAAACCTTCAAACATCATTTGATTATTTCTTGTGGATATAAGATCATTTACATAGACACAAACAAGTAATAGATTTTCATGTTCCTTTTTCAAATAGAGTGCGTATTTATGAATGCATCTAGTGAAACCATTCTCCTGAAAATACTTATTAAGACGGCTATTCCAAGCTCTTGTAGCTTGCTCTTAATCCATATAAGGCCTTCTTTAACCTCAGCACATTGTCTTCATAACCTTCAATAACAAAACCTGAAGGTTGTTTAATATAAACCTCTTCCTCAAGATGACCATTCAAGAAAGAGGACTTGACATCCATTTGATGGATCTTCTATTGGTTCTGTGCTGCAAGCGATAATAGTAGTCAGATTGTCTCCAAACGGACAATAGGGGCAAAAACCTCTTCATAGTCAATGCCCTGTTTTTGCTTGTAGCCCTTTGCAATTAGTCTCACCTTGTATCTTTCTACTTCACCCTTGGAGTTTTTCTTGACTTTATACACCCATTGGACTCCAATAGCTTGATGGCCACTTGGAAGTGATGCAAGCTCCAAGCTCCCAAGTGTTGTTCTTCTCTATGGTTTGAATTTCCTCCTTCATAGCTTGTATCCATTTCTTATTTTTTCTAACTTCTTCAAAACTCAAAGGCACATCATTAGAAAGTAAGCAAAATAAATTTTCATCCTCTAACCTTTCAGATTCTTCATAGAGATCCACGAGGCTTTGATATCTATGGGGGCCTTCACTTGAGCTAGGTGAATGAGACGATGATGATGATACTATAGAGGACGATGTTGGTGTTGTTGGAGGTACAGTTTCACCTTGGGCTCCTTGTATTGGAGTTTCTTCTTCATCAAAGTAGGGGAGAAAATCATAAACAGCTTCATCCTGTGTACTCCAATCCCAGGTTGCATCTTCTTCAAATTCAACATCTTTGTTAATAATGACTTTTTTGTTGCTTGGATTGAAGAACTTATAGCCTTTTGAGTTCTCATCGTAGCCAATAAATACAAACTTCTTGCTACTATCATCAAGCTTTGATCTTTCTTGCTCTGGAACTTGAACATAGGCAATAGATCCAACGACTCGCAAGTGTGACACATTTGGCTTCCATCCACACCATGCTTCTTGGGGAGTCACGTCCTTCAAACTTTTGGAAGGTGAACGGTTGGAAAGATAAATTGCACATGAAACTGCTTCTGCCCAAAACTTTTTCGGCATCAACTTGCTTTTCAACATGGTGCTTGCCATATTGAGGATTGTTCGGTTCTTCGTTTCGGCAACTCCATTTTATTGTGGTGATCTAGGAATGGTCAGAGGATGGCGAATTCCATGTGTCTCACAAAAGGCTTTGAATTCATTAGAGGTGAACTCACCACCTCTATCAATTCTTAGAGATTTGATCTCGTTGCCACAAAAGGCTAAAACCGTATAGAGCAGTTCTCCTAAAAATGCAGCTTGTTCCAACATACATAGGGCCCTGCAATCCATCAAATGCTCGCATGCTTACAACATCAAAGAACACGGTGTTGTGGTTTGCATATCGGTCATTCGGATCGATGCCCTCAAATCTCTGAGGAAACTACACATAACAAATCTGGTCACCACCTCTATCAAGCATGAAGCACATCCCTTATCTCAGGGCCAAGGAGTTGTATATGTAGTGATCACAATCCAGGTTCAGAATAAATGGGCCACTCGACATAATAGCACTTGTTCGAACGAGAGCATTCATGGCACCAGCTTTCTTGTTGTGATCATAGCCAAGCCTTTTTTCCCTTTAGACATACACCAGCATTGGCAATCTGATATCTACCTCTGTAGGGTCAATTAGATTCATGTCGTCTGCCTCAGAGCCCATTACAGGTTCCACACTTGGGGGTGCTAGCATTGCCTAACAAACAGTATGAGGAGGAAAAATAGATATAAGAAAAGCTAAATTGGATGTGCCAACAACATATATTAAGACATACACCAGAATTTTACCCAAAAAAAAAAAAAAGACATAAGAAATTGGTTACCAAAAAAGAGACATACACCAGCAAGGGATTGGAATTCCAAGCCTGTTTCCAAAATGTTCAAAATTTCAAGTCCTTGTCACTAAACCCTAAACACCATCAAGCTAGGGTTGTCTTACAGAGTTCTACAGTTGGACTAAAAAGTAAGCTAAGATAACAAGGTTCTACTAGACTTAATTCTGGGCTGCACTAAATGCAATCCTAATTACAGGAATTGAGTTTAACACATGAAATTCTGACCTGAATTATACCAGCATGATCACCCCTTGAATGGTCTGTCTCAGCAGATGACCAAGTTCCTAGCCAATGTGCTCCATCAGATATCCATGTAGCCTTTGGAAGCTTGATGGGTTCTGAAGGATTGCCTCCCATTTCCATCTATTTCCTCTTTGCTAGTAGCTCTTCGTGGGCATTATAAGCATCAGACTGCCTCCTGATTGAATCAGGCAGGGAATTAATCCTCACCTTGAATTCATCATATTCTCTTTTCACCTTTCTCCTCTCCCTAACAAAATCAAGCCTGACTTTGTTTTTGAGAAAGTCACGCTTCTACCTGAAATACGCCTCGGGATTCCTTGGTTCTATCTTGTGCTTCCTACAGAAAGAACCCAAGTCCTTGCAAAGCTTGTAGTTTCAGCAAAAGCTTCAAAAGTCAGTAGTGACCCTCCATCATTAGATAAGTAACATGCAAGTTTTTCAACTGGATAATCTACTACTAAGATAGAAAGAATTGTGTTTGCAGTGACAAGGGGAGGTTCTTTATCCAGGTCTGCTATCGAAACAAAGACATCTATACCAGGAAGATTAGACCTTCCTTTCGGATTTTCAACGCTTGGGGACTCAAACCGGTCTTTCAAAACAGAGAGGTCAGTAATTCTGTCTACAGGACAGAGCTTAGGAAGTTAGTCAAGCAGCCATGAAATGGTGAACCAAAATTCGCATGTCATAGATAGTCCCCACAGCCACATTACCTCGTGGTTAGGATGCATGATTCTCCATGTAAGAAAAAACCCGAGTGCAACTAGGTGGATCACAATTAGCAATCTGGAAAAACAAAATTGAATAACCAATTCAATTTAAAAAATTTTCAAAAAAAAAATGGTAGATTGTCATTGCATCTGTGAATGTTGTTAGTCATCTACTATAATCAAAAGCATAAGTAATCACTCACTTTACCTACACGGGCTGAGAATTGCTGCAGAGATCCCAACTTTTCTCGTCAAAGGCCGCTTGGTTTTCTCTCTGAAATTTGGTGGGTCTTCACATCCATCCACTCCAGCTCCACTATTGTATCCATCTTTTAGCCAAATTGCATTTCCATAGCTGTAAGTCCCCTTTGTCTCATAGAGCCTGATCAAAATCATGATTAGGAGCCTTGAACGATTTCACCAGAGAATGCCGCTTATCTGGTTTGAATTCAGCCATTGAAGGCAATGGAAGTGCGTGATCTTCTGCTTTTGACCCAGACCCAGATTCATCCCCTTGGTCACCCTCATCCCTATACTCTTCCTTACAACCTGGACATTTTCCCCTGCTTCCAAGGAACTCCACATAACAGTCTTCACAAATCTTGAAACCACACTCACAAGGCATCCTCGACTTTCCACCAAGTGGTTTTCCATTGCAACCCTTCATTCCACAGAACATCCCCATGGATTTGGCCATCTGGGGTTGTTCATTTGAGCTTTCTACGACATGGCCTCTTGTCACTGAATTGAATCCCCCCATAAAAATTGGGCTTTTCGCTGATCCTTAAGTCTTTGGGTAGGCTGCTCAGCGAAGTAGACATAGGCTGATGATCGGGAGTGGGAGGAATGTGAACGGTGTAAGAGACGAACTCCGAACTCACTTCGGCTTCCTTCTTCGATGTGGTGCAGTATCTTCGTCCACTAGAAGCCCTATGTCTGTTGCTACTGATAGGGGAATTGGGTGATGGATCCGGATGAGGAGACTCCATCACACGGCTGAAGATCTATGTGCGTTCCAGTGATGGGAAGCTCCGTGGATCTCTTCGCCTCTTGTCTTTCCTACAGGAATGGATAGAATAATAATACCAAACCTTTTGGCTCCCTTATCCTTATATAGATAAGTCCTAAGGAGTCACACTTACTAGAGACATCTTCCACCAGAAGCCCACATCCACTGATCCTATTGGGAGTCTTATTATGGGGCCTAGATCAAGTCTTATACTAATGTGGGATTGCAATATCTGTTGGCATCTGCCTTGCTTGATCTGACGTGGAACCCGTGGCATGCGGGCCACATGATTTCCTACAATCTCCCACTTGGCACGAATGCCATGTACGTCAAATATTTTTCAATCCCATACGCATCACATGCCTTGCAAAAACCTCTGCAGGCAAAGCCTTGGTGAGAACATCAGCCATCAATTCTTCTGAAGGCACATAGAAAATTTCTATATCATTCTTTTCAGCCTTCTCTCTAACAAAGTGATATTTTATTTCAACATGTTTTGATCAGCTGTTAATCCTTTGCTCATTCACCATAGAAATGGCCGACGTGCTGGCTATGTTCATTGGGACAGGCTCCTTTTCATTTATTACCTCCAAATCACACAGGAAGTATTTTAACCAAAGAGCCTCTTGGACTGCTGTACTGTAAGCTATATACTCTGTTTCAGCTGTTGATATAGCCGTGAAGGTCTGTTTCTTGCTACCCCAAGAAATTGCACCTCCTCCAAGGGTAAACACATAGCTGGTTGTTGACTTTCTCTGGTCTAAATCACCGGCGCAATCTGCATCTGAGTAGCCACGCAGTTCCAGGACTTCACCTTGATAACATAGGTGAAGATTCACTGTTCCATTGATGTACCGCAGAATCCTCTTTATCGCATACCAATGCGGTAATCCTGGGTTACTTAGGAATCTGCTTACGAGACCCACGACGAATGCAAGATCTGGTCTTGTACACAGCATCGCATACATGATGCTGCCCACAATTTGAGCATAAGGTTTTGATCTCATCATTTTCCTATCCTGCTCATTTGTGGGTCCTTAATCGCTTGACAATTTTGTGCTCCTACAGATGGGAGTATCAATTGGTTTACACTTAGCCATATCAAACTTTTTCAACATAGCTTCCAAATAGAATTTCTGTGATAAAGTCAATATCCTATTCGGACGATCACGGGTTATTTCAATGCCAAGGACATACTCTGCTTCACCCATGTCTTTCATCTCGAATCTCGACTTTAACCATTGTTTGATTTCATTTATGGCTTCCAATTTATTACTAGCGATCAAAATGTCATCCACATATAATGAAAAATATAAATAACTACTCCCATTGCGTTTAATATAGAAACATGTGTCGCACTATTAGGGACAAATCCTATTTCACATATGGCTTGATGAAATTTTCTATACCATTGTCTTGAGGCCTACGGGCCACACGATTTCCTATATTGGGGTTGTTAGAAAGCGAAGTGCGCTGGACGGGGCTTGTTAGACCCATGCTTCTAGAACCCCCTCCTTTTCCTCCTAAAGAAACTGTAATGGTCACTGGGGAAGCAGGAGAAGAAGCCTAGTGAACCATTTTTTATCTCTTCCTCTGTTCTCACAAGATCAAAGGCTACAAACAAAAACCCAGATCACAGAAAGGAAGAACAGCCCAATTTCAGAAAACAAGAAAAAGAGAGGGAAAGAACCCAAATTTCAGGCTTCCTTTCTGATATTCTCAAGATGAGCGGATAAGAGTGCAAACCCAAATGAGAAAGAGATTTGAAACCGAAATTTTAGTTGGTTTGAACAAAACCCAGATGGGAAAAAGATTCAAAACCCAAATTTTAGTTGATTTTGAACACCTAGATGAGAAAAGTAAAAGAGAGACGAAAATAAAAGTGGAAGATGATGGGTTTCAGATATGGAGATCATTTAAGCAGAAACGTCAGAGAGAAGAAGGAAGAAGTCTGTTTTTTGATCTCCAACGGTCTGCGACTTTGTTTGAATTTGATAGAAAGGAGGAAGGGTTTTTGAGGGGCGCGTGAAAGGCGAAGTTGTGCCTGTCAATGGTTGACTAATCTTTACGGTCCAACAAAATCCGATTCGACGGTTGTGATTCGCGTTCAACGGTCACTTCTAGCTTGGATCTCTTTAACGGCTGAATTTTAAGAGTGGGAGAAAGCCGTTGTAGGTTTTGAAGATGTTATGATGTGGCGCTGAAGGTAGCGTCCACAGAGAGATTTGGATCGGTAGCCTTAATCAATAAAGCATCTTATCCACTCACTAGGCCCCTGTTTGGATCCCCACAGTATAATCATAGCCATTAGTATGATCACAGCCATCTGATCAGTGGACTTAAAATGGTCAATGAAATGTATGAGGGGAGGATCCACTAGGCTTTTCTCAATTTCTTTTACTATTTTTTAATCTGTTTGCAGCCAGTAAATGGACGGTCTCTGATTCTCCATTCTTGAGTATATTAAAAAAAGAAAAAAAGAGTATTATTCAGTACTCCAGGAGTACCTACTCCTATGCGTTCTCCACAGGTCACAATCAAGAATAAGATAAAAAAAAGAGACCATCATATGTCCACAATGTAGAGAAAAATAAATCATATGAGCTTTATACCTCTTAATCGGGATTCTTACGAATTAATAAGCTTAAACCTAGGCTGCATGTATTAAAAATAAAATGTAAAATACTGTAGGGTTGTAAATAGGTCCCTGATTCTTCAATTACCCAAAGGTTCTAACCCATTTATAATTAGGCTTACATCCTTATGTAGGTTCCGATAAGTAAATGGGTTTGAATCTAAATCTTATTTTTGGACCCGTATTCTAAACGGTTCCAGGTCTAGTTCTAACTGGATTTCGATCCATGGACTTGACACCCAACTTATTACCATATTTTTGAAACTTTTTTCTTAAAAGTTAGTTTTTTTCGTAAACATTTTCTACACAAACCTGGACTTAGACCTGAACCCGTACCCGCCCCACCTCATACGCGGTTCCAGTTCCGGATACATTCTCTCATTAATGGTTCTAGTTCTTGATCCAAGAAATTAGTTTTGAACCAATTCCTGGTCCGGTTTTGGGTCTATTTTCTTTTCAACAATTCTGGTTCCAGATCCACCATCGACCTAGACCATAACCAACCTATTTACAACCCTAAAATATTGTCACTAGAGTCACTTGCGATGGTCTTACGCCTTGACCCTTTGATAGTCTTGGTCTAACATTTTTCACCTGAACAATTAACTAATGCAGTTTTTCCACAAAAAATAAAAATAAAAAAAACCCTAGATGCACGGTTTGCTTGCCCAAACCATTTTTGGTTTTTAAGAAACATCAATGTACATCCACAAAAACTAATCCCACAGACTTTTTCCTCTTTTGTAGTAGGATAAGCTTTTTTTATGAAATTAAGGAAAATTTTGCTCATTTGCACCAAACGTAGATTTTAATACATCGCAGAAATGCATTTTCACAAATCTCACTTATTTTGAGGAAAGTTGGCAACACAAACAAAGATAAATAAGTTCCTAATGAGGGATGAAAATGGGTATTTGATTCCCTGATTATCCAGATGCACCAACCCATAAAATATTGAGTTTAGAACCTAGTTTTGGTTCCGATTCATAAACAGGTCTAATTCTGTGACCCAATTTAGGTTCTGATTGATAAACAAGTCCGGTTCTAGGTCCACACAAGTTTCGATTTGTGGATTCAATCAAGACCCGACATACGAGTCTTTACTGTTGCAAATTACAACTCAAAATAACTTTTACTGGATATTTTTATGTATAACACTTAAGGTAGTAGACTTGATGCACTATTATAAATTGAGTGAGATCCTTAATTTAGTAAAATAAATAAAACATTATAAATACAAATGAGTTAGAATCGATTTTGAAACTAAATTCTAATTCTTAAGTTTGGAACCAACAAAATAGGTTTCTAGTAGAAATCGAAACAATTATTTAGAAACAGGTCAAAGTCTAGATCCAGTATGGTTCCAACTTGGAGCCGCTCCACTTGCAACCATATACCTAATGGCCTTTTTCATGGATTTTAATATATATGAAATTTATGATCTGATGGGCTCTAACAAATTATTATTAAAAAGGTGAAGGGCGAAGGATATACATTATAAATTTAGATGGGACATTGTCTTTTTTAGAATTTGATTTACTAAATTGGTAGCTAGATATTCATCTCACATCACCCATCCAAAAAAGGGGGAAAAAAAGAGGTCAATAGTGATAGTTTCAATTACTTGAGGACACAGGGATTCATTCCTAATCATGTGTGTGAAATTCAATCGAATTCAATTACATGGACCAAGAAGTCGTAAATATTTTCAATCATTTTTCAAGTGTTGATTTCACCTTGTAACCTCGAAGGCCGAAGCTCAAATGTTGACATTATGGACCCAAACATTAAGCCCATAATAGTCCTAAATGAGCCACTTATTGGCTTAGTAAAGGTATTAGCAAATATTTATTGGGCCTAAAATTAATTTGAGCCGTGCAAAACATCCATTGCACATGCCTCCAACCTCTACATTCATTCTTTTAAAAAGGAAACTGCAGGCATCAAAGTTGCATTTTACCACCTTCTGGCGACAAAATCCTACCTCCTTTGTTGATCGCAGCCTCCATCTAATGGCTGAAGGGAAAAAAAAATCTCCAAATCGTAAGCATCTTGATGTTGTGATTTATGCATGGATTTAACACATAGATGAGAGAAAAACACACCACACATGAGATGATCATAGGAGATTTACATGGTTCGGCTTAAGCCTATATCCACGGGAGAAGACAATAAGAATATCATTATAAAGAATGAATTACAAAGAGGAAGATCACTTTTACTCTCAACCCCAAGCCTAGCTACACCAAAGCCTCACTCAGATCATCTTCCACGCTCCACCGAAGCAGCAAAGTGTTCCATTTATAGACTCCATCACCAGCATGGAAGTCCATATCTTTGGCTGCCCATAGGTGTTGTAGTGCGGTTGTAGAGCGGCTACAACTAGGGTGGCTACAGATATGGGGCTGCAGCTCTACAATGGCTTAATTGAGCCACACAACTAACAAATCTCTACCTTAGTGAAAATCGGAGCCAATCCTCACAAAATTCTTCTTACTGCCTTCACATGCCCATTTGGGCACTTAGGTACTTCTTATGCCAATCAAGTCTAAGCAATGCTTGAACTTGGCTGTTGGAATAGGCTTAGTCATCATATTTGTTGGGTTCTCTGCTGTAGGGATCTTCTCTACTACAATAGCACCTTGAGAAACTACATCCCGAATGAAGTGTGCCCTCAATGTGTTCGGTTCTTTCATGATGCATTAGATTGTTTGTTAGATCAATAGCACTTTGGCTATCACAAAACACAGTAGTTAATTGTTGTTGCAATCCCATATCACCAACCAAACCCTTTAGCCAAATAGCTTCCTTCACTGCATTTATAACTGGCATATATTCTGCTTCAGTCGTAGCAACAGTAGATTGCAATGTTGCCTTACAACTGATAACATCGTTAGAAAAGGTGAAGGCATAACCTGTTAAGAAACTTCTTTTGTCTAAATTTCCAACAAAATCTACATGAACAGACCTAATAACACTACTAGAAGTGTTACCTTTTCTGTTATATACTATCTTAACATCCATAATACCTCTAAGATAGCGGAGTATCCATTTCACAGCCTGCCAATGAACCTTCCCAGGTTTCTCCATGTATCTACTTACTACACTAACTGCATGTGAAATGTATAGCCTTGTACAGACCATAGCATATATGATACTCCCAACTACACTGGCATAAAGAACACATGACATGTGCTCCACCTCCTCCTCAGTTTGTGGTGATAAAGCATCGGAAAGTTTAAAATGAGCTGCAAGTGGAGTATTCACAGATTTCGACCTTTACATGCCAAAGCGTTCTAGTACCCTTTCAATATACCTTTTTTTGTGACAAAGACAATTTGCCTGCTTTTTAGTCCTTGTGACTCTCGATCCCAAGTATTTTCTTTGTAGTGCGCAAATCCTTCATCTCAAATTCACCACTGAGTTGAGCCTTTAACCTATTGATCTCAGAAATGTCCCTAGAAGCAATTAACATGTCATCAATAGACTACAGCAAATAATTAAAAGAACTATTTGAGAGCCTTTTGTGATAAACACAATTGTCATACTCACTCCTAGAATAGCCGTTTTCTACCATAAAGGTATCAAAACGCTTGTACCACTGTCTGGAGACTGCTTTAATCTATACAAAGATTTATTTAGTAAGCAAACAAGGTCCTCCTTACCTTAGATTTCAAATCCCTCTAGTTGATGCATATAAATCTATTCCTCCAACTCACAAAGAAGAAAAGCAGTCTTGACATCAAGTTACTCAAGCTCTAAGTCCAATAGAGCAACCATAGCAAGTAGCACCCGGATAGAGCCATGTTTCACTACAGGAAAGAACACTTCATTAAATTCAATACCCTCCTTTTGAGCATAGCCTTTTGCAACCAGTCGTGCTTTGAACTTAGCATCTTCGACCCCTAGAGTTCCTCTTTTTTTCTTGAAGACCCATGTAACACTCTAATCTAACATAATCTGGCTCAGCAACTAATTAATGGCGAATTAGTTGTTGTATGTGTTTTGACTTTGCATTTGTTTTATTCCGAGTCATGGCTAGGTAGTTGGGTTGAGTTTGACCTGGATTAGGTAGACATGAGACCTTTTTCATAATTTTTGCATTTGTAAGATTTCATCATTCTTGCATCATCTTAGTGTCATCACGTGTATTTTGTCAAGCTTGTCAATTTCCATAACTGACTCGATTGTAAACAACATTGTTTGTTTCTGTTGGATGGTTATTTGACTCAAACTGTAATTTCCTGGAACCTTTGGACTTTTATATAAAATTTTCAATACTTATCTTATATAAACAAGATACAGGCAACAACCTTGACTCAATAATTTCTTCTTACTCTCTTCCTTCATGTCGATTCTTCTTATTTTCTTCTTTCATTCGTTTTCTTTCTTCTTCAATGATGAAAGCAATAAGAGAGAGGATCTTTCACATCCGTGCTGGCTCTTGTGTGTTCTATGGTATGAATTTGAGTCATGGTAGCATTTATGAGTTTAGGATGCTCCATGCACTGCCTGCACTTACTTCTTCTTTCTTTTTACATGCATGGTGATTAGAATCGCGTGTTAACGTTCAATTTGAGCCCAAGAACAACAAGTAACTTGTAAAAGCTCATTCGAGGCAAGTATAAGCACAATTTGGATGAACACGCATTGGTGTATGATTGATCGTGAATAATTTCCTAATTTTGCATATGGTTTGTGTTTTACAGCTCAATTGTGTCTAATTACTCATACTTGTGCTTGATGTGTCCTCCTTGTGCTTAGATAGTTTTATCTGTAACAGGTTCAGAACATGACCCTGTGTAACTTACAGCTAAGCCATAGGACTGCATGGATCACTTTCTAGAGAACAGCAAAACCTAAATTTACTCTATGGTCAGGCTACGGCTAAGTCGTAGAATGTACTATGGCTAAGCCGTAGGCTATCCGTGACCCAACCGTAAGTCAAGTTACGGCTTGACTTCCAGAGAGCAGAAAATAGAGAATACCTTCTATGGTCCAGCCGCGGCTAAGCCGCGCGGTGAGCTATGGCTAAGCCATACCCAGTCGTGGCTGAGCCATAGAGCAACCATGGTGATGCTGTAAGAGGGAGCATGGGCTAGCCCTAGCTTGCCGTAAATGCGGAAACAATTTTGGAGAACCAATGCTGAACCGTAGTGCATCATATGGCTAAGTCGTAAGATGTCTACTGCTAAGCCATAGGACCATTGAAAAGTAAGAAAGATATGTATTGAAGAGACCTTGTAAGGCCCTTGATTGAGAATGTAGGCAACCTTAACTTGCCCACGGAATAATAGAGTCGCATGAATGGTCTTGAGGGTTGTGACCCGTTCGTGTGTGTTGTCCAGTTGTTAAGCACCTCCCCATGGGTGCTGGTTTAAGGGACTTTGATACACTCTCTCGACATAATGCAACACGATAAGAAAGACAACTGTGTATCGGATAACTTAAAACTACATCATCATGCACAGTTAGAAACACTGGATGACTAGAATAGGGTTGGCTAGTAATCTATCTTAATTCGATTAAATTGAATTGCATGGCATATTAGACGACGATGATTTCCCTCCATTCTTACATATGTATTGAAAGTTCAACGTATGTCTTGTCAATAGTTTGGGATATGCCTCTACATTGTTTGAGTTGTTCCTGACATGGTTACTACTATGCCTTGATATGTATTTGTGTTTAAATATTACATGTAATGAATGGAATTCCTTAAGTCCAATTATATTATTGAATCAACACGGTCAAGCACTAATCAGCCTCAGCCTTATGATACCCGGCGCGGTTTACTTTGGCATAGTATATATGGTACCACTGCAGTATATTTATGTCTTAGGGCTTTCGGACCCCAAGAACCCAAGACCCATTTGTACCTTAGCCCGGTTGATGGTGTTATCAGTATGTAAAGATCCCTAGAGGGAGGATAAGGCAAATGTAGTGTCACATAGTAAAGTATATGACATGTATATCTTGATTCTTTTAGCATGCTTCTTTAATTGTACAACTTGCCTAGTAGATGAACTTGGAACTCTATGAATTATTAGTTGTTACTTATTCTACCAGACATTACTTGTGTTAACGTAGTGTTGCTTATACTTTGCTGAATCGTTGTATTCATGAGTTATCCTTGGTGTTGCAGGCTCAGAACCTGCTACCAACCCCTCGTTGGTCAGCCAGACTCCAGGAGAGACCATAGATGCCCGTCAGGGCTAGCGGAGTAAATGTGAGCACTCCGCCGGAGAGTGACATGTCATGCATATAGGTCTTCTTTGATGTGGGATGTAATTGGTTTTGTTAGTGGTTTCTATATTTTGTATGTTGGCTCACTTTTGTATAATCCTATAATTCATATAATCTTTTATGGATATCATTTTGGATATTATTTTGCTTTAGTGTCTCTCCTCTTGTTATGCAATGATACCTATAGCTTCCGCGTACATGTATTAGCACATATGAACTTCCCTTGTGTGTGTTCATTTAGACGAGGTTTACGTGTGGGCGCACGGGAGTATGTGTCACTGATTGGGTTTAACCTTAATCCCCGACTGCCTGGGATCGGGTTGTGACATACGTATTGTATGGTATCAGAGCATTACTTGATATAGTTAATAAGCATATAGGCATGTAGGAACGTTGTGAGGATACGATTTCAAATATTTGACTTGATAGTCTGATATTTTGATTTGTTGGGGGACATGTAATAGGGAATGCCTTGTGCTCGAGTATTAACCCTTTACCTTTTACAGGATATGGCATCCGGATCTGGCACTAATAACAATCATGGGGATAATGAGAGTGGATCAGCTCCTCCACAACAGCCACATAACGCGGACAACTAATTCCTCATGATGCTGCAAGCGGTCCATTCGCTATAAGCACAAGTAGTATCCATCGTGGATTGGCAAAGCCAAGTGTCAGTCCCACCCAAGGTGGAGCAACAAGCCATCTTCCAGCCTAAGTAAAGTAATCCCAATGCTCTTCGCAAAAAGTTTTAGAAACGCGGAGCCATCGAATTCTATGGGAATGAAGATGCCTTAAAGGCTGACCAGTGGTTACAGCATACGGAGGATTTGTTTTACAGCAGCAGTAGATGATAGTGGCAGAATATGTGCATAAGTTCATGCAGGTATCACATTTCATGGAGAATATGATCCATATGGAATAAAAGAAAGTGAACAGCTTTATTAATGGCTTGAATCCTAGATACAAGAACCATGTGAAAGCCTTCCAAAGGCCAGCTACCTTCAACGATGTGGTGGACAGAGCCTATGCTGCCAAGACCAACCTTTAAGAAGAGAGAGCTGCTGACTCTAAGAGACATACACCATTTGGTGTAAGGGGGCAAGCACAGAAGAAGATGAAAGGCAGGCAAGGTACCTCCAGTTAAGCCGGTGTGACTTGTGAGTATTATGACAAAGGCCACAAGATGGAGCAATGTTGGAGAAAGACAGGAGTTTGTTTAATTTGTGGCTCCATGGACCATTTGATGGTCAAATGTCCGAGGTACAAGTCTTCCCAACCCCAACAATCCAAACCAATTGCTGCTCCAGGCAGATCACAGCAATCCCGTCAAAGCCAAAAGCCGACCCGTCAGACTTCTCGTGTTTATGCTGCCACCCATGAGATTGCTGAGGAGGCGAATGTGGTGGAAGGTACTATTTTGATTGTGCAAGATGAAGCTACAGCATTGTTTGATTGGGGTCTACGCATTCGTACATAGCACCTCATTTTGTTGAGCAGTTACGGCAGTCGCCTAAGCCGTTACCGTATGTGTTGGTGGTATCCACTCCTTTTGGTAAAAGGGTGGAGTGTAGTATATACTACCCCCAATGCGATGTACGGATCAAAGGGCGTCAACGTCCAGTTGACCTAATGTTATTGTCGATGTTGGACTTCAACGTGATCCTTGGAATAGATTGGCTCGAGCAATATCATGCATGTGTGAATTGTTACAGCAGGATGATTTACTTTAACCTAGGCAATAGGTTCCGTTTTGAGGGCAATCAGAAGAAATGCTCGAGGCGTGTTATCTCCGTATGCAAGGCAGATCCCGTGATGCGCAAGGGGTGTGAAGGCTTTATTGCCTTTATCTCTGAGAAGAAGGATTCGAAGCAATTTGGAGAGATTTCGATGGTGCGTGATTTCCCAGATGTCTTCCCCGATGAAGTTCCAGAATTACCTCCTGCACAAGAAGTGGAATTCGCTATTGACCTTGTGCAAGGGATAGCACCAATTAGTAAAGCTCCATATCGTATGGCCCCAGCAAAGTTGTTGGAGTTGAAGAAGCAATTATAGGATCTCTTGGATAAGGGTTTTATACGCCCGAGTGTGTCACCTTGGGGAGCTCCAGTGTTGTTTGTTAAGAAGAAAGATGACACCTTTCGGATATGTATTGATTATCGACAATTGAACAAGGTGACAACAAAGAATAAGTATCCCCTACCGCGAATTGATGAACTGTTTGATCAACTTCAAGGTGCCGCATATTTCTCTAAAATTGATTTGAGGTTTGGGTATCACCAATTAAGGGTAAAGGAGGATGGCATTCTCAAAACTGCCTTCAGAATGAGGTACGGTTATTATGAATTTCTCGTGATGCTGTTTGGATTAACCAAGGCACTTGTTGCTTTTATGGCTTTGATGAATCAGATTTTTGCTCCTTTCTGGGATCAGTTCGTTGTTGTGTTCATCGATGACATTTTGGTTTACTCTAAGACAGTAGAGGAGCATATGGATCATTTGAGGAAAGCCTTATAATTATTGAGAGAACATTGACTCTATGCCAAGCTGGCGAAATGTGATTTTTGGCTTGAGTAAGTGGCGTTTCTTGGTCATATCATTTCACAAGACGGATTAGCAGTTGATCTAGCGAAGGTTGAGGCAGTTGTCAAGTGGCCCAGTCCAAAGTTTGTGACAGAGATTAAGAGTTTTTTTGGACTTGCAGGGCACTACCGAAGATTTGTTCAAGACTTTACTAAGATATCTGCTCCTTTGACTAGGTTAACTTAGAAGAATGTGTCTTTTAATTGGACTGAGGAGTGTGAAGCTAGTTTCCAAACTTTGAAAGAAAAGTTAACTACTGCTCCAGTACTGACCCTACCGGACGGTGGTGAAGGATTCGTGATCTATTCTGATGCTTTTAGAGTCAGATTGGGTTGTGTGTTGAAACAACATGGTAAGGTGATTGCTTATGGATCAAGACAACTCTGGGAACACGAGAAGAATTATGCCACACATGACTTGGAACTGGTAGCTATCGTATTTTCTTTGAAGCTTTGGAGGCATTATCTGTATGGTGTGAAATTTGAGGTACATTCAAATCAACACAGTTTACAATACTTGTTCACGCAGCATGAGTTGAAATGAGGCAACGTAGATGGCTTGAATTTGTTAAGGATTAGGATTTTCCTATCAAGTACCATCCAGGGAAAGGAAATGTAGTGGCAGATGCGCTTGGTAGGAAATCAGAGACTCTTAATGGTTTAAATAACTTCCTTTTATTTATGCATGATAAGCCTGTCGAAGTGAGATTGGTAGATAACTATGTGCTGTTGGCAAGTACTCTTGTTTTCCAACCAGAAGAGATTCAACAAATTAAGGACAGGCAATTTGAAGATTTGACTTTGAAGCAAATTCGAGACCATATCGGAGATTGACCCGATTTCTAACTGAAGATGGTATACTATATTTTCGGAACAGATTATGTGTACTAGCAATTGATAACTTGAAGGAAAACTTGATTACAGAGGCACACTATGCTCAATATGCGATGCATCGAAGGAGTATGAAGATGTATCAGAACCTAAAGGATCAATTTTGGTGGAATAACATGAAAAGAGAAATCGCAAGATTCATCGCTAGGTGCTTGACTTATCAGAAAGTGAAAGCTGACCATCAGAAGCCTCTGGTTTTTTTAATCCATTGCATGTACCTCAGTGGAAATAGGAACACATTACCATGGATTTCATTTCCGGCTTATTGTGGACAGATTAACAAAGTCATCACATTTCATTCCCTTCAAAAAGGGTATGATCTTTTCAGAAATGGCGAAAAAGTTAGTGGATGAGATCGTCAAATTACATGGTACACCTATGTCGATTGTGTCCGATCATGACAGCCATTTTGTTTCATCTTTCTGGAAACATTTCAAGGCACTATAGGTACTAAGTTGAGTTTCAGTACTGCATACCACCCGCAGACAAATGGGCAATCAGAATGAACGATTCAAACATTAGAGGACATGTTACAGGCCAGTGTTTTAAGCTTTGAGAAGGAATGGGATGCACATCTCTGATTGTGTGAATTTGCCTATAACAACAGCTTTCACGAGAGTATTGGCATGAAGCTTTGTATGGACGCAAATGTTGGAGTCCGGTATGCTGGAAAGAAGTTGGGACGAGAAGTTTTCACGAACCAATGATTATCCCCGAAACTACTGAGAAGGTACAGAAGGCAATAGAGAATTTGAAGGTTACTCGGTCGAGACAGAAGAGTTACACAGATACGCGCAGAAGAACTTAGAAATTTCAAGTTGGAGATTGGGTTTTTCTGAAGGTCTCGTCGATGAAGGGTACTATACATTTCGTCCAGAAAGGCAAGTTGGCTCCAAGAAACGTTGGGCCGCTCGAGATTAAGAGCAGGATCGGTGATTTGGCGTACAGGTTGGCTCTTCCAGTGGCATTTTCTGGAGTACATGATGTATTCCATGTGTTGATGCTTCGCAAGTATGTTCGAGACCCTACCCATGTCATTCGGTATGACGATGTGAAAATACAGCCGAATGCGACATACATTGAACGTCCACTCCGTATTGTCGGTACAAAAGAGCAAATCTTGCGTACTAGAACCATACGATGGGTAAAGGTGCTGTGGGAACATCATGGTCCTGATGAGGCCACCTGGGAATTGGAGGAGCAGATGGCGCGACAGTATCCCCACCTCTTCACGCTGGTATGTGCTTATTTCCAGGATGGAATGTGTCTTAAGTGGGTGAGGATGTAACACTCTGACAAAAATAACTTATGTTTTATTCTGGGTCATGCATAGGTAGTTGGATTAAGTTTAACCTGAATTAGGTTGGCATGAGCCCTTTTTGTAATTTTTGCTTTTGTAAGATTTCGTCATTCATGCATCATCTTAGTGTCATCATGTGTATCTTGTCGAGTTTGTCAATTTCCATAACTGACGCGATTGCAAACGACATCGTTTGTTTCTGTTGGACTGTTATTTGACTCAAACTGTAATTTCCTGGAACCTTTGGACTTTTATATAAAATTTTCAATACTTATCTTATATAAACAAGATACAGGCAACGACCTTGACTCAATGATTTCTTCTTACTCTCTTCCTTCACGTTGGTTCTTCTTGTTTTCTTCTTTCCTTCGTTTTCTTTCTTCTTCAACGATTAAAGCAAGAAGAAAGAGGATCTTTCGCATCCGTACTAACTCTTGTGTGTTCTACGGTAAGAATTTGAGTCATGGTAGCGTCTATGAGTTTAGGATGCTCCATGCACTGCCTGCACTTGCTTCTTATTTCTTTTTACATACATGGTGATTAGAATCGAATGTTAACGTTCAATTTGAGCCAAAGGACACCAAGTAACTCGTAAAAGCTCATTCGAGGCAAGTATAAGCACGATTTGGATGAACACGCGTTGGTATAAGATTGATCGTGAATAATTTCCTAATTTTGCATATGGTTCATGTTTTACTGCCCAATTGTGTCTAATTACTCATACTTCTGCTTGATGTGTCCTCTTTGTGCTCAAATAGTTTTATCTATAACAGGTTCAGAGCGTGGCCCTGTGCAACTTACGGCTATGCCATATGACTACACGACTCACTTTCCAAAGAGCAGTAAAACCTAAATTTACTCTACGGTTAGGCTACGCTAAGCTGTAGAATGTACTATGGCTAAGTCGTAGGCTAGCCGCGACCCAACCGTAGGTCAAGTTACAGCTTGACTTCCAGAGAGCAGAAAATAAAGAATACCTTCTACGGTCTAGTCACAGTTAAGCCGTACGGTGCACTATGGCTAAGCCATACCCAGTCGTGGCTGAGCCGTAGAACAACCACGATGACGCCATAAGAGGGAGCACGGGCTAGCCCTGGCTTGTCATAAATGCGGAAACAATTCTGAGGAACCACGGATGAACCGTAGTGCATCACACGGCTAAGTCGTAAGATGTCTGCAGCTAAACCATAGGTCACCCACAGCTAAGCCGTAAGACCATTAAAAAGTAAGAAAGGTAAGTATTGAAGAGACCTTGTATGGCCCTTGAGTGAGAATGTAGGCAACCTTAACTTGCCCATGGAATTTGAGAATTGCATGAATGGTCTTGAGGGCTGTGACCCATTCATGTGTGTTGTCCAGTTGTTAAGTACCTCCCCATGGGTGTTGGTTTGAGGGACTTCGATACACTCTCTTGATACAATGCAACATGATAAGAAAGACAATTGTGTATCGGATAACTTAAAACTACATCAACAAGCACAGTTAGAAACACTAGATGACTAGAATAGTGTTGGCTACTAATTTGTCTTAATTCAATTAAATTGAATTGCATGGCATATTAGACGATGATGATTGCCCTCCATTCTTACGTATGTATTGAAGGTTCAATGTATGTCTTGTTAATAGTTTAGGATATGCCTCCGCATTGTTTGACATGTTCCTGACATTGTCACCGCTATGCCTTGATATGTATTTGTGTTTAAGTATTACATGTAATGAATGGAATTCCTTAAGTCCAATTATATTATTGAATCAACATGGTCAGGCACTACTCAGCCTCAGCCTTATGATACCCGGCGGGGCTGACCTTGGCGTAGTATGTATGGTACCACTGCAGTGTGTTTATGTCTTAGGGCTTCCAGACCCCAAGAACCCAAGACCCATTCGTACCCTGGCCCAGTCGATGCTGTTCTTAGTATGTGAAGATTTTTAGGGGGAGGATATGGCAAATGTAGTAGCCACATTGTAAAGTACATGATATGTATATCTTGATTCTTATAACATGCTTCTTTGATTGCACAACTTGCCTAGTAGACTGTCACGCCTTGATCCGAGAAATTTGGGGATTTGAGTGGGCCCCCAGGGCGTGGATACGTAATTCCGTAGAAATCCGTGCCCTGAAGAAGTATGCACGAATTCCTACAAGGGAGATTCCACAAGAACGTGTGAGGTAAGCTGACACACGTATAAATATAACTAATCATAAACGAAATCCTGCGAAATACTCAGTAATTATCTAGAAGCACATGAAGTTCATAGTCTATTAACTTTCAAAAGTAAACATATATATATATACGATAGTGTTAAAGTCTTCAATTACATTCCATAATACTGTTTAGAAGTGTGATACAAAAGGTCCCAATATAATAATGATATCTCCCAAGAATAAACGCGCTCCATAGGATGGCTAGTAAAAGACGTCACCATCTTTCCACTCGTCTAAACCCCGAGGTACCGTTGGGGTACCCTCTGGGGGCACGTCAGTGTCCACGTTGGGACTGGGTGCTGGACCTGCAATACCAAGGGTAACACTATTAACACGACGGTTAAGTAAGTACTGAGGCATAGGAAACAAATATGACATAATATATTAATAAGAAGAATCACTGAACATGATGCATGAGTAAGAAATTACAACTCAAATATCATACATACTGATTGGTAGCCATGACGCTCTATTCTCCCAAAAGGGAGCATACACATATCATATGGGTCGCTAGGGGATCATGCTAGCTTCCCAGGAGCGCTGACTACTCCTTCGTAAACCTACTACAGTGGTGACATACATAACATATACCCAAAAAGGCATAAGCTGAGTGGTGCCGACTCGTATCCAATCGTATCAGTCATATCATACCCTTGGCTAACAAGCTCGCACTCATTAGAAGCTCTGGCTTGTCAGACACGCACTAATTAGAAGCTCAGGTCTGAATTGCCTCAGCGTTGTGCTAAAAGAAAGTAGTTCATGTTGAAGGTGGGGTGTTGTAGCAAGATGCATGCATTCGGATTGTGATATCACTACTCATCCTATAATAATTGGCCCATGATTCCCAAGAACATTCAACACGACGTACTCATAAGAAATCCGGTGTCGCTGTGTTACCGTGTCTTGGTATTGCCTTACAGGCATACAGGACACCTTCTTATGCCAACATCCATGACTTGCTATTGGGAGACCATTCGGGTATCATTCATTTCCTTGTTTATTGTGCTTACCATCGGGCCAGTGTAGTGGTGTAGAGGTACCAATACTAAGGCCCTACAAACGTATTTAAATACACTTAACCCCTATGTTTACTGGGTCCTTACGGCTTAGCCGTGTACAAGTTACGGCTTAGCCGAATGGGTCAAAATCCGTCCGGAATTTAAGGCGCATTTACGGCCCAACCGTATGTTAGCCTACGGCTTAGCTGAGCTAAACCTACGGCTAGGGTACGGGGAGGTTACGGTTCAGCCGTAGTATTCCACGGTGCAGCCGTGTACAAGCGGTAGAAGAAACTGGGTTCCATGAGCTCTCTGGAAAGCTCGCCGTAGGAAGACCTACGGCGTGGGTACGGGCTGGATACGGCTTAGCCGTAGTGAAATCCACGGCGTAGCCATAGGTGAGCCGTAGTACAAAATCAGGTTTTATTGCTTTCTGGACTTTGAGCCATAGATGCTCACAGCTTAGCCGTATCTTCGATGTGAGCTTCAAAAAATCCAAAATCAGTTTTGTAGCTCATTCTCAGTATGGGATCAATACAGAACTTGATTGTGGGGCAATGCTAAGGCTCAATTAGAGTGTCCCTGAGAGTATCCATACTCTCACACCCTCCTATTCCCTTCTTACCATTCTAACTCAATTTACATCACATTTGTATCAATTAAACAATGGAAAGGAAATGGCTGAAAGTAGAAAATGCAAGTAGCTAGCTCAAATGTCCATACTTAATCATGCATGCAGTACATATAACTCAATACTTGCCTTTTCTAACAGTGCTAACCCTCTCAAAACCCCTTTCTTGCTGTATGCTCAGGAAAATCTCTAGAATGAAATTGGTTCTCTACAAATAACATGAAATGTGGAATATGGAGGCTTAGATTTACATGCATGTCTAGTAATGGAGTCTTTATGATAAACCCAGGAAAATTAAATAGGAACCCATTCTTCACCTTATATTGCTATAGCTTAGAAAGAAGAACACTCTGTACAAAAGTATAAAGGAAAAGGAAAAAGGGAGATCAAGGAAGAAGAAGGTGGTAGGAGACAACTCTCTATGCATGCACACTCCCTGAATTCCTGAGCACTTCGATTGCAAGAAGAAGAGGAGAAAAAACCCAGAAGAAAGGAGAGCTCCAACAGTTACACGAGAGAAGAAGGAGAAGGTACATTGAGTTTTCTTTTTAAACATAACTTTTCCTGAGTTACAGACAAGTCCACCCTTTTTCGAGGAATTTCAGTTAGGCCAAGTGCACCTTAATTGGGCCAAGATAAGTCCGGATCAAGTCGGGCCCGACACAAAAGGTGATCTACGCGAAAAGTTACACGAAAGGAAATGGACGAGGTGTCCAGGTGCAGGGACAAATTACAAAAAGGCCCTTAACTACTAAAGTGGGGCCGAACTCCGCCCAACTCCCTATCCAAGGCCCAAACCTGCTAAGTAATTAGATTACATTAGCCTTAATTGAGTTCAATTAATATAGAACGAGCTTAATTAACATAAATCGAAATTAGTGGAATTCGGGACCTTACATCCTCCCCCACTTAAGATCATTCAGTCCTCCGAATGCAACGTACCTAGGGTAGTAGCTCTGGATATTTCGCCCGAATTTGATCTTCAAGTTCCCAAGTGGCCTCTTCCTGTCCATGGTGCTCCCATAACACCTTAACCCATTTAATCGTTCGTGTACGCAGTACCTGTTCCTTAGTGTCCACGATACGAAAGGGTCTCTCTTCATAGCTCACATCAGGCCTTACTTGCACGTCGTCCAACTCAAGGACATGTGAAGGATTTGGGAGGTATTTCCTAAGCATTGACACATGGAACACATTATGAACTCCCGCAAGCAGGGGTGGTAGTTCCAACCGATAAGCTAAGTCTCCCACTCTACTCTGTATCTAGAAAGGTCCTACAAAGCGCAGAGCTAGCTTACCCTTCTGTCCAAACCTGATAGTACCCTTCATTGGGGAGACCTTTAAGAAAACCTTGTCCCCCACTTGGAACTCGAGGAGGCGGCGGCGGTTATCTGCATAACTTTTCTGGAGTGATCGTGTAGTTTTTAATCTATCTTGAACTTTTTGCACCTTTTATGCCATATCCGCCACCAGGTGGGTCCATGGAAACTCCTAACCCCAACCTCTTCCCAATAGATAGGTGTACGACACTTACGTCCATACAAGGCTTCAAATGGAGTCATTTCGATGCTCGCGTGAAAGCTGTTATTGTATGCAAACTCGCATAAGGAGAGGTGTTCGTCCCACTCCTTTCCGAAGTCTAATACACTAGCTCGTAGCATATCTTCCAGGGTCTGTATCGTTTGCTCCGATTGCCCATCTGTCTGGGGGTGGTAAGCTGTGCTAAAACTGAGTTTGGTGCCCAAGGATGTTTGAAAAGACTGCCAAAAGGAAGACACGAACCTACTGTCTCAATCGGACACAATTGAGACTGGAGTACCATGTAGCCGCACAATCTCATCAATGAAGATTTTGGCTAGTTCCTGAAATTTCATCCCTTTCCTGATGGGAATAAAGTGGGTTGGCTCCGTTAGTCGATCGACAATCACCCACACTACATCATGATGCCTACTTGTTAGGGGCAACCCTAAAACGAAATCCATCGTGAGATTCTCCCATTTCCACTTAGGAATCTGCAGGGGATGTAACAAACCGGGAGGCTTCCTGTGTTCAGCCTTCACTCGTTGGCAGGTAAAGCATCTTGCCACGAAGCCCGCTATATCCCTCTTCATGTTATTCCACCAAAACCTGCCATGTAAATTCCGTTACATTTTTGTACTCCCGGGGTACATGGAATATCGAGCATGGTGTGCTTTAGTCATAATTGCCCTTTTCAAGTTGTGAATTTGGACCACTGGAACACAAAGTCGATCTTTAAAGTACAATACAGCGTCTACCATCCTGAAATCAGGTTTCTCAGATATGTGGTCACAAATCTTAACAAACTCTGGGTCTTCAAATTGCCTCTCCTTGATTTGCTGAATTAATGTGGGTTCGAAGACCGACATAGCTACTAACATGACCTTATCATCTACGAATTCAACCTCCACATCCAGATCTCGGAATTCCTCCACTAGAAACCATTCACCACAGAAGGCTGCCAACTCGGTGGTGGATTTCCTGCTTAGAGCATCGGCCACTACATTCCCTTTCCCGGGGAAGTATTTAATCGGGAAATCATAATCCTTTATAAATTCCAACCACCTACGCTGTCTCATGTTAAGATCATGCTGTAAAAACAGATACTGGAGACTGCGATGGTCGCTATAGACTTCAAATTTCTCTCCATATAAATAATGTCTCCATATCTTCAGCGAAAAGACTACTACAGCCAATTCTAAATCATGTGTGGCATAACTTTTCTCATGTTCCTTCAATTGTCGAGATCCATATGCTATTACCTTTCCATTCTGCATGAGTACACATCCTAGCCCAATCCCTGAAGCATCTGTATAGATAACAAATCCACCACTCCCTTCTGGTAGGGATAAGATCGGGGCTGAGGTTAATTTCTCCTTCAGGAGTTAGAAACTCGACTCACACTCACTGGACCAAACAAATAGTTCATTTTTCCGGGTCAACTTTGTCAAAGGTGCAACTATTTTGGAAAAGTCCTTCATAAACCTTCTATAATAACCGGCCAGGCCAACAAAGCTTCTAACTTTTGCAACAGTTTTGGGACTCTGCCAATTAGTTATGGCCTTAATCTTAGCGGGATCTACTACAAGCCCATCCTTTGAGATAATATGCCCCAAAACGGCAACTTGTTCTAGCCAGAATTCACACTTGTCTAGTTTTGTATATAACCGGTGGTCCCTTAGCAATTGCAGAGAAGTCCTCAAATGTTCCACATGCTCTTCTTTGGTCATGGAATATACCAAAACATCATCAATGAAAATTACTACGAACCGATCAAGATAAGATGAAAAGATTTTGTTCATCAAGGCCATAAATACTGCGGGTGCATTTGTCAATCCAAAAGGCATAACCAAGAATTCATAATGCCTATATCTTGTCCTGAAAGCTGTTTTCGATGTATCTTGGTCCCTCACTCGCAGCTGATGATATCCGGACCTGAGATTAATCTTAGAGAAATGTGTCGCACCCTGTAATTGATCAAACAATTCATCAATTCTAGGCAGTGGATATTTGTTTTTAATTGTAACCTGATTCAACTGCCGATAATCAATACACATCCTGAGGTTGCCATCTTTCTTCTTCACAAATAAGACCGGGGCTCCCCATGGTGATGTGCTAGGACGAATGAACCCCTTATCCAGTAGGTCCTATAACTATATCTTCGGTTCACGTAGCTCTGCCGGGGCCATCCTATACGGAGCCTTAGAGATGGGAGCAGTACCAGGTACTAGCTCTATAGTAAAATCCATTTCTCTAATTGAAGGAAGACCAGGTACTTCATCCGGAAATACAACAGGGAATTCACAAACCACGGGTATTTCTTCTAGTTTCTTAGGGGCTTCTTCTCCACAATGAAAGCAATATACCCTTCGCAACCACTATGGATTAGTCTTTCCGCTCGAAGTGCTGAAATCAATCTAGTGTTCGAGCTCTTCTTATCACCTTGGAATACAGCACTTGGGCCATCTTCACTCACCTTTATGGTGACAGTCTCACGGAAATAATCTAGACAGGCCATATATTTGGTCAACCAATCTATGCCTAGGATTACATCGAAATCGTGCATGGGTAATACGATAAGTTCAGCCGGGAGAAGAACTTCTCCAATGAGAACTCGACAACCAGGATAATAGTCGTCACAAGTTACCCTCTTACCAATCGGAGTGATAACGCTCAACACATACGGCAACTGTGCTGGTGATTCCTGTATCCTACGAGAGAATCGAGGTGAGATGAAGGAGTTGAAGATCCTGAATCAAACAACACTTTAGCTTCAATGCCACAAACAGAAACCTTACCTATAACCACATGTTCCGCCGCTTCTGCTTCCTCTTGTGTCAATGCATAAGTGCGGCCTTGTCTTTGGGGTCGGTGTTGCTGTCCTTGTCTCTGTTGTCCCTGACCTTGCCGTGTCTGCCCTTGGCCTTGCTTCATTTGCTGTGGCTGTCGGTTAGGTGCAAGAGGTGTCGCCTTAGAAAGCTGCCGATATTGCTGCTGCTGCGGGTCTCGGCTAAATTCCTTCTTTCTCGGGCACTCGGACAAGCGATGGTCCATGAAGCCACAACCAAAACAGGCTCCCATGGACCTCCAGCAGTTACTAGTCTCGTGACCCTTCCCACATGCACCGCAGACTGGTCGTGATGTGCCACTAACAACTCCCTTCTGTTTCTTAGAATACTGCTGACCTTTCCCAGAAGGCGGAACACTCTTCTTAGACTCCCCCAAGAACAGGTTCTTCTCAATTTTTTTCGTTGCATAAGCCCTGACTACTGCGTCATCATATTGAACGGGACATTGAAAGGCAGTGGCATGTCCCTTAATAGCAAGCCTCAACCTTTCCAGAAATCTGTCCACTCTCTTCTCCTCAGTGTCAATTAGGTCTAGAGCAAACTGAGAGAGCTCGCTGAATACATGCACGTATTCTGCAACTGTCATGAGGTTCTGCTGCAAGGAGAGGAATTCTGCCTTCTTCCTGCGAGTCACGTGGTCGGGAATGAACTTCTTCCTGAATTGCTCTTAAAGGCTTCCCAAACCGTGGATCTGGCATGGCCCTTATGTGGTCCCGGATACTCTTCCACCATGTATCCGCGATGTCCTTGAACATGGATGCCGCGAGGACCACTTGCTGCCTGGGTGTGCAAGTTAATGTGTCGAAAACATTCTCTGTGTGGACAAACCATTCATCTGCTTGTAATGGATCCTCGTGTCCGGTAAACTCTGTTGTTCCCCTCTTACGGAACTTCTCATACAAAGAGTTGGGATCTCCTAGCTGATCTTGTCGGTTTAACAGGGTGGCCAATTGTAATTGCATCGCAGCCTGGTTAGCATTGCTAGCAGCTAACTGGTGCATCATCATCATAAACCACTCCTCAGTGTTGTATGTGGGACGCAGAGGAGGTGGCGGTGGAGGGTCCGCACCTTCCAATTCAATATTATTACGATCATTGTCACCTGAGCTGTTGTTTGTGCCGGATCTAGACGCCATGGCTCTGCAATCACAATGGGGATTAATCATATATATATATACATACACATATACTACATATACATGCATACATACTACAGTCATACCATAGGCTAACCCAAACGGACCAATCGGAACCTCACCACGCTTCCTAATGTTGCTAAGTCTTTTAAGTGACTTCTTGGTGCGGCTCTGATACCATTACTTACGTATGTCACGCCCCGATCCCGGGAATTTGGGGATTTGAGTGGGCCCCCAGAGCGTGGATACGTAATCCCGTAGAAATCCTACCCTGAAGAAGTATGCACGAATTCCTACAAGGGAGATTCCATAGGAACGTGTGAGGTAAGCTGACACACGTATAAATATAACTGATCATAAACAAAATCCTGCGAAATACTCAGTAATTATCAAGAAGCACATGAAGTTCATAGTCTGTTAACTTTCAAAAGTAAACATATATATATACGATAGTGTTAAAGTCTTCAATTACATTCCATAATACTGTTTAGAAGTGTGATACAAAAGGTCCCAATATAACAATGATATCTCCCAAGAATAAACGCGCTCCGTAGGATGGCTAGTAAAAGACGTCACCATCTTTCCACTCGTCTACACCCCGAGGTACCGTTGGAGTACCCTCTGGGGGCACGTTAGTGTCCACGTTGGGACCGGGTGCTGGACCTGCAATACCAAGGGTAACACTATTAACACGACGGTTAAGTAAGTACTGAGGCATAGGAAACAAATATGACATAATATATTAATAAGAAGAATCACTGAACATGATGCATGAGTAAGAAATTACAACTCAAATATCATACATACTGATTGGTAGCCATGACGCTCTATTCTCCCAAAAGGGAGCATACACATATCATATGGGTCGCTAGGGGATCATGCTAGCTTCCCAGGAGCGCTGACTACTCCTTCGTAAACCTACTACAGTGGTGACATACATAACATATACCCAAAAGGGCATAAGCTGAGTGGTGCCGACTCGTATCCAATCGTATCAGTCATATCATACCCTTGGCTAACAAGCTCGCACTCATTAGAAGCTCTGGCTTGTCAGACACGCACTAATTAGAAGCTCAGGTCTGAATTGCCTCAGCGTTGTGCTAAAAGAAAGTAGTTCATGTTGAAGGTGGGGTGTTGTAGCAAGATGCATGCATTCGGATTGTGATATCACTACTCATCCTATAATAATTGGCCCATGATTCCCAAGAACATTCAACACGACGTACTCATAAGAAATCCGGTGTCGCTGTGTTACCGTGTCTTGGTATTGCCTTACAGGCATACAGGACACCTTCTTATGCCAACATCCATGACTTGCTGTTGGGAGACTATTCGGGTATCATTCATTTCCTTGTTTACTGTGCTTACCATCGGGCCAATGTAGTGGTGTAGAGGTGCCAATACTAAGGCCCTACAAACGTATTTAAATACACTTAACCCCTATGTTTACTGGGTCCTTACGGCTTAGCCGTGTACAAGTTACGGCTTAGCCGAATGGGTCAAAATCCGTCCGGAATTTAAGGCGCATTTACGGCCCAACCGTATGTTGGCCTACGGCTTAGCCGAGCTAAACCTACGGCTAGGGTACGGGGAGGTTATGGTTCAGCTGTAGTATTCCACGGTGCAGCCGTGTGCAAGCGGTAGAAGAAACTGGGTTCCATGAGCTCTCTGGAAAGCTCGCCGTAGGAAGACCTACGGCGTGGGTATGAGCTGGATACGGCTTAGCCGTAGTGAAATCCACGGCGTAGCCGTAGGTGAGCCGTAGTACAAAATCAGGTTTTATTGCTCTCTGGACTTTGAGCCGTAGATGCTCACGGCTTAGCCGTATCTTCGCCGTGAGCTTCAGAAAATCTGAAATCAGTTCTGTAGCTCATTTTCAGTACGGGATCAATACAAAACCTGATTGTGGGGCAATGCTAAGGCTTAATTAGAGTGTCCCTAAGAGTATCCATACTCACACACCATCCTATTCCTTTCTTGCCATTCTAACTCTATTCACATCAAATTTGTATCAATTAAGCAATGGAAAGGAAATGGCCAAAAGTAGAAAATGCAAGTAGCTAGCTCAAATGTCCATACTTAATCATGCATGCAGTACATATAACTCAATACTTGCCTTTTCTAACAATGCCAACCCTCTCAAAACCCCTTTTTTGCTGTATGCTCAGGAAAATCTCTAGAATGAAATGGGTTCTCTACAAATAACATGAAATGTGGAATATGGAGGCTTAGATTTACATGCATGTCTAGTAATGGAGTCTTTATGATAAACCCAGGAAAATTAAATAAGAACCCATTCTTCACCTTATATTGCTGTAGCTTATAGAGAAGAACACTCTGTACAAAAGTATAAAGGAAAAGGAAAAAGGGAGATCAAGGAAGAAGAAGGTGGTAGGAGACAACTCTCTATGCATGCACACTCCTAGAATTCCTGAGCACTTCGATTGCAAGAAGAAGAGGAGAAGAAACCCAGAAGAAAGGAGAGCTCCAACAGTTACCTGAGAGAAGAAAGAGAAGGTACATTGAGTTTTCTTTTTAAACATAACTTTTCCTGAGTTACAGACAAGTCCACCCTTTTTAACTATAAAGGTGGGGCTGAACTCCACCCAACTTCCTATCCAAGGCCCAAACCCGCTAAGTAATTGGATTACATTAGCCTTAATCGAGTTCAATTAATATAGAATGAGCTTAATTAATATAAATTAAAATTAGTGGGATTCGGGACCTTACATAGACGAACTTGGAACTCTATGAATTATCAGTTGTTACTTATTCTACTATACATTACATGTGTTAACGTATTGTTGCTTATACTTTGCTGAATCGTTGTACTCATGAGCTGTCCATGGTGTTGCAGGTGTTGGAAGTAGGTGGGTCTCGTGGATAGATTTTCAAAACTTTTGATCCACTTGACACAGGGATCAAAAATACATAAGACCAAAACCCAATCCAGGATGCGTTACCCTCAATCTCGTGACCATGTACAGTAAAAATTCTACCAGCACTAAACATCCAAAATAATCTACGACATGCAAGAAGTAGATCATACCTTTGGAGATCCGCAGTGCTCTAATGGATTTCTTCAACACCTCTTAGCCTTCCACGCTATGACCCCCGAATAGGATTTCTTTTCTCAAGAAGAATGGTGGAATCTTCAGGAGAAAATCCCAACTCGAAACTCCAAGGAACTAGAAGAAAGGAGAAGAGAATAACTCGTGCAACTCTTACACGAAAGGGTTTTGGGTGTGAGGGAGAGTCTTATTGGACGTCCAAGAGATTTTATAGACTTCCAAATCTCTCCTTTGTCTAATTGAAATAGAAGTCTTACTTCCAAAGCAATTAGCGGCTTTCTCCTTTCCAAATTCTTATTTCTAGAGTCCAAGTCGGATTAGTGTTTTCCAATATCTTGGGCTAGCGTGGGGACCACTAAGGATTCCTTAGAAAGCTGGCTCCAACTGGAACACGCGACCCCACATCTCATGTGCAATCCGGGCCTACAGTTAATTGCAAATAACACCACTATATAAATGCAATTGCACTCCAGTCTTAGGAATAAATTACAATGAAGACCCTAAACTTCCCAATTACCACAAGTAGGCCCCTCTATCAATATCCGTGGATCAATTGGAATAAATCCATCTCTTCCAATCTAAGTTCCACATCTTATTATCCTTGAGCCCCAATTAATCACAGTAATCATCAGTACCATCCAATTAACTCTTAATTGAGATGGGTGCACACTTACTAATGACAAATCCATTAATTGGCACAAGGGGATAATAGAGATAGATTCTATCTTGATCATTCAACGTTCCCACAGTTCTACTACCATATACCCAAGACACCGAGGTGTTAACCTATAGTCGGCCTCACTCATTGGTGACTCAAAGCAAATGAATAGATAGAAACTTGAGTTCGTCAATGTCTCAGGATTGAGAGCATATTGCTAGGGAATTATGAGAGCATACCTTATTATTGAGACGGAATTTCATAAGGTGCATCTCATGGTCCTTCAATACATCTAATGTACCAGCACCGTGATCCAGAATCTTACATTCTGATGATCGAGACAAATCGCACTATTTCATAGTGATCAAAGTGCTGCAACCTTATCAAATGAGATGCCCAGTCTCATTACTGGTTGTGAAGCTATTTAAGTATAAGATTTGTAACATATTTCTCCCGCGTGTAGATCTCATCCATGCACATATATCACATCTAATATACCAATGTGACCCGGTTCAACTCATGAACCATTATGTCATATGTAGTGGTCATGTGCATGAATTAGTAAAATAACACTCATCTCATGAAAGCAAAGCATGATTTTATTGATAAATAAAGAAATCAATCAATTTATTACATCAACTGATGGATTGAGTCCACAAAATCTAACAATCTCCCACTTGGGCTCAATGCTAGTCAGGGTTGCATCTCATGCTCATCCCTTCCACGTGTTGCTCAAAGACTTTGGTAGTCAAAGGCTTAGTAAAGGGATCTGCCAAATTGTCTGCAGAGGCTATCTTGGTAATAGCAATATCATCTCTCTGCACAATCTCTCTGACTGAGTGATACTTCCTCTGTACATGCTTTTGGCTTTTATGGCTTCTGGGTTCCTTTGACTGAGCGACTGCCCCGCTGCTGTCACAGTAAACTGTGAGTGGCTGTCGTGCCAAAGGTACCACCCCAAGTTCCAAAAGGAATCTTTTAAGCCATACTGCTTCCTTAGCTGCTTCACAAGCTGCTACATATTCAGCTTCCGAGGTTGAATCAGCGGTACATACGTGTTTTATACTCCTCCAGCTGATTGCTCCGCCTCCAAGCATAAATACATAACTAGAGGTGGATTTCCTAGAATCCTTATCTGACATAAAGTCAGAATCTGTGTATCTGACTGGAATCAACTCATCACTGCTATAAATCAACATGTAATCTCTAGTCCTTCTCAAGTATTTGAGAATACATTTTATAGCAGTCCAATGTTCAGGTCCTGGATTAGATTGATATTTGCTGACTAGGCCCACTACATAACAGATATCTGGTCTAGTACATAACATAGCATACATGAGGCTACCAACAGCCGAAGCGTATGGTATTGACCTCATTTGCTCCTTTTCCTCGGGTGTCTTAGGACACTGATCCTTGGAAAGGTGCACTCCATGCCTGAAAGGTGTGATACCCTTCTTGGAGTCTTGCATTGCAAACCGTACTAGCACCTTATCTATGTATGCAGCTTGGGATAAGCCAATCATCCTATTTTTCCGGTCTCGATAGAGTTTGATCCCTAGGATGTAACTAGCTTCTCCCAAGTCCTTCATATCAAAAGTCTTGGCTAACCAAACTTTTACCGTTGACAACATTCCTATCTCTTTCCCGAGGAGAAAGATGTCATCGACATATAAAACCAGAAAAACTATCCTGTCACCTTCACTTTTCATGTACACACATGACTCATCCGGATTTTGACAAAAACCAAATGACTTGATTGCCTGGTCAAAAATGATATTCCAGCTTTGGGATGCCTGCTTCAGTCCATGAATAGACTTCTGCAGCTTGCAAACTTTTTGCTCCTGGTTTTTAGTTACAAAACCGTCTGGCTGCACCATATAGATGTCTTCTTCAAGATGGCCGTTGAGAAAAGCCGTCTTGACATCCATTTGCCAAATCTCGTAATCGAGATGAGCCGCAATGGATAAGAGTATACGGATGGATTTGAGCATGGCTACTGGCGAGAAGGTTTCCTCATAATCGATCCCCTCTTTCTGAGTATATCCTTTCACAACAAGCCTAGCCTTATAGGTCTCCACTCTTCCATCTGGTCCTCTTTTTCTCTTGTAGACCCACTTGCACCCAATAGGTTTAATATTGGCAGGCAAGTCCACAAGTGTCCAGACCTGATTTGAGTACATAGACTCCATCTCAGCTTTCATAGCATCTTGCCAACGTCCCGAGTCTAAGTCATTGATTGCTTCATCATAGTTAGAGGGATCTTGTTTCGGCTCTTTTGGGATTGCTTCATAAGACTCTCCCAAGAATGAGAACCTGTCAGGGGGTCTAACAATCCTCCCACTACGACGAGGTATTGGTGTAACTACTGGGTCTGGTAAGGGCAGTTCTTCCTCAAGTCCGGTTATACTTGGATTTGGAATTGATTGCTCTTGAATCTCTTCCAAGATCACCTTTTCTAAAAATTTCTGGTCCATCATATAATCTTCCTCCAGAAAAACCGCATTGGTGCTGACCAGCACTTTCTACTCTCTGGGATTATAGAATAACCAACCTTTAGTTCCTTTAGGATATCCTACAAATGTGCATACTTCCAACTTCGCTTCCAACTTATCCGTCTTAACCTTGAGCACTGTGCTGGACAACCCCAAATGTGTAAATGTTGTAGACTAGGTTTTCGCCCAGACCACAATTCCCGGGGAGTCTTAGGTATAGACTTAGATGGTATGAGGTTTAGTATGTACATTGCAGTATCCAAAGCATATCCCTAAAAGGATATAGGTAATCTTGAGAAACTCAGCATAGACCTAATCATATCTAAAAGAGTCCGGTTCCTTCTTTCTGCTACTCCATTCTGTTGAGGCATACCAGGAGCAGACAACTGGGATAGAATACCATTTTCTGATAAGTAACCCATAAAATCAGCAGAGAGATATTCCCCTCCTCGATCTGATCGAAGAGTCTTGATACTCTTACCTAATTGCTTTTCCGCTTCCGCTCGAAATTCTTTGAACTTTTCAAAAGCTTCGGACTTGCGGTGCATAAGGTATATGTAACCATATCTTGAGTAATCATCTGTGAAAGTGATGAAGTATTCATATCGTCCTCTGGCCCTGACATTAATGGGTCCGCAAACATCAGTATGCACTAATTCCAATAAATGTTTGGCCCTATTACCCTTAGCTGAAAAGGGTTTTTTGGTCATTTTACCTTCCAAACAGGACTCACAGATAGGCATTGGTTCTACCACCAATGAAGGTAAGATACCATCTTTCACTAGCCTCTCAATCCTGTTAAGGTTTATATGACCTAGCCTCAGGTGCCAAAGTTTTGTTGGATTAGATGAAGGTGACTTTCCCTTTAATGATGATCTACTAATTATTTCAGTATCATGTATCTCATACATCATGGGAGTTAACAAATAAAGTCCATTGGTTACCTTGCCAGAACATATGAAAGTACCATTCCTCTTTATGACAACTTCAGTACCAAAAGTAATAGAATAACCTTTATTCACCAAACTAGAAACTGAAATTAAATTCCGCCTTAAAGACGGTACATATAATGTTTCTGACAAAACCAATTTATTATTTGAAAAACATAAAGTAATGACCCCTACTGAAACAGCCTCCGCCTTAGCGTCAGATCCTAGGTTGACAATGATTTCTCCATCACTTAGCCTCCTGGTTTCCCTGAACCCCTGCAATGCATTACATATGTGATTAGTTGCCCCGGAATCCACACACCAGGATTCTGAAGTACCAGTTGCAAAACTAACTTTAGATATAAGTGACTCAATCATACCTGGGGTCTTTTTCTTAGACAGATATTCTGGACAATTCCTCTTCCAATGTCCTGTCTTACCACAATGGAAACACTTTCCTTTTGTCCTTGAACCCTTAGCTTTAGCCACGCCACCAGTTGGACCATTCTCCACCTTAGGACCTTTTGGAATTGATTTTTTTTTTTTGCCTTTCCGCCCTTTGCCTTTCGGCTTGGACTTGGCATCTGACTTTTCTGTCATTAAGGCAGTTGGTTTTTTCTTCATAATCCCTTCAGTTGCTACCAGCTGACTAGATAGCTCAGCCAGAGTCAGATTCATCTTATTCATATTATAATTGACCTTAAAATTGTTGAATGACTCTGGTAGTGACTCAAGGATTATGTCAATCTGCGATTCTGCATCAATCGCAACTCCCAGTACATCTAACTCATTTAATGAGTCCATCATCTTCAACATGTGTTCCTGTACTGATGTACCTTCAGCCATCTTGGTGCTAATGAGCACCCTCATGGCTGCCAGCCTAGCAGGTCTGCCTTGTTCTGCAAACATCTCCTTTAAATTCGATATCATATCATATGCAGTTTTATAAGATTGATGTTGATGTTGCAGCACACTAGACATGGATGCCAGAATGTAACATCGGGCCATCTCATCGTCTTTGGCCCATTTGGTGTAAAGGTCCTTTTCTGCTTCTGATGCATCTGGGGCAGCTCTTCAAGGGGGTTTTTGGTAAGGACATATTTATATCCTGAAGCTATCAGGACAATATCCAGATTCCGTTTCCAGTCTACATAGTTGGATCCCACCAACTTATTCTGGTTGAGGATGGTCGCAAGTGGATTGAAAGTATTCGAATTCATGCTTGTAATACTGTAACACATAACCATACATTCAATTGATAAATTTAAATGACATTAGGGTTTAGTATTCTACCAAATTTATGTGGGAATCCTCATAACCACAAAATTAAGAATACATCGGAATCCCAATCCTGCGGGGTATGCCTCCTTGGGGAGTGCAAATACCTCCTAGACTGGTGCGGATCAAAGTTGGTGAAAATTTGGATTAAGACTAACTATCCATGATCCCCTTCATTCATTACAATCTAGGTATCTCATACCAAATAATGTATGACTCCCGATTAGCTTCGATTTCTAAAATACATGAGGCAAATCCTTAGGGATACTACATCATTATTTTAGTTAAGTGTGACCCACTAACTAGCATTGCATGACAACCGTTGTGGGTAGCTCCTCCTTGGGGAGTGGGCTCCCACCCCGTCTCATCAACACTATCCATAGGAGATCCATATCCAGTATCCAGATAAATACAAGCCCTCCGTGGGGAATGGCCATTCTCAAAATGGCGCAAGGCTAATACTTTCCTTACAATGGACCTATGGTGGAAAACCATGGGGATTTTTATATATATAGAAATGCCCTGCTCCCACTTAATATTTTAGATTTGAGGATTTCCTTATAGGTGTATGGGTCCATCAAATATAGGTATATATTCATCTCATGATAAGACCAATGATTGGTTCCAAGTCAAGTTATTTTAAGGAAAGTCCAGTTTCTAAAATTAGTGTTACCAATACATCCATCTCATAGGCCCACCAACTCTAATTAGAACTCTTTCCAAAAATTAATTTGATTTAACCAATTTTGGAATTTGCTATGTTTGGTTCAGATATGGAAATACTCTAAAATAAGCATTCATCCATAAATAGAAAGTGCTATAACAAAAGACTAGTCCTCTCCTCCACATGACCCAGGCATAAAAGACTTCTTGGACTTCTAGACTTTCCAAAACTTTGGGATTCCTCAAACTCTTTGGGCATCTCCAAAAGACCTTTTGATAATCTTCAAACTCTTTGATTAGGAGTCCAGCTTCTCTTTCCTTCTTTGTTTCTGACATCTCCAGAATTTACAAATTTTAAAAATACATAAATTCCTATGTCTCTATAATGAGACTTACATGGTAGTCTAAACATGGAAATAAAAGGGCTATAGGGAAATTCACCATGCCTTGCCCTTTCACGGGAAACCAAGAACAAAATGGTTCTGCCTAGGTTCAGCTAGCCGATCTGGTCCCTACGGTTAGCCAACAGACCACTATAACCATAGTGGTCCGTTTGACTAACCGACCTGACGAACCCAGAAATTTGGGTTCTTTTTCAGATTCGGCTCCTACTGTACCCAATCACCTCTAATGATCTCAGTATGTTTTAATGGCATCTTATCATCCTCCTATCATGATTAAAACCTTGTGTGACTTTCCAAACATGTATCTACTACAAAAGCAAGCAAACCCAATAAACACTGATCCTATCATAGCCCTTGCTCTATCCTCTTTGCATCTCATGCGAAGATTAGAACAAGATTACTGATCTAACATGATTAGAGATGAGGTATGGCTCTGATACCAATTGTTGGAATTAGGTGGGTCTCGTGGATAGATTTTCAAAACTTTTGATCCACTTGACACAGGGATCAAATATACATAAGACCAAAACCCAATCCAGGATGCGTTACCCTCAATCTCGTGACCATGTACAGTAAAAATTCTACCAGCACTAAACATCCAAAATAATCTACGACATGCAAGAAGTAGATCATACCTTTGGAGATCCGCAGTGCTCTAATGGATTTCTTCAACACCTCTTAGCCTTCCACGCTATGACCCCCGAATAGGATTTCTTTTCTCAAGAAGAATGGTGGAATCTTCAGGAGAAAATCCCAACTCGAAACTCCAAGGAACTAGAAGAAAGGAGAAGAGAATAACTCGTGCAACTCTTACACGAAAGGGTTTTGGGTGTGAGGGAGAGTCTTATTGGACGTCCAAGAGATTTTATAGACTTCCAAATCTCTCCCTTGTCTAATTGAAATAGAAGTCTTACTTCCAAAGCAATTAGCGGCTTTCTCCTTTCCAAATTCTTATTTCTAGAGTCCAAGTCGGATTAGTGTTTTCCAATATCTTGGGCTAGCGTGGGGACCACTAAGGATTCCTTAGAAAGCTGGCTCCAACTGGAACACGCGACCCCACATTTCATGTGCAATCCAGGCCCACAGTTAATTGCAAATAACACCACTATATAAATGCAATTGCACTCCAGTCTTAGGAATAAATTACAATGAAGACCCTAAACTTCCCAATTACCACAAGTAGGCCCCTCTATCAATATCCGTGGATCAATTGGAATAAATCCGTCTCTTCCAATCTAAGTTCCACATCTTATTATCCTTGAGCCCCAATTAATCACAGTAATCATCAGTACCATCCAATTAACTCTTAATTGAGATGGGTGCGCACTTACTAATGACAAATCCATTAATTATCACAAGGGGATAATAGAGATAGATTCTATCTTGATCATTCAACGTTCCCACAGTTCTACTACCATATACCCAAGACACCGAGGTGTTAACCTATAGTCGGCCTCACTCATTGGTGACTCAAAGCAAATGAATAGATAGAAACTTGAGTTCGTCAATGTCTCAGGATTGAGAGCCTATTGCTAGGGAATTATGAGAGCATACCTTATTATTGAAACGGAATTCCATAAGGTGCATCTCATGGTCCTTCAATACATCTAATGTACCAGCACCGTGATCCAGAATCTTACATTCTGATGATCAAGACAAATCACACTATTTCATAGTGATCAAAGTGCTACAACCTTATTAAATGAGATGCCCAGTCTCATTACTGGTTGTGAAGCTATTTAAGTATAAGATTTGTGACATATATCTCCCGTGTGTGGATCTCATCCATGCACATATATCACATCTAATATACTAATGGGACCCAGTTCAACTCATGAACCATTATGTCATATGTAGTGGTCATGTGCATGAATTAGTAAAATAACACTCATCTCATGAAAGCAAAGCATGATTTTATTGATAAATAAAGAAATTAATCACTTTATTACATCAACTGATGGATTGAGTCCACAAAATCTAACAGCAGGCTCAGAACCCGCTACCGACCCCTCGTCAATCAGTCAGACTCTAGAGGAGACCATAGATACCCTGTCAGGGCTAGAGGAGTAGATGTGAGCACTCCGTCGAAGAGCGAAATGTAATGCATATAGGTCTTCTTTCATGTGGGATGTAATTGGTTTTGTTAGTGGTCTCTATATTTTGTCTGTTGGCTCACTTTTGTACAATCCTATACTTCATGTAATCTTTTATGGATATTCTTTTGGATATTATTTTGCTTTAGTATCTCTCCTCTTGTTATGCAATGATACCTATAGCTTCCGTGTACATGTATTGGCACGTGTGAACTTCTTCCGTCCGTGTGCATTTAGACGAGGTCTACGTGTGGGCACACGAGAGTACGTATGTCACTGATTAGGGTTAACCTTAATCCCCGACTACCTGGGCTCGGGTTGTGACAACCCATTTGCAACCAATAATCTTTTGGTCTTTTGGCGGTTTTTCCAGCTTCCAAGTATGATTCTTATGAAGAGATTCAATCTCTTCACTCATGGCGATCGTCTATTTTTCCGATTCTTTACTGGTGATGGCTTCATGATGCATAACTATCTCCGCCTCGGTACTTTCAGCTGTATTAAGAGTGTAAGCAATAAGATCATCATATCTTCGAGGTGGCTTAATCTACCTCCTCTCTGTCCCTAGTAAGCATGTAATCTTGTGGAACTGCATTCTCCTCATTTGAGCCTTGCACCTCATCTTCCTGAGTTGGGACATCTTGTAATTTTTCTTGTAAGTTTTCTGAAGCTTCCACCTCAAGCTTCACCTGTTTACTAATACCGTGGTCTATTCTGTTATCAAGACACTCCTTCTTTGGTTTGAACATTGCAGACTCATCAAAGGTCACATCTCTATTGATAAAGCATTTGGGTGATTTTTCATCTAGGCACCACAACCTATATCCCTTCACCCCATGTGCATATCCTAGAAATATGCACTTTCTTGCCCTTGGTTCAAGCTTACCCTCATTCACATGAGCATAAGCTGGACAACCAAATATTCGCAATTTTGAGTAATTAGCAGGAGAGCAAAACCATATCTCTTCAGGAGTTTTACACTCGATAGCTATTGATGGGGACCTGTTGATCAAGTAACAAGCTGTATGAATAGCTTCTGCCCAGAACTTCTTAGATAACCTGGCATTGGAGAGCATACATCGGGTCCTATCTGTTCTGCAAGCCCATTTTATTGCAGTGTATTCTTGATTGTGCAGTGTCTCATAATTCCTTCATTTTTATAGAAATCATTAAAAGCACCTCCACAGAATTCCAAGCCATTATCAATTCTCAAACGCTTAATTTGTTTACTTGTCTGCTTCTCAATCATAGTCTTCCATTGGTTGAACTGTGCAAAGACTTCATCTTTGTGCTTTAAAAGATACACCAAGGCCTTCTAAGAATAATCATCAATAAAGGTCAACATATATCTGCCACCACTAAGAGAAGGAACACGAGAGGGTCCCCAAAGGTCATAATAGATATAATCTAAAGTACCTTTGGTCCGATGAACTACTACACTGAACTTGACTCTGCATTGCTTTCCAAATACACAATACTCATAGAAGTCCAGTTTTCCCAATTTCTGGCCATAGAGTAAACCTTGTTTATTTAGCTCTTCCACACCCCTCTCACTCATATTTCTAAGCCACATATGTCAAAGCTTGGTAGTATCCCAATCTGAATCTAAGGACGACATAGCAGCAACACCTGTAACTATGCTACCTTGAAGAAAATAGAGACCATTTTGCTTCTGTCCTTCCATCACCACAAGAATGCCCTTGGAAATTCTCATGACTCCACCTCTAGTTTTGTAATTACAGCCATTAGAGTCAAGAGTACCAAAAGATATCAGGTTTTTCTTCAATTCTGGAACATGCCTAATATCCGACAAGTTTCTCACAATACCATCATACATTTTAATTCGGATTAAGCCTATCCCAACAACCTTGCAAGCCATATTATTGCCCATAAGAAGTTTACCACCATCTATGGATTAATAAGTGGTAAACCAATCCTTATTAAGATATATATGGTAGGAACAATCCGAATCAAAGATCCACTCATCACCTGAGCTACTTACAGTAATAAAGAGAACATCTCCACCATCAGAATTATCTTTTGCAACACCAGCTACGTTTTATGAATTAGAAATTTTCTCCTTACCTTTGCTTTCTAGATATTTCTTTCTAAAGTGCCCTTCCTTGTGACAATGGAAGCACTTTATTTTTCTAGATCTTGATTTTGATCTAGAGTGGCCTTTTTTTCTGTTTGGACTTTTCTTCTCTATTTTTTCACGCATCATCAGACCCTCACCCAAACTATCACCATTGTTCTCAGACATAACCTTTTTTTTTAACTCCCTGCAGTTTAAGGCTGCCTCTACATCATCTCTAGATAAAGTTTCCCTACCATACATCATGGTATCCACAAAGTGATCATACGAGGGTGGTAAAGAACAGAGCAACATGATTGCTTGATTTTCGTCATCGATGCTGACATCTATATTTTTAAGGTCCATTATAACTTTACTAAATGCATTAAGGTGATTGGAGATAGACGTACCTTCATGCATTTGCAGAGTAAATAACCGTTTCTTCAGATACAAATGGTTTGTCAATGACTTGGTCATGTATAGATTTTTAATTTCTGCCACAACCGAATAGCGGTTTTCTCCTGAACAACCTTCCGTAATACTTCATTGCTCAAGCATAACAAAATCGCTCCATATGCTTTCTTTAGCATATCTTCTTTGTCTGTATCTGACATCGTTGCAAGAAGATCATTCTTTTCCTTCAGTGCCTTTTGCAAACCCTTCTAACCAATAGTGCATGCATCTTTATACACCATAAATTGAAGTCATTTTTACCATTGAATTTCTTAATTTCAAATTCTGCATCCATTCCTGCAAAATTTCTATACCACACTGTAGATTTTGTCACCATGAGCACGCTAGAAGAAACGGATTTGAAATTTGAGTTCAGATGGCTCCGATATTGTAAAAACAAGTTTCTACACTTCGATCGGTCAACTCTTCTCATTGACCATCAAACAGCCAATCACCCTCTTCTACTGCGTAGATCTGCTCGAAATGAGTCTGTAGGCATAAATAGATCTCTGATCGGACGTTAGATAATCAAGATATTACAGAAATAATTTCTAGCCGTCGATTCAGTCAAATTAGCATTGACCGTACTGCTAACGTCACGCTGATGTAGGCGCTTTGCTTGGCTTGGTGCTGCTCCACTCAGGTCAGACTGACCCAAACCTGAACTTGACCTAGCCTAAAAAAGTAGGCCTCAAAGAGCACAAAATAGCGTGGTGCTTCAGAGCACCATGCACTTTTTTGTCTCCACTTTAAGTGTTGCGACAAGACAGCACGTCAACTCCACTCAGGTTTATTTGTTTCTTCCTCCTTTGTTTTATTTTTTTTAAAACACCTTCTTCACTCTACATTTCGGTTTTGCAACAAAAATGACAAGACAGAGAGGAAAAAGAAACAAAGTCGTCCCTCTCCTTTACGTGATCCAACAACGATGGAGCCAGGCAACGACGACAACAAAGAGACTAGGGAAACCCAAGGGGGCAACGGTGGAGTTCTTCTTAGGCAACGGCAGAGGCGATGGGCTCAGTCATCAAGAACCTCCTTTTTTTGTTTTCAGCCTCTCCTTCAGATTGATCGTGGCCCACTTATAGCTCTGTGATCCACAGCAAATCCAGATAGAGTTCTCGTCTCAGATCCGAATCGAAACAAAGGGAGAATACAGAGATCAGATCCTCTGTATTCTGCTCTAAGAAAATCCATGCACAGTGATGGCCCACTTTCGATCAACCTGATCCTTTTTCATGGATCTCCGTTAAATCGTCACAGCAGTACAAACTTGGGCTCTGATACCAGTTTGTTGTGATTTATGCACGGATTTAACACACAGATAAAAACACACCACACATGAGATGATCATAGGAGATTTACGTGGGCATGGGCCTACATCTATGGGAGAAGACAATAAGAATATCACTACGAGGAATAAATTATAAAGAGGAAGATCACTCTCACTCTCAACCCCAAACCCAACAATACCTAAGCCTCACTCATATCGTCTTCCATGCTCCACCAAAGCAGCAAAGTGTTCCATTTATACACTTCATCACTAATATAAAAGTCCACATCTTTGGCTACTCATAGGTGTTGTAATGCGGCTACAACTAGGGTGGCTACCGCGGCTACAACTAGGGCGGCTGCAGTTATGGGGCTGCAGCTCTGCAGTGGCTCCATTGAGCCACACAAGAAACAGTTGATTTAGATAAAGATGGGTTATGTTGCAATTTAAAGGATATTTCGGAGTATGCAGAAGATCGGGCTGCTACAGTTTCTATTGTGATGATGGCCCTAAAGAAAAATCAAGAATATGCTCTACCGGATGATTGACCGGATGAGCAGTCATGCTACGTTATCCAAATCAATGCATATGGGTTACTCAACTCCAGCAGCATCGAGGGCTCCATCGCAGATATTAAAATCACCCGAGGGGTAGGAGTCTATGATGATGATCACCTTAGGGGTCATCTGGTGACCATGACATGGGGTTGATCGAGCCGGATAATGGGGGTGAGCAAACCCTAATCTCTAGTCGATCGGATGATGGACATAAGGGGACATCTCATACTTCTTCTAATGCAATTCCATTGTGGTGGGTACTGGGAAGCCAACAACCACAACAAAACTGGGACAAGATTTGATGACATAGGTACTGATTCTCATCAAGGATCTCATTCACATGGACTGCAACATCATAATGAAAATCTAGGCCCTCTAGCCTTGTCATCATTGTTTATCCCAGCAGAACCTAATGATCGTTCCTTGAACGATATACTTCTGCAAGAACAAGGAAAACAAAAGGCTACACTTACAAACAAAGATGTGACTGAAGCTGTTGAAAGTTTGAAAAAAACTCATTGGTGGAATATTTCATTGGGAAAAGACCAAACTATTTTGCGGTACAGGCAGCCTTAGGAAGGGCATGGAAGTAATATGATTTCCAAATACACTAGATGGAAGATGCCTTTTACTTGTTTAAATTCTCTTCATTCAAACATAGTCAAAAAAAATTTTAGCAAATGGACCTTGTCACACCTCCAAAACTGGACCGGACCCAAACCCGGTTCTAGGGATGAGAGGATTAGGGCTAGTTTAAAATTTTTTTTGAATGTACAACACAGGCCCCAATTCCGTTTAGATCGAAGCCCTTCGTGAAGTTTATGCTTATTGATCAAGCAACCATTATCACACGTGGAACCATAAATCCATAATTTGCATGACTAAATATCATAAACAACAATATAGCAAATTTCAAAGATGATTAATAAATGGTCTAGAATTTCGAAGTATAGTAATTAAAGTTTTAATTCCCAAAACAATAATTTGAATAACTACTCTAATGACCTCAAACATGGCCTTTTCACAAAAGTTTAGTATTCTGATCTCAGCACCATCACTAAGATATCTCAGATGATGTTATTGGCACTCTACTTAACAACTCTGCCATTTGGCGGAATCTCCTGCCTCTCCTGACCCTTTGGTTCGGCACTAGCAACGGGACTTAAACACCAAAAGTAGTGGGTCAGATTGACATAATTTGATAAGAGGTAAACTGCAAGTAATGATATTAATCAATTGAATTAAAACATGTTTTACATTCTGTCCCAAAATATACCGAATGCAAACCCAATGATATGAATGTATAAAAATGGGTATTCCCGCAGATACAATATACAAAAACAGGTATTCCTATGGATACAATATACCAAAATGGGTATTCCTACATTCACAATATACAAAAATAGGTATTCCCCCAGATACAATATTAAAAAACGGGTATTCCTGCCAGATATAACAAATGGCACCATTGTGTACTATATCTATAGAATACGATGTCCAGATAGCGTACGACCACCTCCAACTGCAGTCGGTCAAATATATGTATATAAATACATACTATATACGAATGCATAATGAATCATGCTATAAAACCCTTATTTCACAATAACCAACCCATTATTAATTTAAGTACTTAGATTACTTAATTTAAAAGTGTTTTATGATTAGGTGTTATTTCAAGTTCCCTAAGGGTAAGCACTAGTTCACCTAACAATTATAACTAGTTAAATATGCACATGAGAGCCAATCCTTTTTCACACTGGTAATGAGAGTTCATGATGCCAATATCTTACTTTTAGTGTCTATCATGTTGTGCATCCCGAGTCTCACATTCCCATTTTGAATTCAATCCAATTTTCATGCGAACATTCAACCAGTTTTTCTAAAAAAAACGGAATCCATCTAATTTAATTATGTAAAGTTAGTGTATTTTACAAATTGGATAAAAGTATTCAATTTCAAATCCAAACCAAATCAAATTATGATAAAAGGCGAGGGAACAATTAGATTCTTAATCTTCATTGTTATGTGTAAAAACACCTAATTATTTTATATAAAACAAAAGATCCAAATCTTGGATTCAGATTCGGAATTTACACTCAAATTAAAATCCAAATTAGAATCCGAAATACAGTCTAATTAAGATTCTAATAATTCGTAATTACATCTTAATTAAATCCCAATTGAATTAATTAAAATACTAATCACACCTAATTAAATATTAATTAACATTCTAATCAAGTCATAATTAAACTAAAATCAATATTCTAATCAATTGTAAATTAACGTTTTAATCACACCTAAACCCACTATGGAAATCCAAAATAAAAACCGAAAATAGATTAAAGTAAAAACACAAGTTAATATTCTAAATTCTAGTCATCTTGGGCCCATTAGCTCCACTGCCAGCCCACCGGAAACCCAGCCTAGCCCAAGAGACCCAGCCCAGCCACAACCAAGGCCTAGCCTAGCTGGCCCAGCAACAGCCTGGCCCAAGCAGTGCCAGGCCTAGCTGCAACCAGGCCCCACCGACTGCCCAGGCAACAGGCGCTGCCTGGTATGCCAGGTAACGATCCTGCCTGGGCAACGCTGTTGCAATGGCTGCTTCTTTTTTTATTTTTATTTTTTTATGTGCCTATTCTTTATTTTAATTAAAAAAATCAAATGCTCATTATTAATCCACAATCAAGACATTAAACTCAATCAAATAAATCATATTTTAAAGCTTGTCAACAAAACAACAAAGAAGACATTATTTATAGTTATCCACTTGCCTCGATTTCGATGCCTAAAGCAAATTTGAAGATCAGACCTTAGTTTCTTCGTAGAACTGCTAGGGCTTAGTTGTGGAGGAAAGGAAGATTACGGAAGAATTTGGCGTATAAAGAAAAGACGATCGAAAGCCATTAAGGTTATATTATATAAAGGTTTTTCTAAATTATAAGGAAAAGCTTCTTGCTTTTTAGTAAGTTTTATAAAAATTTCAAAAAAAGGCTTTTGGCTTAAAAGGGTCAAATAACTTAGACCCAAAGCCCAAAAATATTTAATCAGCCCATCTCCAATGGGCCCTACATAAAACTACCATGCATGCAAGGATCCAAATTTTTAAAATGGCCTATTAATCACCCATCTAACTCCTCTCAACCCAACTCAAACCCAATAAACCGATTCAACTAAAATTAAAAATCTAGGGCCGGCAAACCTTGGGTTGTTCAAGACCACCGTCTAGTGTTTAAAAGATTGGGAGTATTGGAGTATCGACATAGCAACATGATTTTGAAGCAATTCCTCTCTAGATCAAGTTTCCTAATCTTAACTTTTGTTTTCGATCGTGAACTCAGTGAAACCATAAGTCTGATTGGTAAACCACTATATATGGATAGAACAACAGCAGATGCAACCAGACTGCAGGCTTATGCTGGAGTCAGTGTGGAAGTGAATATCCACTCACCCTTGCCCACAAAGATCACGATTGATTACAAAATTGTCTTCTTTTAGTCAAAGGGTTGACTACGCTTTATGTCCCATCCCATGCAAGCAGTGTAGAACATTCAATCATTCTTAGTCAAATTGCATCCTCAAGTTTGAAAAGTCTAGGTTCCAAAGAAAAAAGATCTTGGAGAAGACAGTAGTGTTGAGGTGCAATAGCCTTCTTCACTTCCAAGGTGGTTGAAGATTGGTTTCAACATGTTTCACCTACAAGAAGATCATCTACTTTGATAGGTATAGAGATTTGCCTCACGGAGCAAGTCAACAGGTTTGAGTGTCTTTCAAATCTGAATGGTAATTTAACAGCTCCTAGCAATGAAATCTCTCAGGCCATAGCTATTGTTATGGGTGAAGGCACGTCAATGGGCAAGGAAGGTACCTCTCCATCTCTACCAGGAGTGCAACCATTGCAAACAACTGATAGCATTCCGTCATTAACAGAATCTAATCAAGGTAGTGAGCAAATAAATGTTCCCTCATCGTCTCAAGATGGGGTGCAAAGAAAGAGGACTAGGAAGAGTAGAGGTTCTAGAAAAGTACCCCCTCACCTGTTAAAGTATCCAAATGAATTTTCTGCTGTGGAATGTGCGAGGTCTCAATATATATACTAGCCATGCAGGTAGAGATTAGAAATAAAATGAGGACCTTACATCTTTCCATGATAGGATTAGTTAAGACAACAATAAAGAGAACTTCTTCATTTATTGTCAAAATAACTCTAGTGTCTGCATGGTAGATGGAAGCCTCTAATATTGACTGTAGCCCTATGATATGTATCTGGATATTATGGAATCCAAGGGAAGTGGCTATTATTGTGCTAGATATTCACTTCCATGCCATTCACTGCGAAGTTTGTGTTGGGAACAAGGCGAGCAAAATACACAGAAAAAGAAGAAAATTGGGAGAGGAATTCACAACTCAATTGGACTCTCAATCATAGCTTGAATGCATGGCTACATATGTTATGTAAAAGAAAATTCTAGAGCCTAAATTAAGATCATCTAATGCTATTTAAGTCCTCTGGACGTTTTACTCAACCAAATGCTAACAAAAGACACACACTTTTCATTTTTCATGGTTTTTCGATTACCATTGAACAGTCAGTAGTAAATTGCCATAACTTTCTCAATATAAATCCAATTGATGAGAGGTTTGAAGCATTGGAAACTAGATAGACAGAGCTTTAATTTGGTTTATTATAAGCTAAATTTGGATAACTATAGCCTTGTCAAATTCTGGTCGAAATTTACCCTTCAGTTTCAACAATAAGTCAAGTTTAATTTTCAACACTCCCCCTTAAACTTAACATCCTTCCACACCAATCATCATTCTCAACTTCTAAAAAATATCATATTTGAGAGGCTTTGTGAAAATGTTAGTGACTTGATCAAATGACTTCACATATTCTACCTCTACGTACTTGTTCTCAATGCATTGTCAAATGAAATGATACTTTGTCGCAATATGCTTGCTTTGATCAGGAAACACCAGGTTCATTGCTAGAGCAATGGCTGACTTGTTGCCTATCATGATCTTGATAACTTCACTTTGCTCAAAATGGAGTTCCTTCAATAATATCTTTAACCAAATTATATGCCAAGCACAAGCAATGGCAGCAACATACTCTGCTTCATAGGTTGAAAGAGTAACTATGGGTTGTTTTTTAGAACGCCAAGAAATTGCATTATTTCCCAAAAAGAAAATAAACCCAGTAGTACTCTTCCTATCATCAATGTCTCCAGCGTAGTTGCTATCGCAATAGCCCATCAAATTGAACTCGTTTGAAGTTGAATAAAAAATTCCATAATCAAAAGTACCTTTAAGGTAACGAAGAATTCTCTTGGCTGCCTTCATATGTGTCTTAGATGGATTTTTCATAAATTGACTCACGAGTCCAACTGAAAATAAAATGTCAGGTCTGGTACAAGTCAAATACCTTAAGCTTCTCACAAGACTTTTGAACAATGTTGGATCAACCTTTTGTAGCCCTTCCTCTCGTTTTGAAAGTTTAACTCCACACTCCATAGGCGTGTTTATGGGATTGCAATCCAACATGTTGAACTACATTAGTACTTCCTATGCATAAGCTTCTTGAGAGATAAAAATCCCATCCTCCATTTGTTTAACTTCAATTCCCAGATAATAGGTCATGAGTCCCATATCACTCATCTCAAACTCTTGAGCCATAGCCTTCTTAAAACCTTCAAACATCATTTGATTATTTCCTGTGAATATAAGATCATCTACATAGTCACAAACAAATAATAGATCTTCATGTTCCTTTTTCACATAGAGTGCGTATTCATGAATGCATCTAGTGAAACTATTCTCTTGAAAATACTTATTAAGATGGCTATTCCAAGCTCTTGTAGCTTGCTTTAATCCATATAAGGCCTTCTTTAATCTCAGCACATTGTTTTCATAACCTTCAATAACAAAACCTGAAGGTTGTTCAATATAAACCTCTTCCTCAAGATGACCATTCAAGAAAGGGGACCTGACATCCATTTGATGGATTTTCCATTGGTTCTGTGCTGCAAGCGATAATAGTAGTCGAATTGTTTCCAAACGGGCAACAGGGGCAAAAACCTCTTCATAGTCAATGCCCTATTTTTGCTTGTAGCCCTTTACAACGAGTCTCACCTTGTATCTTTCTACTTCACCCTTGGAGTTTTTCTTGACTTTATACACCCATTGGACTCCAATCGCTTGATGGCCACTTGGAAATGATGCATGCTCCAAGCTCCCAAGTGTTGTTCTTCTCTACGGCTTGAATTTCCTCCTTCATGGCTTGTATCCATTTTTTATTTTTTCTATCTTCTTCAAAACTCAAAGGCACATCATTAGAAAGTAAGCAAAATAAATTTTCATCCTCAGCAAAATAAATTTTCATCCTCTAACCTTTCAGATTCTTCATAGAGATCCATGAGGCTTTGATATCTACGAGGGCCTTCACTTGAGCTAGGTGAAGGAGACGATGATGATGATGCTATAGTGGACTATGTTGGTGTTGTTGGAGGTACAGTTTCGCCTTGGGCTCCTTGTATTGGAGTTTCTTTTTCATCAAAGTAGGGGAGAAAATCATAAATAGCTTCATCCTGTGTACTCCAATCCCAAGTTGTATCTTCTTCAAATTCAACATCTCTGCTAATAATGACTTTTTTGTTGCTTGGATTGAAGAACTTGTAGCCTTTTGAGTTTTCATCGTAGCCAATAAACACAGACTTCTTGCTACTATCATCAAGCTTTGATCTCTCTTGCTTCGAAACTTGAATATAGGCAGTAGATCCAAAGACTCACAAGTGTGACACATTTGGCTTCCATCCACACCATGCTTCTTGGGGCATCACGTCCTTCAAACTTTTGGTAGGTGAACAGTTGGAAAGATAAATTGCACATGAAACTGCTTCAGCCCAAAACTCTTTCGGCATCGACTTGCTTTTTAACATGGTTCTTGCCATACTGAGGATTGTTCGGTTCTTCTTTTCGGCAACTCCATTTTGTTGTGGTGATCTAGGAACGGTCAGAGGATGGCAAATTCCATGTGTCTCACAAATGGCCTTGAATTCATTAGAGGTAAACTGACCACCTCTATCAGTTCTTTGAGATTTGATCTTATAGCCACTTTCTTTTCTAACTCAAGCTTTGAACTTTTTGAATGCCTTAAAAGCCTCACTCTTTTGCTCCAAGAAATAAACCCATGTTTTTCGTGAATAGTCATCAGTAAAAAGCAAAAAGTAAGAGCTGTTACCAAGAGATGAAGGCTTGATTGGACCACAAACATCCGCAAGAATAAGTTGAAGTGGCTCGATGGCTCTTGAATTGGATTGCTTGGGAAAACTCTTTCTTGAATGCTTACCTCATAAGCAAGCTTCACATAATTGATCGGGGTGTTCAATTGTTGGAATACCTTTCACCATTTTCTTTGCTCCCAAGTCTCTAAGCCCTCCAAAATTTAGATGCCCATATCTCATGTGCCAAATCCATGATGGATCTTTAACACAAGTCTTCAAACACATGACTCCAGTGATCTTCATATCCAACAAGAACATGCGATTTCTTGTCATAGAAACCTTAGTAATAAGATTCCCTTCTTTATCTCTAAGCCAAAGAAATCGATCTTCCGTGTTTATTTTGTAACCATTTTTCATAAGTTACCCAATACTCAAAATATTATTTAACATTTTAGGAATGTAATAAACATTAGGAAGAATCTTATGGTTCCCATTCTTTACCTCAAACAAAATTGTGTCTTTGCCTTTAATCTCCACTTTCGATTCATCGTCAAAGCGCACATGGCCCGTCACTTTGGTGTCAAGTTCCACGAATTTGCTTCTGTCACTCATCATGTGATTGCTAGCTCCATTGTCTAGGTACCACGTACTCTTCTCACCATTGAGTTCTTCCTTAAGTGTGAGGAATAATGCTAGCTCCTCCGCATCTTCCTTGTGCAAAGTGAGCTTTGTCTCTTCTACTTTTGTGGTTTGACAGTCCCAAGAATAATACCCATATTTTCCACAAGAATAACACTCAATTTGACTTTTGTCATTCTTTACCTCACTGTATCTTTCACGGTTGCTTCTTCCTCTTCCTCTTCCATGACCTCTTGAAGAGTTTCAATTTCTTCCCTCTTGAGAAGAATTTTGCTCATCTTTTCCTTTTCCACGACCACGTCCTCGACCTCTTCCAAGTCCTTGGCCTCTTCTACTGCTTTAATAAGCTTCTCCTTTGGCTTTCAATGAAAGCTTTGCTTACAAGGCTTGCTCTACTTGCTCTTGCTTGCCTCGGTTCATTTTTTCTTCATGGGCCCATAAGGATCCATTTAATTCGTCGATAGACGTGACCTCCAAATCTTTGGATTCTTCAATAGCTACTGCCACATGATTGAATTTTACGTTGATAGAGCGCAAAATCTTCTCAACAACATGAACATCTTCAATTTTTTCTCCAAGCCTCTTCATTTGGTTTATCACTGCCAAGACTTTTGTGAAGTAGTCCGATTAGACTCACTCTCCTTCATCAAAAGTGATTCAAACTCAGCCCTTAGAATTTGAAGACATACTTTCTTCACTTTTTCAACTCCTATGATGGAATTTCAGAGAATATTCCACGCTTGCTTGAAGTTGATTTCGTTGACAACCTTCTCGAACATGTCATCATCTAAGCCTTGATGAATAACTATAAGTGCACATTGATCTTTCTTCCTTTCTTTCTCCAAGGCTTCCTTTTGGGCTTGATTCAAAGCCTCCTCATTTTGAGGTTCAACAAAACGTTTCTCAACAATCTCCCATAATCCTTGGGAACCATGGATAGCCTTCATTCGAATTGCCCAATTCTCATAATTGAGCTTGGTAAGTTGTGGGGTATTGGAAAGCAAGGGTGGCTCCTTTAGAAGACATGCTCTAATACCAATTTGTTGGAAACAAGGTGAGCAAAATACACACAGAAAAAGAAGAAAATTGGAAGAGGAATTCACAACTCAATTGGACTCTCAATCATAGCTTAAATACATAGCTACATATATTATGTAAAAGAAAATTCTAAAGTCTAAATTAAGGACATCTAATGCTAGTTTAGTCCTCTGGATGTTTTACACAACCAAATGCTAATAAAAGACATACACTTTTCATTTATCATGATTTTTCAATTATCACTGAATAGTCAATAGTAAATTAGCCATAACTTTCTCAATATAAATCCAATTGATGAAAGGTTTGAAGCATTGAAGACTAGACAGACAGAGCTTTAATTTGGTATACTATAAGCTAAATTTGCATAATTGTAGCCCCTTCAAATTCTGGTCGAAAGTTACCCTTCAATTTCAATAATAAGTCAAGTTTAATTTTCAACAGTTTGCTATGCTCAAGCCTAGTACCTTCTTCTATCTGATACGGTGCTATAAGTTATATTGCCCAGAGAGAGTTAAGGGACAACTTGTAGTTATCCATGAGGCATATCCCTTCATCTACGCCATGGGTTGTAGGGGGGATTTCAATTCACTAAGATAGAGCTTTGAAAAGGAAGGAGGTGCTGGACCAAGGTGCCAAGTATGATGGAGTTCAATGACTGCTTGAATATACAGGCCTTAGTGACATGCCAATGGCTGGGCCGCTTTTTACCTGGACTAACTCTTCTATGGGACATTCACTCATTTCACGTAAGTTGGATAGAGGTCTAGGAAATCCTACTCTATTAAACTCAAGTCTCTTTAAAGGTGATGTTCTCCATCCAGGGTTATTAGATCACTCGCCACTGCTGTTTACATTGCTAAATGCATGTCCTAGGAAAGTTCCCTTCAGGTGCATGGAGGGGTTCGTATGGATGGGTTCTTTGACTGCGTTAGAGATGCATGGAGTCTAGAAGGTGGAAGGGACTCCCATGTTCAAAGTAGTTTCTAAGCTAAAACAGGTTAAGTGTTCCCTTAAGTAGTGGACTCGTGGCCAACATCCAGTCCCTACTCTCATTCAGCAGGTACAGTCTCATCTTGATGAGGTTCAACATCGCTTTACCTAGGATTCAGTTTCTGGTCGAAAGTTACCCTTCAGTTTCAATAATAAGTCAAGTTTAATTTTCAACAGTTTGCTATGCTCAAACCTAGTACCTTCTTCTATCTGATACAATGCTACAAGTTATATTGCCCAGAGAGAGTTAAGGGACAACTTATAGTTATCCACGAGGCATATCCCTTCATCTACGCCATGGGTTGTAGGGGGGATTTTAATTCACTATGATAGAGCTTTGAAAAGGAAGGAGGTGCTAGACCAAGGTGCCAAGTATGATGGAGTTCAATGACTGCTTGAATATTACAGGCTTTAGTGACATGCCAATGGCTGGGTCGCTCTCTGCCTGGACTAACTCTTCTATGGGACATTCACTCATTTCATGTAAGTTGGATAGAGGTCTAGGAAGTCCTACTCTATTAAACTTAAGTCTCTTTAAAGGTGATATTCTCCATCCAGGGTTATCGGATCACTCGCCACTACTGTTCACATTGCTAAATGCAGGTCCTAGGAGAAAGTTCCCTTCAGATGCATGGAGGGGTTCGTATGGATGGGTTCTTTGACTGCATTAGAGATGCATGGAGTCTAGAGGTGGAAGGGACTCCCATGTTCAAAGTACTTTCTAAGCTGAAGCAGGTTAAGTGTTCCCTTAAGTAGTGGACTCGTGGCCAACATCCAGTCCCTACTCTCATTTAGCAGGTGCAGTCTCATCTTGATGAGGTGCAACATCGCTTTACCTGGGATTCAGGTAATGCACAGATTTAAGAGGAAAAGAAGGAAGCTAAGCATAAACTTGATATGCTACTTAGGCTGGAGTAGAGTATGATAAAGCAAAAATCGCAAGATCAGTCTATAAATCTTGGTGACAGTAACAACCGATATTTCTAAGGGTTGATGAGGAAGCGGTACACATCTGCGTGTTGTGGGCATGTGTGCGTAATCAACCAAGATCAACAATCAACCACATAAGAAGACAAGCGATTTAAGTGGTTCGACAAAGATGCCTACGTTCACGGGAAACCAAAGCTTCGCACAGATGAAGGGTATCGACTTCAGTGATGTTTTCTCTCCTGTTGTGGAAATGACTTATGTTAGAGTTGTCTTGGGTCTAGCCGCCATCATGGACCTTGAGCTTGAACAGATGGACGTAAAAACCGTGTTTCTTCATGGTGACTTGAAAGAAGAGATCTACATGACTCAACCAGAGGGGTTTGAGGTAGAAGGAAAAGAATAGATGGTTTGCAAGTCGAAGAAGAGTCTTTACGGGCTGAAGCAAGCACCGAGACAGTAGTACAAGAAGTTTGATTCATTTATGTTGAGTCATGGGCATCGGAGGATAGCTACATATCATTGTGTCTATGTTCGTCGATTTATCAATGGTAGGTTCATCATCTTTCTTTTATATGTAGATGATATACTAATAGTTGGATAGGATAACAAGTTGATTGGCAAGTTAAAAGAGGAGATGTCAAAGTCATTTGACATGAAAGACTTAGGTCCCACACGAACAATATTAGGCATGCAAATACGTCGTGACAGGAGTTCCAAGTAGCTATGGTTGTTATAGGAGAAATATGTTGAATGAGTACTCGAGCAGTTCAACATGAAAAATGCTAAGTCAGTTAACATACCTCTAGCCAATCACTTCAAACTAAGTAAGCGCTTGTATCCTACTACAGATGATGAAGAGGAACGGATGGCATGTGTTCCCTATTCCTCTGCTGTGGCGAGTCTCATGTATGCCATGGTTTGTACATAGTCAGACATTGCTCATGTTGTGAGTTTAGTGAGTAGATTTCTCTCTAACCCTGGAAAAGAGCATTGAGAAGTAGTGAAGTGGATCTTTAGGTATTTGAGAGGTACTTCTACGGTGTGCTTGTGTTTCGGAGGCTCAAAACCAATGGTGGAAGGTTATACTAATGCTGATTTTGCAGGCGATCTTGATCATCGGTTGTCGACTTCTGGTCATTTGTTTACTTTCGTAGAGGGAGCTATCTCATGGCAATCGAAGTTACAGAAGTGTACAGCGCAGTCTACAACTAAAGCGAATTACATATCTGCTAATGAAGCAGGGAGAGAGATGCTTTGGTTGAAGAGATTCCTTCAAGAACTAGGTTTGAAGCAAGAAGAATATGTAGTTTACTGTGATAGTCAAAGTACTATAGATTTCAGTGAGAATGCTACATATCATGGTCGCATGAAGCACGTTGATATTAAGTACCATTGGATTCATGAGGTAATCAAGAAAAACTTCATGAAGTTGGAAAAAGATTCACTCGAACAAGAATCCCTCGGACATGATGACAAAGGTTGTGTCTAAGGGAAAGCTGGAGCTATGTTCAGAGTAGGCAGTGCTAAACTCCTAGTAAGGGGTTCAGGGCATCTTCCCCATGGTTTGGAGGGAGAGATTGTTGGCCAAGTGGTTCCAGACCAATTGGGTTCAGTATCTGCGGTGGTTTCCCTAATTATATTAGGAATTTCCTGTTTGAGTAAACAGTAGTTTCTTAATAGATTAGGACTTTCCTTTTTTCTAAGATAGAGTTCTTGGGGGATAAGGAATTGATGATTATGTATATGATGTAATCTATAACCCTGAATAGAGGCTGAAAGAGGCTAAGATTCCAAGGCTGTGGTTTCACAAATTGGAGGAGAACCTAGTGGAAATTGGTTTCCCGTGGACGTAGGCATCTTTGCCGAACCACATAAATCGTTTGTCTTCTTGTGTGGTTGATTATTGATCTTGGTTACTTACGCACACACGCACACAACACTATAATCATTTCTACATTTCCAGAAGGCATAGAGTATCAGGATCCTAAGACCATTGGTGATATTTTTGTTGATCGTTTCATTAACATATTTGGTACAGAATTGAAGCCAATAGACTCTGATCTATCCCATGTTCATCCCTATGGTAGACTATCAATTGAAGAGGCTTAAACACTGAGTGAACCTTTAACGATCAGGGAGGTAGAGGAGTCCATTAAAATGGGTAATCCTCACAAATCGCGGGGTCCATATGGGTACAATGTTCATTTCTTTAAGGTGTGTTGGCCCATTGTAGGGAGAGATGTAAGCAATGTCAACTAGGGCAGTTAAAGCACACATTTCTTGTGCTAGTTCCTAAGTTAGAGAATGCAGAAACTCCTAATCCGTTCAGGCCTATTTCTTTAACCAATTAGCTTTACAAAATTACGGCTTGAATATTGGTTTATAGACTGTGTCCACTGATGGAGAAACTGGTTGGATTATCACAATCCGTGTTTATCCCATTTAGGTCCATTGCTGATAACATCTTGCCGGAGCAAGATCATTTTCAACGTTTTCACCATAAGAGATGGCCTCCCAGGATGTGTCTGAAGCTTCTGTTGGAAGCAAGGTGGGCACAATACACACAGAAAAAGAGGAAAATTGGAAGAGGAATTCACAACTCAATTGGACTTTAACCATCATAGCTTGAATACATGGCTATATATATTATGTAAAAGAAAATTCTAAAGTCTAAATTAAAGATATCTAATGCTAATAAAAGACACACACATTTCATCTTTCATGGCTTTTCGGTTACAACTGAACAGTCAGTAGTAACTTGGCCATAACTTTCTCAATATAAATCCAAATTGATGAGAGGTTTGAAGCATTGGAAACTAGACAGATAGAGCTTTAATTTGGTATGTTATAAGCTCAATTTGGATAACTATAGCCCATTCAACTTCTGGTTGAAAGTTACCCTTCAGTTTCAGAAATAAGTTAAGTTTAATTTTTTAGTTTCAGTTTTAATTTTCAACACTCCCCCTTAAACTAGACATCTTTCCAACACCAATCATCATTCTCAACTTTTGAAAAGTATCATATTTGAGAGGCTTTGTGAAAATGTCAGCGACTTGATCAAATGACTTCACATATTCAGCCTCTACGTACTTGTTCTCAATGCATTGTCGAATGAAATGATACTTTGTCTCAATATGCTTGCTTCGATCATGAAACACCAGGTTCTTTGCTAGAGCAATGGCTGACTTGTTGTCTATCATGATCTTGGTAGCTTCACTTTGCTTAAAATGGAGTTCCTTCAATAATATCTTTAACCAAATTACATGACAAGCACAAGTAGTGGCAGCAACATACTTTGCTTCATACGTTGAAAGAGTGACTATGGGTTGTTTTTTAGAACACCAAGAAATTGCATTATTTTTCAAAAAGAAAATAAACCCAGTAGTACTCTTCCTATCATCAATGTCTCTAGCGTAGTTGCTATTGCAATAGCCCATCAAATTGAACTAGTTTGAAGCTGAATAAAAAATTCCATAATCAAGAGTACCTTTAAGGTAACGAAAAATTCCCTTGGCTGCCTTCATATATGTCTTAGATGGATTTTCCATAAATCAACTCACGAGGCCAACTAAAAATAAAATGTCAGGTCTGGCACAAGTCAAATACCTAAAGCTTCCCACAAGACTTTTGAACATTGTTGAATCAACTTTTTGTAGCCCTTCCTCTTGTTTTGAAAGTTAACTCCACACTCTATGGGCGTGTTGATGGGATTGCAATCCAACATGTCGAACTTCTTTAGTACTTCCTTTGCATAAGCTTCTTGAGAGATAAAAATCCCATCCTCCATTTGCTTAACTTCAATTCCCAAATAATAGGTCATGAGTCCCATATCACTCATCTCAAACTCTTGAGCCATAGCCTTTTTAAAACCTTCAAACATCATTTGATTATCTACATAGACACAAACAAATAATAGTTCTTCATGTTCCTTTTTCACATAGAGTGCGTATTCATGAATGCATCTAGTGAAACCATTCTCCTGAAAATACTCTTATTAAGACGGCTATTCCAAGCTCTTGTAGCTTGCTTTTAATCCATATAAGGCCTTCTTTAACCTCAGCACATTGTCTTCATAACCTTCAATAACAAAACCTAAAGGTTGTTCAATATAAACCTCTTCCTCAAGATGACCATTCAAAAAAAGGGGACTTGACATCCATTTGATGGATCTTCTATTGGTTCTGTGCAGCAAGCGATAATAATAGTTGGATTGTCTCCAAATGGGCAACAGGGGCAAAAACCTCTTCATAGTCAATGCCCTATTTTTGCTTGTAGCCCTTCGCAATGAGTCTCACCTTGTATCTTTCTATTTCACTCTTGGAGTTTTTCTTGATGGCCACTTGGAAATGATGCAAGCTCCAAGCTCCCAAGTGTTGTGTTCTTCTCTACGGCTTGAATTTCCTCCTTCATGGCTTGTATCCATTTCTTATTTTTTCTAGCTTCTTCAAAACTCAAAGGCACATTCATTAGAAAGTAAGCAAAATAAATTCTCATCCTTTAACCTTTCAGATTCTTCATAGAGATCCATGAGGCTTTTATATCTACGAGGGCCTTCACTTGAGCTAGGTGAAGGAGACGATGATGATGATAGAGGACGATGTTGGTGTTGTTGGAGGTACAGTTTCCGCCTTGGGCTCCTTGCATTGGAGTTTCTTCTTCATCAAAGGAGGGGAGAAAATCATAAACAGCTTCATCCTGTGTACTCCAATCCTAGGTTGCATCTTCTTCAAATTCAACATCTCTGCTAATAATGACTTTTTTGTTGCCTGGATTGAAGAACTTGTAGCCTTTTGAGTTCTTATCATAACCAATAAACACAAACTTCTTGCTACTATCATCAACTTTGATCTTTCTTGCTCCGGAACTTGAACATAGGCAATAGATCCAAAGACTCGCAAGTGTGACACATTTGGCTTCCATCCACACCATGCTTCTTGGGGAGTCACGTCCTTCAAACTTTTGGTAGGTGAACAGTTGGAAAGATAAACTACACATGAAACTGCTTCAGCCCAAAACTCTTTTGGCACTGACTTGCTTTTCAACATGGTTCTTGCCATATTGAGGATTGTTCAGTTCTTCATTTCGGCAACTCCATTTTGTTGTGGTGATCTAGGAACGGTCAGAGGATGGCGAATTCCATGTGTCTCACAAAAGGCTTTGAATTCATTAGAGGTGAACTCACCACCCTCTATCAATTCTTAGAGATTTGATCTCGTAGCCACAAAAGGCTAAAACCGTATAGAGCAGTTCTCCTGAAAATGCAGCCTGTTCCAACATACATAGGGCCCTGTAATCCATCAAATGCTTGCATGCTTACAACATCAAAGAACACGGTGTTGTGGTTTGCATATCGGTCATTCGGATTGATGCCCTCAAATCTTTGAGGAAATTGCACATAACAAATCCGATCACCACCTCTGTTGAGCATGAAGCACATCCCTTCTCTCAGGGCCAAGGAGTTGTATATGTAGTGATCACAATCCAGGTTCAGAATAAATGGGCCATTCGACATGATAGCACTTGTTCGAACGAGAGCATTCATGGCACCAGCTTTCTTGTTGTGATCATAGCCAGGCCTTTTTTCCCTTGAGACATACACCAGCATTGGCAATCTGATATCTACCTCTGTAGGGGTCAATTAGATTCATGTTGTCTGCCTCAGAGCCCATTACAGGTTCCACATTTGGGGGCGCTAGCATTGCTTGACAAACAGTATGAGGAAGAAAAACAGAGATAAGAAAAGCTAAATTGGATGTGCCAACATACACCAGAATTTTACCCAAAAAAAAAAAAAAAGACATAAGAAATTGGTTACCAAAAAAAGAGACATACACCAGCAAGGGATTGGAATTCCAAGCCTGTTTCCAAAATGTTCAAAATTTCAAGTCCTTGTCACTAAACCCTAAACACCATCAAGCTGGGGTTGTCTTACAGAGTTCTACAGTCGGACTAAAAAGTAAGCTCAGATAACAAGGTTCTGCTAGACTTAATTCTGGGCTGCACTAAATGCAATCCTAAATATAGGAATTGAGTTTAACACATGAAATTCTGACCTGAATTATACCAGCATGATCACCCCTTGAATGGTCTGTCTCAGCAGATGACCAAGTTCCTGGCCAATGTGCTCCATCAGACATCCATGTAGCCTTTGGAAGCTTGATGGGTTCTGAAGGATTGCCTCCCATTTCCATCTGTTTCCTCTTTGCTAGCAGCTCTTCGTGGGCATTATAAGCATCAGACCGCCTCCTGATTGAATCGGGCGGGGAATTAATCCTCACCTTGAATTCATCATATTCTCTTTTCACCCTTCTCCTCTCCCTAACAAAATCAAGCCTGACTTTGTTTTTGAGAAAGTCACGCTTCTGCCCGAAATACGCCTCTGGATTCCTTGGTTCTATCTCGTGCTTCCTGCAGAAGGAACCCAAGTCCTTGCAAAGCTTGCAGTTTCAGCAAGAGCTTCAAAAGTCAGTAGTGACCCTCCATCATCAGATAAGTAACATGCAAGTTTTTCAACTGGATAATCTACTGCTAGGATAGAAAGAATTGTGTTTGCAGTGACAAGGGGAGGTTCTTTATCCGGGTCTGCTGTCGAAACAAAGACATCTATACCAGGAAGATCAGACCTTCCTTTCGGATTCTCAAGGCTTGGGGACTCAAACCGGTCTTTCAAAACAGAGAGGTCAGTAATTCTGTCTACAGGACAGAGCTTAGGAAGCTGGTCAAGCAGCCATGAAATGGTGAACCAAAATTCGCATGTGATCGACAGTCCCCACAGCCACATTGCCTCATGGTTAGGATGCATGATTCTCCACGTAAGGAAAAACCCGAGTGCAACTAGGCGGATCACAAATAGCAATCTGCAGAAACAGAATTGAATAACCAATTCAATTTAGAAAATTTTCAAAAAAAAAAAAAGGGAGATTGTCATTGCATCTGTGAATGTTGTTAGTCGTCTAGTATTATAATCAAAAGCATAAGTAATCACTCACTTACCTATACGAGCTGAGAACTGCTGCAGAGATCCCGACTTTTCTCCTCAAAGGCCGCTTGGTTTTCTCTCCGAATTTGGCGGGTCTTCACATCCATCCACTCCAGCTCCACTACTGTATCCATCTTTTGGCCAAACTGCATTTCCATAGCCGTAAGTCCCCTTTGTCTCATAGAGCCAGCGGGTGTGATCAAAATAATGATTAGGAACCTTGAACGATTTCACCAGAGAAAGCCGCTTATCTGGTTTGAATTCAGCCATTGAAGGCAATGGAAGCGCGCGGTCTTCTGCTTCTGACCCAGACCCAGATTCATCCCCTTAGTCACCCTCATCCCTATACTCTTCCTTGCAACCTGGACATTTTCCCCCGCTTCCAAGGCACTCCACATAACAGGCTTCACAAATCTTGAAACCACACTCACAAGGCATCCTCGACTTTCCGCCAAGTGGTTTTCCATCGCAACCCTTCATTCCACAGAACATCCCCATGGATTTGGCCGTCTGGAGCTGTTCATTTGAGCTTTCTACAACATGGCCTCTTGCCACTGAATTGAATTCCCCCGTAAAAATTGTTCCAGAAATGAAACTCCTCTTGGGCTTTTCGCTGATCCTTGAGTCTTCGGGTAGGCTGCTCAGCGAAGCAGACATAGGCTGATGATCGGGAGTGGGAGGAATGTGAACGGTGTAAGAGACGAACTTCGAACTCACTTCGGCTTCCTCCTTCGATGTGGTGCAGTATCTTCCTCCACTAGAAGCCCTGTCTGCTGCTACTGATAGGGGAATTGGGGTTGTTAGAAAGCGAAGTGCGCTGGACGGGGCTTGTTAGACCCATGCTTCTAGAACCCCCTCCTTTTCCTCCTGAAGAAACTGTAATAGTCACTGGGGAAGCAGGAGAAGAAGCCAACTGAACCATTTTTTATCTCACAAAATCAAAGGCTACAAACCAAAACCCAGATCACATAAAGGAAGAACAGCCCAATTTCAGAAAACAAGAAAAAGAGAGGGAAAGAACCCAAATTTCAGGCTTCCTTTCTGATATTCTCAAGATGAGCGGATAAGAACGCAAACCCAGATGAGAAAGAGATTTGAAACCGAAATTTCAGTTGGTTTGAACAAAACCCAGATGCGAAAGAGATTCAAAACCCAAATTTTAGTTGATTTTGAACACCCAGATGAGAAAAGTAAAAGAGAGACGAAAATAAAAGTGGAAGATGATGGGTTTCAGATATGGAGATCATTTAAGCAGAGACGTCGGAGAGATCGGAGAGAAGAAGGAAGAAGTCTGTTTTTTGATCTCCAACGGTCATCGACTTTGTTTGAATTTGATAGAAAGGAGGAAGGGTTTATGAGGGGCGCGTGAAAGGCGGAGTCGTGCCTTTCAACGGTCGAGTAATCTATACGGTCGAACGAAATCCGATCCGACGGTTGTGATTCGAGTTCAACGGTCGCTTCCAGCTTGGATCTCGCTACGGCTGAATTTTAAGAGTGGGAGAAAGCCGTTTTAGGTTTTGAAGATGTTATGACGTGGCGTTGAAGGTAGGGTCCACAGAGAGATTTGGATCGGTAGCCTTAACCAATAAAGCATCTTATCCACTCACTAGGCCCCTGTTTGGATCCCCACAGTATAATCACAGCCATCAGTATGATCACAGCCGTGATCAGTGGACTTAAAATGGTCAATGAAATGTATGAGGGGAGGATCCACTGGGTTTTTCTCAATTTCTTTTACTGTTTTTTAATCTGTTTGCAGTCAGTAAATGGACGGTCTCCCGTTCTCCATTCTTGAGTATATTAAAAAAAGAAAAAAAGAGTAATTATTCAATACTCCAAGAGTACCTACCCCTGTGTCTTCTCCACCGGTCACAATCAATAATGAGATCGAAAAATGAGACCATTATATGTCCACAATGTAGAGAAAAATAAATCATATGTGCTTTATACCTCTCAATCGAGATTCTTACGAATTAATAAGCTTAAACGTAGACTGCACGTATTAAAAATAAAATGTACAATATTGTAGGGTTGTAAATAGGTCCCTAATTTTTCAATTACCCAAAGGTTTTAACCCATTAATAATTGGGCTTACATCCTTATGTAGGTTCCGATAAGTAAATGAGTTTGAATCTAAATCTTATTTTTGGACCCGTATTCTAAACGGTTCCAGGTCTAGTTCTAACTGGATTTCGATCCGTGGATATGAGACCCGACTTATTATCTTATTTTTGGAAAATTTTTCTTAAAAGTTAGTCTTTTTCCTAAACATTTTCTACACAAACCTGGACTTAGACCTGAACCTGTACCCGCCCCACCTCATACACGGTTCCAGTTCCGGATACATTCTCTCATTAATGGTTCCAGTTCTTGATCCAAGAAATTGGTTTTGAACCAATTCCTGGTCCGGTTCTGGGTCTATCTTCTTTTCAACAATGCTGGTTCTAGATCCACCATTGACCTAGACCAAAACCAACCTATTTACAACCCTAAAATATTGTCACTAGAGTCACTTGAGATGGTCTTACTCCTTGACCCTTTGATAGTCTTGGTCTAACATTTTTCACCTGAACAATTAACTAATGCAGTTTTTCCACCAAAAAAAAAAAAAAAGCCCTAGATGCACAGTTTGCTTGCCCAAACCATTTTTGGTTTTTAAGAAACATTTGTGTACATCCACAAAAACTAAATCCCGCAGACTTTTTCCTATTTTGTGGTAGGATAAGCTTTTTTGCGAAATTAAGGAAAATTTTGCTCATTTGAACCAAACTTAGATTTTAATCAATCGCAAAAATGCATTTTCACAAATCTCACTTATTCTGAAGAAAGTTGGCAACACAAACAAGGATAAATAAGTTTCCTAATGAGGGATGAAAATGGGTATCTGATTCCTTGATTATCTAGATGCACCAACCCATAAAATATTGAGTTTAGAACCTAGTTTTGGTTCTGATTCATAAAGAGGTCTAATTCTGTGACCCAATTTAGGTTCCGATTGATAAACAAGTCCGGTTCTAGGTCCACACAAGTTTAGATTTGTGGATTCAATCAAGACCCGACATACGAGTCTTTACTGTTGCAAATTGCAACTCAAAATAACTTTTACTAGATATTTTTATGTATAACACTTAAGATAGTAGACTTGATGCACTATTATAAATTGAATGAGATCCTTAATTTAATTATATACAAATGAGTTAGAATCGATTTTGAAACTAAATTCTAATTCTCAAGTTGGGCCTGATTCCAGAATTGGACCCTAGTCCTCTTGTTGGAATTGAGTTTGGAACCAACAAAATAGGTTTCTAGTAGAAACCGAAACAATTATTTAGAAATAGGTCAAAGTCTGGATCCAATATGGTTCTAACTTGGAACCGCTCCACTTGCAACCATATACCTAATGGCCTTTTTCATGGATTTTAATATATATGAAATTTATGATCTGATGGGCTCTAACAAATTATTATTAAAAAGGTGAAGGGCGAAGGACATACATTATAAATTTAGATGGGACATTGTCTTTTTTAGAATTTGATTTACTAAATTGGTAGCTAGATATTCATCTCACATCACCCATCCAAAAAAGGCGGAAAAAAAAAGAGGTCAATAGTGATAGTTTGAATTACCTGAGGACACAGGGATTCATTCCTAATCATGTGTGTGAAATTCAATCGAATTCAATTACATGGACCAAGAAGTCGTAAATATTTTCAATCATTTTTCAAGTGTTGATTTCACCTTGTAACTTCGAAGGCCGAAGCTCAAATGTTGACACTATGGACCCAAACATTAAGCCCATAATAATCCTAAATGAGCCACTTATTTGCTTAGTAATGGTATTAGAAGATATTTATTGGGCCTAAAATTAATTTGAGCCGTGCAAAACATCCATTGCACATGCCTCCAACCTCTACATTCACTCTTTTAAAGAGGAAACTGCAGGCATCAAAGTTGCATTTTACTACCTTCTGGTGACAAAATCCTACCTCCTTTGTTGATCGCAGCCTCCATCTAATGGTTGAAGGGAAAAAGAAATCTCCAAATCATAAGCATCTTGATGTTGTGATTTATGCATGGATTTAACACATAGATGAGAGAAAAACACACCACACATGAGATGATCACAAGAGATTTACGTGGTTCGGCTTAAGCCTATATCCACGGGAGAAGATGATAAGATATCATTATAAGGAATGAATTACAAAGAGGAAGATCACTTTTACTCTCAACCCCAAACCCAGCTACACCAAAGCCTCACTCAAATAATCTTCCACGCTTCACCGAAGCAGCAAAGTGTTCCATTTATAGACTCCTTCACCCGCATGGAAGTCCACATCTTTGGCTACCCATAGGTGTTGTAGTGTGGTTGTAGAGCGGCCACAACTAGGGCGGCTACAGATATGGGGTTGCAGCTCTACAATGGCTCCATTGAGCCACACAACTAACAAATCTCTACCTTAGTGAAAATCGGAGCCAATCCTCACAAAATTCTTCTTACTGCCTTCACATACCCATTTGGGCACTTAGGTACTTCTTACGCCAATCAAGTCTAAGCAATGCTTGAACTTAGCTATTGGAATAGGCTTAGTCATCATATCTGTTGGGTTCTTTGCTGTAGGGATCTTCTCTACTACAATAGCACCTTGAGAAACTACATCCCAAATGAAGTGTGCCCTCAATGTGTTTGGTTCTTTCATGATGCATTAGATTGTTTGTTAGATCAATAGCACTCTGGCTATCACAAAACACAGTAGTTAATTGTTGTTGCAATCCTATATCACCAACCAAACCCCTCAGCCAAATAGCTTCACTGCTTCTGTAACTACCATATATTCTGCTTCAGTCGTAGCAACGGTAGATTGCAATATTGCCTTACAGCTGATAACATCGTTAGAAAAAGTGAAAGCATAACCTGTTAAGAAACTTCTTTTGTCTAAGTCTCCAACAAAATCTAAATCAACATACCTAATAATACTACTAGAAGTGTTACCTTTTCTGTCATATACTATCTTAACATCTGTAGTACCTCTAAGATAGTGGAGTATCCATTTCACAGCCTGCCAATGAACCTTCCCAGGTTTCTCCATGTATCTACTTACTACACTAACTGCATGTGAAATGTCTGGCCTTGTACAGACCATAGCATACATGATACTCCCAACTGCACTAGCATAAGGAACACCTGACATGTGCTCCACCTCCTCCTCAGTTTATGATGATAAAGCATCGGAAAGTTTAAAATGAGCTACAAGTGGAGCATTCATAGATTTCGACCTTTACATGCCAAAGCATTCTAGTACCCTTTCAATATACCTTTTTTTGTGACAAAGACAATTTGCATGCTTTTTAGTCCTTGTGACTCTCGATCTCAAGTATTTTCTTTGTAGCACGCAAATCCTTCATCTCAAATTCACCACTAAGTTGAGCCTTCAACCTATTGATCTCAGACATGTCCCTAGAAGCAATTAACATGTCATCAACAGACAACAGCAAATAAATAAAAGAATCATTTGAGAGCCCTTTGTGATAAACACAATTGTCATACTTACTCCTAGAATAGCCGTTTTTTACCATAAAGGTATTAAAACGCTTGTACCACTGTCTAGGAGACTGCTTTAGTCTATACAAAGATTTCTTTAGTAAGCAAACAAGGTCCTCCATACCTTAGATTTCAAATCCCTCTAGGTGATGTATATAAATCTATTCCTCCAACTCACCAAGCAGAAAAGCAGTCTTGAGATCAAGTTACTCAAGCTCTAAGTCCAATAGAGCAACCAGAGCAAGTAGCACCCGGATAAAGCTATGTTTCACTAAAGGAAAAAACCCTTCATTAAATTCAATACCCTCCTTTTGAGCATAGCCATTTGCAACCAGTCGTGCTTTAAACTTAGCATGTTCGACCCCTAGAGTTCCTCCTTTTTTCTTGAAGACCCATGTAACACTCCGACCCAACTTAATCTGGCTCAGCAATTAATTAATGGTGAATTAGTTGTTGTATGTGTTTTGACTTTGCATTTGTTTTATTCCGAGTCATGGATAGGTAGTTGGGTTGAGTTTGACCTAGATTAGGTAGATATGAGCCCTTTTTCCTAATTTTTGCTTTTCTAAGATTTCGTCATTCATGTATCATCTTAGTGTCATCACGTGTATCTTGTCGAACTCATCAATTTCCGTAACTGACTCGATTGCAAACAACATCGTTCGTTTCTGTTGGATGGTTATTTAACTCAAACTGTAATTTCCCGGAACCTTTGGACTTTTATATAAAATTTTCAATACTTATCTTATATAAACAAGATACAGGCAACGACCTTGACTCAATGATTTCTTCTTACTCTCTTCTTTCACGTCGATTTTTCTTGTTTTCTTCTTTCCTTCGTTTTCTTTCTTCTTCAATGATTAAAGCAAGAAGAGAGAGGATCTTTTACATCCGTGCTGGCTCTTGTGTGTTCGATGGTATGAATTTGAGTCATGGTAGCATTTATGAGTTTAGGATGCTTCATGCACTACCTGCACTTACTTCTTTTTTCTTCTTACATGCATGGTGATTAGAATCGCGTGTTAATGTTCAATTTGAGCCCAAGGACAACAAGTCACTCGTAAAAGCTCATTCGAGGCAAGTATAAGAATGATTTGGATGAACACGCATTGGTATATGATTGATCGTGACTAATTTCCTAACTTTGGATATGGTTTGTGTTTTACAGCTCAATTGTTTCTAATTACTCATACTTGTGCTTGATGTGTCCTCTTTGTGCTTAGATAGTTTTATCTGTAACAGGTTTAGAACATGACCTTGTGTAACTTACGGTTAAGACATATGACTGCACGGCTCACTTTCTAGACAACAGCAAAACCTAAATTTACTCTACGGTTAGGCTACGGCTAAGCCGTAGAATGTACTACGGCTAAGCCATAGGCCAGCCGTGACCCAACCGTCAGTAAAGTTATGGCTTGACTTCAAGAGAGCAGAAAATAGAGAATACCTTCTACGGTCCAGTCACGGCTAAGCCGTGTGGTGAGTTACGGCTAAACCATACCCAGTTGTGGCTGAGCCGTAGAACAACCACGGTGACACCGTAAGAGGGAGCACGGGCTAGCCCTAGCTCGCCGTAAATACGAAAACAATTTTGGAGAACCATGGCTGAACCATAGTGCATCATACGGCTAAGTCGTAAGATGCCTACAGCTAAGCCATAGGTCACCCATGGCTAAGCCATAAGACCATTGAAAAGTAAGAAAGGTAGGTATTGAAGAGACCTTGTAAGGCCCTTGAGTGAGAATATAGGCAACCTTAACTTGGCCACGGAATAATAGAACCACATGAATGGTCTTGAGGGCTGTGACTCATTCATGTGTGTTGTCCAGTTGTTAAGCACCTCCCCATGGGTGTTGGTTTAAGGGACTTCGATACACCCTCTCGACATAATGCAACACGATAAGAAAGACAACTGTGTATCGGATAACTTAAAAGTACATCATCATGCACAGTTAGAAACACTGGATGACTCGAATAGGGTTGGCTAGTAATCTGTCTTAATTCGATTAAATTGAATTGCATGGCATATTAGACGACGATGATTGCCCTCCATTCTTACGTATGTATTGAAGGTTCAACGTATGTCTTGTCAATAGTTTGGGATATGCCTCCACATTTTTTGACATGTTCCTGACATGGTTACTGCTATGCCTTGATATGTATTTGTGTTTAAATATTACATGTAATGAATGGAATTCCTTAAGTCCAATTATATTATTGAATCAACACGGTCAGGCACTACTCAGCCTTAGCCTTATAACACTCGGCGAGGTTGACTTTGGCGTAGTATATATGGTACACTGCAGTGTATTTATGTCTTAGGGCTTTTGGACCACAGGAACCCAAAACTCATTCGTACCCTGGCCCGGTCGATGGTGTTCTCAGTATGTAAAGATCCCTAGAGGGAGGATAAGGCAAATGTAGTAGTCACATAGTAAAATATATGACATGTATATCTTGATTCTTATAGCATGCTTCTTTAATTGCACAACTTGCCTAGTAGATGAACTTGGAACTCTATGAATTATCAGTTGTTACTTATTCTACTAGACATTACATGTGTTAACGTATTGTTGCTTATACTTTGCTGAATCGTTGTATTCATGAGTTATCCTTGGTGTAGCAGCTCAGAACCCGCTACCGACCCCTCGTCGGTCAGCCAGACTCCAGAGGAGACCATAGATGCCCTGTCAGCGCTAGAGGAGTAAATGTGAGCACTCCGCTGGAGAGCGACATGCCATGCATATAGGTCTTCTTTGATGTGGGATGTAATTGGTTTTGTTAATAGTCTCTATATTTTGTATGTTGGCTCACTTTTGTATAATCCTATACTTCATGTAATCTTTTATGGATATCCTTTTGGATATTATTTTGTTTTAGTGTCTCTCCTCTTGTTATGCAATGATACCTATAGCTTCCGCGTACATATATTGGCACATATGAACTTCCCTTGTGTGTTTGCATTTAAACGAGGTCTACGTGTGGGGGCACGGGAGTATGTGTGTCACTGATTAGGTTTAACATTAATCCCTGACTGCCTAGGCTCGAGTTGTGACATACGTATTGTATGGTATCAGAGCATTACTTGATATAGTTGATAAGCATATAGGCATGTAGGAACGCTATGAGGATACGATTTCAAATATTTGAGTTGATAGTCTGATATTTTGATTTGTTGGGGGACATGTAATGGGGAATGCCTTGTGCTCGAGTATTAACCCTTTACCTTTTATAGGATATGGCATCCGGATCAGGTACTAATAACAATCATGGGGATAATGGGAGTGGATCAGCTCCTCCACAATAGCCACATAATGTGGACGACTGATTCCTCATGATGCTGCAAGCGGTCCATTCGCTGTAAGCACAAGTAGCATCCATCGTGGATCGGCAAAGCCAAGTGTCAATCCCACCCCACATGAAGCAACAAGTCGTCTTCCAGCCTAAGTAAAGTGATCCCAATGTCCTTTGCGAAAAGTTTTGGAAACGCGGAGCCACCAAATTCTATGGGAATGAAGATGCCTTAAAGGTTGACCAGTGGTTAGAGCATACGGAGGATTTGCTTTACAGTAGCAGCAGATGATAGTGGCAGAATATGTGCATAAGTTCATGCAGGTATCGCATTTCACGGAGAATATGATCCATATGGAATAAAAAAACGTGAACCGCTTCACTAATGGCTTGAATCCTAGATACAAGAACCATGTTGCCTTCCAAAGGCCAGCTACCTTCAACGATGCGGTGGACAGAGCCTATGCTGCCAAGGCCAACCTTCAAGAAGATAGAGCTGCTGACTTCAGGAGACATACGCCATTTGGTGCAAGGGGGCAAGCACAGAAAAAGATGAAAGGCAGGCAAGGTACCTCCAGTTAAGCCGGTGTGACTTGTGGGCATTGTGGCAAAGGCCACAAGACGGAGCAATGTTGGAGAAAGACAGGAGCTTGTTTTATTTGTGGCTCCATGGACCATCTGATGGTCAAATGTCCGAGGTACAAGTCTTCCCAACCCCAACAATCCAGACCAACTGCAGCTCCAGGCAGATCACAGCAATCTCGTCAAAGCCAGAAGCCGAACCGTGAGACTGCTTGTGTTTATGCTGCTACCCATGAGACTGCTGAAGAGGCGAATGTGGTGGAAGGTACTATTTTGATTGTGCAAGCTGAAGCTATAGCATTGTTTGATTCGGGGTCTACGCATTCGTACATAGCACCTCATTTTGCTGAGCAGTTACGGCAGTCGGCTAAGCTGCTACCGTATGTGTTGGTGGTGTCCACTTCTCTTGGTAAAAGGGTGGAGTGTAGTATATACTACCCGCAATGCGATGTATGGATCGAAGGGCATCAACGTCCAATTGACCTAATTTTATTATCGATGTTGGACTTCAACGTGATCCTTGGAATAGATTGGTTCAGGCGATATCATGCCTATGTGAATTGTTACAGCAAGATGATTTACTTCGACCTAGGCAATGGGTTCCGTTTCAAGGGCAATCAGAAGAAATGCTCGAGGCGTGTTATCTCCGTATGCAAGGCGGATCGCATGATACGCAAGGGGTGTGAAGGCTTTATTGCCTTTATCTCTGAGAAGAAAGATTCAAAGCAGTTTGGAGAGATTTTGGTGGTGCGTGATTTCCCGGATGTCTTCCCCGATGAAGGTCCAGAATTACCTCCTGCACGAGAAGTGGAATTCGCTATTGACCTTGTGCCAGGGACCGCACCAATTAGTAAAGCTCCATATCGTATGGCCTTGGCAAAGTTGTTAGAGTTGAAGAAGCAATTACAGGATCTCTTGGATAAGGGTTTTATACGCTCGAGTGTGTCACCTTGGGGAGCTCTGATGTTGTTTGTTAAGAAGAAAGATGGCATCTTTCGGATATGTATTGATTATCGACAGTTGAACAAGGTGACAACAAAGAATAAGTATCTCCTACCACGAATTGATGAACTATTTGATCAACTTCAAAGTGCTGCATATTTCTCCAAAATTGATTTGAGGTTTGGGTATCACCAATTAAGGGTAAAGGAGAATGACATTCTCAAAACTGCCTTCAGAATGAGGTATGGTCATTATGAATTTCTCGTGATGCCGTTTGGTTTAACCAAGGCAGTTGCTGCTTTTATGGCTTTGATGAATCGGGGTTTTGCTCCTTTCTGGGATTAGTTCATTGTTGTGTTCAACGATGACATTTTGGTTTACTCTAAGACAGTAGAGGAGCATATGGATCATTTGAGGAAAGCCTTATAATTATTGAGAGAACATCAACCCTATGCCAAGCTGGGGAATGTGATTTTTAGCTTGAGCAGGTGGCGTTTCTTGGTCATATCATTTCACGAGACGGATTGGCAGTTGCTCTAGCGAAGGTTGAGGCCCAATCCAAAGTTTGTGACAGAGATTAGGAGTTTTTTTGGACTTGCAGGGCATTACCGAAGATTTGTTCAAAACTTTGCTAAGATATCCGCTCCTTTGACTAAGTTAATTCGGAAGAATGTGTCTTTTAATTGGACTGAGGAGTGTGAAGCTAGTTTCCAGACTTTGAAAGAAAAGTTAACTACTGCTCCAGTACTGACCCTACCGGATGGTGGTGAAGGATTCGTGATCTATTCTGATGCTTCTAGAGTTGGATTGGGATGTGTGTTGAAACAACATGGTAAGGTGATTGTTTATGGATCAAGACAACTTTGGGAACATGAGAAGAATTATGCCACACATGACTTGGAACTGGCAGCTATCGTATTTGCTTTGAAGCTTTGGAGGCATTATCTGTATGGTGTGAAACTTAAGGTACATTCAGATTATCACAGTTTACAATACTTGTTCACACAGCATGAGTTGAAATGAGGCAACGTAGATGGCTTGAGTTTGTTAAGGATTGTGATTTTCCTATCAAGTATCATCCAGGGAAAGGAAATGTAGTGGCAAATGCGCTTAGTAGGAAATTAGAGACTCTTAATGGTTTAAATAACTTCCTTTTATTTATGTACAATAAGCCTGTCGAAGTGAGATTGGTAGAAAACTATGTGCTGTTGGCAAGTACTCTTGTTTTCCAACCAAAAGTGATTCAGCAAATTAAGGACAGGCAATTTGAAGATTTGACTTTAAAGCAAATTCGAGACCATATCGGAGATCCACCCGATTTCTGACTGAAGGATGGTATACTATATTTTCGGAACAGATTATGTGTACTAGCAATTGATAACTTGAAGGAGAACTTGATTACAAAGGTACACTATGCTCGATATGCGATGCATCCAGGGAGTACGAAGATGTACCAGAAGCTAAAGGATCGATTTTGGTGGAATAACATGAAAAGAGAAATCGCAAGATTCATCGCTAGGTGCTTGACTTGTCAGAAAGGGAAAGCTGACCATCAAAAGCCTCTAGGTTTTTTGAATCCATTGCATGTACCTCAGTGGAAATAGGAACACATTACCATGGATTTAATTTCTGGCTTATTGTGGACAGATTAACAAAGTCATCACATTTCATTCCCTTCAAAAAGGGTATGATCTTTTCTGAAATGGCAAAAAAGTTCATGGATGAGATCGTCAGATTACGTGGTACACCTATGTCGATTGTGTCCGATCATGACAGCCGTTTCGTTTCATCTTTTTGGAAAGCATTTCAAGACGCTATAGGTACCAAGTTGAGTTTCAGTACTGCATACCACCCGCAGACAGATGGGCAATCGGAACGGACGATTCAAACGTTAGAGGACATGTTACAGGCCAATGTTTTAAGCTTTGATAAGGAATGGGATGCACATCTCTCATTGTGTGAATTTGCCTATAACAACAGCTTTCACAGGAGTATTGGCATGGCTCCGTATGAAGCCTTGTATGGATGCAAATGTTGGAGTCCTGTATGCTGGAAAGAAGTTGGGACGAGAAGTTTTCACGGACCGACGATTATCCCCGAAACTACTGAGAAGGTACAGAAGGCAATAGAGAAGTTGAGGGTTACTCGATCGAGACAGAAGAGTTACATAGATACGCGCAGAAGAACTTAGGAATTTCAAGTTAGAGATTGGGTTTTTCTAAAGGTCTCGCCAATGAAGGGTACTATAGGTTTCGGCCAGAAAGGTAAGTTGGCTCAAGATACATTGGGCCGTTTGAGATTAAGAGCAGGATCAGTGATTTGGCGTACAGGTTGGCTCTTCCAATGGCGTTTTCTGGAGTACATGCTGTATTCCATGTGTTGATGCTTCGCAAATATGTTCAAGACCCTACCCATGTCATTCGGTATGACGATGTGCAAATACAGCCGAATGCGACATACATTGAATGTCCACTCCGTATCGTCAGTACAAAAGGGTAAATCTTGCATACTAGAACCGTACGATGGGTAAAGGTGCTGTGGGAACATCACGGTCCTGACGAGGCCACCTGGGAATTGGAGGAGCAGATGGCGCGACAGTATCCCCACCTCTTCATGCAAGTATGTGCTTATTTCCAGGATGGAATGTGTTTTAAGTGGGTGAGGATGTAAAACTCCGACCCAACTTACTTTTGTTTTATTCCGGGTTATGCATAGGTAGTTGGGTTAAGTTTAACCTGAATTAGGTAGACATGAGCCCTTTTTGTAATTTTTGCTTTTGCAAGATTTTTTCATTCATGCATCATCTTGGTGCCATCACGTGTATCTTGTCGAGTTTATCAATTTCCGTAACTGACGCGATTACAAACGACATTGTTTGTTTCTGTTGGACTGTTATTTGACTCAAACTGTAATTTCTAGGAACCTTTGGACTTTTATATAAAATTTTCAATACTTATCTTATATAAACAAGATACAGGCAACGACCTTGACTCAATGATTTCTTCTTACTCTCTTCCTTCATGTCGGTTCTTCTTGTTTTCTTCTTTCCTTCGTTTTCTTTCTTCTTCAACGATTAAAGCAAGAAGAGAGAGGATCTTTCGCATCCGTACTAGTTCTTGTTTGTTCTACGGTAAGAATTTGAGTCAAGGTGGCGTCTATGAGTTTCGGATGCTCGATGCACTGCTTGCACTTGCTTCTTCTTTTTTCTTACGTGCATGGTGATTAGAACCGTGTATTAACGTTCAATTCGAGCCAAAGGACAACAAGTAACTCGTAAAAGCTCATCTGAGGCAAGTATAAGCATGATTTGGATGAACACGAGTTGGTATATGAGTGATCATGAATAATTTTCTAATTTTGCAAATGGTTCATGTTTTACAACCTAATTGTGTCTAACTACTCGTACTTCTGCTTGATGTGTCCTCTTTGTGCTCAGATAGTTTTATTTGTAACAGGTTCAGAACATGACCCTATGCAACTTACGGCTAAGCCGTATGACTACATGATTCACTTTCTAAGGAGCAGCAAAACCTAAATTTACTCTACGGTCAGGCTACGCTAAGCCGTAGAATGTACTACGGCTAAGTCGTAGGCTAGCCGCAACCCAACCATAGGTCAAGTTATGACTTGACTTCTAGAGAGCAAAAAATAGAGAATACCTTATACGGTCTAGCCACAGTTAAGCCGTGCGGTGTGCTACGGCTAAGCCATACCCAACCGTGGCTGAGCTATAAAACAACCACGGTGACACCATTAGAGGGAGCACGGGCTAGCCCTAGCCTGCCGTAAATACGGAAACAATTCTGAGGAACCACGGCTGAACCGTAGTGCATCATACGGCTAAGTCGTAAGATGTCTACGATTAAGCCAAAGGTCACCCACGGCTAAGCCGTAAGACCATTGAAAAGTAAGAAAGGTAGGTATTAAAGAGACCTTATATGGCCCTTGAGTGAGAATGTAGGCAACCTTAACTTGCCCACGGAATATGAGAATTGCATGAATGGTCTTGAGAGCTGTGACCCATTCATGTGTGTTGTCCAGTTGTTAAGCACCTCCCCATGGGTGTTGGTTTAAGGGGCTTCAATACACCCTCTTGACACAATGCAACATGATAAGAAAGACAATTGTGTATCAGATAACTTAAAACTACATCAATATGCACAGTTAGAGATACTAGATGACTAGAATAGGGTTGGTTACTAATCTGTCTTAATTCTATTAAATTGAATTGCATGGCATATTAGACAATGATGATTGCCCTCCATTCTTACGTATGTATTAAAGGTTCAATGTATGTCTTGTCAATAGTTTGGGATATGCCTCCACATTGTTTGACATGTTCCTGACATGGTAATTGCTATGCCGTGTGTTTAAGTATAACATGTAATGAATAGAATTCCTTTAGTCCAATTATATTATTGAATCAACATGGTTAGGCACTACTTAGCCTCAGCCTTATGATAACCGGCGAGGTTGACTTTGTCGTAGTATATATGGTACCACTGCAGTGTATTTATGTCTTAGGGCTTTCGGACCCTAGGAACCCAAGACCCATTCGTACCCTGACCCAGTCGATGGTGTTCTCAATATATAAAGATCCCTAGAGGGAGGATAAGGCAAATGTAGTAGTCACATAGTAAAGTATATGACATGTATATCTTGATTCTTATAGCATGCTTCTTTGATTGCACAACTTGCCTAGTAGACGAACTTGGAACTCTATGAATTATCAGTTGTTACTTATTCTACTAGACATTACATGTGTTAACATATTGTTGCTTATACATTGCTGAATCATTGTATTCATGAGCTATCCTTGGTGTTGCAGGCTCAGAACCAGCCACCGACCCTCGTCAGTTAGCCAGACTCCAGAGGAGACCATAGATGCCCTATTAGGGCTAGAGGAGTAGATGTGAGTACTCCGCCGAAGAGCGACATGTAATGCATATAGATCTTCTTTGATGTGGGATGTAATTGGTTTTGTTAGTGGTCTCTATATTTTGTCTCTTGGCTCACTGTTGTACAATCCTATACTTCATGTAATCTTTTATGGATATTCTTTTGGATATTATTTTGCTTTAGTGTCTCTCCTCTTGATATGTATTGGCACGTGTGAACTTCCCTCGTCCGTGTGCATTTAGACGAGGTCTACGTGTGGGTGCACGGGAGTACGTGTATCACTGATTAGGTTTAACCTTAATCCCCGATGCCTGGGCTCGGGTTGTGACAACCCATTTGCAACCAATAATCTTTTGGTCTTTTGGCAGTTTTACCAGCTTCCAAGTATGATTCTTATGAAGAAATTCAATCTCTTCACTCATGGCGATCGTCTATTTTGCCAATTCTTTACTGGTGATGGCTTCATGATGCATAATTGTCTCCGCCTCGGTACTTTCAGTTGTATTAAGAGCGTAAGCAACGAGATCATCATATCTTCGAGGTGGCTTAATCTGCCTCCTCTCTGTCCCTAGTAAGCATGTAATCTTGTGGAACTGCATTCTCCTCATTTGAGCCTTTCACCTCATCTTCCTGAGCTGGGACATCTTGCAATTTTTCTTGCAAGTTTTCTGAAGCTTCCATCTCAAGCTCCACCTGTTTACTAATACCGTGGTCTATTCTGGTATCAAGACACTCCTTCTTTGGTTTCAACATTGCAGACTCGTCAAAGGTCACATCTCTACTGATAAAGCATTTGGGTGATTTTTCATCTAGGCACCACAACCTATATCCCCTCACCCCATGTGCATATCCTAGAAATATGCACTTTCTTGCCCTTGGTTCAAGCTTACCCTCATTCACATGAACATAAGTCGGACAACCAAATATTCGCAAATTTGAGTAATTAGCAGGAGAGCCAAACCATATCTCTTCAAGAGTTTTACACTCAATAGCTATTGATGGAGACCTATTGATCAAGTAACAAGCTGTATGAACAGCTTCCGCCTAGAACTTCTTAGATAACCTAGCATTGGAGAGCATACTGTTAGATTTTGTGGACTCAATCCATCAGTTGATGTAATAAATTGATTAATTTCTTTATTTATCAATAAAATCATGCTTTGCTTTCATGAGATGAATGTTATTTTACTACTTCATGCACATGACCAATACGTATGACATAATGGTTCATGAGTTGAACCGGGTCCCATTAGTATATTAGATGTGATATATGTGCATGGATGAGATCCACACACGGGAGATATATGTCACAAATCTTATGCTTAAAATAGCTTCACAACCAGTAATGAGATTGGGCATCTCATTTGATAAGGTTGCAGCACTTTGATCACTATGAGATAGTGTGATTTGTCTCAATCATCAGAATGTAAGATTCTGGATCACGGTGCTGGTACATTGGATGTATTGAAGGACCATGATATGCACCTTATGGAATTCCGTCTCAATAATAAGGTATGCTCTCATAATTCCCTAGTAATAGGCTCTCAATCCTGAGACATTGACGAACTCAAGTTTCTATCTATTCATTTGCTTTGAGTCACCAATGAGTGAGGCCGACTATAGGTTAACACCTCGGTGTCTTGGGTATATGGTAGTAGAACTGTGGGAACGTTGAATGATCAAGATGGAATCTATCTCTATTATCCCCTTGTGCCAATTAATGGATTTGTCATTAGTAAGTGCGCACCCATCTCAATTAAGAGTTAATTGGATGGTACTGATGATTACTGTGATTAATTGGGGCTCAAGGATAATAAGATGTGGAACTTAGATTGGAAGAGACGGATTTATTCCAATTGATCCACGGATATTGATAGAGGGGCCTACTTATGGTAATTGGGAAGTTTAGGGTCTTCATTGTAATTTATTCCTAAGACTGGAGTTCAATTACATTTATATAGTGGTGTTATTTGCAATTAACTGTGGGCCCGGATTGCACATGAGATGTGGGGTCGCGGTGTTCCAGTTGGAGCCAGCTTTCTAAGGAATCCCTAGTGGTCCCCACGCTAGCCCAAGTAATTGGAAAACACTAATCCGACTTGGACTCTAGAAATACGAGTTTGGAAAGGAGAAAGTTGCTAATTGCTTTGGAAGTAAGACTTCTATTTCAATTAGACAAGGGAGAGATTTGGAAGTCTATAAAATATCCTTGGACGTCCAAAAGAGTCCCTCTCACGCCCAAAACCCTTTCGTGCAAGAGTTGCGCGAGTTACTCTCCTCTCCTCTCTTCTAGTTCCTTGGAGTTTCGAGTTGGGAATTTTCTCCTGAAGATTCCACCATTCTTCTCGAGAAAAGTAATCCAATTTGGGTCATAGCGTGGAAGGCTAAGAGGTCTTGAAGAAATCCATTAGAGCACTGCGGATCTCCAAAGGTATGATCTACTTCTTCTATGTCGTAGATTATTTTGGATGTCTAGTGTTGGTAGAATTTTTTACTGCACATGGTCATGAGATTGAGGGTAACGCATCCTGGATTGGGTTTCGGTCTTATGTATAGTTGATCCCTGTGTCAAATGGATCAAAAGTTTTGAAAATCTATCCACGAGACCCACCTACTTCCAACAATTGGTATCAGAGCCATACCTCATCTCTAATCATGTTAGATCAGTAATCTTGTTCTAATCTTCGCATGAGATGCGAAGAGGATAGAGCAAGGGCTATGATAGGATCAGTGTTTATTGGGTTTGCTTGCTCTCGTAGTAGATACATGTTTGGAAAATCACAAAAGGTTTTAATCATAATAGGAGGATGATAGGATGCCATTAAAACATACTGAGATCATTAGAGGTGATTGGGTACAGCAGGAGCCGAATCAGTGAAGAACCCAAATTTCTGGGTTCGTCAGGTCGGTTAGTCAAAGTGACCACTATGGCTGTAGAGGTCTGTTGGCTAACCGTAGAGACCAGATTGGCTAGCCGAACCTAGGCAAAATCATCTTGTTCTTGGTCTGAGTTATTGTTGTTCTTGGTCTGACCATTATGGCTGTAGAGGTCTGCCCCCGGACCCCCGTTGCGTAGGGGGTCTTGTATCGTGGTAGCAAAATATTTGGCATCTTGTTTTTCTATTGTGGTTTGGCAACCTGGTTTTGTGAGATGCATTGTTGTATGAGATATTAACTTGCAGGTGATAATGTCCTCTCCATATGACCCACATGTTTTTCTTTCCTTTTAATTATTGGTTTATTCGTGGCTAAGTGTAAAGGGCTTCATGGTCTCCTTGGTTTCCCGTGAAAGGGCAAGGCATGGTGAATTTCCCTATAGCCCTTTTATTTCCATGTTTAGACTACCATGTAAGTCTCATTATAGAGACATAGGAATTTATGTATTTTTAAAATTTGTAAATTCTGGAGATGTCCGAAACAAAGAAGGAAAGAGAAGTTGGACTCCTAATCAAAGAGTTTGAAGATTACCAAAAGGTGTTTTGGAGATGCCCAAAGAGTTTGAGGAATCCCAAAGTTTTGGAAAGTCTAAAAGTCCAAGAAGTCTTTTCCGCCTGGGTCATGTGGAGGAGAGGACTAGTCTTTTGTTATAGCACTTTCTATTTATGGATGAATGCTTATTTTAGAGTATTTCCATATTTGATCCAAACATAGCAAATTCCAAAATTGGTCAAATCAAATTAATTTTTGGAAAGAGTTCTAATTAGAGTTGGTAGGCCCATGAGATGGATCTATTGGTAACACTAATTTTAGAAACTGGGCTTTCCTTAAAATAACTTGACTTAGAACCAATCATTGGTCTTATCATGAGATGAATATATACCTATCTTTGATGGACCCATACACCTATAAGGAAATCCTCAACTCTAAAATATTAAGTGGGAGCGGGGCATTTCTATATATATAAAAATCCCCATGGTTTTCCACCATAGGTCCATTGTAAGGAAAGTATTAGCCTTGCGCTATTTTAAGAATGGCCATTCCCCACGGAGGGCTTGTATTTATCTGGATACTGGATATGGATCTCCTATGGATAGTGTTGATGAGACGGGGTGGGAGCCCACTCCCCAAGGAGGAGCTACCCACAACGGTTGTCATGCAATGTTAGTTGGTGGGTCACACTTAACTAAAATAATGATGTAGTATCCCTAAGGATTTGCCTCATGTATTTTAGAAACCAAAGCTAATCGGGAGTCATACATTATTTGGTATGAGATACCTAGATTGTAATGAATGAAGGGGATCATGGATAGTTAGTCTTAATATCAATTTTGACCAACTTTGATCCGCACCAGTCTATGAGGTATTTGCACTCCCCAAGGAGGCATACCCTGCAGGATTGGGATTCCGATGTATTCTGAATTTTGTGGTTATGAGGATTCCCACATAAATTTGGTAGAATACTAAACCCTAATGTCATTTAAATTCATTAATTGAATGTATGGTTATGTGCTACAGTATTACAAGCATGAATTCGAATACTTTCAATCCACTTGCAACCATCCTCAACCAGAATAAGTTGGTGGGATCCAACTATGTAGACTGGAAACGGAATCTGGATATTGTCCTGACAGCTTCAGGATATAAATATGTCCTTACCAAAAACCCCCTTGAAGAGCCTGGCCCAGATGCATCAGAAGCAGAAAAGGACCTTTACACCAAATGGGCCAAAGACGATGAGATGGCCCGATGTTACATTCTGGCATCCATGTCTAGTGTGCTGCAACATCAACATCAATCTTATAAGACTGCATATGATATGATATCGAACTTAAAGGAGATGTTTGCAGAACAAGGCAGACCTGCTAGGCAGGCAGCCATGAGGGTGCTCATTAGCACCAAGATGGCTGAAGGTACATCAGTACAGGAACACATGTTGAAAATGATGGACTCATTAAATGAGTTAGATGTACTGGGAGCTGCGATTGATGCAGAATCGCAGATTGACATAATCCTTGAGTCACTACCAGAGTCATTCAACAATTTCAAGGTCAATTATAATATGAATAAAATGAATCTGACTCTAGCTGAGCTATCTAGTCAGCTGGTAGCAACTGAAGGGATTATGAAGAAGAAACCAACTGCCTTAATGACAAAAAAGTCAGATGCCAAGTCCAAGCCGAAAGGCAAAGGGCGGAAAGGCAAAAAGAAATCAGTTCCAAAGGGTCCTAAGGTGGAGAATGGTCCAACTGGTGGCGTGGCTAAAGCTAAGGGTTCAGGGACAAAAGGAAAGTGTTTCCATTGTGGTAAGACAGGACATTGGAAGAGGAATTGTCCAGAATATCTGTCTAAGAAAAAGACCCCAGGTATGATTGAGTCACTTATATCTGAAGTTAGTTTTGCAACTGGTACTTCAGAATCCTGGTGTGTGGATTCCGGGGCAACTAATCACATATGTAATACGTTGCAGGGGTTCAGGGAAACCAGGAGGCTAAGTGATGGAGAAATCATTGTCAACCTAGGATCTGACGCTAAGGCGGAGGCTGTTTCAGTAGGAGTCATTACTTTATGTTTTTCAAATAATAAATTGGTTTTGTCAGAAACATTATATGTACCGTCTTTAAGGCGGAATTTAATTTCAGTTTCTAGTTTGGTGAATAAAGGTTATTCTATTACTTTTGGTACTGAAGTTGTCATAAAGAGGAATGGTACTTTCATATGTTCTGGCAAGGTAACCAATGGACTTTATTTGTTAACTCCCACGATGTATGAGATACATGATACTGAAACAATTAGTAGATCATCATTAAAGAGAAAGTCACCTTCATCTAATCCAACAAAACTTTGGCACCTGAGGCTAGGTCATATAAACCTTAACAGGATTGAGAGGCTAGTGAAAGATGGTATCTTACCTTCATTGGTGGTAGAACCAATGCCTATCTGTGAGTCCTGTTTGGAAGGTAAAATGACTAAAAGACCCTTTTCAGCTAAGGGTAATAGGGCCAAAGATTTATTGGAATTAGTGCATACTGATGTCTGCGGACCCATTAATGTCAGGGCCAGAGGAGGATATGAGTACTTCATCACTTTCACAGATGATTACTCAAGATATGGTTACATATACCTTATGCACCGCAAGTCCGAAGCTTTTGAAAAGTTCAAAGAATTTCGAGCGGAAGCGAAAAAGCAATTAGGTAAGAGTATCAAGACTCTTCGATCAGATCGAGGAGGGGAATATCTCTCTGCTGATTTTATGGGTTACTTATCAGAAAATGGGATTCTATCCCAGTTGTCTGCTCCTGGTATGCCTCAACAGAATGGAGCAGCAGAAAGAAGGAACCAGACTCTTTTAGATATGATTAGGTCTATGCTGAGTTTCTCAAGATTACCTATATCCTTTTGGGGATATGCTTTGGATACTGCAATGTACATACTAAACCTCGTACCATCTAAGTCTATACCTAAGACTCCCCGGGAATTGTGGTCTGGGCGAAAGCCTAGTCTACAACATTTACACATTTGGAGTTGTCCAGCACACGTGCTCAAGGTTAAGACGGATAAGTTGGAAGCGAAGTCGGAAGTATGCACATTTGTAGGATATCCTAAAGGAACTAAAGGTTGGTTATTCTATAATCCCAGAGAGCAGAAAGTACTGGTCAGCACCAATGCGGTTTTTCTGGAGGAAGATTATATGATGGACCAGAAATTTTTAGAAAAGGTGATCTTGGAAGAGATTCAGGAGCAATCAATTCCAAATCCAAGTATGACCGGACTTGAGGAAGAACCGCCCTTACCAGACCTAGTAGTTACACCAGTACCTCGTCGTAGTGGGAGGATTGTCAGACCCCCTGACAGGTTCTCATTCTTGGAGAGTCTTATGAAGCAATCCCAGAAGAGCCAGAACAAGATCCCTCTAACTATGATGAAGCAATAAATGACTTAGACTCGGGACGCTGGCAAGATGCTATGAAAGCTGAGATGGAGTCTATGTACTCAAATCAGGTTTGGACACTTGTGGACTTGCCTGCCAATATTAGACCTATTGGGTGCAAGTGGGTCTACAAGAGAAAAAGAGGACCAGATGGAAGAGTGGAGACCTATAAGGCTAGGCTTGTTGCGAAAGGATATACTCAGAAAGAGGGGATCGATTATGAGGAAACCTTCTTGCCAGTAGCCATGCTCAAATCCATCCGGATACTCTTATCGATTGCGGCTCATCTCGATTACTAGATTTGGCAAATGGATGTCAAGACGGCTTTTCTCAACGGCCATCTTGAGGAAGACATCTATATGGTGTAGCCAGACGGTTTTGTAGCTAAAAACCAGGAGCAAAAAGTTTGCAAACTGCAGAAGTCTATTTATGGACTGAAGTAGGCATCCCGAAGCTGGAATATCCGTTTTGACCAGGCAATCAAGTCATTTGGTTTTTGTCAAAATCTGGATGAGTCATGTGTGTACATGAAAAGTGAAGGTGACAGGGTAGTTTTTCTGGTTTTATATGTCGATGACATCCTTCTCCTCGGGAAAGATATAGGAATGTTGTCAACGGTAAAAGTTTGGTTAGCCAAGACTTTTGATATGAAAGACTTGGGAGAAGCTAGTTACATCCTAGGGATCAAACTCTATCGAGACCGGAAAAATAGGATGATTGGCTTATCCCAAGCTGCATACATAGATAAGGTGCTAGTACGATTTGCAATGCAAGACTCCAAGAAGGGTATCACACCTTTCAGGCATGGAGTGCACCTTTCCAAGGATCAGTGTCCTAAGACACCCGAGGAAAAGGAGCAAATGAGGTCGATACCATACGCTTCGGCTGTTGGTAGCCTCATGTATGCTATGTTATGTACTAGACCAGATATCTGTTATGTAGTGGGCCTAGTCAGCAGATATCAATCTAATCCAGGACCTGAACATTGGACTGCTGTAAAATGTATTCTCAAATACTTGAAAAGGACTAGAGATTACATGTTGATTTATAGCAGTGATGAGTTGATTCCAGTCGGATACACAGATTCTGACTTTATGTCAGATAAGGATTCCAGGAAATCCACCTCTGGTTATGTATTTATGCTTGGAGGCGGAGCTATCAGCTGGAGGAGTATAAAACAAGAATGTACCGCTGATTCAACCTCGGAAGCTGAATATGTAGCAGCTTGTGAAGCAGCTAAGGAAGCAGTGTGGCTTAAAAGATTCCTTTTGGAACTTGGGGTGGTACCTTTGGCACGACAGCCACTCACAGTTTACTGTGACAGCAGCGGGGCAGTCGCTCAGTTAATCTGCCTCCTCTCTGTCCCTAGTAAGCATGTAATCTTGTGGAACTGCATTCTCCTCATTTGAGCCTTTCACCTCATCTTCCTGAGCTGGGACATCTTGCAATTTTTCTTGCAAGTTTTCTGAAGCTTCCATCTCAAGCTCCACCTGTTTACTAATACCGTGGTCTATTCTGGTATCAAGACACTCCTTCTTTGGTTTCAACATTGCAGACTCGTCAAAGGTCACATCTCTACTGATAAAGCATTTGGGTGATTTTTCATCTAGGCACCACAACCTATATCCCCTCACCCCATGTGCATATCCTAGAAATATGCACTTTCTTGCCCTTGGTTCAAGCTTACCCTCATTCACATGAACATAAGTCGGACAACCAAATATTTGCAAATTTGAGTAATTAGCAGGAGAGCCAAACCATATCTCTTCAAGAGTTTTACACTCAATAGCTATTGATGGAGACCTATTGATCAAGTAACAAGCTGTATGAACAGCTTCCGCCTAGAACTTCTTAGATAACCTAGCATTGGAGAGCATACTGTTAGATTTTGTGGACTCAATCCATCAGTTGATGTAATAAATTGATTAATTTCTTTATTTATCAATAAAATCATGCTTTGCTTTCATGAGATGAATGTTATTTTACTACTTCATGCACATGACCAATACGTATGACATAATGGTTCATGAGTTGAACCGGGTCCCATTAGTATATTAGATGTGATATATGTGCATGGATGAGATCCACACACGGGAGATATATGTCACAAATCTTATGCTTAAAATAGCTTCACAACCAGTAATGAGATTGGGCATCTCATTTGATAAGGTTGCAGCACTTTGATCACTATGAGATAGTGTGATTTGTCTCAATCATCAGAATGTAAGATTCTGGATCACGGTGCTGGTACATTGGATGTATTGAAGGACCATGATATGCACCTTATGGAATTCCGTCTCAATAATAAGGTATGCTCTCATAATTCCCTAGTAATAGGCTCTCAATCCTGAGACATTGACGAACTCAAGTTTCTATCTATTCATTTGCTTTGAGTCACCAATGAGTGAGGCCGACTATAGGTTAACACCTCGGTGTCTTGGGTATATGGTAGTAGAACTGTGGGAACGTTGAATGATCAAGATGGAATCTATCTCTATTATCCCCTTGTGCCAATTAATGGATTTGTCATTAGTAAGTGCGCACCCATCTCAATTAAGAGTTAATTGGATGGTACTGATGATTACTGTGATTAATTGGGGCTCAAGGATAATAAGATGTGGAACTTAGATTGGAAGAGACGGATTTATTCCAATTGATCCACGGATATTGATAGAGGGGCCTACTTATGGTAATTGGGAAGTTTAGGGTCTTCATTGTAATTTATTCCTAAGACTGGAGTTCAATTGCATTTATATAGTGGTGTTATTTGCAATTAACTGTGGGCCCGGATTGCACATGAGATGTGGGGTCGTGGTGTTCCAGTTGGAGCCAGCTTTCTAAGGAATCCCTAGTGGTCCCCACGCTAGCCCAAGTAATTGGAAAACACTAATCCGACTTGGACTCTAGAAATACGAGTTTGGAAAGGAGAAAGTTGCTAATTGCTTTGGAAGTAAGACTTCTATTTCAATTAGACAAGGGAGAGATTTGGAAGTCTATAAAATATCCTTGGACGTCCAAAAGAGTCCCTCTCACGCCCAAAACCCTTTCGTGCAAGAGTTGCGCGAGTTACTCTCCTCTCCTCTCTTCTAGTTCCTTGGAGTTTCGAGTTGGGAATTTTCTCCTGAAGATTCCACCATTCTTCTCGAGAAAAGTAATCCAATTTGGGTCATAGCGTGGAAGGCTAAGAGGTCTTGAAGAAATCCATTAGAGCACTGCGGATCTCCAAAGGTATGATCTACTTCTTCTATGTCGTAGATTATTTTGGATGTCTAGTGTTGGTAGAATTTTTTACTGTACATGGTCATGAGATTGAGGGTAACGCATCCTGGATTGGGTTTCGGTCTTATGTATAGTTGATCCCTGTGTCAAGTGGATCAAAAGTTTTGAAAATCTATCCACGAGACCCACCTACTTCCAACACATACACCGGGTCCTATCTGTTCTGCAAGCCCATTTTATTGCGGTGTATTCTTGACTGTACGGTGTCTCATAATTCCTTCATTTTTACAGAACTCATTAAAAGCACCTCCACAGAATTTCAAGCCATTATCAGTTCTCAAACGCTTGATTTGTTTAGCTGTTAGCTTCTCAATCATATTCTTCCATTGCTTGAACTATGCAAAGACTTCGTATTTGTGCTTTAAAAGATACACCCAGACCTTCTAAGAATAATCATCAATAAAGGTCAACATATATCTGCCACCACTAAGAGAAGGAACACGAGAGGGTCCCTAAAGGTCATAATAGATATAATCCAAAGTACCTTTGGTCCGATGAACTACTGTACTGAACTTGACTCTGCATTGCTTTCCGAATACACAATACTCCTAGAAGTCCAGCTTTCCCAATTTCTGGCCACAGAGTAAACCTTGATTATTTAGCTCTTCCACACCCCTCTCACTCATATGCCCAAGCCACATATGTCACGACTAGGTAGTATCCCAATCTGAATCTAAGGACGACTTAGCAGCAGCACCTGTAACTATGCTATCTTGAAGAAAATAGAGACCATTTTGCTTCTGTCCTTTCATCACCACAAGAATGCCCTTGGAAATTCTCATGACTCCACCTCTAGTTTTGTAATTACAGCCATTAGAGTCAAGAGTACCAAAGGATATCAGGTTTTTCTTTAATTCTGGAACATGCCTAATATCAGACAAGTTTCTCACAATACCATCATACATTTTAATTCGGATTAAGCCTATCCCAATAACCTTACAAGCCATATTATTGCCCATAAGAACTTTACCACCATCTATGGATTGATAAGTGGTAAACCAATCCTTATTAAGACACATATGGTAGGAACAATCCGAATCAAAGATCCACTCATCACCTGAGCTACTTACAGCAATAAAGAGAACATCTCCACCATCAGAATTATCTTCTGCAACACCAGCTACGGTTTCCGAATTAGAAATTTTCTCCTTACCTTTGCTTTCTAGACAATTCTTTCTAAAGTGCCCTTCCTTGTGACAAGGGAAGCACTTTATTTTTCTAGATCTTGACTTTGATCTAGAGTGACCTTTTCTGTTTGGACTTTTCTTCTCTGTTCTTCTATGCACCATCAGACCCTCGCCCAAACTATCACCATTGTTCTCAGACATAACCCTTTTTTTAAACTCCCTGGAGTTTAAGACTGCCTCTCTATATCATTCTGGATAAAGTCTCCCTACCATACATCATGGTATCCACAAAGTGATCATACGAGGGTGGTAAATAATAGAGCAGCATAATTGCTTGATTTTCATCATCAATGCTGACATCTATATTTTTAAGGTCCATTATAACTTTACTAAATGCATTAAGGGGATTGAAGATAGACGTACCTTCATGCATTTGTAGAGTAAATAACCGTTTCTTCAGATACAAACGGTTCGTCAATGACTTGGTAATGTATAGATTTTTAATTTCTGCACAACCGAACAACGGTTTTCTCCTAAACAACCTTCCATAATACTTCATTGCTCAAGCATAACAAAATCGCTCTATATACTTTCTTCAGCATATCTTCTTTGTCTGTATCTGGCATCGTTGCAAGAAGATCATTCTTTTCCTTCAGTGCCTTTTGCAAACCCTTCTGAACCAATAGTGCATGCAACTTAATACACCATAAATTGAAGTCATTTTTACCATTGAATTTCTTAATTTCAAATTTTGCATCCATTCCTGCAAAATTTTTATACCACACTATAGATTTTGTCACCACAAGCACGCTAGAAGAAATAGATTTGAAATTTGAGTTCAGATGGCTCCAATATTGTAAAAACAAGTTTCTACGCTTCGATCAGTCAACTCTCCTCATTGACCATCAAACAGCCAATCACCCTCTTCTACTCATAGATCTGCTCGAAATGAGTCTGTAGGCATAAACAGATCACTGATCAGACATTAGATAATCAAGATATTACAGAAATAATTTCTAGCCGTCGATCTGGTCAAATTAGCATTGACCGTACTGCTAACGTCACGCTGATGTAGGCACTTTCCTTGGCTTGGCTGCTGCTCCACTCGGGTCAGACTGACCCAAACCTGAACCCGACCTAGCCTAAAAAACTAGGCCTCAAAGAGCATAAAATAGTGTGGTGCTTTAAAGCACCATGCACTTTTTTGTTTCCACTTTAAGTGTTGCGACAAGACAGCACGTCAACTCCACTCAGGTTTATTTGTTTCTTCCTCCTTTTTTTATTATTTCTTTAAAACACCATCTTCAGTCTACATTTCGGTTTTGCAACAAAACTGACAAGACAAAGAGGAAAAAGAAATAAAGTTGTCCCTCTCCTCTGCGTGATCCAGCAACGATGGAGCCAGGCGACGACGACAATGAAGAGACTAAGGAAACCTAAGGGGGCAACGGTGGCGTTCTTCTTAGGCAGCGGTTGCGGCGATGGGCTTTGTCATCAAGAACCTCCTTCTTCTTTTTGTTTTCAGCCTCTCCTTCAGATTGATCGTGGCCCACTTATAGATCTGTGATCCACAACAAATCCAAATAGTGTTCTCGTCTCAGATCTGAATCGAAACAGAGGGAGAATACAAAGATCAGATCCTCTATATTCTGCTCTAAGAAAATCCATGCACAGCAATGGCCCACTTCCGATCAACTTGATCCTTTTTCATGGATCTCCATCAAATCATCACAGCGGTACAAACTTGGGCTTTGATACCAGTTTGTTGTGATTTATGCACGGATTTAACACACAGATAAAAACACACCACACATGAGATGATCACAGGAGATTTACGTGGGCATGGGCCTACATCCACGGGAGAAGACAATAAGAATATCACTATGAGGAATGAATTATAAAGAGGAAGATCACTCTCACTCTCAACCCTAAACCGAGCTATACCTAAACCTCACTCAGATCGTCTTCCATGCTCCACCAAAGCAGCAAAGTGTTCCATTTATACACTTCATCAACAGTATAAAAGTCTACATCTTTGGTTGCTCATAGGTGTTGTAGTACGGCCACAACTAGGGTGGCTACTGCAGCTACAACTAGGGCGGCCGCAGATATGGGGCTGCAGCTCTGCAGTGGCTCCATTGAGCCACACAACAAACACTTGATTTAGATAAAGACAGGTTATGTTCCAATTTGAAGGATATTTTGGAGTATGCAAAAGATCGGGCTGCTATAGTTTCTATTGTGATGATGGCCCTAAAGAAAATTCAAGAATATGCTCATCTGATGATTAATCGGATGGGCAGTCATGCTGCGTTATTCAAATCAATGCATATGGGTTACTCAACTCTTGCGGCATCGAGGGCTCCATCGCAGATATTACAATCACCCGAGGGGTCGGAGTCTGCAATGATGATCACCTTAGGGTCATGCATTGACCATGACGTGGGGTTGATCAAGCGGGATAATAGGGGTGAGCAAAACCTAATCTCTAGTCAATCGGATGATGGACATAAGGTGACATCTCATACTTCTTCTGATGCAATTCCATTGTGGTGGGTACTGGGAAGCCAACAACCACAACGAAAACTGGGAGAGGATTTGATGACATAGGTACTGATTCTCATCTAGGATCTCATTCACATGGACTGCAACATCATGATGAAAATCCAGGCCCTCTAGCCTTGTCATCGTTGTTTATCCCAGTAGAACCTAATGATCCTTCCTTAAACGATATACTTCTGCGAGAACGAGGAATACAGAAGGCCACACTTACAAACGAAGATGTGACTGAAGCTATTAAAAGTTTGAAAAAACTCATTGGTGGAATATTTCATTGGGAAAAGACCAAACTATTTTGCAGTACAAGCAACCTTAGGAAGGGCATGGAAGCAATATGATTTCCAAATACACTAGATGGAAGATGCCTTTTACTTGTTTAAATTCTCTTTATTCGAACATAGTCAAAAAAAATTTTAGCAAATGGACCTTGTCACACCTCCAAAACTGGGCCGGACCCAAACCCGGTTCTAAGGATCAGAGGATTAGGGCCAATTTAAAATTTTTTTAATGTACAACACGAGCCCCAATTCCGTTTGGATCGAAGCCCTTCATGAGGTTTATGTTTATTGATCAAGCAACCATAATCACACGTAGAACCATAGATCCATAATTTGCATAACTAAATATCATAAACAACAATATAACAAATTTCAAAGATGATTAATAAATGGTCTAGAATTTCGAAGCATAGTAATTAAAGTTTTAAATTCCAAAACAATAATTTGAATTACTACTCTAATGACCTCAAACATGGCCTTTTCACAAAGTCTAGTATTCTGATCTCAGCACCATCACTAAGATATCTCAGACGATGTCATTGGCGCTCTATTTAACAACTCCGCCATTTGGCAGAATCTCCTGCCTCTCCTGACCCTCCGGTTCGACACAAGCAATGGGACTTAAACACCAAAAGTAGTAGGTCAGATTGATGTAATCTGACAAGAGGTAAACTGCAAGTAATAATATTAATCAATTGAATTAAAACATATTTTACATTCTGTCCCAAAATATACCGAATGCAAACCCAATGATATGAATGCACAAAAACGGGTATTCTCGCAGATACAATATATAAAAACAGGTATTCCCGCGGATATAATATACAAAAATGGGTATTCCTACATTTACAATATACAAAGATGGGTATTCCCCCTGATATAATATTAAAAAACGGGTATTCCTGCCAGATATAACAAATGGCACCATTGTGTACTATATCTATAGTATACGCTGTCTCGATTGCGTATGACCACCTCCAATTGCAATCGGTCAAATATATGTATATAAATACATACTATATACGAATGCATAATGAATCATGCTATAAAACCCTTATTTCACAATAACCAACCCATTATTAATTTAAGTTCTTAGATTACTAAATTTAAAAGTGTATTATGATTAGGTGTTATTTCAAGTTCTCTAAGGGTAAGCACTAGTTCACCTAACAATTATAATTAGTTAAATATACACATGAGAACCAATCCTCTTTCACACTGGTAATAAGAGTTTATGATGCCAATATCTTACTTTTAGTGTCTATCATATTGTGCATCCCGAATCTCACATTCCTATTCTGAATTCAATCCAATTATCATGCGAACATTCAACCAGTTTTTCTAAAAAAACGGAATCCATCTAATCCAATTATGTAAAGTTAGTGTGTTTTACAAATTGAATAAAAGTATTCAATTTCAAATCCAAACTAAATCAAATTATGATCAAAGGTGAGGGAACAATTAGATTCTTAATCTTCATTGTTATGTGTAAAAACACCTAATTATTTTATATAAAACAAAAGATCCAAATCCTGGATTCAGATTTGGAAGTTACACTCAAATTAAAATCCAAATTAGAATCCCAAATACAGTCTAATTAAGATTCTAATAATTCCTAATTACATCTTAATTAAATCCCAATTGAATTAATTAAAATACTAATCAAAGCTAATTAAATATTAATTAAGATTCTAATCAAGTCATAATTAAACTAAAATCAATATTCTAATCAATTGTAAATTAATGTTTTAATCACATCTAAACCCACTATGGAAATCCAAAATAAAAACTGAAAATAGAATAATGTAAAAACACAAGTTAATATTCTAAATTCTAGTCATCTTGGGCCCATTGGCTCCACTGTCAGCCCACCGGAAACCCAGCCTAGCCTAAGAGACCCAGCACAGCCACAACCAAGGCCTAGCCCAGCTGGCCTAGTAACAGCTTGGCTCGGGCAGTGCCAGGCCTAGTCGCAGCCAGGCCCCACCGACTGCCCAGGCAACAGGCGCCGCCTGGCATGCCAGGTAACGCTCCTGCCTGGGCAACGCTGTTGCAATGGCTGCTTCTTTTTTTATTTTTATTTTTTATGTGCCTATTCTTTATTTTAATTAAAAAAATCAAAATGCTCATTATTAATCCACAATCAAGACATTAAACTCAATCAAATAAATCATATTTTAAAGCATGTCAACAATGTTGGAAGTAGGTGGGTCTCGTGGATAGATTTTCAAAACTTTTGACCCACTTGACACAGGGATCAACTATCCATAAGACCAAAAACCCAATCCAGGATGCATTACCCCCAATCTCGTGGCCATGTACAGTAAATATTCTATCTAAAAGACAGAATCAAATAACACTAAACATCCATAATAATCTACGACATGCAAGAAGTAGATCATACCTTTGGAGATCTGTAGTGCTCTAATGGAGAAGTTGCCACTCTGCTTGATGATGAGAATCTTCAACACCTCTTAGCCTTCTACGCTATGACCCGAATTGGATTTATTTTCTCAAGAAGATTGGTGGAATCTTCAGGAGAAATCCCAACTCGAAACTCCAAGGAACTAGAAGAGAGAAGGAGAGAGAAACTCGTGCAACTCTTGCACGAATAGGGTTTTGGGCGTAAGAGAGACTCTTATTGGACGTCCAAGAGATTTTATATATTTTCAAATCTCTTCCTTGCTTAATTGAAATTAGAAGACTTACTTCCAAAGCAATTAGCAACTTTCTCTTTTCTAAAACCTTCTTTCTAAAGTTCAAGTTGGATTAGTATTTTCCAATAACTTGGGCTAGCGTGGGGACCACTAGGGATTCCTTAGAAAGCTAGCTCCAACTGGAACAACGTGACCCCACATCTCATGTGCAATTTGGGTCCACAATTAATTGCAAATAACACCACTATATAAATGCAATTGCACTCCAGTCTTAGAAATAAATTACAATGAAGACCCTAAACTTCCCAATTACCACAAGTAGGCCCCTCTATCAATATCCATGGATCAATTGGAATAAATCTGTCTCTTCCAATATAAGTTCCACATCTTATTATCCTTGAGCCCCAATTAATCACAGTAATCATCAGTACCATCCAATTAACTCTTAATTGAGATAGGTGCGCACTTACTAATGACAAATCCATTAATTGGCACAAGGGGATAATAGAGATAGATTCCATCTTGATCATTCAACATTCCCACAGTTCTACTACCACATACCCAAGACACCGAGGTGTTAACCTACAGTCGGCCTCACTCATTGGTGACTCAAAGCAAATGAACAGATAGAAACTTGAGTTCATTAATGTCTCAGGATTGAGAGCCTATTGCTAGGGAATTATGAGAGCATACCTTATTATTGAGACAGAATTCCATAAGGTGCATCTCATGTTCCTTCAATACATCCAATGTACTAGCACCGTGATCCAGAATCTTACATTCTGATGATCGAAACAAATCACACTATCTCATAGTGATCAAAGTGCTGCAACCTTATCAAATGAGATGCCCAGTCTCATTACTGGTTGTGAAGCTATTTAAGTATAAAATTTGTAACATATATCTCCCGCGTGTGGATCTCATCCGTGCACATATATCACATCTAATATACTAATGGGACCCGGTTCAACTCATGAACCATTATGTTATATGTATTGGTCATGTGTATGAAATAGTAAAATAACATTCATCTCATGAAATTAAAGCATGATATTATTGATAAATAAAGAAATTAATCAATTTATTACATCAACTGATGGATTGAGTCAACAAAATCTAACAAACAAAACAACAAAGAAGACATTATTTACAACTATCCACTTGCCTCATTTCGATGCCTAAAGCAAATTTGAAGATCAGACCTTAGTTCCTTCGAAGAACTGCTAGGGCTTATTTGTGGAGGAACGGAAGATGACGGAAGAATTTGGCTTATAAAGAAAAGACGATCGAAAGCCATTAGGGTTATATTATATAAAGATTTTTCTAAATTACAAGGAAGAGCTTCTTACTTTTTACTAAGTTTTATAAAATTTCAAAAAAAGGCTTTTGGCTTAAAAGGGTCAAATAACTCAGACCCAAAGCCTAAAAATATTTAATCAGCCCATCTCCAATGGGCCCTACATAAAACTACCATGCATGCAAGGATCCAAATTTCTAAAGTGGCCCATTAATCACCCATCTAACTCCTCTCAACCCAACTCAAACCCAATGAACCGATTCAACTGAAATTAAAAATCTGGGGCCGGCAAACCTTGGGTGGTTCAAGACCACCGTCTAGTGTTTAAAAGATTGGGAGTATTGTAGTATCCGCACAGCGACATGATTTTGAAGCAGTTCCTCTCTAAATCAAGTTTCCCAATCAACTTTTGTTTTCGATCGTGAACTTAGTAAAACCACAAGTCTGATTGGTAAACCACTATATATGGATAGAACAACAGCAGATGCAGCCAGACTGTAGGCTTATGCTGGAGTTAGTGTGGAAGTGAATATCCACTCACCCTTGCCCACAGCGATCACGACTGAATACAAGATTGTCTTCTTTTAGTCAAAGGGTTGACTACGCTTTGCGTCCCATCCCGTGTAAGCAGTGTAGAGCATTCAATCATTCTTAGTCAAATTGCATCCTCAAGTTTGAAAAGTCTAGGTTCCAAAGAAAAAAGATCTTGGAGAAGATAGTAGTGTTGAGGTGCAACAGCCTTCTTCACTTCCTAAGGTGGTTGAAGATTGGTTTCAACATGCATCACCTACAAGAAGATCATCTACTTTGATAGGTACAGAGATTTGCCTCACGGAGCAAGTCAACAGGTTTGAGTGTCTTTCAAATTTGAATGGTAATTCAGCAGCTCCTAGTAATGAAATCTCTTAGGCCATAGCTATTGTTATGGGTGAAGGCACGTCAATGGGCAAGGAAGGTACCTCTCCATCTCTACTAGGAGTCCAACCACTGCCTACACTAACAGTGTTCCGCCTTTAACAGAATCTGATCAAGGTAGTGAGCAAATAAATGTTCCCTCATCGTCTCAAGATGGGGTGCAAAGAAAGAGGACTCGGAAGGGTAGAGGTTCTAGAGGGTGTACCCCCTCACCTGATAAATTATCCAAATGAATTTTCTGTTGTGGAATATGCGAGGTCTCAATATATATACCAGCCATGCAGGCAGAGATTAGAAATAAAATGAGGACCTTACATCTTTCCATGATAGGATTAGTTGAGACAACAATAAAGAGAACTTCATCATTTATTGTCAAAATAACTCTAGTGTCTGCATGGTAGATGGAAGCCTCTAATATTAACTGTAGCCCTATGATGCGTATCTGGATATTATGGAATCCAAGGGAAGTGGCTATTATTGTGCTGGATGTTCACTTCCATGCCATTCACTGCGAAGTTTGTGTTGGGAACAAGGCGAGCAAAATACACACAGAAAAAGAAGAAAATTAGGAGAGGAATTCACAACTCAATTGGACTCTCAATCATAGCTTGAATGCATGGCTACATATATTATGTAAAAGAAAATTCTATAGCCTAAATTAAAAACATCTAATGCTATTTAAGTCCTCTGGATGTTTTACTCAACCAAATGCTAATAAAAGACACACACTTTTCATTTTTCATGGTTTTTTGATTACCACTGAACAGTTAGTAGTAAATTGGCCATAACTTTCTCAATATAAATCCAATTGATGAGAGGTTTGAAGCATTGGAAACCAGACAGACAGAGCTTTAATTTGGTGTATTATAAGCTAAATTTGGATAACTATAGCCCCTTCAAATTCTGGTCGAAATTTACTTTCAGTTTTAGCAATAAGTCAAGTTTAATTTTCAACACTCCCCCTTAAACTTAACATCTTTCCAACACCAATCATCATTTTCAACTTCTGAAAAATATCATATTTGAGAGGCTTTGTGAAAATGTTAGCGACTTGACCAAATGACTTCACATATTCTACCTCTATGTACTTGTTCTCAATGCATTGTCTAATGAAATGATACTTTGTCTCAATATGCTTGCTTTGATCATGAAACACTAGGTTCATTGCTAGAGCAATGGCTGACTTGTTGTCTATCATGATCTTGGTAACTTCACTTTGCTCAAAATGGAGTTCCTTCAATAATATCTTTAACCAAATTACATGACAAGCATAAGCAATGGCAGCAACATACTCTACTTCATAGGTTGAAAGAGTGACTATGGGTTGTTTTTTATAACATCAAGAAATTGCATTATTTCTCAAAAGGAAAATAAACCCAGCAGTACTCTTCCTATCATCAATGTCTCCAGTGTAGTTGCTATCGCAATAGCCCATCAAATTGAACTCGTTTGAAGTTGAATAAAAAATTCCATAATCAAGAGTACCTTTAAGGTAACGAAGAATTCTCTTGGCTGCCTTCATATGTGTCTTAGATGGATTTTCCATAAATCGACTCATGAATCCAACTGAAAATAAAATGTTAGGTCTGGTACAAGTCAAATACCTTAAGCTTCCCATAAGACTTTTGAACAATGTTGGATCAACCTTTTGTAGCCCTTCCTCTTGTTTTGAAAGTTTAACTCCACACTCCATAGGCGTGTTTACGGGATTGCAATCCAACATGTTGAACTTCTTTAGTACTTCCTTTGCATAATCTTCTTGAGAGATAAAAATCCCATCCTCCATTTTCTTAACTTCAATTCCCAGATAATAGGTCATGAGTCCCATATCACTCATCTCAAACTCTTGAGCCATAGCCTTCTTAAAACCTTCAAACATCATTTGATTATTTCCTATGAATATAAGATCATCTACATAGACACAAACAAATAATAGATCTTCATGTTCCTTTTTCACATAGAGTGCATATTCATGAATGCATCTAGTGAAACTATTCTCTTGAAAATACTTATTAAGATGGCTATTCCAAGCTCTTGTAGCTTGCTTTAATCCATATAAGGCCTTTTTTAACCTCAACACATTGTCTTCATAACCTTCAATAACAAAACCTGAAGGTTGTTCAATATAAACCTCTTCCTCATGAAGACAATTCAAGAAAGAGGACTTGACAACCATTTGATGGATCTTCCATTGGTTATGTGCTGCAAGCGATAATAGTAGTCGGATTGTCTCCAAATGGGCAACAGGGGTGAAAACCTCTTCATAGTCAATGCCCTGTTTTTGCTTGTAGCCCTTTGCAACGAGTCTCACCTTGTGTCTTTCTACTTCACCTTAGGAGTTTTTCTTGACTTGATACACCCATTGGACTCTAATCGCTTGATGGCCATTTGGAAGTGATGCAAGCTCCAAGCTGTAAGGTTCTGAATCCCACAAATCCTAATCTACGTTAATTAATCACGTTCTATGTTAAATAAACCTTGTTAAGGTTAATTTAGTCTAAAAACGATTGGGTTTGGGCCTTGGGCAGGTAGTTGGGAGGAGTTTGAGCCTTACTTTAGTAATTAAGGGCCTTTTTTTGAATTGTTCTTACATTTTATGGACACCTCGTCAATCACTTCTTGTGTAATTTTTCATGTAGATCATCTTTCGTGTTGGGCTTGATTTGATCCGAACTTGTTTTGGGCCAATTGAGGTCCATTTGGCCTAAACAGAAATTTCATAAAAAGATTGGACTTGCTTGTTAAATACAAGAAATTTTAAGTTAAAAAGGGGACTCAACGTCCCATTCTCTCTTCTTCCTTCATTGGTTGCTGGAGCTTTTCCCCTCCTTCACAAATCCTCCATTTTCACTTCCAATTTGAAGTGCTACTAAGGTTGGGAGTCTTGCATGTACTAAGAATAGTCTTCAACCACCTTCCTCTTCTTCATAGAAGTATTTTCTCTTTGGAGAAAGTATCACCTTCTTCAATCTATAGCCACTAGGTGAGGGCTCTACTTCCATTCCATATTTTAAGGCTTGTTGGAGTCAAGAAGACTCAAACCTATGACATGCATGCATTGATGCATCACATTCACCATTTATATGTTGCCATGTAGAGAACCCACTTCTCCTTGGAGGTTTTTCCCTAACCACACAACAAGAAGGATTTAGGAAGGGCAAACACTGTTAAAAGGCAAGTAGTAGAGTTCATATGTGTTGCATGTGTGATTAAGTTGATGATTCTTTGGTTAGTTTTTTTTTTATTCTCCAACTTCAGCCATTTTCCTTGTCTTAATTTATTACATTTAAATGGTATGGATTGAGTTAGGATGTAAACATTGAATAGGAGGGTGTGTAGATAATGAACACCTTCAAGGACACTATAATTAAGCCATAGGAACTCCCCATAGATCAGGTTCTATATGGATCCCGTATTGAAATTTAGCTATAGAACCAACTTCAGTTTTCTGAAGCGTACGGCGAAGCCACGGCTAAGTCGTGCGTGGTTACGGCTCAAGGTCCAGAGAGCAACGAAATTGGGTTTTGTACTACGGCTTACCCATAGTTTCACCGTGAAATGCACTACGGCTGAGCTGTGCCCAACCCGTACCCAAGCCGTAAGCCTTCTTACAGGGGACTTTCCAGAGAGCTCCAGAAACCCATTTTCTTATACGGCTTGCACACGGCTACACCGTGTAATGCCTTACGGCTAAGCCATAAACCCATCGTAACCTAGCCGTAGGCTTAGCACGGCTAAGCCGTAGGCCAATATACGGCTAAGCCGTAAATGCGGTTGAATTATTTGGGGAAACCTGAACTACTCGGCTAAGCCGTAACATTATATACGGCTAAGCCGTAGAAACCCAGTAAATTTAGGAAATTAGGAATTCGTCATTGACCTTATAAGGCCTTAGTATTGGCACCTTTTCTACCACACTGGCCCAACTGTAACTACACATTAATAGAATGAATGAATTCCGGATGATTCCCCAGCGTCAAGTCATGGATGTTGGCATAATAAGTGGTGTCCTTCATATATACAAGGTAATACCAAGATATGGTAATACAATGACACCGGGTGTTTTATGAGTACATCGTGTTGAATGACCTTGGGGATCGTGGGTTACCTAGTACGGAGTGAATAGTGAGCTCTTGAATATTTACTCAATCCGAATGCATTCATATTGTTAAATACCATGCCTTCAACATGAATTATCTATGCACTCTCTCTCTAGTCTATCCCTGAGGCTATTCGGACTTGAGCTTCTAATGAGTGCGTGATTGACAAGCCAGAGCTTCTACGGAGTGCGTGCTTTCTAGCCATATGGGTATAGTCGAAGTTTAAGCTTTTGTAGCTCATATGTATATGCTTTGTTCAATTATTCATCCGTTTCGTGACTGATTATACTTCAGACTATTATTCCTTATGTATGATATGACTAGTATGATTGAATCCGAGTCGGCACCACTTAGCTTGTGCCCTTTTGGGTATCATTATTATGTCACTACTGCAGTAGTTTACGGAGGGGTTGTCCGCACTCCTCGGGAAGCTAGCTTGATCTCCTAGCGACCCATATGTATGTATGCTCCTTTTGGAAGAATAGAGCTTCGTGGATGCCAATTAGTGTGTACTACATTTTGATTTGATTCCTCACGTATTGTTACTCATGCACATCAAGTCTAGTAGACCATTATTGCTCGTATTCAATGTATAATTATAAGTTCATTTGATATATTATGCTAGTTCCATATGCTCGGTACTTGCTTAACCGTCGTGTTAACAGTGTTACTCGTGGTATTGCAGGTACAAAACACAATCCCAACCCGATTGCTGACGCGCCCCCGAAGAGTCCCCAACGGTAGCTCGGGGTATAGATGAATGGAAGGATGGCGATGTCTTTTATTAGTCATCCTACGGAGTGCGCTGGTTCTGGAGATGTTACAGCCAAACTTTTGGTTTGTCCTTGGGAATGCGCCAATTACCCAATTTCTTTAAGTGGCAGTTTGGACCGTACGACTTGTAGTTAAGTCTGAACACTGATATATACATACATCTATATCTATCTATGAATATTTGAAGATATGTTTCTCTTGTTTTGCTCCTGATCCTTACAGAGTATTTCTCAGGAGTTCGTTTATGATGAATTATACTCCTACGTGTGTTGACATACCTCACACGTTCCTGTGGAATCTCCCTTGTAGGAATTCGTGTACAATTCATTAGGGCACGGATTACTACGGGATTATGTTTCCACGCCCTGGGGGCCCACTTAAATCCCCAAATTCCCAGGATCGGGGCGTGACATACGTAAGTGATGGTATCAGAGACCGCTGATAAGTCAATTATCAATTTAAAATACTTAACAAAATTAGGAAACGTGGTGAGGTTCCGATAGGTCTGTTCAGGGTTGTGTTTTCTATTATGTATTGTTATCATGTGTAGAGTTGTAGTAAATATGTATGTATATATATGTATGTGTATGTCTTTAACAACCATTGTTATTGTAGATCCATGGCGTCTGGGTCTGGTACAAACAATCGTTCGGGTGATAATGACCACAATAATGTGGAGTTGGAAGGTGCGGATCCTCCACCACAACCTCCTCCTCGTCCTACGTACAACACGGAGGAACGGTTCATGATGTTGATCCATCAATTAGCTCCCAGTAATGCCAATCAAGCTGCCATGCAATTGCAGTTAGCCGCTTTATTGAACGGGCAAGATCAACCTGGAGATCCCAATTCCCTGTATGAAAAGTTTCGAAAGAGGGGAGCCACAGAGTTTGCAGGACAAGAGGATCCGTTTCAAGCTGACGAATGGCTCGTCCACACTGAGAATGTCTTCGATACTCTAACTTGTACACCAAGGCAGCATGTAGTCTTCTCAACATCCATGTTCAGGGATATCGCGGATACATGGTGGAAGAGTATTCGGGACCATATTAAGGCCATGCCAGATTCTACTGTGTGGGGAAGCCTTTAAGAAGCAATTTAGGAAGAAATTTATTCCCGAACATGTAACCCACAAGAAGAAGGCAGAGTTCCTTCCCCTACAACAAAACTCCATGACAGTTGTGGAGTACGTGCACATATTCAGCCAGCTCTCTCGATTTGCTTTAGATCTGATTGATACTGAGGAGAAGAGAGTAAAGAGGTTTCTTGAAGGGTTGAGGCCTGCTATCAAAGGGCATGCTACTGCCTTCAAATGACCAGCCCAACATGATGTTGCAGTAGCCAGGGCCTATGCGGTGGAGGAGATTGAGAAAAGCCTATTCTTGGGAGAGTCCAGGAAGAGTGTTCCGCCTTCTAGGAAAGGTCAGCAGCATTCTAAGAAATAAAAGGGAGTTGTTAGCGGGATATCACGGCTAGTCTGCGGTGTATGCGGGAAGGGTCATGAGACTAGTAAATGCTGGAGGTCCACGGGAGCCTGTTTTGGCATGGCTCAATGGACCATCGCTTGTCAGAGTGCCCAAGAAGAAAGGATTCTAGTCGAGCCCCACCGCAACAGCAATATCGGCAGTCTTCCAAAGTAACACCACCAACGCTTAACCATCAATAACAACAGGTGAGGCAAGGCCAAGGGCAGTCGCGACAGGGTCAAGGACAGCAGAAGCAAGGACAGCAACATCGACCCCAAAGGCAAGGCCGTGCCTATGCGTTAACTCAGGATGAAGCAAAAGCAGCGGAGCATGTGGTTGTAGGTAAGGTTTCTGTTTGTGACATAGAAGCTAAAGTGTTGTTTGATTCAGGATCTTCGCACTCCTTCATTTCACCCCGATTCTCTAGCAGGATACAGGAATCACCAGCACAGTTACCGTACGTGTTGAGTGTTATCACTCCGGTTGGTAAGAGGGTAACTTATGATGATTATTACCTTGGGTGTCGAGTTCTTATTGGAGAGGTTCTTCTCCGAGCGGAACTCATTGTTTTGCCCATGCACGACTTCGTTGTAATCTTGGCATGGATTGGTTAACCAAGTATATGACCTGTCTGGATTGTTTCCGTAAGACTATCACCGTGAGGGTGAGTGAAGATGGCCCAAGTGTTGTGTTCCAAGGCGACAGGAAAAGTTCAAACACTAGATTAATTTCAGCATTTTGAGCAGAGAGACTAATCCATAGTGGTTGTGAATGGTATATTGCCTTCATTGTGGAGAAGAAATTACCAAAGAAGTTAGAAGAAATACCAGTGGTTTGTGAGTTCCTGTATGTGTTTCCTGACAAAGTACCTAGTCTTGCTCCGATTAGGGAAGTGGACTTTACGATAGAGTTAGTACCTGGTACCGCTCCTAATTCTAAGGCTCCGTATGGAATGGCACCAGCAGAGTTTCGTGAGCTAAAGGTACAGCTACAAGACTTATTAGATAAGGGGTTCATTCGTCCTAGCACATCACAATGGGGAGCCCTAGTTTTATTCGTGAAAAAAAAAAAACGGCACCCTCAGAATGTGTTTTGATTACAGGCAGTTAAATCAGGTGACAATCAAAAATAAATATCCACTGCCCAGAATCGACGAATTGTTTGATCAATTATAGGGTGCAACCTAGTTTTCAAAGATTGATCTAAGGTCCGGATATCACCAGCTGCGAGTTAGGGATCAAGATACATCAAAAACAGCTTTCAAGACAAGATATGGGCATTATGAGTTCTTAGTTATGCCTTTTGGATTAACAAATGCCCCAGCGGTGTTTATGCCTTAATGAACAAGATCTTTTCACCCTACCTTGATCAGTTTGTGGTCATTTTTATTGATGATGTATTGGTTTAATCCAAGACTCGAGACGAGCATGCGGAACATCTGAGGATTTCTTTACAATTATTAAGGGACCACAGACTATATGCTAAACTAGACAAATGTGAATTCTGTTTAGAACAAGTTGCCTTTTTGGAGCATATAATCTTGAAAGATGGGCTTGCAGTTGATCCAGCTAAGGTGGAGGCTATAACCAATTGGCAAAGCCCCAAAACAGTTGCAGAGGTTAGAAGCTTTGTTGGTTTGACGGGTTATTATTGAAGGTTTGTGAAGGACTTTTCTAAAATAGTGGCACCTTTGACAAAATTGACTTGGAAGAATGAGCCATTTATTTGGTCAGCGGAATGCGAGTCGAGTTTTCAACTCCTAAAGGAGAAACTAACCTTAGCTCCAATCTTGTCTCTACCAGAGGGTAGTGGTGGATTTGTTATCTATACCGATGCTTCGAGGATTGGGCTAGGATGTGTACTCATGCAGAATGGGAAGGTGATAGCATATGGATCTCGACAATTGAAAGAACATGAGAAAAATTATGCTACACATAATCTAGAATTGGCTGCAATGGTCTTTGCAATGAAGTTATTATGGAGACACTATTTGTATGGGGAGAGATTTGAGTCCATAGCGACCATCGCAGTCTCCAGTATTTATTTTCGCAGCATGATCTTAATATGCGACAGCGTAGATGGTTGGAATTCATAAAGGATTATGATTTTCCGATCAAATATTTCCCCGGAAAAGGGAATGTAGTGGCTGATGCTTTGAGCAGAAAATCCACCATTGAAATGGCAGCATTGTGTGGTGAATGGTCTCTAGTGGAGGAATTTTGATATTTGGATGTGGAGATGAAATTCGTGGATGATAAGGTCATGTCAGTAGCTATGTCAGTCTTCGAGCCCACCCTAATTTAACAGATCAAAGAGAGGCAGTTTGAAGATCCGGAGTTTGTTAAGATTCGTGACCACATATTGGAGAGACCTGACTTCAGGTTGGTAGATGGTGTACTGTACTTCAGAGCTCGACTTTGTGTTCCAGCGGTTCAGGACCATAACTTAAAAAGGGTAATCATGACGGAAGCACATCACGCTCGATATTCCATGCACCCCGGGAGCACAAAAATGTACCAAAACTTGCATGGCAGGTTTTGGTGGAGTAACATGAAGCGGGATATTGCGGGCTTTGTGGCAAAGTGCCTTACTTACCAACGTGTAAAGGCTGAACAAAGGAAGCGTCCCGATTTATTACACCATTTACAAATTCCAAAGTTGGAGAATCTCACAATGGATTTTGTTTCGAAGTTGCCCCGAACAAGTAAACATCATGATGTTGTGTGGGTAATTGTCGACCGACTAACAAAGTCAACCCACTTTATCCCCATTAGGAAAGGGATGAAATTTCACGAGATGGCCAAGATTTTCATTAATGAGATTGTGCGGCTACACAGTATGCCAGTTTCAATTGTATCCGACTGAGATAGTAGATTCGTGTCTTCCTTCTGGCAGTCTTTTCAAACATCCTTGGGTACTAAACTCAGTTTTAGCATCACTTATCATCCGCAGACCGACGGGCAATCGGAACGAACAATACAAACCCTTGAAGATATGCTACGAGCTAACGTGTTGGACTTCGAAAAGGAGTGGGATGAACACCTCTCCTTATGTGAATTCACGTATAATAATAGTTATCACGCGAGCATCGGAATGGCCCCAGCCGAAGCTTTGTATGGACGTAAGTGCCGTACTCTAGTCTGTTGGGAAGAAGTTGGAGTTAAAAGTTTTCATGGACCCTCTCTGGTTGCGGATACGGCGGAAAAAGTGCAAAAGGTGCAAGATAAATTGAAGGTTGCACGATCACGTCAGAAAAGTTATGCAGATAATCGCCGTCGGCCCCTTGAGTTGTAAGTGGGGGACAAAGTTTTCTTGAAGGTTTCCCTAATGAAAGGCACTATCAGGTTTGGACAGAAGGGTAAGCTACCTCTGTGATTTGTAGGACCTTTCGAGATACAGAGCAGGGTTGGAGACTTAGCTTATCGGTTGGAGCTACCATCCCCACTTGTGGGAGTTCATAATGTATTCCATGTGTCGATGCTTAGAAAATACCTTTTGGATCCTTCACATGTTCTTGAATTGGACGACATACAAGTTAAGCCTGATGTGAGCTATGAAGAAAGACCGCTTCGTATCATTGACACTAAGGAGCAAGTGCTGCGTACCCAAATGATCAAATGCGTTAAGGTCCTATGGGAGCATCATGGACAAAAAGAAGCCACTTGGGAACTCGAAAATCAAATTCGGGCAAAATATCCAGAGCTACTACCCGAGGTATTTCACATTCGGAGGACCGAATGGTCTTAAGTGGGGGAGGTTGTAAGGTTCTGAATCGCACAAATCCTAATCTACGTTAATTAATCACATTCTATGTTAAATAAACCTTGTTAAGTTTAATCTAGTCTAAAAACGATTGGGTTTGGGCCATGGGGAGGTAGTTGGGAGGAGTTTGAACCTTACTTTAGTATTGAGGGCCTTTTTGTAAATTGTTCTTACATCTTATGGACACCTCATCAATCACTCATTGTGTAATTTTTCATGTACATCATCTTTCGTGTTGGGCTTGATTTGATCCAAACTCATTTTGGGCCAATTGAGGTCCATTTGTCCTAAACTGAAATTTCATAAAAAGATTGGACTTGCATGTTAAATATAGGAAATTTTAAGTTAAAAAGGGGACTCAACGTCCCATTTTCTCTTCTTCCTTCGTTGGTTGCTGGAGCTTTTCCTCTCCTTCACAAATCCTTCACTTTCACTTCCAATTTGAAGTGCTACTAAGGTTGGGAGTCCTGCATGTATTAGGAATAGTCTTCACCCACCTTCCTCTTCTTCATAGAAGTATTTTCTCATTGGAGAAAGTATCACCGTTTTCAATCTACAGCCACTAGGTGAGGGCTCTACTTCCATTCCATATTTTAAGGCTTGTTGGAGTCAAAAAGACTCAAACCTATGACATGCATGCATTGATGCATCACATTCACCATTTATATGTTGCCATGTAGAGAACCCACTTCTCCTTGGAGGTTTTTCCCTAACCACACAACAAGAAGGATTTAGGAAGGGCAAACACTGTTAAGAGGCAAGTATTAGAGTTCATATGTGCTGCATGTGTGATTAAGTTGATGATTCTTTGGTTATTTTTTTTATTCTCCAACTTCAGCCATTTTCCTTGTCTTAATTTATTACATTTAAGTGGTATGGATTGAGTTAGGATGTAAACATTAAATAGGAGGGTGTGTGGGTAATGAACACCTTCAAGGACACTATAATTAAGCCATAAGAGCTCCCCATAGATCAGGCTCTGTATGGATCCCGTATTGAAATTTAGCTACAGAACCAACTTCAATTTTTTGAAGCGTACGGCGAAGCCACGGCTAAGTCATGCATGGTTATGGCTCAAGGTCTAGAGAGCAGCGAAATTGGGTTTCGTACTATAGCTTACCCATGACTTCACCGTGAAATGCACTATGGCTGAGCCGTGCCCAGCCCGTACCCAAGCCGTAAGCCTTCTTACAGGGGACTTTTCAAAGAGCTCCAGAAACCCATTTTCTTATACGGCTTGCACACGGCTACACCGTGTAATGCCTTACGGCTAAGCCGTAAACCCACCGTAACCTAGCCGTAGGCTTAGCACGGCTAAGCCGTAGGCCAATATACGGCTAAGCCGTAAATGCGGCTGAATTATTTTGGGGAAACCTAAACTACTCAGCTAAGTCGTAACATTATATACGGCTAAGCCGTAGGAACCTAGTAAATTTAGGATATTAGGAATTCATCATTGACCTTATAAGGCCTTAGTATTGGCACCTTTCCTACCACACTGGCCCAACTGTAACTACACATTAATAGAATGAATGAATTCCGGATGATTCCCCAACGTCAAGTCATGGATGTTGGCATAATAAGCGGTGTCCTTTATGTATACAAGGTAATACCAAGATATGGTAATACAATGACACCGGGTGTTTTATGAGTACATCGTGTTGAATGACCTTGGGGATCGTGGGTTACCTAGTACGGGGTGAATAGTGAGCGCTTGAATATTTACTCAATCCGAATGCATTCATATTGTTAAATACCATGCCTTCAACATGAATTATGTATGCACTCTCTCTCTAGTCTAACCCTGAGGCTATTCGGACCTGAGCTTCTAATGAGTGCATGATTGACAAGCCAGAGCTTCTACGGAGTGCGTGCTTGCTAGCCATATGGGTATAGTCGAAGTTTAAGCTTTTGTAGCTCATATGTATATGCTTTGTTCAATTATTCATCCGTTTCGTGACTGATTATACTTCAGACTATTATTCCTTATGTATGATATGACTAGTATGATTGAATCCGAGTCGGCACCACTTAGCTTGTGCCCTTTTGGGTATCATTATTATGTCACTACTGCAGTAGTTTACGGAGGGGTTGTCCGCACTCCTCGGGAAGCTAGCTTGATCTCCTAGCGACCCATATGTATGTATGCTCCTTTTGGAAGAATAGAGCTTCGTGGATGCCAATTAGTGTGTACTACATTTTGATTTGATTCCTCACGTATTGTTACTCATGCACATCAAGTCTAGTAGACTATTATTGCTCGTATTCAATGTATAATTATAAGTTCATTTGATATATTATGCTAGTTCCATATGCTCGGTACTTGCTTAACCGTCGTGTTAACAGTGTTACTCGTGGTATTGCAGGTACAAAACACAATCCCAACCCGATTGCTGACGCGCCCCCGAAGAGTCCCCAACGGTAGCTCGGGGTATAGATGAATGGAAGGATGGCGATGTCTTTTATTAGTCATCCTACGGAGTGCGCTGGTTCTGGAGATGTTACAGCCAAACTTTTGGTTTGTCCTTGGGAATGCGCCAATTACCCAATTTCTTTAAGTGGCAGTTTGGACTGAACGACTTGTATTTAAGCCTGAACATTGATATATACACATATCTGTTGGAAGTAAGTGGGTCTCGTGGATAGATTTTCAAAACTTTTGACCCACTTGACACAGGGATCAACTATCCATAAGACCAAAAACCCAATGTAGGATGCATTACCCTCAATCTCATGACCATATACAGTAAATACTCTATCTAAAAGACAGAATCAAACAGTACTAAACATCCATAATAATCTATGACATGCAAGAAGTAGATCATACCTTTGGAGATCTGTAGTGCTCTAATGGAGAAGTTGCCACTCTGCTTGATGATGAGGATCTTCAACACCTCTTAGCCTTTCACGCTATGACCCGAATTGTATTTCTTTTCTCAAGAAGATTGGTGGAATCTTCAGGAGAAATCCCAACTCGAAACTCCAAGGAACTAGAAGAGAGAAGGAGAGAGAAACTCGTGCAACTCTTGCACGAACAGGGTTTTGGGCGTGAGAGAGACTCTTATTGGACGTCCAAGAGATTTTATATATTTCCAAATCTCTTCCTTGCTTAATTGAAATAGAAGTCTTACTTCCAAAGCAATTATCAACTTTCTCTTTTCTAAAACCTTCTTTTTAGAGTTCAAGTCGGATTAGTATTTTCCAATAACTTGGGCTAACGTGGGGACCACTAGGGATTCCTTAGAAAGCTGGCTCCATCCCGAACACCACGACCCACATCTCATGTGTAATCCGGGGCCACAGTTAATTGCAAATAATACCACTACATAAATGCAATTGCACTCCAGTCTTAGGAATAAATTACAATGAAGACCCTACCTAACCTTTCCAATTACCACAAGTAGGCCCCTCTATTAATATCTGTCAATCAACTGGAATAAATCTGTCTCTTCCAATATAAGTTCCACATCTTATTATCCTTGAGCCACAATTAATCACAGTAATCATTAGTACTATTCAATTAACTCTTAATTGAGATGGGTGCACACTTACTAATGACAAATCCATTAATTGGCACAAGGGGATACTAGAGATAGATTCCATCTTGATCATTCAATGTTCCCAGAGTTCTACTACCATATACTCAAGACACCGAGGTGTTAACCTACAGTCGGCCTCACTCATTGGTGACTCAAAGCAAATGAACAAATAGAAACTTGAGTTCATCAATGTCTCAGGATTGAGAGCCTATTGCTAGGGAATTATAAGAGCATACCTTATTATTGAGACAGAATTCCATAAGGTGCATCTCATGGTCCTTCAATACATCCAATGTACTAGCACCGTGATCCAGAATCTTATTCTGATGATCGAGACAAATCACACTATCTCATAGTGATCAAAGTGCTGCAACCTTATCAAATGAGATGCCCAGTCTCATTACTGGTTGTGAAGCTATTTAAGTATGAGATTTGTGACATATATCTCCCGCGTGTGGATCTCATCCATGCACATATATCACATCTAATAAATACTAATGGGACCCGGTTCAACTCATGAACCATTATGTTATATATATTGGTCATGTGCATGAAATAGTAAAATAACATTCATCTCATGAAAGTAAAGCATGATATTATTGATAAATAAAGAAATTAATCAATTTATTACATCAACTGATGGATTGAGTCCACAAAATCTAACAATATCTATATCTATTTATGAATATTTGATGATATGTTTCTCTTGTTTTGCTCTTGATCCTTATAGAGTATTTCGTCGGAGTTTGTTTATGATGAATTATACTCCTATGTGTGTTGGCATACCTCACACATTCCTGTGGAATCTCCCTTGTAGGAATTCATGCACAATTCATTAGGGCACGAATTACTACAGGATTAGGTATCCACGCCCTAGGGGCCCACTTAAATCCCCAAATTCCCGGGATCGGGGCGTGACACAAGCTCCCAAGTGTTGTTCTTCTCTACGGCTTAAATTTCCTCCTTCATGGCTTGTATCCATTTCTTATTTTTTTTCTATCTTCTTCAAAACTCAGGCACATCATTAGAAAGTAAGCAAAATAAATTTTCATCCTCTAACCTTTCAGATTCTTCATAGAGATCCTGAAGCTTTGATATCTACGAGGGCCTTCACTTGAGCTAGGTGAAGGAGACGATGATGATGATGCTATAGAGGACGATGTTGGTGTTGTTGGAGGTACAGTTTCACCTTGGGCTCCTTGTATTGGAGTTTCTTCTTCATCAAAGTAGGGGAGAAAATCATAAACAGCTTTATCCTGTGTACTCCAATCCCAAGTTGCATCTTCTTCAAATTCAACATCTCTGCTAATAATGACTTTTTTTTTTGCTTGGATTGAAGAACTTGTAGCCTTTTGAGTTCTCATCAGAGCCAATAAACACAAACTTCTTGCTACTATCATCAAGCTTTGATCTCTCTTGCTCCAGAACTTGAACATAGGCATTAGATCCAAAGACTCGCAAGTGTGACACATTTGGCTTCCATCCACACCATGCTTCTTGGGGCGTCACGTCCTTCAAACTTTTGGTAGGTGAACGGTTGGAAAAATAAACTGCACATAAAACTGCTTCAGCCCAAAACTCTTTCGGCATCGATTTGCTTTTTAACATGGTTCTTGCCATATTGAGGATTGTTCGGTTCTTCTTTTCGGCAACTCCATTTTATTGTGGCAATCTAGGAACAGTCAGAGGACGGCGAATTCCATGTGTCTCACAAATGGCCTTGAATTCAATAGAGGTAAACTGACCACCTCTATCGGTTCTTTGAGATTTGAATTCGTAGCCACTTTCTTTTCTAACGCAGGCTTTGAACTTTTTGAATGCCTTATAAGCCTCACTCTCTTGCTCCAAGAAATAAACCCATGTTTTTCGTGAATAGTCATCAATAAAAAGCAAAAAGTAAGAGCTGTTACCAAGAGATGAAGGCTTGATTGGACCACAAACATCCACATGAATAAGTTGAAGTGGCTCGGTGGCTCTTGAATTGGATTGCTTGGGAAAACTCTTTCTTGAATGCTTGCCTCGTAAGCAAGCTTCACATAATTGATCGGTGGCTCTTAAATTGGATTGCTTAGGAAAACTCTTTCTTGAATGCTTGCCTCGTAAGCAAGCTTCACATAATTGATCACGGTGATCAATTTTTGGAATACCTTTCTCCATCTTCTTTGCTCCCAAGTCTCTAAGCCCTCCAAAATTTAGATGCCCCTATCTCATGTGCCAAATCCATGATGGATCTTTAACATAAGTCTTCAAACACATGACTCCAATGATCTTTATATCCAACAAGAACATGCGATTTCTTGTCATAGAAACCTTAGCAATAAGATTCCCTTCTTTATCTCTAAGCCAAAGAAAGCGATCTTCCATGTTTTTTTTGTAACCATTTTTCATAAGTTGCCCAGTACTCAAAATATTATTTAACATTTTAGGAATGTAATAAACATTAGGAAGAATCTTATGGTTCCCGTTCTTTACCTCAAACAAAATTGTGCCTTTGCCTTTAATCTCCACCTTCGATTCATCAACAAAGCGCACATGGCCCATCACTTTGGTGTCAAGTTCCATGAATTTTCTTATATCGCTCGCCATGTGATTGCTAGCTCCATTGTCTAGGTACCACTACTCTTCTCACCATTGGGTTCTTCCTTAAGTGTGAGGAATAATGCTAGCTCCTCCACATCTTCCTTGTATAAAGTGAGCTTTGTCTCTTCTACTTTTGTTGTTTGACAATCCCAAGAATAATACCCATATTTTCCACAAGAATAACACTCAATTTGACTTTTGTCATTCTTTACCTCATTGTATCTTTCATGGTTGCCACTTCCTCTTTCTCTTCCATGACCTCTTGAAGAGTTTTAATTTCTTCCCTCTTGAGAAGAATTTTGCTCATCTTTTCCTCTTCCACGTCCTTGGCCTCTGCTACTGCTTTCATAAGCTTCTCCTTTGGCTTTCAATGAAAGCTTTGCTTACAAGGCTTGCTCTACTTGCTCTTGCTTGCCTCGGTTCATTCTTTCTTCATGGACCCATAAGGATCCATTTAATTCGTCGATAGACGTAACCTCCAAATCTTTGGATTCTTCAATAGCTACTGCCACATGATTGAATTTTACGTTAAGAGAGCGCAAAATCTTCTCAACAACATGAACATCTTCAATTTTTTCTCCAAGCCTCTTCATTTGGTTTACCACTACCAAGACTTTTGTTAAGTAGTCCGATATAGACTCACTCTCCTTCATCAAAAGTGATTCAAACTCAGCCCTTAGAATTTGAATATGTACTTTCTTCACTTTTTCAACTCCCATGATGGAATTTCAGAGAGTATTCCATGCTTGCTTGAAGTTGACTTTGTTGACAACATGTCATCATCTAAGCCTTGATGAATAACTATAAGCACACATTGATCTTTCTTCCTTTCTTTCTCCAAGGCTTCCTTTTGGGCTTGATTCAAAGCCTCCTCATTTTGAGGTTCAACAAAACCTTTCTCAACAATCTCCCATAATCCTTGGGAACCATGGATAGCCTTCCTTCGAATTGCCCAATTCTCATAATTGAGCTTGGTGAGTTGTGGGTATTGGAAAGCAAGGGTGGCTCCTTTAGAAGCATGCTCGGATACCAATTTGTTGGAAACAAGGTGAGCAAAAGACACACAGAAAAAGAAGAAAATTGGAAGAGGAATTCACAACTCAATTCGACTCTCAATCATAACTTGAATACATAGCTACATATATTATGTAAAAGAAAATTCTAGATTCTAAATTAAGGACATCTAATGCTATTTTTAGTCCTGTGGACGTTTTACACAACCAAATGCTAATAAAAGACATACACTTTTCATTTTTTATGATTTTTCGATTACCACTAAATAGTCAATACTAAATTAGCCATAACTTTCTCAATATAAATCCAATTGATGAAAGGTTTGAAGCATTGAAAACTAGACAGACAGAGCTTTAATTTGGTATACTATAAGCTAAATTTGGATAACTGTAGCCCCTTCAAATTCTGGTCGAAAGTTACCCTTCAGTTTCAACAATAAGTCAAGTTTAATTTTCAACAGTTAGTTATACTCAAACCTAGTACCTTTTTCTATCTAATACGGTGCTACAAGTTATATTGCCCAGAGAGAGTTAAGGGACAACTTGTAGTTATCCGCGAGGCATATCCCTTCATCTACACCATGGGTTGTAGGGGGGATTTCAATTCACTAAGATAGAGCTTTGAAAAGGAAGGAGGTGCTGGACCAAGGTGCCAAGTATGATGGAGTTCAATGACTGCTTGAATATACAGGCCTTAGTGGCATGCCAATGGCTAGGCCGCTCTTTACTTGGACTAACTCTTCTATGGGACATTCACTCATTTCATGTAAGTTGGATAGAGGTCTAGGAAATCCTACTCTATTAAACTCAAGTCTCTTTAAAGGTGATGTTCTCCATCTAGGGTTATTGGATCACTCGCCATTGCTGTTTACATTGATAAATGCAGGTCCTAGGAAAGTTCCCTTCAGATGCATGGAGGGGTTCGTATGGATGGGTTTTTTGACTGCGTTAGAGATGCATGGAGTCTAGAGGTGGAAGGGACTCCCATGTTCAAAGTAGTTTCTAAGCTGAAGCAAGTTAAGTGTTCCCTTAAGTAGTGGACTCGTGGCCAACATCCAGTCCCTACTCTCATTCAGCAGGTGCAGTCTCATCTTGATAAGGTGCAACATCGCTTTACCTAGGATTCAGGTAATGCACAGATTTAAGAGGAAAAGAAGGAAGCTAAGCATAAACTTGATATACTACTTAGGCTGTGGTAGAGTATGATAAAGCAAAAATCGCAGGATCAGTCTATAAATCTTGGTGACAGTAACAACCGATATTTCTAAGGGTTGATGAGGAAGTGGCACACATCTACGTGTTGTGCGCGTGTGTGCGTAAGCAACCAAGATCAACAATCAACCACATAAGAAGACAAGCGATTTACGTGGTTCGGCAAAAGATGACTACATTGACGGGAAACCAAGGCTTCGCACAAATGAAGGGTATCGACTTCAGTGATGTTTTCTCTCCTCTTGTGAAAATGACTTATGTCAGAGTTGTCTTGGGTCTAGCCGCCATCATGGACCTTGAGCTTGAACAGATGGACATGAAAACTGTGTTTCTTCACGGTGACTTAAAAGAACACATGACTCAACTAGTGGGGTTTGAGGTAGAAGGAAAAGAACAGATGGTTTGCAGGTGGACCTTGAGCTTGAACAGATGGAAGTGTTTCTTTACGGTGACTTAAAAGAAGAGATCTGCATGACTCAACCAGAGGGGTTTGAGGTAGAAGGAAAAGAACAGATGGTTTGCAAGTCGAAGAAGAGTCTTTATGGGCTGAAGTAAGCACCGAGACAGTGGTACAAGAAGTTTAATTCATTCATGTTGAGTCATGGGTACCGGAAGACAGCTATAGATCATTGTCTCTATGTTCGTCCATTTATCGATGGCAAGTTCATCATCCTTCTTTTATATATAGATGATATACTGACAGTTGGATAGGATAACAAGTTGATTGGCAAGTTAAAAGAGGAGATGTCAAAGTCATTTGACATGAAAGACTAGGTTCCCTCGCGAACAATATTGGGCATGCAAATACGTCATGACAAAAGTTCCAAGTAACTGTGATTGTCATAGGAGAAATATGTTGAATGAATACTCGAGCAGTTTAACATGAAGAATGCTAAGCCAGTTAACATACCTCTAGCTAGTCACTTCAAACTAAGCAAACGCTTGTGTCTTACTAAGATGATGAAGAGGAACGGATGGCATGTGTTCCTTATTCCTCTGCTGTGGGGAGTCTGATGTATGCCATGGTTTGTACACGGTCAGACATTGCTCATGCTGTGAGTTTAGTGAGTAGATTTCTCTCTGACCCTGGAAAGGAGCATTAAGAAGCAGTAAAGTGGATCTTTAGGTATTTGAATGGTATTTCTAAGGTGTGCTTGTGTTTCGGAGGCTCAAAACTAGTGGTGGAAGGTTATACTAATGCTGATTTTGCAGGCGATCTTGATCATCAGTTGTTGACTTCTGGTCATTTGTTTACTTTCATAGGGGGAGCTATCTCTTGTCAATCAAAGTTATAGAAGTGTACAGCGCAGTTTACAACTAAAGCGAAATACATAGCTGCTAATGAAGCAGGGAGAGAGATGCTTTGGTTAAAGAGATTCCTTCAAGAACTAGGTTTGAAGAAAAAAGAATATATAGTTTACTATGATAGTCAAAGTACTATAGATTTTAGTGAGAATGCTACATATCATGGTCGCATGAAGCACGTTGATATCAAGTACCATTAGATTCGTTAGGTAATTAAGAAAAACTGCATGAAGTTGGAAAAGATTTACTCGAACAAGAATCCCTTGGACATGATGACAAAGGTTGTGTCTAAGGGAAAGTTGGAGTTGTGTTCAGAGTTGGCAGGGCTGAACTCCCAGTAAGGGGTTCAAGGCTTCTTCGCCGTGGTTTGGAGGGAGAGATTGTTGGCCAAGTGGGTCAAGACCAATTGGGTTTCCCTAATTATATTAGGAATTTCATGTTTGAGTAAACAGTAGTTTCTTAATAGATTAGGACTTTCCTTTTTTCTAAGTTAGAGTTCTTGGGGGATAAGGAATTGATGATTATATATATGATATAATCTGTAACCCTGGATAGAGGCTGAAAGAGGCTAAGATTCCAAGGCTATGGTTTCATAGATTGGAGGAGAATCTAGTGGAAATTGGTTTCCCGTGGACGTAGGCATTTTTGCCGAACCACATAAAATCGCTTGTCTTCTTGTGTGGTTGATTATTGATCTTGGTTGCTTACACACACACGTGCACAACACTGCAATCATTTCTACATTAAAGATCTAGAAGGCATAGAGTATCAGGATCCTAAGACCATTGGTGATATTTTTGTTGATCGTTTCACTAACATATTTGGTACAGAATTGTAGCCAATAGACTCTGATCTATCCCATGTTCATCCCTATGGTAGACTATCAGTTGAAGAGGCTCAAACACTGAGTGAACCTTTAACGATCAGGGAGATAGAGGAGTCCATTAAAATGGGTAATCCTCACAAAGCGCGTGGTCCATATGGGTACAATGCTCATTTTTTTAAGGTGTGTTGGCCCATTGTAGGGAGAGATGTAAGCTATGTCAACTAGGGCAGTTGAAGCACGCATTTCTTGTGCTAGTTCCTAAGTTAGAGAATGCAAAAACTCCTAATCCGTTCAGGCCTATTTCTTTAACCAATTAGCTTTACAAAATTACGACTTGAATATTGGTTTATAGACTGTGTCCACTGATGGAGAAACTGGTTGGATTATCACAATCTGCGTTTATCCCATTTAGGTCCATTGCTGATCATCTTCAACGTTTTCACCATAAGATAGGGCTTCCGAGGATGTGTTTGAAGCTTCTGTTGGAAACAAGGTGGGCACAATACACACAGAAAAAGAGGAAAATTAGAAGAGGAATTCACAACTCAATTGGACTTTAACCATCATAGCTTGAATACATGGCTATATATGAATATATGCAAAAGAAAATTCTAAAGTCTAAATTAAAGATATCTAATGCTAATAAAAGACACACACTTTTCATCTTCCATGGCTTTTCAGTTACTACTGAATAGTCAGTAGTAAATTGGCCATAACTTTCTCAATATAAATCCAATTGATGAGAGGTTTGAAGCATTGGAAACTAGACAGATAGAGCTTTAATTTGCTTAATTTGGATAACTATAGCCCATTCAACTTCTGGTTGAAAGTTATCCTTCAATTTCAGAAATAAGTCAAGTTTAATTTTTTAGTTTCAATTTTAATTTTCAACACTCCCCCTTAAACTTGACATCTTTCCAACACCAATCATCATTCTCAACTTTTTAAAAGTATCATATTTGAGAGGCTTTGTGAAAATGTCAGCGACTTGATCAAATGCATGTTCTCAATGCATTGTCGAATGAAATGATACTTTGTCTCAATATGCTTGCTTCGATCATGAAACACCGGGTTCTTTGCTAGAACAATGGCTAACTTGTTGTCTATCATGATCTTGGTAGCTTCACTTTGCTTAAAATGGAGTTCCTTTAATAATATCTTTAACCAAATTACATGACAAGCACAAGTAGTGGCAGCAACATACTCTGCCTCACAAGTCGAAAGAGTGACTATGGGTTGTTTTTTAGAATACCAAGAAATTCCATTATTTCCAAAAAAGAAAATAGACCCAGTAGTACTCTTTCTATCATCAATGTCTCCAGCGTAGTTGCTATTGCAATAGCCCATTAAATTGAACTCGTTTGAAGCTGAATAAAAAATTCCATAATCAAGAGTACCTTTAAGGTAACGAAAAACATTCTCTTGGCTGCCTTCATATGTGTCTTAGATGGATTTTCCATAAATCGACTCACGAGTCCAACTAAAAATAAAATGTCAGGTCTAGTACAAGTCAAGTACCTTAAGCTTCCCACAAGACTTCTGAACAATGTTGGATCAACCTTTTGTAGCCCTTCCTCTTGTTTTGAAAGTTTAACTCCACACTCTATAGCCGTGTTGATGGGATTGCAATCCAACATGTTGACCTTCTTTAGTACTTCCCTTTGCATCCTTGAGAGATAAAAATCCCATCCTCCATTTGCTTAACTTCAATTCCCAAATAATAGGTCATGAGTCCCATATCACTCATCTCAAACTCTTGAGCCATAGCCTTCTTAAAACCTTCAAACATCATTTGATTATTTCCTATGAATATAAGATCATCTACATAGACACAAACAAAATAATAGATCTTCATGTTCCTTTTTCACATATAGTGCGTATCCAAGAATGCATCTAGTGAAACCATTCTCCAGAAAATACTTATTAAGATGGTTATTCCAAGCTCTTGTAGCTTGCTTTTAATCCATATAAGGCCTTCTTTAACCTCAGCACATTGTCTTCATAACCTTCAATAACAAAACCTGAAGGTTGTTCAATATAAACCTCTTCCTCAAGATAACCATTCAAAAAAGGGGACTTGACATCCATTTGATGGATCTTCTATTGGTTCTGTGCTGCAAGCGATAATAGTGGTCGGATTGTCTCCAAACGAGCAACAGGGGCAAAAACCTCTTCATAGTCAATGCCCTGTTTTTGCTTGTAGCCCTTTGCAATGAGTCTCACCTTGTATCTTTCTACTTCACCCTTGGAGTTTTTCTTGACTTTATACACCCATTGGACTCCAATCGCTTGATGGCCACTTGGGAGCTCCAAGCTCCCAATGTTGTTCTTCTCTACGGCTTGAATTTCCTTCTTCATGGCTTGTATCCATTTCTTATTTTTTCTAGCTTCTTCAAAACTCGAAGGCACATCATTAGAAAGTCAGCAAAATAAATTCTCATCCTCTAACCTTTCAGATTCTTCATAGAGATCCATGAGGCTTTGATATCTACGAGGGCCTTCACTTGAGCTAGGTGAAGGAGACGATGATGATGATGCTATAGAGGATGATGTTGGTGTTGTTGGAGGTACAGTTTTGCCTTGAGCTCCTTGTGTTGGAGTTTCTTCTTCATCAAAGTATGGGAGAAAATCATAAACAGCTTCATCCTATGTACTCTAATCCCAGGTTGCATCTTCTTCAAATTCAACATCTCTACTAATAATGACTTTTTTTGTTGCTTGGATTGAAGAACTTGTAGCCTTTTGAGTTCTCATCATAGCCAATAAAGACAAACTTCTTGCAACATAACTTGAACATAGGCCTAGATCATCAAGCTTTGATCTTTCTTGCTCCAGAACTTGAACATAGGCAATAGATCCAAAGACTCGCAAGTGTGACACATTTGGCTTCCATCCACACCATGCTTCTAGGCCATGTCCTTCAAACTTTTAGTAGGTGAACGGTTGGAAAGATAAATTGCACATGAAACTGCTTCAGCCCAAAACTCTTTCGGCATCGACTTGCTTTTCAACATGGTTCTTGCCATATTGAGGATTGTTCGGTTCTTCGTTTCGGCAACTCCATTTTGTTGTGGTGATCTAGGAACGGTCAGAGGATGGTGAATTCCACGTGTCTCACAAAAGGCCTTGAATTCATTAGAGGTGAACTCACCACCTCTATCAATTCTTAGAGATTTGATCTCGTAGCCACAAAAAGCTAAAACCGTATAGAGCAGTTCTCCTGAAAATGAAGCCTGTTCTATAACATACATAGGGCCCTGCAATCCATCAAATGGTCGCATGCTTACATCAAAGAACACGGTGTTGTGGTTTGCATATCGGTCATTCAGATCGATGCCCTCAAATCTATGAGGAAACTGCACATAACAAATCCGGTCACCACCTCTGTCGAGCATGAAGCACTTCCCTTCTCTCAAGGCCAAGGAGTTGTATATGTAGTGATCACAATCCAGGTTTAGAATAAATGGGCCATTCGACATGATAGCACTTGTTTGAACAAGAGCATTCATGGCACCAGCTTTCTTGTTGTGATCATAGCCAGGCCTTTTTTCCCTTGAGACATACACCAGCATTGGCAATCTGATATCTACCTCTGTAGAGTCAATTAGATTCATGTCGTCTGTGTTGGAAGTAGGTGGGTCTCGTGGATAGATTTTCAAAACTTTTGACCCACTTGACACAGGGATCAACTATCCATAAGACCAAAACCCAATCCAGGATGCTTTACCCTCAATCTCGTGACCATGTACAGTAAAAATTATACCAGCACTAAACATCCAAAATAACCTACGACATGCAAGAAGTAGATCATACCTTTGGAGACCCGCAGTGCTCTAATGGACTTCTTCAAGACCTCTTAGCCTTCCACGCTATGACCCCCGAATTGGATTTCTTTTCTCAAGAAGAACGGTGGAATCTTCAGGAGAAAATCCCAACTCGAGACTCCAAGGAACTAGAAGAAAGGAGAGGAGAGTAACTCGCGCAACTCTTGCACGAAAGGGTTTTGGGCGTGAGGGAGACTCTTTTGGACGTCCAAGGATATTTTATAGACTTCCAAATCTCTCCCTTGTCTAATTGAAATAGAAGTCTTACTTCCAAAACAATTAGCAACTTTCTCTTTTCCAAACTCTTATTTCTAGAGTCCAAGTCGGATTAGTGTTTTCCAATATCTTGGGCTAGCGTGGGGACCACTAGGGATTCCTTAGAAAGCTGGCTCCAACTGGAACACCGCGACCCCACATCTCATGTGCAATCCGGGCTCACAGTTAATTGCAAATAACACCACTATATAAATGCAATTGCACTCCAGTCTTAGGAATAAATTACAATGAAGACCCTAAACTTCCCAATTACCACAAGTAGGCCCCTCTATCAATATCCGTGGATCAATTGGAATAAATCCGTCTCTTCCAATCTAAGTTCCACATCTTATTATCCTTGAGCCCCAATTAATCACAGTAATCATCAGTACCATCCAATTAACTCTTAATTGAGATGGGTGCGCACTTACTAATGACAAATCCATTAATTGGCACAAGGGGATAATAGAGATAGATTCCATCTTGATCATTCAACGTTCCCACAGTTCTACTACCATATACCCAAGACACCGAGGTGTTAACCTATAGTCGGCCTCACTCATTGGTGACTCAAAGCAAATGAATAGATAGAAACTTGAGTTCGTCAATGTCTCAGGATTGAGAGCCTATTGCTAGGGAATTATGAGAGGATACCTTATTATTGAGACGGAATACCATAAGGTGCATCTCATGGTCCTTCAATACATCCAATGTACCAGCACCGTGATCCAGAATCTTACATTCTGATGATTGAGACAAATCACACTATCTCATAGTGATCAAAGTGCTGCAACCTTATCAAATGAGATGCCCAATCTCATTACTGGTTGTGAAGCTATTTTAAGCATAAGATTTGTGACATATATCTCCCGTGTGTGGATCTCATCCATGCACATATATCACATCTAATATACTAATGGGACCCGGTTCAACTCATGAACCATTATGTCATACGTATTGGTCATGTGCATGAAGTAGTAAAATAACATTCATCTCATGAAAGCAAAGCATGATTTTATTGATAAATAAAGAAATTAATCAATTTATTACATCAACTGATGGATTGGCAATCTGATATCTACCTCTGTAGAGTCAATTAGATTCATGTCGTCTGCCCATTATAGGTTCCACATTTGGGGGCGCTAGCATTGCCTGACAAACAGTATGAGGAAGAAAAACAGATATAAGAAAAGCTAAATTGGATGTGCCAACAACATATATTAAGACATACACCAAAATTTTACCCAAAAAAAAAAAGATATAAGAAATTGGTTACCAAAAAAAGAGACATACACCAGCAAGGGATTGGATTCCAAGCCTGTTTCCAAAATGTTCAAAATTTCAAGTCCTTGTCACTAAACCCTAAACACCATCAAGCTGGGGTTGTCTTACAGAGTTCTACAGTCGGACTAAAAAGTAAGCTCAGATAACACGGTTCTGCTAGACTTAATTCTAGGCTGCACTAAATGCAATCATAAATACAGGAATTGAGTTTAACACATGAAATTCTGACCTGAATTATACCAGCATGATCACCCCTTGAATGGTCTGCTCAGCAGATGACCAAGTTCCTGGCCAATGTGCTCCATCAGACATCCATGTAGCCTTTGGAAGCTTGATGGGTTCTGAAGGATTGCCTCCCATTTCCATCTGTTTCCTCTTTGCTAGCAGCTCTTCGTGGGCATTATAAGCATCAGACCGCCTCCGGATTGAATCGGGCAGGGAATTGATGATCCTCACCTTGAATTCATCATATTCTCTTTTCACCCTTCTCCTCTCCCTAACAAAATCAAGCCTGACTTTGTTTTTGAGAAAGTCACACTTCTGCCCAAAATACGCCTCGGGATTCCTTGGTTCTATCTTGTGCTTCCTGCAGAAGGGAACCCAAGTCCTTGCAAAGCTTGCAGTTTCAGCAAGAGCTTCAAAAGTCAGTAGTGACCCTCCATCATCAGATAAGTAACATGCAAGTTTTTCAACTGGATAATTTACTGCTAGGATAGAAAGAATTGTGTTTGCAGTGACAAGGGGGGGTTCTTTATTCGGGTCTGCTGTCGAAACAAAGACATCTATACCAGGAAGATCAGACCTTCCTTTTGGATTCTCAAGGCTTGGGGGCTCAAACCGGTCTTTCAAAACAGAGAGGTCAGTAATTCTGTCTACAGGACAGAGCTTAGGAAGCTGGTCAAGCAGCCATGAAATGGTGAACCAATATTCGCATGTGATTCGACAGTCCCCACAGCCACATTGCCTCGTGGTTAGGATGCATGATTCTCCATGTAAGAAAAAATTCGAGTGCAACTAGGCGGATCACAATTAGCAATCTGCAGAAACAAAATTGAATAACCAATTCAATTTAGAAAAATTTCAAAAAAAAATGGGAGATTGTCATTGCATCTGTGAATGTTGTTAGTCATCTAGTCTAATCAAAAGCTTAAGTAATCACTCACTTATCTATATGGGCTGAGAACTGCTGCAGAGATCCCTACTTTTCTCGTCAAAGGCCGCTTGGTTTTCTCTCCGAAATTTGGTGGGTCTTCACATCCATCCACTCCAGCTCCACTACTGTATCCATCTTTTGGCCAAACTGCATTTCCATAGCCATAAGTCCCTTTTGTCTCATAGAGCCTGCGGGTGTGATCAAAATCATGATTAGGAGCCTTGAACGATTTCACCAGAGAAAGCCGCTTATCTGGTTTGAATTCAGCCATTGAAGGCAATGGAAGCGCGGTCTTCTGCTTCTGACCCAGACCCAGATTCATCCCCTTGGTCACCCTCATCCCTATACTCTTCCTTGCAACCTGGACATTTTCCCCCGCTTCCAAGGCACTCCACATAACAGTCTTCACAAATCTTGAAACCACACTCACAAGGCATCCTCGACTTTCCGCCAAGTGCGCAACCCTTCATTCCACAGAACATCCCCATGGATTTGGCCGTCTGGGACTGTTCATTTGAGCTTTCTACAACATGGCCTCTTGTCACTGAATCGAATCCCCCCGTAAAAATTGTTCCAGAAATGAAACTCCCCTTGGGCTTCTCGCTGATCCCTGAGTCTTCGTGTAGGCTGCTCAGCGAAGCAGACATAGGCTGATGAGGATTGGGAGGAATGTGAACGGTGTAAGAGATGAACTCCGAACTCACTTCGGCTTCCTCCTTCGATGTGGTGCAGTATCTTCCTCCACTAGGAGCCCTGTGTCTGCTGCTACTAATAGGGGAATTGGGGTTGTTAGAAAGCGAAGTGCGCTGGACGGGGCTTGTTAGACCCATGCTTCTAGAACCCCGTCCTCCTTTTCCTCCTGAAGAAACTGTAATGGTCACTGGGGAAGCAGGAGAAGAAGCCAACTGAACCATTTTTTATCTCTTCCTCTGTTCTCACAAAATCAAAGGCTACAAAAACCCAGATCACAGAAAGGAAGAACAGCCCAATTTCAGAAAACAAGAAAAAAAGAGGGAAAGAACCCAAATTTCAGGCTTCCTTTCTGATATTCATAAGATGAGAGGATAAGAACGCAAACCCAGATGAGAAAGAGATTTGAAACCGAAATTTCAGTTGGTTTGAACAAAACCCAGATGGGAAAGAGATTCAAAACCCAAATTTTAGTTGATTTTGAACACCCAGATGAGAAAAGTAAAAGAGAGACGAAAATAAAAGTGGAAGATGATGGGTTTCAGATATGGAGATCATTTAAGCAGAAACGTCGGAGAGATCGGAGAGAAGAAGGAAGAAGTCTGTTTTTTGATCTCCAACGGTCATCGACTTTGTTTGAATTTGATAGAAAGGAGGAAGGGTTTTTGAGGGGCGCGTGAAAGGCGTAGTTGTGCCTGTCAACGGTCGACTAATCTATACGGTCGAACGAAATCCGATCCGACGGTTGTGATTCGAGTTCAACGGTCGCTTCCAGCTTGGATCTCTCTAACGGCTGAATTTTAAGAGTAGGAGAAAGCCGTCGTAGGTTTTGAAGATGTTATGACGTGCCGTTGAAGGTAGGGTCCACAGAGAGATTTGGATCGGTAGCCTTAATCAATAAAGCATCTTATCCACTCACTAGGCCCCTGTTTGGATCCCCACAGTATAATCACAGCGATCAGTATGATCACAGCCGTCTGACCAGTGGACTTAAAATGGTCAATGAAATTTATGAGGGGAGGATCCACTCGATTTTTGTTAATTTCTTTTACTATTTTTTAATCTGTTTGCAGTCAGTAAATGGACGGTCTCCCATTCTCCATTCTTGAGTATATTAAAAAAAGAAAAAAAGAGTAATTATTCAGTACTCCAAGAGTACCTACCCCTATGCCTTCTCTACGGGTCACAATCAAGAATGAGATCAAAAAAAGAGACCATCATATGTCCACAATGTAGAGAAAAATAAATCATATGAGCTTTATACCTCTTAATCGAGATTCTTACGAATTAATAAGCTTAAACCTAGGCTGCATGTATTAAAAATAAAATGTAAAATATTGTAGGGTTGTAAATAGGTCCCTGATTCTTCAATTACTCAAAGGTTCTAACCCATTAATAATTGGGCTTACATCCTTATGTAGGTTCCGATAAGTAAATGGGTGTAAATCTAAATCTTATTTTTAGACCCGTATTCTAAACGGTTCTAGGTCTAGTTCTAACTGGATTTCGATCCGTGGACCTAAGACCTGACTTATTACCTTATTTTTGAAAAATTTTTCTTAAAAGTTAGTTTCTTAAATGTTAGTTTTTTTCCTAAACATTTTCTACACAAACATGGACTCAGACCCGAACCCGTACCCGCCCCTCCTCATACACGGTTCCAATTCTGGATACATTCTCTCATTAATGGTTCCAGTTCTTGATCCAGGAAATTCGTTTTGAACCAATTCCTAGTCCAGTTCTGAGTCTATCTTCTTTTCAACAATTCTGGTTCCAGATCCACCATCGACCTAGACCAGAACCAACCTATTTACAACCCTAAAATATTGTCACTAAAGTCACTTGAGATGGTCTTACTCCTTGACCCTTTGATAGTCTTGGTCTAACATTTTTCACCTGAACAATTAACTAATGCAGTTTTTCCACAAAAAAAAAAAAAAAAAAAACCCTAGATGCACGGTTTGCTTGCCCAAACCATTTTTGGTTTTTAAGAAACATCTGTGTACATCCAGAGAAACTAATCTACTTTTTCCTCTTTTGTAGTAGGATAAGCTTTTTTGTGAAATTAAGGAAATTTTTGCTCATTTGCACCAAACGTAGATTTTAATACATCACAGAAATGCATTTTCACAAATCTCACTTATTTTGAGGAAAGTTGGCAACACAAACAAGGATAAATAAGTTTCCTATTGAGGGATGAAAATGGGTATCTGATTCCCTGACTATCCAGATGCACCAACCCATAAAATATTGAGTTTAGAACTTAGTTTTGGTTCCGATTCATAAACAGGTCTAATTCTGTGACCCAATATAGGTTCCGATTGATAAACAAGTCCGGTTCTAGGTCCACACAAGTTTCGATTTGTGGATTCAATCAAGACCCGACATACGAGTCTTTACTGTTCCAAATTGCAACTCAAAATAACTTTTACTGGATATTTTTATGTATAACACTTAAGGTAGTAGACTTGATGCACTATTATAAATTGAATGAGATCCTTAATTTAATAAAAAAATATAATACATTATAAATACAAATGAGTTAGAATCGATTTTGAAACTAAATTCTAATTTTCAAGTTGGGCCTGCTTCCAGAATTGGACCCTAGTCCTCTTGTTGGAATTGAGTTTGGAACTAACAAAATAGGTTTCTAGTAGCAACCGAAACAGTTATTTAGAAACAGGTCAAAGTCTGGATCCAGTATGGTTCCAACTTGGAACCGCTCCACTTGCAACCATATACCTAATGGCCTTTTTCGTGGATTTTAATATATATGAAATTGATGATCTGATGGGCTCTAACAAATTATTATTAAAAAGGCGAAGGGCGAAGGATATGCATTATAAATTTAGATGGGACATTGTCTTTCTTAGAATTTGATTTACTAAATTGGTAGCTAGATTCATCTCACATAACCCATCCAAAAAAGGGGGGGGGGGGGGAAAAAAGAGGTCAATAGTGATAGTTTCAATTACTTGAGGACATAGGGATTCATTCCTAATCATGTGTGTGAAATTCAATCGAATTCAATTACATTGACCAAAAAGTCGTAAATATTTTCAATCATTTTTCAAGTTTTGATTTCACCTTGTAACCTCGAAGGCCGAAGCTCAAATGTTGACATTATGGACCCAAACATTGAGCCCATAATAGTCCTAAATGAGCCACTTATTGGCTTAGTAAAGGTATTAGCAGATATTTATTGGGCCTAAAATTAATGTGAGCTGTGCAAAACATCCATTGCACATGCCTCCAACCTCTACATTCATTCTTTTAAAGAGGAAAATGCAGGCATCAAAGTTGCATTTTTCTACATTCTGGCGACAAAATCCTACCTCCTTTGTTGATCGCAGCCTCCATCCAATGGCTGAAGGGAAAAAGAAATCTCCAAATTGTAAGCATCTTGATGTTATGATTTATGCATGGATTTAACACATAGATGGGAGAAAAACACACCACACATGAGATGATCACAGGAGATTTACGTGGTTCGGCTTAAGCCTATATCCACGGGAGAAGATGATAAGAATATCATTATAAGGAATGAATTACAAAGAGGAAGATCGCTTTTACTCTCAACCCCAAACCCAGCTATACTAAAGCCTCACTCAAATCATCTTCCACGCTCCACCGAAGCAGCAAAGTGTTCCATTTATAGACTCCATCACCAGCATGGAAGTTCATATCTTTGGCTGCCCATAGGTGTTGTAGTGCGGTTGTAGAGCGGCTACAACTAGGGAGGCTATAGATATGGGGCTGCAGCTCTGCAATGGTTCCATTGAGCCACACAACTAACAAATCTCTACCTTAGTGAAAATCGGAGCTAATCCTCACAAAATTCTTCTTACTGCCTTCACATGCCCATTTGGGCACTTAGGTACTTCTTACGCCAATCAAGTCTAAGCAATGCTTGAACTTGGCTGTTGTGATAGGCTTAGTCATCATATCTGCTAGGTTCTCTGCTGTAGAGATCTTCTCTACTACAATAGCACCTTGAGAAACTACATCCCAAATGAAGTGTGCCCTCAATGTGTTTGGTTCTTTCATGATGCATCAGATTGTTTGTTAGATCAATAGCACTCTGGCTATCACAAAACACAGTAGTTAATTATTGTTGCAATCCCATATCACCAACCAAACCCATCAGCCAAATAGCTTCCTTCACTGCTTCTGTAACTTCCATATATTCTGCTTCAGTCGTAACAACAGTAGATTGCAATGTTGCCTTACAGCTGATAACATCGTTAGAAAGAGTGAAAGCATAACCTGTTAAGAAACTTCTTTTGTTTAAATCTCCAACAAAATCTAAATCAACATACCTAATAACACTACTAGAAGTGTAACCTTTTCTGTCATATACTATCTTAACATCCGTAGTACCTCTAAGATAGCGGAGTATCCATTTCACAGCCTGCCAATGAACCTTCCCAGGTTTCTCCATATATCTACTTACTACACTAACTGCATGTGAAATGTCTGGCCTTGTACAGACCATAACATACATGATACTCCCAACTGCACTGGCATAAGGAACACATGACATGTGCTCCACCTCCTCCTCAGTTTGTGGTGATAAAGCATCAGAAAGTTTAAAATGAGCTGCAAGTGGAGTATTCATAGATTTCGACCTTTACATGCCAAAGCGTTCTAGTTCCCTTTCAATATACCTTTTTTTGTGACAAAGACAATTTGCCCGCTTTTTAGTCCTTGTGACTCTCGATCCCAAGTATTTTCTTTGTAACGCAAATCCTTCATCTCAAATTGACCACTAAGTAGAGCCTTCAACCTATTGATCTCAGACATGTCCCTAGAAGCAATTAACATGTCATCAACATACAATAGCAAATAAATAAAAGAACCATTTGAGAGCCTTTTGTGATAAACACAATTGTCATATTCACTCCTAGAATAGCCGTTTTCTACCATAAAGGTATCAAAACGCTTGTACCACTGTCTAGGAGACTACTTTAGTCTATACAAAGATTTCTTTACTAAGCAAACAAGGTCCTCCTGACCTTAGATTTCAAATCCCTCTAATTGATGCATATAAATCTATTCCTCCAACTCACCAAGCAGAAAAGTAGTCTTGACATCAAGTTACTCAAGCTCTAACTTCAATAGAGCAACCATAGCAAGTAGCACCCGGATAGAGCTATGTTTCATTATAGGAAAGAACACTTCATTAAATTCAATACCCTTTTTTTGAGCATAGCCTTTTACAACCAGTCGTGCTTTGAACTTAGCATCATCGACCCCTAGAGTTCCTCCTTTTTTCTTGAAGACCCATGTAACACTCCGACCCAACTTAATCTGGTTCAGCAACTAATTAATGGTGAATTAGTTGTTGTATGTGTTTTGACTTTGCATTTGTTTTATTCCGAGTCATGGATAGGTAGTTGGGTTGAGTTTGACCTAGATTAGGTAGACATGAGCCCTTTTTTGTAATTTTTGCTTTTGTAAGATTTCGTCATTCATGCATCATCTTAGTGTCATCACGTTTATCTTGTTGAGCTTATCAATTTCCGTAACTGACTTGATTGCAAATAACACCGTTTGTTTCTGTTGGACGGTTATTTGACTCAAACTGTAATTTCCCGAAACCTTTGGACTTTTATATAAAATTTTCAATACTTATCTTATTTAAACAAGATACAGGCAACGACCTTGACTCAATGATTTCTTCTTACTCTCTTCCTTCATGTCGGTTCTTCTTGTTTTCTTCTTTCCTTCATTTTCTTTCTTCTTCAATGATTAAAGCAAGAAAAGAGAGGATCTTTCGCATTCGTGCTGGCTCTTGTGTGTTTTATGTTATGAATTTGAGTCATGGTAGCATCTATGAGTTTACAATGCTCCATGCACTGCCTGCACTTACTTCTTCTTTCTTCTTACATGCATGGTGATTAGAATCACGTGTTAACGTTCAATTTGAGCCCAAGGATAACAAGTAACTCGTAAAAGCTCATTCGAGGCAAGTATAAGCACGATTTGGATGAACACGCGTTGGTATATGATTGATCGTGACTAATTTCCTAATTTTGCGTATGGTTTTTGTTTTACAGCTCAATTGTGTCTGATTACTCATACTTGTGCTTGATGTGTCCTCTTTGTGCTTAGATTGTTTTATCTGTAACAGGTTCAGAACATGACCCGGTGTAACTTACGGCTAAGCCATATGACTGCACGGCTCACTTTCTAGAGAACAACAAAACCTAAATTTACTCTACGGTCAGGCTACGGCTAAGCCATAGAATGTGCTACGGCTAAGCCGTGACCCAACTATAAGTCAAGTTACGGCTTGACTTCCAGAGAGCAGAAAATGGAGAATACCTTCTACGATCCAGCCATTGCTAAGTCGTGCGGTGAGCTACGGCTAAGCCATACCTAGTCATGGCTAAGTAGTAGAACAACCACGGTGACACCGTAAGAGGGAGCACTAGCTAACCCTAGCTCGCCGTAAATGCGGAAACAATTTTGGAGAACCATGGCTGAACCGTAGTGCATCATACGGCTAAGTCGTAAGATATCTACAGCTAAGCCGTAGGTCACCCACGGCTAAGCCGTAAGACCATTAAAAAGTATAAAAGGTAGGTATTGAAGAAACCTTGTATGGCCCTTGAGTGAGAATGTAGGCAACCTTAACTTGCCCACGGAATAATAGAACCGCATGAATGGTCTTGAGGGCTGTGACTCGTTCATGTGTGTTGTCCAGTTGTTAAGCAGCTCCCCATGGGTGTTGGTTTAAGGGACTTCGATACACCCTCTCGACATAATGCAACACGATAAGAAAGACAACTGTGTATCGGATAACTTAAAACTACATCATCATGCACAGTTAGAAATGCTAGATGACTAGAATAGGGTTGGCTAGTAATCTATCTTAATTCGATTAAATTGAATTGCATGGCATATTTGACGACGATGATTGCCCTCCGTTCTTACGTATGTATTGAAGGTTCAACGTATGTCTTGTCAATTGTTTGGGATATGCCTCCACATTGTTTGACATGTTCCTGACATTGTTACTTCTATGCCTTGATATGTATTTGTGTTTAAATATTACATGTAATGAATGGAATTCCTTAAGTCCAATTATATTATTGAATCAACACGATCATGCACTACTCAGCCTCAGCCTTATGATACTCGGTGTAACGACCCAGTCCCAAAGTACAATCTGAATGAAAGAATATAAGTAATAATCGGTTATAAACTATCGAAGCGCCTTTTGGGGACAAAACCGTAAGGACTTCCATAAAAACTATAAAGTTAAGCGTGCTCGAGTTAGAGCAATTTCAGGATGGGTGACCTCCTATGAAGTCCAAAGCGGACAATACCTCAATGGTGCAGAGCGGATTGTTACAGATGGCATCAAAGCAGGGGATGGCTCTCCTCTTAGTGGTGGGAGGGGACTTCTCGAATCCTGCCCTCCACGAATAGGGGGGAACGAAGGTGTTGTGGGAAGTAGGTGGGTCTCGTGGATAGATTTTCAAAACTTTTGATTCACTTGACACAGGGATCAACTATCCATAAGACCAAAACCCAATCCAGGATGCGTTACCCTCAATCTCGTGACCATGTACAGTAAAATTATACCAGCACTAAACATCCAAAATAACCTACGACATGCAAGAAGTAGATCATACCTTTGGAGACCCGCAGTGCTCTAATGGACTTCTTCAAGACCTCTTAGCCTTCCACGCTATGACCCCCGAATTGGATTTCTTTTCTCAAGAAGAACGGTGGAATCTTCAGGAGAAAATCCCAACTCGAGACTCCAAGGAACTAGAAGAAAGGAGAGGAGAGTAACTCGCGCAACTCTTGCACGAAAGGGTTTTGGGCGTGAGAGGAGCTCTTTTGGACGTCCAAGGATATTTTATAGACTTCCAAATCTCTCCCTTGTCTAATTGAAATAGAAGTCTTACTTCCAAAATAATTAGCAACTTTCTCCTTTCCAAACTCTTATTTCTAGAGTCCAAGTCGGATTAGTGTTTTCCAATATCTTGGGCTAGCGTGGGGACCACTAGGGATTCCTTAGAAAGTTGGCTCCAACTGGAACACCGCGACCCCACATCTCATGTGCAATCCGGGCCCACAGTTAATTGCAAATAACACCACTATATAAATGCAATTGCACTCCAGTCTTAGGAATAAATTACAATGAAGACCCTAAACTTCCCAATTACCACAAGTAGGCCCCTCTATCAATATCCGTGGATCAATTGGAATAAATCCGTCTCTTCCAATCTAAGTTCCACATCTTATTATCCTTGAGCCCCAATTAATCACAGTAATCATCAGTACCATCCAATTAACTCTTAATTGAGATGGGTGCGCACTTACTAATGACAAATCCATTAATTGGCACAAGGGGATAATAGAGATAGATTCCATCTTGATCATTCAACGTTCCCACAGTTCTACTACCATATACCCAAGACACCGAGGTGTTAACCTATAGTCGGCCTCACTCATTGGTGACTCAAAGCAAATGAATAGATAGAAACTTGAGTTCGTCAATGTCTCAGGATTGAGAGCCTATTGCAAGGGAATTATGAGAGCATACCTTATTATTGAGACGGAATACCATAAGGTGCATCTCATGGTCCTTCAATACATCCAATGTACCAGCACCATTGATCCAGAATCTTACATTCTGATGATTGAGACAAATCACACTATCTCATAGTGATCAAAGTGCTGCAACCTTATTAAATGAGATGCCCAATCTCATTACTGGTTGTGAAGCTATTTTAAGTATAAGATTTGTGACATATATCTCCCGCGTGTGGATCTCATCCATGCACATATATCACATCTAATATACTAATGGGACCCGGTTCAACTCATGAACCATTATGTCATACGTATTGGTCATGTGCATGAAGTAGTAGAATAACATTCATCTTATGAAAGTAAAGCATGATATTATTGATAAATAAAGAAATTAATCAATTTATTACATCAACTGATGGATTGAGTCCACAAAAACTAACAGGTGTTGACCTATAAAAATTGCAAATACTGTAGCGAAGACACCTCATCTCAGCTTAATTTAGGCTATAGAGGTTATTTGCAGATCCTGGGGAATCACTGTGAGAATTGGCATTCCATGAAGATCAAGATAGCTGGAACTCTCAGAGGAAGTTCAAATTTCAGGTTAAACAGACATTATCGAACTCAAAAGCCACAAGCATGTCAGCCTGAGGTCAGTTCCCCCCAAGCCAGGGGGTCACTGACCAAAGTCCTGCTTCCCGATGTCCAAAATTAATGAAATTTAGACGCGAAGCTTCAGTCATGCTCAGAAGATACTTTGCAAATTTTGAATATGAAAAGACTCAGTTTAGCCTAAATTTCATTACATGTGAGCTTAGAGGACAGTAATCCCGAATTTGGGGGTCATCGGCTAAGATCTTACTTCCAGAAGGCCAAAGCAGATAAAATTTGGAACAAATGCTCAAGGAATGCCCCAAGTTATTCTCCCAAAGTTTCAAGTCAAGGGGAGGCTGTTCGGATAGAAAACAGGCTAACTATCTCAATGTGGAGTGAATAGTGACCTAACGCATGCAATGAATAGGTTACTGTTCGAAATCCTACTTCCTCAAATCTAAACTGCATGAAATTTGGATGAATACTCCAAGATGTTCTTGACGTCAGTCCCTAAGTTTTGTGGCGATTGGACACCGTTTGGGCCCCGAACAGGCGGAAACAAGCCACATAAGCAAAAGTTCAAGATTGGGCCTTGAGAGTGACCGGGGCCCACAAACAAAAGGAGTTGACCAAGTTCAGGTGGTCAAATTGAGCTAAAACTTCTGTGACACACTCAAAATAGTGTCAAGAAGTGTTCCTCCAAGTTTTGTGGTGATTGGACACTGTTTGGACCCCGAATAGGCTGAAACAAGCCACATATGCAAAAATCCAAGAATGGGCCTTGGGAGTGACCGGGGCCCACAAACAAAAGGAGTTGACCAAGTTCAGGTGGTCAAACAGAGCTGAAAATTCTGTGACACACTCAAAATAGTGTCAAGAAGCATCCCTCCAAGTTTTGTGGCGATTGAACACCGTTTGGGCCCCGAACAGGCGGAAACAAGCCACATATGCAAAAATCCAAGAATGGGCCTTGGGAGTGACCGGGCCCACAAACAAAAGGAGTTGACCAAGTTCAGGTGGTCAAACAGAGCTGAAACTTCTGTGACACACTCAAAATAGTGTCAAGAATGTTCCTCCAAGTTTCGTGGCGATTGGACGTCGTTTGGATTCCGAACCGGCGGAAACGAGCCACATAAGCAAAAGTTCAAGATTGGGCCTTGAAAGTGACCGGGGCCCACAAACAAAAGGAGTTGACCAAGTTCAGGAGGTCAAACAGAGCTGAAACTTCTGTGACACATCAAAATAGTGTCAAGAAGTGTTCCTCCAAGTTTTGTGGCGACTGGACACCATTTGGACCCCGAACAGGCTGAAACAAAGCCACATATGCAAAAATCCAAGAATGGGCCTTGGGAGTGACCGGGGGCCACAAACAAAAAGAGTTGACCAAGTTTAGGTGGTCAAACAGAGGTGAAAATTCTCTGACATACTCAAAATAGTGTCAAGAAGCATCCCTCCAAGTTTCGCGGCGATTGGACACCATTTGGGCCCCGAATAGGGGGAAACAAGCCACACATGCAAAAATCCAAGAATGGGCCTTGGGAGTGACCGAGGCCCACAAACAAAAGGAGTTGACCAAGTTCAGGTGGTCAAACAGAGCTAAAACTTCTGTGACACACTCAAAATAGTGTCAAAAAGCATCCCTCCAAGTTTCGTGGCTATTGGACACCGTTTGGGCCCCGGACAAGCGGAAACAAGCCACATATGCAAAAATCCAATAATGGGCCTTGGGAGTGACTGAGGCCCACAAACAAAAGGAGTTGACCAAGTTCAGGTGGTCAAACAGAGCTGAAACTTCTGTGATACACTCAAAATAGTGTCAAGAAGTATCCCTCCAAGTTTCGTGGTGATTGAACACCGTTTGGGCCCTGAACAGGCGGAAACAAGCCACATATGCAAAAATCCAAGAATGGGCCTTGGGAGTGACCGGGGCCCACAAACAAAAGGAGTTGACCAAGTTCAGGTGGTCAAACAGAGCTGAAACTTTTATGAAACACTTAATATGGTGTCAAGAAACATCTCTCCAAGTTTCGTGATGATTGGACATCATTCGGGCCTCAAACAATGGAAAATAGACCGCATATGCAATGTTCCAAAAATGGGCCTTGTCCATGACCGGGGCCCAATTAATGAAAAATTTGACCAACTTCCTGAAGTCAAAAAGGGCTAAAATTTTTATGACATGTAGAAACTAGTGTTAAGAAGCATCCCTCCAAGTTTGGTGGCAATCGGACTTCGTTTGAGCCCAAAACAGATGAAAATGGGCCACATACGTGAAAACCTGAAATTGGGCCTCGTCCGTGGCCCAGCCTGCGGTCACGGACCTTCGAAGGATGTTTCCCACGATTTTGGGTGGTTTCCCTCCACTCCTCTTCGAAATCCAACTCCCCACAACTGCTATTAACTCCCCAAAACTGCACAAAATTGATTGGGAGTCTATAAAAAGAGAAAATTTGGAAGAAACAAAGACACACACACATAAGGAAGAAAAGTGAAGAAATTGAAGAAAGTCACCACCTAAGGCAACAAAGAAGCAAACTCTAGCAGCACTTCCATGACCATTCCCACCTTCTTTTCTTAGTTTTGAAGGTGAGCAAGAAAATTCAGAAGGAGAGAAGGAAGTGGAATGGCCAAAGTCCATACTATGTTCGTCCGACGCCAATTCTTGATAGGATGACATTGTCACCTCTGTTTCTCTTATTCGTAGGGCTTCTTAGCCATTACAAGAGTTGTGAAAGAAGTCTCTCTAGGCCTCATTTTGTTCCTTGAAAATGATAGGTTCAAATGACACAACTCTGGCTTCAAATTTGCCCATTTCAGACTTGAAACAAAAATGCAGTCCGTAAGCACGAATGATGAGTTACAGCAGTTTCAATTGATTCCATGGTTAAATGTAATCTTCTTGATGGTTGTCCACCACTCCAAAGTCATGAGAATGGAGTTCCAACACTTGAAAGAAGTTCCAAGAAAGAACCAGCGCGAACAGCACAAAAAACGGAGGCACAAGGTCATTGTCTGTTAGTGACCGTGACCCACGGTCACTGGCAGGTTCCAGTGACCATGGGTGAGTCACGGTCACTGGAAGGCCCCAGTGACCGCGGGTGAGTCACGGTCACTGGAAGGCCCCAATGACCGCGGGTGAGTCACGGTCACTAGAATGGGGCAGTGACCGCGGGTCACGGTCACCTCCCATTTTTTTCCTCTTTTTCACATTTTCTTCCACCTTATGTACATTTTCTTGTATTTTCCAAATTGAGATCACATCTAAGACTTGAGGGCGGGGTTGTAAACTTTCAAAATGTATGTAAACAACCTGCATCCCCGCGGTTAGGGCACTTGAACCCATGTAAACAAAAGGGAAATTAATGATGAACTGTAATTATTTCCCATTCTTTTTAACGCTTAAAGTGCGTAAATGTCGGACCTTGATTCCGTAATTCATTTCCACGCATTACATTTTTAAGCGCGATCAAAAGATTGGCGCCGTCTATGGGGAATTATATGCCCTAATTTGTGATCAAATTTGATGAAAAATGCATGAAAGCGCTGAAAATTGCTGAAAAGTGCTGCTGTTGCCCTGAAAGTGCCGCTGTTGCACTGTAACTGCTGCTGTTGCACTGAAAGTGCTGCTATTACCCTGAAAACTGCCGCTGTTGCACTGTAGCTGCTGTTGTTGCACTGAAAGTGCCGCTGTTGCACTGTGACTGCTGCTGTTGCACTGAAAGTGCTGCTGTTGCCCTGAAAACTGCCGCTGTTGCACTGTAACTGCTGCTGTTGCACTGAAAGTGCCGCTGTTGCACTGTGACTGCTGCTGTTGCACTGAAAGTGCTGCTGTTGCCATGAAAACTGCCGCTGTTGCACTGTAACTGCTGCTGTTGCACTGAAAGTGCCGCTGTTGCACTGTAACTGTTGCTATTTCACTGAAAGTGCTGCTGTTGTGTTAAAGAGTGCTGCTGTTTCACTGAAACTGCTGCTATTGCACTGTAACTGCTGCTATTGCACTGAAAGTGCTACTGTTGTGTTGAAGAGTGCTGCTGTTTCACTGAAACTGCTGCTGTTGCACTGAGAGTGCTACTGTTTCACTGAAACTGCTGCTATTGCACTGTAACTGCTGTTATTGCACTAGAAACTACCGCTGTTGTGCTGGAAACTGCTGCTGTTTCACTGAAAACTGCTGCTAAAAGCCTGTGACTGGGACACAAGGTCACTTACCTATTTTTATGATGACAAAGGCTTATTTAACCTCCAATTACACCCATACAAGACCTTTGATGTCTGCAATGGGTTTGAAAATGTCATTAAATGACTTTTGCACTTTGAAGTGCATATTGTCCATACAAATGAAAGCATTGGGCACCTTGATGTGCATACATTTGCCATTTAATTGGAAGAATTCGCACCTTGATGTGCGTACATTTGCCATTTGATTGGAAGAATTTGCACCTTGATGTGCATGAACTAAATCATCACCCTTTTCACTTTAGAAGAGTAATGATTCAGTTCAAAGGGCTTCTGACCTATATAAAATGTTTATTAAATCAGTGATAAGACCAACGACATTGTAATTATGCATTGTTCGGCGTCAACTACTGATGGATCTTGTGTGGTCATTGTGATAGTGGTGTAGGCTTGATCCTGTGGGCCCTATCCCTTTGATTGATCCAACCCTCTCTTGCTTATAAGTCTGACACAGATAGTCTAGATATGCTGTTGAAATTTTGGTAGCAAGGACTAGTCAGCATAGCGTGCTTTTAAGCCTGACTCGATAAACCCGAAATGCTGCAGAAATTCTGACAGTAGGGATAGTCGGCATAGCATAATGAGATGGGATTTATGCCTATATCTAACCATTTCGGTTCAAAACCATGTTGGTCTAGATGGCATCTATAAACCATTCCGGCTAGCCCAAGAGGCAGCCATGTTGGTTATACTACTAATATAGTCCCATCGGCTAACTTTTTGCAGGAAACAGCATGGGTTCTTTGATCATCACTTTTGATGAAGCTAAAGAGAGATTGTTCAAAATCTCCATGGCTTAGACCACAAGGGCATCCAAAAGGGGCCGCATGAACACCAATGCTCCTATATCAAGGGTCTCGGTCTTTCAAAGGCTTTCTACTCCTTTAAGCTACATGACCTCAACCTACGATGGGTCATCAGAAACCTTGAAGCCCATCAAGAAGGCAAAGACTCCTCAAACTTGGGTCTCCAAATATGCCCAAAACCCCTTTGGAGTCTTTCACAAAGGTCTCTATGACTTAAAACACAAAGTGAGGTCGGAAGGCAGTAATTTTCATATCACCAAGCCTCGACTGGGGTAAGGCAGGTTCGGTTTATGAACAACAAAACAGAGATACCCGTTGGTTCACAGCAGGAGGCTTTGCAGACTACTAAGTCCTCATTTATGCATCATAAACAAAGGGTACATTTCAAAAAGCAAACTACTCGCAAGCAAGCCCTAGCCCATGAAAAGGGTCAGAAGGATGTTGTTATTCCAAATTGCTGTATGTGGTCACCACAGCTACGTATGCAGAAGTCTAGAAAAGCTGAGGAGAAACCCTTGGCCCCACTTGAAAAGAATGTCTTTTACCCTTTGACCCAGAAGGAGGGACGGAGGTTCGGCAGGAGGCGCTTACATTCTGTGATTGTGGCACCATAACCATCACTTTCAACCCAGCGCCCTTCATATGGCATTAAAAATAGGAAATATGCTGAACGATTGGTCATCAAAAATTCGACCGATCTCGTTCAATTTAAAAATTTGCTTCAACAAAAGAAGGAGCAGAAGAAGAAAATTGAAAGAAATGCTGTTAACATCCTTTCACTTCTCACTTCCGACCCTATAGATTGGGAGCAAGTTGCTAGCACTTCTAGGCCATTAGTTGCTAGATTCAGAGATCAAACTCTAGCAGCCAGATTGGCCCAGTAAATAAAGAAGAGGGCTTTGGCTCGCTCCAAGAGACATGCTCGGAAGCAGTCACAGCATAGAATCACTCAAAAATGGGTGATTAAAGAAGATGAGCCAAATCTAACCTCCTCATGTATGGTCGGACCTGTCTCAACTAGGAGAGTTACTCGGAGTATGGCCCGAACTCAGTCCCAAGATTCTGATTCGAACTCTCATTCAGATAGGACCTCTGACGATCATGGTTCCGATAAGGACTCAATAACTCTCCTGGACACCGAAGATAGTCAATCCACTCTTCCTACATCCTCTTACCCCCGTCAGTACACCGTATTTATGGCTGAAGGGAGTGGGACCGGTAATGAAGAGGATGCCGGTGGAGGCAAAGATGTTAGCGAAGAAAATGCTGACGAAAATCAAGAGAATGACGTCTGTGATGTTGTCAAGCAACAAGGAGCTAAAATTGACCACCTGACGGCTCAATTGAAAATCTTAGCAGACAAACTGGGTAGTCCAGCTGAAGCTCCTGTTAACCCCCTATTTGCTGATAGAAGAGAACAGGTAATGATCAGGAGGAATGCCACCAAAATTGACCTACTTACAGCACAAATCAAGGCACTAACAGATAAAGTAATCGCCTCAGGTTCAACTCGAGGTGATCACTCCTCAATCCTTGGTTTCCACGTAGATCCTGAAAAACCTGTAACTTTTAAAAAAGTGGAGGAAATTTTAAACAAATCAAAAGTGGAAACCAGGATGAAGAAAAAGGGTATTACATCTAAATACCCTCCGGAGTTTGATTTGGTTCCATTTCCGCCAGATTACAAACTTCCGACTTTCCAGCCTTACCTCGAAAAAGGGTTAGCCTATCAGCATATAGTGCATTTTAAGTTGCTCCTTGGCAGTTTACCCGAATTGGATACACTAAAAATAAGGCTGTTTGTTGGTACATTGAAGGGAGTTGCTTTCGATTGGTACAAACAATTGCCAGAACTCTCCTTCACTACATGGCCAGTTACAGAAGAAAAGTTTCTACTTCACTTTCAGGAAGAAGATCAAACGGTCACCTTCGCTATGCTCAGTAGTACAAAGCAAGGGGATAATGAAACTGCACATGCCTTTATCAATAGATGGAGAGCATGTCTTACAGATGCCTAGAACAACCATCTCCAAAGGCGACAATTGAAATGTGCAAAACCAATTTACGGCCAGAAATTAAGGCTATCATACTTAGTCATAAAACTAAGTCTTTGGCCAGATTGGTTGAAGTAGCCACTGATGCAGAGTTAACCCTGAAAGAAATTAGCCAGAAGAAAGCAAGTTCCCGAAAAATGGAATCATCATCATCTTCTGCTCCAAAACCAACTGTGCCGAAACCCCAAAAGAAGCAGGAGGTATTCAATGTACAAACCTCCAAACCAGTTCCTAAAAAACCACAGAATGGTAAGACGGAGCAAAACAAAAAGGAAGAATATGAAAGAGGAAGCAAACTAAGTACCCTTTTGACGAGGACATTGAAGTCATCTTCCAAGCATTGATGGAGAATAACAAGCTCGAGCTTCCACCCATGAAAAAGCCAGAGCAAGCGGGTCGTGTTAATGATCCAAACTATTGTGCATACCATCGGATGGTATCTCATCCTTTGAAAGATTGCTTTATCCTAAAAGAAAAGGTCAGTGAGATGTGGAAAAATGGAGTAATAACATTTGATTGAAAATATGATATGGCCCCAGTCAATATGATTTCCTTCGGACAATTTGCACCTGTGGCAATACCCGCTCCATCAAGGCCACCAATGGTCGAATTCCGGGTCATCAATGCACTACATAATGAACAGGGATTGATACTTATCAAAGATTCTTCAGGGTAGGAAATGTGGGTTCACTCTGACTTAATAAATGATGAAGGATGGGAAAAAGTGAAAACTAAACCTACACCTGTGGAAAGAAGAAAGATCAAAAGGCAAATTAAAGGTCTCCAGAAAACTGCTCAAAAGAAACAAGAACAACAGTTTAAGCAGAAGAAAGACAAGACAGTCGAGGCCCCTGTCTTAGAAAATCCTCCCAGATCAGCCAGAGGTTATTTTACTCTAGCCGACTACATCATTCCAATTCCAAAAGATGAGGAAGAACCAACAATATCCAGCTGCAATCGGTTATCATGGGATGGTACACCCCCTAACTCCGATGATGAAAATCAATGGTCGGATTACTCTGATCTTGAAGACGATCAATGGATCGATGATTATTTTGCTGATGAATACACTTCTGATGAGGATGAGGATTTCGAACAAGCCTTTGACCCCAAGACGGGAACGCTTAATATCAAGCACGGTCTAAATACACTATCGGTGACCTTGTATGACATACACAGGCCAAGTTCAAGTGGCTGGTCAAATGATCCTCCTCTTTTTCCACTACCTCCAGAAGTTCATCCGGATCCACTACCATTAGTCGGGCACGATGAAGTTCAGGATCAGCAGACGATTTTTCCTCCTTCCACGCCAGATGCTTTTTCCACACCTAATTCAGAGTTGATCGTTTCAAATGAAAATTCAGAATTAAGTAATCAGTTTGTTGACTTTAACTCAGTCAGGGAACTTGGGTTACCGAGGAGACATAATAACCCCAGTATTAGTAATATTGTCGAGAATATCTCTGACTTTGAAGAGGAACTGTCAACGGCTCCTTCCCTGGTGGTTTTGAATGCTGCCATAGAACCCCAAACATCGCAGGCTATTCCTAATGGTGTAAACCAAGAAGTAGGCCTAGAAGAGGTCAATCAGCTTTTCATCGAACCAGAAGAAGTCAATGCCATAAGAAGAGACGCACGACCAGAAATTGACCGAAGCAACATGCTTAATGATGGCACTCGCTCTGGTTGTAACTACAGGGTCAACTATGATAAACCCTCTGTTCCTTCCTCTTCTTATGTAAACCCTTCGGGAGGCAATACTAATGTAAATGTAACTTCTCCAGAAGTAAATGATAATGCAAGGCCACCAGAGCCATTCACGTATGATGTTGTTGAACACATTAAGCACATACCTGCACGACTCCACATTTTTGATCTCTTGCAGATGTCCAAGGAAACTCGTGACAACTTCATACGAGCACTACAGGCCTTGAATATTGAAAATCATACTCATATAGCACAAGTGCATCAAATAGAAAAGAACTATTTGGAGGCGAAATCCAAGAGGCCTCAAAAGCAATTCAAGGAGTGTCTCTTAACTCACAATGCTTCTAAAGCTACTATCTCTTTCACCAAAGAGGATCTCCTCTTGGGAAATATGAAGCATACGAGGCCACTTTATTTCACGGCCTACATCAAAGATATGCCTGTCCCAAGAGTTCAAGTTGACCCAGGGTCAGCTCTAAATCTCATCACAATCACGGCCCTTCAAGAGCTCGGTATTCCAGTGAGCAAGCTGTCTGCTACAAAGACTTCTATTCAAGGTTACGATGGGGAAGTCCAGGATTCGATTGGTAAAATCCGAATTCGATTCTAGTTGGGAGATTTAGTCTCAGAGGCCACTCTGCATGTAGTAAAAACTCGTGCTTGCTATAACATCCTCTTGGGGAGACGATGGCTTCATGATTATGCCATAGTACCTTCTACTCTTCATCAATGCCTTAAATACATTAACAATGAGGGGAAAGTACATCGAGTCTTTGCAGAGGAAAAGCCATTCAAAGGAAAGGAGGTTTATTTCACAGACGCAGCAATGTATCAAGAAAAGCCTACAAAATCCAACTCAGATACAAAGAATGCTCCTGTGAATGATAATCCTGCAGAACCTTTCACTATTTCAGCAAAGAAAGTTGGTCAAAAATCTAATCTCCCCATAAAGTTGGAATGTGCAGGAAAATCTACGGCAAAATGCGTGGATATCAAAGCTCCTTTGATAATTAAGGTGAAATCTGAAATCAAAAAGCCAGATCCACCTTTAATCATATCCACAAAGCTATCAAAAGTAAAAGATGCTGAACATCAGAAGTTTTCATTTTCGGCCAACATGGTATCCTCGAGCTCTAATCAAGAAAGCAATGATATACCTCCCCCTACTAGGGGAATATCACCTATAAAGCCTGATTCTCCTATCACTTTTAGTCAATTGATATTGACATCACAGTAGAGGGGAGAATTAGCCGACAGGTACATTGATAGATGGCTCCGTTTGGCTGAAAAATGTGAAAATCCTCCACACTGCTTCGCGTGGATTTACTTGTGCTGGGTAGGTTTTCGGCCAGCTCTCCGCAGCTTAACCATGGCAATGGAATTTCAAACCCTTGATGAGATGTCATGAATTGTATCATCTCTCGAAGTGGCACTCCACCGGCTGCGCAGGAGGTTTAGAAGAATGCGTCCAATACATGTCATTTCAATGATCAGAGATACAGATTCTGAGTTGGATTCTGAAGACGCTGAAGAAATGAGCACCTTCGTGCATTCTATGGTAGACTGCAATATTCCGCTTATGCCATGGCCTACTCCCTTTCACATTTATGAATTCGAAGGTTCTTGCTTTTTGGTACCTTCATCTAAGCAGTATAATCATCCGATTATTTTTCATCGGGCTGAAGATACTTCTCTCACTACAACAAAATGCATTATTGGCTACGGTTTTGACTACGCAAGCCCATTTTGTGTGGCTAAAAGTTATCTTTTGCCTACGAAAATGAATTTACGTAGGTAAAAGCCACAATTATCTCCTATTTTTGGCGACGCAAGATATTTTCGTAGGCAAAAGTAGTCTGAATTCTCTCCAAACTAAGAGGCAAAGTTTTACCCACGAAGAAATATCATTTGGCGACGCGTCATTTTGTAGGCAAAGTGAAAAATATTTGGCCACGCATATATTTGCATAGGGAAAAACTAAGACTTTTGGCCACGCATAGTCTTTTGTAGGCAATATCCTTTAGCAACACAGTATTTTGTAGGCAACGTGAAAAACCTTTAGCCACACATATATTTGCGTAGAGAAAGGTCAAGACTTTCGGCTACGCATGGTTTTTCGTGGATACTATCCTTTGGCGATGCAATATTTTGTAGGCAAAGTGAAAAACCTTTAGCCATGCATATATTTCCATAGGGAAAAGCTAAGATTTTCGGCTACGCATGGTATTCCGTGGCTAATATCCTTTGGTGACACGGTATTTTGTAGGCAAAGTGAAAAACCTTTGGCTACGAATATATTTTCGTTGGGAAAGGCCAAAACTTTCGGCGACGCATGGTTTTCCATGGGCAATATCCGTTAGCGACGCTATAGTTTGTAGGCAAAGTAAAAAAACCTTTCGCCACGATTATTTTTGCATAGGGAAAGGCCAAGACTTTTGACCACACCTTGTTTTCTATGGGCAAATCCAAATATTTTCATTTCCATTCTTTTATTTTTTTTAAATAAAACTATTCCCATGCCTTCCTCTTCTTTTTGTTTTTTTTTAAATACTATTGGGTTATGTAGATGTTTTTGCTAAAATCATGCTTTTAAAATCAAAGCCATTTTTTTTCTTTTTTTTTTTTTTTGTGCTGTACTGTTTTATTTAAAAAGTCATTTATATGAGAGAAAGAACTTTGGTGTGAGGATATTTTGGGGCCATGTATTTGAATGGTGTAAACTTGATGGGCTCCTAAGTAAGCTGCATTATTTAAAAATGAAATTGATTATTATTGTAGATTTTTCATAAGTAGGCTGCATTAGAGTTTAGCTTTCTTTGATGTAGATTTTTTAAGTGCAGTTTTTTTAATAGTGGGTCTTTTTTAAGTGCAGTTTTTTTTTAATAGTGGATCTATCACATGTTTTAGAAAACTATGTAGAATTTGATTAGTTTCATTATTAATGTATCAACTGGGTCCTTCTTTAAAAGTTAAATCTGGCCAATCTCATAAAACATAGTACATACCATCCATTCTAATTAAATTTGATTTAAAATAAATAGGACACATGGGCACCTAATGGACCCCACAATATGCACATGCTTGTGATCCTACGTGCATTAGGATTTAGGGTTTAATAAGAGTTAACTTTCGTTACTTTCTTTTCAACAAAGAGAAAAACGAGGGAAATGTAAGAAAAACGAGGGAAAGGGAAGAAAAGAAGGGAAATTGAAAGGAGGGAGAGGAAAGAATAGGAAGGAAGAAGGAAGTGCAGCAACGATTTAGGTTCATCACATAGCTTTTAAATCTTTCTCCATTAAAACATGCATCACAATGATTTTTTTCTTGTCCATGTGCTGTTCCATTAGTGTTCTGTGTTCATTAATCCATTTTATTTGATATGTTCTGTGTTGTTTTTGTTAAACTGTATATGGATCTGGTGTGCGTGATCTGTGTTGCATCTGTTTAACAGTAAGATTTATCACAGTAATTAAGATATGCGTTGTGCGGGTAGATCTGTAATCTGTGTTGTTTCTGTAAAGTTGTTAAACATATAGATCTACTGCAATGTTTCCACAGAATTGTTAAACGCAGAGCAGACACAGACATACAGTAGATATGCATACAGATCTGCGCTACCATGTTATGCAAACGGGCAGAAACAATTGCTGTTGTTGTAATGTTTCTGCGGTACCACGTTATGCATACAGATCTACTGCACTGCAATGTTTTTACAGCATTGTTGTTTCTGCGCTATTTGCACTGTAATGTTTCTGTATGCAATGTTTGCACTGTAATGTTTCTGTTCCGGGTAGTCATGTTTGCACTGTAAGGATGGCACGCCCTGTGTTGTTGTATTGCTGTTTTTTTTTTGCAAAATTTGCACTGTAATGTTTCTGTCCGGGTCAAAAGGATGGCACGCCCTGTGTGTTGTTGTTGTTTTTTGCAAAAGGCACGCCCTGTGTTGTTGTTTTTTGCAAAAGGATGGCATTAGGCCCCTCCCCCATTGAAGAAGGCCAGGCCGGGATTTGCACCCCCCCTGCGCGTAATAATCACGCAGGACGCGTCGCGCGGGCACGCACCCGGTTAAACGTTTTCCGGATCGAGAATCTCGGGCCAAGCCCAGCTCGTGTGCGCGCGTAGGGCTCATAGCAAAAGAGTCCAAAAGAGCTTGAATTGAACATGCACATGAACACTTGAAAATTCGAGGGTTGCTTCTATACACATGAATTGTATTTTTGGAAGTAACTAAAATTCAAGAAATAAAAAGAAATATTCATAAGTGTCTAAGTAGGAAAAAAAAGAAATAGAAAAGAGTAAAAATCTATATTGCACCCATTTGTTTGCTTGGAATTGAATGACTTGAATTCCTTTGAAAACATGAAATATATTTTTAAAAATGACTAAAATTGAAGAAATATGAGTAAAGACTAGCATAAAATATTGTGTTATGTATGTCTAGTGTCGCATATAGATTGAATAATAAATTAAAATTGAATGGTCAAAATCAAGTAGAAATTGCGATAAGCCCATACTAAGCTTGGGCCTAAAAATAAAAATAAACTCAATTTGGGGACATTTTTCAAGAGACTAATTATAAGAAATGAATAAATAGTATATAACATAAGGCAATGAATAACATTTACATTTTATTACATTAAAAAAAAGTAAGTTTGACATTTTTTAAAAATGGAGACTACAATTTATAGTCAAATAAAAACATTTTGAGAAAAAAAACTATGCAAAGACTATATGTTTGAATGGAATTGAATGACTTGAATTCCCTTGAATAATAATAATAATAAGGTCGATTTTATTTCTTTATGTTGGTTTGACAAAAAAAAATCAAACAAATGTCACAACTGTTGTAGAACATTGAGTTAAATTCAGCATTTGGGCATCCAAATATGCTTTAATTCATTCAAGATATTCCATATATATGTAGACAACATGGGTCCAAGTTTCAAAATAGACAGACTTCATCTCAACCAAAATCAAGCTTAAATGACTCTTGTCAGTGTTCCTGGGTGGCAACCCAGGCTAGAGCAACTCATACTTTCCGATGATAAAATTAGTTGAAACTCACAGGGAAGACTTAAAATTGTTGACTTATAAAAATTGCAAATACTGCAGCGAAGACACCTCATCTTAGCTTAATTTAGGCTACAAAGGTTATTTGCAGATCTTGGGGAATCACTGTGAGAACCGGCATTCCATGAAGATCAGGATAGCTGGAACTCTCAGAGGAAGTTCAAATTTCGGGTTGAACAGAGATCATCAAACTCAAAAGCCACAAGCATGTCAGCCTGAAGTCAGTTCCCCCCAATCCAGGGGGTCACTGACCAAAGTCCTGCTTCTCGATGTCCAAAATTAATGAAAATTTAGACGCGAAGCTTCAGTCATGCTCAGAAGATACTTTGCAAATTTTCAAGATGAAAAGACTCTGTTTGGCCTAAATTTCATTACATGTCAGCTTAGAGGACAGTAATCCTGAATTTGGGGGTCATCGGCTAAGATCTTACTTCCAGAAGGCCAAAGCAAATAAAATTTGGAACAAATGCTCAAAGAATGCCCCAAGTTATTCTTCCAAAGTTTCAAGTCAAGGGGAGGCTGTTCGGATAGAAAACAGGCTAACTATCTCAATGTGGAGTGAATAGTGACCTAACGCATGCAATGAATAGGTTACTGTTCGAAATCCTACTTCCTCAAATCCAAACTGCATGAAATTTGGATGAATATCCAAGATGTTCTTGACGTCAGTCCCTCCAAGTTTCAAATCAAACCGGGGTCATTTGGGCTTCAAACAGCTGAAACAAGGGCCCACTGTCATAAAAAAAGTCGACTGGAGAGTTGACCAAGTTCAGATGGTCAAACAAATTTGAAACTTCTATGACACACTCAAAATAGTGTCAAGAAGTGTTCCTCCAAGTTTCGTGGCGATTGGACGTCGTTTGGGCCCCGAACAGGCGGAAACAAGCCATATATGCAAAATTCCAATAAGGGGCCTTGGGAGTGACCGGGGGCCCACAAACAAAAAGAGTTGACCAAGTTCAGGTGGTGAAACTGAGCTGAAACTTCTGTGACACACTCCAAATAGTGTCAAGAAGTGTTCCTCCAAGTTTCGTGGTGATTGGACACCGTTTGGACCCCAAACAGGCGGAAACAAGCCACACATGCAAAAATCCAAGAATGGGCCTTGAGAGTGACCGGGGCCCACAAACAAAAGGAGTTGACCAAGTCCAGGTGGTCAAACTGAGCTGAAACTTCTGTGACACACTCCAAATACTGTCAATAAGTGTTCCTCCAAGTTTCGTGGCGATTGGACACCGTTTGGACCCCGAACAGGCGGAAACAAGCCATATATGCAAAATTCCAATAATGGGCCTTAGGAGTGACCGGGGGCCCACAAACAAAAGGAGTTGACCAAGTTCAGGCGGTCAGACTGAGCTGAAACTTCTGTGACACACTCAAAATAGTTTCAAGAAGTGTTCCTCCAATTTTCGTGGCGATTGGACACCGTTTGGACCCCGAACAGGCGGAAACAAGCCACGCATGCAAAATTCCAAGAATGGGCCTTGGGAGTGACCGGGGCCCACAAACAAAAGGAGTTGACCAAGTTCAGGCTGTCAAACAGAGCTGAAACTTCTGTGACACACTCCAAATAGTGTGAAGAACTGTTCCTCCAAGTTTCGTGGCGATTGGATGTCGTTTGGACCCCGAACAGGCGGAAACAAGCCACATATGCAAAATTCCAAGAATGGGCCTTGGGAGTGACCGGGGCCCACAAACAAAAGGAGTTGACCAAGTTCACGTGGTCAAACAGAGCTGAAACTTCTGTGACACACTCAAAATAGTGTGAATAAGTGTTCCTCCAAGTTTCGTGGCGATTGGACGGCGTTTGGACCCCGAACAAGCGGAAACAAGCCACATATGCAAAATTCCAAGAATGGGCCTTGGGAGTGACCGGGGCCCACAAACAAAAGGAGTTGACCATGTTCAGGTGGTCAAACAGAGCTGAAACTTCTGTGACATACTCAAAATAGTGTAAAGAAGCATCCCTTCAAGTTTCATGGCGATTGGACACCGTTTGGGCCCCGAACAGGCGGAAACAAGCCACATATGCAAAATTCCAAGAATGGGCCTTTGGAGTGACCGGGGCCCACAAACAAAAGGAGTTGACTAAGTTCAGGTGGTCAAATAGAGCTGAAACTTCTGTGACATACTCAAAATAGTGTCAAGAAGTATCCCTCCAAGTTTCGTGGCGATTGGACACCGTTTGGGCCCCGAACAAGCAGAAACAAGCCACATATGCAAAAATCTAAGAATGGGCCTTGGGAGTGACCGGGGCCCACAAACAAAAGGAGTTGACCATGTTCAGGTGGTCAAACAGAGCTGAAACTTCTATGAAACACTTAGAATGGTGTCAAACAACATCTCTCCAAGTTTCGTGATGATTGGACATCATTCGGGCCTCAAACAATGGAAAATAGACCGCATATGCAATGTTCCAAAAATGGGCCTTGTCCGTGACCGGGGCCCAATTAATGAAAAAGTTGACCAACTTCTTGAAGTCAAAAAAGGCTGAAATTTTTATGGCATGTATAGAATAGTGTTAAGAAGCATCCCTCCAAGTTTGGTGGTAATCGGACTTCGTTTGAGCCCAAAACAGATGAAAATGGACCACATACACGAAAAACCTGAAATTGGGCCTCGTCCGTGGCCCAGTCTGCGGTCACGGACCTTCAAAGGATGTTTCCTACGATTTTGGGTGGTTTCCCTCCACTCCTCTTCGAAATCCAACTCCCCACAACTGCTATTAACTCCCCAAAACTGCACAAAATTGATTGGGAGTCTATAAAAAGAGAAAATTTGGAAGAAACAAAGACACACACACATAAGGAAGAAAAGTGAAGATATTGAAGAAAGTCACCACCTAAGGCAACAAGAAGCAAGCTCCAGCAGCACTTCCACGACCATTCCCACCTTCTTTTCTTAGTTTTAAAGGTGAGCAAGAAAATTCAGAAGGAGAGAAGGAAGGGAAATGGCCAAAGTCCATACCATGTTCGTACGACGCCAATTTTTGAGAGGATGACATTGTCACCTCTGTTTCTCTTATTCGTAGGGCTTCTTAGCCATTACAAGAGTTGTGAAAGAAGCCTCTCTAGGCCTCATTTTGTTCCTTGAAAATGTTAGGTTCAAATGACACAACTCCGGCTTCAAATTTGCCCATTTCGGACTTGAAACAAAAATGCAGTCCGTAAGCACGAATGATGAGTTACAGCGGTTTCAATTGATTCCATGATAAAATGTGATCTTCTTGATGGTTGTCCACCGCTCCAAAGTCATGAGAATGGAGTTCCAACACTTGAAAGAAGTTCCAAGAAAGAACCAGCGCGAACAGCACAAAAAACGGAGGCACGAGGCCATTGTCTGTCGTGACCGTGACCCCCGGTCACTGGCAGGTTCCAGTGACTGCGGGTGAGTCACGGTCACTGGAAGGCCCCAGTGACCGCGGGTGAGTCACGGTCACTGGAAGGCCCCAGTGACCGCGGGTGAGTCACGGTCATTGGAATGGGGCAGTGACCGCGGGTCACGGTCACCCCCCATTTTTTCCCCTTTTTCCACATTTTCTTCCACCTTATGTACATTTTCTTGTATTTTCCAAATTGAGATCACATCTGAGACTTGAGGGAGGGGTTGAAAACTTTCAAAATGTATGTAAACAACCTGCATCCCCGCGGTCAGGGCACTTGAACCCATGTAAACAAAAGGGAAATTAATGATGAACTGTAATTATTTCCCATTCTTCTTAACGCTTAAAGTGCGTGAATGTCGGACCTTGATTCCGTAATTCATTTCCACGCCTACATTTTTAAGCGCGATCAGAAGATTGGCGCCGTCTGTGGGAAGTTATATGCCCTAATTTGTGATTGAATTTGGTGAAAAATGCATGAAAGCGCTGAAAATTGCTGAAAAGTGCCGCTGCTGCCCTGAAAACTGCCGCTGTTGCACTGTAACTGCTGCTATTGCACTGAAAGTGCCGCTGTTGTACTGTAACTGCCGCTGTTGCACTGTAACTGCTGCTGTTGCACTGAAAGTGCTGCTGTTGCCCTGAAAACTGCCGCTGTTGCACTGTAACTGCTGCTGTTGCACTGAAAGTGCCGCTGTTGCACTGTAACTGTTGCTATTTCACTGAAAGTGCTGCTGTTGTGTTAAAGAGTGCTGCTGTTTCACTGAAACTGCTGCTATTGTACTGTAACTGCTGCTATTGCATTGGAAACTGCCGCTGTTGTGCTGGAAACTGCTGCTGTTTCACTGAAAACTGCTGCTAAGCCTGTGACCGGGGCACACGGTCACTTACCTATTTTTATGATGGCAAAGGCTTATTTAACCTCCAATTACACCCATACAAGACCTTTGATGTCTGCAATGGGTTTGAAAATATCATTAAAGGACTTTTGCAACTTGAAGTGCATATTGTTCATACAAATGAAGGCATTGGGCACCTTGATGTGCGTACACTTGCCATTTAATTGGAAGAATTTGCACTTTGATGTGCATAACTTGATTGAAGAATTTGCACCTTGATGTGTATGAACCAAGTCATCACCCTTTTCACTTTTGAAGAGTGATGATTTAGTTCAAAGGGCTTCTGACCCATATAAAAAGTTTATTAAATCAGTGATAAGACCAACGACATTGTAATTATGCATTGTCCGGCGTCAACCACTGATGGATCTTGTGTGGTCATTGTGATAGTGGTGCAGGCTTGATCCTGTGGGCCCTATCCCTTTGATTGATCCAACCCTCTCTTGCTTATAAGTCTGACACAGATAGTCTAGATATGCTGCTGAAATTTTGGTAGCAAAGACTAGTCAGCATAGCGTGCTTTTAAGCCTGACTCGATAAACCCGAAATACTACAGAAATTCTGACAGTAGGGATAGTCAGCAAAGCATAATGAGATGGGATTTATGCCTATATCTAACCATTTCGGTTCAAAACCATGTTGGTTTAGATGGCATCTATAAACCATCTCGGCTAGCCCAAGAGGCAGCCATGTTGGTTATACTACTAATATAGTCTCATCGGCTAACTTTTTGCAGGAAACAGCATGGGTTCTTTGATTATCACTTTTGACGAAGCTAAAGAGAGATTGTTCAAAATCTCCATGGCTCAGATCACAAGGGCACTTAAAAGGGGCCGAATGAACACCAATGCTCCTGCATCAAGGGTCTCGGTCTTTCAAAGGCTTTCTACTCCTTCAAACTTCATGACCTCAGCTTACAATGGGTCATCAGAAACCCTGAAGCCCATCAAGAAGGCAAAGACTCCTCAAACTTGGGTCTCCAAATATGCCCAAAACCCCTTTGGAGTCTTTCACAAAGGTCACAATGACTTAAAACACAAAGTGAGGTCGGAAGGCAGTAATTTTCAGATCACCAAGCCTCGACTGGGGGCAAGGCAGGTTCGGTTTACGAACAACAAAACAGAGATACCTGTTGGTTCACAGCAGGAGGCTTTGCAGACTACTAAGTCCTCATTTATGCATCCTAAACAAAGGGTACATCTTAAAAAGCAAACCACTCGCAAGCAAGCCCTAGCCCATGAAAAGGGTCAGAAGGATGTTGTTATTCCAAATTGCCGTATGTGGTCACCACAGTCACGTATGCAAAAGTATAGAAAAGCTGAGGAGAAACCCTTGGCCCCACTTGAAAAGAATGTCTTTTACCCTTTGACCCAGAAGGAGGGACGGAGGTTCGGCAGGAGGCGCTTACCTTCTATTATTGTGGCACCATCACCATCATTTTCAACCCATTGCCCATTATATGGCAGTAAAAACAAGAAATATGCTGAATGATTGGTCATCAAAAATTCGACCGATCTCGTTCAATTTAAAAATCTGCTTCAACAAAAGAAGGAGCAGAAGAAGAAAATTGAAAGAAATGTTGTTAACATCCTTTCACTTCCCACTTCCGACCCTATAGATTGGGAGCAAGTTGCTAGCACTTCTAGGCCATTAGTTGCTAGATTCAGAGATCAAACTCTAGCAGCCAGATTGGCCCAGCAAATAAAGAAGAGGGTTTTGTCTCGCTCCAAGAGGCATGCTCGGAAGCAGTCACAGCATAGAATCACTCAAAAATGGGTGATTAAAGAAGATGAGCCAAATCTAACCTCCTCATGTATGGTCGGACCTGGCTCAACCAGGAGAGTTACTCGGAGTATGGCTCGAACTCAGTCCCAAGATTCTGATTCGAACTCTCATTCAGATAGGACCTCTGACGATCATGGTTCTGATAAGGACTCAATAACTCTCCTGGATACCGAAGATAGTCAATCCACTCTTCCTACATCCTCTTACCCCCGTCAGTACACCGTATTTATGGCTGAAGGGAGTGGGACCAGTAATGAAGAGGATGCCGGTAGAGGCAAAGATGTTAGCGAAGAAAATGTTGACGAAAATCAAGAGAATGACGTCAGTGATGTTGTCAAGCAACAAGGAGCTAAAATTGACCACCTGACGGTTCAATTGAAAATCTTAGCAGACAAACTGGGTAGTCCAGCTGAAGCTCCTGTTAACTCTTTATTTGCTGATAGAAGAGAACAGGCAATGATCAGGAGGAATGCCACCAAAATTGACCTACTTACAGCACAAATCAAGGCACTAACAGATAAAGTAATCGCCTCAGGTTCAACTCGAGGTGATCATGTTAGATTTTGTGGACTCAATCCATCAGTTGATGTAATAAATTGATTAATTTCTTTATTTATCAATAAAATCATGCTTTACTTTCATAAGATGAATGTTATTTTACTACTTCATGCACATGACCAATACGTATGACATAATGGTTCATGAGTTGAACCGGGTCCCATTAGTATATTAGGTGTGATACATGTGCATGGATGAGATCCACACACGGGAGATATATGTCACAAATCTTATGCTTAAAATAGCTTCACAACCAGTAATGAGATTGGGCATCTCATTTGATAAGGTTGCAGCACTTTGATCACTATGAGATAGTGTGATTTGTCTCAATCATCAGAATGTAAGATTCTGGATCACGGTGCTAGTACATTGGATGTATTGAAGGACCATGAGATGCACCTTATGGAATCCCATCTCAATAATAAGGTATGCTCTCATAATTCCCTAGCAATATGCTCTCAATCCTGAGACATTGACGAACTCAAGTTTCTATCTATTCATTTGCTTTGAGTCACCAATGAGTGAGGCCGACTATAGGTTAACACCTCGGTGTCTTGGGTATATGGTAGTAGAACTGTGGGAACGTTGAATGATCAAGATGGAATCTATCTATATTATCCCCTTGTGCCAATTAATGGATTTGTCATTAGTAAGTGCGCACCCATCTCAATTAAGAGTTAATTGGATGGTACTGATGATTACTGTGATTAATTGGGGCTCAAGGATAATAAGATGTGGAACTTAGATTGGAAGAGACGGGTTTATTCCAATTGATCCACGGATATTGATAGAGGGGCCTACTTGTGGTAATTGGGAAGTTTAGGGTCTTCATTGTAATTTATTCCTAAGACTGGAGTGCAATTGCATTTATATAGTGGTGTTATTTGCAGTTAACTGTGGGCCCGGATTGCACATGAGATGTGGGGTCGCGGTGTTCCAGTTGGAGCCAGCTTTCTAAGGAATCCCTAGTGGTCCCCACGCTAGCCCAAGTTATTGGAAAATAGTAATCCGATTCAAACTCTAGAAAGAAAGGATAAGAAAGGAGAAACTTGCTAATTGCTTTGGAAGTAAGACTTCTATTTCAATTAGACAAGGGAGAGATTTGGAAGTCTATAAAATATCCTTGGACGTCCAAAAGAGTCTCCCTCACGCCCAAAACCCTTTCGTACAAGAGTTGCACGAGTTTCTCTCCTTCTCTCTTCTAGTTCCTTGAAGTTTCGAGTTGGGAATTTTCTCCTGAAGATTCCACCATTCTTCTCGAGAGAAGTAATCCAATTCGGGTCATAGCGTGGAAGGCTAAGAGGTGTAGAAGAAATCCATTAGAGCACTGCGGATCTCCAAAGGTATGATCTACTTCTTCTATGTTGTAGATTATTTTGGATGTCTAGTGTTGGTAGAATTTTTTACTGTACATGGTCACGAGATTGAGGGTAACGCATCCTGGATTGGGTTTTGGTCTTGTGTATAGTTGATCCCTGTGTCAAGTGGATCAAAAGTTTTGAAAATCTATCCACGAGACCCACCTACTTCCTACAAATCACTCCTCAATCCTTGGTTTCCACGCAGATCCTGAAAAACCTGTAACTTTTAAAGAAGTGGAGGAAATTTTAAACAAATCAAAAGTGGAAACCAGGATGAAGAAAAAAGGTATTACATCTAAATACCCTCCGGAGTTTGATTTGGTTCCATTTCTGCCAGATTACAAACTTCCGAATTTCCAGCCTTACCTTGGAAAAGGGTCAGCCTATCAGCATATAGTGCATTTTAAGTCGCTCCTTGGCAGTTTACCCGAATTGGATACACTAAAAATAAGGCTGTTTGTTGGTATACTGAAGGGAGTTGCTTTCGATTGGTACAAACAATTACCAGAACTCTCCTTCACTATATGGCCAGTTACAGAAGAAAAGTTTCTACTTCACTTTCAGGAAGAAGATCAAACGGTCACCTTCGCTATGCTCAGTAGTACAAAGCAAGGGGATAATGAAACTGCACAAGCCTTTATCAATAGATGGAGAGCATTGTCTTACAGATGCCTAGAACAACCATCTCCAAAGGCGACAATTGAAATGTGCAAAACCAATTTACGGCCAGAAATTAAGGCTATCATACTTAGTCATGAAACTAAGTCTTTGGCCAGATTGGTTGAAGTAGCCACTGATGTGGAGTTAACCCTGAAAGAAATTAGCCAGAAGAAAGCAAGTTCCCGAAAAATGGAATCATCATCATCTTCTGCTCCAAAACCAACTGTGCCGAAACCCCAAAAGAAGCAGGAGGTATTCAATGTACAAACCTCCAAACCAGTTCCTCAAAAACCACAGAATGGTAAGACGGAGCAAAATAAAAAGGAAGAATATGAAAAGAGGAAGCAAACTAAGTACCCTTTTGACGGGGACATTGAAGTCATTTTCCAAGCATTGATGGAGAACAACAGGCTCGAGCTTCCACCCATGAAAAAGCCAGAGCAAGCGGGTCGTGTTAATGATCCAAACTATTGTGCATACCATCAGATGGTATCTCATCCTTTGAAAGACTGCTTTATCCTAAAAGAAAAGGTCAATGAGGTGTGGAAAAATGGAGTAATAACATTTGACCGAAAATATGATACGGCCCCAGTCAATATGATTTCCTTCGGACAATTTGCACCTGTGGCAATACCCGCTCCATCAAGGCCACCAATGGTCGAATTCCGGGTCATCAATGCACTACATAATGAACAGGGGTTGATACTTATCAAAGATTCTTCAGGGCAGGAAATGTGGGTTCACCCAAACTTAATAAATGATGAAGGATGGGAAAAAGTGAAAACTAAACCCACACCTGTGGAAAGAAGAAAGATCAAAAGGCAAATTAAACGTCTCCAGAAAACTGCTCAAAAGAAACAAGAACAACAGTTTAAGCAGAAGAAAGATAAGGCCGTTGAGGCCCCAGTCTTAGAAAATCCTCCCAGATCAGCCAGAGGTTATTTTACTCTAGCCGACTACATCATTCCAATTCCAAAATATGAGGAAGAACCAGCAATATCCAGCTACAATCGGATATCATGGGATAGTACACCCCCTAACTCCGATGATGAAAATCAATGGTCGGATTACTCTAATCTTGAAGACGATCAATGGATCGATGATTATTTTGCTGATGAATACCCTTCTGATGAGGATGAGGATTTCGAACAAACCTTTGACCCCGAGACGGGAACGCTTAATATCAAGCACGGTCTAAATACACTATCAGTGACCTTGTATGACATACACAAGCCAAGCTCAAGTGGCTGGTCGAATGATCCTCCTCTTTTTCCACTACCTCCAAAAGTTCATCCGGATCCACTACCATTAGTCGGGCACGATGAAGTTCAGGATCAGCAGACATTTTTTCCTCCTTCCACGCCAGATGCTTCTTCCACACCTAATTCAGAGTTGATCTTTTCAAATGAAAATTATGAATTAAGTAATCAGTTTGTTGACTTTAACTCAGTCAGGGAACTTGGGTTACCAAGGAGACATAATAACCCTAGTATGAGTAATATTGTCGAGAATATCTCTGACTTTGAAGAGGAACTGTCAACGGCTCCTTCCCTGGTGGTTTTGAATGCTGCCATAGAACCCCAAACATCGCAAGCTATTCCTAATGGTGTAAACCAAGAAGTAGGCTTGGAAGAGGTCAATCAGCTTTTCATCGAACCAGAAGAAGTCAATGCCATAAGAAGAGACGCATGACCAGAAATTGACCGAAGCAACATGCTTAATGATGGCACTCGCTCTGGTCGTAACTACAGGGTCAACTATGATAAATCCTCTGTTCCTTCCTCTTCTTATGTAAACCCTTTGGGAGGCAATACCAATGTAAATGTAACTTCTCCAGAAGTAAATGATAATGCAAGGCCACCAGAGCCATTCACGTATGATGTTGTTGAACACCTTAAGCACATACCTGCACGACTCCACATTTTTTATCTCTTGCAGATGTCCAAGGAAACTCGTGACAACTTCATACGAGCACTACAGGCCTTGAATATTGAGAATCATACTCATATAGCACAAGTGCATCAAATAGAAAAGAACTATTTGAAGGCAAAATCCAAGAAGCCTCAAAAGCAATGCAAGGAGTGTCTCTTAACTCACAATGCTTCTAAAGCTACTATCTCTTTCACCAAAGAGGATCTCCTCTTGGGAAATATGAAGCATACGAGGCCACTTTATTTCACGGCCTACATCAAAGATATGCCTGTCCCAAGAGTTCAAGTTGACCCAGGGTCAGCTCTAAATCTCATCACAATCACGGCCCTTCAAGAGCTCGGTATTCCAGTGAGCAAGCTGTCTGCTACAAAGACTTCTATTCAAGGTTATGATGGGGAAGTCCAGGATTCGATTGGTAAAATCCGAATTCGATTCTAGTTGGGAGATTTAGTCTCAGAGGCCACTCTGCATGTAGTAAAAACTCGTGCTTGCTATAACATCCTCTTGGGGAGACGATGGCTTCATGATTATGCCATAGTACCTTCTACTCTTCATCAATGCCTTAAATACATTGACAATGAGGGGAAAGTACATCGAGTCTTTGCAGAGGAAAAGCCATTCAAAGGAAAGGAGGTTTATTTCACAGACGCAGCAATGTATCAAGAAAAGCCTACAAAATCCAACTTAGATACAAAGAATGCTCCTGTGAATGATAATCCTGCAGAACCTTTCACTATTTCAGCAAAGAAAGTTGGTCAAAAATCTAATCTCCCCATAAAGTTGGAATGTGCAGGAAAATCTGCGGCAAAATGCGTGGATATCAAAGCTCCTTTGATAATTAAGGTGAAATCTGAAATCAAAAAGCCAGATCCACCTTTAATCATATCCACAAAGCTATCAAAAGTAAAAGATGCTGAACATCAGAAGTTTTCATTTTCGGCCAACATGGTATCCTCGAGCTCTAATCAAGAAAGCAATGATATACCTCCCCCTACTAGGGGAATATCGCCTATAAAGCCTGATTCTCCTATCACTTTTAGTCAATTGATATTGACATCACAGCAGAGGGGAGAATTAGCCGACAGGTACATTGATAGATGGCTCCGTTTGGCTGAAAGATGTGAAAATCCTCCACACTACTCCGCATGGATTCACTTATGCTGGGTAGGTTTTCGGCCAGCTCTTCGCAGCTTAACCATGGCGATGGAATTTCAAACCTTTGATGAGATGTCTCGAATTGTATCATCTCTTGAAGTGGCACTCCACCGGCTGCGTAGGAGGTCTAGAAGAATGCGTCCAATACATGTCATTTCAATGATCAGAGATACAGATTCTGAGTTGGATTCTGAAGACGCTGAAGAAATGAGCACCTTCGTGCATTCTATGGTAGACCGCAATCTTCCGCTTATGCCATGGCCTACTCCCTCTCAGATTTATGAATTCGAAGGTTCTTGCTTTTTGGTACCTTCATCTAAGCAGTATAATCATCCGATTATTTTTCATCGGGCTAAAGATACTTCTCCACCAGATATCATTGACAAAATCAGTAATGAGGGAAAAATCCGGCTCGATATTTATAATCCTGTGGTCTGTAACATGATGAAAAATATGGGGTACAATCTCAAGAAACCTATGGGTCTTGGATTAACTGCAAATGGCATACGGGCTCCTTTGGATGTCTTTACTCCAGAGATGAAAGAAGATCTTCAGACAGGGGGCAGAATTGAGCAGCTGTGTCATTGCATAGGATATGTTCCTTACAGTAACATTCCTAAATTTAAACAAGGTGTTAAAGCCAGATCGGTAGTCTTCACTGAAGAATATGACTCGGATGACTCTCATGAAATTCCTGTGCTTCAAGATCCCGTTGATTGGGCCACTTTTCAGCATCCTGAGGGGGCAAGTGATGAAGATGATGCTACATCACAAATCACTGACTATTGGCCACCTGAACTCAACGAGGAAATAAGCCCGTCCCAACATGTCCGCTGGGAATGCTTAGCCCTTGATGTAAAAGCCAAAGAGCCTAAAAAAACAAATCCTTGGAAAGGGATCAGGCCTTGGCTAAAACCCCCAACTGAAACCCCAGAGGGTTTCACAGAGTTAGAAGCTTCCAATAACAATGTAGAAACACTTCCTCCTAATCCTCCAACTGAGGACCAAGTACAAGAAATAAACTTGGAAACCCCAGAAAATCCCCGACCTACCTTTGTAAGCTCTCAAATTAAAGGAAGTGAACTTGATTTGTATGTGGGATTCTTGCGAGAGTTCATAGATTGCTTTGCATGGACTTATGCAGAAATGTCGGGCTTAGATCCAGAAATCTCCATACACAAATTAAATATAGCAGATGATGCTAAACCTGTAAAACAGGACCAAAGGAGGACTAAGCCTGAAATCATGGAGAAGATAGAAGCAGAAGTTCAGAAACTCAAAGGCGTTAATTTCATCCGTGAAGAACAGCATCCAGACTGGTTGGCTAATATAGTCCCAGTTACTAAAAAGAATGGACAAATCAGAATCTGTATTGACTTCAGAGATCTGAATAAAGCCTGCCCCAAAGATGATTTTCCATTACCTATACCAGAAATAATGATTGACAATACTTTTGGGTTCGAAAGAATGTCATTCATGGATGGCTTCTCGGGGTATAATCAGATCAAAATGTTCAAAGAGGATGAAAAACACACTTCCTTTAGAACTCCATTCGGCATATACTGCTATACTGTCATACCATTTGGGCTCAAAAATGCCGGAGCCACGTACCAAAGAGCAATGATGAAAATATTCAAGGACTTACAACATAAATCTGTTGAATGTTATGTTGATGATTTGGCAGTCAAGAGCAAGCATAAATCAGACCATCTCGCTGACCTTCGCACTGTCTTTGAGAGATTACGGAAATTCAATCTCCGAATGAATCCCCTATAATGTTTTTTCGGAGTTTCTTCCGGAAAGTTTCTAGGATTTGTGGTGCGAAAAGGGGGCATTGAAATAGATCCCGTCAAAATCAAAGCCATATTGGAAATGCCTTCGCCGAGAAATTTGAGAGAATTGAAAGGATTGCAAGGAAGACTCGCCTACATCCGACGGTTCATTTCCAACTTGTCCGGAAAGTGCAGACCATTCTCCAAATTGATGAAGAAAGGAGTAGACTTTGTATGGGACAAAGCTTGTGAAAATGCTTTTCAGGATATCAAACAATATCTTACAAACCCGCCAGTTCTTTCAGCTCCAATTCCGGGCAAGCCTTTCATTCTTTATACAAGGGCTCTTGATCATTCCTTGGGAGCATTGTTAGCTCAAAAGAATGATGAAGGAAAGGAGGTGGCACTCTATTACCTGTCAAGGATGCTAGTTGGTGCTGAGCACAATTATCACCCAATAGAAAAAGAATGTCTAGCGCTTATGTTTGTAATACAAAAGCTGCGGCATTACATCCTCTCTAATGTGGTGTATCTGGTTTCCAATATTAATCCATTAAAGGTATTAGTGACAAAAGCTGGGGCGTTGAGTGAACGTCTGGCCAAATGGTCCATCCTTCTTTCTCAATATGACATCAGATACACTCCTGCGAAAGCAGTAAAAGGACAAGCTCTTGCAGATTTTATAGCAGAACATCCACTGTCAGAAGATTCTGAGTTCACAGACAATCTCCCTGATGAGTCAGTCTTCTTCACTGAACAAACACGAAAATCCACCATTGATTCAGATCTACATTGGACCATGCATTTTGATGGAGCTTCCAGGACTAATGAACGAGGAAAGCCAGTATCAGGGGTTGGAATTATTTTCTGCAGTCCAGAAAGATTTTATGTTCCTCACTCCTTTTCATTGATCAAGCCATGCTCGAACAATGTGGCAGAATACACGGCATTAATTATGGGGCTTGAGTTAGCTTTAGGTGCTGGCATTAACATGCTAGGGGTCTATGGAGATTCACAACTTGTGATTAAGCAAATGAATCACGAGTATGAAGTAAAGAAGCCAGACCTAATTCCCCTTTTCAATAGGGCATATGAACTCAAACAAAGGTTTAAATTGATTGCGTTTCATCATGTTCCGAGATGCCAGAATGTCAAAGCAGACGCCTTAGCAAGCTTGGCAGCTTCAATGGCAATCCCTGAGAATGACAAGATGATATTGGAAGTTGTTGAGAGAAGACTTCTACCCCCACTCGATACTTACAAGGCAGTAGAGGATAGCTTCACTGTAATCAAAAATCGAATTTCATATTTCCAAAACTCATTCAGGGATTGGAGAGATCCTTTTATTGATTACATTCTGCATGGAGTATTACCAGAGAATCCTAAAGATAGAACCAGTATTCAAAGGCGAGCTCTTAAATTCCATTTTGATTTGCCCTCACAAACTCTTTATCGCAAATCATACGATGGAGTTCTACTTCGATGTTTGTCCCCGAAAGAAGCTGAACAAGTTCTCAGAGAAGTTCATGCGGGCCTATGTGGTGCTCACCAAGCTGGACCAAAACTTCATGATCAAATTCGAAGATTAGGCTACTATTGGCCTACCATGGTGTCCGACGCTATTAATTTTGCTAAAAGATGCAATGAGTGCCAAATTCATGGTGATTACATCCACCAGCCTCCTGAACATTTGCACCCTATGACCACTTCTTGGCCGTTTGAATCTTGGGGAATGGATATAGTGGGGAAGATCAGTCCACCCTCAGAACGTGGACATCAATTCATTTTGGCTGCAACCGATTACTTCTCCAAATGGGCAGAAGCAGTACCTCTCACAGAAGTCAAAACTGATACAGTCCTTAGCTTCCTGAAAACTCATGTCATTTGTCGTTTTGGGGTGCCCAAACGTCTGTATCATGACAATGGCCTGCAATTCAATAATAATAAATTTTACAGATTCTGTGACAAATACGGAATCCAGTGTTGTCCATCTACAGCGTATAACCCCGCGGCCAACGGACTTGCTGAGGCTTTTAACAAAACCATTTGCAAGATTTTGAAGAAAATGGTTTCTGACAACAAAAAGAGTTGGAGTACCAGGCTTTCTGAAGCATTATGGGCTTACAGAACTACAGTTCGTGGTCCTACCAAATCAACACCGTACTCCTTGGTCTATGGTTGTGAAGCTGTAATACCTTTGGAAATTCAACTTCCCTCTTTTCGGATAGCTGTGATAAACAAATATACTGAAGAAAAGAATGCCAAACTCAGATTGCAAGAGCTAGAAAACCTTGATGAGAAAAGGCTTGCCGCTCGACAAAGTATTGAGTTGTATCAAGCTCGTATGGCTGCATCTTTCAACAAAAAGGTCAAGTATAGAGCTTACAAGAAGGGAGATTTAGTCCTTGCAGTTAGAAGACCTATGTTTTCCACGCACTTGTCGGGAGGCAAGTTCGAACCTAAATGGGAAGGACCTTTTGTTGTCGACAAAGTTTACTCCAATGGCGCCTATGCGCTCCTCACACTTGAAGGGGAAAGATGCATGATGCCTATCAATGGAAAACTTCTCAAGAAATACTATACCTGAATGTCATTGGTACACCCAAACCATGTACAATGTACCCAAACCATGTACAGTGTACATTCTCACTCCTAACCAAAATCAAAATCCTTTGGTTTCGAGCCTTACAACCTATGACTCGTAACCAAAATCCCTCAGATTTGTATAAAATGACTGCGAGGATCAAGTCCTTCGACCCCTCTTGTCAAACCTTTGTTACTCGGATAATGTCCTTACAAGACCCCTTGTAGCATCCTGCTATACAGATTAAGTCTTTTTGCAGACTCTATATAGCAAAACTCAGCTATGTGGAATAAGTCTTTTTGCAGACCCCATATAGCTAATCCTTAGTTGTATAGAACAAGTCTTTTTGCAGACCCTATATGACTGCCTTCGGTTATATAGAACAAGTCTTTTTGTAGACCCTGTATAACCAAAATCTAAACAAAAACCAAAACCAAATCTTTGTCCTAAGGAATAAGTCATGGATCCCGGGGAAAGCCTCACACATGGGCACCGGATAACATCCACTTTGTTTGACCCCTTTCGACACCAAAAGGATCAAGTCATGGACCCTGGAGAAAGCCTCACACATGGGCACCGGATAATGTCCACCTGTATGACTTCCTTATTTTCGATTTGTGGATCCAAATGATCGCAAATCACACCCTCATACAAGTCTGAGAAAACCAAACCAAATAAACTATCCATACAAACCAAACAAACCATCCACATAAACCACATCAAACATCCACAGAAAATCAAACCAAACACCATACCAATGACAAAAATAGAAAGGAAAAACATTTTCCATTGATATCCATTTTAAAGTTTGAATACAAGCAGTAAAGTCTGTTGGAAGTAGGTGGGTCTCGTGGATAGATTTTAAAAACTTTTGACCCACTTGACATAGGGATCAACTATCCATAAGACCAAAACCCAATCCAGGATGCGTTACCCTCAATCTCGTGACCATGTACAGTAAAAATTATACCAGCACTAAACATCCAAAATAATCTACGACATGGAAGAAGTAGATCATACCTTTGGAGACCCGCAGTGCTCTAATGGACTTCTTCAAGACCTCTTAGCCTTCCACGCTATGACCCGAATTGGATTTCCTTTCTCAAGAAGAATGGTGGAATCTTCAGGAGAAAATCCCAACTCGAGACTCCAAGGAACTAGAAGAAAGGAGAGGAGAGTAACTCGCGCAACTCTTGCACGAAAGGGTTTTGGGCGTGAGGGGGACTCTTTTGGACGTCCAAGGATATTTTATAGACTTCCAAATCTCTCCCTTGTCTAATTGAAATAGAAGTCTTACTTCCAAAGCAATTAGCAACTTTCTCCTTTCCAAACTCTTATTTCTAGAGTCCAAGTCGGATTAGTGTTTTCCAATATCTTGGGCTAGCGTGGGGACCACTAGGGATTCCTTAGAAAGTTGGCTCCAACTGGAACACCGCGACCCCACATCTCATGTGCAATCCGGGCCCACAGTTAATTGCAAATAATACCACTATATAAATGCAATTGCACTCCAGTCTTAGGAATAAATTACAATGAAGACCCTAAACTTCCCAATTACCACAAGTAGGCCCCTCTATCAATATCCGTGGATCAATTGGAATAAACCCGTCTCTTCCAATCTAAGTTCCACATCTTATTATCCTTGAGCCCCAATTAATCACAGTAATCATCAGTACCATCCAATTAACTCTTAATTGAGATGGGTGCGCACTTACTAATGACAAATCCATTAATTGGCATAAGGGGATAATAGAGATAGATTCCATCTTGATCATTCAACGTTCCCACAGTTCTACTACCATATACCCAAGACACCGAGGTGTTAACCTATAGTCGGCCTCACTCATTGGTGACTCAAAGCAAATGAATAGATAGAAACTTGAGTTCGTCAATGTCTCAGGATTGAGAGCCTATTGCTAGGGAATTATGAGAGCATACCTTATTATTGAGACGGAATTCCATAAGGTGCATCTCATGGTCCTTCAATACATCCAATGTACCAGCACCGTGATCCAGAATCTTACATTCTGATGATTGAGACAAATCACACTATCTCATAGTGATCAAAGTGCCGCAACCTTATCAAATGAGATGCCCAATCTCATTACTGGTTGTGAAGCTATTTTAAGCATAAGATTTGTGACATATATCTCCCGTGTGTGGATCTCATCCATGCACATATATCACATCTAATATACTAATGGGACCCGGTTCAACTCATGAACCATTATGTCATACGTATTGGTCATGTGCATGAAGTAGTAAAATAACATTCATCTCATGAAAGTAAAGCATGATTTTATTGATAAATAAAGAAATTAATCAATTTATTACATCAACTGATGGATTGAGTCCACAAAAACTAACAAAGTCAATGTACACATGGCCCTCAGGCCTAATAATAATAATAAAAAAAATGAGAGTTGCAGCAGAGAATCTCAGTCCAGGAACTTCTCCAGTTGCCCCTTTGCATTCAGTACTTCTGCTATGAGGATATGCCCTTTGTAGCTTGCATAAGCTGGAATAGCAGTATTAATGTCAATCTCGTCCAGCTTAATATTCAATTCAATCTCCAAGGACTGAACGAAGTCGTTCAAGGCTGTGCGTTTCGCTTCTGTATGCGTGAAAAGATCATCTCGGTGACGAATTCTCTCCGAAACAGACATTTGCAAATTTTCCATAATATTTTCCACGGAAGATAATTGATGTTGCAATACAACAATCTGTTGTTGAATATGTGCACGTTGGCCCGCATGCACAGCCAATTCCTGTGTCAATTTGGCCTCTTCTGCATTTATTACCTGTATCTCCTCCTCACCACTTTCAATCTCCGCAGTCAACTGAATTTTGTGCCTTAAGATCTCATCTTGGAAAGCTTTGGCATGATCAACACTCTTATCCCAAGAGTTTTTTTCTTCGAGTTTGTTAAAAAGAAGGGCAAGGGCATCGCGAAGACAACTCAAGTCGGTACTAGAAAATATCAACATGTCTGCTAAAGCCTTGGCACCTTGAATCTTCTCTGAAGAAAGCTCTCCTTGAAAAACAGTAGCCAAAATGCTGCAAATGATTATCTTTGTGGAAAATTAATAGCAGATTGAGGCTTTGGGGTGTCTCCGAAGAAGCTGAGTTCTTTTGGGATAGAAAGGTTTGATTCTCGCTCTTGTAAATTTGACTGGATTTGAGAACTTGAGCGATTATCCTTTTCTCTCTCGATATTTACTCCGCCCTCAGGAATCACCAATGTTTCTTCACGAACAGAAGGCGAATCATGTGACCCCTGTGAAGACAAGGTAGTTGAAGGATCCCTAATGGCATGAGGTGTGACTGTCACATGCAGTAAAGCTTTTCGGGCCTTTCCACCTTCAGCAATAGAAGCCTCATCTGATATCTTCTGAACAACAGGGTCTTCAATAACCTTTAAAGGCGATGACTGATCCACCCTAAAGTGGACTCTTGGAGGTGTCATGGCCTTGGGAGGTGTAAAGCTGCCAGCAACTGGAGGTATACTACTAGTGACAAGTGTTACAGGAGTATCCTCTACCGGGAGACTTGTACCTTCTAAAATCATTGTCTGTTGAACAAAAGAGCCCGCTCTGACACAACAGTATCCTCTACAGGGGCTTCTGTGACTGGACCGATAACACTGTCTGTTTCCTTTTCTGCACCGCTAACAGGTTCAATATGTTGCTCCATCTGAACATCCTCAGCCTCATCAGCCCTTGGCTCATTACTGACTGGCAAGGTGGTATTGGCTGGCGACAATCCCGCACCACCATTTATACTTTGGGTTAGTGAAGCTGATGATAAATTTTCTACAAAGCGTTGCAGATCACTCCCCAGAGGGCTGCCTGGTGATGCCTCTAAGTATCCACTTTGAATTGAGACATCATCTAAGTCAATCGAAGCTTCAGCATGCTCTTTCTCCACTTGCTCCTCGATAGGGGATCCGAAAGATCTCCTAGGAATAGTAGAAACTGTTTTAGCAAGTGTATCAGAAATACCCTCTTCCACTTGACCACCTGAAAAAGCGGAATGAGCAGAAATTAGAGCACGAATGCTGAAACGTTAATCAAGCTAATGTGAAGTTTACCTTCAGCAACAATTGGAGTTTCTTCGATATCCCTGGAGACTCTGATCCCAGATTCCTTGACAATCTCAGAGGGAGGCTTCTGTTGTTCAACCTGGAGAACAGCCTCTGTAATGGTAGCAGTACCAATGTCATCAATAGGTTTATCTGCAATGATGGATCCTGTCGGTACATCTGCCGCTACTTTTGTCTCAAATTCAGGCATTTGTGCTTGATTAAATATATCTTTTTCAAAATCAAACTCAATGTGAATATCACTATCAGTTCGCTCTCCAGTCGTAAGGCTATCAAAACTGCTTTCTCCCCCACTTCTCTCATCAGAGGCATAATTTTCAGTCACTCTGGCCATTTGCCTCGCAGACTCTCCAGCAATTGAAGGGTGAGCTAATACAATCGCAAAAAAAAAAAAAGTATCAATGTTAAAGCAAGAGATACAGAATCAATGAAGATATGATCATAGGCAATTATATGTATGTTACCAGTTTTTAGCCGCCGAGAATGACGTACAGGTGGACTTTCAGCTTTTCTCTTCCTAGAAGGTGTCTTTTGGGTAGCTGAAGCTCGAACTTGAGTTACCAATTTCGAACGAGTGGCTCTGATTTTCTTATGCAAACCCATATCCGTAGGAGGGTTCACCGGCATTATGATGGAAGGCCTTGCCCTCGTAGCCCCTTCCGCAGATTGGATCCCCTCTACTTGACTTTGATCAACACGTGTCTCTGGCAATACAGGAGTATCAGCAGCAGTTTTTAATTTATGAGCAAAATCCAAAGCAGCCTGCCCGTTTCCCTGGTTTCAGCAAGGCTAATGCTCTCTTGTAAATTTTCTTCCATGGCTCGTCGTATTCTCGTTGCAGGTACATTAGGCGGAGGCATGAAGTTTTCATCTTCTTCACCTCTCAAACCACAGTGACCTCGACAGATATCGGATTCGGCTGTCAAACCAATTCGCCATTGGTCCCCATCATGTAGCCAACTTTCAAAATTCTCTGGGATGAAACGATCTCTTTCTCCCTTTTCCCCTTTTTCCTTCTTCTTAGAAGCAGGCAAAACACGACATTTAGCTCGAGGGTTACTTGTGTATGCCTGCACAATGGCGAGGGTGCTTTTAGCAAACCACTGGGCGAAGCCACTCGTATATCCAGGATTCAGAAGATGAGGGTATCCAAAACGAGCCTCAGTGTCAAACGCTTGGTAAAATTCCCAAGCATTACGGGCATCCTGCAAAGAGCCGATAGTGCCTTGAATTCGGCCCGGTGCTCCCACGACGGCCTGATAGAAGTCGAACTGTCTGTAGAATCTGGCAGGTATATAAGGTTGAATATTGATGTGTGTATTTTTTCTATACACCAGATCTGCAGGCCTTAAACTCAGGAGCCAGCTCTTTTCTTCGTCTGACAAGCCGATATCCCGGCCACCTTCCCCAACCTTGTCTATTGATGGCTCCACAGCATTCCTCATCTGAGTTGGAACTTCAATATTCGGTATAGCATCCCAGGAAGCAACATAATTGTTAAAGTTGCGCAAATGTTTGCGCAAATCGGTCATGGAATAGTTGTTAATTAAGCAACTACCACCAACCACACCCTCCATGAAAATGTTCCCCGGTGCACCGCTATGTGAATGAAGATCATTGCAATGGTAGGTGAACCAGGTGTACAGTAGATATTCGGCATAACATCGATTGAACGGTTTTCCTTCTCTGACGGTGAATCCTGAAAGCTTTAACTCTGTCAGCATATAAGCTACAAAAGCAGGACCCAAAGCGAGGCTATGTCCAAAGGCCATCTTGAGGGCTGGATATATGCAACCAGGCCTAAGGTCATTTCCTGAGCTCGGAAAAAGAACCTCGGACAACCATGCTGTCAAGAATGAAGCAAGCCAACATTTCCTTTTCAAATCTGGATATTTGGCAAAAATATAAGGCTGAAAGTCCGTGTCTTCATGAAAGATAATTGTTGGACCTTTTTTGGGATCTTCGCTCGGGATTACCCTCTTCCGCTTAAAGAACCCACCTTCATTAACGAAGAAAGGATCTATGATTTCCTTCACTTGACTCATCCATTGAAAGACTTTGCCTCGGCTTCGGCTAGTTGTCTGAATAAAATCTTAAAGTGCAAAAAGGAGGTAATATGCCGCTTGAAATTCGTCATCCATAGTGGCTAATTCTTCATCGGGTAAAACGGTCTCATCATAGATCTCACCGTAAGGTGCCAAACCAAAAATTTTCTTTACTTCCCATAGAGAAAATCCTAGCTCCATGTTTGGAGTAATGAAAGTACCAGTCGCTGGGCAGAATAATTCCAGAATGGCCCTACAGACATTCTTGTTCTCACAAGGGACTCTTTGTGTGGTAGCATTTACAGCGTCAAAAATCCCAATTGCTTTCAAATCTTCCGCATAATGATACTTGATTGCAGTCACCCAGCTTGACCAATCCCCGATGCAATTAAACCACCCACGAGATTGGTGCCTCTCACCTAGCCAAGCACTCCCGTCGCCGGAATGAATACCAAGACCGACCGTTCTGAGCTGTGAAATTACAGTGCCTACTTCCAAATTTAGAGTGCACGGTTCGAGGGTCTCTATTTCAGACCTTGGGTATTCTATGAAGTTGTATGGAGGCGGACGCATGAATTTCCCAGTCTTGAAATGGACATGATGTCTTATCCATGAAAAAGGATCATGCCTTGCTGGGATTGTTGGAGATAGTGACATAATAGTTAGATGCCGTCGAACTGATCGAACTGTGGTTAATTCACGCACAACTCCTGCCGAATTTGTGTAACGATACTGCATATGATCAGTGGGTTGCTTTGCGGTCTCCTTTGTGGCATCTCCAAATATATATTGTGGTTTTGGGAAAACCACCTTGTCATTATTCTCCCAATTGGTATTATTTGCCAAACACCAATATGAATACCAGTTTCTCGTTGACCAAGCTTTAGCCCTCTGGAGCCACAATTTAACATCAGATGCTTCATTTGGGTCTTTCGGATCAGGCCCTCTTATAGTCTTACCCTTGGCACGACTTTTAGGTGCCCCAGCAGTTGCAGTTGCAGGTGCTCTGCAAAACAGATCAAAAGAAAGAAAAGATGGATATCAGTAACAATGATATGGAACTTCTCAAAAAAAAAAAAAAAATCGGCAGCATCTCCCCTTAGTATAAGACCAAAAGTAAAAGGCAATACTCAATTCTAAGACCAAGAATTGGCATCAAAGGCACATTTAAGTCTCAGAACCGAGGCTCCCGGTTCAAACAGATGTTCAAAGCACCTTAAGACCTTTTCAGGGGGCAGCAGGTTCGTGTTCAAGCACGAAAATGGCATTCTATAATTCCCACAGAGGCTCTGATCACAGAAAGTTAGATGCGTGTTCAGTGATATGCATGTTACTACTCAAAAACAGGTGGATGTTCACTGTGACAACAGCAACAAGTGCTAGACAGTCAGGATTGACCGTGATATGAAGAAGTTCTGATAGAATTTAAGACACAAGGGTTCTTCTCAACCGGATATGGCTGTAAAAAAAAAAAAGATGCATGCAGAAATCCAGGCTTGGATTCAGTCATGATCAAACACAAGAGAAGATGAAAAGGAAATTCTTACCAGCCATAGTCTGTGCTTGAGATGATGAAAGAAACCCGAGCCCTGCTTGGTAACTAAGAGGAAGATGCACCCAGCACCTCTCTGCTTCCACCCTTTCTTTCGGTTTCTATTTCTTTTCTCTCTCTTTCTTCTCTGTCCCTCCCGTTCTCTCTCTTCTCTCCCGATTTTCTCTCTTTTCTCTCTTTTCTCTCTCTCTCCCGGTCTCTCTCTTCTTCTCTTTTCTCTCTCTCTCCCGGTCTCTCTCTTTCTCTCTTTTTTTTCTTTCTCTCTCAGTCTCTCTCTCTCTCCCGGTCTCTGTTTTCTCTCTCTTTCTTCTCTTTCTCTCTCGGTCTCTCTCTCTCTTCCGGTCTCTCTCTTCTTCTCTTTTCTCTCTTCTCTCCCGATTTTCTCTCTTTTCTCTCTTTTTTCTCTCTCTCCCGGTCTCTCTCTTCTTCTATTTTCTCTCTCTCTCTCGGTCTCTCTCTTTCTCTTTTTTTTTTCTTTCTTTCTCTCTCGGTCTCTCTCTCTCTCTCCCGGTCTCTCTTTTCTCTCTCTTTCTTCTCTTTCTCTCTCGGTCTCTCTCTCTCTTCCGGTCTCTCTCTTCTTCTCTTTTCTCTCTCTCTCCCGGTCTCTCTCTTTTTCTCTTTTTTTTCTCTCTCTCTCGGTCTCTCTCTCTCTCCCGGTCTCTCTCTCTTTCTCTCTCTTACTCGGTCTCTCTCTCTCCCACTCCCACTCTCTGTCTCTCTCAGTTTTCTCTCTCTTTCCCTCTCTCTCAGTTTTCTCTCTCTCTCCCACTCTCTGTCTTACTCGGTTTCTCTCTCTCTCCCACTCTCTGTCTCACTCGGTTTCTCTCTCTCTTTCTCTCTCTTTTTCGGTTTTTCTCTCTTCTTCTCTTGTCTTTCTCTCTCGGTTTCTCTCTCTCCCGGTCTCTCTCTCTTTCTCTCTCTTACTCGGTCTCTCTCTCTCCCACTCCCACTCTCTGTCTCTCTCAGTTTTCTCTCTCTTTCCCACTCTCTGTCTCACTCGGTCTCTCTCTCTTTCTCTCTCTTTCTCGGTTTTTCTCTCTTCTGGTTTTTCTCTCTTCTTCTCTTTTCTCTCTCTCTCCCGGTCTCTCTCTCTCTTTTTCTCTCTCCCTCACGGTTTCTCTCTCTCGATCTCTTAATTTCCTCTCTCTCCCACTCTCTGTCTCACTCGGTCTCTCTCTCTCTTTCTCGGTTTTTCTCTCTTCTTCTCTTTTCTCTCTTCTCTCCCGATTTTCTCTCTTTTCTCTCTTTTTCTCTTTTTCTCTCTCCCTCACGGTCTCTCTCTCCCGGTCTCTCCCACTCTTTCTCTCTTTTCTCTCTCCCTCTCTCTCAGTTTTCTCTCTCTCTCCCACTTTCTGTTTCTCTCGGTCTCTCTCTCCCTCTCTCTCAGTTTTCTCTCTCCCTCACGGTTTCTCTCTCTCGGTCTCTTAATTTCCTCTCTCCCACTCTCTGCCTCTCCCGTTCTCTCTCTTCTCTCCCGATTTTCTCTCTTCGCTCTCTCTTTTCTCTCTCTCCCGGTCTCTCTTTCTTTTCTTTTCTTCTCTCCCGATTTTCTCTCTTCTCTCTCTCTCCCGGTCTCTCTCTCTCTCTTTTCTTTTCTCCCTCCCGGTTTCTCTCTCTCCTAATTTCTCTCTCTCTTAGTCTCTCCCTCACTCTCCCGGTCTCTCTCTTTTCTCTTTCTCTCGGTCTCTTCCCTTTTTCTCGATTTTTTTTTGATTGGTTTGGCTTTAAAAAAAAAAACGCTCGGTCTCCCTTTCTTCTTTGTTGATTTGAGCAAAAAAAAAAAAAACAAAAAACTGTTTGGCCTCCTTACCCACGGTCATTGCAAACTTGAACTGGTGGAGCCCATTGCTGAATCCCCTCGAGCTCAAGTCCTTCTCACAAATACAATTTGGTTATGATTAAAATCAGTGGAGTCTAAAACCTTGATCAAGTCTCGATGGATTCGTCCTTTTTCATTTATGGTCTCTTAATTTTAAGCAATGGAATCCATAACATGATCATCTTTTGTTTGAAATTCTCATGATGGGTCCACTTGGAGTAATTTACCAAAGAAATAATCCTATTTTTAGGGTATTTCGAGGGAAATTATACAAAAAAAGAGAGGCGGAGTTTCTTTCCAAATTGGTGAACCCGACGTGAAAATTTGGGTCAAAATTTGATTTCAAACCAATGTCTCAAATTGTTTTTCATCAAAACCTATAAAGGCCAATCTCTTTCAAAATTACATCTCATTTTGTCAAAATTGCATCTCATTTTAAATCATGTCAAGCCAAGTCCAAACCCAAACTTTGATCTTTGAAAATGAACCAAAAATCCATGAAGATCCAAACCCAAATCCATTTTTACTAAAACTTTTGATTTTCTTAAAACCTTAGGGATTCTTTTTGTGGGTGTTCCCCACATCCCCACAGAAACGCCACTCTGGATATCTGTGAAAAATAGGTCAAAAGAAAATCAAATTCATTTCCAAAATCCAAACAAAATTCATAAACTTCTGAATTTTCTAAATACCCAAGGAATTCCTTTGTGGGTGTTCCCCACAGTCCCCACGGAGATGTTACTTTTGATATCCGTAAAAATAGGGCAAAGAAATTCAGATTTCTTATGTCTTTTCAAAATTCCGTCATCAAACCCTTCATGGTTTTTATCAAAATTTTCAAATCCCAAAGTTTAGGCCTACAACCTATCTTGACAAACTGTCTTTTCATCAAGCCATCCATCATTCCCACAGATTGGCTATTTCGAGGTACAATGATTATTATACCATAATCATTGCACCTCGAGGGGGCACTTGTTGACCTATAAAAATTGCAAATACTGCAGCGAAGACACCTCATCTCAGCTTAATTTAGGCTACAGAGGTTATTTGCAGATCTTGGGGAATCACTGTGAGAACCGGCATTCCATGAAGATCAGGATAGCTGGAACTCTCAGAGGAAGTTCAAATTTCGGGTTGAACAGAGATCATCAAACTCAAAAGCCACAAGCATGTCAGCCTGAAGTCAGTTCCCCCCAAGCCAGGGGGTCACTGACCAAAGTCCTGCTTCCCGATGTCCAAAATTAATGAAAATTTAGACGCGAAGCTTCAGTCATGCTCAGAAGATACTTCGCAAATTTTCAAGATGAAAAGACTCTGTTTGGCCTAAATTTCATTACATGTCAGCTTAGAGGACAGTAATCCTGAATTTGGGGGTCATCGGCTAAGATCTTACTTCCAGAAGGCCAAAGCAAATAAAATTTGGAACAAATGCTCAAAGAATGCCCCAAGTTATTCTTCCAAAGTTTCAAGTCAAGGGGAGGCTGTTCGGATAGAAAACACGCTAACTATCTCAATGTGGAGTGAATAGTGACCTAACGCATGCAATGAATAGGTTACTGTTCGAAATCCTACTTCCTCAAATCCAAACTACATGAAATTCGGATGAATACTCCAAGATGTTCTTGACGTCAGTCCCTCCAAGTTTCAAATCAAACCGGGGTCATTTGGGCTTCAAACAGCTGAAACAAGGGCCCACTGTCATAAAAAAAAGTCAACTGGAGAGTTGACCAAGTTCAGATGGTCAAACAAATCTGAAACTTCTATGACACACTCAAAATAGTGTCAAGAAGTGTTCCTCCTGTTAGATTTTGTGGACTCAATCCATCAGTTGATGTAATAAATTGATTAATTTCTTTATTTATCAATAAAATCATGCTTTACTTTCATGAGATGAATGTTATTTTACTACTTCATGCACATGACCAATACGTATGACATAATGGTTCATGAGTTGAACCGGATCCCATTAGTATATTAGATGTGATATATGTACATGGATGAGATCCACGCGCGAGAAATATATGTCACAAATCTTATACTTAAAATAGCTTCACAACCAGTAATGAGATTGGGCATCTCATTTGATAAGGTTGCAGCACTTTCATCACTATGAGATAGTGTGATTTATCTCGATCATCAGAATGTAAGATTCTGGATCACGGTGCTGGTACATTGGATGTATTGAAGGACCATGAGATACACCTTATGGAATTCCATCTCAATAATAAGGTATGCTCTCATAATTCCCTAGCAATAGGCTCTCAATCCTGAGACATTGACGAACTCAAGTTTCTATCTATTCATTTGCTTTGAGTCACCAATGAGTGAGGCCGACTATAGCTTAACACCTCGGTGTCTTGGGTATGTGGTAGTAGAACTGTGGGAACGTTGAATGATCAAGATGGAATCTATCTCTATTATCCCCTTGTGCCAATTAATGAATATGTCATTAGTAAGTGCGCACCCATCTCAATTAAGAGTTAATTGGATGGTACTGATGATTACTGTGATTAATTGGGGCTCAAGGATAATAAGATGTGGAACTTAGATTGGAAGAGACGGATTTATTCCAATTGATCCACGGATATTAATAGAGGGGCCTACTTGTGGTAATTGGGAAGTTTAGAGTCTTCATTGTAATTTATTCCTAAGACTGGAGTGCAATTGCATTTATATAGTGGTGTTATTTGCAATTAACTGTGGGCCCGGATTGCACATGAGATGTGGGGTCGCGGTGTTCCAGTTGGAGCCAGCTTTCTAAGGAATCCCTAGTGGTCCCCACGCTAGCCCAAGTTATTGGAAAACACTAATCCGACTTGGACTCTAGAAATAAGAGTTTGGAAAGGGGAAAGCCGCTAATTGCTTTGGAAGTAAGACTTCTATTTCAATTAGAGAAGTGAGAGATTTGGGAGTCTATAAAATCTCTTAGACGTCAAATAAGACTCTCCCTCACGCCAAAAACCCTTTCGTGCAAGAGTTGCGCGAGTTACTCTCCTCTCCTTTCTTCTAGTTCCTTGGAGTCTCGAGTTGGGATTTTCTCCTGAAGATTCCACCATTCTTCTTGAGAAAGGAAATCCAATTCGGGTCATAGCGTGGAAGGCTAAGAGGTGTTGAAGAAATCCATTAGAGCACTGCGGATCTCCAAAGGTATGATCTACTTCTTGCATGTCGTAGGTTATTTTGGATGTTTAGTGCTGGTAGAATTTTTACTGTACATGGTCACGAGATTGAGGGTAACGCATCCTGGATTGGGTTTTGGTCTTATGGATAGTTGATCCCTGTGTCAAGTGGGTCAAAAGTTTTGAAAATCTATCCACGAGACCTTCCTACTTCCAATAATTGGTATCAGAGACATACCTCATCTCTAATCATGTTAGATCAGTAATCTTGTTCTAATCTTCGCATGAGATGCGAAGAGGATAGAGCAAGGGCTATGATAGGATCAGTGTTTATTGGGTTTGCTTGCTTTTGTAGTAGATACATGTTTGGAAAGTCACAAAAGGTTTTAATCATAATAGGAGGATGATAAGATGCCATTAAAAACATACTGAGACCATTAGAGGTGATTGGGTATAGCAGGAACCGAATCTGAAAAAGAACCCAAATTTCTGGGTTCGTCAGGTCGGTTAGTCAAAGTGACCACTATGACTATAGAGGTCTGTTGGCTAACCGTAGGGACCAGATCGACTAGCTCGACCCCCGCCGGGGGCGCTGCCCCCGGACCCCCGTTGCGTAGGGGGTCTTGTATCGTGGTGGCAAAATATTTGGCATCTTATTTTTCTATTGTGGTTTGGCAACCTGGTTTTGTGAGATGCTTTGTTGTATGAGATACTAACTTGCAGGTGATAATGTCCTCTCCATATGGCCCACATGTTTTTCTTTCCTTTTAATTATTGGTTTATTTGTGGCTAAGTGTAAAGGGCATCATGGTCTCCTTGGTTTCCCGTGTAAGGGCAAGGCATGGTGAATTTCCCTATAGCCCTTTTATTTCCATGTTTAGATTACCATGTAAGTCTTATTATAGAGATAGGAATTTATGTATTTTTAAAATTTGTAAATTTTGGAGATGTCCGAAACAAAGAAGGAAAGAGAAGCTGGACTCCTAATCAAAGAGTTTGAAGATTACCAAAAGGTGCTTTGGAGATGCCCAAAGAGTTTGAGGAATCCCAAAGTTTTGGAAACTCTAGAAGTCCAAGAAGTCTTTTCCGCCTGGGTCATGTGGAGGAGAGGACTAGTCTTTTGTTATAGCACTTTCTATTTATGGATGAATGCTTATTTTAGAGTATTTCCATATTTGATCCAAACATAGCAAATTCCAAAATTGGTCAAATCAAATTAATTTTTGGAAAGAGTTCTAATTAGAGTTGGTAGGCCCATGAGATGGATCTATTGGTAACACTAGTTTTAGAAACTGGGCTTTCCTTAAAATAACTTGACTTGGAACCAATCATTGGTCTTATCATGAGATGAATATATACCTATATTTGATGGACCCATACACCTATAAGGAAATCCTCAACTCTAAAATATTAAGTGGGAGCGGGGCATTTCTATATATATAAAAATCCCCATAGTTTTCCACCATAGGTCCATTGTAAGGAAAGTATTAGCCTCGCGCTATTTTGAGAATGGCCATTCCCCACGGAGGGCTTGTATTTATCTGGATACTGGATATGGATCTCCTATGGATAGTGTTGATGAGACGGGGTGGGAACCCACTCCCCAAGGAGGAGCTACCCACAACGGTTGTCATGCAATGCTAGTTGGTGGGTCACACTTAACTAAAATAATGATGTAGTATCCCTAAGGATTTGCCTCATGTATTTTAGAAACCAAAGCTAATCGGGAGTCATACATTATTTGGTATGAGATACCTAGATTGTAATGAATGAAGGGGATCATGGATAGTTAGTCTTAATCCAAATTTTGACCAACTTTGATCTGCACCAGTCTAGGAGGTATTTGCACTCCCCAAGGAGGCATACCCCGCAGGATTGGGATTCCGATGTATTCTGAATTTTGTGGTTATGAGGATTCCCACATAAATTTGGTAGAATACTAAACCCTAATGTCATTTAAATTTATTAATTGAATGTATGGTTATGTGTTACAGTATTACAAGCATGAATTCGAATACTTTCAATCCACTTGCGACCATCCTCAACCAGAATAAGTTGGTGGGATCCAACTATGTAGACTGGAAACGGAATCTGGATATTGTCCTGACAGCTTCAGGATATAAATATGTCCTTACCAAAAACCCCCTTGAAGAGCCTGGCCCAGATGCATCAGAAGCAGAAAAGGACCTTTACACCAAATGGGCCAAAGACGATGAGATGGCCCGATGTTACATTCTGGCATCCATGTCTAGTGTGCTGCAACATCAACATCAATCTTATAAGACTGCATATGATATGATATCGAATTTAAAGGAGATGTTTGCAGAACAAGGCAGACCTGCTAGGCAGGCAGCCATGAGGGTGCTCATTAGCACCAAGATGGCTGAAGGTACATCAGTACAGGAACACATGTTGAAGATGATGGACTCATTAAATGAGTTAGATGTACTGGGAGCTGCGATTGATGCAGAATCGCAGATTGACATAATCCTTGAGTCACTACCAGAGTCATTCAACAATTTCAAGGTCAATTATAATATGATTAAAATGAATCTGACTCTAGCTGAGCTATCTAGTCAGCTGGTAGCAACTGAAGGGATTATGAAGAAGAAACCAACTGCCTTAATGACAGAAAAGTCAGATGCCAAGTCCAAGCCGAAAGGCAAAGGGCGGAAAGGCAAAAAGAAATCAGTTCCAAAGGGTCCTAAGGTGGAGAATGGTCCAACTGGTGGCGTGGCTAAAGCTAAGGGTTCAGGGACAAAAGGAAAGTGTTTCCATTGTGGTAAGACAGGACATTGGAAGAGGAATTGTCCAGAATATCTGTCTAAGAAAAAGACCCCAGGTATGATTGAGTCACTTATATCTGAAGTTAGTTTTGCAACTGGTACTTCAGAATCCTGGTGTGTGGATTCCGGGGCAACTAATCACATATGTAATACGTTGCAGGGGTTCAGGGAAACCAGGAGGCTAAGTGATGGAGAAATCATTGTCAACCTAGGATCTGACGCTAAGGCGGAGGCTGTTTCAGTAGGAGTCATTACTTTATGTTTTTCAAATAATAAATTGGTTTTGTCAGAAACATTATATGTACCGTCTTTAAGGCGGAATTTAATTTCAGTTTCTAGTTTGGTGAATAAAGGTTATTCTATTACTTTTGGTACTAAAGTTGTCATAAAGAGGAATGGTACTTTCATATGTTTTGGCAAGGTAACCAATGGACTTTATTTGTTAACTCTCACGATGTATGAGATACATGATACTGAAACAATTAGTAGATCATCATTAAAGAGAAAGTCACCTTCATCTAATCCAACAAAACTTTGGCACCTGAGGCTAGGTCATATAAACCTTAACAGGATTGAGAGGCTAGTGAAAGATGGTATCTTACCTTCATTGGTGGTAGAACCAATGCCTATCTGTGAGTCCTGTTTGGAAGGTAAAATGACTAAAAGACCCTTTTCAGCTAAGGGTAATAGGGCCAAAGATTTATTGGAATTAGTGCATACTGATGTCTGCGGACCCATTAATGTCAGGGCCAGAGGAGGATATGAGTACTTCATCACTTTCACAGATGATTACTCAAGATATGGTTACATATACCTTATGCACCGCAAGTCCGAAGCTTTTGAAAAGTTCAAAGAATTTCGAGCGGAAGCGGAAAAGCAATTAGGTAAGAGTATCAAGACTCTTCGATCAGATCGAGGAGGGGAATATCTCTCTGCTGATTTTATGGGTTACTTATCAGAAAATGGGATTCTATCCCAGTTGTCTGCTCTTGGTATGCCTCAACAGAATGGAGTAGCAGAAAGAAGGAACCAGACTCTTTTAGATATGATTAGGTCTATGCTGAGTTTCTCAAGATTACCTATATCCTTTTGGGGATATGCTTTGGATACTGCAATGTACATACTAAACCTCGTACCATCTAAGTCTATACCTAAGACTCCCCGGGAATTGTGGTCTGGGCGAAAGCCTAGTCTACAACATTTACACATTTGGGGTTGTCCAACACACGTGCTCAAGGTTAAGACGGATAAGTTGGAAGCGAAGTCGGAAGTATGCACATTTGTAGGATATCCTAAAGGAACTAAAGGTTGGTTATTCTATAATCCCAGAGAGCAGAAAGTGCTGGTCAGCACCAATGCGGTTTTTCTGGAGGAAGATTATATGATGGACCAGAAATTTTTAGAAAAGGTGATCTTGGAAGAGATTCAGGAGCAATCAATTCCAAATCCAAGTATGGCCGGACTTGAGGAAGAACCGCCCTTACCAGACCTAGTAGTTACACCAGTACCTCGTCGTAGTGGGAGGATTGTCAGACCCCCTGACAGGTTCTCATTCTTGGGAGAGTCTTATGAAGCAATCCCAGAAGAGCCAGAACAAGATCCCTCTAACTATGATGAAGCAATAAATGACTTAGACTTGGGACGCTGGCAAGATGCTATGAAAGCTGAGATGGAGTCTATGTACTCAAATCAGGTCTGGACACTTGTGGACTTGCTTGCCAATATTAAACCTATTGGGCGTAAGTGGGTCTACAAGAGAAAAAAAGGACCAGATGGAAGAGTGGAGACCTATAAGGCTAGGCTTGTTGCGAAAGGATATACTCAGAAAGAGGGGATCGATTATGAGGAAACCTTCTCGCCAGTAGCCATGCTCAAATCCATCCGGATACTCTTATCCATTGCGGCTCATCTCGATTACGAGATTTGGCAAATGGATGTCAAGATGGCTTTTCTCAACGGCCATCTTGAGGAAGACATCTATATGGTGCAGCCAGAAGATTTGTAGCTAAAAACCAGGAGCAAAAAGTTTGCAAGCTGCAGAAGTCTATTTATGGACTGAAGCAGGCATCCCGAAGCTGGAATATCCGTTTTGACCAGGCAATCAAGTCATTTGGTTTTTGTCAAAATCCGGATGAGTCATGTGTGTACATGAAAAGTGAAGGTGACAGGGTAGTTTTTCTGGTTTTATATGTCGATGACATCCTTCTCCTCGGGAAAGACATAGGAATGTTGTCAACGGTAAAAGTTTGGTTAGCCAAGACTTTTGATATGAAGGACTTGGGAGAAGCTAGCTACATCCTAGGGATCAAACTCTATCGAGATCGGAAAAATAGGATGATTGGCTTATCCCAAGCTGCATACATAGATAAGGTACTAGTACGGTTTGCAATGCAAGACTCCAAGAAGGGTATCACACCTTTCAGGCATGGAGTCCACCTTTCCAAGGATCAGTGTCCTAAGACACCCGAGGAAAAGGAGCAGATGAGGTCGATACCATACGCTTCAGCTGTTGGTAGCCTCATGTATGCTATGTTATGTATTAGACCAGATATCTGTTATGTAGTGGGCCTAGTCAGCAGATATCAATCTAATCCAGGACCTGAACATTGGACTGCTGTAAAATGTATTCTCAAATACTTGAGAAGGACTAGAGATTACATGTTGATTTATAGCAGCGATGAGTTGATTCCAGTCGGATACACAGATTCTGACTTTATGTCAGATAAGGATTCTAGGAAATCCACCTCTGGTTATGTATTTATGCTTGGAGGAGGAACTATCAGCTGGAGGAGTATAAAACAAGAATGTACCGCTGATTCAACCTCGGAAGCTGAATATGTAGCAGCTTGTGAAACAGCTAAGGAAGCAGTATGGCTTAAAAGATTCCTTTTGGAACTTAGGGTGGTACCTTTGGCACGACAGCCACTCTCAGTTTACTGTGACAGCAGCGGGGCAGTCGCTTAGTCAAAGGAACCCAGAAGCCATAAAAGCCAAAAGCATGTACAGAGGAAGTATCACTTAGTCAGAGAGATTGTGCAGAGAGGTGATATTGCTATTACCAAGATAGCCTCTGCAGACAATTTAGCAGATCCCTTTACTAAGCCTTTGACTACCAAAGTATTTGAGCAACATGTAGAAGGGATGGGCATGAGATGCAACCCTGACTGGCATTGAGCCCAAGTGGGAGATTGTTAGTTTTTGTGGACTCAATCCATCAGTTGATGTAATAAATTGATTAATTTCTTTATTTATCAATAAAATCATGCCTTACTTTCATGAGATGAATGTTATTTTACTACTTCATGCACATGACCAATACGTATGACATAATGGTTCATGAGTTGAACCGGATCCCATTAGTATATTAGATGTGATATATGTGCATGGATGAGATCCACACGCGGGAGATATATGTCACAAATCTTATACTTAAAATAGCTTCACAACCAGTAATGAGATTGAGCATCTCATTTGATAAGGTTGCAGCACTTTGATCACTATGAGATAGTGTGATTTGTCTCGATCATCAGAATGTAAGATTCTGGATCACGGTGCTAGTACATTGGATGTATTGAAGGACCATGAGATGCACCTTATGGAATTCCGTCTCAATAATAAGGTATGTTCTCATAATTCCCTAGCAATAGGCTCTCAATCCTGAGACATTGACGAACTCAAGTTTCTATCTATTCATTTGTTTTGAGTCACCAATGAGTGAGGCCGACTATAGGTTAACACCTCGGTGTCTTGGGTATGTGGTAGTAGAACTGTGGGAACGTTGAATGATCAAGATGGAATCTATCTATATTATCCCCTTGTGCCAATTAATGGATTTGTCATTAGTAAGTGCGCACCCATCTCAATTAAGAGTTAATTGGATGGTACTGATGATTACTGTGATTAATTGGGGCTCAAAGATAATAAGATGTGGAACTTAGATTGGAAGAAACGGATTTATTCCAATTGATCCACGGATATTGATAGAGGGGCCTACTTGTGGTAATTGGGAAGTTTAGGGTCTTCATTGTAATTTATTCCTAAGACTGGAGTGCAATTGCATTTATATAGTGGTGTTATTTGCAATTAACTGTGGGCCCGGATCGCACATGAGATGTGGGGTCGCAGTGTTCCAGTTGGAGCCAGCTTTTTAAGGAATCCCTAGTGGTCCCCACGCTAGCCCAAGATATTGGAAAACACTAATCCGACTTGGACTCTAGAAATAAGAGTTTGGAAAGGAGAAAGCTGCTAATTGCTTTGGAAGTAAGACTTCTATTTCAATTAGACAAGGGAGAAATTTGGAAGTCTATAAAATATCCTTGGACGTCCAAAAGACTCTCCCTCATGCCCAAAACCCTTTCGTGCAAGAGTTGCGCGAGTTACTCTCCTCTCCTTTCTTCTAGTTCCTTGGAGTCTCGAGTTGGGATTTTCTCCTGAAGATTCCACCATTCTTCTTGAGAAAGGAAATCCAATTCGGGTCATAGCGTGGAAGGCTAAGAGGTGTTGAAGAAATCCATTAGAGCACTGCGGATCTCCAAAGGTATGATCTACTTCTTGCATGTCGTAGGTTATTTTGGATGTTTAGTGCTGGTAGAATTTTTACTGTACATGGTCATGAGAATGAGGGTAACGCATCCTGGATTGGGTTTTGGTCTTATGGATAGTTGATCCCTGTGTCAAGTGGGTCAAAAGTTTTGAAAATCTATCTACGAGACCCACCTACTTCCAACATCCACGACCATTCCCACCTTCTTTTCTTAGTTTTAAAGGTGAGCAAGAAAATTCAGAAGGAGAGAAGGAAGGGAAATGGCCAAAGTCCATACCATGTTCGTACGACGCCAATTTTTGAGAGGATGACATTGTCACCTTTGTTTCTCTCATTCGTAGGGCTTCTTAGCCATTACAAGAGTTGTGAAAGAAGCCTCTCTAGGCCTCATTTTGTTCCTTGAAAATGATAGGTTCAAATGACACAACTCCGGCTTCAAATTTGCCCATTTCGGACTTGAAACAAAAATGCAGTCCGTAAGCACGAATGATGAGTTACAGCGGTTTCAATTGATTCCATGATAAAATGTGATCTTCTTGATGGTTGTCCACCGCTCCAAATTCATGAGAATGGAGTTCCAACACTTGAAAGAAGTTCCAAGAAAGAACCAGTGCGAATAGCACAAAAAACGGAGGCACAAGACCATTGTCTGTCAGTGACCGTGACCCCCGGTCACTGGCAGGTTCCAGTGACCGCGGGTGAGTCACAGTCACTGGAAGGCCCCAGTGACCGCGGGTGAGTCACGGTCACTGGAAGGCTCCAGTGACCGCGGGTGAGTCACGGTCACTGGAACGGGGCAGTGACCGCGGGTCACGATCACCCCCCATTTTTTCCCCTTTTTCCACATTTTCTTCCACCTTATGTACATTTTCTTGTATTTTTGAAATTGAGATCACATCTGAGACTTGAGGGAAGGGTTGTAAACTTTCAAAATGTATGTAAACAACCTGCATCCCCGCGGTCAGGGCACTTGAACCCATGTAAACAAAAGGGAAATTAATGATGAACTGTAATTATTTCCCATTCTTCTTAACGCTTAAAGTGCGTGAATGTCGGACCTTGATTCCGTAATTCATTTCCACGCCTACATTTTTAAGCGCGATCAAAAATATGCTCTAGGTCATTCCTTCAGAGTTTCGGATTTTTCAGACACCATTGGATGTAAGTTCAAATTTATGGAGCCCCATTCTAAAGTTTTAGGGACACTGTGTGAAACTTCACTTCCTAAAGACCAAATTGGCTAAAATTTCTATGGAAGGCCTCAATAATGCTCTAGAGTATTTCCACAAAATTTCGGGTCGGTTGGATGTTGTTGACCCAAAGTCAACATACCTACTGGGCTATGAGGGCACTGAATACAAGCCTAACTTCCCAAAGGCCAAATCAATTGGAAATTGGATATAGACCTAAAAAAAGGTTCCTCATTAAAATCTTAAAATTCCGTGGCTATCTGAGATCTTTGGGCCCCAAACAATTGAAGCATGGGCCCACTTTGACCAAAAGTCAATAGATTCTGTGACCCACTTTTCGATGTCAGAGCCTGATGAAAATTTTATGGCATTCCTAAAATGATGTCATAGTCCATCTATTTAAATTTCATGAGGTTTACATATCATTTGGGCCTAAAACCATATAGAGTAAAGATATATAATTGCACTCATTTGTTTTCATGGAATTGAATGACTTGAATTCCCTTGAATGCATGAAATGTATTTTTGGGAATGACTAAAATTAAAGAAATAAAAGTAATAATTCATAAGTTTCTAACTTAAAAAAAAAAGAAATAGAAAAGAGTAAAGATTTGAAAATGATAAAAAACTTAGAAAGGAGATAAAATTAATTTACCTAACTATCAGCTTAATCTGTACCATCCATGTTGAATCGGTACAATTGTGACTGTAATAAAAAATTATAAAAATACTTCAAATTTAAAAAAAAGGTAAAAAATGTAAAAAGATAAAACGCATGATTATGCTTTTGCACATTTTTTTAAAACCTTTTAAGTTCAAAATGATAGAACTCACTACTATGCATAACATTAATTTGTTGACTTAACCCTGAACCGCATGATTTCAGATATGGACAAAAGTTGGTTGTTGCTTCGTGACACATTCAGTGAGCAATATAAAGATGGCGTGAAGTCATTTATTGAGTTTGCAAAGGCACATTCAGGCGAGGTTACGGAGATTAAGTGCCCGTGTAGCCATTGTTGTAACTACTTTAAGCATAAGTATGATACTATTTATATTCATCTGTTAAAAAGAGGGATGATGGCATCCTACACCACTTGGGACAGACACGGAGAACTTCCACAACGTGATGAGCCGGACAAGGAAGATGATGAATATAATGAGGATCATGATGAATATGATCAATTATTAGAGGACCATCACATGGGAACTTACATTGAGGGTGATACCCTAGAGATGGAGGATGTGCAAGACTTTGAGAAAATATTGGAGGCGTCCCAATGTGGTTTGTACCCTGGCTGGAAAGAGACAGATACTTTGTTATCATTTGTCATCCAAATGTTATATGTGAAAGTAGAGAATGGGTGGAGCAATACATCTTTCAACAAAGTTTTAGAGATATTTAGGCAGTTCCTACCAAAGGGACACAAAGTTCCGGGGTCAATTTATGAGTCCAAAAAGTTACTACGAGACTTAGGATTGGGATATAAGCTCATTGATGCATGTAAAAATGATTGTGCACTATATTGGAAGGAGAATGCAGACTTGAAAAAATGTCCCACGTGTCAGGAATCCAGGTATAAGATCAACGATAGTAAGGGTAAGAAGATCCCTCACAAGATACTGCGTTACTTCCCATTGACACCGAGGTTGCGAAGATTGTACATGTCCCGGAAGACAGCCAAAGACATGAGATGGCACAGTGATAAGCGTCTGGATGATGGGGTAGGAAGGCATCCAGCAGACTTTGAAGAGTGGAAGCAATTTGATCGGAATTATCCAGAGTTTGCACAGGAGACCCGCAATGTCAGATTGGGCTTGGCCACTGATGGGTTCAACCCTTTCGGAAACTTGAGCACTTCTTATAGTATGTGGCCTGTCATTATTATGCCCTACAACTTACCACCCTGGAAATGCATGAAGGACCCATTTTTCATGATGTCCTTACTTATTCCTGGACCGAGTCAACCAGGGACTAACATTGATGTCTACCTGAGACCCTTGATTGATGAGTTAAATGATCTATGGGAGACAGGGGTTCTGACTTATGATGCCTCCACTAAAGAGAACTTTCAGATGCGTGCAGCTTTAATGTGGACCATAAATGACTTCCCTGCATATGGTGACGTGTCCGGGTGGAGTACAAAAGGTTATTTGGCTTGTCCCACTTGCAATGATAATAATTTATCAGTAAGATTGACAGATAAGATTGGTTGGGTGGGACATCGATCTTACTTGCTTGAGAATCACAATTGGAGGAAGGACAATAAGTTTAATGGTTTTCCCGAGCTTGACAAAAGATCCTTGGACATACCAGCCGTGGATAAAGTATGGCTCAATTGGATAAGTTACCAGAGACCAAGTTCGGAAAGGGTGATACTAAAAGGAAAAGGCCCCGTGACGACGAACAATTGAACTGGACAAAAAAGAGCATTTTATGGAAGCTTCCATACTGGAAGTCAAAGAAGCTCCGACATAATCTTGATGTCATGCACATAGAGAAGAATATAGGTGAAAGCTGCTGTGGAACGATGTTGGCCATAGAAGGTAAGAACAAAGACACTCCAAAAGCGCTTGTGGATTTGGAAAAAATGGGCATAAGACCAGAATTGCATCTACAGAAGAATGACAAAGGATCTGTATTGAAGCCTAGGGCAGTCTACACATTGAGCTCGAAACAGATAGATGATTTTTGTGAATTCTTGAGTCCATCTGTTATCCAGATGGCTATGCAGCTAATATATCAAGGCCTGTGAACTCTAAAAATGGCAAGTTATCAGGCATGAAAAGCCATGACTATCATGTCCTCCTTCAACGTCTTCTTCCAATAGGTATGCGCGGTTTTGTGAATAAAGAGATATGTACCGCACTGCTTGAGTTGGGCAGTTTTTTTCAAGAACTTTGCTCGAAGTCATTAAGGCGTAGTGATTTGGAGAAATTGGAAGAACGAATAGTGCTTATACTCTGCAAGCTGGAGATGATCTTTCCTCCAGCTTTCTTCGATGTGATGGTCCATTTGGCTGTGCATTTGCCTCGTGAGGCCATGCTTGGTGGACCTGTGCAATATCGGTGGATGTACCCGATCGAAAGGTGAATGCTACAATCCTATGGTGAATTATTGATTTAGTAGTGCAATTATCTTGCATATGTAATCTTAATTGTGATTGTTGCTTATTTGAAGGTTTCTCAAGACTCTAAAAGGGTATGTCACCAACAAAGCACATCCAGAAGGTTCAATTGCTGAGGCTTACATTTCCAAGGAGTGTCTCAATTTTTGCTCAATGTACCTAAAAGGGACTGATAAACCAGGACGGAATTGTGATGGTGGCGATCGTGGCCCTGGAATGGAGATCTTTACCCAAAATGTCAAACTTTTGTCACCGATCTTAAGGGCTCTTGATCCTTCCCAGAAAGAACGGGAAATGGCTCATTGGTTTGTGCTGTACAATACCGCCGAGGTGGAACCATATCTAGAGTATGTGGGTTAGTTAAATTACATATATAAACCTATTAATTATAACACTCTTTTAAGATACTTATGTATACATTTCACTGAATAGGGAACACAAGAATATTATAGAGAATCAGAATCCTCAACGACGTGATATAACTCAGATACAGCGAGCAGAATTTCCAAAATGGTTTGAAAAACATGTAAGATATATTTGAAAGAGCTTAGACATATTGGTAAACACTAACTAGCTTAAATTAATTTGAAATTAACTTTTTATGTTTGCAATATGTTTGTTTATGTAGATGAATGAGTTGCGAAATCAACGGTCACCAGAAGCAACCCAAGAACTGTGGTCATTAGCACAAGGTCCCGGTCCGATAATTGATCTTTATGCTGGTTGCATCTACAATGGTGTCCGGTTCCATAGTAGAGACCATGAGAGCCGTCAGAGGTGCCAAAACAGTGGGTTGGTCGTAGAAGGGGAGCATAAAGGGAAGCAAATTGACTTCTATGGTTATTTGTGCAAAATATTGGAATTGAGATACTTGCATGGAGGTAGAGTGGTTCTATTTCAATGTGAATGGTATGACATCGGTCACAAAAGTAGAATACATACCGATCAACATGTCAAAACCATTGATATTAGGAGGCTTTGGTATAAAGATGATCCATTTGTCCTTCCAAGTAATGTCAAACAAGTATTCTATGTCAATGACACCATCAAAGGTAAGAATTGGAGAGTGGTAGAACAGGTCAATCATCGAGGAGTATGGGATGTACCAGAGCGGGATGATGCGTCCAATGATGCATTTCAACAGGACGAATCAACCAATGGTGTCTCAATTCTTGAACAAGATACTGATATTCAATATTACAGTAGAGATGATATGGATCTCGATATTGTTCCCGTTAATGAATTAATGACTGAGCATTATTCCGATGATAATGACGAGGATGACACAATTTTGGAATATATAGATGACGAAGAAGATGAACAGCAAAGAGGACCCATCCATGATGTCTATCATGATATAGAACCTGATATAGAATATGATATGTAGCTTTTGTTTTATACTTTAGTAGCTTTTGATTATATGGACAACTGTTATAAATTTATAAGATTTTTCATTTACATATCATGGCTTTGTTGTTTCACATGTCATTTCAGTTATTGGCATCATTTTATATTTTTTTTCATTTCATTGTTTGTCATATATAGTTGCCAAATATGGAAAAAGGTGGTAAATTATTTGTGAAGCCTGGGTTTTTGGCGACCCAGAGGAAGAAGTTACCTATCGAGGAGGAGAGAGATAAAAGGATTAAAGAGAATATTGCAAGAATGCATGCTCTAGGGGTTCCGGATAAGGCAAATTCGTTCTTTGGATTGGGTCAGACGGCCATGAAGAAAAAAACCATGGAGAGAAAGAGAAAGGAGTGTGGATGTGATGATGATGAGGCTTATCTTCCACCTAAGGGTGAGGAGGGATTGAGTTCTTTTAGTAAAAGTTCCTTTAATGATGAGGATGATGAATCTGAGCCCCAGTTGAATAAGGTAATAACCTTTATTTTTCTGCTCATACTTAGATGCTACAAAGGTTAAAAACATTGACTAGTAATAGTAACTTTGTTGACTTTTTCATTTTATACATATTACTATTATATGATGATTATGATGATTACACTATGTGGTATTACTTAATTTGATGTTTGATTGTTGATTACTTCAATTATTGATTACTAATAATTAAGTTTACTGTTATGTCAGGTCACAAATATGCCTCCGTGGCTTAGGAAAAGAGTTGGTGCTACTAGTCGTTCAGGAGCTACACAGACCCTCGAGCGAGTGATACCGATGCCATCTCCACAGCCTACCCATGATTCATTGCCACAGCATGATCCACAACCACATCCACAGCCACAGCCTACCCAAGCTCACTTCTCATCATTTACACGACCTGACCAGCTTACTAGTCCACGTAGTGCTGCCAGTAGTGTGGGTAAGAAATGTACACCATTTACATATAAATAAAATTGGCTTTCCTTTAATGATTTATGTCTACTAACATAAATAAATTTGTGTTCTTAATAGCATCGGCTTCAGTCTCTAGCAAAACTGGTAAATGGGGCCCGACTAGGGGGAAGAACGTGGATAGGCTTAGGAAAGTGCTTGGTCATCCCATTCCTGTTGATATCAATCGTGAGGAAAGGGCAATAGAGGGGACGTGGGCCTCTTCTGTAGCATCTGCTCTTGGGGAACAGATTCGAGATCATGCACCAATCCGAGACATTCATTGGGTAGACAATGATTTTGAGATCAGGCTAGCCATTGTTATGAGAGTTGGGGTAATATGAATTGATTTATAAAAGGAAAATTGTTTAACATGTTATTCAATTGATTTCTTAAACTGAGAGTTTAATTCATATTGCATTTTATTGTTACCAATTGCAGTTAACCTTTGACCTTGGCGGCGATTATGAAAGAGATTTGGTGCTCAAATCTATCATTGACCATAAGTGCCAAGATTTATACAAAGACTGGAAAAGCACATTGCACAAGCACTATCTTGAGCTCAAAAAGGATGGAGTGCCACACATCAAAAGCCATCCATTATATCCTTGTAAATTGGATGACTGGAAGTTTATGATCGAGCACGTGTGGGAGAGCGACAGTTTTAAGGTATTCCTTATTGATGTTATATACATATATATGGTGTTTGGGCTTCTACTAGATTGAAATAAACCAACTGCATGTGAGATAATTAAGCTTATTTTGTTGTTTTCTTTTTTAATTTTGTCCTCATAGAAAAAGTCTGAAAGTGGAAAAAAGGCACGAGCCGCCCAAAAATACAATCATACGAATGGCTCAAGATCGTATGCATCATGAGCATCTATCGATATAAGTATATGATTGTAAATTTTTACTCTTAACAAAATTTCAATACTTAGTTAATCTGACTAAAATATCTAATAAATAATAGGCATCAAAGAATGGTGGTGTTCGACCATCTATCCCGGATATTTTTGAGCAAACTCACAGACGTGGTCGGCATGGTGGGATGTGGATAAATGACCATGCTGAACAACATCATGTAAGTACTAACTAATTCATTTGTTTAAATCATCAAATGTACATTTTTTACATATGTTATGGGTTTACATAATGAAAAATGACAGGCTATGCTAAAAGAGAAGATTCTCGCACAGTCGCAGCCAGGTGTCAAGAATCCGCAAACCGAGGTACAAGTTTCCATCGATGTGCTTGGGAAAAGATCAGGTTTCTCAAGGGGATTTGGGATCCGCAGCATCGCTTCATCTTCCACACAGTCTCAAGAACCTAATCCTGAGGTGATCGCTTTGCAGCAGAAGATAGCTGACCAAGATAAGACCTTGGCTGCATGGCGGGGCTTACTACAGGTGATGGCTACAAAAATTGGGATAGATCCTGCCAGTGTACCAGGGTTAGTGGATCCAACTAACGTTCCGAGGTTAGTTCTAGAGAATGGTGGTGAAGATGGCACATCGAGTGAAGGGCAGGATGCGGCTTCCCTTGGTTAGTAAATTAAAATTTTATTTTCAATTCTAAAGAGTGGTTTGGACTTAAATGTTGAGTTTAAGGAGGTATCTAAAATTAAGTAAATAAATTATTTCATCTGTTTAAGCCAAATTTTGTTGTGGCTAACTTTGTGATAATTCATTTTGATAATAAGGACACTGTGAGGCCCTTAGAATATTGTTGTGGCTTTGAAACACATTTTGGGTAATATTTTAGGGGGATATGCTGCACCTTTATTTTCAAAGGGCATGGTTAGTGTAATTTGCTAACTTTTGATTTTCTGATCAACTTGAAGAGTGACGATAGCAAAAGCATATATTAGATTTGAAGTTAGTTTATTGATAAAATGCTAACAATTTTTTATATATATATTTTTTTGTGCAGGTTGATGATGGAGGATGTCTTCAACTTGACAACTAGCTGGCCTTTTCTCTTATTTTCTCTTTTATCACAAGCATTTAGACTTGTTGAACATTATCTTCTTGTTTTTGGATATTTGAATATATTTGAGACTTATTTGGATGATATGTATTGGATATTTTGTAATTTTTTAATATTTTTCATTGAGATTCATAATTGGTTGGATTTTAATCTATTTGGATGTTTATTGAATTAGTTTAGATGCGATTGGTATAAATTGGTTGCTGAAAAAAATTAAAAATAAATAATTTTTTTCATTATCTCTTTTGGCTATGCAATGTATGAAGGTAAAGAATAGATGGAGGTTTTTTCTACGTGTATTGAGTGGGCAAAAGTTATGTTTATAATAAAAAATAATATTTTTTACTTTTGCCTATGAACTTTTCATAGGCAAAAGTGCTAATTAAAATTAGAAAAAATTGTGTTTGACTTTTGGCTATGCAAACCTTCGTAGCTAAAGATTACAAACCTTGGTAGCCAAAGGTTGTACATTTGCCTACGTAAAATATTCGTAGCCAAAGACTGTACATTTGCCTACATAAAAGCTTCGTAGCCAAAGGCTATACATTTGCCTACGTAAAATCTTCGTAGCCAAAAGCTGTACATTTGCCTACGCAAAATCTTCATAGCCAATGGCTATACATTTGCCTATGCAAAGCATCATAACCAAAAGTTGCACCTTTGCCAACGACAAATTGGTGTAGGCAAAAGTACAACATTTGGCTACGAAGATTTTGCGTAGCCAAAAGCAACACTCTTACCCTACCGGAAAGCGTAGCTAAAAACTCAGTTTTTGCCCACGCACTATTCTATGTGTGGGCAAAGACCTTTCCCCACCACCCTTTGGCTACGATTTGCCTACGCATGTCATTGCGTAGGCAAAGAGTTTTACCTACGCATTTAGTCTTTTACCTACAAATTTTCTGCATAGGCAAAGGTGCATTTTGTTGTAGTGCCACCAGATATCATTGACAAAATCAGTAATGAGGGAAAAATCCGGCTCGATATTTATAATCCTGTGGTCTGTAACATGATGAAAAATATGGGGTACAATCTCAAGAAACCTATGGGTCTTGGATTAACTGCAAATGGCATACGGGCTCCTTTGGATGTCTTCACTCCATAGATGAAAGAAGATCTCCAGACAGGGGGCAGAATTGAGCAGCTGCGTCATTGCATAGGATATGTTCCTTACAGTAACATTCCTAAATTTAAACGAAGTGTTAAAGCCAGATCGGTAGTCTTCACTAAAGAATATGACTCGGATGACTCTCATGAAATTCCTGTGCTTCAAGATCCCGTTGACTGGGCCATTTTTCAGCATCCTGAGGGGGCAAGTGATGAAGATGATGCTGCATCACAAATCACTGACTATTGGCCACCTAAACTCAAAGAAGGAAATAAGCCCGTCCCAACATGTCCGCTGTGAATGCTTAGCCCTTGATGTAAAAGCCAAAGAGCCTAAAAAACCAAATCCTTGGAAAGGGATCAGGCCTTGGCTAAAACCCCCAACTGAAACCCCAGAAGGTTTCACAGAGTTAGAAACTTCCAATAACAATGTAGAAACACTTCCTCCTAATCCTCCAACTGAGGACCAAGTATAAGAAATAAACTTGGGAACCCCAGAAAATCCCCGACCTACCTTTGTAAGCTCTCAAATTAAAGGAAGTGAACTTGATCTGTATGTGGGATTCTTGTGAGAATTTATAGATTGCTTTGCATGGACTTATGCAGAAATGCCGGGCCTAGATCTAGAAATCTCCATACACAAATTAAATACAGCAGATGATGCTAAACCTGTAAAACAGGACCAAAGGAGGACTAAGCCTGAAATCATGGAGAAGATAGAAGCAGAAGTTCAGAAACTCAAGGGCGTTAATTTCATCCGTGAAGAACAGCATCCAGACTGGTTGGCTAATATAGTCCCAGTTACTAAAATGAATGGACAAATCAGAATCTGTATTGACTTCAGAGATCTGAATAAAGCCTGCCCCAAAGATGATTTTCCATTACCTATACCAGAAATAATGATTGACAATACTTTTGGGTTCGAAAGAATGTCATTCATGGATGGCTTCTCGGGGTATAATCAGATCAAAATGTTCAAAGAGGATGAGAAACACACTTCCTTTAGAACTCCATTCGGCATATACTGATATACTGTTATGCCATTTGATCTCAAAAATGCTGGAGCCACGTACCAAAGAGCAATGATGAAAATATTCAAGGACTTACAACATAAATCTGTTGAATGTTATGTTGATGATTTGGCAGTCAAGAGCAAGCATAAATCAGACCATCTCGCCGATCTTCGCACTGTCTTTGAGAGATTTCGGAAATTCAATCTTTGAATGAATCCCCTGAAATGTTTTTTCGGAGTTTCTTCCGGAAAGTTTCTAGGATTTGTGGTGCGAAAAGGGGGCATTGAAATAGATCCCGTCAAAATCAAAGCCATATTGGAAATGCCTTCGCCGAGAAATTTGAGAGAATTGAAAGGATTGCAGGGAAGACTCGCCTACATTCGACGGTTCATTTCCAACTTGTCCGGAAAGTGCAGACCATTCTCCAAATTGATGAAGAAAGGAGTAGACTTTGTATGGGACAAAGCTTGTGAAAATGCTTTTCAGGATATCAAACAATATCTTACAAACCCGCCAGTTCTTTCAGCTCCAATTCCGGGCAAGCCTTTCATTCTTTATACAAGGGCTCTTGATCATTCCTTGGGAGCATTGTTAGCTCAAAAGAATGATGAAGGAAAGGAGGTGGCACTCTATTACCTGTCAAGGATGCTAGTTGGTGCTGAGCACAATTATCACCCAATAGAAAAAGAATGTCTAGCACTTATGTTTGCAATACAAAAGCTGCGGCATTACATCCTCTCTAATGTGGTGTATCTGGTTTCCAATATTAATCCATTAAAGGTATTAGTGACAAAAGTCGGGGCGTTGAGCGAACGTCTGGCCAAATGGTCCATCCTTCTTTCTCAATATGACATCAGATACACTCCTGCGAAAGCAGTAAAAGGACAAGCTCTTGCAGATTTTCTAGCAGAACATCCACTGTTAGAAGATTCTGAGTTCACAGACAATCTCCCTGATGAGTCAGTCTTCTTCACCGAACAAACACGGAAATCCACCATTGATTCAGATCTACATTGGACCATGCATTTTGATGGAGCTTCTAGGACTAATGAAAGAGGATAGCCAGTATCAGGGGTTGGAATTATTTTCTGCAGTCCAGGAAGATTTTATATTCCTCACTCCTTTTCATTGATCAAGCCATGCTCGAACAATGTGGCAGAATACACGGCATTAATTATGGGGCTTGAGTTAGCTTTAGATGCTGGCATTAACATGCTAGGGGTCTATGGAGATTCACAACTTGTGATTAAGCAAATGAATCACGAGTATGAAGTAAAGAAGCCAGACCTAATTCCCCTTTTCAATAGGGCATATGAACTCAAACAAAGGTTTAAATTGATTGCGTTTCATCATGTTCCGAGATGCCAAAATGTCAAAGCAGACGCCTTAGCAAGCTTGGCAGCTTCAATGGCAATCCCTGAGAATGACAAGATGATATTGGAAGTTGTTGAGAGAAGACTTCTACCCCCACTCGATACTTACAAGGCAGTAGAAGATAGCTTCACTATAATCAAAAATTGAATTTCATATTTCCAAAACTCATTCAGGGATTGGAGAGATCTTTTTATTGATTACATTCTGCATGGAGTATTACTAGAGAATCCTAAAGATAGAACCAGTATTCAAAGGCGAGCTCTCAAATTCCATTTTGATTTGCCCTCAAAAACTCTTTATTGCAAATCATACGATGGAGTTCTACTTCGTTGTTTGTTCCCGAAAGAAGCTGAACAAGTTCTTAGAGAAGTTCATGCGGGCCTATGTGGTGCTCACCAAGCTGGACCAAAACTTCATGATCAAATTCGAAGATTAGGCTACTATTGGCCTACCATGGTGTCCGACGCTATTAATTTTGCTAAAAGATGCAATGAGTGCCAAATTCATGGTGATTACATTCATTAGCCTCCTGAACATTTGCACCCTACGACCACTTCTTGACCGTTTGAATCCTGGGGAATGGATATAGTGGGGAAGATCAGTCCACCCTCAGAACATGGACATCAATTCATTTTGGCTGCAACCGATTACTTCTCCAAATGGGCAGAAGCAATACCTCTCACAGAAGTTAAAACTGATACAGTCCTTAGCTTCCTGAAAACTCATGTCATTTGCCGTTTTGGGGGTGCCCAAACGTCTGTATCATGACAATGGCCTGCAATTCAATAATAATAAATTTTACAGATTCTGTGACAAATACGGAATCCAATGTTGTCCATCTATAGTGTATAACCCCACGGCCAATGGACTTGCTGAGGCTTTTAACAAAACCATTTGCAAGATTTTGAAGAAAATGGTTTCTGACAACAAAAAGAGTTGGAGTACCAGGCTTCCTGAAGCATTATGGGCTTACAGAACTACAGTTCGTGGTCCTACTAAATCAACACCGTACTCCTTGGTCTATGGTTGTGAAGCTGTAATACCTTTGGAAATTCAACTTCCCTCTTTTCAGGTGGCTGTGATAAACAAATATACTGAAGAAAAGAATGCCAAACTCAGATTGCAAGAGCTAGAAAACCTTGATGAGAAAAGGCTTGCCGCTCAACAAAGTATTGAGTTATATCAAGCTCGTATGGCTGCATCTTTCAATAAAAAGGTCAAGTATAGAGCTTACAAGAAGGGAGATTTAGTCCTTGCAGTTAGAAGACCTATGTTTTCCACGCACTTGTCGGGAGGCAAGTTCGAACCTAAATGGGAAGGACCTTTTGTTGTCGACAAGGTTTACTCCAATGGCGCCTATGCGCTCCTCACACTTGAAGGGGAAAGATGCATGATGCCTATCAATGGAAAACTTCTCAAGAAATACTATACTTGAATGTCATTGGTACACCCAAACCATGTACAATGTACCCAAACCATGTACAGTGTACATTCTCACTCCTAACCAAAATCAAAATCCTTTGGTTTCGAGCCTTACAACCTATGACTCGTAACCAAAATCCCTCAGATTTGTATAAAATGACTGCGAGGATCAAGTCCTTCGACCCCTCTTGTCAAACCTTTGTTACTCGGATAATGTCCTTACAAGACCCCTTGTAGCATCCTGCTATACAGATTAAGTCTTTTTGCAGACTCTATATAGCAAAACTCAGCTATGTGGAAAAGTCTTTTTGCAGACCCCATATAGCTAATCCTTGTTGTATAGAACAAGTCTTTTTGCAGACCCTATATGACTGCCTTCGGTTATATAGAACAAGTCTTTTTGTAGACCCTGTATAACCAAAATCTAAACAAAAACCAAAACCAAATCTTTGTCCTAAGGAATAAGTCAAGGATCCCGGGGAAAGCCTCACACATGGGCACCGGATAACATCCACTTTGTTTGACCTCTTTCGACACCAAAAGGATCAAGTCATGGACCCTAGAGAAAGCCTCACACATGGGCACCGGATAACGTCCACCTGTATGACTTCCTTATTTTCGATTTGTGGATCCAAATGATCGCAAATCACACCCTCATACAAATCTGAGAAAACCAAACCAAATAAACCATCCATACAAACCAAACAAACCATCCACATAAACCACATCAAACATCCACAGAAAATCAAACCAAACACCATACCAATGACAAAAATAGAAAGGAAAAACATTTTCCATTGATATCCATTTTAAAGTTTGAATATAAACAGTGAAGTCAATGTACACATGGCCCTCAGGGCTAATCAAAAAAAGCAAAACCATCAAATGAAAGGTGCAGCAGAGAGTCTCAGTCCAGGAACTCCTCCAGTTTCCCCTTGGCATTTAGCACTTCTGCCATGAGGGTGCGCCCTTTGTAGCTTGCATAAGCGGGGATAGCAGTACTAATGTCAATCTCGTCCAGCTTACACCAATATGAATACCAGTTTCTCGTTGACAAAGCTTTAGCCCTCTGGAGCCACAATTTAACATCAAATGCTTCATTTGGGTCTTTCGGATCAGGCCCTCTTGTGGTTTTACCCTTGGCACGACTTTTAGGTGCCCCAGCAGCTGCAGTTGCAGGTGCTTTACCCCTTCTATCTACAAAACAGATCAAAAGAAAGAAAAGATGGATATCAGTAACAATGATATGGAACTTCTCAAAAAAAAAAAAAAATCGGCAGCATCTCCCCTTAGTATAAGACCAAAAGCAGAAGGCAATACTCAGTTCTGAAACCAAGAATTGGCATCAAAGGCACACTTAAGTCTCAGAACCGAGGCTCCCGGTCCAAATAGATGTTCAAGCACCTTAAGACCTTTTCAGGGAGCAGCAGGTTCGTGTTCAATCACAAAAATGGCATTCTATAATTCCCACAGAGGCTCTGATCACAGAAAGTTAGATGCGTGTTCAGTGGTGTGCATGTTACTACTCAAACATAGGTGGATGTTCACTGTGACAACAGCAACAAGTACTAGACAGTCAAGATCGACCGTGATTATGAAGAAGTTCTGATAGAGTTTAAGACACAAGGGTTCTTCTCAACCGGATATGGCTGTAAAAAAAAAAAAAGGGATGCATCCAGAAATCCAGGCTTGGATTCAGTCATGAACAAACACAAGAGAAAATGAAAAGGAAATTCTTACCAGCCATAGTCTGTGCTTAAGATGATGAAAGAAATCCGAGTCTTGCTTGGTAACTGAGAGGAGGATGCACCGAGCACCTCTCTGCTCCCACCCTCTTTCTCGGTCTCTTTTCTCTCTTTTCTCTCTCTCCCGGTCTCTCTCTTTTCTCTCTCTCAATTTTCTCTCTCAGTCTCTCTCTCTCCCGGTCTCTCTTTTCTCTCTCTTTTCTCTTTCTCTCCCGGTTTCTCTGTCCCTCCCGCTTTCTTTCTCTCCCGTTCTCTCTCTTTTCTCTCCCGTTCTCTCTCTTTTCTCTCTTTTCTCTCTCTCTCTCCCGGTCTCTCTCTTTTCTCCCTTTTTCTCTCTCTCTCCCGCTCTCTCCCTCCCGATCTCTCTCTCTCTCTTTTTCTCTCTCTCTCGGTCTCTTAATTTTCTCTCTCTCCCACTCTCTGTCTCACTCGGTCTCTCTCTCACCCGGTTTCTCTCTCTCCCGGTCTATCTCTCTTTCTCGGTTTCTCTCTCTTCTGCTCTGTCTCACTCGGTCTCTCTCTCTCCCACTCTCTGTTTCTCTCGGTCTCTCTCCCTCTCTCTCAGTTTTCTCTCTCTCTCACGGTTTCTCTCTCTCGGTCTTTCTCCCTTTTTCTCTGTTTTCCCTCTCTCTCAATTTCTCTTTCTCTCTCTCCCAGTCTCTCGGTTTCTCTCCCTTTTTCTCCTTTTTTTCTCTCTCTCCTAATTTCTCTCTCTCTCGGTCTCTCTCTCACTCTCCCGGTCTCTCTCTCTTTCTCTTTCTCTCGGTCTCTTCCCTTTTTCTCGATTTTTTTTTCTCTTTGATTGGTTTGAACAAAAAAAAAAACTCTTGGTCTCCCTTTCTCTTTGTTGGTTTGAGCGAAAAAAAAAAAAAAACTTTCGGTCTCCCTTTCTCTTTGTTGGTTTGAGCAAAAAAAAAAAAAAAAACAAACTTTTGTTTGGCTTCCTTACCCACGGTCACTGTTATTCCTAAGTGGAGCCCGTTATTTGATGCCAACACATAGAACAGAGAGGCCCAAAATCAATTAATGGTCCAAAATTGGGAATTCCCCCTCAATTACTATCGGTCATTCCTCCCACGATTACTGTTAACCGTTTTTCATTTCCCACGGTCATTGCAAACTTGAACTGGTGAAGCCCATTGCCGAATCCCCTCGAGCTCAAGTCCTTCCCACAAATACAATTTGGTTATGGTTAAAATCAGTGGAGTCTAAGATCAAGTCTTGATGGATTCCTCCTTCTTCACCACGATCTCTGTGATCTTTTGCAAGTCCTATGAGGGGTCCACTTGGAGTAATTCACCAAAAATAATCCTATTTTTAGGGTATTTCGAGGGAAATTATATAAAAAAAAAGATGCGGAGTCTCTTTCCAAATCAACTTTGGGTCAAAATTTGATTTCAAACCAATGTCTCAAATTGTTTTTCATCAAAACCCATAAAGGCCAATCTCTTTCAAAATTACATCTCATTTTGTCAAAATTGCATCTCATTTTAAATCATGTCAAGCCAAGTCAAAACCCAAATTTTGATCTTTGAAAATGAACCAAAAAATCCATGAAGATCCAAACCCAAATCCATTTTCTCTAAAACTTTTGAATTTCTTAAAACCTCAGGGATTCTTTTTGTGGGTGTTCCCCACATCCCCACAGAGACGCCACTCTGGATATCTGTGAAAAATAGGTCAAAAGAAAATCAAATTCATTTCCAAAATCCAAACAAAATTCATAAACTTCTGAATTTTCTAAATACCTAAGGGATTCCTTTGTGGGTGTTCCCCACAGTCCCCACGGAGATGCTACTTTTGATATCCGTGAAAAAAGGGAAAAGAAATTCAGATTTCTTATGTCATTTCAAAATTCCGTCATCAAACCCTTCATGGTTTTTATCAAAATTTTCAAATCCCAAAGTTTAGGCCTACAACCTACCTTGACAAACTGTCTTTTCATCAAGCCATCCATCATTCCCACAGATTGGCTATTTCGAGGCACAACGATTATTATACTATAATCATTGCACCTCGAGGGGGCACTTGTTGACCTATAAAAATTGCAAATACTGTAGCGAAGACACCTCATCTCAGCTTAATTTAAGCTACAGAGGTTATTTGCAGATCCTGGGGAATCACTGTGAGAACCGGCATTCCATGAAGATCAAGATAGTTGGAACTCTCAGAGGAAGTTCAAATCTCGGGTTGAACAGACATCATCGAACTCAAAAGCCACAAGCATGTCAGCCTGAGGTCAGTTCCTCCCAAGCCAGGGGGTCACTGACCAAAGTCCTGCTTCCCGATGTCCAAAATTAATGAAATTTAGACGCGAAGCTTCAATCATGCTCAGAAGAGACTTTGCAAATTTTCAAGATGAAAAGACTCTGTTTGGCCTAAATTTCATTACATGTCAACTTAGAGGACAGTAATCCTGAATTTGGGGGTCATCGGCTAAGATCTTACTTCCAGAAGGCCAAAGCAGATAAAATTTGGAACAAATGCTCAAAGAATGCCTCAAGTTATTCTCCCAAAATTTCAAGTCAAGGGGAGGCTGTTCGGATAGAAAACAGGCTAACTATCTCAATGTGGAGTGAATAGTGACCTAACGCATGCAATGAATAGGTTACTGTTTGAAATCCTACTTCCTCAAATCTAAACTACATGAAATTTGGATGAATACTCCAAGATGTTCTTGACGTCAGTCCCTCTAAGTTTTGTGGTGATTGGACACCGTTTGGGCCCCGAACAGGCGGAAACAAGCCACATGAGCAAAAGTTCAAGATTGGACCTTGAGAGTGACGGGGCCCACAAACAAAAGGAGTTGACCAAGTTCACGTGGTCAAACAGAGCTGAAACTTCTATGACACACTCAAAATAGTGTCAAGAAGTGTTCCACCAAGTTTTGTGGCGATTGGACACCGTTTGGACCCCGAACAGGCTGAAACAAGCCACATATGCAAAAATCCAAGAATGGGCCTTGGGAGTGACCGGGGCCCACAAACAAAAGGTGTTGACCAAGTTCAGGTGGTCAAACAGAGCTGAAACTTTTGTGACACACTCAAAATAGTGTCAAGAAGCATCCCTCCAAGTTTTGTGGCGATTGAACACCGTTTGGGCCCCGAACAGGCGGAAACAAGCCACATATGCAAAAATCCAAGAATGGGTCTTGGGAGTGACCAGGGCCCAGAAACAAAAGGAGTTGACCAAGTTCAGGTGGTCAAACAGAGCTAAACCTTCTGTGACACACTCAAAATAGTGTCAAGAAGTGTTCCTCCAAGTTTTGTGGCGATTGGACGTCGTTTGGACTCCGAACAGGCGGAAACGAGCCACATAAGCAAAAGTTCAAGATTGCGCCTTGAGAGTGACCGGGGCCCACAAACAAAAGGAGTTGACCAAGTTCAGGTGGTCAAACAGAGCTGAAACTTTTTTGACACACTCAAAATAGTATCAAGAAGTGTTCCTCCAAGTTTTGTGGTGATTGGACACCGTTTGGACCCCGAACAGGCTGAAACAAGCCACATATGCAAAAATCCAAGAATGGGCCTCGGGAGTGACCGGGGCCAACAAATAAAAGGAGTTGACAAAGTTCAGGTAGTCAAACAGAGCTGAAACTTCTGTGACACACTTAAAATAGTGTCAAGAAGTATCCCACCAAGTTTCGTAGCAATTGGACACCGTTTGGGCCCCGAACAGGCGGAAACAAGCCACACATGCAAAAATCCAAGAATGGGCCTTGGGAGTGACCGGGGCCCACAAACAAAAGGAGTTGACCAAGTTCAGGTGGTCAGACAGAGCTGAAACTTCTTTGACACACTCAAAATATTATCAAGAAGCAGCCCTCCAAGTTTTGTGGCGATTGGACACCGTTTGGGTCCCGGACAGGCGGAAACAATCCACATATGCAAAAATCCAATCATGGGACTTGGGAGTGACCGGGGCCCACAAACAAAAGGAGTTGACCAAGTTCAGGTGGTCAAACAGAGCTAAAACTTCTGTGACACACTCAAATAGTGTCAAGAATGTTCATCCAAGTTTTGTGGCGATTGGACACCATTTGGACCCCGAACAGGCTGAAACAAGCCACATATGCAAAATTCCAAGAATGGGCCTTGGGAGTGACCGGGGCCCACAAACAAAAGGAGTTGACAAAGTTCAGGTAGTCAAACAGAGTTAAAACTTCTGTGACACACTTAAAATAGTGTCAAGAAGTATCCCACCAAGTTTCGTTGCGATTGGACACCGTTTGGGCCCCGAACAGGCGGATATAAGCCACACATGCAAAAATCCAAGAATGGGCCTTGGGAGTGACCGGGGCCCACAAACAAAAGGAGTTGACCAAGTTCAGGTGGTCAAACAGAGCTGAGACTTCTGTGACACACTCAAAATAGTGTCAAGAAGCAGCCCTCCAAGTTTCGTGGCGATTGGACACCGTTTGGGCCCCGGACAGGCGGAAACAATCCACATATGCAAAAATCCAATCATGGGACTTGGGAGTGACCGAGGCCCACAAACAAAAGGAGTTGACCAAGTTCAGGTGGTCAAACAGAGTTAAAACTTCTGTGACACAGTCAAAATAGTGTCAAGAAGCATCCCTCCAAGTTCCGTGGCTATTGAACACCGTTTGGGCCCCGAACAGGCGGAAACAAGCCACATATGCAAAAGTTCAAGATTGGACCTTGAGAGTGACCGGGGCCCACAAACAAAAGGAGTTGACCAAGTTCACATGGTCAAACAGAGCTGAAACTTCTATGACACACTCAAAATAGTGTCAAGAAGTGTTCCACCAAGTTTTGTGGTGATTGGACACCGTTTGGACCCCGAACAGGCTGAAACAAGCCACATATGCAAAAATCCAAGAATGGGCCTTGGGAGTGACCGGGGCCCACAAACAAAAGGTGTTGACCAAGTTCAGGTGGTCAAACAGAGCTGAAACTTTTGTGACACACTCAAAATAGTGTCAAGAAGCATTCCTCCAAGTTTTGTGGCGATTGAACACCGTTTGGGCCCCGAACAGGCGGAAACAAGCCACATATGCAAAAATCCAAGAATGGGTCTTGGGAGTGACCGGGGCCCACAAACAAAAGGAGTTGACCAAGTTCAGGTGGTCAAACAGAGCTAAAACTTCTGTGAGACACTCAAATAGTGTCAAGAATGTTCATCCAAGTTTTGTGGCGATTGGACACCGTTTGGACCCCGAACAGGCTGAAACAAGCCACACATGCAAAAATCCAAGAATGGGCCTTGGGAGTGACCGGGGCCCACAAACAAAAGGAGTTGACAAAGTTCAGGTAGTCAAACAGAGTTAAAACTTTTGTGACACACTTAAAATAGTGTCAAAAAGCATCCGACCAAGTTTCGTTGCGATTGGACACCGTTTGGGCCCCGAACAGGCGGAAATAAGCCACACATGCAAAAATCCAAGAATGGGCCTTGGGAGTGACCGGGGCCCACAAACAAAAGGAGTTGACCAAGTTCAGGTGGTCAAACAGAGCTGAGACTTCTGTGACACACTCAAAATAGTGTCAAGAAGCAGCCCTCCAAGTTTCGTGGCGATTGGACACCGTTTGGGCCCCGGACAGGCGGAAACAATCCACATATGCAAAAATCCAATCATGGGACTTGGGAGTGACCGAGGCCCACAAACAAAAGGAGTTGACCAAGTTCAGGTGGTCAAACAGAGTTAAAACTTCTGTGACACAGTCAAAATAGTGTCAAGAAGCATCCCTCCAAGTTCCGTGGCTATTGAACACCGTTTGGGCCCCGAACAGGCGGAAACAAGCCACATATGCAAAAGTTCAAGATTGGACCTTGAGAGTGACCGGGGCCCACAAACAAAAGGAGTTGACCAAGTTCACATGGTCAAACAGAGCTGAAACTTCTATGACACACTCAAAATAGTGTCAAGAAGGGTTCCACCAAGTTTTGTGGCGATTGGACACCGTTTGGACCCCGAACAGGCTGAAACAAGCCACATATGCAAAAATCCAAGAATGGGCCTTGGGAGTGACCGGGGCCCACAAACAAAAGGTGTTGACCAAGTTCAGGTGGTCAAACAGAGCTGAAACTTTTGTGACACACTCAAAATAGTGTCAAGAAGCATCCCTCCAAGTTTTGTGGCGATTGAACACCGTTTGGGCCCCGAACAGGCGGAAACAAGCCACATATGCAAAAATCCAAGAATGGGTCTTGGGAGTGACCAGGGCCCAGAAACAAAAGGAGTTGACCAAGTTCAGGTGGTCAAACAGAGCTAAACCTTCTGTGACACACTTAAAATAGTGTCAAGAAGTGTTCCTCCAAGTTTTGTGGCGATTGGACGTCGTTTGGACTCCGAACAGGCGGAAACGAGCCACATAAGCAAAAGTTCAAGATTGGGCCTTGAGAGTGACCGGGGCCCACAAACAAAAGGAGTTGACCAAGTTCAGGTGGTCAAACAGAGCTGAAACTTTTTTGACACACTCAAAATAGTATCAAGAAGTGTTCCTCCAAGTTTTGTGGTGATTGGACACCGTTTGGACCCCGAACAGGCTGAAACAAGCCACATATGCAAAAATCCAAGAATGGGCCTTGGGAGTGACCGGGGCCCACAAATAAAAGGAGTTGACAAAGTTCAGGTATTCGAACAGAGCTGAAACTTCTGTGACACACTTAAAATAGTGTCAAGAAGCATCCCACCAAGTTTCGTAGCAATTGGACACCGTTTGGGCCCCGAACAGGCGGAAACAAGCCACACATGCAAAAATCCAAGAATGGGCCTTGGGAGTGACCGGGGCCCACAAACAAAAGGAGTTGACCAAGTTCAGGTGGTCAGACAGAGCTGAAACTTCTGTGACACACTCAAAATAGTATCAAGAAGCAGCCCTCCAAGTTTCGTGGCGATTGGACACCGTTTGGGTCCCGGACAGGCGGAAACAATCCACATATGCAAAAATCCAATCATGGGACTTGGGAGTGACCGGGGCCCACAAACAAAAGGAGTTGACCAAGTTCAGGTGGTCAAACAGAGCTAAAACTTCTGTGAGACACTCAAATAGTGTCAAGAATGTTCATCCAAGTTTTGTGGCGATTGGACACCGTTTGGACCCCGAACAGGCTGAAACAAGCCACAATGCAAAAATCAAGAATGGGCCTTGGGAGTGACCGGGGCCCACAAACAAAAGGAGTTGACAAAGTTCAGGTAGTCAAACAGAGTTAAAACTTTTGTGACACACTTAAAATAGTGTCAAAAAGCATCCCACCAAGTTTCGTTGCGATTGGACACCGTTTGGGCCCCGAACAGGCGGAAATAAGCCACACATGCAAAAATCCAAGAATGGGCCTTGGGAGTGACCGGGGCCCACAAACAAAAGGAGTTGACCAAGTTCAGGTGGTCAAACAGAGCTGAGACTTCTGTGACACACTCAAAATAGTGTCAAGAAGCAGCCCTCCAAGTTTCGTGGCGATTGGACACCGTTTGGGCCCCGGACAGGCGGAAACAATCCACATATGCAAAAATCCAATCATGGGACTTGGGAGTGACCGAGGCCCACAAACAAAAGGAGTTGACCAAGTTCAGGTGGTCAAACAGAGTTAAAACTTCTGTGACACAGTCAAAATAGTGTCAAGAAGCATCCCTCCAAGTTCCGTGGCTATTGAACACCGTTTGGGCCCCGAACAGGCGGAAACAAGCCACATATGCAAAAATCCAAGAATGGGCCTTGGGAGTGATCGGGGCCCACAAACAAAAGGAGTTGACCATGTTTAGGTGGTCAAACAGAGCTGAAACTTCTATGAAACACTTAAGATGGTGTCAAGCAACATCTCTCCAAGTTTCGTGATGATTGGACATCATTCGGGCCTCAAACAATGGAAAATAGACTGCATATGCAATGTTCCAAAAATGGGCCTTGTCCGTGACCGGGGCCCAATTAATGAAGAAGTTGACCAACTTCCTGAAGTCAAAAGGGGCTGAAATTTTTATGACATGTAGAAAATAGTGTTAAGAAGCATCCCTCCAAATTTGGTGGCAATCGGACTTCGTTTGAGCCCAAAACAGATGAAAATAGGCCACATATGCAAAAACCTGAAATTGGGCCTCGTCCGTGGCCCAGCTGCGGTCACGGACCTTCAAAGGATGTTTCCCACGATTTTGGGTGGTTTCCCTCCACTCCTCTTCGAAATCCAACTCCCCACAACTGCTATTAACTCCCCAAAACTGCACAAAACTGATTGGGAGTCTATTAAAAGAGAAAATTTTGAAGAAACATGGGGAACACACACACACATAAGGAAAGTGAAGAAATTGAAGAAAGTCACCACCTAAGGCAACAAAGAAGCAAATTCCAGCAGCACTTCCATGACTATTCCCACCTTCTTTTCTTAGTTTTGAAGGTGAGCAAGAAAATTCAGAAGGAGAGAAGGAAGTGGAATGGCCAAAGTCCATACTATGTTCGTCCGACGCCAATTTTTGATAGGATGACATTGTCACCTCTATTTCTCTTATTTGTAGGGCTTCTTAGCCATTACAAGAGTTGTGAAAGAAGTCTCTCTAGGCCTCATTTTGTTCCTTAAAAATGATAGGTTCAAATGACACAACTCTGGCTTCAAATTTGCCCATTCGGACTTGAAACAAAAATGCAGTCCGTAAGCACGAATGATGAGTTACAGCGGTTTCAATTGATTCCATGGTTAAATGTAATCTTCTTATGGTTGTCCACCGCTCCAAAGTCATGAGAATGGAGTTCCAACACTTGAAAGAAGTTCTAAGAAAGAACCAGCGCGAACAGCACAAAAAACGGAGGCACAAGGCCATTGTCTGTCAGTGACCGTGACCCACGGTCACTGGTAGGTTCCAGTGACCGCGGGTGAGTCACCGTCACTGGAAGGCCCCAGTGACCGCGGGTGAGTCACGGTCACTGGAAGGCCCCAGTGACCGCGGGTGAGTCATTGTCACTGGAATGGGGCAGTGGCCGCGGGTCACGGTCACCCCCCATTTTTTTCCTCTTTTTCACATTTTCTTCTACCTTATATACATTTTCTTGTATTTTCCAAATTGAGATCACATCTAAGACTTGAGGGAGGGGTTGTAAACTTTCAAAATGAATGTAAACAACCTACATCCTCGCGGTCAGGGCACTTGAACCCATGTAAACAAAAGGAAAATTAATGATGAACTGTAATTATTTCCCATTCTTCTTAACGCTTAAAGTGCGTGAATGTCGGACCTTAATTTCGTAATTCATTTCCACGCTTTATATTTTTAAGCGCGATCAGAAGGAGGAGGAACGAAGTCCCACATCATTGATGAGGCCATCTTCGGTCCAACATTGTTCGAGATTTGTGGATATGGGGATATATCCGGCGGAAGCTGGTGAGCCTGTAACAACCCAGTCCCAAAGTAAAACCTGAATGAAAGAATATAAGTAATAATCGGTTCTAAACTATCGAGGCGCCTTTTAGGGACAAAACCGTGAGGACTTCCATAAAAACTATAAAGTTAAGCGTGCTCGAGTCAGAGCAATTTCAGGATGGGTGACCTCCTGGGAAGTTTAAAGTGGACAATACCTCAATGTGCAGAGTAGATTGTTACACCCGACTAGGTTGACTTTGGCGTAGTATATATGGTACCAAGATCCCTAGAGGGAGGATAAGGCAAATGTAATAGTCATATAGTAAAGTATATGACATGTATATCTTGATTCTTATAGCAGGCTTCTTCAATTACACAACTTGCCTAGTAGATGAACTTGGAACTCTATGAATTATTAGTTGTTACTTATTCAACTAGATATTACATGTGTTAACGTATTGTTGCTTATACTTTGCTGAATCATTGTATTCATGAGTTATCCTTGGTGTTGTAGGCTCAGAACCCACTACCGACCCCTCGTCGGTCAGCCAGACTCCAGAGGAGACCATAGATGCCCTGTCAGGGCTAGAGGAGTAAATGTGAGCACTCCGCCGGAGCGACATGTCATGCATATAGGTCTTCTTTGATGTGGGATGTAATTGGTTTTGTTAGTGGTCTCTATATTTTGTATGTTGGCTCACTTTTGTATAATCCTATACTTCATGTAATCTTTTATGGATTTCCTCTTGGATATTATTTTGCTTTAGTGTCTCTCCTCTTGTTATGCAATGATACCTATAGCTTCCGCTTACATGTATTGGCACATATGAACTTCCATTGTGTGTGTGCATTTAGATAAGGTCTACATGTGGGTGCACGGGAGCATGTGTGTCATTGATTAGGTTTAACCTTAATCCCCGACTGCCTAGGCTCGGGTTGTGACATACGTATTGTATGATACCAGAGCATTACTTGATATAGTTGATAAGCATATAGGCATGCAGGAACGCTGTGAGGATACGATTTCAAATATTTGACTTGATAGTCTAATATTTTGATTTGTTGGGGGACATGTAATGGGGAATGCCTTGTGCTCGAGTATTAACCCTTTACCTGTTATAGGATCCAGCATCCGGATTAGGTACTAATAACAATCATGAGGATAATGAGAGTGGATTAGCTCCTCCACAACAGCCACATAACGTGGATGACTGATTCCTCATGATGCTGCAAGCGGTCCATTTGCTGTAAGCATAAGTAGCATCCATCGTGGATCGGCAAAGCCAAGTGTCAGTCCCACCCCACGTGGAGCAACAAGTCATCTTCCAGCCTAAGTAAAGTGATCCCAATGCTCTTTGTGAAAAGTTTTGGAAACGCGGAGCCACCGAATTCTATGGGAATGAAGATGCCTTAAAGGCTGACCTGTGGTTAGAGCATACGGAGGATTTGTTTTACAGCAGCAACAAATGATAGTGGCAGAATATATGCATAAGTTCATGTAGGTATCGCATTTCACGGAGGATATGATCCATATGGAATAAAAGAAAGTGAACAGTTTCATTAATGGCTTGAATCCTAGATACAAGAACCATGTGACAGCCTTCCAAAGGCCAGCTACCTTTGACAATGCGGTGGATAGAGCCTATGCTGCCAAGGCCAACCTTCAAAAAGAGAGAGCTGCTGACTCCAAGAGACATACGCCATTTGGTGCAAGGGGGCAAGCACAGAAGAAGATGAAAGGCAGGCAAGGTACCTCCAGTTAAGCCAGTGTGACTTGTGAGCATTATGGCAAAGGCCACAAGACGGAGCATTGTTGGAGAAAGACAGGAGCTTGTTTTATTTGTGGCTCCATGGACCATTTGATGGTCAAATGTCTGAGGTACAAGTCTTCCCAACCCCAACAATCCAGACCAACTGCAGGTCCAGGCAGATCACAACAATCCCATCAAAGCCAGAAGCCGAATCGTCAGACTGCTCATGTTTATGCTGATACCCATGGGACTGCTGAGGAGGCGAATGTGGTGGAAGGTACTATTTTGATTGTGCAAGCTAAAGCTATAGCATTGTTTGATTCGGGGTCTATGCATTAGTACATAGCACCTCATTTTGTTGAGCAATTACAGCAGTCGCCTAAGCCATTACCATATGTGTTGGTGGTGTCCACTCCTCTTGGTAAAAGGGTGGAGTGTAGTATATACTACCCCTAATGTGATGTACAGATCGATGGGCGTCAATGTCCAGTTGACCTAATTTTATTGTCGATGTTGGACTTGGACGTGATCCTTGGAATAGATTGGCTCTCGCGATAGCGTGCCTGTGTGAATTGTTACAGCATGACGATTTACTTCGACCTAGGCAATGGGTTTTGTTTCGAGGGCAATCAGAAGAAATGCTCGAGGTGTGTTATATCCGTATGCAAGGCAAATCGCATGATACGCAAGGGGTGTGAAGGCTTTATTGCCTTTATCTCTGAAAAGAAGGATTCGAAGCAGTTTAGAGAGATTTCGGTGGTGCGTGATTTCCTAGATGTCTTCCCCGATGAAGTTCCAGAATTACCTCCTTCACGAGAAGTAGAATTGGCTATTGACCTTGTGCCAGGGACCGCACTAATTAGTAAAGCTCCATATCGTATGGCCCTAGCAAAGTTGTTGGAGTTGAAGAAGCAATTACAGGATTTCTTGGATAAGGGTTTTATACGCCCGAGTGTGTCACCTTAGGGAGCTCCGATGTTGTTTGTTAAGAAGAAAGATGGCACCTTTCGGATATGTATTGATTATCAACAGTTGAACAAGGTGATAATAAAGAATAAATATCCCCTGCCGCGAATTGATGAACTATTTGATCAACTTCAAGGTGCCACCGCATATTTCTCCAAAATTGATTTGAGGTCTGGATATCACGAATTAAGGGTAAAGGAGGATGACATTCTCAAAACTGCCTTCAGAATGAGGTACGGTCATTATGAATTTCTTGTGATGCCGTTTGGCTTAACCAAGGCACTTGCTGCTTTTATGGTTTTGATGAATCAGATTTTTGGTCCATTCTGGGATCAGTTCGTTGTTGTGTTCATCGATGACATTTTGGTTTACTCTAAGACAGTAGAGGAGCATATGGATCATTTGAGGAAAGCCTTATAATTATTGAGAGAACATCGACTCTATGCCAAGCTGGCGAAATGTGATTTTTGGCTTGAGCAGGTGGTGTTTCTTGATCATATCATTTCACGAGATGGATTGGTAGTTGATCTAGCGAAGGTTGAAGCAGTTGTCAAGTCGCCCAGTCCAAAGTTTGTGACAGAGATTAGGAGTTTTTCTGGACTTGCAGGGCACTACCGAAGATTTGTTCAAGACTTTACTCAGATATCCGCTCCTTTGACTGGGTTAACTCGGAATAATTTGTCTTTTAATTAGACTGAGGAGTGTGAAGCTAGTTTCCAGACTTTGAAAGAAAAGTTAACTACTGCTCCAGTATTGACCCTACCGGATGGTGATGAAGGATTCGTGATCTATTCTGATGCTTCTAAAGTTGGATTGAGATGTGTGTTGAAACAACATGGTAAGGTGATTGCTTTTGGATCAAGACAACTCTAGGAACACGAGAAGAATCATGCCACACATGACTTGGAACTGGCAGCTATCGTATTTTCTTTGAAGCTTTGGAGGCATTATCTGTATGGTGTAAAATTTGAGGTACATTCAGATCATTACAGTTTACAATACTTATTCACGTAGCATGAGTTGAAATGAGGCAACGTAGATGGCTTGAGTTTGTTAAGGATTATGATTTTCCTATCAAGTACCATCCAGGGAAAGGAAATGTAGTGGCAGATGCACTTAGTAGGAAATAAGAGACTCTTAATGCTTTAAATAACTTCCTTTTATTTATGCACGATAAGCCTATCGAAGTGAGATTGGTAGACAACTATGTGCCATTGGCAAGTATTATTGTTTTCCAACCAGAAGTGATTCAGCAAATTAAGGACAGGCAATTTGAAGATTTGACTTTGAAGCAAATTTGAGACCATATTAGAGATCGACCCGATTTCTGATGAAGGATGGTATACTGTATTTTCGGAACAGATTATGTGTACTAGCAATTGATAACTTGAAGGAGAACTTGATTACAGAGGCACACTATGCTCGAGATGCGATGCATCCAGGGAGTACGAAGATGTACCAGAACCTAAATGATCGATTTTGGTGGAATAACATGAAAAGAGAAATCGCAAGATTTATCGCTAGGTGCTTGACTTATTAGAAAGTGAAAGCTGACCATCAGAAGCCTCTGGGTTCTTTGTATCCATTGCATGTACCTTAGTGGAAATAGGAACACATTACCATGGATTTCATTTCCGGCTTATTATGGACAGATTAAAAAAGTCAGCACATGTCATTCCCTTCAAAAAGGGTATGATCTTTTCAGAAATGGCGAAAAAGTTCATGGATGAGATCATCAGATTACATGGTACACCTATGTCGATTGTGTCCGATCATGATAGCCATTTTGTTTCATCTTTCTGGAAAGCATTTCAAGGCGCTATAGGTACCAAGTTGAGTTTCCGTACTGCATACCACCCACAGACAGATGGGCAATCGGAATGGACGATTCAAATGTTAGAGGACATGTTACAGGCCAGTGTTTTAAGCTTTGAGAAGGAATGTGATGCACATCTCTCATTGTGCGAATTTGCCTATAACAACAGATTTCACGAGAGTATTGGCATGGCTCCGTATGTAGCCTTGTATAGACGCAAATGTCGGAGTCCGATATGCTGGAAAGAAGTTGGGACGAGAAGTTTTCACAGACCGACGATTATCCCCAAAACTGCTGAGAAGGTACAGAAGGCAATAGAGAATTTGAAGGTTACTCTGTCGAGATAGAAGAGTTACACAGATACGCGCAGAAGAACTTAGGAATTTCAAGTTGGAGATTGAGTTTTTCTTAAGGTCTCATCGATGAAGGGTACTATACGTTTCGGCCAGAAAGGAAAGTTGGCTCCAAGATACGTTGGGCCGTTCGAGATTAAGAGCAGGATCGGTGATTTGGCGTATAAGTTGGCTCTTCCAGTGGCTTATTCTGGAGTACATGATGTATTCCATGTGTTGATGTTTTGCAAGTATGTTCGAGGCCCTACCCATGTCATTCGGTATGACGATGTGCAAATATAGCCAAATGTGACATACGTTGAACGTCCACTCCGTATCGTCAGTACAAAAGAGCAAATCTTGGGTACTAGAACCATACGATGGGTAAAGGTGCTGTGGGAACATCACGGTCTTGACGAGGCCACCTGGGAATTGGAGGAGCAGATGGCGCGACAGTATCCCCACCTCTTCACGCAGGTATGTGCTTATTTCGAGGATGGAATGTGTCTTAAGTGGGTGAGGATGTAACAATCTGACCCAACTTACTTTTGTTTTATTCCGGGTCATGCATAGGTAGTTAGGTTAAGTTTAACCTAAATTAGGTAGACATGAGCCCTTTTTCGTAATTTTTGCTTTTGCAAGATTTCGTCATTCATGCATTATCTTGGTGTCATCACGTGTATCTTGTCGAGTTTGTCAATTTCCGTAACTGACGCGATTGCAAACGACATCGTTTGTTTCTGTTGGACTGTTATTTGACTCAAACTGTAATTTCCTGGAACCTTTGGACTTTTATATAAAATCTTCAATACTTATCTTATATAAACAAGATACAGGCAACGACCTTGACTCAATGATTTCTTCTTACTCTCTTCCTTCACATCGGTTCTTCTTGTTTTCTTATTTCCTTCGTTTTCTTTCTTCTTTAACGATTAAAGCAAGAAGAGAGAGGATCTTCCACATCCGTACTAGCTCTTGTGTGTTCTACGGTAAGAATTTGAGTCATGGTAGTGTCTATGAGTTTAGGATGCTCCATGCACTGCCTACACTTACTTCTTCTTTCTTCTTACATACATGGTGATTAGAATCATGTGTTAACGTTCAATTTGAGCCAAAGGACAACAAGTAACTCGTAAAAGCTCATTCGAGGCAAGTATAAGCATGATTTGGATGAACACGAGTTGGTAAATGATTGATCATGAATAATTTCCTAATTTTGCATATGGTTCATGTTTTACAACCTAATTGTGTCTAATTACTCGTACTTCTGCTTGATGTGTCCTCTTTGTGCTAAAATAGTTTTATCTGTAACAGGTTCAGAACGTGACCCTGTGCAACTTACGGCTAAGCCGTATGACTACACGACTCACTTTCCAAAGAGCAGCAAAACCTAAATTTACTGTACGGTCAGGCTACGCTAAGTTGTAAAATGTACTACGGCTAAGTCGCTGGCTAGCCGCGACCCAATCGTAGGTCAAGTTACGGCTTGACTTCCAGAGAGCAGAAAATAGAAAATACCTTCTACGGTCTAGCCACAGTTAAGCCGTGTAGTGCGCTACGGCTAAGCCGTACCCAGCCATGGCTGAGTCATAGAACAACCATGGTGACGCCATAAGAGGGAGCACGGGCTAGCCTTGGTTTACCGTAAATGCGGAAACAATTCTGAGGAACCACGACTGAACCGTAGTGCATCATACGGCTAAGTCGTAAGATGGCTACTGCTAAGCCGTAGGTCACCCACGGCTAAGCCGTAAGACCATTGGAAAGTAAGAAAGGTAAGTATTGAAGAGACCTTGTACGGGCCTTGAGTGAGAATGTAGGTAACCTTAACTTGCCCGCGGAATATGAGAACTGCAGGAATGGTCTTGAGGGCTGTGACCCATTCATGTGTGTTGTCTAGTTGTTAAGCACTTCCCCATGGGTGTTGGTTTAAGGAACTTCGATACACCCTCTTGACACAATGCAACACAATAAGAAAGACAACTGTGTATCGGATAACTTAAAACTACATCAACATACACAGTTAGAGACACTAGATGACTAGAATAGGGTTGGCTACTAATCTGTCTTAATTTGATTAAATTGAATTGCATGGCATATTAGACGATGATGATTGCCCTCCATTCTTCCGTATGTATTAAAGGTTCAATGTATGTCTTGTCAATAGTTTGGGATATGCCTTCACATTGTGTGACATGTTCCTGACATGGTTACTGCTATGCCTTGATATGTATTTGTGTTTAAGTATTACATGTAATGAATGGAATTCCTTAAGTCCAATTATATTATTGAATCAACACGGTTAGGCACTACTCAGCGTCAGCCTTATGATACCGGCATGGTTGACTTTGGCGTAATATTTATGGTACCACTGCAGTGTGTTTATATCTTAGGGCTTCCAGACCCCAAGAACCCAAGACCCTTTCGTACCCTGGCCTAGTTGATGGTGTTCTCATTATGTAAAGATTTTTAGAGGGAGGATATGGCAAATGTAGTAGCCACATAGTAAAGTACATGACATGTATATCTTGATTCTTATAGCATGCTTCTTTGATTATACAACTTGCCTAGTAGACGAACTTGGAACTCTATGAATTATTAGTTGTTACTTATTCTACTAGACATTACATGTGTTAATGTATTGTTGCTTATACTTTGCTGAATTGTTGTATTCATGAGCCGTCCTTGGTGTTGCAGGCTCAAAACCCGCTACCGACCCCTCGTCAGTCAGCCGGAATCCAGAGGAGACCATAGTTGCCCTGTCAGGGCTAGAGGAGTAGATGTGAGCACTCCGCCGAAGAGCGACATGTAATGCATATAGGTCTTCTTTGATGTGGGATGTAATTGGTTTTGTTGGTGGTCTCTATATTTTGTCTGTTGGCTCACTTTTGTACAATCCTATACTTCATGTAATCTTTTATGGATATTCTTTTGGATATTATTTTGCTTTAGTGTCTCTCCTCTTGTTATGCAATGTTTCCTATAGCTTCCGTGTACACGTATTGGCACATGTGAACTTCCCTCGTCCGTGTGTATTTAGACGAGGTCTACGTGTGGGGGCACAGGAGTACGTTTTTCATTGATTAGGTTTAACCTTAATCCCTGACTGCCTGGGCTTGGGTTGTGACAACCCATTTGCAACCAATAATCTTTTGGTCTTTTGGCAGTTTTACCAGCTTCCAAGTATGATTCTTATGAAGAGATTCATAATCTTTACTCATGGTGATCATCTATTTTGCCGATTCTTTACTAGTAATGGCTTCATGATGCATAACTGTCTCCGTCTCTATACTTTCAGCTGTATTAAAAGCATAAGCAATAAGATCATCATATCTTCGAGGTAGCTTAATCTGCCTCCTCTCTGTCCCTAGTAAGCATGTAATCTTGTGGAACTGTATTCTCCTCATTTGAGCCTTGCACCTCATCTTCCTGAGCTGGGACATCTTGCAATCTTTCTTGCAAGTTTTCTGAAGCTTCCACCTGTTTACTAATACCGTGGTCTATTATGTTATCAAGACACTCCTTCTTTGGTTTCAACATTGCGAACTCATCAAAGGTCACATCTCTACTGATAAAGCATTTGGGTGATTTTTCATCTAGGCACCACAACCTATATCCCTTCACCCCATGTGCATATCTTAGAAATATGTACTTTCTTGCCCTTGGTTCAAGCTTACCCTCATTAACATGAGCAAAAGTTGGACAGCCAAATATTCGCAAATTTGAGTAATTAGCAGGAGAGCCAAACCATATCTCTTCAGGAGTTTTACACTTCTTAGATAACCTGGATTGGAGAGCATACACCAGGTCCTATCTGTTCTGCAAGCCCATTTGATTGCGGTGAATTCTTGACTGTGCGGTGTCTCATAATTCCTTCATTTTTACAGAACTCATTAAAAGCACCTCCATAGAATTTCAAGCCATTATCAGTTTTCAAATGCTTAATTTGTTTACATGTCTATCACGCCCCGATCCCGGGAATTAAGGTTAGGATGGCCCCACGGGGTGTGCATACGTAATCCCGTAGTAATCTGTGCATGTAAACATACACATACAAATCACTACAAGGGAGATTGCACAGGAACGTGTAGAGAAGTTTCTCCAACACGTAAATTACATTCAATAGTAAGCGGAAGCCTGTGTAATACATCTGTAAAGATCAGAAGCAATAACAACCGAATTATCATAAAATTCATAAATAAGTCTGTACTTAAACATTTCTCAGTTACATGATAACAATTAATTAAGCATGAACAAAGTCTTAATGTGTAAATAGGCCTATCCAAACTTAAACACTCAGCAAGTATCCCGTTGTCGCTCTTCGTACGATGACTAACAGAAGGCGTCATCTGCATTACCCTCATCTAGTCCCCGAGGTTTAGTACCTGTAACACCAAGGGTAGCACTGTTAACACGACGGTTAAGCAAGTATATAGAGGTACATAAGTGTTAGAAGTAGGTGGGTCTCGTGGATAGATTTTCAAAACTTTTGATCCACTTGACACAGGGATCAACTATACATAAGACCAAAACCCAATACAGGATGCGTTACCCTCAATCTCGTGACCATGTACAGTAAAAATTCTACCAGCACTAAACATCCAAAATAACCTACGACATGCAAGAAGTAGATCATACCTTTGGAGATCCGCAGTGCTCTAATGGATTTCTTCAAACACCTCTTAGCCTTCCACGCTATGACCCCCGAATTGGATTTCTTTTCTCGAGAAGAATGGTGGAATCTTCAGGAGAAAATCCCAACTCGAGACTCCAAGGAACTAGAAGAAAGGAGAGGAGAGTAACTCGCGCAACTCTTGCACGAAAGGGTTTTGGGCGTGAGAGTGACTCTTTTGGACGTCCAAGGATATTTTATAGACTTCCAAATCTCTCCCTTGTCTAATTGAAATAGAAGTCTTACTTCCAAAGCAATTAGCAAGTTTCTCCTTTCTTATCCTTTCTTTCTAGAGTTCGAGTCGGATTAGTATTTTCCAATAACTTGGGCTAGCGTGGGGACCACTAGGGATTCCTTAGAAAGCTGGCTCCAACTGGAACACCGCGACCCCACATCTCATGTGCAATCCGGGCCCACAGTTAATTGCAAATAACACCACTATATAAATGAAATTGCACTCCAGTCTTAGGAATAAATTACAATGAAGACCCTAAACTTCCCAATTACCACAAGTAGGCCCTTCTATCAATATCCGTGGATCAATTGGAATAAATCCGTCTCTTCCAATCTAAGTTCCACATCTTATTATCCTTGAGCCCCAATTAATCATAGTAATCATCAGTACCATCCAATTAACTCTTAATTGAGATGGGTGCGCACTTACTAATGTCAAATCCATTAATTGGCACAAGGGGATAATATAGATAGATTCCATCTTGATCATTCATCGTTCCCACAGTTCTACTACCTTATACCCAAGACACCGAGGTGTTAACCTATAGTTGGCCTCACTCATTGGTGACTCAAAGCAAATGAATAGATAGAAACTTGAGTTCGTCAATGTCTCAGGATTGAAAGCCTATTGCTAGGGAATTATGAGAGCATACCTTATTATTGAGATGAAATTCCATAAGGTGCATCTCATGGTCCTTCAATACATCCAATGTACCAGCACCGTGATCCAGAATCTTACATTCTGATGATTGAGACAAATCACACTATCTCATAGTGATCAAAGTGCTGCAACCTTATCAAATGAGATGCCCAATCTCATTACTGGTTGTGAAGCTATTTTAAGCATAAGATTTGTGACATATATCTCCCGTGTGTAGATCTCATCCATGCACATATATCACATCTAATATACTAATGGGACCCGGTTCAACTCATGAACCATTATGTCATACGTATTGGTCATGTGCATAAAGTAGTAAAATAACATTCATCTCATGAAAGTAAAGCATGATTTTATTGATAAATAGAGAAATTAATCAATTTATTACATCAACTGATGGATTGAGTCCACAAAATCTAACAATAAGACCATTATGCCGTATCAAATGTAGTAAGAGTATATATTGATTAAAAGAAGGCAAAAATCGTACACTAGGCAAGTCGTGCATGAGTAAGCATGAGTAACGAATCATAAACAGATAATCATACAAACTTATTGGCAACCACATGGCCATATTCTTCCAAGAAAGAGCATATCATCTAGAGGGAGCGAACATATTCTAGGGGATTAGCCTAGCTTATTGAGAAGCGCCAACAACTCCTCCAAGGACTACTGCAGCAGCGACATATCATATTATACCCAAACTGGTCCCGTCAAACTGTTCGTGAGTTCCAAGTGCAGAACCGCGATGTAGTAATAAAACTGGTGAGACCAGGTCGATCCTCAGGGAGCAATGTGTTTTAAGGTTCCTTTTTCAACTTGACTTGCCTTAAAATAAAAATCTAAAACTAACCTAATTTAAAATCTAACAAATACAAACATCCTACTTACCAAAATTAAATTAGTTACAAACCAATGAAAGAAACTTTCCTAAATCTAAAAATTCCTAAAATAAAACTAAAGTTGCTGCAAAACTAAAACACAAGTTAGAACTTCCAAAAATAAAAACTAAAATTAGAATCTTACTAAACTAAACAATGTTAAAAACAAAATAAAAAAAAGTTAGAAACTTTCCTAAGTTAGAATTTCCAAAACTAGTAAACTTTCCAATTTAAAATCTTCAATTAAAATAATTTTAGAAAGATATTTAATTTTAAAAATTAACTAAAACAATCAAAAACATAAAACTAGAAACAAATTTAAAATTAGAAAGTTAGTAAAATTAGTAATGCAATGCATGTCATGAGATGCTGAAAAACTCTAAGTCTGAAAAACTAGTATGCTGATGCAAATTTTATGCCTGATTTGAATTATTCTAATGCATCCTAAATTTAAATTTAATGACTGGAATTTATGCTCTACTGATGCAAGAAACCAACAAAAAAAAATGAAAGTGAAAAAGGATTTAAAACGAAAAAGTTGTGAATGCATGAACATGACAACTTTGCAAAATTCTGTGCAGGAATTCTGATTCGGGTTGACTGATTGGCAAAGTTTAAGCCTCCGGTTCACAAACCTTCCAAAATTATTTTAATCTGAAATTTTGGGGAATGAAAGACCACATCCTAAACTTTAATATTGCCAAGTTTCAAACAAAAATATTGTGATTTGACTGGTCTACCCACTTCGAACTTTTTGCCAAAAACTGTTTTTTTGTAGTTTGCTGAAACTGTTTTAAGTTGTGCTGTTTATATATTGAGTCCGAATTTAATCATTAGATTCAGATCTGAAGGCTTAATTTTCATCAACTTAAGTATGCACAAAATCTTATGATAAGAAAATAGATGCAATGATTCCTAATCCAACCATCAAACTATGCAAAAACAAAACTTAAAATCAATGTGAATGTAACAAGAAAAATAACAAAAGTGCAGAAAATAAAATAGAAGTGCAGGAAAATAAAATTGTAGAAATTTAAAATTAAAAGTGCAATGAAAGAAAATAAAAATTGCAGGAAGTCAAAGGCGGTATAACTGAAGTTAAAGGCGGTAAACAATAGAAGTTAAAGGCGGTAGATTGCTCTTTCAATTTCTTATCTTAATTTGGGCTAAAATAGATTTAGCAGTGTTGTCTTAGGGTTTTATTCTTCATCTTAGGTCGTCAATCTAAGTGAGAATAACAAATTTCCATTTCATGTAGAAATAAATTTCAGAATTGGCTTCTAGTCTTTTTTCACTCAAACCTCTTTAACTCCATCTTGCATTGCCTCCAAACATACAATGTATCCAAAGAGACAAAGTATATTAAAAAGGTTACTAAGATGGGTTACTAGTTGTGATTCCAATTCTATCCCAATATTTAAACAAGAACAAAAATTAACCCAATCACAAACAAGACTAAAATTATGAACACCATAAAATCAAAGACGAAAAGAAACAAACTTTACTAGCATGAAATTGTTTTACAAAAGATTGGAAATAAAAAGCAAACAATTACATACTAGGATGGATGAGAATTCCTCCTTCTAGTTGACGCTTCAAGGTTGGTGGTGTGGCTTTAGGGCTAAGCCTCCTTGATAACTTGAGATGAAGAGACAAGAGAGGGAGAGATGGATGAAGAAATCTAGAGGTGGGAGGTGGGTAATTCTTCCATGAAGAATATGAGAGAAGGGTGCCCTATTTATACTTTTTCAAGTCCTACTCCTTCTCAAACTTTAAAATATTAAAAATAATTAAAAAATGAAAGAAAAAAGGGCTCCAACCAATGCTTTGGACGTGCAATATCCTTGGGGATTTTTTTTTCTTTTTATTTTTCTCTTCTTTCCTTGCTTGTTTTGTCCAGAAATCCCTCTTGGATGCTCCTTTCCTTCTTTGTCTTTGCCACCTTGCATTGAGATCTTTTGAGAGATGCAATAGGGATAAGAATCCTCTCTTAGAATCAAACTTGGCCCACATGAGGTGTAGAATCTCCCATTTTATCTCTTTGCATCGTCAACTTTCCTTTTTTGGAAAGTTCTCCTTGTTGGCACCTAACTTGAAGAGATCTTTTAGATAATTCTCCCTTGATTTTTTTCTTTAGTTTTTCAATCAAAATCTGATCCAAAATCTCTTTTGGACGTGGAATAGCTTGCTTGGATATTTTTTTATATTTTTTTTCAATTAAATCTTCTCCTTCTCAAAAAAGAACACCTATGTGGCTTTCCTTGTCAATCTTTGATGAGATATTCTTCAAATTCTCTTCAAAATCACTTGAAAATGTGCAAAAAATAAATGGACCCCATCTTGATTGTTTTACAAGTGTGCCCCACACATGTGCATGTGTGTGTGGGACCATGAAGCCGGCTTTTTACAATTTTCTTCCAATTTCCTTTTCTCTTCAATTCTGCTCTCCTTTCTCTTAAAAATCAATTCCTTGCCTCAATTCTTTACAAATGGGACCCATATAATCAATTTCCTACAAAACAGATGTGAATTCATGTGAAAAGACAATTTTACCCCTAACGTCACATATGCATGACTATGGGCCCATTTCTCATGAAATGATAATAAAAATGTACATCATTTTTCATGATTTTGTATGAATGACCTAATGATGAAGAGAATTCAATTTATTTCATGAGAAAAATTATTTTCACAAAACTTTCCAAAAATAGACTTTCCGAAAATAGCAGGTTTCATGAATTTATGCAAAAAGTATGATTTTTAAGCAATTTATGCAGAAAAATATAAAAATGAATTTAAAATGAATTAACCCATGATATCACACTAAATGAGGCTCTTTCAAGTTAATAAGTCCTTAAAATGGGTCAAAATGTGTATGAAAATATGCATTTTTAAATACTCATCACGAACCTAATAAGAGCGTAGTTAAGTGGTGCCGACTTAACGTATTAAGACCGACTCAAATTCATATCTTTTATGCATCTTGGTTATACTTTTCATATCATACGTACTAGGAGTTCGGTCTTGAGATTACATTCATTCATTCATATTTGATAATCAATTCATGCATACTTAATTGAGTTACATATGTTGAGGGCATGGTTTCTTAACAATATGGATGCATTTAGATTGAGTAAGTATCGAGGAGAATTACTAGCCAACTCTATGCTAGATAATCCGTGATCCCGAAGGCATTCAACACAATGTATTCATAAAACGTCCGGTGTCATTGTGTTACCAATCTTGGCATTACATTGTGCATGCAAAGGACACATCTTCTTATGCTAACACCCATGACGTGACATCGGGAATTCGTCCAGAAAATCGAAGGGGATGAGTGATAGCTCTACACTTGTCCACCTTTCATTTGATCGCCATTGGGTTAATTTGGTTAGGAAATAGGTGCCATATCTAGAGCCCTACAAGGTCATTGAAGGTTCCTCACATGCGACATTCACTGGGTCCTTACGGCTTAACCGTATACAAGGCTACGGCTTAGCCGAATGGTTCAGGTTTTCCTCTTAATTCAATATGCATTTACGGCTTGGCCGTATATTAACCTACGGCTTAGCCGTGCTAAGCCTACGGCTAGGGTTACGGCTTGGGTACGGCGTGGTCGTAGCAGAGTTCACAGCGTAACCGTGCGTGAGCCGTAGATGAATTTTAGGTTTTGGGCTCTCTGGAAGGTTCACCGTAGAATAACCTATGGTTCGGTCACGGGGCGGGGGGGGGGGGGGGGGGGGGGGTTACGGCTTAGCCGTAGTTCATTCCACGGCTTAGCCGAGTGTTAACCGTAGTTCAATTTGGCTCTCTGGATTCTGAGCCGTAGAGACTTACGGCTTGGCCGTGGGCTTCACCGTAAGCTTCAGAATTTCTGAAACTGATTCTACAGCTCGAGTTCAAGTGCAGAACTCTACCATTCGGGTTCCAAAGGGTTCTATATGCTTCAAAACTCCATAATAGGTCTTAAATTGTTCAATATCATTAATATTGCCCAGTTATACTCATTATCACCTAATTCCATAACTATATGTGCTTATTTAAGGGGAAATGAGCTGTAAGTTGAACATTGAATGATCAATCCAAGAATCAATCAAATTAAACATACATGCAGTGCCATATATACTCCAATACTTGCCTCTTAACAGTGTTAGCCTTCTCTAACTCTTTCTTGTTGTGTAGCTAAAGAAAACCTCCAAAATGAGAATGGGTTCTCCACAAGCAGAACATGCAAATAAGGATGGAGTTTAGATTCACATGCATGTCACATAGTGGAGTCCTCATGCCCCTAATACACCCAAAATGAATGAAATGGAAGCAATCCCTCACCTTATACTGCTATAGTATTGGAGAAGGTTGTGATTCTAAGAAAGAGATGTCCAAAGGGAGAACAAGAGGTTAGATGGATGCTATTGCCATTGCATGCAAGCTCTAACTCCTTGTTTCCAGCTCTAACATGAAGTGGAGATGAAGAGAAGTGAAGATCAAAGTGGCTTCGATGAGTACAGAAGAAAACAGAGGGAGGAAGAGACATTGGGTGCTCTTATAAACAAATTTCCTATAGCTTTTGCATGCAAGCCCATAGTTTCTAGAAATTTACAGTTTAGGTCATATGGACCTCAACTAGGCCAAAATGGATCTAAATCAAGTTGAGCCCAACATGAAAGTTGACCCACAAGATGAAATGCACATAATGCAACTAATGAGATGTCCATATGGTACAAGATTAATTACAAAAAGGTCCTTGACTATCTAAGTAAAGTCTGAACCCCCAACTACTTATCCAACTAAGACCCACTAAAAGCTAGAAGCATGATAAATTAAGGCCAAAACTTATTAATTGATAAGAAATCGAGCTTGCTTAATTTAATTGCAATTGATTCAGGTCAGTACCTTACACTGTCTGCTTCTCAATCATAGTCTTCCACTGCTTGAACTGTGCAAAGACTTCGTCTCTGTGCTTTAAAAGATACACCCAGACCTTCTAAGAATAGTCATCAATAAAAGTCAACATATATCTGCCACCACTAAGAGAAGGAACACGAGAGGGTCCCCAAAAGTCATAATAGATATAATCCAAAGTACCTTTGGTCCGATGAACTACTATACTGAACTTGACTCTGCATTGCTTTCCGAATACACAATACTCCTAGAAGTCCAGTTTTCCCAATTTCTAGCCACAGAGTAAACCTTGTTTATTTAGCTCTTTCACACCCCTCTCACTCATATGCCCAAGCCACATATGTCACATCTTGGTAGTATCCCAATTTGATTCTAAGGATGACATAGCAGCAGCTCCTATAACTATGCTACCTTGAAGAAAATAGAGACCATTTTGCTTCTGTCCTTTCATCACCACAAGAATGCCTTTAGAGATTTTCATGACTCCACCTCTAGTTTTGTAATTATAGCCATTAGAGTCAAGAGTACCAAAGGATATCAGGTTTTTCTTCAATTATGGAACATGCCTAATATCAGACAAGTTTCTCACAGTACCATCATACATTTTAATTCGGATTAAGCCTATCCCAACAACCTTACAAGCCATATTATTGCCTGTAAAAACTTTACCACCATCTATGGATTGATAAGTGGTAAACCAATCCTTATTAAGACACATATGGTAGGAACAATCCGAATCAAAGATCCATTGAAAGTGCAATAGCTAGATCTCACCAAGTCCTAGAGGGGGGTGAATAAGACTATTAAAATTTTATTCCTAGAAGAGAGGTTTTATGAGAGTGCAATAATTAAAATTAAGAGTCCACAAGCAAGATCAAGAGAGATGCTCAAAGTTGTGTGTGCTGACAGTATATAGAAATGCTATTCAAACAAGGAAGATATAGCTTAAAGAGATGATCAACACAAGTAAAAAGGATATAAGGCATCCACCACACACAACAAGCAATAAACACAATAATTTATAGTGGTTCAGTCCTAAACCTACATCCACTCTCAAGAGCAATCTCTCTTGGTTCCACTAATTATGAGGTACTTACATAACAAACACCTCTTGTAACAATTTTTGATCCGGTGGTTTGTCTTCCACCAACTGGATTTTTTGATCAGGTAGTTGATCCTTGATCTAGTCTACCAACTACAATAATTTTTTGATGCGATGGTTTGTCATTCACCAACTACAGCAAAGAGAATTGAAATATAGAGGAACACCCAAACAAGGAATTGTATACCTTAGTTTTGAGAGGTGCTCTTGATGCTGGAAAGACTACCTCCAAGCTTTGACCTCTTGTTCTTTCTCCTTGGTGATGAAGATCCTCAGATGAGTGTTCAGCCAAGGGAAGAGATTTTAAGAGGGTTTGGAAGGCTAAGATTTTCTCAGATTGAATGAAGCCTTTCCTAAATGTACAACTACTCTTCTTGGAATAATAATGGCACTTTAAGAGTTGTAGAGTAGGTGGTTGTGGGAGCTTGTAATAAGATTTTACTAGTGGTGCAAAGGCTCAGCTATCTTGGGATTTTACTCAGCTTAATCAATGTAATGGGAAGAAAGGAGAGGTCCCTTTTGAATACAGAAAAGCTCCAACAGATAGATCTACAGCTGAGAACAAAATGGCCTACGGCTTAGCTGTATGTTCTGACAACATCCAACAGCTAGTTTGACTGGATTCAACATTATTCCTACTTACGGTTAAGCTTACGGCTTAACCGTAAATCCTTATACGACTTAGCCGTGAGTACCTTTCGGTCTAGCCGTGGGTCAACTATAGGCTGAAATCTCCCAAAACTGCTCTCTGGAAAGTGGCCCGTAAACTTTACGGCTTAGCCGTGAATCATACTACGGCTTAGCCGTGAAGGCCTTACGGCTTGGCCGTAAGATCAACCGTAGGCATTATATGGCCAAGAGCACTCTCTGGACAGTGGCCTGTAGATTTTACGGTTTAGCTGTGAATCATACTACGGCTTTGCCGTATCCCTTTTTCGGTGCAGCCGTAGGGTCAGCCGTAGAACAAATGTCTCAAAATATTCTCTCTGGAGAGTGAGCCGTAGGGTCTACGGCTTAGCCGTGGTCCAAGCCATAGTTCAAAGACAGGGTATTTAGAGGCCCTTTTTCCCATTCTATTTCTACGGATATTAAGACTCAATGTTACCTTATCCCTTGGCACTCATAGAGGATCTTCTTGATTGATCTTGATCTTCCTTGAACTTGCTTGATCTTCATTGATAGACCTCGAGCTTCCTTGATCTAACTTGATCTTGAACTTCAGAGATATAACTAGGTCTTTCTAGAGCTGAACTACACTTTGGTCACGTAATTGACAACATATTCTTAGAATGACACTAACAATCTCCCCTTTTGTCAATTTCGTGACAAAAATATGCAAAATGAAGATGATACAACATTGTAACTCATCAATAGGATACAACAAGTATTACAATACTGAATACACCCTAACCAAACAGATCTACATAAGTCCTGAAAGTTCAACACATTAAGGCTCCCCCTTTGAAGATGCTTCACTTGCAAGTCTGTAAACATAGTCTACTAGAAATGTGGGAGGTTAGAAAGCTCCCCCTGAAGGCATGCATATAATTCTCCCCCTTTTTGGCATAATATTGACAAAGAGATATACAAGAAGCACCACAACCATAAAGCATAAAGAAGGGCATGGAGAAAAACAAGTGCACACAAAGATAAGGAACGGCGAAGTAATGGCCATATGATATTAGAAAATAGGTGCAGTACAAGGCACAAGCACATGACAATTCCCAAAACATAGAAAGAGCGCATCACCCACAATGACAAAAGATGTAACTAATACCATATCCATAAGGTGAAGCACAGCCAATGTCCAAAATACATAAAGAATGCAGTGCCAACAAAGCACAGGACAGAACATCAATTAGAAGGAGGAGAGGGGAAAAGAATCGTCACATCGTCTCGCCGGCAGCTTTTGGAGATCTTTGAAAGATATTGAAAGGATTTCTTCAATAGCTTCTCCATCTTTGTTTGCCGTTGTTTGAGCGCTGCCAGTCGAGCTTCAAAAGAGGTAGAGGAAGAAGTCGGGGGAGGACCCAGACCAGGTGAAGTAGTAGAGGGTGTTGTAGAAGGAGGCACATCCGATGAGTCTTCTTCAACCCCAGAGTCATGATAGCGGGGACCAGCCGCTAGTTGCTTGGAGAAGCGCATGTTTTGAATATTGACAGTTCCAAAGGTGGGGTGAGACTTAGGAGCTTCATCAGATGGTAAATTAACCCCACAATGAGAGGCAAGGCGAGTCATGAGATATCCAAACACGCAAGCATTGGTGCCTTTACCCAGACATAGCCAGAAACGAATAATGGAAGCACAAAGAAGAGAGGGAAGGCACACTTTGACCCCCATATGGACAGAATAGAGGACATTAACCATGAAAGGGGTCAGATCAGAGAAATTGCCCCTCTTAGGATATATATTACATGTGAAGATTGCATGCAAGATCCGGTAGTGAGGAAGCAAGGAAGCTGCAAGGAGGAAGCCCTTGTCCTTCCAAGGGATGGTCTCGCCACATCGAGCGAAGGTGGCAGTTTGTTTCTCCTCTTCAGAGAGAGAGTCCTTGAGGACCAAAGGGGGCACATCAGAGAGAGGAACACACAGAAGGGCAAAAATGATGGCAGGAGTGATAACATTTGTGCCATTAGTGAATTCAATCTCAAAAGAGATAAAGTCTAAGGATGCTGTCTTAATGGATGCATACATGGTTCTTACAATCGATGGGAAGCCAGGACTACCCCATTTGAGTATATTTTCCCACCCAATCGTGGTGAGGAGGGTATGAGCACCATAGGTTTCAACTGTAAGTATATTAACATTTCTCTCCACAGTAATTGGACGAGAGAAAAAGGACCTATCTCGAGTGGGTTCCCGTGGAACCAAAACTCTAGGAGAGGGTGGAGAGCTCTGTCGAGGCCTGGATGAGCTTCCCGAGGCTCAAGGCCTCTTACCTGCGGGGTAAGCATTTTTGGTCCTGGGAGGCATAGTAACAAAGGAAGGAGGAAAGCCAACCAAGAACAAGAAAGAAAGAAGAGGCACACAACGACAGAAAGAAACCGATCACAGAGAAATGAAAATACAGGAACGGAGGCAAACAAGAAACGAGGAAGAAGAGAACAATACGGAGGAGGAAGAGTTTACCGTGAAGGAGAGGGCCAGAAGAGGAAAGAACGAGGGAGGAAGAACCAGAGACCTAGGGCAGAAGAAAAAAATAGGCGCAGTGAAAAGAAAGAAACGAAGAAATTGACTTAAGTACACATCGGCGTGCAGAATGAGGGCAAAAATAACACTGTACGGCTTAGCCGTAGAGTATTTTTAGGCTGAGCCGTAAACCCTGACGGTTGAGCCGTATGGTAAAAGTTTGTGCAAATACGGGTTAACCGTTGAGACTTTTACGGCGTAGCCGTGAAATGACTTACAGCTTAGCCGTAGGTCCTGGGCAAAAACAATTTAATCCAAACAGCAAACACCAATAGATTTCCTCAAAATTTCAAATTTTAACACATCAAGAGGTTTGGTCAATATGTCTACAAGTTGATGGTTAGTCTGAATATATTCAAGCTCAATTATTCCTTCTTCGACCAATTCCCTAATAAAATGATGTCGGATATCAATGTGTTTGGTACGAGAGTGCTGGACCGGATTTTTAGATATATGGATGGTACTAGTGTTATCACAGTACAAGCTCATTATTCCTTGCTTAATGCTATAGTCCATAAGCATCTGCTTCATCCACAAGAGTTGAGAACAGTAGCTTCCGGCGACAATATATTCAGCCTCTGCAGTGGAAAGAGATATAGAATTTCACTTTTTACTATGCCAAGCTACTAGACAATTTCCAACATAAAAACATCCACCACTGGTGGATTTTCTATCATCTAAGTTTCCTGCCCAATCAGCATCTGAGTATCCAGCAATGGAAGATGATGAGTCATGAGGATACCACAGACCATATTCGGTTGTATCTGCAATGTACTTAATGATTCTTTCGGATCTGATTGATATCGTGCACATGCTCCCACAGTAAATGCTATGTCTGGCCTACTTGGAGTCAAGTATAATAGGCTTCTAATCATACTCCTATATAGGCTAGAGTCAACCCCTTTACCATTAGCATCTTTAGTAAGTTTGATGGTTGTACTCATGGGGGTTTTGACATGTTTCCCAGCCATTAGACCAAATCGTTTTACCAATTCCTTTGCGTACTTGGACGGGGAAATGAAGATACCATCACGTAATTATTTGACCTGCAAATCTAAGAAGAAACTCAGTTTGCCAACCTGAGTTTCCCAACCATACTTATTTCGAATTCAGATTGCATTAGATGAGCGAACTGAGCAGTCAATTCATTACACGTGGAGCCAAAGATGATATCATCTACATATATTTGCGCTATTAAAAATGACTCTCTTGTTTTTTGGATGAAAAGAGTTTTATCAACACTACCTCTTTGAAAATCATTATCTAATAAGAATTTTGTCAATCTTTCATACCAAGCACGTGGAGCTTACTTAAGACCATACAGAGCTTTCTTTAATCTAAATACATGATTAGGGAATTTTGTGTCTATAAAACCTTTAGGTTGTTCAACATACACTTCCTCATTCAAAATTCCATTTAGGAAGGCACTTTTAACATCCATTTGATACAATTTGAACTTTAAATAACACGCTATAGATAACAAAATCCTAATTGATTCTAAACGAGCAACTAGAGCGAAGGTCTCATCAAAGTCAATACCTTCAATTTGAGAGTATCCCTGTGCTACCAACCTAGCTTTGTTCCTAACAATAACACCATTTTCATCAAGTTTATTTTTGAAGATCCATTTGGTGCCTATCACATTTTTGTCCTTTGGTCTTGGAACTAGGTACCAAACATCACTTTTTGTAAATTGGTTCAATTCTTCTTGCATTACTTTTATCCATTCATTGTCTGAGAAGGCTTCATCAACGCAAGTAGGTTCTAAAACAGAAGTAAAGCACAAATGACTCATAATGTTTTCTAATTGTTTCCTAGTTTTTACACCTGTTAGAGGGTCACCAATAATCTGATCTATGGGATGATCTCTTACATTCACCAAATTTTCAGTGGAAGTAGGTACATCAGTTTTTACTATGGATCGTGTGGGTTCAATTATTGAGGGAACTTCCACTTCATCAACATCATCAGAAATTGTGGATTCATCATCTATCATAACATTTATTGACTCTTGGATGACTCCGGTTCTCATATTTAGAGCACGATAGGCTCAACTCCTTGTTGAATAGCCTAAGAATATACCTTCATCACTTTTTGAGTCAAATTTGCTCAGTTGTTCTCTATCCTTTAAAATGTAACATTTACTTCCAAAGACCTTAAAATATTTCACATTTGGTTTCTTCCCATGCCATAATTCATAAACTGTCTGATTTGTACCAGTCCTAAGATAAACTCGGTTGATGATGTAGCAACTGGTATTAACAGCTTCGGCCCATAAGTCTCTAGGAAGATTCTTACTATGAAGCATGGCTGTGGCCATGTCATGAAGAACTTGATTCTTTCTTTCAGCTACCCCATTTTGTTGTGGAGTTTTAGGTGCTGAGTATTCATGATGAATCCCATATTTCTCACAGAATTTGTCAAATTGATCATTTTCAAATTCTCCACCATGATCACTTCTGATTCAGGCTACTGAAGTGCCTTTTTCAATTTGAATTTGTTTTACAATCCTTTTAAATTCTCCAAAGGCTTCAGATTTTCTCTCAAGAATGCAACCCAAGTGAATCTAGAGTAATCATCTACCATGACAAGAAAGTACCTTTTCTTACCTCGACTCTCTCTTTTAGTTGGTCCAACTAGGTCCATATGAATAAGTTCTAGAGTCGAGAAGTTTTCATAGCATTCACCATTTTATGGGCACTTCTAATTTGTTTTCCTTGAAGGCATTCTCCACATATCATCTTTTCTTGGTTACTGATCTTTGGCAGTCCTTCCATATATTTGTTCAGATGGGATAAGTCCCTGTAGTTTACATGCCCAAGTCTTTGATGCCACAACTTAGTTTTATCAATATTAGTCAATAAACAAGAGGCGGAGGACGAAGTATTTGATTTTCCCACCACATAACAGTTGTCGGTAGTTTTAAGACCTCTCAAGATTATCTTTCCATTCCTTGAGATCTCATAACTATGACTACTAAAGTTCACAGCATAGTCTTTATCACAGATTTGAGATATGCTAAGTAAATTATGTTTCAACCCATCAATACACAGAACATTCTCAAAAGGTGGTAGGTTTGGAACATTTAAAGTTCCCTTACCAATAATTTTTGCAGTACTACCATCACCAAAAGTAACCGTGCCTCCATCGAATTCAATCATTTTAGACAAACATGATTTATCACCAGTCATATGTTTTGAGCATCCACTATCCAGATACCATCTTGATTGATTTGCAGCTTTAAAAGTTGTGTGGACCACTAGATTCTTGTTTCTAGGAATCCACTTGAGTGTACTAGTAGTGAGGATTCCAACTGGTTTTTGATGTTTCACTTGAAATGTTTTATGTTGGGGGGAAGGAAAGTTTGCTCCAATTTTTGCTTCATCTCTTTTGTATATTTCAAATTGTTTTCTTAACTTCTGGACTTCTTTTAACAGATTATTCATCTTTTGGTTCAAGGGGAACTTGTTTATTTGGGACTTCAGCATTTTGTTTTCAAGTTCCACTTTCTTAGAGGTATTTTTCTCATTTTTTAGACTAATGTTATGATGAATTTTTCTCAACTTGCACTCCATTTTGAAATGACCCCTTTTCCACAAGAATGACACATGACATTTGACGACACAGCATGAGTACTAGTAGACGCTCTATCCAAAATGTTTTTAACACTGGTATCTTCCTTTTCTAGAGCACCTTTGATAAAGACAGTTCCGGAACTTGGAGATTGATTAATATTTTTTTCATATCCAAGACCGGTCATATCCTTATAAGATTTCTCAAGTTTAAACAGTTTAATGTACTTCTCATCATTTTGGGTAAATCTGTACTCATACTTTTCTTTATATCGTTTCAGAACAGCCACTTCATTGTGGAGAGCATTATTTTCATATTTTATTTTCCAAAGTGTTTTTTTCATTTTCTCTTAATTTGATTACATTTTCTTTTTCTGTTGATAACTGGGCTTTTATACTTTCAAGTTCTTTGATTAATTCCTCCTTTTCAGCATTAATACTCTCAACCTTATCTTTTAAATTCTTAATTTTGTTTTGTTGATTGCTTACAGTTTCCACGAGTCTACAGGTTCCCTCATAAAGTAGTTCATAGGAATCCGTGGTGTTGTCATTATCCTCATCACCTGAATTTTCATATTCACTCTCTGACTCACTTCTTGAGATTTCTTCATTCGATATTTCAGATTTAATCATTTCCTCAGAGAGATTGAATTTTTAGTGGTAACCATCAGAACTGTATATTTGTCTGATTCATTTTGATGTGATTCATCTGAATCAGAATCTAATTCAGATGAATCATCCCAAGTGGCTACTAGATTCTTCTTTTTGGATTTTCCTTTTAGTGGACAATCGGTGGATATGTGTCCAAATTTCTTACACCTATAACACATGGGCTCCTTATGCTTACTTTTAGAGAGGGAACTCGACTGACCTTTGTATTTATCATTGATGTTTTCATTTTTATAATCTTTCACTCTCTTTTTCTCAAATTGTTTCAACAATCTTTTAGCCAAAAGGGCCACATCTTCATCCTCGTCATTACTAGTTATTCCTATATCATCTTTAGAGGAAGATGTGTTATGTGAGGTGATTAGTGCAATTGATTTCTTTTTGTCATTGTTAAATTTGAGTTCAAAGGTCTGAAGGGATCCCACTAAATCTTTAATTTTCATTTGTTCCGAATCCTTGTGTTCTTCTATAGAGGTTACCTTAGGATGGAATCTTTCCGGAAGTGATCTCAAGATTTTACTACAAATTTTACCTTCCGGAAGAGTTTCCCCTAGAGCCCACATTTCATTTACAATTTTCATGAGCTTGGCATGAAAGTCAGTAAACATTTCATTTTCTTCCATGGGAATGCTTTCAAACTGACTTGTGAGCATCTAAAGTTTAGATCTTTTGACAACAGAGGTACCCTCATAAGTTACTTCAAGGATTCTCCATGAAATGTTTTGCATTAGTGGTTGTCATGATCTTTTTAAACTCTTCTTGATTCATGGCACACACTATAGCATTGTAAGCTCTAGCATTATTTTGTCTAAGAAGTAGTTGAGCAGTAGACCATCTTGCTGGATCCAATGGTCTAGTGGTTGTAACACCATTTATAGTCACATCTTCAGTGGGTTCCATCCAGCCTTTCTCTATAGCCTCCCAAACAGCCCAGTCCATGGATTTCAAAAACGCTGTCATCTGAGCTTTCTAAAGGCATAATTTGTTCCATCAAAGAAAGGAGGCCGGGTGACAGAGCTTCCTTCAAGATTCATGGTGATTCTAGCACAAGACGGATCTACTTTAGGTTATTACACCCTTAAAAAGTAACCCACTCTGATACCAATTGAAAGTGCAACAGCTAGATCTCACCAAGTCCTAGAGGGGGGGTGAATAGGACTATTAAAAATTTCTTCCCAGAAGAGAGGTTTTATAAGAGTGCAATAATTAAAATTAAGAGTCCACAAGGAAGATCAAGAGAGATGCTCAAAGTTGTGTGTTCTGACAGTATATAGAAATGTTATTCAAACAAGATATAGCTTAAAGAGATGATCAACACAAGTAAAAAGGATATAAGGCATCCACCACACACAACAAGCAATAAACACAGTAATTTATAGTGGTTCGGTCCTAGACCTACATTCACTCTCAAGAGAAATCTCTCTTGGTTCCACTAATTATGAGGTACTTACATAACAAACACCTCTTGCAGCAATTTTTGATCCGGTGGTTTGTCTTCCACCAATTGGATTTTTTGATCAAGTGGTTGATCCTTGATCTAGTCCACCAACTACAATAAGTTTTTGATGCAGTGGTTTGTCTTCCACCAACTACAGCAAAGAGAATTGAAATATAGAGGAACACCCAAACAAGGAATTGTATACCTTAGTTTTGAGCGGTGCTCTTGATGCTTGAAAGACTACCTCCAAGCTTTGACCTCTTGTTCTTGCTCCTTGATGATGAAGATATTCAGATGAGTGTTCAGCCAAGGGAAGAGATTTTAAGAGGGTTTGGAAGGCTAAGATTTTCTCAGATTGAATGAAGCCTTTCCTAAATGTACAACTACTCTTCTTGGAACAATAATGGCACTTTAAGAGTTATAGAGTAGGTGGTTGTGGGAGCTTGTAATAAGATTTTACTAGTGGTGAAAAGGCTCAGCTATCTTGGGATTTTACTCAGCTCAATCAATGTAATGGGAAGAAAGGAGAGGTCCCTTTTAAATACAGAAAAGCTCCAATGGATAGATCTACGGCTGAGAACAAAATGGCCTACGGCTTAGCCGTATGTTTTGACAACATCCAATGGCTAGTTTGACCATATTCAACATTATTCCTTCTTACGGTTAGGCTTACAGTTTAGCTGTAAATCCTTATACGGCTTAGCCGTGAGTACCTTTTGGTCTAGTCGTGGGTCAGCCGTAGGCTGAAATCTCCCAAAACTACTATCTAGGAAGTGGCCCATAAACTTTACGGCTTAGCCGTGAATCATACTACGGCTTAGCCATGAAGGCCTTACGGCTTGGCCGTAAGATCAACCGTAGGTATTATATGGCCAAGAGCACTCTCTGGACAATGGCCCGTAGATTTTACGGTTTAGCTGTGAATCATACTACGGCTTAGCCGTATCCCTTTTTCGGTGCAGCCGTAGGCTCAGCCGTAGAACAAATGTCTCAAAATATTCTCTCTGGAGAGTGAGCCGTAGGGTCTACGGCTTAGCCGTGGTCCAAGCCGTAGTTCAAAGACAGGGTATTTAGAGGCCCTTTTTCCCATTCTATTTCTATGGATATTAAGACTCAATGTTACCTTATCCCTTGGCACTCATAGAGGATCTTCTTGATTGATCTTGATCTTCCTTGAACTTGCTTGATCTTCATTGATAGACCTCGAGCTTCCTTGATCTAATTTGATCTTGAACTTCAGAGATGTAACTAGGTCTTTCTAGAGCTGAATTACACTTTGTTCACGTAATTGAGAACATATTCTTACAATGACACTAACACACTCATCACCTGAGCTACTTACAGTAATAAATAGAACATCTCCACCATCAGAATTTTCTTCTGCAACACCAGCTACGTTTTCCAAATTAGAAATTTTCTCCTTACCTTTGCTCTCTAGACAATTCTTTCTAAACTGCCCTTCCTTGTGACAATGGAAGCACTTTATTTTTCTAGATCTTGATTTTGATTTAGAGTGGCTTTTTCTGTTTGGACTTTTCTTCTCTGTTCTTCCATGCACCATCAGACCCTTGCCCAAACTATCACCATTGTTCTCAGACATAACCTTTTTTTTAATTCCCTGGAGTTTAAGGCTGCCTCTACATCATCTCTGGATAAAGTCTCCCAACCATACATCATGGTATCCACAAAGTGATCATACGAGGGTGGTAAAGAACAGAGCAGCATGATTGCTTGATTTTCATCGTCGATGCTGACATCTATATTTTTAAGGTCCATTATAACTTTACTAAATGCATCAAGGTGATTGGAGATAGACGTACCTTCATGCATTTGCAGAGTAAATAACTGTTTCTTCATATACAAACGGTTTGCCAATGACTTGGTCATGTATAGATTTTTAATTTTTGCCACAACCGAACAACGATTTTCTCCTGAACAACCTTCCATAATACTTCATTGCTCAAGTATAACAAAATCACTTCATATGCTTTCTTTAACATATCTTCTTTGTCTGTATCTGACATCGTTGAAAAAAGATCATTCTTTTCCTTCATTGCCTTTTGCAAACCCTTCTGAACCAATAGTGCATGCATCTTTATACACCATAAATTGAAGTCATTTTTACCATTGAATTTCTTAATTTCAAATTTTGCATCCATTCCTACAAAATTTCTATACCACACTGCAGATTTTGTCACCACGAGCACGCTAGAAGAAATGGATTTGAAATTTGAGTTCAGATGGCTTCAATATTGTAAAAACAAGTTTCTACGCTTCGATCGGTTAACTCTCCTCATTGACCATCAAACAGCCAATCACCCTCTTCTACTGCGTAGATCTGCTCGAAATGAGTCTGTAGGCATAAACAGATCTCTAATCGGATGTTAGATAATCAAGATATTACATAAATAATTTCTAGTCGTCGATCTGGTCAAATTAGCATTGACCGTACTGCTAACGTCACGCTGATGTAGGCGCTTTGCTTGGCTTGGCTGCTGCTCCACTCGGGTCAGACTGACCCAAACCTGAACCTGACCTAGCCTAAAAAACTAGGCCTCAAAGAGCACAAAATAGTGTGGTGCTTCAGAGCACCATGCATTTTTTTGTCTCCACTTTAAGTGTTACGACAAGACAGCACGTCAACTCCACTCAGGTTTATTTGTTTCTTCCTCCTTTTTTTTATTAATTTTTTAAAACACCTTCTTCACCCTACATTTCAGTTTTGCAACAAAACTGACAAGATAGAGAGGAAAAAGAAACAGAGTCGTCCCTCTCCTCTGTGTGATCAGGCAACGATGGAGCCAGGCGACAACGACAACGAAGAGACTAGGGAAACCCAAGGGGGCAACGGTGGCGTTTTTCTTAGGCAGTGGCAGCGGCGATGGGCTCGGTCATCAAGAACCTCCTTTTTTTTTGTTTTTAGCCTTTCCTTCAGATTGATAGTGGCCCACTTAAAGATCTGTGATCCACAGCAAATCCAGATAGAGTTCTCGTCTTAGATCTGAATCGAAACATAGGGAGAATACAGAGATCAGATCCTCTGTATTCTGCTCTAAGAAAATCCATGCACAACGATGGCCCACTTCCGATCAACCTGATCCTTTTTCAAGGATCTCCGTCAAATCATCACAGCGGTACAAACTTGGGCTCTGATACCAGTTTGTTGTGATTTATGCATGGATTTAACACACAGATAAAAACACACCACACATGAGATGATCACAGGAGATTTATGTGGGCATGGGCCTACATCCATGGGAAAAGACAATAAGAATATCACTACGAGGAATGAATTATAAAGAGGAAGATCACTCTCACTCTCAACACCAAACCCAGCTATACCTAAGCCTCACTCAGATCATCTTCCATGCTCCACCAAAGCAGCAAAGTGTTCCATTTATACACTTCAGCACCAGTATAAAAGTCCACATCTTTGGCTGCTCATAGGTCTTGTAGTGCGGCTACAACTAGAGTGGCTACTGTTAGATTTTGTGGACTCAATCCATCAGTTGATGTAATAAATTGATTAATTTCTTTATTTATCAATAAAATCATGCTTTACTTTCATGAGATGAATATTATTTAGAACTTCATGCACATGACCAATACATATGATATAATGGTTCATGAGTTGAACTGGGTCCCATTAGTATATTAGATGTGATATATGTGCATGGATGAGATCCACACGCGGGAGATATATGTCACAATTCTTATACTTAAATAGCTTCACAACCAATAATGAGACTGGGCATCTCATTTGATAAGGTTGCAGCACTTTGATCACTATGAGATAGTGTGATTTGTCTCGATCATCAGAATGTAAGATTCTGGATCACAGTGCTGGTACATTGGATGTATTGAAGGACCATAAGATGCACCTTATGGAATTCCGTCTCAATAATAAGGTATGCTCTCATAATTCCCTAGCAATAGGCTCTCAATCCTGAGACATTGATGAACTCAAGTTTCTATCTATTCATTTGCTTTGAGTCACCAATGAGTGAGGCCGACTATAGGTTAACACCTCGGTGTCTTGGGTATGTGGTAGTAGAACTATGGGAACATTGAATGATCAAGATGGAATCTATCTCTATTATCCACTTGTGCCAATTAATGGATTTGTCATTAGTAAGTGCGCACCCATCTCAATTAAGAGTTAATTGGATGGTACTGATGATTACTGTGATTAATTGGGGCTCAAGGATAATAAGATGTGGAACTTAGATTGGAAGAGACAGATTTATTCCAATTGGTCCACGGATATTGATAGAGGGGCTTACTTGTGGTAATTGGGAAGTTTAGGATCTTCATTATAATTTATTCCTAAGACTGGAGTGCAATTGCATTTATATAGTGGTGTTTTTGTAATTAACTGTGGGCCTGGATTGCACATGAGATGTGGGGTCGCGGTGTTCCAGTTGGATCCAACTTTTTAAGGAATCCCTAGTGGTCCCCACCTAGCCCAAGATATTGAAAAATACTAATCCGACTTAAACTCTAGAAAGAAGAGTTTGGAAAGGAGAAAGTTGCTAATTGCTTTGGAAGTAAGACTTCTATTTCAATTAGACAAGGGAGAGATTTGAAAGTCTATAAAATCTCTTAGACATCCAATAAGACTCTCTCTTACGCCCAAAACCCTATTCGTGCAAGAGTTACACGAGTTTCTCTCTCCTTCTCTCTTTTAGTTCCTTGGAGTTTCGAGTTGGGATTTCTCCTGAAGATTCCACCACTCTTCTTGAGAAAAGAAATCCAATTCGGGTCATAGCGTGAAAGGCTAACAGGTGTTGAAGATTTTCATCATCAAGTAGAGTCGCAACTTCTCCATTAGAGCACTGTGGATCTCCAAAGGTGTGATCTACTTTTTTCATGTCGTAGATTATTATGGATATTTAATGCTATTTGATTCTAGCTTTCAGATAGAATATTTACTGTATATGGTCACGAGATTGAAGGTAATGCATCCTGAATTGGGTTTTTGGTCTTATGGATAGTTGATCCCTGTGTCAAGTGGGTCAAAAGTTTTGAAAATCTATCCACGAGACCCACCTGCTTCCAACAGCTACTGCGGCTACAACTAGGGCGGCTGCAATTATGGGGCTGCAGCTCTGCAGTGGCTCCATTGAGCCACACAACGAACACTTGATTTAGATAAAGACGAATTATGTTCCAATTTGAAGGATATTTTGGAGTATGCAAAAGATCGGGCTGATACAATTTCTATTGTGATGATGGCCCTAAAGAAAAATCAAGAATATGCTCTACCGGATGATTGACCGGATGGGCAGTCATGTTGCATTATTCAAAACAATGCATATGGGTTACTCAACTCCTGCGGCATCGAGGGCTCCATCGCAACTATTACAATCACCCGAGGGGTCGGAGTCTGTGATGATGATCACCTTAGGGTCATCTGGTGACCAGGACATGGGGTTGATCGAGCTGGATAATAGGGGTCAGCAAACCCTAATCTCTAGTCAATCGAATGATGGACATAAGGGGACATCTCATACTTCTTCTGATGCAATTCCATTGTGGTGGGCACTGGGAAGCTAACAACCACAACAAAGACTGGGACAGGATTTAATGACATAGGTACTGATTCTCATCAAGGATCTCATTCACATGGACTGCAACAACATAATGAAAATCTAGGCCCTTTAGCCTTATCATCGTTGTTTATCCTAGTAGAACCTAATGATCGTTCCTTGAACGATATACTTCTGCGAGAACGAGGAATACAGAAGGCAACACTTACAAATGAAGATGTGACTGATGCTGTTAAAAGTTTGAAAAAACTCATTGGTGGAATATTTCATTGGGAAAAGACCAAACTATTTTGCGATACAGGCAGCCTTAGGAAGGGCATGGAAGCAATATGATTTCCAAATACACTAGATGGAAGATGCCTTTTACTTGTTTAAATTCTCTTCATTCGAACATAGTCAAAAAAAATTTTAGCAAATGGACCTTGTCACACCTCCAAAACTGGGCCGGACCCAAACTCGGTTCTAGGGATGAGAGGATTAGGGCTAATTTAAAATTTTTTTGAATGTACAACACGGGCCCCAATTCCATTTGAATTGAAGCCCTTCGTGAGGTGTATGCTTGTTGATCAAGCAACCATAATCACACGTGGAACTTTAAATCTATAATTTACATAACTAAATATCATAAACAACAATATAACAAATTTCAAAGATGATTAATAAATGGTCTGGAATTTCGAAGCATAGTAATTAAAGTTTTAATTCCCAAAACAATAATTTGAATAACTACTCTAATGACCTCAAACATGGCCTTTTCACAAGGTCTAGTATTCTAATCTCAGCTCCATCACTAAGATATCTCAGACGATGTCATTGGCACTCTACTTAACAACTCCACCATTTGGCGGAATCTCCTGCCTCTCCTGACCCTCCGATTCGGCATTGGCAATGGGACTTAAACACCAAAAGTAGTGGGTCAAATTGATGTAATCTGACAAGAGGTAAACTGCAAGTAATGATGTTAATCAATTGAATTAAAATATATTTTACATTCTGTCCCAAAATATACCGAATGCAAATCCAATGATATAAATGCACAAAAACGGGTATTCCTGCAGATACAATATACAAAAACAGGTATTCCTGTGGATTTAATATACAAAAATGGGTATTCCTACATTTACAATATACAAAAATGGGTATTCCCCCAAACACAATATTAAAAAATGGGTGTTCCTGCCAGATATAACAAATGGCACCATTGTGTACTATATCTACAGTATACGCTGTCCCGATAGCGTACGACCACCTCTAACTGTAGTCGGTCAAATATATGTATATAAATACATACTATATACGAATGCATAATGAATCATGCTATAAAACCCTTATTTCACAATAACCAACCCATTATTAATTTAAGTACTTAGATTACTTAATTTAAAAGTGTATTATGATTAGGTGTTATTTCAAGTTCTCTGAGGGTAAGCACTAGTTCACCTAACAATTTTAATTAGTTAAATCTGTACATCAGAACCAGTCCTTTTTCACACTGGCAATGAGAGTTCATGATGCCAATATCTTGCTTTTAGTGTCTATCATGTTGTGCATCCCGAATCTCACATTCCCATTCTGAATTCAATCCAATTCTCATGCGAACATTCAACTAGTTTTTCAAAAAAAAAAACGGAATCCATCTAATCCATTTATGTAAAGTTAGTGTGTTTCACAAATTGGATAAAAGTATTCAATTTCAAATCCAAACTAAATCAAATTATGATCAAAGGCGAGGGAACAATTAGATTCTTAATCTTCATTGTTATGTGTAAAAACACCTAATTATTTTATATAAAACAAAGGATCCAAATCTTGGATTCAGATTCGGAATTTACACTCAAATTAAAATCCAAATTAGAATCCCAAATACAGTCTAATTAAGATTCTAATAATTCCTCATTACATCTTAATTAAATCCCAATTGAATTAATTAAAATACTAATCACACCTAATTAAATATTAATTAAGATTCTAATCAAGTCATAATTAAACTAAAATCAATATTCTAATCAATTATAAATTAATGTTTTAATTACACCTAAACCCACTATGGAAATCCAAAAAAAAACCGAAAATAGAATAAAGTAAAAACACAAGTTAATATTCTAAATTCTGGTCATCTTGGGCCCATTGGCTCCATTGCCAACCCACCAAAAACCCAGCCTAGCCCAAGAGACCCAACCCAACCACAACCAAGGACTAGCCTAGCTGGCCTAGCAACAGCCTGGCCTGGGCAGTGCCAGACCTAGCCGCAGCCAGGCCCCACCGACTGCCTGGCAACAGGCGCTGCCTGGCATGCCAGGTAATGCTCCTGCCTGGGCAGCGCTGTTGCAATGGCTGCTTTTTTTTTATTTTTATTTTTTTATGTGCCTATTCTTTATTTTAATTAAAAAAATCAAATGCTCATTATTAATCTACAATCAAGACATTAAACTCCATCAAATAAATCATATTTTAAAGCATGTCAACAAAACAACAAAGAAGATATTATTTACAACTATCCACTTGCCTCGATTTCAATGCCTAAAGCAAATTTGAAGATCAGACCTTAGTTCCTTCGGAGATCTGCTAGGGCTTAGTTGTGGAGGAAAGGAAGATGACGGAAGAATTTGGCGTATAAAGAAAAGAGGATCGAAAGCCATTAGGGTTATATTAAATAAAGGTTTTTCTAAATTACAAGGAAGAGCTTCTTGCTTTTTAGTAAGTTTTATAAAATTTCAAAAAAAGGCTTTTTGTCTTAAAAGGATCAAATAACTCAGACCCAAAGCCCAAAAATATTTAATCAGTCCATCTCCAATGGGCCCTACATAAAACTACCATGCATGCAAGGATCCAAATTTCTAAAATGGCTTATTAATCACCTATCTAACTCCTCTCAACCCAACTCAAACCCAATGAACCGATTCAACTGAAATTAAAAATTTGGGGCCAGCAAACCTTGGGTTGTTTAAGACCACCGTCTAATGTTTAAAAGATTAGGAGTATTGGAGTATCCACACAGCGACATGATTTTGAAGCAATTCCTCTCTAGATCAAGTTTTCCAATCTTGACTTTTGTTTTCGATCGTGAACTCAGTAAAACCACAAGTCTGATTGGTAAACCACTATATATGGATAGAACAATAGCAAATGCAGCCAGACTGCAGGTTTATGTTAGAGTCAGTGTGGAAGTGAATATCCACTCACCCTTGCCCACAGAAATCACGATTGAATACAAGATTGTCTTCTTTTAGTCAAAGGGTTGACTACGCTTTGCGTCCCATCCCATGCAAGTAGTGTAGAACATTCAATCATTCTTAGTCGAATTGCATCCTCAAGTTTGAAAAGTCTGGGTTCCAAAGAAAAAAGATCTTGGAGAAGACAGTAGTGTTGAAGTGCAATAGCCTTCTTCACTTCCTAAGGTGGTTGAAGATTGGTTTCAACATGTTTCACCTACAAGAAGATCATCTACTTTGATAGGTACAGAGATTTGCCAGACGGAGCAAGTCAACAAGTTTGAGTGTCTTTCAAATCTGAATGGTAATTCAGCGGCTCCTAGTAATGAAATCTCTCAGGCCATAGCTATTGTTATGGGTGAAGGCACGTCAATGGGCAAGGAAGGTACCTCTCCATCTCTACCAGGAGTGCAACCATTGCATACAACTAATAGCGTTCTGTCATTAATAGAATCTGATCAAGGTAGTGAGCAAATAAATGTTCCCTCATCGTCTCAAGATGGGGTGCAAAGAAAGAGGACTCGGAAGAGTAGAGGTTCTAGAGGGTGTACCCCCTCACCTGATAAAGTATCCAAATGAATTTTCTGCTATGGAATGTGCAAGGTCTCAATATATATACCTGCCATGTAGGCAGAGATTAGAAATAAAATGAGGACCTTACATCTTTCCATGATAGGATTAGTTGAGACAACAATAAAGAGAACTTCTTCATATATTGTCAAAATAACTCTAGTGTCTGCATGGTAGATGGAAGCCTCTAATATTGACTGTAGCCCTATGATGTGTATCTGGATATTATGGAATCCAAGGGAAGTGGCTATTATTGTGCTGGATGTTCACTTCCATGGCATTCACTGTGAAGTTTGTGTTGGGAACAAGGCGAGCAAAATACACAGAAAAAGAAGAAAATTGGGAGAGGAATTCACAACTCAATTGGATGCTCAATCATAACTTGAATGCATGGCTACATATATTATGTAAAAGAAAATTCTAGAACCTAAATTAAGAACATCTAATGCTATTTAAGTCCTTTGGATGTTTTACTCAACCAAATGATAATAAAAGACACACACTTTTCATTTTTCATGGTTTTTCGATTACCACTGAATAGTCAGTAGTAAATTGGCCATAACTTTCTCAATATAAATCCAATTGATGAGAAGTTTGAAGCATTGGAAACTAGACAGACAGAGCTTTAATTTGGACTATATAAACTAAATTTGGATAACTGTAGCCCCTTCAAATTCTGGTCGAAATGTACCCTTCAGTTTCACCAATAAGTCAAGTTTAATTTTCAACACTCCCCCTTAAACTTGACATCTTTCCAACACCAATCATCATTCTCAACTTCTGAAAAATATCATATTTGAGAGGCTTTGTGAAAATGTTAGCGACTTGATCAAATGACTTCACATATGTTAGATTTTGTGGACTCAATCCATCAGTTGATGTAATAAACTGATTAATTTCTTTATTTATCAATAAAATCATGCTTTACTTTCATGAGATGAATATTATTTTACTACTTCATGCACATGACCAATACATATGACATAATGGTTCATGAGTTGAACCGGGTCCCATTATATTAGATGTGATATATGTGCATGAATGAGATCCACACGCGGGAGATATATGTCACAAATCTTATACTTAAATAGCTTCACAACCAGTAATGAGACTGGGCATCTCATTTGATAAGGTTGCAGCACTTTGATCACTATGAGATAGTGTGATTTATCTTGATCATCAGAATGTAAGATTCTAGATCATGGTGCTGGTACATTGGATGTATTGAAGGACCATAAGATGCACCTTATGGAATTCCATCTCAATAATAAGGTATGCTTTAATAATTCCCTAGCAATAGACTCTCAATCCTGAGACATTGATGAACTCAAGTTTCTATCTATTCATTTGCTTTGAGTCACCAATGAGTGAGGCCGACTATAGGTTAACACCTCGGTGTCTTGGGTATGTGGCAGTAGAACTATGGGAACATTGAATGATCAAGATGGAATCTATCTCTATTATCCACTTGTGCCAATTAATGGATTTGTCATTAGTAAGTGCGCACCCATCTCAATTAAGAGTTAATTAGATGGTACTAATGATTACTGTGATTAATTGGGGCTCAAGGATAATAAGATGTGGAACTTAGATTGGAAGAGATAGATTTATTCCAATTGGTCCACGGATATTGATAGAGGGGCCTACTTGTGGTAATTGGGAAGTTTAGGGTCTTCATTGTAATTTATTCCTAAGACTGCAGTGCAATTACATTTATATAGTGGTATTATTTGCACGGTGGGCCTGGATTGCACATGAGATGTGGGGTCGCGGTGTTCCAGTTGGAGCCAGCTTTTTAAGGAATCCCTAGTGGTCCCCACCCTAGTCTAAGATATTGGAAAATACTAATCCGACTTGAACTCTAGAAAAAAGAGTTTGGAAAGGAGAAAGTTTCTAATTGCTTTGGAAGTGAGACTTTTATTTTAATTAGACAAGGGAGAGATTTGAAAGTCTATAAAATCTCTTAGACGTCCAATAAGACTCTCTCTTACGCCCAAAACCTTATTCGTGCAAGAGTTGCACGAGTTTCTCTCTCCTTCTCTCTTCTAGTTCTTTGGAGTTTCGAGTTGGGATTTCTCCTGAAGATTCCATCACTCTTTTTGAGAAAAGAAATCCAATTCGGGTCATAGCGTGGAAGACTAATAGGTGTTGAAGATTCTTGTCATCAAGTAGAGTCGCAACTTCTCCATTAGAGCATTGCGGATCTCCAAAGGTATGATCTACTTCTTTCATGTCGTAGATTACTGTGGATTTTTAGTGTTATTTGATTCTATCATTCAGATAGAATATTTACTGTACATGGTCACGAGATTAAGGGTAATGCATCCTGGATTGGGTTTTTGGTCTTATGGATAGTTGATCCCTGTGTCAAGTGGGTCAAAAGTTTTGAAAATCTATCCACGAGACCCACTTGCTTCCAACAACATATTCTACCTCTACGTACTTGTTCTTAATGCATTGTCAAATGAAATGATACTTTGTCTCAATATGCTTGCTTTGATCATGAAACACCAGGTTCATTACTAGAGCAATGACTGACTTGTTGTCTGTCATGATCTTGGTAACTTCACTTTGCTCAAAATGGAGTTCCTTCAATTTAATCTTTAACCAAATTACATGACAAGCACAAGCAATGGCAGCAACATACTCTGCTTCATAGGTTGAAAGAGTGACTATGGGTTGTTTTTTAGAACATCAAGAAATTGCATTATTTCCAAAAAGAAAATAAACCCAGTAGTACTCTTCCTATCATCAATGTCTCCAGCGTAGTTGCTATCGCAATTGCCCATCAAATTGAACTCATTTGAAGTTGAATAAAAAATTCCATAATCAAGAGTACCTTTAAGGTAATGAAGAATTCTCCTGGCTGCCTTCATATGTGTCTTAGATGGATTTTCCATAAATCGACTCATAAGTCCAACTGAAAATAAAATGTCAGGTCTGGTACAAGTCAAATACCTTAAGCTTCCCACAAGACTTTTGAATAATGTTGGATCAACATTTTGTAGCCCTTCCTCTTGTTTTGAAAGTTTAACTCCACACTCCATAGGCATGTTTATGGGATTGCAATCCAACATGTTGAACTTCTTTAGTACTTCCTTTGCATAAGCTTCTTGAGAGATAAAAATCCTATCCTCCATTCACTTAACTTCAATTCCCAGATAATAGGTCATGAGTCCCATATCACTCATCTCAAACTCTTGAGCCATAACCTTCTTAAAACCTTCAAACACGATTTGATTATTTCCTGTGAATATAAGATCATCTACATAAACACAAACAAATAATAGATCTTCATGTTCCTTTTTCACATAGAGTGCGTATTCATGAGTGCATCTAGTGAAACTATTCTCCTAAAAATACTTATTAAGACGGCTATTCCAAGCTCTTATAGCCTGCTTTAATCCATATAAGGCCTTCTTCAATCTCAGCACATTGTCTTCATAACCTTCAATAACAAAACCTGAAGGTTGTTCAATATAAACCTCTTCCTCAAGATGACCATTCAAGGAAGGGGACTTGACATCCATTTGAAGGATCTTGCATTGGTTCTGTGCTGCAAGTGATAATAATAGTTGAATTGTCTCCAAATGGGCAACAGGGGCAAAAACCTCTTCATAGTCAATGCCTGTTTTTGCTTGTAGCCCTTTGTAACGAGTCTCACCTTGTATCTTTCTACTTCACCCTTGGAGTTTTTCTTGACTTTATACACTCATTGGACTCCAATCGCTTGATGGCCACTTGGAAGTGATGCAAGCTCCAAGCTCCCAAGTGTTGTTCTTCTCTATGGCTTGAATTTCCTCCTTCATGGCTTGTATCCATTTCTTATTTTTTCTATCTTCTTCAAAACTCAAAGGCACATCATTAGAAAGTAAGAAAAATAAAATTTCATCCTCTAAGCTTTCAAATTCTTCATAGAGATCCATGAGGCTTTGATATCTACTGTTAGTTTTTGTGGACTCAATCCATCAGTTGATGTAATAAATTGATTAATTTCTTTATTTATCAATAATATCATGCTTTACTTTCATAAGATGAATGTTATTCTACTACTTCATGCACATGACCAATACGTATGACATAATGGTTCATGAGTTGAACCGGGTCCCATTAGTATATTAGATGTGATATATGTGCATGGATGAGATCCACACGCGGGAGATATATGTCACAAATCTTATACTTAAAATAGCTTCACAACCAGTAATGAGATTGGGCATCTCATTTGATAAGGTTGCAGCACTTTGATCACTATGAGATAGTGTGATTTGTCTCAATCATCAGAATGTAAGATTCTGGATCAATGGTGCTGGTACATTGGATGTATTGAAGGACCATGAGATGCACCTTATGGTATTCCGTCTCAATAATAAGGTATGCTCTCATAATTCCCTTGCAATAGGCTCTCAATCCTGAGACATTGACGAACTCAACTTTCTATCTATTCATTTGCTTTGAGTCACCAATGAGTGAGGCCGACTATAGGTTAACACCTCGGTGTCTTGGGTATATGGTAGTAGAACTGTGGGAACGTTGAATGATCAAGATGGAATCTATCTCTATTATCCCCTTGTGCCAATTAATGGATTTGTCATTAGTAAGTGCGCACCCATCTCAATTAAGAGTTAATTGGATGGTACTGATGATTACTGTGATTAATTGGGGCTCAAGGATAATAAGATGTGGAACTTAGATTGGAAGAGACGGATTTATTCCAATTGATCCACGGATATTGATAGAGGGGCCTACTTGTGGTAATTGGGAAGTTTAGGGTCTTCATTGTAATTTATTCCTAAGACTGGAGTGCAATTGCATTTATATAGTGGTGTTATTTGCAATTAACTGTGGGCCCGGATTGCACATGAGATGTGGGGTCGCGGTGTTCCAGTTGGAGCCATCTTTCTAAGGAATCCCTAGTGGTCCCCACGCTAGCCCAAGATATTGGAAAACACTAATCCGACTTGGACTCTAGAAATAAGAGTTTGGAAAGGAGAAAGTTGCTAATTGCTTTGGAAGTAAGACTTCTATTTCAATTAGACAAGGGAGAGATTTGGAAGTCTATAAAATATCCTTGGACGTCCAAAAGAGTTCCTCTCACGCCCAAAACCCTTTCGTGCAAGAGTTGCGCGAGTTACTCTCCTCTCCTTTCTTCTAGTTCCTTGGAGTCTCGAGTTGGGATTTTCTCCTGAAGATTCCACCGTTCTTCTTGAGAAAAGAAATCCAATTCGGGGGTCATAGCGTGGAAGGCTAAGAGGTCTTGAAGAAGTCCATTAGAGCACTGCGGGTCTCCAAAGGTATGATCTACTTCTTGCATGTCGTAGGTTATTTTGGATGTTTAGTGCTGGTATAATTTTACTGTACATGGTCACGAGATTGAGGGTAACGCATCCTGGATTGGGTTTTGGTCTTATGGATAGTTGATCCCTGTGTCAAGTGGATCAAAAGTTTTGAAAATCTATCCACGAGACCCACCTACTTCCAACATCTACGAGGGCTTTCACTTGAGCTGGGTGAAGGAGACGATGATGATGATGCTATAGAGGACGATGTTGGTGTTGTTGGAGGTACAGTTTCGCATTGGGCTCCTTCTATTGGAGTTTTTTCTTCATCAAAGTAGGGGAGAAAAATCATAAACAGCTTCATCTTGTGTACTCCAATCCCAAGTTGCATCTTCTTCAAATTCAACATCTCTGCTAATAATGACTTTTTTGTTGCTTGGATTGAAGAACTTGTAGCCTTTTGAGTTCTCATCGTAGCCAATAAACACAAACTTCTTGCTACTATCATCAAGCTTTGATCTCTCTTGCTCCGGAACTTGAACATAGGCAGTAGATCCAAAGACTCACAAGTGTGACACATTTGGCTTCCATCCACACCATGCTTCTTGGGGTGTCACGTCCTTCAATTTTTTGGTAGGTGAATAGTTGGAAAGATAAACTACACATGAAACTACTTCAGCCCAAAACTTTTTGGCATCGACTTGCTTTTTAACATGGTTCTCGCCATATTGAGGATTGTTTGGTTCTTCTTTTTGGCAACTCCATTTTATTGTGGCAATCTAGGAACGGTCAGAGGATGGCGAATTCCATGTGTCTCACAAATGGCTTTGAATTCATTAGAAGTAAACTGACCACCTCTATCAGTTCTTTGAGATTTAATCTTGTAGCCACTTTCTTTTCTAACATAAGCTTTGAACTTTTTGAATGCCTTAAAAGCCTCACTCTTTTGCTTCAAGAAATAAACCCATATTTTTCGTGAATAGTCATCAATAAAAAACAAAAAGTAAGAGCTGTTACCAAGAGATGAAGGCTTGATTGGATCACAAACATCCGCATGAATAAGTTAAAGTGGCTCGGTGGCTCTTGAATTGGATTACTTGGGAAAACTCTTTCTTGAATGCTTGCCTCATAAGCAAGCTTCACATAATTGATCGGGGTGATCAATTGTTGGAATACCTTTCACCATCTTCTTTGCTCCCAAGTCTCTAAGCCCTCCAAAATTTAGATGCCCATATCTCATGTGCGAAATCCATGATGGATCATTAACACAAGTCTTCAAACACATGACTCCAATGATCTTCATATCCAACAAGAACATGTGATTTCTTGTCATAGAAACCTTAGCAATAAGATTCCCTTCTTTATCTTTAAGCCAAAGAAAGCGATCTTCCATGTTTATTTTGTAACCATTTTTCATAAGTTGCCCAATACTCAAAATATTATTTAACATTTTAGGAATATAATAAACATTAAGAAGAATCTTATGGTTCCCGTTCTTTACCTCAAACAAAATTGTGCCTTTGCCTTTAATCTCCACCTTCGATTCATCGCCAAAGCGCACATGGCCCTTCACTTTGGTGTCAAGTTCCATGAATTTGCTTCTGTCGCTCATCATGTGATTGCTAGCTCCATTGTCTAGGTACCACGTACTCTTCTCACCATTGGGTTCTTCCTTAAGTGTGAGGAATAATGCTAGCTCCTCCACATCTTCCTTGTGCAAAGTGAGCTTTGTCTCTTCTACTTTTGTGGTTTGACAGTCCCAAGAATAATACCCATATTTTCCACAAGAATAACACTCAAGTTGACTTTTGTCATCCTTTACCTCATTGTATCTCTCATGGTTGCCTCTTCCTCTTCTTCTTCCATGACCTCTTGAAGAGTTTTTAATTTCTTCCATCTTGAGAAGAATTTTGCTCATCTTTTCCTCTTCCACGACCACGTCCTCGACCTCTTCCATGTCCTTGGCCTCTTCTACTGCTTTCATAAGCTTCTCCTTTGGCTTTCAATGAAAGCTTTGCTTACAAGGCTTGCTCTACTTGCTCTTGCTTGCCTCGGTTCATTCTTCCTTCATGGGCCCATAAGGATCCATTTAATTCGTCGATAGACGTGACCTCCAAATCTTTGGATTCTTCAATAGCTACTGCCACATGATTGAATTTTACGTTGAGAGAGCACAAAATCTTCTCAACAACATGAACATCTTCAATTTTTTCTCCAAGCCTCTTCATTTGGTTTACCACTGCCAAGACTTTTGTGAAGTAGTCCGATAAAGACTCACTCTCCTTCATCAAAAGTGATTCAAACTCAGCCCTTAGAATTTGAAGATGTACTTTCTTCACTTTTTCAACTCCCTTGATGGAATTTTAGAGAGTATTCCGTGCTTGCTTGAAGTTGATTTCGTTGACAACCTTCTCGAACATGTCATCATCTAAGCCTTGATGAATAACTATAAGCGTACATTGATTTTTCTTCCTTTTTTTCTCCAAGGCTTCCTTTTGGGCTTGATTCAAAGCCTCCTCATTTTGAGGTTCAACAAAACCTTTCTCAACAATCTCCCATAATCCTTGAGAACCATGGATAGCCTTCATTCGAATTGCCCAATTCTCATAATTGAATTGTGGGTATTGGAAAGCAAGGGTGGCTCCTTTAGAGGACATGCTCTAATACCAATTTGTTGGAAACAAGGTGAGCAAAATACACACAGAAAAAGAAGAAAATTGGAAGAGGAATTCACAACTCAATTGGACTCTCAATCATAGCTTAAATACATAGCCACATATATTATGTAAAAGAAAATTCTAAAGTCTAAATTAAGGACATCTAATGCTATTTTAGTCCTCTGGATGTTTTACACAACCAAATGCTAATAAAAGACATACACTTTTCATTTATCATGATTTTTCAATTATCACTGAATAGTCAATAGTAAATTAGCCATAACTTTCTCAATATAAATCCAATTGATGAAAGGTTTGAAGCATTGAAGACTAGACAGACAGAGCTTTAATTTGGTATACTATAAGCTAAATTTGGATAATTGTAGCCCCTTCAAATTCTGGTCGAAAGTTACCCTTCAATTTCAATAATAAGTCAAGTTTAATTTTCAACAGTTTGCTATGCTCAAGCCTAGTACCTTCTTCTATCTGATACGGTGCTATAAGTTATATTGCCCAGAGAGAGTTAAGGGACAACTTGTAGTTATCCATGAGGCATATCCCTTCATCTACGCCATGGGTTGTAGGGGGGATTTCAATTCACTAAGATAGAGCTTTGAAAAGGAAGGAGGTGCTGGACCAAGGTGCCAAGTATGATGGAGTTCAATGACTGCTTGAATATACAGGCCTTAGTGACATGCCAATGGCTGGGCCGCTTTTTACCTGGACTAACTCTTCTATGGGACATTCACTCATTTCATGTAAGTTGGATAGAGGTCTAGGAAATCCTACTCTATTAAACTCAAGTCTCTTTAAAGGTGATGTTCTCCATCCAGGGTTATTAGATCACTCGCCACTGCTGTTTACATTGCTAAATGCATGTCCTAGGAAAGTTCCCTTCAGGTGCATGGAGGGGTTCGTATGGATGGGTTCTTTGACTGCGTTAGAGATGCATGGAGTCTAGAAGGTGGAAGGGACTCCCATGTTCAAAGTAGTTTCTAAGCTAAAACAGGTTAAGTGTTCCCTTAAGTAGTGGACTCGTAGCCAACATCCAGTCCCTACTCTCATTCAGCAGGTACAGTCTCATCTTGATGAGGTTCAACATCGCTTTACCTAGGATTCAGGTAATGCACAGATTTAGGAGGAAGAGAAGGAAGCTAAGCATAAACTTGATATGCTACTTAGGCTGGAGTAGAGTATGATAAAGCAAAAATCGCAGGATCAGTCTATAAATCTTGGAAACAGTAACAACCGATATTTCTAAGGGTTGATGAGCAAGCGATACACATCTACGTGTTGTGAGCGTGTGTGCGTAAGCAACCAAGATCAACAATCAACCATATAAGAAAATAAGTGATTTACGTGGTTCGGCAAAGATGCCTACATCCATGAGAAACCAAGGCTTCGCACAGATGAAGGGTATCGACTTCAGTGATGTTTTCTCTCCTATTGTGAAAATGACTTATGTCAGGGTTGTCTTGGATCTAACCGCCATCATGGACCTTGAGCTTGAATAAATGGACGTGAAAACCGTGTTTTTTCACGGTGACTTGAAAGAAGAGATCTACATGACTCAACTAGATGGGTTTGAGGTAGAAGGAAAAGAACAGATGGTTTGCAAGTCAAAGAAGAGTCTTTACGGGCTGAAGCAAGCACCGAGACAGTGGTACAACAAGTTTGATTCATTCATGTTGAGTCATGGGTACCGGAGGACAGCTATAGATCATTGTGTCTATATTCGTCGATTTATCGATGGCAGGTTCATCATCCTTCTTTTATATATAGATGATATACTGATAGTTGGATAGAATAACAAGTTGATTGGCAAGTTAAAAGAGGAGATGTCAAAGTCATTTGACATAAAAGATTTCGGTCCCGCACGAATAATATTGGGCATGCAAATACGTCGTGACAGGAGTTCCAAATAGCTGTGGTTGTCATAGGAGAAATATGTTGAATGAGTACTCGAGAAGTTTAACATGAAGAATGCTAAGCCAATTATCATCCCTCTAGCCAGTCACTTCAAACTAAGCAAGCGCTTGTGTCCTACTACAGATGATGAAGAGGAACGGATGGCATGTGTTCCTTATTCCTCTGCTGTGGGGAGTCTGATGTATGCCATGATTTGTACACGGTCAGACATTGCTCATGCTGTGAGTCTAGTGAGTAGATTTCTCTCTAACCCTGGAAAGGAGCATTAAGAAGCAGTGAAGTGGATCTTTAGGTATTTAAGAGGTACTTCTAAGGTGTGCTTGAGAGGTACTTCTAAGGTGTGCTTGTGTTTCGGAGGCTCAAAACTAGTGGTGGAAGGTTATACTAATGTTGATTTTGTAGGCGATCTTGATCATCGGTTGTTGACTTTTGGTCATTTGTTTACTTTTGTAGTGAGAGCTATCTCCTGACAATCGAAGTTACAGAAGTGTACAGCGCAGTCTACAACTAAAGCGAAATATATAGCTGATAATGAAGCAGGGAGAGAGATGCTTTGGTTGAAGAGATTCCTTCAAGAACTAGGTTTAAAGCAAGAAGAATATGTAGTTTACTGTGATAGTCAAAGTACTATAGATTTTAGTGAGAATGCTAGATATCATGGTCACATGAAGCACGTTGATATCAAGTACCATTGGATTCGTGAGGTAATCAAGAAAAACTTCATGAAGTTGGAAAAGATTCACTCGGACAAGAATCCCTCGGATATGATGAAAAATGTTGTGTCTAAGGGAAAGCTGGAGCTATGTTTACAGTTGGCAGGGTTGAACTCCCAGTAAGGGGTTCAGGGCGTCTTCCCCATGGTCTGGAGGGAGAGATTGTTGGCCAAGTGGGTCTAAACCAATTGGGTTCAGTATCTGGGGTGGTTTCCCTAATTATATTAGGAATTTCCTGTGAAGTAAACAATAGTTTCTTAATAGATTAGGACTTTTCTTTTTTCTAAGATAGAGTTCTTGGGGGATAAGGAATTGATGATTATATATATATGATGTAATCTGTAACCTTGGATAGAGGCTGAAAGAGGCTAAGATTCCAAGGCTGTGGTTTCACAGGTTGGAGGAGAACCCACTGGAAATTGGTTTCCCGTGGACATAGGCATCTTTGTCGATCCACATAAATCGCTTGTCTTCTTATGTGGTTGATTATTGATCTTGGTTGCTTACGCACACACGTGCACAACACTGTAATCATTTCTACATTTAAAGATCCAGAAGGCAAAGAGTATCAAGATCCTAAGACCATTGGTGATATTTTTCTTGATCGTTTCACTAACATATTTGGTACAGAATTGTAGCCAATAGACTCTGATCTATCCCATGTTCATCCTTATGGTAGACTATCAGTTGAAGAGGCTTAAACACTGAGTGAACCTTTAACGATCAGGGAAATAGAGGAGTCCATTAAAATGGGTAATCCTCACCAAATGCATGGTCCATATGGGTACAATGCTCATTTCTTTAAGGTGTGTTGGCCCATTGTAGGGAGAGATGTAAGCTATGTCAACTAGGGCAATTGAAGCACACATTTCTTATGCTAGTTCTTAAGTTCGAGAATGCAGAAACTCCTAATGCACTCAAGCTTATTTCTTTAACCAATTAGCTTTACAAAATTACGGCTTGAATATTGGTTTACAGACTTTGTCCACTGATGGAGAAACTGGTTGGATTATCACAATCCGTATTTATCCCATTTAGGTCCATTGCTGATAACATCTTGCCGGAGCAAGATCTTCTTCAACCTTTTCACCATAAGAGAGGGCATCCGAGGATGTGTCTGAAGCTTCTGTTGGAAACAAGGTGGGCACAATACACATAGAAAAAGAGGAAAATTGGAAGAGGAATTCACAACTCAATTGGACTTTAACCATCATAGCTTGAATACATGGCTATATATATTATGTAAAAGAAAATTCTAAAGTCTAAATTAAAGATATCTAATGCTAATAAAAGACACACACTTTTCATCTTCCATGGCTTTTCGGTTACCACTGAATAGTTAGTAGTTAATTGGCCATAACTTTCTCAATATAAATCCAATTGATGAGAGGTTTGAAGCATTGGAAACTAGACAGATAGAGCTTTAATTTGATATGTTATAAGCTCAATTTGGATAACTATAGCCCATTCAACTTCCAGTTGAAAGTTATCCTTTAGTTTCAGAAATAAGTCAAGTTTAATTTTTTAGTTTCAATTTTAATTTTCAACACTCCCCCTTAAACTTGACATCTTTCCAACACCGATCATCATTCTCAACTTTTGAAAAGTATCATATTTGAGAGGCTTTGTGAAAATGTCAACGACTTGATCAAATGACTTCACATATTCTGCCTCTACGTACTTGTTCTCAATGCATTGTCGAATGAAATGATACTTTGTCTCAATATGCTTGCTTCGATCATGAAACACTGGGTTCTTTGTTAGAACAATGGCTGACTTGTTGTCTAACATGATCTTAGTAGCTTCACTTTGCTTAAAATGGAGTTCCTTCAATAATATCTTTAACCAAATTACATGACAAGCACAAGTAGTGGCAGCAACATACTCTGCTTCATAGGTTGAAAAAGTGACTATGGGTTGTTTTCTAGAACACCAAGAAATTCCATTATTTCCCAAAAAGAAAATAAGCCCAGTAGTACTCTTCCTATCATCAATGTCTCCAGTGTAGTTGCTATTGCAATAGCCCAACAAATTGAACTCATTTGAAGCTGAATAAAAAATTCCATAATCAAGAATACCTTCAAGGTAACGAAAAATATTCTCTTGGCTGCCTTCATATGTGTCTTAGATGGATTTTCCATAAATCGACTCACGAGTCCAACTGAAAATAAAATGTTAGGTCTGGTACAAGTCAAATACCTTAAGCTTCCCACAAGACTTCTGAACAATGTTGGTCAACCTTTTGTAGCCCTTCCTCTTGTTTTGAAAGTTTAACTCCACACTCTATAAGCGTGTTGATGGGATTGCAATCCAACATGTTGAACTTCTTTAGTACTTCCCTTTTTATAAGCTTCTTGAGAGATAAAAATCCCATCCTCCATTTGCTTAACTTCAATTCCCAAATAATAGGTCATGAGTCCCATATCACTCATCTCAACCTCTTGAGCCATAGCCTTCTTAAAACCTTCAAACATCGTTTTGATTATTTCCTGTGAATATAAGATCATCTACGTAGACACAAACAAATAATAGATCTTCATGTTCCTTTTCACATAGAGTGTGTATTTATGAATGCATCTAGTGAAACCATTCTCCTAAAAATACTTATTAAGACGGCTATTCTAAGCTCTTGTAGCTTGCTTTTAATCCATATAAGGCCTTCTTTAACCTCAACACATTGTCTTCATAACCTTTAATAACAAAACCTGAAGGTTGTTCAATACAAACCTTCATAAGCTTCTTGAGAGATAAAAATCCCATCCTCCATTTGCTTAACTTCAATTCCCAAATAATAGGTCATGAGTCCCATATCACTCATCTCAAACTCTTGAGCCACAACCTTCTTAAGACCTTCGAACATCGTTTTGATTATTTCCTGTGAATATAAGATCATCTACATAGACACAAACAAATAATAGATCTTCATGTTCCTTTTTCACATAGAGTGTGTATTTATAAAAGCATCTAGTGAAACCATTCTCCTGAAAATACTTATTAAGACGGCTATTCCAAGCTCTTGTAGCTTGCTTTTAATCCATATAAGGCCTTCTTTAACCTCAACACATTGTCTTCATAACTTTTAATAACAAAACCTGAAGGTTGTTCAATATAAACCTCTTCCTCAAGATGACCATTTAAGAAAGGGGACTTGACATTCATTTGATGGATCTTCTATTAGTTCTGTGCTGCAAGCGATAATAGTGGTCGGATTGTCTCCAAACGGGCAATAGAGGCAAAAACCTCTTCATAGTCAATGCCCTGATTTTGCTTGTAGCCCTTTGCAATGAGTCTCACCTTGTATCTTTCTACTTCTCCCTTGGAGTTTTTCTTGACTTTATACACCCATTGGACTCCAATCGCTTGATGGCCAGTTGGAAGTGATGCAAGCTCCAAGCTCCCAAGTGTTGTTCTTTTCTATGGCTTGAATTTCCTCCTTCATGGCTTGTATCCATTTCTTATTTTTTCTAGCTTCTTTAAAACTCAAAGGCACATCATTAGAAAGTAAGCAAAATAAATTCTCATCCTCTAACCTTTCAGATTCTTCATAGAGATCCACAAGGCTTTGATATCTACGAGGGCCTTCACTTGAGCTAGGTCAAGGAGACGATGATGATGATGCTATAGAGGACGATGTTGGTGTTGTTGGAGGTACCCGCCTTGGGCTCCTTGTATTAGAGTTTCTTCTTCATCAAAATAGGGGAGAAAATCATAAACAGCTTCATCCTATGTACTCCAATCCCAGGTTGCATCTTCTTCAAATTCAACATCTCTGCTAATAATGACTTTTTTGTTGCTTGGATTGAAGAACTTGTAGCCTTTTGAGTTCTCATCATAGCTAATAAACACAAACTTCTTGCTACTATCATCAAGCTTCTTGCTCTGGAACTTGAACATAGGCAATAGATCCAAAGACTCGCAAGTGTGACACATTTGGCTTCCATCCACACCATGCTTCTTGTGGAGTCACCGTCCTTCAAACTGTTGATAGGTAAACAGTTGGAAAGATAAACTGCACATGAAACTGTTTCAGCCCAAAACTCTTTTGACATCGACTTGCTTTTCAACATGGTTCTTGCCATATTGAGGATTGTTCGGTTTCTTCGTTTTGGCAACTCCATTTTGTTGTGGTGATCTAGGAGCGGTCAGAGGATGGCGAATTCCATGTGTCTCACAAAAGGCTTTGAATTCATTAGAGGTGAACTCACCACCTCTATCAATTTTTAGAGATTTGATCTCATAGCCACAAAAAGCTAAAACTGTATAGAGCAGTTCTCCTGAAAATGCAGCATGTTCCAACATACATAGGGCCCTGCAATCCATCAAATGCTCGCATGCTTACATCAAAGAACACGGTGTTGTGGTTTGCATATCGGTCATTCGGATCGATGCCCTCAAATCTTTGAGGAAACTGCACATAACAAATCTGGTCACCACCTCTGTCGAGCATGAAGCACATCCCTTCTCTCAGGGCCAAGGAGTTGAATATGTAGTGATCACAATCCAGGTTCAGAATAAATGGGCCATTCGACATGATAGCACTTGTTCGAACGAGAGCATTCATGGCACCAACTTTCTTGTTGTGATCATAGCCAAGCTTTTTTTCCCTTGAGACATTCACCAGCATTGGCAATCTGATATCTACCTCTGTAGAGTCAATTAGATTCATGTCGTCTGCCTCAGAGCCCATTACAGGTTTCACATTTGGGGGCGCTAGCATTGCCTGACAAACAGTATGAGGAAGAAAAATAGATATAAGAAAAGCTAAATTGGATGTGCTAACAACATATATTAAGACATACACCAGAATTCTACCCAAAAAAAAAGACATAAGAAATTGGTTACCAAAACAAGAGACATACACCAGCAAGGGATTGGAATTCCAAGCCTGTTTCCAAAATGTTCAAAATTTCAAGTCCTTGTCACTAAACCCTAAACACCATCAAGCTGGGGTTGTCTTACAGAGTCCTACAGTCGGACTAAAAAGTAAGCTCAGATTACAAGGTTCTGCTAGACTTAATTCTCGGCTGCACTAAATGCAATCCTAAATATAGGAATTGAGTCTAACACATGAAATTCTGACCTAAATTATACCAGCATGATCACCCCTTGAATGGTCTGTCTCAGTAGATGACCAAGTTCCTGGCTAATGTGCTCCATCAGACATCCATGTTGCCTTTGGAAGCTTGATGGGTTCTGAAGGATTGCCTCCCATTTCCATCTGTTTCCTCTTCGCTAGCAGCTCTTCGTGGGCAGGGAATTAATCCTCACCTTGAATTCATCATATTCTCTTTTCACCTTTCTCCTCTCCCTAACAAAATCAAGCCTGACTTTGTTTTTGAGAAAGTCACGCATTTCCATAGCCATAAGTCCCCTTTGTCTCATAAAGCCAGCGGGTGTGATCAAAATCATGATTAGGAGCCTTCAACGATTTCACTAGAGAAAGCCGCTTATCTGGTTTGAATTCAGCCATTGAAGGCAATGGAAGCGCGCGGTCTTCCCCTTGGTCACCCTCATCCCTATACTCTTCCTTGCAACCTGGACATTTTCCCCCGCTTCCAAGGCACTCCACATAACAGTCTTCACAAATCTTGAAACCACACTCACAAGGCATCCTCGACTTTCCGCCAAGTGGTTTTCCATTGCAACCCTTCATTCCACAGAACATCCCCATGGATTTGGCCATCTGGGGCTGTTCATTTGAGCTTTCTACAACATGGCCTCTTGTCACTGAATTGAATCCCCCCCGTAAAAATTGTTCCAAAAATGAAACTCCTCTTGGACTTTTCGCTGATCCTTGAGTCTTCGGGTAAGCTTCTTAGTGAAACAGACATAGGCTGATGATCGGGAGTGGGAGGAATGTGAACGGTGTAAAAGACGAACTCCGAACTCACTTCGGCTTCCTCCTTCGATGTGGTGCAGTATCTTCCTCCACTTGAAGTCCTGTGCCTGCTGCTACTGATAGGGGAATTAGGGTTGTTAGAAAGCGAAGTGCGCTGGACGGGGCTTGTTAGACCCATGCTTCTAGAACCCCCTCCTTTTCCTCCTGAAGAAACTGTAATGGTCACTGGGGAAGCAGGAGAAAAAACCAACTGAACCATTTTTTGTCTCTTCCTCTGTTCTCACAAAATCAAAGGCTATAAACAAAAACCCAGATCACAGAAAGGAAGAAAAGCCCAATTTCAGAAAACAAGAAAAAGAGAGGGAAAGAACCCAAATTTCAGGCTTCCTTTCTGATATTCTCAAGATGAGCGGATAAGAACGCAAACCCAGATGAGAAAGAGATTTGAAACCGAAATTTCAGTTGGTTTGAACAAAACCCAGATGGGAAAGAGATTCAAAACCCAAATTTTTGTTGATTTTGAACACCCAGATGAGAAAAGCAAAAGAGAGACGAAAATAAAAGTGGAAGATGATGAGTTTCAGATATGGAGATCATTTAAGTAGAAACGTCGGAGAGATCGGAGAGAAGAAGGAAGAAGTCTGTTTTTTGATCTCCAACGGTCATCGACTTTTTTTGAATTTGATAGAAAGGAGGAAGGGTTTTTAAGGGGCCCGTGAAAGGCGGAGTTGTGCCTGTCAACGATCGACTAATCTATACGATCGAACGAAATCCGATCCGACGGTTGTGATTCGAGTTCAATGGTCGCTTCCAGCTTGGATCTCTCTAATGGCTGAATTTTAAGAGTAGGAGAAAGCCATTGTAGGTTTTGAAGATGTTATGATGTGGCGTTGAAGGTAGGGTCCACAGAGAGATTTGGATCGGTAGCCTTAATCAATAAAGCATCTTATCCACTCACTAGGCCCCTGTTTGGATCCCCACAGTATAATCACAGCGATCAGTATGATCACAGCCGTCTGATCAGTGAACTTAAAATGGTCAATGAAATGTATGAGGGGAGGATCCACTAGGTTTTTCTCAATTTCTTTTACTATTTTTTAATCTATTTGCAGTCAATAATGTTGGAAGTAGGTGGGTCTCGTGGATAGATTTTCAAAACTTTTGACCCACTTGACACAGGGATCAACTATCCATAAGACCAAAACCCAATCCAGGATGCGTTACCCTCAATCTCGTGACCATGTACAGTAAAAATTATACCAGCACTAAACATCCAAAATAACCTACGACATGCAAGAAGTATATCATACCTTTGGAGACCCGCAGTGCTCTAATGGACTTCTTCAAGACCTCTTAGCCTTCCACGCTATGACCCCCGAATTGGATTACTTCTCTCGAGAAGAATGGTGGAATCTTCAGGAGAAAATTCCCAACTCGAAACTTCAAGGAACTAGAAGAGAGAAGGAGAGAAACTCGTGCAACTCTTGCACGAAAGGGTTTTGGGCATGAGAGAGACTCTTTTTGACGTCCAAGTCTATTTTATAGACTTCCAAATCTCTCCCTTGTCTAATTGAAATAGAAGTCTTACTTCCAAAGCAATTAGCAAGTTTCTCCTTTCTTATCCTTTCTTTCTAGAGTTCGAGTCGGATTACTATTTTCCAATAACTTGGGCTAGCGTGGGGACCACTAGGGATTCCTTAAAAAGCTGGCTCCAACTGGAACACCGCGACCCCACATCTCATGTGCAATCCGGGCCCACAGTTATTGCAAATAACACCACTATATAAATGCAATTGCACTCCAGTCTTAGGAATAAATTACAATGAAGACCCTAAACTTCCCAATTACCACAAGTAGGCCCCTCTATCAATATCCGTGGATCAATTGGAATAAACCCGTCTCTTCCAATCTAAGTTCCACATCTTATTATCCTTGAGCCTCAATTAATCACAGTAATCATTAGTACCATCCAATTAACTCTTAATTGAGATGGGTGCGCACTTACTAATGACAAATCCATTAATTGGCACAAGGGGATAATATAGATAGATTCCATCTTGATCATTCAACGTTCCCACAGTTCTACTACCATATACCCAAGACACCGAGGTGTTAACCTATAGTCGGCCTCACTCATTGGTGACTCAAAGCAAATGAATAGATAGAAACTTGAGTTCGTCAATGTCTCAGGATTGAGAGCCTATTGCTAGGGAATTATGAGAGCATACCTTATTATTGAGACGGAATTCCATAAGGTGCATCTCATGGTCCTTCAATACATCCAATGTACCAACACCGTGATCCAGAATCTTACATTCTGATGATTGAGACAAATCACACTATCTCATAGTGATCAAAGTGCTGCAACCTTATCAAATGAGATGCCCAATCTCATTACTGGTTGTGAAGCTATTTTAAGCATAAGATTTGTGACATATATCTCCCGTGTGTGGATCTCATCCATGCACATATATCACATCTAATATACTAATGGGACCCGGTTCAACTCATGAACCATTATGTCATACGTATTGGTCATGTGCATGAAGTAGTAAAATAACATTCATCTCATGAAAGTAAAGCATGATTTTATTGATAAATAAAGAAATTAATCAATTTATTACATCAACTGATGGATTGAGTCCACAAAAACTAACAATCTCCCACTTGGGCTCAATGCCAGTCAGGGTTGCATCTCATGCCCATCCCTTCTACGTGTTGCTCAAAGACTTTGGTAGTCAAAGGCTTAGTAAAGGGATCTGCCAAATTGTCTGCAGAGGCTATCTTGGTAATAGCAATATCACCTCTCTGCACAATCTCTCTGACTAAGTGATACTTCCTCTGTACATGCTTTTGGCTTTTATGGCTTCTGGGTTCCTTTGACTGAGCGACTGCCCCGCTGTTGTCACAGTAAACTGTGAGTGGCTGTCGTGCCAAAGGTACCACCCTAAGTTCCAAAAGGAATCTTTTAAGCCATACTGCTTCCTTAGCTGCTTCACAAGCTGCTACATATTCAGCTTCCGAGGTTGAATCGGCGGTACATTCTTGTTTTATACTCCTCCAGCTGATAGCTCCGCCTCCAAGCATAAATACATAACCAGAGGTGGATTTCCTAGAATCCTTATCTGACATAAAGTCAGAATCTGTGTATCCGACTGGAATCAACTCATCACTGCTATAAATCAACATGTAATCTCTAGTCCTTCTCAAGTATTTGAGAATACATTTTACAGCAGTCCAATGTTCAGGTCCTGGATTAGATTGATATCTGCTGACTAGGCCCACTACATAACAGATATCTGGTCTAGTACATAACATAGCATACATGAGGCTACCAACAGCCGAAGCGTATGGTATCGACCTCATTTGCTCCTTTTCCTCGGGTGTCTTTGGACACTGATCCTTGGAAAGGTGCACTCCATGCCTGAAAGGTGTGATACCCTTCTTGGAGTTTTGCATTGCAAATCGTACTAGCACCTTATCTATGTATGCAGCTTGGGATAAGCCAATCATCCTATTTTTCCGGTCTCGATAGAGTTTGATCCCTAGGATGTAGCTAGCTTCTCCCAAGTCCTTCATATCAAAAGTCTTGGCTAACCAAACTTTTACCGTTGACAACATTCCTATGTCTTTCCCGAGGAGAAGGATGTCATCGACATATAAAACCAGAAAAACTACCCTGTCACCTTCACTTTTCATGTACACACATGACTCATCCGGATTTTGACAAAAACCAAATGACTTGATTGCCTGGTCAAAACGGATATTCCAGCTTCGGGATGCCTGCTTCAGTCCATAAATAGACTTCTGCAGCTTGCAAACTTTTTGCTCCTGGTTTTTAGCTACAAAACCGTCTGGCTGCACCATATAGATGTCTTCCTCAAGATGGCCGTTGAGAAAAGCCGTCTTGACATCCATTTGCCAAATCTCGTAATCGAGATGAGCCGCAATGGATAAGAGTATCCGGATGGATTTGAGCATGGCTACTGGCGAGAAGGTTTCCTCATAATCGATCCCCTCTTTCTGAGTATATCCTTTCGCAACAAGCCTAGCCTTATAGGTCTCCACTCTTCCATCTGGTCCTCTTTTTCTCTTGTAGACCCACTTGCACCCAATAGGTTTAATATTGGCAGGCAAGTCCACAAGTGTCCAGACCTGATTTGAGTACATAGACTCCATCTCAGCTTTCATAGCATCTTGCCAGCGTCCCGAGTCTAAGTCATTTATTGCTTCATCATAGTTAGAGGGATCTTGTTCTAGCTCTTCTGGGATTGCTTCATAAGACTCTCCCAAGAATGAGAACCTGTCAGGGGGTCTGACAATCCTCCCACTACGACAAGGTACTGGTGTAACTACTAGGTCTGGTAAGGGCGGTTCTTCCTCAAGTCCGGTCATACTTGGATTTGGAATTGATTGCTCCTGAATCTCTTCCAAGATCAGCTTTTCTAAGAATTTCTGGTCCATCATATAATCTTCCTCCAGAAAAACCGCATTGGTGCTGACCAGCACTTTCTGCTCTCTGGGATTATAGAATAACCAACCTTTAGTTCCTTTAGGATATCCTACAAATGTGCATACTTCCGACTTCGCTTCCAACTTATCCGTCTTAACCTTGAGCACGTGTGCTGGACAACCCCAAATGTGTAAATGTTGTAGACTAGGCTTTCGCCCAGACCACAATTCCCGGGGAGTCTTAGGTATAGACTTAGATGGTACGAGGTTTAGTATGTACATTGCAGTATCCAAAGCATATCCCCAAAAGGATATAGGTAATCTTGAGAAACTCAGCATAGACCTAATCATATCTAAAAGAGTCCGGTTCCTTCTTTCTGCTACTCAATTCTGTTGAGGCATACCAGGAGCAGACAACTGGGATATAATCCCATTTTCTGATAAGTAACCCATAAAATCAGCAGAGAGATATTCCCCTCCTTGATCTGATCGAAGAGTCTTGATACTCTTACCGAATTGCTTTTCCGCTTCCGCTCGAAATTCTTTGAACTTTTCAAAAGCTTCGGACTTGCGGTGCATAAGGTATATGTAACCATATCTTGAGTAATCATCTGTGAAAGTGATGAAGTACTCATATCCTCCTCTGGCCCTGACATTAATGGGTCCGCAGACATCAGTATGCACTAATTCCAATAAATCTTTGGCCCTATTACCCTTAGCTGAAAAGGGTCTTTTAGTCATTTTACCTTCCAAACAGGACTCACAGATAGGCATTGGTTCTACCACCAATGAAGGTAAGATACCATCTTTCACTAGCCTCTCAATCCTGTTAAGGTTTATATGACCTAGCCTCAGGTGCCAAAGTTTTGTTGGATTAGATGAAGGTGACTTTCTCTTTAATGATGATCTACTAATTGTTTCAGTATCATGTATCTCATACATCGTGGGAGTTAACAAATAAAGTCCATTGGTTACCTTGCCAGAACATATGAAAGTACCATTCCTCTTTATGACAACTTCAGTACCAAAAGTAATAGAATAACCTTTATTCACCAAACTAGAAACTGAAATTAAATTCCGCCTTAAAGACGGTACATATAATGTTTCTGACAAAACCAATTTCTTATTTGAAAAACATAAAGTAATGACTCCTACTGAAACAGCCTCCGCCTTAGCGTCAGATCCTAGGTTGACAATGATTTCTCCATCACTTAGCCTCCTGGTTTCCCTGAACCCCTACAACGTATTACATATGTGATTAGTTGCCCCAGAATCCACACACCAGGATTCTGAAGTACCAGTTGCAAAACTAACTTCAGATATAAGTGACTCAATCATACCTGGGGTCTTTTTCTTAGACAGATATTCTGGACAATTCTTCTTCCAATGTCTTGTCTTACCACAATGGAAACACTTTCCTTTTGTCCCTGAACCCTTAGCTTTAGCCACGCCACCAGTTGGACCATTCTCCACCTTAGGACCCTTTGGAACTGATTTCTTTTTGCCTTTCCGCCCTTTGCCTTTCGGCTTGGACTTGGCATCTGACTTTTCTGTCATTAAGGCAGTTGGTTTCTTCTTCATAATCCCTTCAGTTGCTACCAGCTGACTAGATAGCTCAGCTAGAGTCAGATTCATTTTATTCATATTATAATTGACCTTGAAATTGTTGAATGACTCTGGTAGTGACTCAAGGATTATGTCAATCTGCGATTCTGCATCAATCGCAGCTCCCAGTACATCTAACTCATTTAATGAGTCCATCATTTTCAACATGTGTTCCTGTACTGATGTACCTTCAGCCATCTTGGTGCTAATGAGCACCCTCATGGCTGCCTGCCTAGCAGGTCTGCCTTGTTCTGCAAACATCTCCTTTAAGTTCGATATCATATCATATGCAGTCTTATAAGATTGATGTTGATGTTGCAGCACACTAGACATGGATGCCAGAATGTAACATCGGGCCATCTCATCGTCTTTGGCCCATTTGGTGTAAAGGTCCTTTTCTGCTTCTGATGCATCTGGGCCAGGCTCTTCAAGGGGGTTTTTGGTAAGGACATATTTATATCCTGAAGCTGTCAGGACAATATCCAGATTCCGTTTCCAGTCTACATAGTTGGATCCCACCAACTTATTCTGGTTGAGGATGGTCGCAAGTGGATTGAAAGTATTCGAATTCATGCTTGTAATACTGTAGCACATAACCATACATTCAATTAATGAATTTAAATGATATTAGGGTTTAGTATTCTACCAAATTTATGTGGGAATCCTCATAACCACAAAATTCAGAATACATCGGAATCCCAATCCTGCGGGGTATGCCTCCTTGGGGAGTGCAAATACCTCCTAGACTGGTGCGGATCAAAGTTGGTCAAAATTTGGATTAAGACTAACTATCCATGATCCCCTTCATTCATTACAATCTAGGTATCTCATACCAAATAATGTATGACTCCCGATTAGCTTTGGTTTCTAAAATACATGAGGCAAATCCTTAGGGATACTACATCATTATTTTAGTTAAGTGTGACCCACCAACTAGCATTGCATGACAACCGTTGTGGGTAGCTCCTCCTTGGGGAGTGGGCTCCCACCCCGTCTCATCAACACTATCCATAGGAGATCCATATCTAGTATCCAGATAAATACAAGCCCTCCGTGGGGAATGGCCATTCTCAAAATAGCGCAAGGCTAATACTTTCCTTACAATGGACCTATGGTGGAAAACCATGGGGATTTTTATATATATAGAAATGCCCCGCTCCCACTTAATATTTTAGAGTTGAGGATTTCCTTATAGGTGTATGGGTCCATCAAATATAGGTATATATTCATCTCATGATAAGACCAATGATTGGTTCCAAGTCAAGTTATTTTAAGGAAAGTTCAGTTTCTATAATTAGTGTTACCAATAGATCCATCTCATGGGCCCACCAACTCTAATTAGAATTCTTTCCAAAAATTAATTTGATTTGACCAATTTTGGAATTTGCTATGTTTGGATCAGATATGGAAATACTCTAAAATAAGCATTCATCCATAAATAGAAAGTGCTATAACAAAAGACTAGTCCTCTCCTCCACATGGCCCAGGCGGAAAAGACTTCTTGAACTTCTAGACTTTCCAAAACTTTGGGATTCTTCAAACTCTTTGGGCATCTCCAAAACACCTTTTGATAATCTTCAAACTCTTTGATTAGGAGTCCAGCTTCTTTTTCCTTCTTTATTTCGGACATCTCCAGAATTTACAAACTTTAAAAAATACATAAATTCCTATGTCTCTATAATGAGACTTACATGGTAATCTAAATATGGAAATAAAAGGGCTTATAGGGAAATTCACCATGCCTTGCCCTTTCACGGGAAACCAAGGAAACCATGATGCCCTTTACACTTAGCCACAAATAAACCAATAAGTGAAAGGAAAGAAAAATCATGTGGGCCATATGGAGAGGACATTATCACCTGCAAGTTAGTATCTCATACAACAATGCATCTCACAAAACCAGGTTGCCAAACCACAATAGAAAAACAAGATGCCAAATATTTTGCCACCACGATATAAGACCCCCTACGCAACGGGGGCTCGGGGGCAACGCCCCCGAAAAAAAAAAAAAAAAAACAACAACAACTCAGACCAAGAACAAGATGATTCTGCCTAGGTTCGGCTAGCCGATCTGGTCCCTACGGTTAGCCAACAGACCTCTATAGCCATAGTGGTCACTTTAACTAATCGACCTGACGAACCCAGAAATTTGGGTTCTTTTCTGATTCGGCTCCTGCTGTACCCAATCACCTCTAATGATCTCAGTATGTTTTAATGGCATCTTATCATCCTCCTATTATGATTAAAACCTTTTGTGACTTTCCAAACATGTATCTACTACGAGAGCAAGCAAACCCAATAAACACTGATCCTATCATAGCCCTTGCTCTATCCTCTTCGCATCTCATGCGAAGATTAGAACAAGATTACTGATCTAACATGATTAAAGATGAGGTATGGCTCTGATACCAATTGTTGGAAGTAGGTGGGTCTCGTGGATAGATTTTCAAAACTTTTGACCCACTTGACACAGGGATCAACTATCCGTAAGACCAAAACCCAATCCAGGATGCGTTACCCTCAATCTCGTGACCATGTACAGTAAAAATTATACCAGCACTAAACATCCAAAATAACCTATGACATGCAAGAAGTAGATCATACGTTTGGAGACCCGCAGTGCTCTAATGGAATTCTTCAAGACCTCTTAGCCTTCCACGCTATGACCCCCGAATTGGATTACTTCTCTCGAGAAGAATGGTGGAATCTTCAGGAGAAAATTCCCAACTCGAAACTTCAAGGAACTAGAAGAGAGAAGGAGAGAAACTCGTGCAACTCTTGCACGAAAGGGTTTTGGGCGTGAGAGAGACTCTTTTTGACGTCCAAGTCTATTTTATAGACTTCCAAATCTCTCCCTTGTCTAATTGAAATAGAAGTCTTACTTCCAAAGCAATTAGCAAGTTTCTCCTTTCTTATCCTTTCTTTCTAGAGTTCGAGTCGGATTACTATTTTCCAATAACTTGGGCTAGCGTGGGGACCACTAGGGATTCCTTAGAAAGCTGGCTCCAACTGGAACACCGCGACCCCACATCTCATGTGCAATCCGGGCCCACAGTTAACTGCAAATAACACCACTATATAAATGCAATTGCACTCCAGTCTTAGGAATAAATTACAATGAAGACCTTAAACTTCCCAATTACCACAAGTAGGCCCCTCTATCAATATCCGTTGATCAATTGGAATAAACCCGTCTCTTCCAATCTAAGTTCCACATCTTATTATCCTTGAGCCCCAATTAATCACAGTAATCATCAGTACCATCCAATTAACTCTTAATTGAGATGGGTGCGCACTTACTAATGACAAATCCATTAATTGGCACAAGGGGATAATATAGATAGATTCCATCTTGATCATTCAACGTTCCCACAGTTCTACTACCATATACCCAAGACACCGAGGTGTTAACCAATAGTCGGCCTCACTCATTGGTGACTCAAAGCAAATGAATAGATAGAAACTTGAGTTCGTCAATGTCTCAAGATTGAGAGCCTATTGTTAGGGAATTATGAGAGCATACCTTATTATTGAGACGGAATTCCATAAGGTGCATCTCATGGTCCTTCAATACATCCAATGTACCAGCACCGTGATCCAGAATCTTACATTCTGATGATTGAGACAAATCACACTATCTCATAGTGATCAAAGTGCTGCAACCTTATCAAATGAGATGCCCAATCTCATTACTGGTTGTGAAGCTATTTTAAGCATAAGATTTGTGACATATATCTCCCGTGTGTGGATCTCATCCATGCACATATATCACATCTAATATACTAATGGGACCCGGTTCAACTCATGAACCATTATGTCATACGTATTGGTCATGTGCATGAAGTAGTAAAATAACATTCATCTCATGAAAGTAAAGCATGATTTTATTGATAAATAAAGAAATTAATCAATTTATTACATCAACTGATGGATTGAGTCCACAAAAACTAACAAAATAAATGGACGGTCTCCCATTCTCCATTCTTGAGTATATTAAAAAAAGAAAAAAAGAGTAATTATTCAGTACTCCAAGAGTACCTACCCCTATGCCTTCTCCACTTGTCACAATCAAGAATGAGATAAAAAAAAGAGACCATCATATGTCCACAATGTAGAGAAAAATAAATCATCTGAGCTTTATACCTCTTAATCGGGATTCTTACGAATTAATAAGCTTAAACCTAGGCTGCACGTATTAAAAATAAAATGTAAAATATTGTAGGGTTGTAAATAGGTCCTTGATTCTTCAATTACCCAAAGGTTCTAACCCATCAATAATTAGGCTTACATCCTTATGTAGGTTCCGATAAGTAAATGGGTTTGAATCTAAATCTTATTTTTGGACCCGTATTCTAAACGGTTCTAGGTCTAGTTCTAACTGGATTTCAATCCGTGGACCTCAAACCCGACTTATTACCTTATTTTTGGAAAATTTTTCTTAAAAGTTAGTTTTTTTCCTAAACATAGTTTTTTTCCTAAACATTTTCTATACAAACCTAAACTTAGACCTGAACCCGTACCCGCCCCACCTCATACACGGTTCCAGTTCCGGATACATTCTCTCATTAATGGTTCCAGTTATTGATCCAGGAAATTGGTTTTGAACCAATTCCTGGTCTAGTTCTAGGTCTATCTTCTTTTCAACAATTCTGGTTCCAGATCCACCATCGACCTAGACCAGAACCAACCTATTTACAACCCTAAAATATTGTCACTAGAGTCACTTGAGATGGTCTTACTCCTTAACCCTTTGATAGTCTTGGTCTAACATTTTTCACCTGAGCAATTAACTGATGCAGTTTTCCAACAAAAAATAAAAATAAAAAAAAACCCTAGATGCACGGTTTGCTTGCCCAAACCGTTTTTGGTTTTTAAGAAACATCGGTGTACATCCACAAAACTAATCCCGTAGACTTTTTCCTCTTTTGTAGTAGGATAAGCTTTTTTGTGAAATTAAGGAAAATTTTACTCATTTGCACCAAACGTAGATTTTAATACATCACAGAAATGCATTTTCACAAATCTCACTTATTTTGAGGAAGGTTGGCAACACAAACAAGGATAAATAAGTTTCCTAATGAGGGATGAAAATGGGTATCTGATTCCCTGATTATCCAAATGCACCAACCCATAAAATATTGAGTTTAGAACCTAGTTTTGGTTCCGATTCATAAACAAGTCTAATTCTGTGACCCAATTTAGGTTCCGATTGATAAACAAGTCCGGTTTTAGGTCCACACAAGTTTCGATTTGTGGATTCAATCAAGACCCGACATATGAGTCTTTACTGTTGCAAATTGCAACTCAAAATAACTTTTACTGGATATTTTTATGTATAACACTTAAGGTAGTAGACTTGATGCACTATTATAAATTGAATGTGATCCTTAATTTAATAAAAAAAATTAAAACATTATAAATACAAATGAGTTAGAATCGATTTTGAAACTAAATTCTAATTCTCAAGTTGGGCCTGATTCCAGAATTGGACCCTAGTCCTCTTGTTAGAATTGAGTTTGGAACTAATAAAATAGGTTTCTAGTAGAAACCAAAACAATTATTTAGAAACAAGTCAAAGTCTAGATCCAGTATGCTTCCAACTTGGAACTGCTCCACTTGCAACCATATACCTAATGGCCTTTTTCATGGATTTTAATATATATGAAATTTATGATCTGATGGGCTCTAACAAATTATTATTAAAAAGGTAAAGGGCGAAGGATATGCATTATAAATTTAGATGGGACATTGTCTTTTTTAGAATTTGATTTACTAAATTGGTGGCTAGATATTCATCTCACATCACCCATCCAAAAAAGGGGGAAAAAAAGAGGTCAATAGTGATAGTTTCAATTACTTGAGGACACATGGATTCATTCCTAATCATGTGTGTGAAATTCAATCGAATTCAATTACATGGACCAAGAAGTCGTAAATATTTTCAATCATTTTTCAAGTGTTGATTTCACCTTGTAACCTCGAAGGCCAAAGCTCAAATGTTGACATTATGCACCCAAACATTAGGCCCATAATAGTCCTAAATGAGCCACTTATTGGCTTAGTAAAGGTATTAGCAGATATTTATTGGGCCTAAAATTAATTTGAGCCATGCAAAACATCCATTGCACATGCCTCCAACCTCTACATTCATTCTTTTAAAGAGGAAACTGCAGGCATCAAAGTTGCATTTTACTACCTTTTGACAACAAAATCCTACCTCCTTTGTTGATCGCAGCCTCCATCTAATGGCTGAAGGGAAAAAGAAATCTCCAAATTGTAAGCATCTTGATGTTGTGATTTATGCATGGATTTAACACATAGATGAGAGAAAAACACACCACACATGAGATGATCACAGGAGATTTACGTGGTTTGGCTTAAGCCTATATCCACGGGAGAAGATGATAAGAATATCATTATAAGGAATGAATTACAAAGAGGAAGATCACTTTTACTCTCAACCCCAAACCCAGCTACACCAAAGCCTCACTCAGATCATCTTCCACGCTCCACCGAAGCAGCAAAGTGTTCCATTTATAGACTCCATCACCAGCATGGAAGTCCACATCTTTGGCTGCCCATAGGTGTTGTAGTGCGGTTGTAGAGCGGCTACAACCAGGGCGGCTACAGATATGGGGCTGCAGCTCTGCAATGGCTCTATTGAGCCACATAACTAAGAAATCTCTACCTTAGTGAAAATCGGAGCCAATCCTCACAAAATTCTTCTTACTGCCTTCACATGCCCATTTGGGCACTTGGTACTTCTTACGCCAATCAAGTCTAAGCAATGCTTGAACTTGGCTGTTGGAATAGGCTTAGTCATCATATCTGCTGGGTTCTCTACTGTAGGGATCTTCTCTACTACAATAGCACCTTGAGAAACTACATCCCAAATGAAGTGTGCCCTCAATGTGTTTGGTTCTTTCATGATGCATCTGATTGTTTGTTAAATCAATAGCACTCTGGATATCACAAAACACAGTAGTTAATTGTTGTTGCAATCCCATATCACCAACCAAACCCCTTAGCTAAATAGCTTTCTTCACTGCTTCAATAACTGCCATATATTTTGCTTCAGTCGTAGCAACAGTAGATTGCAATGTTGCCTTACAGCTGATAACATCGTTAGAAAGAGTAAAGGCATAAGCTGTTAAGAAACTTCTTTTGTCTAAATCTCCAACAAAATCTAAATCAACATACCTAATAACACTGCTAGAAGTGTTACCTTTTCTATCATATACTATCTCAACATCCACAGTACCTCTAAGATAGCAGAGTATTCATTTCACAGCCTGCCAATGAACCTTCCCAGGTTTCTCCATGTATTTACTTACTACACTAACTACATGTGAAATGTCTGGCCTTGTACAAACCATAGCATATATGATACTCCCAACTGCACTGGCATAAGGAGCACATGACATGTGCTCCACCTCCTCCTCAGTTTGTGGTAATAAAGAATCGGAAAGTTTAAAATGAGCTGCAAGTGGAGTATTCACAGATTTTGACCTTTACATGCAAAAGCGTTCTAGTACCCTTTCAATATACCTTTTTTTTTTACAAAGACAATTTGCCCGCTTTTTAGTCCTTGTGACTCTCGATCCCAAGTATTTTCTATGTAGCGCGCAAATACTTCATCTCAAATTCACCACTGAGTTGAGCCTTCAACCTATTGATCTCAGACATGTCCCTAGAAGCAATTACAATGTCATCAACGTACAACAGTATATAAATAAAAGAACCATTTGAGAGCCTTTTGTGATAAACACAATTGTCATATTCACTCCTAGAATAACCGTTTTCTACCATAAAGGAATCAAAACGCTTGTACCACTGTCTAGGAGACTGCTTTAGTCTATACAAAGATTTCTTTAGTAAGCAAACAAGGTCCTCGTTACCTTAGATTTCAAATCCCTCTAGTTGATGCATATAAATCTATTCCTCCAACTCACCAAGCAGAAAAGCAGTCTTGACATCAAGTTACTGAAGCTCTAAGTCCAATAGAGCAACCATAGCAAGTAGCACCTGGATAGAGCTATGTTTCACTACAAGAAAGAACACTTCATTAAATTCAATACACTCTTTTTGAGCATAGCCTTTTGCAACCAGTCGTGCTTTGAACTTAGCATCTTCGACCCCTAGAGTTCCTCCTTTTTTCTTGAAGACCCATGTAACACTCCGACCCAACTTAATCTGGCTCAGCAACTAATTAATGGCGAATTAGTTGTTGCATGTGTTTTGACTTTGCATTTGTTTTATTCTGAGTCATGGATAGGTAGTTGGGTTGAGTTTGACCTGGATTAGGTAGACATGAGCCCTTTTTCGTAAATTTTGCTTTTGTAAGATTTCGTCATTTATGCATCATCTTAGTGTCATCACGTGTATCTTGTCGAGCTTGTCAATTTCCGTAACTGACTCGATCGTAAACAACATCGTTTGTTTCTGTTGGACGGTTATTTGACTCAAACTGTAATTTCCCGGAACCTTTGGACTTTTATATAAAATTTTCAATACTTATCTTATATAAACAAGATACAGGCAACGACCTTGACTCAATGATTTCTTCTTACTCTCTTCCTTCATGTCGGTTCTTCTTGTTTTATTCTTTCCTTCGTTTTCTTTCTTTTTCAATGATTAAAGCAAGAAGAGAGAGGATCTTTCGCATCCGTGCTAGCTCTTGTGTGTTCTATGGTATGAATTTGAGTCATGGTAGCATCTATGAGTTTAGGATGCTCCATGCACGGCCTGCACTTACTTCTTCTTTCTTCTTACATGCATGGTGATTAGAATCACGTGTTAACGTTCAATTTGAGCCCAAGGACAACAAGTAACTTGTAAAAGCTCATTCGAGGCAAGTATAAGCACGATTTGGATGAACACGCGTCGGTATATGATTGATCATGAATAATTTCCTAATTTTGCATATGGTTTGTGTTTTACAGCTCAATTATGTCTAATTACTCATACTTGTGCTTGATATGTCCTCTTTGTGCTTAAATAGTTTTATCTGTAACAGGTTCAGAATGTGACCGTGTGTAACTTACGGCTAAGCCATATGACTGCACGGCTCACTTTCTAGAGAACAGTAAAACCTAAATTTACTCTACGGTCAGGCTACGGCTAAGCTGTAGAATGTAATATGGCTAAGCTGTAGGCTAGCCGTGACCGAACCGTAAGTCAAGTTACGGCTTGACTTCCAGAGAGCAGAAAATAGAGAATACCTTCTACAGTCCAGCCACGGCTAAGCCGTGCGGTGAGCTACGGCTAAGCCACACCCAGTCGTGGCTGAGCCGTAGAATAACCATGGTAACGCCGTAAGAGGGAGCACGGGCTAGCCCTAGTTCGCCGTAAATGCGGAAACAATTTTGGAGAACCTTGGCTAAACCGTAGTGCATCATACGTCTAAGTCGTAAGATGTCTACGGCTAAGCCGTAAGTCACCCATGGCTAAGCCGTAAGACCATTGAAAATTAAGAAAGGTAGGTATTGAAGAGACCTTGTAAGGCCCTTGAGTGAGAATGTAGGCAACCTTAACTTGCCCACGGAATAATAGAACCGCATGAATGGTCTTGAGGGTTGTGACTCGTTCATGTGTGTTGTCCAGTTGTTAAGCACCTCCCCATGGGTGTTGGTTTAAAGGACTTCGATACACCCTCTCGATACAATGCAACACGATAAGAAAGACAACTGTGTATCGGATAACTTAAAACTACATCATCATGTACAGTTAGAAACACTGGATGACTAGAATAGGATTGGTTAGTAATCTGTCTTAATTCGATTAAATTGAATTGCATGGCATATGAGACGACGATGATTGCCCTCCATTCTTACGTATGTATTGAAGGTTCAATGTATGTCTCGTCAATAGTTTGGGATATGCCTCCACATTGTTTGGCATGTTCCTGACATGGTTACTGCTTGCCTTGATATGTATTTGTGTTTAAATATTACATGTAATGAATGGAATTCCTTAAGTCCAATTATATTATTGAATCAACACGGCCAGGCACTACTCAGCCTCAGCCTTATGATATCCGACGAGGTTGACTTTTGCGTAGTATATTTTGTACCACTGCAGTGTATTTATGTCTTAGGGCTTTCAGACCCCAGGAACCCAAGACCCATTCATACCTTGGCCCAGTCGATGGTGTTCTCAGTATGTAAAGATCCCTAGAGGAAGGATAATACAAATGTAGTTGCCACATAGTAAAGTATATGACATGTATATCTTGATTCTTTAATTGCACAATTGCCTAGTAGATAAACTTGGAACTCTATGAATTATCAGTTGTTACTTATTCTACTAGACATTACATGTGTTAACGTTCATGTGTTAACGTATTGTTGCTTATACTTTGTTGAATCGTTGTATTCATGAGTTATCAATTGGTGTTGCAGGCTTAGAACCCGCTACCGACCCCTCGTCGGTCAGCCAGACTCCAGAGGAGACCATAGATGCCCTGTCAGGCCTAGAGGAGTGAATGTGAGCACTCCGCTGGAGAGCGACATGTAATGCATATAAGTCTTTTTTTATGTGGGATGTAATTGGTTTTGTTAGTGGTTTTTATATTTTGTATGTTGGCTCACTTTTCTATAATCCTATACTTCATGTAATCTTTTATGGATATCCTTTTGGATATTATTCTGCTTTAGTGTCTCTCCTTTTGTTATGCAATGATACTTATAGCTTCCGTATACATATATTGGCACATATGAACTTCCCTTGTGTGTGTGCATTTAGACGAGGTCTACGTGTGGGCGCACGAGAGTATGTGTGTCATGATTAGGTTTGACCTTAATCCCCGACTGCCTGGGCTCGGGTTGTGACATACGTATTGTATGGTAATGGAGCATTACTTCATATAGTAGATAAGCATATAGGCATGTAGGAACTCTGTGAGGATATGATTTCAAATATTTGAGTTGATAGTCTGATATTTTGATTTGTTGGGGGACATGTAATGGGGAATGCCTTGTGCTTGAGTATTAACCCTTTACCTTTTACAGGATATGGCATCCGGATCAGGTACTAATAACAATCATGGGGATAATGAGAGTGGATCAACTCCTCCACAACTGCCACATAATGTGGACGACTGATTCCTCATGATGTTGCAAGTGGTCCATTCGCTGTAAGCACAAGTAGCATCCATCATGGATCGGCAAAGCCAAGTGTCAGTCCCACCCCACGTGGAGCAACAAGTCGTCTTCCAGCCTAAGTAAAGTGATCCCAATGCTCTCTGCGAAAAGTTTTGGAAACGCGGAGCCACCGAATTCTATGGGAATGAAGGTGCCTTAAAGGCTGACCAGTGGTTAGAGCATACGGAGCGTTTGTTTTACAACAGCAGCAGATGATAGTGGCAGAATATGTGCATAAGTTCATGTAGGTATCGCATTTCATGGAGGATATGATCCATACAGAATAAAAAGAAGTGAATAGCTTCATTAATGGTTTGAATCCTAGATACAAGAACCATATGACAGCCTTCCAAAGGCCAGCTACCTTCGACGATGCGGTGGACAGAGCCTATGCTGCTAAGGCCAACTTTCAAGAAGAGAGAGCTACTGACTCTAAGAGACATACGCCATTTGGTGCAAGGGGGCAAGCACAGAAAAAGATGAAAAGCAGGCAAGGTACCTCCAGTTAAGCCGGTGTGAGTTATGAGCATTGTGGCAAAGGCCACAAGACGGAGCAATGTTGGAGAAAGACAGGAGCTTGTTTTATTTGTGACTCCATGGACCATTTGATGGTCAAATGTCCGAGGTACAAGTCTTCCCAACCCTAACAATCCAAACCAATTGCAGCTCCATGCAGATCACAGCAATCCCATCAAAGCCAGAAGCCGAACCATCAGACTGCTCATGCTTATGCTGCTACCCATGAGACTGTTGAGGAGGCGAATGTGGTGGAAGGTACTATTTTGATTGTGCAGGCTGAAGTTATAACATTGTTTGATTCGGGGTCTACGCATTCGTACATAGCACCTCATTTTACTGACCAATTACGGTAGTTGCCTAAGCCGCTACCGTATGTGTTGGCGGTGTCCACTCCTCTTGGTAAAAGGGTGGAGTGTAGTATATACTACCCCCAATGCGATGTATGGATCGAAGGGCGTTAACGTCCAGTTGACCTAATTTTATTATTGATGTTGGACTTCGATGTGATCCTTGGAATAGATTGGCTCGCGTGATATCGTGCCTGTGTGAATTGTTACCGCTGGATGATTTACTTCAACCTAGGCAATGGGTTCCATTTCGAGGGCAATCAGAAGAAATGCTAGAAGCGTGTTATCTCCGTATGCAAGGCGGATCGCATGATACGCAAGGGGTGTGAAGGCTTTATTGCCTTTATCTTTGAAAGAAGGATTCGAAGCAGTTTGGAGAGATTTCGGTGGTGCGTGATTTCCCGGATGCCTTCCCGGATGAAGTTCCAGAATTACCTCCTGCACTAGAAGTGGAATTTGCTGTTGACCTTGTGCGAGGGACCGCACCAATTAGTAAAGCTCCACATCGTATGGCCCCAACAAAGTTGTTAGAGTTGAAGAAGCAATTACAAGATCTCTTGGATAAGGGTTTTATACGCCCGAGTGTGTCATTTTGGGGAGCTCCGGTGTTGTTTGTTAAAAAGAAAGATGGCACCTTTCAGATATATATTGATTATCGACAGTTGAACAAGGTGACAACAAAGAATAAGTATCCCCTACCGCGAATTGATGAACTATTTGATCAACTTCAAGGTGCCGCATATTTCTCCAAAATTGATTTGAGGTCTGGGTATCACCAATTAAGGGTAAAGGAGGATGACATTCTCAAAACTGCCTTCAGAATGAGGTACGGTCATTATGAATTTCTCGTGAATCCATTTGGATTAACCAAGGCACTTGCTGCTTTTATGGCTTTAATAAATTGGATTTTTGCTCCTTTCTGGGGATCAGTTCATTTTTGTGTTCATCGATGACATTTTGGTTTACTCTAAGACAGTAGAGGAGCATATGGATCATTTGAGGAAAGCCTTATAATTATTGAAAGAACATCGACTCTATGCCAAGCTGGAGAAATGTGATTTTTGGCTTGAGTAGGTGGCGTTTTTTGGTCATATCATTTCACGAGACGGATTGGCAGTTGATCCAGCGAAGGTTGAGGTAATTGTCAAGTGGCCCAGTCCAAAGTTTGTGACAAAGATTAGGAGTTTTTTTGGACTTGCGGGGCATTACCGAAGATTTGTTCAAGACTTTGCTAAGATATCCGCTCCTTTGACTAGGTTAACTCGGAAGAATGTGTCTTTTAATTGGACTGAGGAGTGTGAAGCTAGTTTTCAGACTTTGAAAGAAAAGTTAACTACTACTCCAGTACTGATGCTACCGGATGGTGGTGAAGGATTCGTAATCTATTCTGATGTTTCTAGAGTTGGATTGGGGTGTGTGTTGAAACAACATGGTAAGGTGATTGCTTATGGATCAAGATAACTCTGGGAACACGAGAAGAATTATGCCACACATGACTTGGAACTGGCAGCTATCGTATTTGCTTTGAAGCTTTGGAGGTATTATCTGTATGGTGTGAAATTTGAGGTACATTCAGATCATCACAGTTTACAATACTTGTTCACGCAGCATGAGTTGAAATAAGGCAACGTAGATGGCTTGAGTTTGTTAAGGATTATGATTTTCCTATCAAGTACCATCCAGGGAAAGGAAATGTAGTGGCAGATGCGCTTAGTAGGAAATCAGACTCTTAATGGTTTAAATAACTTCCTTTTATTTATGCACAATAAGCCTGTCAAAGTGAGATTGGTAGACAACTATGTGCTGTTGGCAAGTACTCTTGTTTTCCAACCAGAAGTGATTCAGCAAATTAAGGACAGGCAATTTGAAGATTTGAATTTGAAGTAAATTTGAGACCATATCGGAGATCGACCCAATTTCTGACTGAAGGATGGTATACTATATTTTCAGAACAGATTATGTGTACTAGCAATTGATAACTTGAAGGAGAACTTGATTACAGAGGCACACTATGCTCGATATGTGATTCATCCAGAGAGTACGAAGATGTACCAGAACCTAAAGGATCAATTTTAATGGAATAACATGAAAAGAGAAATCGCAAGATTCATCGCTAGGTGCTTGACTTGTCAGAAAGTGAAAGCTGACCATCAAAAGCCTCTGGGTTCTTTGCATCCATTGCATGTACCTCAGTGAAAATAGGAACACATTACCATGGATTTCATTTCTGGCTTATTATGGACAGATTAACAAAGTCAGCACATTTCATTCCCTTCAAAAAGGTATGATCTTTTCAGAAATGGCGAAAAAGTTCATGGATGAGATCGTCAGATCACATGGTACACTTATGTCGATTGTGTCCGATCATGATAGCCGTTTCGTCTCATCTTTCTAGAAAGCATTTCAAGATGCTATAGGTACCAAGTTGAGTTTCAGTACTGCATACCACCCACAGACAGATGGGCAATCGGAACGGATGATTCAAACGTTAGAGGACATGTTACAGGCCAGTGTTTTAAGCTTTGAAAAGGAATGGGATGCACATCTCTCATTGTGCGAATTTGCCTATAACAACAGCTTTCACGAGAGTATTGGCATGGCTCCGTATGAAGCCTTGTATGGACGCAAATGTTGGAGTCCAGTATGCTGGAAAGAAGTTAAGACGAGAAGTTTTCACGGACCGACGATTATCACCGAAACTACTGAGAAGGTACAGAAAGCAATAGAGAATTTGAAAGTTACTTGGTCGAGACAGAAGAGTTACACAGATACGCACAGAAGAACTTAGGAATTTCAAGTTGGAGATTGGGTTTTTCTGAAGGTCTCACCGATGAAGGGTACTATACGTTTCGGCCAGAAAGGCAAGTTGGCTCCAAAATACGGTGGGCCATTTAAGATTAAGAGCAGGATCAGTGATTTGACGTACAGGTTGGCTCTTCCAGTGGCGTTTTTTTGGAGTAGATGATGTATTCCATGTGTCGATGCCTCGCAAGTATGTTCGAGACCCTACCCATGTCACATTCGGTATGAGGATGTGCAAATACAGCCGAATGCAGCATACGTTGAACGTCCACTCCGTATCGTCGGTACAAAAGAGAAAATCTTGTTTACTAGAACCATACGATCGGTAAAGGTGCTGTGGGAACATCACGGTCCTAACGAGGCCACCTAGGAATTGGAGGAGCAGATGGCGCGACAGTATCCCTGCCTCTTCAAGCAGGTATGTGCTTATTTCAAGGATGGAATGTGTCTTAAGTGGGTGAGGATGTAACAGTCTGACCCAACTTACTTTTATTTTATTCAGGGTCATGCATAGGTAATTGGGTTAAGTTTAACCTAAATTAGGTAGACATGAGCCCTTTTTTGTAATTTTTACTTTTGCAAGATTTTGTCATTCATGTATCATCTTGGTGTCATCACATGTATCTTGTCGAGCTTTTCAATTTCCGTAATTGATGCGATTGCAAACGACATCGTTTGTTTCTGTTGGAATGTTATTTGACTCAAACTGTAATTTCCTAGAACCTTTGGACTTTTATATAAAATTTTCAATACTTATCTTATATAAACAAGATACAAGCAACAACCTTGACTCAATGATTTCTTCTTACTCTCTTCCTTCACGTTGGTTCTTCTTGTTTTCTTCTTTCCTTCGTTTTCTTTCTTCTTCAACGATTAAAGCAAGAAGAGAGAGGATCTTTCACATCCGCACTAGCTCTTGTGTGTTCTACGGTAAGAATTTGAGTCATGGTAGTGTCTATGAGTTTAGGATGCTCCATGCACTGCTTGCACTTGCTTCTTCTTTCTTCTTACATGCATGGTGATTTGAATCGCGTGTCAACGTTCAATTTGAGCCAAAGGATAACCAGTAACTTGTAAAAGCTTATTTGAGGCAAGTATAAGCACGATTTGGATGAACACACATTGGTATATGATTGATAGTGAATAATTTCCTAATTTTGCATATGGTTCATGTTTTACAGCCCAATTGTGTCTAATTACTCGTACTTTTGCTTGATGTGTCCTCTTTATGCTCAGATAGTTTTATCTGTAACAGGTTCAGAACGTCACCTTGTGCAACTTACGGCTAAGCCGTATGACTACACGACTCACTTTCCAAAGAGCAGCAAAACCCAAATTTACTCTCGATCAGGCTAGGCTAAGCCGTAGAACGTACTACAGCTAAATCGTAGGCTAGCCGCGACCTAACCGTAGGTCAAGTTACGGCTTGACTTCTAGAGAGCAGTAAATCGAGAATACCTTCTATAGTCTAGCCACAGTTAAGTTGTGCGGTGCACTACGGCTAAGCCGTACCCAGCCATGGCTGAGTCGTAAAACAACCACGGTGACACCATAAGAAGGAGCACGGGCTAGCCCTGGCTTGCAGTAAATGCGGAAACAGTTCTGGGGAACCACGGCTGAACCGTAGTGCATCATACGGCTAAGTCGTAAGATGTTTGTGGCTAAGCCATAGGTCACCCATGGCTAAGCCGTAGGTCATCCACGGCTAAGCCATAAGACTATTGAAAAGTAAGAAAGGTAAGTATTGAAGAGACCTTGTACCGCTCTTGAGTGAGAATGTAGGCAACCTTAACTTGCCCACGGAATATAAGAATTGCATGAATGGTCTTGAGGGCTGTGACCCATTCATGTGTGTTGTCCAGTTGTTAAGTATCTCCCCATGGGTGTTGGTTTAAGGGACTTTGATACACCCTCTTGACATAATGCAACATGATAAGAAAGACAACTGTGTATCGAATAACTTAAAACTACATCAGTATGCACAGTTAGAGACACTAAATGACTAGAATAGGGTTGGCTACTAATCTGTCTTAATTCGATTAAATTGAATTGCATGGCATATTAGACGATGATGATTGCCATCCATTCTTACGTATGTATTGAAGGTTCAATGTACGTCTTGTCAATAGTTTGGGATATGCCTCCACATTGTTTGACATGTTCCTGACATGGTTACTGCTATGCCTTGATATGTATTTGTGTTTAAGTATTACATGTAATGAATGGAATTCCTTAAGTCCAATTATATTATTGAATCAACATGGTCAGGCACTACTCAGCCTCAGCCTTATGATACCTAGCGAGGTTGACTTTGGTGTAATATCTATGGTGCCACTGCAGTGTGTTTATGTCTTAGGCCTTCCAGACCCCAAGAACCCAAGACCCATTCGTACCCTGGCCTAGTCGATGGTGTTCTCATTATGTAAAGATTTTTAGAGGGAGGATATGGCAAATGTAGTAGCCACATAGTAAAGTACATGACATGTATATCTTGATTCTTATAGCATGCTTCTTTGATTGCACAACTTGCCTAGTAGACGAACTTGGAACTCTATGAATTATCAGTTGTTACTTATTCTACCAGATATTACATGTGTTAATATATTGTTGCTTATACTTTGTTGAATCGTTGTATTCATGAGCTGTCCTTGGTGTTGTAGGCTTAAAACCCGCTACCGACCCCTCGTCAGTCAGCCAAACTCCAGAGGAGACCATAGATGCCCTGTCAAGGCTAGAGGAGTAGATGTGAGCACTCCGCCAAAGAGCGACATGTCATGCATATAGGTCTTCTTTGATGTGGGATGTAATTGGTTTTGTTAGTGGTCTCTATATTTTGTTTGTTGGCTCACTTTTGTACAATCCTATACTTCATGTAATCTTTTATGGATATTCTTTTGGATATTATTTTGCTTTCGTGTCTCTCCTCTTGTTATGCAATGATACCTATAGCTTCCGTATACATATATTGGCACATGTGAACTTCCCTCGTCCGTGTGCATTTAGATGAGGTCTACATGTGGGCGCATGGGAGTACGTGTGTCACTGATTAGGTTTAACCTTAATCCTCGACTGCCTGGGCTCGGGTTGTGACAACCCATTTGCAACCAATAATCTTTTGGTCTTTTGGTGGTTTTACCAGCTTCCAAGTATGATTCTTATGAAGAGATTCAATCTTTTCACTCATAGCGATTGTCTATTTTGCCGATTCTTTACTGGTGATGGCTTAATGATGCATAACTGTCTCCGCCTCGGTACTTTCAGCTGTATTAAGAGCATAAGCAACAAGATCATCATATCTTCAAGGTGGCTTAATCCGCCTCCTCTCTGTCCCTAGTAAGCATGTAATCTTGTGGAACTACATTCTCCTCATTTCAGCCTTGCACCTCCTCTTCCTGAGCTAGGACATCTTGCAATTTGTCTTGTAAGTTTTTTGAAGCTTCCACCTCAAGCTCCACCTGTTTACTTATACCGTGGTCTATTCCGGTATCAAGACACTCCTTCTTTGGTTTCAACAATGCAAACTCATCAAAGGTCACATCTCTACTGATAAAGCATTTGGGTGATTTTTCATCTAGGCACCACAACCTATATCCCCTCACCCTATGTGCATATCCTAGAAATATGCACTTTCTTGCCCTTGGTTCAAGCTTATCCTCATTCACATGAGCATAAGCTGGACAACCAAATATTCACAAATTTGAGTAATTAGCAGGAGAGCCAAACCATATCTCTTCAGGAGTTTTACACTCGATAGCTATTGATGGAGACCTATTGATCAAGTAACAAGCTGTATGAACAGCTTCTGCCCAGAACTTCTTACATAACCTGGCATTGGAGAGCATACACCGGGTCCTATTTATTCTGCAAGCCCATTTTATTGCGGTGTATTCTTGACTGTGCGGTGTCTCATAATTCCTTCATTTTTACAGAACTCATTAAAAGTACCTCCATAGAATTCCAAGCCATTATCAGTTTCAAATGCTTGATTTGTTTACCTGTCTGCTTCTCAATCATAGTCTTCCATTGCTTGAACTGTGCAAAGACTTCATCTTTGTGCTTTAAAAGATACACCCAGACCTTCTAAGAATAATCATCAATAAAGGTCAACATATATCTGCCACCACTAAGAGAAGGAACACAAGAGGGTCCCCAAAGGTCATAATAGATTTAATCCAAAGTACCTTTGGTCCGATGAACTACTATACTGAACTTAACTCTGCATTGCTTTCCGAATACACAATACTCCAAGAAGTCCAGCTTTCCCAATTTTTGGCCACAGAGTAAACCTTGTTTATTTAGCTATTTCACACCCCTCTCACTCATATGCCCAAGCCACATATGTCACAACTTGGTTGTATCCCAATCTAAATCTAAGGACGACATAGCAGCAGCACCTGTAACTAGGCTACCTTGAAGAAAATAGAGACCATTTTGCTACTGTCCTTTCATCACCACAAGAATGCCCTTGGAAATTCTCATGACTCCACCTCTAGTTTTGTTATTACAGCCATTAGAGTCAAGAGTACCAAAGGATATCAGGTTTTTCTTCAATTCTGGAACATGCCTAATATCAGACAAGTTTCTCACAATACCATCATACATTTTAATTCGGATTAAGCCTATCCCAACAACCTTATAAGCCATATTATTGCCCATAAGAACTTTACCACCATCTATAGATTGATAAGTGGTAAACCAATCCTTATTAAGACACATATGGTAGGAACAATCCGAATCAAAGATCCACTCATCACCTGAGCTACTTACAGTAATAAAGAGAACATCTCCACCATCAGAATTATCTTCTACAACACCAGCTACGTTTGCCGAATTAGAAATTTTCTCCTTACCTTTGCTTTCTAGACAATTCTTTCTAAAGTGCCCTTCCTTGTGACAATGGAAGCACTTTATTTTTCTAGATCTTGATTTTGATCTAGAGTGGCCTTTTCTGTTTGGACTTTTCTTCTCTGTTCTTCCACGCACCATAAGACCCTCGCCCAAACTATCACCATTGTTCTCAGACATAACCTTTTTTTTCAACTCCCTGGAGTTTAAGGCTACCTCTACATCATCTCTGGATAAAGTCTCCCTACCATATATCATGGTATCCACAAAGTGATCATACGAGGGTGGTAAAGAACAGAGCAGCATAATTGCTTGATTTTCATTATCGATGCTGACATCTATATTTTTAAGGTCCATTATAACTTTACTAAATGCATCAAGGTGATTGGAGATAGACGTGCCTTCATGCATTTGCAGAGTAAATAACCGTTTCTTCAGATACAAACGGTTTGTCAATGACTTGGTCATGTATAGATTTTTAATTTCTGCCACAACCGAACAGCGGTTTTCTCCTGAACAACCTTTCGTAATACTTCATTGTTCAAGTATAACAAAATCGCTCTATGCTTTCTTTTAGCATATCTTCTTTGCCTGTATCTGACATTGTTGCAAGAAGATCATTCTTTTCCTTCAGTGCCTTTTGCAAACCGTTCTAAACCAATAGTGCATGCATCTTTATACACCATAAATTGAAGTCATTTTTACCATTGAATTTCTTAATTTCAAATTTTGCATCCATTCCTGCAAATTTCTATACCTTACTGTAGATTTTGTCACCACGATTACGCTAGAAGAAACGGATCTGAAATTTGAGTTCAGATGGCTCTGATATTGTAAAAACAAGTTTCTTACGCTTAGATCGGTCAACTCTCCTCATTGACCATCAAACAGCCAATCACCCACTTCTATTGCTTAGATCTGCTCAAAATGAGTCAGTAGGCATATAAACAGATCTCTGATCGGACATTAGATAATCAAGATATTACGGAAATAATTTCTAGCCGTCGATCCGGTCAAATTAGCATTGACTGTACTGCTAACGTCACGCTGATGTAGGCGCTTTGCTTGGCTTGCTTGCTGCTCCACCCGAGTCAGACTAACCCAAACTTGAACCTGACCTAGCCTAAAAAACTAGGCCTCAAAGAGCACAAAATAGTGTGGTGCTTCAGAGCACCATGCATTTTTTTGTCTCCACTTTATGTGTTGCGACAAGACAGCACGTCAACTCCACTTAGGTTTATTTGTTTCTTCCTCCTTTTTTTATTATTTTCTTAATACACCTTCTTCACTCTACATTTTGGTTTTGCAACAAAATTAACGAGACAGAGAGGAAAAAGAAACAGAGTTGTCCCTCTCCTCTACGTGATTCGGCAACGATGGAGCCAGGCGATGATGACAACGAAGAGACTAGGGAGACCCAAAGGGGCAACGGTGGCATTCTTCTTAGGCAGCAGCAGCAGCGATGGGCTCGGTCATCAAGAACCTCCTTTTTTTTTGTTTTCAGCCTCTCCTTGAGATTGATCGTGGCCCACTTACAGAACTGTGATCCATAGCAAATCCAGATAGAGTTCTCGTCTCAGGTTTGAATCAAAATAGAGGGAGAATACAGAGATCAAATCCTCTGTATTCTGCTATAAGAAAATCCATGCACAGCGCTGGCCCACTTCCGATCAACCTGATCCTTTTTCATGGATCTCCGTCAAATCGTCACAGCGGTAAAAACTTGGGCTCTGATACCAGTTTGTCGTGATTTATGCATGGATTTAACACACAGATAAAAACACACCACACATGAGATGATCACAGGAGATTTACGTGGGCATGGGCCTACATCCATGGGAGAAGACAATAAGAATATCACTACGAGGATTGAATTATAAAGAGGAAGATCACTTTCACTCTCAACCCCAAACCCAGCTATACCTAAGCCTCACTCAGATCATCTTCCATTCTCCACCAAAGCAGCAAAGTGTTCCATTTATACACTTCATCACCAGTATAAAAGTCCACATCTTTGGCTGCTCATAGGTGTTGTAGTGCGGCTACAACTAGGGTGGCTACTGCGGCTACAACTAGGGTGGCTGCAGATATGGGGCTGTAGTTCTGCAGTGGCTCCATTGAGCCACACAACAAACACTTGATTTAGATAAAGATGGGTTATGTTCCAATTTGAAGGATATTTTGGAGTATGCAAAAGATTGGACTACTACAGTTTCTATTGTGATGATGGCCCTAAAGCAAAATCAAGAATATGCTCTACCGGATGATTGACCGGATGGGCAGTCATGCTGCATTATTCAAATCCATGCATATGGGTTACTCAACTCCTGCGGCATCGAGGGCTCCATCGCTGATATCACAATCACCCGAGGGGTCATTTGGTGACCATGACGTGGGGTTGATCGAGCGGGATAATAGGGGTGAGCAAACCCTAATCTCTAGTCAATCGGATGATGGACATAAGGGGACATCTCATACTTCTTCTAATGCAATTCCATTGTGGTGGGTATTGGGAAGCCAGCAACCACAACAAAAACTGGGATAGGATTTGATGACACAGGTACTGATTCTCATCAAGGATCTCATTCACATGGACTGCAACATCATGATGAAAATCTAGGCCCTCTAGCCTTGTCATCGTTGTTTATCCCAGTAGAACCTAATGATCGTTCCTTGAACGATATACTTCTATGAGAACGAGGAATACAGAAGGCTACACTTACAAACAAAGATGTGATTGAAGTTGTTAAAAGCTTGAAAAAACTCATTGGTGGAATATTTCATTAGGAAAAGACCAAACTATTTTGCGGTACAGGCAGCCTTAGGAAGGGCATGGAAGCAATATGATTCCCAAATACACTAGATGGAATCTCCTGCCCTGACCCTTCGGTTCAGCACTAGCAATGGGACTTAAACACCAAAAGTAGTGGGTTAGATTAACGTAATATGATAAGAGAAAAACTGCAAGTAATGATATTAATCAATTGAATTAAAACATATTTTACATTCTGTCCCAAAATATACCGAATAAAAACCCAATGATATGAATGCATAAAAAAGGGTATTCCCACAGATACAATATACAAAAACAGGTATTCCCACGGATACAATATATAAAAATGAGTATTCCTACATTTACAATATACAAAAATCGGTATTCCCCCGAATACAATATTAAAAAACGGGTATTCCTGCCAGATATAACAAATGGCACCATTGTGTACTATATCTACAGTATACGCTGTCTCAATAGCGTACGACCACCTCCAACTGCAGTGGGTCAAATATATGTATATAAATACATACTATATACGAATGCAATCGTGCTATAAAACCCTTATTTCACAATAACCAACCCATTATTAATTTAAGTATTTAGATTACTTAATTTAAAAGTGTATTATGATTAGATGTTATTTTAAGTTCTCTGAGGGTAAGCACTAGTTCACCTAACAATTATAATTAGTTAAATATGCACATGGGAACCAATCCAATTTCACACTGGTAATGAGAGTTCATGATGCCAATATCTTACTTTTAGTGTCTATCATGTTGTGCATCCCGAATCTCACATTCCTATTCTGAATTCAATCCAATTCTCATGCGAACATTCAACCAGCTTTTTCTAAAAAAAACGGAATCCATCTAATCCAATTATGTAAAGTTTGTGTGTTTTACAAATTGGATAAAAGTATTCAATTTCAAATCCAAACTATAAATCAAATTATGATCAAAGGCGAGGGAACAATTAGATTCTTAATCTTCATTGTTATCTGTAAAAACACCTCATTATTTAATATAAAACAAAAGATCCAAATCCTGAAATAAGAGTCGGAATTTATGCTCAAATTAAAATCCAAATTAGAATCCTAAATATAGTCTAATTAAGATTCTAATAATTCCTAATTACATCATAATTAAATCCCAATTGAATTAATTAAAATACTAATCACACCTAATTAAATATTAATTAAGATTCTAATCAAGTCATAATTAAACTAAAATCAATATTCTAATCAATTGTAAATTAATGTTTTAATCACACCTAAACCCACTATGGAAATCCAAAATAAAAACTGAAAATAGAATAAAGTAAAAACACAAGTTAATATTCTAAATTCTAGTCATCTTAGGCCCATTGGCTCCACTGCCAGCCCATCGAAAACCCAGCCTAGCTTAAGAGACCCAGCCCAAGCACAACCAAGGCCTAGCCCAGCTGGCCCAACAATAGCCTGGCCCGGGCGTGCCAGGCCTAGCCGCAGCTAGGCCCCATCGACTGCCCATGCAACAGGCACTACCCGGCATGCCACGTAACGCTCCTGCCTGGGCAGCGCTGTTGCAATGGCTGCTTCTTTTTTATTTTTATTTTTTTATGTGCCTATTCTTTGTTTTAATTAAAAAAATCAAATGCTCATTATTAATCCACAATCAAGACATTAAACTCAATCAAATAAATCATATTTTAAAGCATGTCAACAAAACAACAAAGAAGACATTATTTACAGCTATCCACTTGCCTCAATTTTGATGCCTAAAGCAAATTTGAAGATCAGACCTTAGTTCCTTCGGAGAACTGCTAGGGCTTAGTTGTGGAGGAAAGGAAGATGACGTAAGAATTTGGCGTATAAAGAAAAGACGATCGAAAGCCATTAGGGTTATATTATATAAAGGTTTTTCTAAATTACAAGGAAGAGCTTCTTGCTTTTTAATAAGTTTTATAAAATTTCCAAAAAAGGCTTTTGGCTTAAAAAGGTCAAAATAACTCAGACCCAATGCCCAAAAATATTTAATCAGCCCATTTCCAATGGGCCCTACATAAAACTACCATGCATGCAAGGATCCAAATTTCTAAAATGGCCTATTAATCACCCATCTAACTCCTCTCAACCCAACTCAAACCCGATGAACCGATTCAATTGAAATTAAAAATCTGGGGCCGGCAAACCTTGGGTTGTTCAAGAGCACCGTCTAGTGTTTAAAAGATTGGGAGTATTGGAGTATGCACACAGTGACATGATTTTGAAGCAATTCCTCTCTAGATCAAGTTTCCCAATCTTAACTTTTGTTTTCGATCGTGAACTCAGTAAAACCACAAGTCTGATTGGTAAACCACTATATATGGATAGAAAAACAGTAGATGCAGCTAGACAGCAGGCTTATGCTGGAGTCAGTGTGGAAGTGAATATCCACTCACCCTTGCCCACAGAGATCACGATTGAATACAAGATTGTCTTCTTTTAGTCAAAGGGTTGACTACGCTTTGCGTCCCATCCCGTGCAAGCAATGGAGAACATTCAATCATTCTTAGTCGAATTGCATCCTCAAGTTTGAAAAGTCTGGGTTCCAAAGAAAAAAGATCTTGGAGAAGACAATAGTGATGAGGTGCAACAACCTTCTTCACTTCCTAAGGTGGTTGAAGATTGGTTTCAACATGTTTCACCTACAAGAAGATCATCTACTTTGATAGGTACAGAGATTTGCCTCATGGAGCAAGTCAACAGGTTTGAGTGTCTTTCAAATCTGAATGGCAATTCAGCGGCTCCTAGTAATGAAATCTCTCAGGCCATAGCTATTGTTATGGGTGAAGGCACGTCAATGGGCAAGGAAAGTACCTCTCCATCTCTACCAGGACTGCCACCACTGCATACAACTAACAGCGTTCCGTCATTAACAGAATCTAATCAAGGTAGTGAGCAAATAAATGTTCCCTTTGTTGGAAGCAGGTGGGTCTCGTGGATAGATGTTCAAAACTTTTGACCCACTTGACAAAGGGATCAACTATCCATAAGACAAAAAACCCAATCCAGGATGCATTACCCTTAATCTCGTGACCATGTACAGTAAATATTCTATCTAAAAAACAGAATCAAACAACACTAAACGTCCATAATAATCGACGACATGCAAGAAGTAGATCATACCTTTGGAGATTCGCAGTGCTTTAATGGAGAAGTTGTGACTCTACTAGTGATGAGAATCTTCAACATCTCTTAGCCTTCCACGCTATGACCCGAATTGGATTTCTTTTCTCAAGAAGATTGGTAGAATCTTCGGGAGAAATCCCAACTCGAAACTCCAAGGAACTAGAAGAGAGAAGGAGAGAGAAACTCGTGCAACTCTTGCACGAACAAGGTTTTGGGCATGAGAGAGACTCTTGTTGGACGTCCAAGAGATTTTATGTACTTTTAAATCTCTTCCTTGCTTAATTGAAATAGAAGTCTTACTTCCAAAGCAATTAGAAACTTTCTCCTCTCTTATCCCTTCGTTCTAGAGTTCAAGTCGGATTAGTATTTTCCAATAACTTGGGCTAGCATGGGGACCACTAGGGATTCCTTAAAAAGCTGGCTCCAACTGAAACACCGCGACCCCACATCTCATGTGCAATCTGGGCCCACAGTTAATTGCAAATAACACCACTATATAAGTGCAACTGCACTCCAGTCTTAAGAATAAATTACAATGAAGACCCTAAACTTCCCAATTACCACAAGTAGGCCCCTCTATCAATACCCGTGGATTAATTGAAATAAATCTGTCTCTTTCAATATAAGTTCCACATCTTGTTATCCTTGAGCCCCAATTAATCACAGTAATCATCAGTACCATTCAATTAACTCTTAATTAAGATGGGTGCGCACTTACTAATGACAAATCCATTAATTGGCACAAGGGGATAATAGAGATAGATTCCATCTTGATCATTCAATGTTCTCACAGTTCTACTACCACATACCCAAGACACCGAGCTGTTAACCTACAGTCGGCCTCACTCATTGGTGACTCAAAGCAAATAAATAGATAGAAACTTGAGTTCATCAATGTCTTAGGATTGAGAGCCTATTGCCAAGGAATTATGAGAGCATACCTTATTCTTGAGACAGAATTTCATAAGGTGCATCTCATGGTCCTTCAATACATCCAATGTACCAGCACCGTGATCCAGAATCTTATATTCTGATGATCGAGACAAATCACACTATCTCATAGTGATCAAAGTGCTGCAACCTTATCAAATGAGATGCCCAGTTTCATTACTGGTTGTGAAGCTTATTTAAGCATAAGATTTATGACATATATCTCCCGTGTGTGGATCTCATCCATGCACATATATCACATTTAATATACTAATGGGACCCGGTTCAACTCATGAACCATTATGTCATATGTATTGGTCATGTGCATGAAGTAATAAAATAACATTCATCTCATGAAAGTAAAGCACGATGTTATTGATAAATAAAGAAATTAATCAATTTATTACATCAACTGATGGATTGAGTCCACAAAATCTAACAATCTACCACTTGGGTTCAATGCCAGTCAGGACTGCATCTCATGCCCATCCCTTCTACATGCTGCTCAAAGACTTTGGTAGTCAAAGGCTTAGTAAAAGGATCTGCCAAATTGGCCGCAGAGGCTATCTTGGTAATAGCAATATCACCTCTCTGCACAATCTCTCTGACTAAGTGATACTTCCTCTGTACATGCTTTTGGCTTTTATGGCTTCTGGGTTCCTTTGACTGAGCGACTGCCCCGCTGCTGTCACAGTAAACGATGAGTGGCTGTCGTGCCAAAGGTACCACCCCAAGATCTAAAGGAATCTTTTAAGCCATACTGCTTCCTTAGCTGCTTCACAAGCTGCTACATATTCAGCCTCCGAGGTTGAATCAGCGGTACATTCTTGTTTTATACTCCTCCAGCTGATAGCTCCGCCTTCAAGCATAAATACATAACCAAAGGTGGATTTCCTAGAATCCTTATCTGACATAAAGTCAGAATCTGTGTATCCGACTGGAATCAACTCATCACTGCTATAAATCAACATGTAATCTCTAGTCCTTCTCAAGTATTTGAGAATACATTTTACAGCAGTCCAATGTTCAGGTCCTGGATTAGATTGATATCTGCTGACTAGGCCCACTACATAACAGATATCTGGTCTAGTACATAACATAGCATACATGAGGCTACTAACAGCCGAAGCATATGGTATCGACCTCATCTGCTCCTTTTCCTCGGGTGTCTTAAGACATTGATCCTTGGAAAGGTGCACTCCATGCCTGAAAGGTGTGATACCATTCTTGGAGTCTTGCATTGCAAACCGTACTAGCACCTTCTCTATGTATGCAGCCTGGGATAAACCAATCATCCTATTTTTCTGGTCTCGATAAAGTTTGATCCCTAGGATGTAACTAGCTTCTCCCAAGTCCTTCATATCAAAAGTCTTGGCTAACCAAACTTTTACCGTTGACAACATTCCTATGTCTTTCCCGAGGAGAAGGATGTCATCGATATATAAAACCAAAAAAACTACCCTACCACCCTCACTTTTCATGTACACACATGACTCATCCGGATTTTGACAAACACCAAATGAGTTGATTGCCTGGTCAAAACGGATATCGCAGCTTCGGGATGCCTGCTTCAGTCCATAAATAGACTTCTGCAGCTTACAAACTTTTTGCTCTTGGTTTTTAGCTACAAAACCGTCCGGCTGCACCATATAGATGTCTTTCTCAAGATGGCCATAGAGAAACGCCATCTTGACATCCATTTGCCAAATCTCGTAATCGAGATGAGCCGCAATGGATAAGAGTATTCGGATGGATTTGAGCATGGCTACTGGCAAGAAGGTTTCCTCATAATCGATCCCCTCTTTCTAAGTATATCCTTTCACAACAAGCCTAGCCTTATTATAGGTCTTTACTCTTCCATCTAGTCCTCTTTTTCTCTTATAGACTCATTTGCACCCAATAGGTTTAATATTGGCAGGCAAGTTCACAAGTGTCCAGACCTGATTTGAGTACATAGACTCTATCTCAGCTTTCATAGCATCTTGCCAGCGTCCCGAGTCTAAGCATTGATTGCTTCATCATAGTTAGAGGGATCTTGTTCCGGCTCTTCTGGGATTGCTTCATAAGACTCTCCCAAGAATGAGAACCTGTCAGCGGGTCTGACAATCCTCCCACTACAACGAGGTACTGGTGTAACTACTGGGTCTGGTAAGGGCGGTTCTTCCTCAAGTCCGGTCATACTTGGATTTGGAATTGATTGCTCCTGAATCTCTTCCAAGATCACCTTTCCTAAAGATTTCCGGTCCATCATATAATCTTCCTCTAGAAAATCACATTGGTGTTGACCAGCACTTTCTGCTCTCTGGGATTATAGAATAACCAACCTTAAGTTCCTTTAAGATATCCTACAAACGTGCATACTTCCGACTTCGTTTCCAACTTATTCATCTTAACCTTGAGCACGTGTGCTGGACAACCCCAAATGTGTAAATGTTGTAGACTAGGCTTTCGCCTAGACCGCAATTCCCGGGGAGTCTTAGGTATAGACTTAGATGGTACGAGGTTTAGTATGTACATTGCAGTATCCAAAGCGTATCCCCAAAAGGATATAGGTAATCTTAAGAAACTCAGCATAGACCTAATCATATCTAAAAGAGTCCGGTTCCTTCTTTCTGCTACTCCATTCTGTTGAGGCATACCAAGAGCAGACAACTGGGATAGAATCCCATTTTCTAATAAGTAACCCATAAAATCAGCAGAGAGATATTCCCCTCCTCGATCTAATCGAAGAGTCTTGATACTCTTACCTAATTGCTTTTCTGCGTCCGCTCAAAACTCTTTGAACTTCTCAAAAGCTTCGGACTTGCGGTGCATAAGGTATATATAACCATATCTTGAGTAATCATCTATGAAAGTGATGAAGTACTCATATCCTCCTAATGGGTCCGCAAACATCAGTATGCACTAATTCCAAAAATCTTTGGCCCTATTACCCTTAGTTGAAAAGGGTCTTTTGGTCATTTTACCTTCCAAACAGGACTTACAGACAGACATTGGTTCTACCACCAATGAAGGTAAGATACCCTCTTTTCACTAGCCTCTCAATCCTATTAAGGTTTATATGACCCAGCCTCAGGTGCCAAAGTTTTGTTGGATTAGATGAAGGTGACTTTCTCTTTAATGATGGTCTATTAATTGTTTCAGTATCATGTATCTCATACATCGTGGGGTTTAACAAATAAAGTCCATTGGTTACCTTGCCAGAACATATGGAAGTACCATTCCTCTTTATGACAACTTCAGTACCAAAAGTAATAGAATAACCTTTATTCACCAAACTAGAAACTGAAATTAAATTCCGCCTTAAAGATGGTACATATAATGTTTCTGACAAAACCAATTTATTATTTGAAAAACATAAAGTAATGACTTCCACTAAAACAGCCTCCGCCTTAACGTCAGATCCTAGGTTGACAATGATTTCTCCATCACTTACCCTCCTGGTTTCCCTGAACCCCTGCATATGTTATTAGTTGCCCCGGAATCCACACACCAGGATTTTGAAGTACTAGTTGCAAAACTAACTTTAGATATAAGTGACTCAATCATACATGGGGTCTTTTTCTTAGACAGATATTCTAGACAATTCCTCTTCCAATATCCTGTTTTACCACAATGGAAACACTTTCCTTTTGTCCCTGAACCCTTAAGTTTAGCCATGCCACCATTTGGACCATTCTCCACCTTAGGACCCTTCAGAACTGATTTTCTTTTTGCCTTTCCGCCCTTTGCCTTTCGGCTTGGATTTGGCATCTGACTTTTCTGTCATTAAGGCAGTTGGTTTTTTCTTCATAATCCCTTCAGTTGCTACCAGCTGACTAGATAGCTCAGCTAGAGTCAGGTTCACTTTATTCATATTATAATTGACCTTGAAATTGTTGAATGACTCTGGTAGTGACTCAAGGATTATGTCAATTTGCGATTCTGCATCAATCGCAGCTCCCAGCACATCTAACTCATTTAATGAGTCCATCATTTTCAACATGTGTTCCCGTACTGATGTACCTTCAGCCATCTTGGTGCTAATGAGCACCCTCATGGCTGCCTGCCTAGTAGGTCTGCCTTGTTCTGCAAACATCTCCTTTAAGTTCGATATCATATCATATGCAATCTTATAAGATTGGTGTTGGTGTTACAGCACACTAGACATGGATGCCAGAATGTAACATCGGGCCATCTCATCGTCTTTGGCCCATTTGGTGTAAAGGTCCTTTTCTGCTTCTGATGCATCTGGGCCAGGCTCTTTAAGGGGGTTTTTGGAAAGGACATATTTATATCCTGAAGTTGTCAGGACAATATCCAGATTCAATTTCCAGTTTACATAGTTGGATCCCACCAACTTATTCTGGTTGAGGATGGTCGCAAGTGGATTGAAAGTATTCAAATTCATACTTGTAATACTGTAGCACATAACCATACATTCAATTAATGAATTTAAATGACATTAGGGTTTAGTATTCTACCAAATTTATATGGGAATCCTCATAACCACAAAATTCAGAATACATCGGAATCCCAATCCTGCGGCGTATGCCTCCTTGGGGAGTGCGAATACGTCTTAGACTGGTGCGGATCAAAGTTGGTCAAAACTGGGATTAAAACTAACTATCCATGATCCCCTTCATTCATTACTATTTAGGTATCTCATACCAAATAATGTATGACTCCCGATTAGCTTCGGTTTCTAAAATAATGAGGCAAATCCTTGGGGATACTACAGCATTATTTTAGTTAAGTGTGACCCACCAACTAGCATTGCATGACAACCGTTGCGGGCAGCTCCTCCTTGGGGAGTGGGCTCCCACCCCGTCTCATCAACACTATCCATAGGAGATCCATATCCCGTATCCAGATAAATACAAGCCCTCCGTGGGGAATGGCCATTCTCAAAATGGCGCGAGGCTAATACTTTCCTTACAATGGACCTATGGTGGAAAACCATGGGGATTTGTATATATATAAATGCCCCACTCCCACTTAATATTTTAGAGTTGAGGATTTCCTTATAGGTGTATGGGTCCATCAAATATAGGTATAAATTCATCTCATGATACGACCAATGATTGGTTCCAAGTCAAGTTATTTTAAGGAAAGTCCAGTTTCTAAAATTAGTGTTACCAATAGATCCATCTCATGGGCCCACCAACTCTAATTAGAACTCTTTCCAAAAATTAATTTGATTTGACCAATTTTGGAATTTGCTATGTTTGGATCAGATATCGAAATACTCTAGAAATAAGCATTCATCCATAAATAGAAAGTGCTATAATAAAAGACTAGTGCTCTCCTCCACATGGCCCAGGCGGAAAAGACTTCTTGGACTTCTAGACTTTCCAAAACTTTGGGATTCTTCAAACTCTTTGGGCATCTCCAAAACACCTTTTGATAATCTTCAAACTCTTTGATTAGGAGTCCAGCTTTTTTTTCCTTCTTTATTTCGGACATCTCCAGAATTTACAAATTTTAAAAAATACATAAATTCCTATGTCTCTATAATGAGACTTACATGGTAATCTAAATATGGAAATAAAAGGGCTTATAGGGAAATTCACCATGCCTTGCCCTTTCATGGGAAACCAAGGAAACCATGATGCCCTTTACACTTAGCCACAAATAAACCAATAAGTGAAAGGAAAGAAAAATCATGTGGGCCATATGGAGAGGACATTATCACCTGCAAGTTAGTATCTCATACAATAAAGCATCTCACAAAACCAGGTTGCCAAACCACAATGAAAAAACAAGATGCCAAAGGTTTGCCACCACTATACAAGATCCCCTACGCAGAGGGGGTCCGGGGGCAGTGCCCCCGGTGGGGTTCGAGCTGCCCGGTCAGCTCGCGGGGGTCCAAAGGGCAGCACCCCTGAAAAAAAAAAAAACAACAACAACTCAAACTAAGAACAAAATGATTCTACCTGGGTTCGGCTAGCCGATCTAGTCCCTACGGCTAGCCAACAGACCTCTACAGCCATAGTGGTCCGTTTGACTAACCGACCTGACAAACCCAGAAATTTGGTTTTTTTCAGATTCGGCTCCTGCTGTTCCCAATCACTTCTAATGATCTCAGTATGCTTCTAATGGCATCTTACCATCCTCCTATCATGATTAAAACCTTTTGTGACTTTCCAAACATGGATCCACTATAAAAGCAAGCAAACCCAATAAACACTGATCCTTTCATAGCCCTTGCTCTATCCTCTTCACATCTCATGCAAAGATTAAAACAAGATTACTGATCTAACATGATTAGACATGAGGGATGGCTCTGATACCAATTGTTAGAAGTAGGTGGGTCTCGTTGATAGATGTTCAAAACTTTTGACCCACTTGACACAGGGATCAACTATCCATAAGACCAGAAACTCAATCCAGGATGCATTACCCTCAATCTCGTGACCATGTACAGTAAATATTCTATCTAAAAATAGAATCAAACAGCACTAAACAATCATAATAATCTACGACATACAAGAAGTAGATCATACCTTTGGAGATTTATAGTGCTTTAATGGAGAAGTTGCGACTCTACTGGTGATGAGAATCTTCAACACCTCTTAGCCTTCCACGCTATGACCCGAATTGGATTTCTTTTCTCAAGAAGATTGGTGGAATCTTCAGGAGAGATCCCAACTCAAAACTCCAAGGAACTAAAAGAGAGAAGGAGAGAGAAACTCGTGCAACTCTTACACGAACAAGGTTTTGGGCATGAGAGAGACTCTTATTGGACGTCCAAGAGAATTTATATACTTTTAAAGCTCTTCCTTGCTTAATTGAAATAGAAGTCTTACTTCCAAAGCAATTAGAAACTTTCTCCTTTCTTAACCCTTCGTTCTGGAGTTCAAGTTGGATTAGTATTTTCCAATAACTTGGGCTAACATGGGGACCACTAGGGATTCCTTAGAAAGCTGGCTCCAACTGGAACAACGCGACCCTACATCTTAAGTGCAACCTGGGCCCACAGTTAATTGAAATAACACCACTATATAAATGCAATTGCACTCCAGTCTTAAGAATAAATTACAATAAAGACCCTAAACTTCTCAATTACCACAAGTAGGCCCCTCTATCAATATCCGTGGATCAATTGGAATAAATCTATTTCTTTTAATATAAGTTCCACATCTTGTTATCCTTGAGCCCCAATTAATCACAGTAATCATCAGTGCCATTCAATTAACTCTTAATTGAGATGGGTGCCCACTTACTAATGACAAATCTATTAATTGGCACAAGGGGATAATAGAGATAGATTCCATCTTGATTATTCAACGTTCCCACAGTTCTACTACCATATACCCAAGACACCGAGGTATTAACCTACAGTCGGCCTCACTCATTGGTGACTCAAAGCAAATAAATAGATAGAAACTTGAGTTCATCAATGTCTCATGATTGAGAGCCTATTACCAGGGAATTATGAGAGCATACCTTATTATTAAGACAGAATTCCATAAGGTGCATCTTATGGTCTTTCAATACATCCAATGTATCAACACCGTGATCCAAAATCTTACATTCTGATGATCGAGACAAATCACACTATCTCATAGTGATCAAAGTGCTACAACCTTATCAAATGAGATGCCCAGTCTCATTACTAGTCGTGAAGCTTATTTAAGCATAAGATTTGTGACATATATCTCCCATGTGTGGATCTCATCCATGCACATATATCACATTTAATTTACTAATGGGACCCGGTTCAACTCATGAACCATTATGTCATATGTATTGGTCATGTGCATGGAGTAGTAAAATAACATTCATCTCATGAAAGTAAAGTATGATTTTATTGATAAATAAAGAAATTAATCAATTTATTACATCAACTAATGGATTGAGTCCACAAAATCTAAGACCCTCATCGTCTCAAGATGGGGTGCAAAGAAAGAGGACTCGGAAGAGTAGAGGTTCTAGAGGGCATTCCCCCTCACCTGATAAAGTATCCAAATGAATTTTCTGGTGTGGAATGTGCGAGGTCTCAATATATATACCAGCCATGCAGGCAGAGATTAGAAATAAAATGAGGACCTTACATCTTTCCATGATAGGATTAGTTGAGACAACAATAAGGGGAACTTCTTCATATATTGTCAAAATAACTCTAGTGTCTGCATGGTAGATGGAAGCCTCTAATATTGACTGTAGCCCTATGATGCGTATCTGGATATTATGGAATCCAAGGGAAGTGGCTATTATTGTGCTGGATGTTCACTTCCATGCCATTCACTGCGAAGTTTGTGTTGGGAACAAGGCGAGCAAGATACACACAGAAAAAGAAGAAACTTGGGAGAGGAATTCACAACTCAATTGGACTCTCAATCATAGCTTGAATGCATGGCTACATATATTATGTAAAAGAAAATTCTAGAGCTTAAATTAAGAACATCTAATGCGATTTAAGTCCTCTGGATGTTTTACTCAACCAAATGCTAATAAAAGACACACACTTTTCATTTTTCAAGGTTTTTCGATTATCATTGAATAGTCAGTAGAAAATTGGCCATAACTTTCTCAATATAAATCCAATTGATGAGAGGTTTAAAGCATTGGAAACTAGACAAACATAGCTTTAATTTGGTGTATAATCTAAATTTGGATAATGATAGCCCCTTCAAATTCTAGTCGAAATTTACTCTTCAGTTTCAGTAATAATTCAAGTTTAATTTTCAACACTCCCCTTTAAACTTGACATCTTTCCAACACCAATCATCATTCTCAACTTCTGAAAAATATCATATTTGAGAGGCTTTGTGAAAATATTAGCAACTTGATCAAATGACTTCATATATTCTACCTCTACGCACTTGTTCTCAATGCATTGTCAAATGAAATGATACTTTGTCTTAATATGCTTGCTTTGATCATGAAACACTAGTTTCATTGCTAGAGCAATGGCTGACTTGTTGTCTATCAAGATCTTGGTAACTTTACTTTGCTCAAAATGGAGTTCCTTCAATAATATCTTTAACCAAATTACATGATAAGCACAAGCAATGGCAGCAACATACTCTGCTTCATAGGTTAAAAGAGTGACTATGGGTTGTTTTTTAGAACATCAAGAAATTGCATTATTTTCCAAAAAGAAAATAAACATAGTAGTACTCTTCCTATATCAATGTCTCCAGCGTAGTTGCTATCGTAATAGCCCATCAAATTGAACTCGTTTGAAGTTGAATAAAAAATTCCATAATCAAGAGTACCTTTAAGGTAACGAAGAATTCTCTTGGCTGCCTTCATATGTGTCTTAGAAGGATTTTCCATAAATCAACTCACAAGTTGTAACATCCCAACCCAAGCTGATCTGGATTAGCGGCTAATGTCTGATGATTTGGTTGCTAATTGTGTTTTGTTCTTGTTTTTGGTTGGTTTCAGGTTTTGGATAGGTAGTCGGGTTGAGTTTCAGGTAGACATAAGCCCTTCTTTGTAATATTCCAATTTGTGTGATGTCGTCATTCATGCATCATCTTGGTATTGACGTGTGTCTTTCGTTACGCTTCTTGATTCCCATATCTATGTCAGTCGCCAAATATGTCACGTGTTTTCGTTAGACCCGCAATTGACTCGAACTGGAATTAATTGGAACAATTGGACTTTCTTGCAAATTGGCCTTGATATTTATAAGCCACCGACCTTCTCCTTCTCTCTTACTGTTCTTTCACTCTCTCGTTCTCGAGTCTTCTTCTTCTTCTCTTCTATTTCTCCTTTCTTCTTCTCGTTCAAGGCCAGGAAGAGGAATTTATGCTCGTGATTCTCGATTCGTGCCTTTTGGTAAGTTCAGGGAAGCGCCATGTTCTTGATCATCTTCTTGTCCTCTTTCTTCTTCATATTCTTGCCTGTTACATGCACTCACGCTTCTCGTTTTCTCTTCTTTTGCATGCATGGCGATTAGGAGCTTGTTGGCAGCGTGATTGAGCCCAAGGACAACAAGATCGTGTTTGAACTCATTTTGAGGCAAGTATAAGCATAACTTGGTTTAACCATGTGGGCATGTATTTGATTAAGATTAAATCATGTATTCTTGAGTATGAATGATGTTTACAGCCCATTTTGTGATCATTTCCTTTTACTCTATGTGATTTCGTCAGTTTGGTCATGTTTCGATGATTCTGTAATCAGTTCAGAAACTGCTTCGTGTGTACCACGGCTAAGCCGTAACTCACCTTCGGCTTAGAGTCCAGAGAGGGGAAAAACCCAGTTTTCCTCTACGGCCAGGACACGGCTAAGCCATATATTGTCCTATGGTTAAGCCATAGTTCAGCCGTGACCCAGCCGTAGATCAATACAGGGTGCCTGTTTCTGGATTAACTGAAAGTAAGCAATTTGACAAACCTTCTACGGCCTAACCACGGCTAAGCCGTAGAACAGTACATGGCTAAGCCGTAGAACAAAATACGGATGAACCGTAATTGCGGATGAACAATAAAGGGAACCGCAGTGGAGCCACAGTGCATAGTACGGCTACGCCGTAAGATGCCTACGACTAAGCCGTATGTTCACCTACGGCTAAGCTATGCCACCTCTGTAATATGGAAAACAAAGATAGGTGTAAGAAAGAGACTGATATGGCTTTCATGATAGAATGTAGATCACCTAGACTTGCCCAATGGTATGAATGTATGACATGAATGATCTCGAGGGCTACGAATCATTCATGCACGTTATCCGGTTGTTTAGCACCTCCCCATGGGTGTTGGTTTAAGGGACTTCGGTGCACATTCCAGATACACTGCAACACTAGACAATAGTGCATCGGACAACTTAAAACTACATCATCATGCACGGTTAGAGACGCTAGACAACTAGAATAGGATTGGCTAGTAAAAGCTCGTGATCCTTACAAGGAAATCTGATTGCATGGCATATTGACTTCGGTTCTTGCCCTCTTATACGCGTTCTACGTTGGGGCACACGATTGGATATTTCTAGCTCTGTCCATGATTAATCCCGGGTGGAACAGCGGTCTTGCATGTTCGATGTGGCCTCTATTATATTGTTCATTGATCTGTTCAGTGATGTGGTTATTCGATTTGCTATATGTGATTGTTTCATTCGTATGATCTCTTGCAATTGTTTGATCTATGCTTAACAAGACATGCACGTCACATTTTGATAAGATACATGTTCTGCTATACAAGTAATGATACGCACATTATGATATGCACGTTATGATATGCATGTTCTTATATTGATTGACTCGATATAGTCCGGCACTACTGGGCCTCGGCCTTAGGATCCTGACGGGGTGACTTGGGTATAGTTTGTATGGCCTTACTGCAGAAGGACACGTCTTGGGGAATCCAGACTCCAGGAAACCGAGACCCATCTGGCCCATGGTGTTCTCGGCATGTTTATAAGATCCCTATTTTGGGAGCATATGGCGTACGTAGTAGCCACCTAGTATGTACATGTTATGTATCGATTGATTTGCACAGAGCAGATGTTAATTTGAATGCACAACTGCCTAGACTACTACATTGACTTTTTATGATTATTTCTATCTTCGATTCTATTAGAGACCATACGTGTTAACTTATTACTGCTTATGCTTTGCTGAGTCGTTGTATTCAAGAGTTGTCCTTGGTGTTGCAGGCTCAGGTACCCTCGATCGTGTTCTTGTCGGTCATCAGTTTGCTTGGGAGACACCACCTGTCTCTTCAGGTTTGCGGAGTGTGTGCTATCACTCCATCAGAGCGCGACTGTTTTCTGCATGCATACATCTTGTTTTCTTTTCATGTCATTGATTGTACTCATGTTCTATACATTGTGATTGGATCTCGTATGTATGTTCAGAATTTTGTATCAGCCTTTGGATATTATGTCTTTGTTCTTGTGTGCCTCGTGTCTCTTGTTGATATTTTTAGCTTCCGTATACATTTGCATGTGTGTTTTCCCTTGTGCGTGTGCATCTAAATCGGGTCTAGGTGCATATGGACGGGAGTGCGTGTGTCGCTGGTTAGGTTTTTGCTAACCCCTGATCTCCTGGGCTCGGGTTGTGACATACGTATAGTATGGTATCAGAGAATTGTTGCTCTAGTGGGTCAGCATGTAGGCATGTGGTGAGTAAATGTGATGCTAATAGTTGGTCTTTAGTGCCAATTTGTTGGTAGGGTTGGTTGGTATATGTTCTCCTTGCCCCTTTATAGGTGTTTCTTTCGCAAGTGTTCCATCAGTGTTTATTGAGACCGTCCGGCCATAACCTCGTGTAGTGCATTGTGCCTTAGTGGTAGAGCTCATGGCAGCGGGCGATTTTCAGGAGCCTTATATTGTTGTTCTTCGTTGGGAGTTAAGGCACCTTAGAAGTATTCCTTTTGTTGTTCGGACAATGGCGTTGGTGGATCTACTGCAAGAAGCTGAACTGTCCCGAGACCGGTACACGTTAGAAGAGAGTATCAGGCCTCTTTTCCCAGACGCTTACACGATTGTGTGCAGACGAAGGCAACTCCTGTTGTTTGCATTCAGAGTACGAGAGATCCTCAGGACACACTTCGGCTATCCCTATACCTTCTGCACGGATAGCAGTTACGTGACATTCGAGGTGTATTTCCATGCTTGTGTAGAAGCTTTGCTCGTGCAGTGGGATGAGTACATCAACATGCTCCAGGGAGTAGTTGTCTGGTATATGCTGCATCGAGGACCCCATGCCTTCATCGCACCCTATTAGAGGTGACTCTTTTCTCTTGCTCGAGGGACTGGCTGTCCATGTTCTCTGGTGTTTTGGGTCTCCTCCTTTTGCTTTTGTGTTAGTTAGTCGGAGAGATCTTCCATTTTGAGTTTTGTGTTGTATAAACCCTTGACTTTGTAATTCTAGTCTTAGTGCCTTTCTTGCATTGTCTCTTGCTCTCATTCTATGTAGATGTCAAGATGTTAGTTTCCCTTACCTGGTTTGATGTTACTCGTGCGATCGGGTAGTTCCTTGTCGTGTGATCTTGTTTGGGAAGTGTAGTCACAGCCCAATTGGTGTAAGGAGTCTGATCCATTCTTTTAGTGGGGGAGTTTGTTCCTCTCCACTTCATTCAAGTTCATGGATCAGCATTGGGAATCTCTAGTTTTGTTGTATATCTGCCTTGGTTTCGTTGTACCTTCGAGAAATGGCTAAATTGGCTTTGTTGTTGATCTTGAGGGGCGCTTGTAGTTCCCAACCTTAGTTGTGAGCCGGTGAGGCTCAGATACTCCCTCCTAGTCTTTGAGTAGTCTTATCGTTGCTTGTTGTGGGTTGTTTCCCTTGAGAAAAGTGTAGTGTCACCCTTCGAGTCGTAACATCCCTATGCTTCTTTTCTCCTATCGCTTGATTGATTCTCAGCAATGTTGTTTTGAGTCCTCTTGGGTTTACTCCATTGTTTTGTATTGGGTCTATTTTACTACTCAGTTCTTTTCTGTTTGTGCCTGTGACTAGGTGACTGACCGATGTTTGAGTTTTCTTTCTGGCAGCTTACCCCCTTGTTGGAGGCTGTTTTGTTGAGCATTACTCCTTCTTTGAGGTTGCTGCTTGATCTGTTTGTCTCCGCTCATTGTCTAAGATGCTTCTTGTGCGCTCTTGTTTCCTTACCTACCATTGCAGACGGATCATTGAAGTCCATGCAGTCTATACAGTAGTAAATCCCCCCCCCCCCCCCCGAGTTTTTCAGAGTGTAACCATCCTTGGTGTTCTTCATGTGATTCGGATATCATTCATCGACTTTTCCCTGTGACCATTTTCGATTGGACCTTATTCGTTTCATTGTTTCCCATTGCCACTGTTCGCTTCTCTTTTAGTTTTGTTCTCCATCTTATTCTGTTAATCTTTTTCCTCAATTCCCTGTCTATGGATGTATTTTTGGGTTATTGTAGACTATCGAGTTCACCATTCTTGGAGAGTCACAGTTTTGTTTCTCTTGTCTCAATGTACCTGTCTTGTGGTAATCTTTCCTTTTGTTCTTTCTTGCTTTCTTCCTTTGGATCACGCCTTCACTACTTGTCTTCCATATTTGGTTGTTTTATTTGGTTGTTTCCTCTCCTCTTGACCCCGGTTTCCTTACTATCTGTTTATGATGCAGGATGTTGGGTGGATCATGTCGGTGGAATTCCTTCTTCATGGACTTTGCTAGCCGTTGCTGTGCTGGCAGTGGCGTGAGCATCGGGTTTCGTTCTTCGAAAGATGGAGGATGTTTTCACTTGACAAGAGTTTTCCAACTGTCTAGGTGGAGTGAGCGAACGGATGATCAGTTAGTGTTGAGGAGGTGATCTGGTGCGCTTATCCAGCGTTGTTTTACGTTGAGTCTCCTATCGAAGTCTAATTTGGCGAGATGATGTCAGGGTGAGAAGGGTTTGCTGTGGATTGAGGACTTGGCAACTTTTTGTGTTGGGTTGAGCTTTTCAGTTGGGCAAAGATCTGGGAAAGCTATCAGCCGTCATGTTAGTTTCTTCGGGGAGTAGTCCATGCTTGCAGCCACGTTCGTGACCTTCTTCCTTTATGCGGAGTGCGGAGATGCTGTTTCGTCAAATGCCTTCGTAGTTGTTCGTCGCTCCTTTAGTCGGTACGATTTGTCAGCTTCGCACATGCAGACAGACGGATAAGCCTAGTGGATGCTTTAGACAGACACTTACAGATCGTGCAGTGCAGACAAGGAAGCCTCGCAGACTAGTAGATGGCCGTGGAATTGCCGATGAGAGGATTGAGTTTCGGAAGGTCTTGCTGATGCAGAATACGATTTGTCCAGCCAAGAAGACAAGTTAGTTCTGAGGCCTGTCGCACCATTCTAGATGGAGACTAGCTTCAGGGAGCTGACATGCAGTTGGATTCTTCTGTGACGTTTTCTAAAAGACATGTTATAGCCAAAGTCGAGGTACGTCATTGAGGTGTTCGGAACTTTCTCCTGCGTGTTCGTTGCGATGACGTATGTGTGTTCTGCTAGGACGCTTTTTGTGAAGTGATTCCTTCAGCACGTGGGAATTGAGAAGCCGCCGTGCTTATCAGAGCGAGTCGAGAGATCAAGCATTCTGGAGACATCGTTGTTCGGCGGATTGTGCCTGCACATGTGTGTTCATTCCGGGGACGGAATGTGTCTTTAGTGGGGGAAGATGTAACACCCCGACCCGACTTGATCTGGATTAGCGGCTAATGTCTGATGATTTGGTTGCTAATTGTGTTTTGTTCTTGTTTTTGGTTGGTAGTCGGGTTGAGTTTCACGTAGACATAAAGCCCTTTTTTATAATATTGCATTTTGTGTGATGTCGTCATTCATGCATCATCTTGGCATTGACGTGTGTCTTTTGTTACGCTTGTTGATTCCCGTAACTACGTCAGTTGCCAAATATGTCACGTGTTTCCGTTAGACCCGCAATTGACTCGAACTGGAATTAATAGGAACAATTGGACTTTCTTGTAAATTGGCATTGATATTTATAAGCTACCAACCTTCGCCTTCTCTCTTACTATTTTGTCTCTCTCTCGTTCTCGAGTCTTCTTCTTCTTCTCTTCTGTTTCTCCTTTCTTCTTCTCGTTCAAGGCCAAGAAGAGGAATTTATGCTCGTGATTCTCGATTCGTGTTTTTTGGTAAGTTCAAGAAAGCTCCATGTTCATGATCGTCTTCTTCTCCTCTTTCTTCTTCATATTCTTGCATGTTACATGCACTCATGCTTCTCGTTTTCTCTTCTTTTGCATGCATGGCGATTAGGAGCTTGTTGGCAGCGTGATTGAGCCCATGGACAACAAGATCGTGTTTGAACTCATTTTGAGGCAAGTATAAGCATAACTTGGTTTAACCATGTGGGTATGTATTTGATTAAGATTAAATCATGTATTCTTGAGTATGAATGATGTTTACAGCCCATTTTGTGATCATTTCCTTCTACTCTATGTGATTTCGTCAATTTGGTTATGTTTCGATGATTCTGTAATTAGTTCAGAAACTGCTTCGTGTGTACCACGGCTAAGCCGTAAGTCACCTTCAGCTTAGAGTCCAAAGAGGGGAAAAACCCAGTTTTCCTCTATAGCCAGGGCACGGCTAAGCCGTATATTGTCCTACGGTTAAGCCGTAGTTCAGCCGTGACCCAGCCGTAGATCAATACAGGGTGCCTGTTTCTGGATTAACTGAAAGTAAGCAATTTGACAGACCTTCTACGGCCCAGCCACGGCTAAGCCGTAGAACAGTACACGGCTAAGCCATAGAACAAAATACGGGTGAACCATAATTGCGAATGAACAGTAAAGGGAACCCCAGTGGAGCCACAGTGCATAGTACGGCTACGTCGTAAGATGCCTATGACTAAGCTATATGTTCAGCTACGGTTAAGCCATGCCACCTCTGTAATATGGAAAACAAAGATAGGTGTAAGAAAGGGACTGATATGGCTTTCATGATAGAATGTAGATCACCTAGACTTGCCCAATGGTATGAATGTATGACATGAATGATCTCGAGGGCTGCGAATCATTCATGCACGTTATCCGGTTGTTTAGCACCTCCCCATGGGTGTTGGTTTAAGGGACTTCGGTGCACATTCCCGATACACTGCAACACTAGACAATAATGCATCGGACAACTTAAAACTACATCATCATGCACGGTTAGAGACGCTGGACAACTAGAATAGGATTAACTAGTAAAAGCTCGTGATCCTTACAAGGAAATCTGATTGCATGGCATATTGACTTCGGTTCTTGCCCTCTTCTACGCGTTCTGCGCTGGGGCACACGATTGGATATTTCTAGCTCTGTCCATGATTAATCCCGGGTGGAACAGTGGTCTTGCATGTTCGATTTGGCCTCTATTATATTGTTCATTGATCTTTTTAGTGATGTGGTTGTTCGATTTGCTATACGTGATTGTTTCATTCGTATGACCTCTTGCAATTGTTTGATCTATGCTTAACAAGACATGCACGTCACGTTCCGATAAGATACATGTTCTGCTATACAAGTAATGATACGCACATTATGATATGCACGTTATGATATGCATGTTCTTATATTGATTGACTCGATATAGTCCGGCACTACTGAGCCTCAGCCTTACGATCCTGACGGGGTGACTTGGGTATAGTTTGTATGGCCTTATTGCAGAAGGACACGTCTTAGGGAATCTGGACTCCAGGAAACCGAGACCCATCTGGCCCATGGTGTTCTTAGCATGTTTATAAGATCCCTATTTTGGGAGCATATGGCGAACGTAGTAGCCACCTAGTATGTACATGTTATGTATCCATTGATTCGCACAGAGCATATGTTAATTTGAATGCACAACTGCCTAGACTACTACATTGGCTTGTTACTGCTTATGCTTTGCAGAATCGTTGTATTCATGAGTTGTCCTTGGTGTTATAGGCTCAGGTACCCTCAATCGTGTTCTTGTCGGGTGTCACAACCCGAGCCCAGATCTCGGGGGTTAGCGAAAAGCCAAACCAGTGACACACGTACTCCCGTGCACGTGCATCCATTACCCAGACCAGATGCACACACACAAGGGATCTAACACGTGCGGACTAAGCGTATGCGGAAGCTGTACATATCATAGCAGGCAACAAAGCATATAGCGAAAGCCAAAACAAATGCGGAACGGAAAAGACAACGATATATATAAAACTCAAAAAACCATATACAAATCTGAGTACACGCCAAAATAGCGATATACAAAATGATACAGAGTACAAAGTCCAAAGTGCCAAAATACAAAATCTCAAAACCAAACAACTAGGCCACTGATGATATGCATGTACGCACTCGGCAAAGGTGATCAGGCCCACTCTGCCAAACCGGAGGGTGCCTCTAAACTCGGCCCTGCAGCCTCCCCGACCGCCGGGAAGTCGGGCAAGGGATCTGCGCCTGCAACACCACAGACAACACAAATGAATATACAACGATTCAGCAAAGACAAGTAACAGGGATGAAACACTCATAGTATCAAATAGAATAATGACAGAAGATTAAATACAGAGTTCCATCTTCGTATGCTAAGCAAATCGTGCATAGAAGTAAAGCATGATAAGTGAATCAAAACATAGAAATACTGAACTAAGTGGCTACTACGTTAACCATATTCTCTCCAATAGAGAGCAGAGCAGAGCAGAGCAGAGGAGAACACCACTGACCGGGCCAGGGTACAAGTGGGTCTCGGTTTCCTGGGTTCCGGCGTCCCAAGACAAAGCGACACTGCAGTGATACAGAGATACAGAGGTCTAAGCCAGAGGTAACCCCGTCGGGCATCCTAGGGCTGAGGCTGAGTAGAGCCAGACTAATACCAATCAAATCAAATCCAAAAGAAGGGAGATTATCCGTTTTGGACTCACCGATGACAAAGACCGGATCTTATCCTTACGTGTTAATCTTTGGGCAGAGCCACCAGAGAATACCTAATAATCAGAGACACACAAAGTCAACAAAGCATATATTAAGCCAAAGCACAGCATAGAGCAAAGTTTAGTGTGGAACGAAGAATAGAACAGATATACAGGACGAAAGCAAAATAACCTCGTAATGCATAGACATAGATTTGCAGAACAGAGGGCAAAACTGTAAACAATATGCAGTGCATCTCAGATTAATACGAAATCAAGGTTAATTACAAGCCAATACTAATCTAGTTGTTCACTGTCACTAACCGTGCATGTTGATGTAGTTTTAAGTTATTCGATGCACCGTTGCCATCTTAGTGTTGCAATGTAATCCTCACGTGCACCGAAGTCCCTTAACCCAACACCCATGGGGAGGTGCTTAACAGTCAATCAACGCTCACATGAATAAGTCACAGCCTAACAAACTATTCATGCGATCCAACGAATCCATTGGGCCGGTTTACGTGTATGGTTCCTTGTATATAAGCCCTATAAAGGTCACACCATTATCCTAAGTTTAATTCATATTTTACAGGTCTTACGGTTTGGCCATGGGTGACCTACGGCTTAGCCGTATGCAGCTTACGGCCTAGCCGTAACATGCACTACGACTTAGCCGTGGTTCCCTTCAGAACACGGCTAAACTGTCCTCTTCCACCTCTGATCTGATACATCTTACGGCTGGGTCACGGCTAGCTTACGGCTCAGCCGTAGAACAAGTTACGGTTTAGCCGTAGCCTAGCCGTAGAACAAAATTCAAAATTTCAGGTCTCTAGAATGTGAGCCGTACAAGGTTACGGCTTAGCCGTACAATACAGAGAACCAATTCGGGTTGAGTACAGAAACTGGAATTTGGTACAGAAATGTCTCAGAACAAGCTCATCTGATCCTAACATCTTAGAATTTGGCTGTAAAACATTCTATACAAAGGATAAGAATGAATCAAAGCAATCAAACAAAACACCCATATGTGTTAAACAATCCTGTACTGATACTTGCCTCAAAACTCTGTCAAGCCACTGAATCAAGCTCCAAATCAACTAAAATCAAAGCAAATCAAAGAAACAACACATGCATGAGATGTATGAAGACATACAGAGCTTGGAGAAGGAATCCAATTGGAGAAAGGAAATCAAAACCCACTTACCCAAACAACGACAAAGAAGAGAAAGAGGAAAAACCAAGATGGGTGCAAAATCCCAATCCAACCAAGAACGAGAAGAGAAGAGAAGAGAAGACGTGGAGCTCTCCTTGCATGCACGTATCGAACGAAAATTAGCAGGGAGAAAACACCTGGGTCCTGACTCATATATATAGTTTCTGGAAGTTTAAAACACAGTCCAAGGAATTTGGTTATTTACAAATCGAGTCACGTAGAGGTCCAACTTCTCCAATTGACTCCAAATGGGTCTGAAACAGTTACGGAAAATAACGAGCTCAACAAAATACACGTGCTGACACCAAGATGATGCAAAGATGATGCACTCAAAGCAAAAAGCACAATTACGAAAAAGGGCTTAGAACTACCTATCTCAGGTCAAAGGTTACTCAACTACCTATCCAAGACCCAAAACCAAGTCCGAAAGAATAAAACAACAGAAAAACACACTAATGAGCCACTAATCCGGCTCAAAGCGGATCGGAGTGTTACATCCCCCACTAGGAATCATTCCGTCCTCGGAATGACCACCTACCTGCGCAAAGAGCTGTGGGTACTGGCGCTAGCTGCTCCTCTAGCTCCCAAGTAGCCTCATCTGGACCGTGATGCTCCCACAACACTTTAACCCATCTGATAGTCCTGGTACGGAGAATCTGCTCTCGGGTACCAACGATGCGAAGCGGACGCTCAACGTAAGTTGCATTAGGCTGAATCTGAATATCATTGTAGCGAATCACATGGCTCGGATCTGGCACGTACTTATGGAGCATCGACACATGAAATACATCGTGAACACCGGAGAACTCAACTGGAAGCGTTAACCAATAGGCCAAATCTCCAACTCGGCTCTTGACTTCGAACGGTCCCACATATCTCGGAGCTAACTTGCCCTTCTGACCAAACCGCACCGTGCCCTTCATCGGAGAAACTTTAAGGAACACCCAATCTCCGACTTGGAATGCCAACGGTCTCCTCCGAGTATTCGCATAGCTCTTCTATCTTCAGATTCTCTATCACTTTCTGCACTTTCTCTGTCGTCTCAGCAATGATTGTCGGACCATGGAAACTTCTTGTTCCTACCTTTTCCCAGCACACTGGGGTCCTGCACTTACATCCGTATAGAGCTTCATAGGGTGCCATACCAATGCTTTCGTGGAAGCTGTTGTTGTAGGCAAACTCACACAATGCCAGATGCATATCCCATTCCTTCTCAAAGTTCAGCACGCTCGCTCGGAGCATATCCTCCAACGTCTGAATGGTACGCTCCGACTGCTCATCAGTCTGAGGGTGGTATGCCTTACTAAAGCTTAACTTCGTGCCCATAGCTTCCTGAAATGCTCTCCAGAACGAAGACACAAAACGACTGTCGCAATCAGACACAATCGATACTGGGGTGCCATGCAATCTGACTATCTCGTCAACAAACTTCCTGGCCATCTCGGTGAATGTCATCCCTTTCTTGAATGGAAGGAAATGTGCTGACTTCGTCAATCTGTCCACTATTACCCAGATCGCATTGTTCTTTCTACTGGTCGGTGGAAAACCGGAGACGAAATCCATGGTGATGTGCTCCCACTTCCACTGCGGAGTGTGTAATGGATGCAATGATCCTGGAGGTCACTGATGATCAACTTTCACCCTCTGACAGGTCAAACATCGAGCTACGAACCCTGCGATCTCCCGCTTCATATTGTTCCACCAAAATCTATCCTTCAAGTTCCGGTACATCTTTGTACTCCCTGGGTGCATCGCATAACGGGCTTCGTGCGCATCTGTCATCAACTTTTCTTTCAGCTCATCCACAGCGGGAACATTATTCCTGAAGTACAAAACTCCATCTACCAAGCTGAAGTCAGGTCGATCTGTAATCCGATCTTTGAACGTCACGAGAAGGGGGTCCTCAAACTGGCGATCCATGATCTGCTGAATCACCTCAGGCTGAAACACGACGGTAGTAGCTAATGTCACCAATTCACCTACCATCCGAACTTCAACAGGCTGATCATGTACCAGCATATAGAATCCTGCCAACACCTGAAGACTGTCTATCCTCCTGCTAAGTGCATCTGCAACTACATTCCCTTTGCCTGGATGGTACTTGATCGGAAAGTCGAGTCCTTGATGAACTCCAACCACCTCCGCTGCCTCATATTCAAGTCATGCTGATCAAACAAATACTGGAGACTGTGATGATCGGAATGGACTTCAAACTTCACACCGTACAAATAATGTCGCCACAACTTCAGTGCAAATACAATGGCTGCTAGCTCCAAGTCATGTGTGGCATAGTTCTTCTCATGCTCTTTCAGCTGTCTGGATCCATAGGCAATCACTTTCTGATTCTGCATCAGTACACAGCCTAGTCCAACTCGAGAGGCATCGGAATAAATCACGAATCCCTCACTACCATCCGGGAGAGTCAACACTGGCGCCGTAGTGAGCTTTTCTTTCAACATCTGAAAACTACGCTCACACTTCTCTGTCCACTCATACGGGACCTTCTTCTGAGTCAACTGAGTCAGCGGGGCTGAAATCTTCGAGAAGTCCTGCACGAACCTGCGGTAATATCCCGCCAATCCCAGAAAACTCCGAATCTCTGTCACTGATCTAGGATGGGGCCAATGGACTACTGCCTTAATCTTAGCTGGATCCACCATCAATCCATCTCTAGAAATCACATGTCCCAAAAACGCAACTTGCTCTAACCAGAACTCACATTTGGCCAACTTTGCATACAACTGGTGATCTCTAAGCAGCTGCAATGCCTTCCGCAGATGATCTGTATATTCCTCAGCAGTCTTCGAATAGACCAATATATCATCTATGAAAATCACAACAAACTGGTCCAAAAAGGAAGTAAACACCCTATTCATCAATGCCATAAAAGCTGCGGGTGCGTTCGTCAAACCAAATGGCATGACAAGGAACTCGTAGTGTCCATACCGAGTCCTGAAAGCTGTCTTAGGAACATCCTCATCCTTCACCCGGAGCTGGTGATACCCTGACCTCAAGTCAATCTTCGAGAAGTAAGCTGCACCTTGAAGCTGATCGAACAACTCATCGATCCTAGGCAATGGATATTTGTTCTTGATGGTCACTTTGTTCAACTGCCTGTAGTCAATGCACATCCGGAAACTGCCATCCTTCTTCTTAACAAACAATACAGGAGCTCCCCAAGGTGAAACACTTGGGCGTATGAACCCTTTATCCAACAGATCCTGCAATTGTTTCTTCAATTCCAACAATTCTGCAGGTGCCATACGATATGGAGCTCTACTGATGGGTGCTGTACCTGGCATCACGACAATTGAGAACTCTACCTCTCGAACTGGTGACAACTCTGGCACATCCTCCGGGAAAACATCCGGGAACTCGCTGACTACTGGGATCTCACTGAGCGGTCGCTGATCCTTCTTCTTTGAAATGAATGCAAGAAATCCCTCACATCCCCTACGAAGCATCCTGTCTGCTTTACAAGCAGAGATCACACGCCTTGGGCACTTCGTCTGGCTGCCCTCAAATCGAAATCCGCTGCCCAGATCAAAATAGATAGCTTTGCTGTAACAATTGATACAAGCATGATATCTCGCAAGCCAGTCCATACCAAGAATCACATCAAAATCCAGTGTCGTGAGCAACATGAGGTCTACCGGGAGCTGATGACCAGCTATCCGCATAGCGCACTGAGGGTAGAAAACACTGCACTCCACCCGTTTACCAACCGGAGTGGATACTATCAACAAGTATGGGAGCGGCGTGGGTCGCTGTCGAAGCTGCACAGCAAAATGGGGGTGCTACGTACGAACGCGTAGACCCGGAGTCAAACAAGGCTAAAGCTTCAGCATCAAAAATTAAAATTTTACCTTCCACGATCGTAGCTTCCTCCGCGCCCTCATGCGTAGCAGCATAAGCTCGGGCTGTCTGGCGGTTCTGCTTCTGGGCTGGGCGAGCTGGCTGAGATTTGCCCTGCGCTGTAGATCCTGCATATCTCGTCTGTGGAGAGGACTGAAACTTTGGCATTGGGCCCGCTTGTGGTCCATAGAACCACAACCGAAACAGGCCCCACTCTTCCTCCAACATCTGTCTGTAGGGTGATCCTTCCCACAGTGACCACAAACCACCTGAGTACTGCTCGAACTACCCTGCTTACCCTTGAACTTCTTCTGAAACTAACTTCTGCCACTGAAACCTGCCGCGCCCTCTTAGCCTCAGTTCGCTCCTCCTCAAATATGGCCTCTGCATCATAGGCCCTGTCAATAGCGTCATCCAAGGTAGCCGGCCACATACATGCAACTACGTGGCGTTTATGCTTCGGATTCAGACCATTGACGAAGCGAGTCACCTTCTTTTGTTCAGTGTTCACCATGTCCTCTGCGAAATGAGACAACTCTGTAAACTTGTGTACATAATCTGCAACCGACAGCTGTCTCTGCTGAAGGTTGAAGAATTCCACTTCCTTGGCTCGCTGAATATGGAGAGGCATGAACTTCCGACGGAATTGCTGCTTGAAGGTCTCCCAAACTGTGGCACTAGGCATAGTCTGGAATGAGCTCTTGACACTCCTCCACCATGTCTTGGCTACACTCCGAAGCATAGAGGCTGTGAGTACTACTTTCTGTTTGTTACTACACACAATTGTATCAAATAGCTCTTCAGTCTGCTCCAACCATTGCTCAGCCTGCAATGCATCCTCTATCCAATGGAACTCAGTCGCCCCTCGCTTACGGAACTTATCAAAAAGAGCATTTGGATCTGATTCCTTGGGCTGGAAGATCCTGCATATCTCGTCTGTGGAGAGGACTGAAACTTTGGCATTGGGCCCGCTTGTGGTCCATAGAACCACAACCGAAACAGGCCCCACTCTTCCTCCAACATCTGTCTGTAGGGTGATCCTTCCCACAGTGACCACAAACCACCTGAGTACTGCTCGAACTACCCTGCTTACCCTTGAACTTCTTCTGAAACTAACTTCTGCCACTGAAACCTGCCGCGCCCTCTTAGCCTCAGTTCGCTCCTCCTCAAATATGGCCTCTGCATCATAGGCCCTGTCAATAGCGTCATCCAAGGTAGCCGGCCACATACATGCAACTACGTGGCGTTTATGCTTCGGATTCAGACCATTGACGAAGCGAGTCACCTTCTTTTGTTCAGTGTTCACCATGTCCTCTGCGAAATGAGACAACTCTGTAAACTTGTGTACATAATCTGCAACCGACAGCTGTCTCTGCTGAAGGTTGAAGAATTCCACTTCCTTGGCTCGCTGAATATGGAGAGGCATGAACTTCCGACGGAATTGCTGCTTGAAGGTCTCCCAAACTGTGGCACTAGGCATAGTCTGGAATGAGCTCTTGACACTCCTCCACCATGTCTTGGCTACACTCCGAAGCATAGAGGCTGTGAGTACTACTTTCTGTTTGTTACTACACACAATTGTATCAAATAGCTCTTCAGTCTGCTCCAACCATTGCTCAGCCTGCAATGCATCCTCTATCCAATGGAACTCAGTCGCCCCTCGCTTACGGAACTTATCAAAAAGAGCATTTGGATCTGATTCCTTGGGCTGGAAGATCACTTGCTGTTTTACACGATGTGATGCTAACACAGCAGCCTGACTCTGCCTATCCACCATGGATGCCATCTGAGTCTGCAATGACTGCATAGACTGCATCATCATCATCATACGCTCCTCACTACTTATATGTGGGGGTAACGATCCACTATCATTGTTATGGCCCTGTTGATTCTCATCCCGAGATCCTGATCCTGATGCCATCCTGCAAAAGGAAAAGAAACACAGCACACAAATATAAAAGGCCCTGGGTTAGTCAAATCCCAAGAGTCAACATATTAGACTTAGAGTCAACTAGTTGATAGCGTTATCTCACCATGATCTTAGATGCCTACATGCTTATAACTAGCATGCTTTGATACCATACAATACGTATGTCACAACCCGAGCCCAGATCTCGGGGGTTAGCGAAAAGCCAAACCAGTGACACACGTACTCCCGTGCACGTGCATCCATTACCCAGATCAGATGCACACACACAAGGGATCTAACACGTGCGGACTAAGCGTACGCGGAAGCTGTACATATCATAGCAGGCAACAAAGCATATAGCGAAAGCCAAAACTATCATCAAGCTTTGATCTTTCTTACTCCGGAACTTGAACATAGGCAATAGATCCAAAGACTCGCAAGTGTGACACATTTGGCTTCCATCCACACCATGCTTCTTGGGGAGTCACGTCCTTCAATCTTTTGGTAGGTGAACGGTTGGAAACATAAACTGCACATGAAACTGCTTCAGCCCAAAACTCTTTCGGCATCGACTTACTTTTCAACATGGTTCTTGCCATATTGAGGATTGTTCGGTTCTTCGTTTCGGCAACTCTATTTTGTTGTGGTGATCTAGGAGTAGTCAGAAGATGGCGAATTCCATGTGTCTCACAAAAGGCTTTGAATTCATTAGAGGTGAACTCATCACCTCTATCAATTCTTAGAGATTTGATCTAGTAGCCACAAAAGGCGAAAACCGTATAGAGTAGTAGTTCTCCTGAAAATGCAGCCTGTTCCAACATACATAGGGCCCTGCAATCCATCAAATGCTCGTATGCTTACATCAAAGAACACGGTGTTGTGGTTTGCATATCGGTCATCAATGCCCTCAAATCTCTGGGGAAACTGCACATAACAAATCCGGTCATCACCTCTGTCGAGCATGAAGCACATCCCTTCTCTCAGGGCCAAGGAGTTGTATATGTAGTGATCACAATCCAGGTTCAGAATAAATGGGCCATTCGACATGATAGCACTTGTTCGAACAAGAGCATTCATGGCACCAGCTTTCTTGTTGTGATCATAGCCAAGCCTTTTTTCCCTTGAGACATACACCAGCATTGGCAATCCGATATCTACCTCTGTAGAGTCAATTAGATTCATGTCGTTTGCCTCAGAGCCCATTACAGGTTCCACATTTGGGGGCGCTAGCATTGCCTGACAAACAGTATGAGGAAGAAAAACAGATATAAGAAAAGCTAAATTGGATGTGCCAACAACATAAGAAAAGACATACACCAGAATTTCACCCCCAAAAAAAAAAGACATGAGAAATTGGTTACCAAAAAAAAGAGACATACACCAGCAAGGGATTGGAATTCCAAGCCAGTTTCCAAAATGTTCAAAATTTCAAGTCCTTGTCACTAAACCCTAAACACCATCAAGCTGGGGTTGTCTTACAGAGTTCTACAGTCGGACTAAAAAGTAAGCTCAGATAACAAGGTTCTGCTAGAATTAATTCTGGGCTGCACTAAATGCAATACAGGAATTGAGTTTAACACATGAAATTCTGACCTGAATTATACCAGCATGATCACCTCTTGAATGGTCTGTCTCAGTAGATGACCAAGTTCCTGGCCAATGTGCTCCATCAGACACCCATGTAGCCTTTGGAAGCTTGATGGGTTCTTCTGAAGATTGCCTCCCATTTCCATCTGTTTTCCTCTTTGCTAGCAGCTCTTCGTGGGCATTATAAGCATCAGACCGCCTCCTGATTGAATCGGGCAGGGAATTAATCCTCACCTTGAATTCATCATATTCTCTTTTCACCCTTCTCCTCTCCCTAACAAAATCAAGCCTGACTTTGTTTTTGAGAAAGTCGCGCTTCTGCCCGAAATACGCCTCGGGAGTCCCCACTGTAGTATGGATCTCTTCCTGAGTTCCAAAATTGTCAACTGGACAGTTTGCAGGATCGCACATTTCGCCTGCCATGTTGGTGTCCTCCACACTCAAGATATGTTGCTGAGTTTTATAACTTTCAACTGTGAGGGTATCAATCATAAGCAAACTAACAGAAGTCGCGGAATCACAAGCTTTTACCGCTTTCTTAGTTTCCTCAGTGGTTGTGACCTCAAAGATCGAAATGTCAGGCAGACCTGTTGATGCTTCAGAACAGCAAACTTCACCTGCATTGCTAAGTCAAATCTGGAGTCTGGATCCATTGCTGATTTTCAGAACATTCTTCCATTGGAAGATCGACAATATGTGAAATTGGCAGCATGGAAGAACCACAAGTACCATCTGTCAGGTTAGTTTCCTTGGTTCTATCTTGTGCTTCCTGCAGAAGGGAACCCAAGTCCTTGCAAAGCTTGCAGTTTCAGCAAGAGCTTCAAAAGTCAGTAGTGACCCTCCATCATCAGATAAGTAACATGCAAGTTTTTCAACTGGATAATCTACTGCTAGGATAGAAAGAATTGTGTTTGCAGTGACAAGGGGAGGTTCTTTATCCGGGTCTGCTGTCGAAACAAAGACATCTATACCAGGAAGATCAGACCTTCCTTTCGGATTCTCAAGGCTTGGGGACTCAAACCATCTGTCAGGTTAGCTTCCTTGGTTCTATCTTGTGCTTCCTGCAGAAGGGAACCCAAGTCCTTGCAAAGCTTGCAGTTTCAGCAAGAGCTTCAAAAGTCAGTAGTGACACTCCATCATCAGATAAGTAAGATGCAAGTTTTTCAACTGGATAATCTACTGCTAGGATAGAATGAATTGTGTTTGCAGTGACAAGGGGAGGTTCTTTATCCGGGTCTGCTGTCGAAACAAAGACATCTATACCAGGAAGATCAGACCTTCCTTTCGGATTCTCAAGGCTTGGGGACTCAAACCGGTCTTTCAAAACAGAGAGGTCAGTAATTCTGTCTACAGGACAGAGCTTATTAGGAAGCTGGTCAAGCAGCCATGAAATGGTGAACCAAAATTCGCATGTGATCGACAGTCCCCACAGCCACATTGCCTCGTGGTTAGGATGCATGATTCTCCATGTAAGAGGAGTGCAACTAGGTGGATCACAATTAGCAATCTGCAGAAACAAAATTGAATAACCAATTCAATTTAGAAAATTTTCAAAAAAATATGGGAGATTGTCATTGCATCTGTGAATGTTGTTAGTCGTCTAGTATAATCAAAAGCATAAGTAATCACTCACTTACCTATACGGGTTGAGAACTGCTGCAGAGATCCCGACTTCACATCCATCCACTCCAGCTCCACTACTGTATCCATCTTTTGGCCAAACTGCATTTCCATAGCCATAAGTCCCCTTTGTCTCATAGAGCCAGCGGGTGTGATCAAAAATCATGATTAGGAGCCTTGAACGATTTCACCAGAGAAGCCGCTTATCTGGTTTGAATTCAACCATTAAAGGCAATGGAAGCGCGCGGTCTTCTGCTTCTGACCCAGACCCAGATTCATCCCCTTGGTCACCCTCATCCCCATACTCTTCCTTGCAACCTGGGCATTTTCCCCCGCTTCCAAGGCACTCCACATAACAGTCTTCACAAATCTTGAAACCACACCCGCCAAGTGGTTTTCCATCGCAACCCTTCATTCCACAGAACATCCCCATGGATTTGGCCATCTGGGGCTGTTCATTTGAGCTTTCTACAACATGGCCTCTTGTCACTGAATTGAATCCCCCCGTAAAAATTGTTCCAGAAATGAAACTCCTCTTGGGCTTTTCGCTGATCCTTGAGTCTTCGGGTAGGCTGCTCAGCGAAGCAGACATAGGCTGATGATCGGGAGTGGGAGGAATGTGAACGGTGTAAGAGACGAACTCCGAACTCACTTGGGCTTCCTCCTTCGATGTGGTGCAGTATCTTCCTCCACTAGAAGCCCTGTGTCTGCTGCTACTGATAGGGGAATTGGGGTTGTTAGAAAGCGAAGTGCGCTGGACGGGGCTTGTTAGACCCATGCTTCTAGAACCCCCTCCGTTTCCTCCTGAAGAAACTGTAATGGTCACTGGGGAAGCAGGAGAAGAAGCCAACTGAACCATTTTTTATCTCTTCCTCTGTTCTCACAAAATCAAAGGCTACAAACAAAAACCCAGATCACAGAAAGGAAGAACAGCCAAATTTCAGGAAACAAGAAAAAGAGAGGGAAAGAACCCAAATTTCAGGCTTCCTTTCTGATATTCTCAAGATGAGCGGATAAGAACGCAAACCCAGATGAGAAAGAGATTTGAAACCGAAATTTCAGTTGGTTTGAACAAAACCCAGATGGGAAAGAGATTTTGCCCAAATTTTTGTTGATTTTGAACACCCAGATGAGAAAAGTAAAAGAGAGACGAAAATAAAAGTGGAAGATGATGGGTTTCGGATATGGAGATCATTTAAGCAGAAACGTCGGAGAGATCGGAGAGAAGAAGGAAGAAGTCTGTTTTTTGATCTCCAACGGTCATCGACTTTGTTTGAATTTGATAGAAAGGAGGAAGGGTTTTTCAGGGGCGCGTGAAAGGCGGAGTTGTGCCTGTCAACGGTCGACTAATCTATACGGTCCAACGAAATCCGATCCGACGGTTGTGATTCGAGCTCAACGGTCGCTTCCAGCTTGGATCTCTCTAACGGCTGAATTTTAAGAGTGGGAGAAAGCCGTTGTAGGTTTTGAAGATGTTATGACGTGGCGTTGAAGGTAGGGTCCACAGAGAGATTTGGATCGGTAGCCTTAATCAATAAAGCATCTTATCCACTCACTAGGCCCCTGTTTGGATCCCCACAGTATAATCACAGCCATAAGTATGATCACAGCCGTCTGATCAGTGGACTTAAAATGGTCAATGAAATGTATGAGGGGAGGATCCACTGGGCTTTTCTCAATTTCTTTTACTATTTTTTAATCTGTTTGCAGTCAGTAAATGGACGGTCTCCCATTCTCCATTCTTGAGTATATTAAAAAAAGGAAAAAAGAGTAAATATTCAGTACTCCAAGAGTACCTACCCCTATGCCTTCTCCACCGGTCACAATTAAGAATGAGATCAAAAAAAGAGACCATCATATGTCCACAATGTAGAGAAAAATAAATCATATTAGCTTTATACCTCTCAATCGGGATTCTTACGAATTAATAAGCTTAAACCTAGATTGACGTATTAAAAATAAAATGTAAAATATTGTAGGGTTGTAAATAGGTCCCTGATTCTTCAATTACCCAAAGGTTCTAACCCATTAATAATTGGGCTTACATCCTTATGTAGGTTCCGATAAGTAAATGGGTCTGAATCCAAATCTTATTTTTGGACCCGTATTCTAAACGGTTCTAGGTCTAGTTCTAACTGGATTTCAATCCGTGGACCTCAGACCCGACTTATTACCTTATTTTTGGAAAATTTTTCTTAAAAGTTAGTTTTTTTCCTAAACATTTTCTACACAAAGCTGGACTCAGACCCGATCCCGTACCCGCCCCACCTCATACACGGTTTCAGTTCCGGATATATTCTCTCATTAATGGTTCTAGTTCTTGATCTAGGAAATTGGTTTTGAACCAATTCCGGGTCCAGTTCTGGGTCTATCTTCTTTTCAACAATTCTGGTTCCAAATCCACCATCGACCTAGACCAAAACCAACCTATTTACAACCCTAAAATATTGTCACTAGAGTCACTTGAGATGGTCTTACTCTTGACCCTTTGATAGTCTTGGTCTAACATTTTTCACCTAAACAATTAACTAATGCAGTTTTTCCACAAAAAATAAAAATAAAAATAACCCTAGATGCACAGTTTGCTTGCCCAAACCATTTTTGGTTTTTAAGAAACATCTGTGTACATTCACAAAAACTAATCCCGCAGACTTTTTCCACTTTTGTAGTAGGATAAGCTTTTTTGCGAAATTAAGGAAAATTTTGCTCATTTGCACCAAACGTAGATTTTAATACATCGCAGAAATGCATTTTCACAAATCTCACTTATTTTGACGAAAGTTGGCAACACAAACAAGGATAAATAAGTTTCCTAATGAGGGATGAAAATGGGTATCTCATTCCCTGATTATCCAGATGCACCAACCCATAAAATATCGAGTTTAGAACCTAGTTTTGGTTCCGATTCATAAACAGGTCTAATTCTGTGACCCAATTTAGGTTCCGATTGATAAACAAGTCCGATTCTAGGTCCACACAAGTTTCGATTTGTGGATTCAATCAAGACCCGACATATGAGTCTTTACTATTGCAAATTGCAACTCAAAATAACTTTTACTGGATATTTTTATGTATAACACTTAAGATAGTAGACTTGATGCACTATTATAAATTGAATGAGATCCTTAATTTAATAAAAAAATAAAACATTATAAATACAAATGAGTTAGAATCGATTTTGAAACTAAATTCTAATTCTCAAGTTGGGCCTGATTCCAGAATTGGACCCTAGTCCTCCTGTTGGAATTGAGTCTGGAAGCAACAAAATAAGTTTCTAGTAGAAACGGAAACAATTATTTAGAAATAGGTCAAAGTCTGGATCTAGTATGGTTCCAACTTGGAACCGCTCCACTTGCAACCATATACCTAATGGCCTTTTTCATGGATTTTAATATATATGAAATTTATAATCTGATGGGCTCTAACAAATTATTATTAAAAAGGTGAAGGGCGAAGGATATACATTATAAATTTAGATGGGACATTGTCTTTTTTAGAATTTGATTTACTAAATTGGTAGCTAGATATTCATCTCACATCACCCATCCAAAAAGGGGGAAAAAAAAGAGGTCAATAGTGATAGTTTTAATTACTTGAGGACACATTGATTCATTCCTAATCGTGTGTGTGAAATTCAATCGAATTCAATTACATGGACCAAGAAGTCGTAAATATTTTCAATCATTTTTCAAGTGTTGATTTCACCTTGTAACCTCGAAGGCCAAAGCTCAAATGTTGACATTATGGAGCCAAACATTAAGCCCATAATAGTCCTAAATGAGCCACTTATTGGCTTAGTAAAGGTATTAGCAGATATTTATTGGGCCTAAAATTAATTTGAGCCATACAAAACATCCATTGCACATGCCTCCAACCTTTACATTCATTCTTTTAAAGAGGAAATTGCAGGCATCAAAGTTGCATTTTACTACCTTCTGGTAACAAAATCCTCCCTCCTTTATTGATCGCAGCCTCCATCTAATGGCTGAAGGGAAAAAGAAATCTCCAAATTGTAAGCATCTTGATGTTGTGATTTATGCATGAATTTAACACATAGATGAGAGAAAAACACACCACACATGAGATGATCACAGGAGATTGACATGGTTCGGCTTAAGCCTATATCCACGGGAGAAGACGATAAGAATATCATTATAAGGAATGAATTACAAAGAGGAAGATCACTTTTACTCTTAACCCCAAACCCAGCTACACCAAAGCCTCACTCAGATCATCTTCCATGCTCCACCAAAGCAGCAAAGTGTTCCATTTATAGACTCCATCACCAGCATGGAAATCCACATCTTTGGTTGCCCATAGGTGTTGTAGTGCAGTTGTAGAGCGGCTACAACTAGGGCGGCTACAAATATGGGGCTGCAGCTCTGCAATGGCTCCATTGAGCCACATAACTAACAAATCTCTACCTTAGTGAAAATCGGAGCCAATCCTCATAAAATTCTTCTTACTGCCTTCACATGCCCATTTGGGCACTTAGGTACTTCTTACGCCAATCAAGTCTAAGCAATGCTTGAACTTGGCTGTTGGAATAGGCTTAGTCATCATATCTGCTGGGTTCTCTGCTGTAGGGATCTTTTCTACTACAGTAGCACCTTGAGAAACTACATCCCAAATAAAGTATGCCCTCAATGTGTTTGGTTCTTTCAAGATACATCTGATTGTTTGTTAAATCAATAGCACTCTGGCTATCACAAAACACAGTAGTTAATTGTTGTTGCAATCCCATATCACCAACCAAACCCCTCAGCCAAATAGCTTCCTTCACTGCTTCTGTAACTGCCATATATTCTGCTTCAGTCGTAGCAACGGTAGATTGCAATGTTGCCTTATAGCTGATAACATCGTTAGAAAGAGTGAAGGCATAACCTGTTAAGAAACTTCTTTTGTCTAAATCTCTAACAAAATCTAAATCAACATACCTAATAACACTACTTAACATCCGTAGTACTCTAAGATAGCGGAGTATCCATTTCACAGCCTGCCAATGAACCTTCCCAGGTTTCTCCATGTATCTACTTACTACACTAATTGCATGTGAAATGTCTGGCCTTGTACAGACCATAGCATACATGATACTCCCAACTGCACTGGCATAAGGAACACATAACATGTTGTCCACCTCCTCCTCAGTTTGTGGTGATAAAGCATCGGAAAGTTTAAAATGAGCTGCAAGTGGAGTATTCACAGATTTCGACCTTTACATGCCAAAGCGTTCTATTACCCTTTCAATATACCTTTTTTTGTAACAAAGACAATTTGCCCGCTTTTTAGTCCTTGAGACTCTCGATCCCTAGTATTTTCTTTGTAGCGCGCAAATCCTTCATCTCAAATTCACCACTAAGTTGAGCCTTCAACCTATTGATCTCAGACATGTCCCTAGAAGCAATTAACATGTCATCAACATACAACAGCAAATAAATAAAAGAACCATTTGAGAGCCTTTTGTGACAAACACAATTGTCATACTCACTCCTAGAATAATTTTTTTCTACCATAAAGGTATCAAAACACTTGTACCACTGTCTAGGAGACTGCTTTAGTCTACACAAAGATTTCTTTAGTAAGCAAACAAAGTCCTCCTTACCTTAGATTTCAAATCCCTCTAGTTGATGGATATAAATCTATTCCTCCAACTCACCAAGCAGAAAAACAGTCTTGACATCAAGTTACTGAAGCTCTAAGTCCAATAGAGCAACCATAGCAAGTAGCACCTGGATAGAGCTATGTTTCACTACAGGAAAGAACACTTCATTAAATTCAATACCCTCCTTTTGAGCATGGCCTTTTGCAACCAGTCGTACTTTGAACTTAGCATCTTCAACCCCTAGAGTTCCTCCTTTTTTCTTGAAGACCCATGTAACACTCCGACCCAACTTAATCTGGTTGAGCAACTAATTAATGGCGAATTAGTTGTTGTACGTGTTTTTACTTTGCATTTGTTTTATTCCGAGTCATGGATAGGTAGTTGGGTTGAGTTTGACCTGGATTAGGTAGACATGAGCCCTTTTTCGTAATTTTTGCTTTTGCAAGATTTCGTCATTCATGCATCATCTTAATGTCATCACGTGTATCTTGTCAAGCTTGTCAATTTCCGTAATTGACTCAATTGCAAACGACATCGTTTGTTTCTGTTGGATTGTTATTTGACTCAAACTGTAATTTCCCGGAACCTTTGGACTTTTATATAAAATTTTCAATACTTATCTTATATAAACAAGATACAGGCAACGACCTTGACTCAATGATTTCTTCTTACGCTCTTCCTTCACGTTGGTTCTTCTTGTTTTCTTCTTTCCTTTGTTTTCTTTCTTTAATGATTAAAGCAAGAATAGAGAGGATCTTTCGCATCCGTGCTAGCTTTTGTGTGTTCTATGGTAAGAATTTGAGTCATGGTAGCGTCTATGAGTTTAGGATGCTCCATGCACTGCCTGCACTTACTTCTTCTTTCTTTTTACATGCATGGTGATTAGAATCGCGTGTTAACGTTCAATTTGAGCCCAAGGACAACAAGTAACTTGAAAAAGCTCATTCGAGGCAAGTATAAGCACGATTTGGATGAACACGCATTAGTATATGATTGATCGTGAATAATTTCCTAATTTTGCATGTGGTTTGTGTTTTACAGCTCAGTTGTGTCTAATTACTCATACTTTGCTTGATGTGTCCTCTTTGTACTTAGATAGTTTTATTTGTAATAGGTTCAGAACATGACCCTGTGTAACTTATGGCTAAGCCATATGATTGCACGGCTCACTTTCTAGAGAATAGCAAAACCTAAATTTACTCTACGGTTAGGCTACGGCTAAGCCGTAGGCTAGCCGTGACCCAACTGTAAGTCAAGTTATGGCTTGACTTCCAGAGAGCAGAAAATAGAGAATACCTTCTATGGTCCAGCCACGACTAAGATGTACGGTGAGCTACAGCTAAGCCATACCCAGTCGTGGCTGAGCCGTAGAACAACCACGGTGACGCCGTAAGAGGGAGCACGGGCTAGCCCTAGCTCGTTGTAAATGCAAAAAAAATTTTGGAGAACTATGGCTCAACCGTAGTGCATCGTACGGCTAAGTCATAAGATGTCTGCGGCTAAGCCGTAGGTCACCCACGGCTAAGCCATAAGACCATTGAAAAGTAAGAAAGGTAGGTATTGAAGAGACCTTGTGAGGCCCTTGAGTGAGAATGCAGGCAACCTTAACTTGCCCACGGAATAATAGAACCGCATGAATGGTCTTGAGGGCTGTGACCCGTTCGTGTGTGTTGTCCAGTTGTTAAGCACCTCCCCATGGGTGTTGGTTTAAGGGACTTCGATACACCCTCTCGACACAATGCAAAACGATAAAAAAGACAACTGTGTATCAAATAACTTAAAACTACATCATCATGCACGGTTAGAAACATTGGATGACTAGAATAGGGTTGGCTAGTTATCTGTCTTAATTCGATTAAATTGAATTGCATGGCATATTAGATGACAATGATTACCCTCCATTCTTACATATGTATTGAAGGTTCAATGTATGTCTTGTTAATAGTTTGGGATATGCCTCCACATTGTTTGACATGTTCCTGACATGGTTACTGCTATGCCTTGATATGTATTTGTGTTTAAATATTACATGTAATGAATGGAATTCCTTAAGTCCAATTATATTATTGAATCAACACGGTCAAGCACTACTCAGCCTCAGCCTTATGATACCCGGCGAGGTTGACTTTGGCGTAGTATATATGGTACCACTGCTGTGTATTTATGTCTTTGGGCTTTCGAACCCCAGGAACCCAAGACCCATTCGTACCCTGGTCTGGTCGATGGTGTTCTCAGTATGTAAAGATCCCTAGAGGGAGAATAAGGCAAATGTAGTAGTCACATAGTAAAGTATATGACATGTATATCTTGATTCTTATAGCATGTTTCTTTAATTGCACAACTTGCCTAGTAGATGAACTTGGAACTCTATGAATTATCAGTTGTTACTTATTCTACTAGACATTACATGTGTTAACGTATTGTTGCTTATACTTTGCTGAATCATTGTATTCATGAGTTATCCTTGGTGTTACGGCTCAGAACCCGCTACCAACCCCTCGTCGGTCAGCCAGACTCCAGAGGAGACCATAGATGCCCTATCGGGGCTAAAGGAGTAAATGTGAGCACTCCGCGGAGAGCGACATATCATGCATATAGGTCTTCTTTGATGTGGGATGCAATTGGTTTTGTTAGTGGTCTCTATATTTTGTATGTTGGCTCACTTTTGTATAATCCTATACTTCATGTAATCTTTTATGGATATCCTTTTGGATATTATTTTGCTTTAGTGTCTCTCCTCTTGTTATGCAATGATACCTATAGCTTCCGCGTACATGTATTGGCACATATGAACTTCCCTTGTGTGTGTGCATTTAGACGAGGTCTACGTGTGGGCGCACGGGAGTATATGTGTCACTGATTAGGTTTAACCATAATCCCCGACTACCTGGGCTCGGGTTGTGACATACGTATTGTATGGTATCAGAGCATTACTTGATATAGTTGATAAGCATATAGGCATGTAAGAACGCTGTGAGGATACGATTTCAAATATTTGACTTGATAGTTTGATTTTTTGATTTGTTGGGGGACATGTAATGGGGAATGCCTTATGCTCAAGTATTAACCATTTACCTTTTACAGGATATGGCATCCAAATCAGGTACTAATAATAATCATAGGGATAATGAGAGTGGATCAGCTCCTCCACAATAGCCACATAACACGGACGACTGATTCCTCATGATGCTGCAAGCGGTCCATTCGTTGTAAGCATAAGTAACTGTTGGAAGTAGGTGGGTCTCTTGGATAGATTTTCAAAACTTTTGACCCACTTGACATAGGGATCAACTATCCATAAGACCAAAAACCCAATCCACGATGCATTACCCTCAATCTCGTGACTATGTACAGTAAATATTCTATCTAAAAGACAGAATCAAATAGCACTAAACATCCATAATAATCTACGACATGCAAGAAAAAGATCATACCTTTGGAGATTCGTAGTGCTTTAATGGAGAAGTTGCGACTCTACTTTGATGATGAGAATCTTCAACACCTCTTAGCCTTCCACGCTATGATCCGAATTGGATTTCTTTTCTCAAGAAGATTGGTGGAATCTCCAGGAGAAATCCCAACTTGAAACTCCAAAGAATTAGAAAAGAGAAGGAGAGAGACACTCGTGCAACTCTTGCACTACTAGGGTTTTAGGCGTGAGAGAGACTCTTATTAGACCTCCAAGAGATTTTATATACTTTTAAATCTCTTCCTTGCTTAATTAAAATAGAAGTCTTATTTCCAAAGCAATTAGCAACTTTCTCCTTTCTTAACCCTTCTTTCTAGAGTTCAAGTCGGATTAGTATTTTCCAATAACTTGGGCTAACGTGGGGACCACTAGGGATTCCTTAGAAAGCTAGCTCCAACTAGAACACCGCGACACCGCATCTCATATGCAATTCGGGCCCACAGTTAATTGCAAATAACACCACTATATAAATACAATTGCACTCCAGTCTTAGGAATAAATTACAATGAAGACCCTAAACTTCCCAATTACCATAAGTAGGCCCCTCTATCAATATCCATGGATCAATTGGAATAAATCTGTCTCTTCCAATATAAGTTCCACATCTTGTTATCCTTGAGCCCTAATTAATCACAGGATTCATTAGTACCATTCAATTAACTCTTAATTGAGATGGGTGCGCACTTACTAATGACAAATCCATTAATTGGCACAAGGGGGATAATAGAGATAGATTCCATCTTGATCATTCAACGTTCCCACGGTTCTACTACCACATACCCAAGACACCGAGGTGTTAACCTACAGTCGGCCTCACTCATTGGTGACTCAAAGCAAATGAATAGGTAGAAATTTGAGTTTATCAATGTTTCAGGATTGAGAGCCTATTGCCAAGGAATTATGAACGCATACCTTATTATTGAGACAGAATTCCATAAGGTGCATCTTATGGTCCTTCAATACATCCAATGTACCAGCACCGTGATCTAGAATCTTACATTCTGATGATTGAGACAAATCACACTATCTCATAGTGATCAAAGTGCTGCAACCTTATCAAATAAGATGCCCAGTCTCATTACTGGTTGTGAAGCTATTTAAGTATAAGATTTGTGGCATATATCTCCCGCGTGTGGATCTCATCCATGCACATATATCACATTTAATATACTAACGGGACCCGGTTCAACTCATGAACCATTATGTCATATGTATTGGTCATGTGCATGAAGTAGTAAAATAACATTAATCTCATGAAAGTAAAGCATGATTTTATTGATAAATAAAGAAATTAATCAATTTATTACATCAACTAATGGATTGAGTCCACAAAATCTAACAGTAACAACCATCGTGGATCGGCAAAGCCAAGTGTCAGTCCCACCCCACGTGGAGCAACAAGTCATCTTCCAACCTAAGTAAAGTGATCCCAATGCTCTTTGCGAAAAGTTTTGGAAATGCGGAGCCACCAAATTCTATGGGAATGAAGATGCCTTAAAGGCTGACCAGTGGTTAGAGCATACAGAGGATTTGTTTTACAGCAGCAGTGGATGATAGTGGCAGAATATGTGCATAAGTTCATGTAGGTATCGCATTTCACGGAGGATATGATCCATACGGAATAAAAGAAAGTGAACAGCTTCATTAATGGCTTGAATCCCAGGTACAAGAACCATGTGACAGCCTTCCAAAGGCTAGCTACCTTCGATGATGCTGTGGACAGAACCTATGCTGCCAAGGCCAACCTTCAAGAAGAAAGAGCTACTGGCTCCAAGAGACGTACGCCATTTGGTGCAAGGGGGTAAGCACAGAAGAAGATGAAAGGCAAGCAAGGTACCTCCAGTTAAGCCGGTGTGATTTGTGAGCATTGTGGTAAAGGCCACAAGACGGAGCAATGTTAGAGAAAGATAGAAGCTTGTTTTATTTGTGGCTCTATGGACCATTTGATGATCAAATGTCCGAGGTACAAGTCTTCCCAACCCCAACAATCCAGACCAACTGCAGCTCCAGGCAAATCACAACAATCCCGTCAAAGCCAGAAGCCGAACCGTCAAACTGCTCGTGTTTAGGCTGCTACCCATGAGATTGCTGAGGAGGCAAATGTGGTGGAAGGTACTATTTTGATTGTGCAAGATGAAGCTATAGCATTGTTTGATTCGGGATCTATGTATTCGTACATAGCACCTCATTTTGCTGAGCAGTTATGGCAGTCGCCTAAGCCGCTACCGTATGTGTTGGTGGTGTCCACTCCTCTTGGTAAAAGGGTGGAGTATAGTATATACTACCCCCCAATGCAATGTACGGATCGAAGGGCGTCAACGTCCAGTTGACCTAATTCTATTGTCGATGTTGGACTTCGACGTGATCCTAGGAATAGATTGGCTCGTGCGATATTGTGCATGTGTGAGTTGTTACAGCAAGACGATTTACTTCGACCTAGGCAATGGGTTCCATTTCGAGGGCAATCAGAAAAAATGCTCGAGGCGTGTTATCTCCGTATGCAAGGCAGATCGCATGATACACAAGGGGTGTGAAGGCTTTATTGCTTTTATCTTTGAGAAGAAGGATTCGAAGCAGTTTGGAGAGATTTTGGTGGTGCGTGATTTCTCGAATGTCTTCCCGGATGAAGTCCCAAAATTACCTCTTGCACGAGAAGTGGAATTCGCTATTGACCTTGTGCCAGGGACCGCACCAATTAGTAAAGCTCCATATCGTATGACCCCAGCAAAGTTGTTGGAGTTGAATAAGCAATTACAGGATCTCTTGGATAAGGGTTTTATACGCCCGAGTGTGTCACCTTGAGGAGCTTCGGTGTTGTTTGTTAAGAAGAAAGATGGCACCTTTCGGATATGTATTGATTATCGATAGTTGAATAAGGTGACAACAAAGAATAAGTATCCCCTGTCGCGAATTGATGAACTGTTTGATCAACTTCAAGGTGCCACATATTTCTCCAAAATTGATTTGAGGTCTGGGTATCACCAATTAAGGGTAAAGGAGGATGACATTCTCAAAACTGCCTTCAGAATGAGGTATGGTCATTATGAATTTCTCGCGATGCTGTTTGGATTAACCAAGGCACTTGTTACTTTTATGGCTTTGATGAATCAGATTTTTGCTCCTTTCTATGATCAGTTCGTTGTTGTGTTCATCGATGACATTTTGGTTTACTCTAAGATAGTAGAGGAGCATATGGATCATTTGAGGAAAGCCTTATAATTATTGAAAGAACATCAACTCTATGCCAAGCTGGCGAAATCTGATTTTTGGCTTGAGTAGGTGGCATTTTTTGGTCATATCATTTCACGAGACGGATTTGCAGTTGATCCAACGAAGGTGGAGGCAGTTGTCAAGTGGCCTAGTCCAAAGTTTGTGACAGAGATGAGGAGTTTTTTTGGACTTGCAGGGCACTGCCGAAGATTTGTTCAAGACTTTGCTAAGATATCCGCTCCTTTGACTAGGTTAACTCGGAAGAATGTGTCTTTTAATTGGACTGAGAGTGTGAAGCTAGTTTCCAGACTTTGAAAGAAAAGTTAGCTACTGCTCCAGTACTGACCCTACCGGATGGTAGTGAAGGATTCGTGCTCTATTTTGATGCTTCTATAGTCGGATTGGGGTGTATGTTGAAACAACATGGTAAGTTGATTGTTTATGGATCAAGACAACTCTGGGAACACGAGAAGAATTATGCCACACATGACTTGGAACTGGCAGCTATCGTATTTGCTTTGAAGCTTTGGAGGCATTATCCACATAGTGTGAAATTTGAGGTACATTCAGATCATCACAGTTTACAATACTTGTTCACGCAACATGAGTTGAAATAAGGCAACGTAGATGGCTTGGGTTTGTTAAGGATTATGATTTTCCTATCAAGTACCATCCAGGGAAAGGAAATGTAGTGGCAGATGTGTTGGAAGTAGGTGGGTCTCGTGGATAGATTTTCAAAACTTTTGACCCACTTGACACAAGGATCAACTATCCATAAGACCAAAACCCAATCCAGGATGCATTAGCCTCAATCTCGTGACCATGTACAGTAAATATTCTACCAGCACTAAACATCCATAATAATCTATGATATGCAAGAAGTAGATCATACCTTTGGAGATCCGCAGTGCTCTAATGGATTTTTTCAACACCTCTTAGCCTTCCACGCTATGACCCGAATTGGATTTCTTTTCTCAAGAAGAATGGTGGAATCTTCAGGAGAAATCCCAACTCAAAACTCCAAGGAACTAGAAGAAAGAAGGAAAGAGTAACTCGTGCAACTCTTGCACGAAAGGGTTTTGGGCGTGAGAGAGACTCTTTTGGACGTCTAAGGAGATTTTATAAACTTTCAAATCTCGTCCTTGCCTAATTGAAATAGAAGTCTTACTTCCAAAGCAATTAGCAAGTTTCTCCTTTCTTATCCCTTATTTCTAGAGTTCGAGTCGGATTAGTATTGTCCAATAACTTGGGCTAGCGTGGGGACCACCAGGGATTCCTTAGAAAGCTGGCTCCAACTGGAACACCGCGACCCCACATCTCATGTGCAATCCGGGCCCTTAGTTAATTGCAAATAACACCACTATATAAATGCAATTGCACTCCAGTCTTAGGAATAAATTACAATGAAGACCCTAAACTTCCCAATTACCACAAGTAGGCCCCTCTATCAATATTTGTGGATCAATTGGAATAAATCCGTCTCTTCCAATCTAAGTTCCACATCTTATTATCCTTGAGCCCCAATTAATCACAGTAATCATCAGTACCATCCAATTAACTCTTAATTGAGATGGTTGCGCACTTACTAATGACAAATCCATTAATTGGCACGAGGGGATAATAGAGATAGATTCCATCTTGATCATTCAACGTTCCCACAGTTCTACTACCACATACCCAAGACACCGAGGTGTTAACCTACAGTCGGCCTCACTCATTGGTGACTCAAAGCAAATGAATAGATAGAAACTTGAGTTCATCAATGTCTCAGGATTGAGAGCCTATTGCTAGGGAATTATGCGAGCATACCTTATTATTGAGATGGAATTCCATAAGGTGCATCTCATGGTCCTTCAATACATCCAATGTACCAGCACCGTGATCCAGAATCTTACATTCTGATGATCGAGACAAATCACACTATTTCATAGTGATCAAAGTGCTGCAACCTTATCAAATGAGATGCCCAATCTCATTACTGGTTGTGAAGCTATTTAAGTATAAGATTTGTGACATATATCTCCCGCATGTGGATCTCATCCATGCACATATATCACATCTAATATACTAATGGGACCCGATTCAACTCATGAACTATTATGTCATATGTATTGGTCATGTGCATGAATTAGTAAAATAACACTCATCTCATGAAAGCAAAGCATGATTTTATTGATAAATAAAGAAATTAATCAATTTATTACATCAACTGATGGATTGAGTCCACAAAATCTAACAGTCTCCCACTTGGGCTCAATGCCAGTCAGGGTTGCATCTCATACCCATCCCTTCTACATGCTGCTCAAAGACTTTAGTAGTCAAAGGCTTAGTAAAGGGATCTGCCAAATTGTCCGCAGAGGCTATCTTGGCTAAGTGATACTTCCTATGTACATGCTTTTGGCTTTTATGGCTTCTGGGTTCCTTTGACTGAGCGACTGCCCCGCTGCTGTCACAGTAAACTGTGAGTGGCTGTCGTACCAAAGGTACCACCCCAAGTTCCAAAAGGAATCTTTTAAGCCATACTGCTTCCTTAGTTGCTTCACAAGCTGCTACATATTCAGCTTTCAAGGTTGAATCAGCGGTACATTCTTGTTTTATACTCCTCCAGTTGATAGTTCCGCCTCCAAGCATAAATACATAACCAGAGGTGGATTTCCTAGAATCCTTGTCGACATAAAGTCAGAATCTGTGTATCCAACTGGAATCAACTCATCACTGCTATAAATCAACATGTAATCTCTAGTCCTTCTCAAGTATTTGAGAATACATTTTACAGTAGTCCAATGTTCAGGTCCTGGATTAGATTGATATTTGCTGACTAGGCCCACTACATAACAGATATCTAGTCTAGTACATAACATAGCATACATGAGGCTACCAACAACTGAAGCGTATGGTATCGACCTCATTTGCTCCTTTTCCTCGGGTGTATTAGGACACTGATCCTTGGAAAGGTGCACTCCATGCCTGAAAGGTGTGATACCCTTCTTGGAGTCTTGCATTGCAAACTGTACTAGCACCTTATCTATTTATGCAGCTTAGGATAAGCCAATCATCCTATTTTTCCGGTCTCGATAGAGTTTGATCCCTAGGATGTAACTAGTTTCTCCCAAGTCCTTCATATCAAAAGTCATGGCTAACCAAACTTTTACCGTTGACAACATTCCTATGTCTTTCCCGAGGAGAAGGATGTCATCGACATATAAAACCAGAAAAACTACCCTGTCACCTTCACTTTTCATGTACACACATGACTCATCCGGATTTTGACCAAAACCAAATGACTTGATTGCCTGGTCAAAACGGATATTCCAGCTTCAGGATGCCTGCTTCAGTCGATAAATAGACTTCTGCAGCTTGCAAACTTTTTGCTCCTGGTTTTTAGCTACAAAACCATCTGGTTGCACCATATAGATGTCTTCTTCAAGATGGCCATTGAGAAAAGCCGTCTTGACATCCATTTGCCAAATCTCGTAATCGAGATGAGCCGCAATGGATAAGAGTATCTGGATGGATTTGAGCATGGCTACTGGCGAGAAGGTTTCCTCATAATCGATCCCCTCTTTCTGAGTATATCCTTTCGCAACAAGCCTAGCCTTATAGGTCTCCATTCTTCCATCTGGTCCTCTTTTTCTCTTGTAGACCCACTTGCACCCAATAGGTTTAATATTGGCAGGCAAGTCCACAAGTGTCCAGACCCAATTTGAGTACATAGACTCCATCTCAGCTTTCATAGCATCTTGCCAGCGTCCCGAGTCTAAGTCATTGATTGCTTCATCATAGTTAGAGGGATCTTGTTCCGGCTCTTTTGGGATTGCTTCATAAGACTCTCCCAAGAATGAGAACCTGTCAGGGGGTTTGACAACACTCCCACTATGACGAGGTAATGGTGTAACTACTGGGTCTGGTAAGGGCGGTTCTTCCTCAAGTCCGGTCATACTTGGATTTGGAATTGATTGCTCCTGAATCTCTTCCAAGATCACCTTTTCTAAAAATTTCCGGTCCATCATATAATCTTCCTCCAGAAAAACTGCATTGGTGCTGACCAGTACTTTCTCCTCTCTGGGATTATAGAATAACCAACCTTTAGTTCCTTTAGGGTATCCTACAAATGTGCATACTTCCAACTTCGCTTCCAACTTATCCGTCTTAACCTTGAGCACGTGTGCTGGACAACCCCAAATGTGTAAATGTTGTAGACTAGGCTTTCGCCCAGACCACAATTCCCGGGGAGTCTTAGGTATAGACTTAGATGGTACGAGGTTTAGTATGTACATTGCAGTATCCAAAGCGTATCCCCAAAAGGATATAGGTAATCTTGAGAAACTCAGCATAGACCTAATCATATCTAAAAGAGTCCGGTTCCTTCTTTCTGCTACTCCATTCTATTGAGGCATACCAGGAGCAGACAACTGGGATAGAATCCCATTTTCTGATAAGTAACCCATAAAATCAGTAGAGAGATATTCCCCTCCTCGATCTGATTGAAGAGTCTTGATACTCTTACCTAATTGCTTTTCCGCTTCTGCTCGAAAATCTTTGAACTTTTCAAAAGCTTCGGACTTGCGGTGCATAAGGTATATGTAACCATATCTTGAGTAATCATCTGTGAAAGTGATGAAGTACTCATATCCTCCTCTGGCCCTGACATTAATGGGTCCGCAGACATCAGTATGCACTAATTCCAATAAATCTTTGGCCCTATTACCCTTAGCTGAAAAGGGTCTTTTGGTCATTTTACCTTCCAAACAGGACTCACAGATAGGCATTGGTTTTACCACCAATGAAGGTAAGATACCATCTTTCACTAGCCTCTCAATCCTGTTAAGGTTTATATGACCTAGCCTCAGGTGCCAAAGTTTTGTTGGATTAGATGAAGGTGACTTTCTCTTTAATGATGATCTATTAATTGTTTCAGTATCATGTATCTCATACATCGTGGGAGTTAACAAATAAAGTCCATTGCTTACCTTGCCAGAACATATGAAAGTATCATTCCTCTTTATGACAACTTCAGTACCAAAAGTAATAGAATAACCTTTATTCACCAAACTAGAAACTGAAATTAAATTCCGCCTTAAAGACGGTACATATAATGTTTCTGACAAAACCAATTTATTATTTGAAAAACATAAAGTAATGACTCCCATTGAAACAGCCTCCGCCTTAGCGTCAGATCCTAGGTTGACAATGATTTCTCCATCACTTAGCCTCCTGGTTTTCCTAAACCCCTGCAACGTATTACATATGTGATTAGTTGCCCCGGAATCAACACACCAGGATTCTGAAGTACCAATTACAAAACTAACTTTAGATATAAGTGACTCAATCATATCTGAGGTCTTTTTCTTAGATAGATATTCTGGACAATTCTTCTTCCAATGTCCTGTTTTACCACAATGGAAACACTTTCCTTTTGTCCCTGAACCCTTAGCATTAGCCACACCACTAGTTGGACCATTCTCCACCTTAGGACCTTTTGGAATTGATTTCTTTTTGCCTTTCCGCCCTTTGCCTTTCGGCTTGGACTTGGCATCTGACTTTTCTGTCATTAAGGCAGTTGGTTTTTTCTTCATAATCCCTTCAGTTGCTACCAGCTGACTAGATAGCTCAGCCAGAGTCAGATTCATTTTATTTATATTATAATTGACCTTGAAATTGTTGAATGACTCTGGTAGTGACTCAAGGATTATGTCAATCTGCGATTCTACATCAATCGCAGCTCCCAGTACATCTAACTCATTTAATGAGTCTATCATCTTCAACATGTGTTCCTGTACTGATGTACCTTCAGCCATCTTGGTGCTAATGAGCACCCTCATGGCTGCCTGCCTAGCAGGTCTGCCTTGTTTTGCAAACATCTCCTTTAAATTCGATATCATATCATATGCAGTCTTATAAGATTGATGTTGATGTTGCAGCACACTAGACATGGATGCCAGAATGTTACATCGGGCCATCTCATCGTCTTTGGCCCATTTGGTGTAAAGGTCCTTTTCTGCTTCTGATGCATCTGGGGCAGGCTCTTCAAGGGGGTTTTTGATAAGGACATATTTATATCCTGAAGCTGTCAGGACAATATCCAGATTCCTTTTCCAGTCTACATAGTTGGATCCCACCAACTTATTCTGGTTGAGGATGGTCGCAAGTGGATTGAAAGTATTCAAATTCATGCTTGTAATACTGTAGCACATAACCATACATTCAATTAACGAATTTAAATGACATTAGGGTTTAGTATTCTACCAAATTTATGTGGGAATCCTCATAACCACAAAATTCAGAATACATCGGAATCCCAATCCTGCGGGGTATGCCTCCTTGGGGAGTGCGAATACCTCCTAGACTGGTGCAGATCAAAGTTGGTCAAAATTTGGGTTAAGACTAACTATCCATGATCCCCTTCATTCATTACAATCTAGGTATCTCATACCAAATAATGTATGACTCCCGATTAGCTTCGGTTTCTAAAATACATGAGGCAAATCCTTAGGGATACTACATCATTATTTTAGTTAAGTGTGACCCACCAACTAACATTGCATGACAACCGTTGCGGGCAGCTCCTCCTTGGGGAGTGGGCTCCCACCCCGTCTCATCAACACTATCCATAGGAGATCCATATCCAGTATCCAGATAAATACAAGCCCTCCGTGGGGAATGGCCATTCTCAAAATGGCGCGAGGCTAATACTTTCCTTATAATGGACCTATGGTGGGAAACCATGGGGATTTATATATATATAGAAATGCCCCACTCCCACTTAATATTTTAGAGTTGAGGATTTCCTTATAGGTGTATGGGTCCATCAAATATAGGTATATATTCATCTCATGATAAGACCAATGATTGGTTCCAAGTCAAGTTATTTTAAGGAAAGTCCAGTTTCTAAAATTAGTGTTACCAATAGATCCATCTCATGGGCCCACCAACTCTAATTAGAACTCTTTCCAAAAATTAATTTGATTTGACTAATTTTGGAATTTGCTATGTTTGGTTCAGATATGGAAATACTCTAAAATAAGCATTCATCCATAAATAGAAAGTGCTATAACAAAAGACTAGTCCACTCCTCCACATGACCTAGGCGGAAAAGACTTCTTGGACTTTTAGACTTTCCAAAACTTTGGGATTCCTCAAACTCTTTGGGCATCTCCAAAACACCTTTTGATAATCTTCAAACTCTTTGATTAGGAGTCCAGCTTCTCTTTCCTTCTTTGTTTCGGACATCTCCAGAATTTACAAATTTTAAAAATACATAAATTCCTATGTCTCTATAATGAGACTTACATGGTAGTCTAAACATGGAAATAAAACGGCTATAGGAAAATTCACCATGCCTTGCCCTTTCACGGGAAACCAAGGAGACCATGATGCCCTTTACACTTAGCCACAAATAAACCAATAATTAAAAGGAAAGAAAAACATGTGGGCCATATGGAGAGGACATTATCACCTACAAGTTAGTATTTCATACAACAAAGCATCTCACAAAACCAGGTTGCCAAACCACAATGGAAAAACAAGATGCCAAATTTTTTTGCCACCACGATATAAGATCCCCTACGCAACGGGGGTCTGGGGGCAGCGCCCTCGACGGGGGTCGATCTAGCCAATCTGGTCCCTACGGTTAGCCAACAGACCTCTATAGCCATAGTGGTCCGTTTGACTAATCGACCGGACGAACCCAGAAATTTGGGTTCTTTTTTAGATTCGGCTCCTGCTGTACCCAGTCACCTCTAATGATCTCAGTATGCATTTAATGGCATCTTATCATCCTCCTATCATGATTAAAACCTTTTGTGACTTTCCAAACATGTATCTACTACAAAAGCAAGCAAACCCAATAAACACTGATCCTATCATAGCCCTTGCTCTATCCTCTTCACATCTCATGCGAAGATTAGAACAAGATTACTGATCTAACATGATTAGAGATGAATTATGGCTCTAATACCAATTGTTGGAAGTAGGTGGGTCTCGTGGATAGATTTTGAAAACTTTTGACCCACTTGACACAAGGATCAACTATCCATAAGACCAAAACCCAATCCAGGATGCATTACCCTCAATCTCGTGACCATGTACAGTAAATATTCTACCAGCACTAAACATCCATAATAATCTACGACATGCAAGAAGTAGACCATACCTTTGGAGATCCGCAGTGCTCTAATGGATTTTTTCAACACCTTTTAGCCTTCCACGCTATGACCCGAATTAGATTTCTTTTCTCAAGAAGAATGGTGGAATCTTCAGGAGAAATCCCAACTCGAAACTCCAAGGAACTAGAAGAAAGAAGGAGAGAGTAACTCGTGCAACTCTTGCACGAAAGGGTTTTGGGCGTGAGAGAGACTCTTTTGGACGTCCAAGTAGATTTTATAAACTTTCAAATCTCATCCTTGCCTAATTGAAATAGAAGTCTTACTTCCAAAGCAATTAGCAAGTTTCTCCTTTCTTATCCCTTATTTCTAGAGTTCGAGTCGGATTAGTATTTTCTAATAACTTGGGCTAGCGTGGGGACCACTAGGGATTCCTTAGAAAGCTGGCTCCAACTGGAACACTGCGACCCCACATCTCATGTGCAATCCGGGCCCTTAGTTAATTGCAAATAACACCACTATATAAATGCAATTGCACTCCAGTCTTAGGAATAAATTACAATGAAGACCCTAAACTTCCCAATTACCACAAGTAGGCCCCTCTATCAATATTCGTGGATCAATTGGAATAAATCCGTCTCTTCCAATCTAAGTTCCACATCTTATTATCCTTGAGCCCCAATTAATCACAGTAATCATCAGTACCATCCAATTAACTCTTAATTGAGATGGTTGCGCACTTACTAATGACAAATCCATTAATTGGCACGAGGGGATAATAGAGATAGATTCCATCTTGATCATTCAACGTTCCCACAGTTCTACTACCACATACCCAAGACACCGAGGTGTTAACCTACAGTCGGCCTCACTCATTGGTGACTCAAAGCAAATGAATAGATAGAAACTTGAGTTCATCAATGTCTCAGGATTGAGAGCCTATTGCTAGGGAATTATGAGAGCATACCTTATTATTGAGACGGAATTCCATAAGGTGCATCTCATGGTCCTTCAATACATCCAATGTACCAGCACCGTGATCCAGAATCTTACATTCTGATGATCGAGACAAATCACACTATTTCATAGTGATCAAAGTGCTGCAAACTTATCAAATGAGATGCCCAGTCTCATTACTGGTTGTGAAGCTATTTAAGTATAAGATTTGTGACATATATCTCCCGCGTGTGGATCTCATCCATGCACATATATCACATCTAATATACTAATGGGACCCGGTTCAGCTCATGAACTATTATGTCTTATGTATTGGTCATGTGCATGAATTAGTAAAATAACACTCATCTCATGAAAGCAAAGCATGATTTTATTAATAAATAAAGAAATTAATCAATTTATTACATCAACTGATGGATTGAGTCCACAAAATCTAACAAGATGTGCTTAATAGGAAATCAGAGACTCTTAATGGTTTAAACAACTTCCTTTTATTTGTGTACGATAAGCCTGTCGAAGTGAGATTGGTAGACAACTATGTGCCGTTAGCAAGTACTCTTGTTTTCCAACCAAAAGTGATTCAGCAAATTAAGGACAGGCAATTTGAAGATTTGACTTTGAAGCAAATTCGAGACCATATCGGAGATCGACCCGATTTCTGACTGAAGGATGGTATACTGTATTTTCGGAATAGATTATGTGTATTAGCAATTGATAACTTGAAGGCGAACTTAATTACAGAGGCACACTATGCTCGATATGCGATGTACCCAGGGAGTACGAAGATGTACTAAAACCTAAAGGATCGATTTTGGTGAAATAACATGAAAAGAAAAATCGCAAGATTCATCACTAGGTGCTTGACTTGTCAGAAAGTGAAAGCTGACCATCAGAAACCTCTAGGTTCTTTGCATCCATTGCATGTACCTCAGTGGAAATAGGAACACATTACCATGGATTTCATTTCCAGCTTATTGTGGACAGATTAACAAAGTCAGCACATTTCATTCCCTTCAAAAAGGGTATGATCTTTTCAGAAATGGCGAAAAAGTTCGTGGATGAGATCGTCAGATTACATGGTACACCTATGTCGATTGTGTCTGATCATGATAGCCATTTCGTTTCATCTTTTTGGAAAGCATTTTAAGACGCTATAGGTACCAAGTTGAGTTTCAGTACTACATACCACCCACAGACAGATGGGCAATCGGAACGGACAATTCAAACGTTAGAGGACATGTTACAAGCCAGTGTTTTAAGCTTTGAGAAGGAGTGGGATGCACATCTGTCATTGTGCGAATTTGCCTATAACAACAGCTTTCAAGAGAGTATTGGCATGGCTCCGTATGAAGCCTTGTATGGATGCAAATGTCGAAGTTCGGTATACTAGAAAGAAGCTGGGACGAGAAGTTTTCACGGACCGATGATTATCCCCAAAACTACTGAGAAGGTACAGAAGACAGTAGAGAATTTGAAGGTTACTCGGTCGAGACAGAAGAGTTACACAGATACGCACAAAAGAACTTAGGAATTTCAAGTTGGAGATTGGGTTTTTCTGAAGGTCTTGCCGATGAAGGGTACTATACGTTTCGGCCAGAAAGGCAAGTTGGCTCCAAGATACGTTGGGCCGTTCGAGATTAAGAGTAGGATCGGTGATTTGGCATACAGGTTGGCTCTTCCAGTGGCATTTTTTGGAGTACATGATGTATTCCATCTGTCGATGCTTCGCAAGTATGTTCGAGACCCTACCCATGTCATTCGGTATGACGAAGTGCAAATACAGCCGAATACGACATACGTTGAACATCCACTTCGTATCGTCGGTACAAAAGAGCAAATCTTGCGTACTAGAATCATACGATGGGTAAAGGTGCTGTGGGAACATCACGGTCTTGACGAGGCCACCTGGGAATTGGAGGAGCAGATGGCGCGACAGTATCCCCACCTCTTCACGCAGGTATGTGCTTATTTTGAGGATGGAATGTGTCTTAAATGGGTGAGGATGTAACACTCCGACCCAACTTACTTTTGTTTTATTCCGGGTCATGTATAAGTAGTTCGGTTAAGTTTAACCTGAATTAGGTAGACATGAGCCCTTTTTTGTAATTTTTGCTTTTGCAAGATTTCGTCATTCATGCATCATTTTGGTGTCATCACGTGTATCTTGTCGAGTTTGTCAATTTCCGTAATTGACATGATTGCAAACGACATCGTTTGTTTCTGTTGGACTGTTATTTAACTCAAATGTAATTTCCCGGAACCTTTGGACTTTTATATAAAATTTTCAATACTTATCTAATATAAACAAGATACGGGCAACGACCTTGACTCAATGATTTCTTCTTACTCTCTTCCTTCATGTCGGTTTTTCTTGTTTTCTTCTTTCCTTCGTTTTCTTTCTTTTTCAACGATTAAAGCAAGAAGAGAGAGGATCTTTCGCATCCATACTAGCTCTTGTGTGTTCTATGGTAAGAATTTGAGTCATGGTAGCGTCTATGAGTTTAGGATGCTCCATGCACTACCTACACTTGCTTCTTTTTTCTTCTTACATGCATGGTGATTAGAATCGCGTGTTAACGTTCAATTTGAGTCGAAAGGACAACAAATAACTCATAAAAGCTCATTCGAGGCAAGTATAAGCACGATTTGGATAAACACACGTTGGTATATGATTGATCGTGAATAAGTTCCTAATTTTGCATATGGTTCATGTTTTACAGCCCAATTGTGTCTAATTACTCGTACTTTTGCTTGATGTGTCCTCTTTGTGCTCAGATAGTTTTATCTGTAACAGGTTTAGAACGTGACCCTGTGCAACTTATGGCTAAGCCGTATGACTACACGACTCACTTTCCAAAGAGCAGCAAGACCTAAATTTACTCTATGGTTAGGCTACGCTAAGCCGTAGAATGTACTACGGCTAAGTTGTAGGCTAGCCACGACCAAACCTTAGGTCAAGTTACGGCTTGACTTCTAGAGAGCAGAAAATAGAGAATACCTTCTACGGTCTAGCCACAGTTAAGCCGTGCAATGCGCTACAGCTAAGCCGTACCCAACTGTGGCTGAGCCGTAGAACAACCATGATGATGCCATAAGAGGGAGCACGAGCTAGCCCTGGCTTGCCGTAAATGCGGAAACAATTCTGGGGAACCATGGCTGAACCGTAGTGCATCATATGGCTAAGTCATAAGATGTCTGCGGCTAAGCCGTAGGTCACCCACAGCTAAGCCGTAAGACCATTGAAAAGTAAGAAAGGTAAGTATTGAAGAGACCTTGTACGGCCCTTGAGTGAGAATGCAGGCAACCTTAACTTGCCCATGGAATATGAGAACTGCATGAATGGTCTTGAGGGCTGTGACCCATTCATGTGTGTTGTCCAATTGTTGAGCACCTCCCTATGGGTGTTGGTTTAAGGGACTTTGATACACCCTCTTGACACAATGTAACACGATAAAAAAGACAACTGTGTATAGGATAACTTAAAACTACATCAATATGCACAGTTAGAGACACTGGATGACTACAATAGGGTTGGTTACTAATCTGTCTTAATTCGATTAAATTGAATTGCATGGCATATTAGACGATGTTGATTGCCCTCCATTCTTACGTATGTATTGAAGGTTCAATGTATGTCTTGTCAATAGTTTGGGATATGCCTCCACATTGTTTGACATGTTCCTGACATGGTTACTGCTATGCCTTGATATGTATTTGTGTTTAAGTATTACATGTAATGAATGGAATTCCTTAAGTCCAATTATATTATTGAATCAACACGGTCAGGCACTACTCAGCATCAGCCTTATGATACCCGGCGGGGTTGACTTTGGCATAGTATGTATGGTACCACTGCAATGTGTTTATGTCTTAGGGCTTCCAGACCCCAAGAACCCAATACCCATTCGTACCTTGGCCCAGTCGATGGTGTTCTCATTATGTAAAGATTCTTAGAAGGAGGATATGACAAATGAAGTAGCCACATAGTAAAGTACATGACATGTATATCTTGATTCTTATAGCATGCTTCTTTGATTGCACAACTTGCCTAGTAGACGAACTTGGAACTCTATGAATTATAGTTGTTACTTATTCTACTAGACATTACATGTGTTAATGTATTGTTGCTTATACTTTGCTGAACCGTTGTATTCATGAGCTGTCCTTGGTGTTACAGGTTCAGAACCCGCTACTGACCCCTTGTCAGTCAGCCAGACTCCAGAGGAGACCATAGATGCCCTGTTAGGGCTAGAGGAGTAGATGTGAGCACTCCGCCAAAGAGCGACATGTCATGCATATAGGTCTTCTTTGATGTGGGATGTAATTCATTTTGTTAGTGGTCTCTATATTTTGTCTATTGGCTCACTTTTGTATAATCCTATACTTTATGTAATCTTTTATGGATATTATTTTGCTTTAGTGTCTCTCCTCTTGTTATGCAATGATACCTATAGCTTTCGTGTACATGTATTGGCACGTATGAACTTCTCTCGTCCGTGTGCATTTAGATGAGGTCTACATGTGGGCGCACGGGAGTACATGTATCACTGATTAGGTTTAACCTTAATCCTCGACTACCTAGGCTTGGGTTGTGACAACCCATTTGTAAACAATAATCTTTTGGTCTTTTGGCGGTTTTACCAGCTTCCAAGTATGATTCTTATAAAGAGATTCAATCTCTTCAGTCATGGCGATTGTCTATTTTGCCGATTCTTTACTAGTGATGGCTTAATGATGCATAACTGTCTTCGCCTCAGTACTTTCAGCTGTATTAAGAGCGTAAGCAACAAGATCATCATATCTTTGAGGTGGTTTAATCTGCCTCTTCTCTGTCCCTAGTAAGCATGTAATCTTGTGGAACTGCATTCTCCTCATTTGAGCCTTGCACCTCATCTTCTTGAGCTGGGACATCTTGGAATTTTTCTTGCAAGTTTTCTGAAGCTTCCACCTCAAGCTCCACCTGTTTACTAATACCATGGTCTATTCAGGTATCAAGACACTCCTTCTTTGGTTTCAACATTGCAAACTCATCAAAGGTCACACCTCTACTGATAGAGCATTTGGGTGAGTTTTCATCTAGGGACCACAACCTATATCCTTTCACCCCATGTGCATATCCTAGAAATATGCACTTCTTTTGCGCTTGGTTCAAGCTTACCCTCATTCACATGAGCATAAGCTGGACAACCAAATATTCGCAAATTTGAGTAATTAGCAGGAGAGCCAAACCAAATCTCTTCAGGAGTTTTACACTCGATAGCTATTGATGGAGACCTATTGATCAAGTAACAAGCTGTATGAACAGCTTCTGCCCAGAACTTCTTAGATAACCTGGCATTGGAGAGTATACACTGGGTCCTATCTGTTCTGCAAGCCCATTTGATTGTGGTGTATTCTTGACTGTGTGGTGTCTCATAATTCCTTCATTTTTACATAACTCATTAAAAGCACCTCCACAGAATTCCAAGCCATTATCAGTTCTCAAACGCTTGATTTGTTTACCTGTCTGCTTCTCAATCATAGTCTTCCATTGCTTGAACTGTGCAAAGACTTCGTCTTTGTGCTTTAAAAGATACACCCAGACCTTCTAACAATTAATCATCAATAAAGGTCAACATATATCTGCCACCACTAAGAGAAGGAACACGAGAGGGTCCCCAAAGGTCATAATAGATATAATCCAAAGTACCTTTGGTCCGATGAACAACTATACTGAACTTGACTCTGCATTGCTTTCCGAATACACAATACTCATAGAAGTCCAACTTTCCCAATTTCTGGTCACAAAGTAAACCTTGTTTATTTTGCTCTTCCACACCCCTCTCACTCATATGCCCAAGCCACATATGTCACAGCTTGGTAGTATCCCAATTTGAATCTAAGGATGACATAGCAGCAGCACCTGTAACTATGCTACCTTGAAGAAAATAGAGACCATTTTGCTTTTGTCCTTTCATCACCACAAGAATGCCCTTGGAAATTCTCATGACTCCACCTCTAGTTTTGTAATTACAGCCATTAGAGTCAAGAGTACCAAAGGATATCAGGTTTTTCTTCAATTCTAGAACATGCCTAATATCAGACAAGTTTCTCACAATACCATCATACATTTTAATTCAAATTAAGCCTATCCCAACAACCTTACAAGCCATATTATTGCCCATAAGAACTTTACCACCATCTATGGCTTGATAAGTGGTAAACCAATCCTTATTAAGACACATATGGTAGGAACAATCCAAATCAAAGATCCACTCATCACCTGAGCTACTTACAATAATAAAAAGAACATCTCCACCATCAGAATTATCTTCTGCAACACTAGCTACGTTTTCCGAATTAGAAATTTTCTCCTTACCTTTGCTTTCTAGATAATTCTTTCTAAAGTGCCCTTCCTTGTGACAATGGAAGCACTTTATTTTTCTAGATCTTGATTTTGATCTAGAGTGGTCTTTTCTATTTGGACTTTTCTTCTTTGTTCTTCCATGCACCATCAGACCCTCGCCTAAACTATCACCATTGTTCTCAGACATAACCTTTTTTTTAACTCCCTGGAGTTTAAAGCTGCCTCTACATCATCTCTAGATAAAGTCTCCCTATCATACATCATGGTATCCACAAAGTGATCATACGAGGGTGGTAAAGAACAGAGCAGCATGATTGCTTGATTCTCATCATCAATGCTGACATCTATATTTTTAAGGTCCATTATAACTTTACTAAATGCATCAAGGTGATTGGAGATAGACGTACCTTCATGCATTTGCAGAGTAAATAACTGTTTCTTCAGATACAAACGGTTTGTCAATGACTTGGTCATGTATAGAATTTTAATTTCTGTCACAACCGAACAGCGGTTTTCTCCTAAGCAACCTCCCATAATACTTCATTGCTCAAGCATAACAAAATTTCTCCATATGCTTTCTTCAGCATATCTTCTTTGTCTATATCTGACATCGTTGCAAGAAGATCATTCTTTTCCTTCAGTGCCTTTTGTAAACCCATCTGAACCAATAGTGCATGCATCTTTATACACCATAAATTGAAGTCATTTTTACCATTGAATTTCTTAATTTCAAAATTTGCATCCATTCCTGCAAGATTTCTATATCACACTGTAGATTTTGTCACCACGAGCATGCTAGAAGAAACGGATTTGAAATTTGATTTCAGATGGCTCTAATATTGTAAAAACAAGTTTCTACGCTTCGATCGGTTAACTCTCCTCATTGACCATCAAATAGCCAATCACCCTCTTCTACTGCGTAGATCTGCTCGAAATGAGTCTATAGGCATAAACAGATCTTTGATCAGATGTTAAATAATCAAGATATTATAGAAATAATTTCTAGCCGTCGATCTGGTCAAATTAGCATTGACCGTATTGCTAACGTCATGCTGATGTAGGTGTTTTGCTTGGCTTGGCTGCTGCTCCACTTGGGTCAGACTGACCCAAACCTGAACTTGACCTAGCCTAAAAAACTAGGCCTCAAAGAGCACAAAATAATGTGGTGCTTCAGAGCACCATGCACTTTTTTGTCTCCACTTTAAGTGTTGCAACAAGACAGCACGTCAACTCCACTCAAGTTTATTTGTTTCTTCCTCCTTTTTTTATTATTTTTTTAAGACACCTTCTTCACTCTATGTTTTGGTTTTGCAAAAAAACTGACAAGACAGAGAGGAAAAAGAAACAAAGTCGTCCCTCTCCTCTGCGTGATTCGGCAACGATAGAGCCAAGCGACAACGACAACAAAAACACTAGGGAAACCCAAGGGGGCAACGATGGCGTTCTTCTTAGGCAGCGGCAGCGGCGATGGGCTCGGTCATCAAGAACCTCCTTTTTTTTGTTTTCAGCTTCTTCTTCAGATTGATTGTGGCCCACTTACAGATTTGTCATCCACAACAAATCCGGATAGAATTCTTGCCTCAGATCTGAATCGAAATAGAGGGAGAATACAGAGATCAGATCCTCTGTATTCTGCTCTAAGAAAATCCATGCACAGTGATGGCCCACTTCCGATCAACCTGATACCTTTTCATGGATCTCCGTCAAATCGTCATAGCGGTACAAACTTGGGCTATGATACCAGTGTGTTGTGATTTATGCACGGATTTAACACACAGATAAAAACACACCACACATGAGATGATCACAGGAGATTTACGTGGGCATGGGCCTACATCCATGGAGGAAGACAATAAGAATATCACTACGAGGAATGAATTATAAAGACGGAGATCACTCCACTCTCAACCCCAAACCCAGCTATACTTAAGCCTAACTCAGATCGTTTTCCATGCTCCACCAAAGCAGCAAAGTGTTCCATTTATACACTTCATCACTGGTATAAAAGTCTACATCTTTAGCTGCTCATAGGTGTTGTAGTGTGGCTACAACTAGGGCGGCTACAGATATGGGGTTGCAGCTCTGCAGTGGCTCTATTGAGCCACACAACAAACACTTGATTTAGATAAAGACGAGTTATGTTCCAATTTGAAGGATATTTTGGAGTATGCAGAAGATCGAGCTGCTACAGTTTCTATTGTGATGATGGCCCTAAAGAAAAATCAAGAATATGCTCTACCGGATGATTGACCGGATGGGCAGTCATACTGCATTATTCAAATCAATGCATATGGGTTACTCAACTCCTGCGGCATAGAGGGCTCCATCGCAGTTATTACAATCACCCGAGGGGTCGGAGTTTGTGATGATGATCACCTTAGGGTCATCCGGTGACCATGACGTGGGGTTGATCGAGCAGGATAATAGGGGTGAGCAAACCCTAATCTCTAGTTAATCGGATGATGGACATAAGGGGACATCTCATACTTTTTCTGATGCAATTCCATTGTGGTGGGTACTGGGAAGCCAACAACCACAACAAAAACTGGGAAAGGATTTGATGACACAAGTATTGATTCTCATCAAGGATCTCATTCACATGGATTGCAACATCATGATGAAAATCCAAGCCCTCTAGCCTTGTCATCGTTGTTTATCCCAGCAGAACCTAATGATCGTTCCTTGAACAATATACTTCTGTGAGAACGAGGAATACAGAAGACTACACTTACAAACGAAGATGTGACTGAAGCTGTTAAAAGTTTGAAAAAACTCATTGGTGGAATATTTCATTGGGAAAAGACCAGACTATTTTGCGGTACAAGCAGCCTCAGGAAGGGCATGGAAGCAATATGATTTCCAAATACACTAGATGGAAGATGCCTTTTACTTGTTTAAATTCTCTTCATTCGAACATACTCAAAAAAAATTTAGCAAATGGACCTTGTCACACCTCCAAAACAGGGCCGGACCCAAACCTGGTTCTAGGGATGAGAGGATTAGGGCCAATTTAAATTTTTTTGAATGTACAAATGGGCCCCAATTCCATTTGGATCGAAGCCCTTCGTGAGGTTTATGCTTGTTGATCAAGCAACCATAATCACACGTGGAACCATAAATCCATAATTTGCATAACTAAATATCATAAACAACAATATAACAAATTTCAAAGATGATTAATAAATGGTCTAGAATTTCGAAGCATAGTAATTAAAGTTTTAATTCCCAAAACAATAATTTGAATAACTACTCTAATGACCTCGAACATGGCCTTTCACAAAGTCTAGTATTTTGATCTTAGCATCATCACTAAGATATCTCAGATGATGTCATTGGCACTCTACTTAACAACTCCGCCATTTGGCGGAATCTCTTGCCTCTCTTGACCCTCCAGTTCGGCACTGACAACGGGACTTAAACACCAAAAGTAGTGGATTAGATTGACGTAATCTAATAAGAGGTAAACTGCAAGTAATGATATTAATCAATTGAATTAAAACATATTTTACATTCTGTCCCAAAATATACCGAATGCAAACCCAATGATATGAATGCACAAAAATGGGTATTCCCGCAGATACAATATACAAAAATAGGTATTCTTGCGGATACAATATACAAAAATGGGTATTCCTACATTTACAATATACAAAAATGGGTATTCCCCCGGATACAATATTAAAAAATGGGTATTCCTGCCAGATATAACAAATGGCACCGTTGTGTACTATATCTACAGTATACGCTGTCCTGATAGTGTACGACCACCTCCAACTGCAGTTGGTCAAATATATGTATATAAATACATACTATATACGAATGCATAATGAATCATGCTATAAAACCCTTATTTCACAATAACCAACCCATTATTAATTTAAGTACTTAGATTACTTAATTTAAAAGTGTATTATGATTAGGTGTTATTTCAAGTTCTCTAAGGGTAAGCACCAGTTCACCTAACAATTATAATTAGTTAAATATGCACATGAGAACCAATCCTCTTTCACACTGGTAATGAGAGTTCATGATGCCAATATCTTACTTTTAGTATCTATCATGTTGTGCATCCCAAATCTCACATTCCCATTCTGAATTCAATCCAATTCTCATGCGAACATTCAACCAGTTTTTCTAAAAAAAATGGAATCCATCTAATCCAATTATGTAAAGTTAGTGTGTTTTACAAATTGGATAAAAGTATTCAATCTCAAATCCAAACTAAATCAAACTATGATCAAAGGCGAGGGAACATTTAGATTCTTAATCTTCATTGTTATGTGTAAAAACAACTAATTATTTTATATAAAAAAAAGATCCAAATCCTGGATTCAGATTCGGAATTTACACTTAAATTAAAATCCAAATTAGAATCCCAAATATAGTCTAATTAAGATTCTAATAATTCCTAATTACATCTTAATTAAATCCCAATTGAATTAATTAAAATACTAATCACACCTAATTAAATATTAATTAAGATTCTAATCAAGTCATAATTAAACTAAAATCAATATTCTAATCAATTGTAAATTAATGTTTTAATCACTAAAATCAATATTCTAAACCCAATATGGAAATCCAAAATAAAAACCGAAAATAGAATAAAGTAAAAACACAAGTTAATATTCTAAATTCTCGTCATCTTGGGCCCATTGGCTCCACTGCTAGCCCATCGGAAACCCAGCCTAGCCCAAGAGACGTAGCCCAGCCACAACCAAGGCCTAGCCTAGCTGGCCCAGCAACAGCCTGACTCGGGTGGTGCTAGGCCTAGCCATAGCCAGGCCCCACCGACTGCCCAGGCAACAAGTGCTGCCTAGCATGCTAGGTAACACTCCTGCCTGGGCAGCGCTGTTGCAATGGCTGCTTCTTTTTTTATTTTTATTTTTTTATGTGCCTATTCTTTATTTTAATTAAAAAAATCAAATGCTCATTATTAATCCATAATCAAGCTAGTAAACTCAATCAAATAAATCATATTTTAAAGCATGTCAACAAAACAACAAAGAAGACATTATTTACAGCTATCCACTTGCCTCGATTTCGATGCCTAAAGCAAATTTGAAGATCAGACCTTAGTTCCTTCGGAGAACTGCTAGGGCTTAGTTGTGGAGGAAAGGAAGATGACGGAAGAATTTGGCGTATAAAGAAAAGACGATCGAAAGCCATTAGGGTTATATTATATAAAGGTTTTTCTAAATTACAAGGAAGAGCTTCTTGCTTTTTAGTAAGTTTTATAAAATTTCAAAAAAAGGCTTTTGGCTTAAAAGGATCAAATAACTCAGACCCAAAGCCCAAAAATATTTAATCAGCCTATCTCCAATGGGCCCTACATAAAACTACCATGCATGCAAGGATCCAAATTTCTAAAATGGCCTATTAATCACCCATCTAACTCCTCTCAACCCAACTCAAACCCAATGAACCGATTCAATTGAAATTAAAAATCTGGGGCCGGCAAACCTTGGATTGTTCAAGACCACCGTCTAGTGTTTAAAAGATTGGGAGTATTGGAGTATCCACACAGCGACATGATTTTGAAGCAATTCCTCTTTAGATCAATTTTCCCAATCTTAACTTTTGTTTTCGATCGTGAACTCAGTAAAACCACAAGTCTGATTGGTAATCCACTATATATGGATAGAACAACAGTAGATGCAGCCAGATTGCATGCTTATGTTCTAGTCAGTGTGGAAGTGAATATCCACTCACCCTTGCCCACAGAGATCACGATTGAATACAAGATTGTCTTCTTTTAGTCAAAGGGTTGACTACACTTTGCATCCCATCCCGTGCAAGCAATGTAGAACATTCAATCATTCTTAGTCGAATTGCATCCTCAAGTTTGAAAAGTCTTGGTTCCAAAGAAAAAAGATCTTGGAGAGGACAGTAGTGTTGAGGTGCAATACCCTTCTTCACTTCCTAAGGTGGTTGAAGATTGGTTTCAACATGTTTCACCTACAAGAAGATCATCTACTTTGATAGGTACAGAGATTTGCCTCACGGAGCAAGTCAACAAGTTTGAGTGTCTTTCAAATCTGAATGGTAATTCAGCGGCTCCTAGTAATAAAATCTCTCAGGCCATAGCTATTGTTATGGGTGAAGGCACGTCAATGGGCAAGGAAGGTACCTCTCCATCTCTACCAGGAGTGCAACCACTGCATACAACTAACAGCGATCCGTCATTAACAGAATCTGATCAAGGTAGTGAGTAAATAAATGTTCCCTCATCGTCTCAAGATGGGGTGCAAAGAAAGAGGACTCAGGAGAGTAGAGGTTCTAGAGGGTGTACCCCCTCACCTGATAAAGTATCCAAATGAATTTTCTGCTATGGAATGTGCGAGGTCTCAATATATATACCAGCCATGTAAGCAGAGATTAGAAATAAAATGAGGACCTTACATCTTTCCATGATAGGATTAGTTAAGACAACGATAAAGAGAACTTTTTCATATATTGTCAAAATAATTCTAGTGTCTGCATGGTAGATGGAAGACTCTAATATTGACTGTAGCCCTATGATGTGTATTTGGATATTGTGGAATCCAAGGGTAGGGGCTATTATTGTGCTGGATGTTCACTTCCATGCCATTCACTGCAAAGTTTGTGTTGGGAACAAGGCGAGCAAAATACACACAGAAAAAGAAGAAGATTGGGAGAGGAATTCACAACTCAATTGGACTCTCAATCATAGCTTGAATGCATGCCTACATATATTATGCAAAAGAAAATTCTAGAGCCTAAATTAAGAACATCTAATGCTATTTACTCAACCAAATGCTAATAAAAGACACACACTTTTCATTTTTCATGGTTTTTCGATGACCACTGAACAGTTAGTAGTAAATTGGCCATAACTTTCTCAATATAAATCCAATTGATGAGAGGTTTGAAGCATTGGAAACTAGACAGACAGAGCTTTAATTTAGCATATTATAAGCTAAATTTGGATAATTATAGCCCCTTCAAATTCTGGTCGAAATTTACCCTTCAGTTTCAGCAATAAGTCAAGTTTAATTTTCAATACTCCCCCCTTAAACATGACATCTTTCCAACACCAATCATCATTCTCAACTTCTGAAAAATATCATATTTGAGAGGCTTTGTGAAAATGTTAGCAACTTGATCAAATGACTTCACATATTCTACCTCTACGTAATTGTTCTTAATGCATTGTCAAATGAAATGATACTTTGTCTCAATATGCTTGCTTTGATCATGACACACCAGGTTCTTTGCTAGAGCAATGGCTGACTTGTTGTCTATCATGATCTTAGTAGCTTCACTTTGCTTAAATGGGAGTTCCTTCAATAATTTCTTTAACCAAATTACATGACAAGCACAAGTAATGGCAGCAACATACTCTGCTTCATAGGTTGAAAGAGTGACTATGGGTTGTTTTTTAGAACATCAAGAAATTGCATTATTTCCCAAAAAGAAAATAAACCCAGTAGTACTCTTCCTATCATCAATGTCTCCAGCATAGTTGCTATCACAATAGCCCATCAAATTGAACTCATTTGAAGTCGAATAAAAAATTCCATAATCAAGAGTACCTTTAAGGTAACAAAAAATTCTCTTGGCTGCCTTCATATCTGTCTGAGATGGATTTTCCATAAATCGGCTCACGAGCCCAACTGAAAATAAAATGTCAGGTTTGGTACAAGTCAAATACCTTAAGCTTCCCACAAGACTTTTGAACAATGTTGGATCAACCTTTTGTAGCCCTTCCTCTTGTTTTGAAAGTTTAACTCCACACTCCATAGGCGTGTTTATGGGATTGCAATCCAACATGTTGAACTTCTTTAGTACTTCCTTTGCATAAGCTTCTTGAGAGATAAAAATCCCATCCTCTATTTGCTTAACTTCAATTCCCAGATAATAGGTCATGAGTCCCATATCACTCATCTCAAACTCTTGAGCCATAGCCTTCTTAAAACCTTCAAACATCATTTGATTATTTCCTGTGAATATAAGATCATCTACATAAACACAAACAAATAATAGATCTTCATGTTCCTTTTTCACATAGAGTGCATATTCATGAATGCATCTAGTGAAACTATTCTCCAAAAAATACTTATTAAGATGGCTATTCAAAGCTCTTGTAGCCTACTTTAATCCATATAAGGCCTTCTTTAACCTCGGCACATTGTCTTCATAACCTTCAATAACAAAACCTGAAGGTTGTTCAATATAAACCTCTTCCTCAAGATGACCATTCAAGAAAGGGGACTTGACATCCATTTGATGGATCTTCCATTGTTAGTTTTTGTGGACTCAATCCATCAGTTGATGTAATAAATTGATTAATTTCTTTATTTATCAATAAAATCATGCTTTGCTTTCATGAGATGAATGTTATTTTACTACTTCATGCACATGACCAATACGTGTGACATAATGGTTCATGAGTTGAACCGGATCCCATTAGTATATTAGATGTGATATATGTGCATGGATGAGATCCACGCGCGGGAGATATATGTCACAAATCTTATACTTAAAATAACTTCACAACCAGTAATGAGATTGGGCATCTCATTTGATAAGGTTGCAGCACTTTAATCACTATGAGATAGTGTGATTTGTCTCGATCATCAGAATGTAAGATTCTAGATCACGATGCTGGTACATTGGATGTATTGAAGGACCATGAGATGCACCTTATGGAATTCCGTCTCAATAATAAGGTATGCTCTCATAATTCCCTAGCAATAGGCTCTCAATTCTGAAACATTGATGAACTCAAGTTTCTATCTATTCATTTGCTTTGAGTCACCAATGAGTGAGGCCGACTGTAGGTTAACACCTCGGTGTCTTGGGTATGTGGTAGTAGAACTGTGGGAACGTTGAATGATCAAGATGGAATCTATCTCTATTATCCCCTTGTGCCAATTAATGGATTTGTCATTAGTAAGTGCGCACCCATCTCAATTAAGAGTTAATTGGATGGTACTGATGATTACTGTGATTAATTGGGCTCAAGGATAATAAGATGTGGAACTTAGATTGGAAGAGACGGATTTATTCCAATTGATCCACGGATATTGATAGAGGGGCCTACTTGTGGTAATTGGGAAGTTTATGGTCTTCATTGTAATTTATTCCTAAGACTGGAGTGCAATTGCATTTATATAGTGGTGTTATTTGCAATTAACTGAGGGCCCGGATTGCACATGAGATGTGGGGTCGCGGTGTTCTAGTTGGAGCCAGCTTTCTAAGGAATCCCTAGTGGTCCCCACGCTAGCCCAAGTTATTGGAAAATACTAATCTAACTCGAACTCTAGAAAGAAGGGATAAGAAAGGAGAAAGTTGCTAATTGCTTTGGAAGTAAGACTTCTATTTCAATTAGGCAAGGATGAGATTTGAAAGTTTATAAAATCTCTTGGATGTCCAAAAGAGTCTCTCTCACGCCCAAAACCCTTTCGTGCAAGAGTTGCACGAGTTACTCTCTCCTTCTTTCTTCTAGTTCCATGGAGTTTCGAGTTGGGATTTTCTCCTGAAGATTCCACCATTCTTCTTGAGAAAAGAAATCCAATTCGGGGGTCATAGCGTGGAAGGCTAAGAGGTGTTGAAGAAATCCATTAGAGCACTGCGGATCTCCAAAGGTATGATCTACTTCTTGCATGTCGTAGATTATTTTGGATGTTTAGTGCTGGTAGAATTTTTACTGTATATGGTCACGAGATCGAGGGTAATGCATCCTGGATTGGGTTTTGGTCTTATGGATAGTTGATCCTTGTGTCAAGCAGGTCAAAAGTATTGAAAATCTATCCACGAGACCCACCTACTTCCAACAATTGGTATCAGAGACATACCTCATCTCTAATCATGTTAGATCAGTAATCTTGTTCTAATCTTTGCATGAGATGTGAAGAGGATAGAGCAAGGGCTATGATAGGATCAGTGTTTATTGGGTTTGCTTGCTTTTGTAGTAGATACATGTTTGGAAAGTCACAAAAGGTTTTAATCATGATAGGAGGATGATAAGATGCCATTAGAAGCATACTGAGATCATTAGAGGTGACTGGGGACAGCAGGAGCCGAATCTGAAAAAGAACCCAAATTTCTAGGTTCGTCAGGTCGGTTAATCAAACGGACCACTATGGCTGTAGTGGTCGTTGGCTAACCGTAGGGACCAGATTGGCTAGCTGAACCCAGGCAGAATCATCTTGTTCTTGGTCTGAGTTGTTGTTGTTTTTTTTTTTACGGGGGCGCTGCCCTCGGACCCCCGCTGCGTAGGGGATCTTGTATCGTGGTGGCAAAAATTTGGCATCTTGTTTTTCCATTGTGATTTGGCAACCTGGTTTTGTAAGATGCTTTGTTGTATGAGATACTAACTTGCAGGTGATAATGTCCTCTCCATATGGCCTACATGTTTTTCTTTCCTTTTAATTATTGGTTTATTTGTGGCTAAGTGTAAAGGACATCATGGTTTCCTTGGTTTCCCGTGAAAGGGCAAGGCAAGATGAATTTCCCTATAGCCCTTTTATTTCCATGTTTAGATTACCATGTAAGTCTCATTATAGAGACATTGGAATTTATGTTTCTTTTAAAAGAAAAACTTTGTAAATTCTAGAGATGTCCGAAACAAAGAAGGAAAGAGAAGCTGGACTCCTAATCAAAGAGTTTGAAGATTACCAGAAGGAGTTTTGGAGATGCCCAAAGAGTTTGAGGAATCCCAAAGTTTTGGAAAGTCTAGAAGTCCAAGAAGTCTTTTCCGCCTGGGTCATGTGGAGGAGAGGACAAGTCTTTTGTTATAGCACTTTCTATTTATGGATGAATGCTTATTTTAGAGTATTTCCATATCTGATCCAAACATAGCAAATTCCAAAATTGGTCAAATCAAATTAATTTTTGGAAAGAATTCTAATTAGAGTTGGTGGGCCCATGAGATGGATCTATTGGTAACACTAATTTTAGAAATTGGACTTTCCTTAAAATAACTTGACTTGGAACCAATCATTGGTCTTATCATGAGATGAATATATACCTGTATTTGATGGACCCATACACCTATAAGGAAATCCTCAACTCTAAAATATTAAGTGGGAGCGGGGCATTTCTATATATATAAAAATCCCCATGGTTTTCCACCATAGGTGCATTATAAGGAAAGTATTAGCCTCGCGCCATTTTGAGAATGGCCATTCCCCACGGAGGGCTTGTGTTTATCTGGATACTGGATATGGATCTCCTATGGATAGTGTTGATGAAACGGGGTGGGAGCCCACTCCCAAAGAAGGAGCTGCCCGCAACGGTTGTCATGCAATGCTAGTTGGTGGGTCACACTTAACTAAAATAATGATGTAGTATCCTCAAGGATTTACCTCATGTATTTTAGAAACCGAAGCTAATCGGGAGTTATACATTATTTGGTATGAGATACTTAGATAGTAATGTATGAAGGGGATCATAGATAGTTAGTCTTAATCCTAATTTTGACCAACTTTGATCCGCACTAGTCTAGGAGGTATTCGCACTCCCCAAGGAGGCATACCCCGCAGGATTGGGATTCCGATGTATTCTGAATTTTGTAGTTATGAGGATTCCCACATTAATTTGGTAGAATACTAAACCCTAATGTCATTTAAATTTATTAATTGAATGTATGGTTATGTGTTAAGTATTACAAGCATGAATTCGAATACTTTCAATCCACTTGCGACCATCCTCAACCCGAATAAGTTGGTGGGATCCAACTATGTAGACTGGAAACGGAATTTGGATATTGTCCTAACAGCTTTAGGATATAAATATGTCCTTACCAAAAACCCCCTTGAAGAGCCTGCCCCAGATGCATCAGAAGCAGAAAAGGACATTTACACCAAATGGGCCAAAGACGATGAGATGGCCCGATGTTACATTCTGGCATCCATGTCTAGTGTGCTGCAACATCAACATCAATCTTATAAGACTGCATATAATATGATATCGAACTTAAAAGAGATGTTTGCAGAACAAGGCAGACCTGCTAGGCAGGCAGCCATGAGGGTGCTCATTAGCACCAAGATGGCTGAAGGTACATCAGTACAGGAACACATGTTGAAGATGATGGACTCATTAAATGAGTTAGATGTACTGGGAGCTGCGATTGATGCAGAATCGCAGATTGACATAATCCTTGAGTCACTACCAGAGTCATTCAACAATTTCAAGGTCAATTATAATATGAATAAAATGAATCTGACTCTGGCTGAGCTATCTAGTCAGCTGGTAGCAACTGAAGGGATTATGAAGAAGAAACCAACTGCCCTAATGACAGAAAAGTCAGATGCCAAGTCCAAACTGAAAGGCAAAAAGAAATCAGTTTCAAAGGGTCCTAAGGTGGAGAATGGTCCAATTGGTGGCGTGGCTAAAGCTAAGGGTTCAGGGACGAAAGGAAAGTGTTTCCATTGTGGTAAGATAGGACATTGGAAGAGGAATTGTCCAGAATATCTGTCTAAGAAAAAGACCCTAGGTATGATTGAGTCACTTATATCTGAAGTTAGTTTTGCAACTAGTACTTCAGAATCCTGGTGTGTGGATTCCGGATCAACTAATCACATATGTAATACGTTGCAGGGGTTCAGGGAAACCAGGAGGCTAAGTGATGGAGAAATCATTGTCAACCTAGGATCTGACGCTAAGGCAGAGGCTGTTTCAGTGGGAGTCATTACTTTATGTTTTTCAAATAATAAATTGGTTTTGTCAGAAACATTATATGTATCGTCTTTAAGGCGGAATTTAATTTCAGTTTCTAGTTTGGTGAATAAAGGTTATTTTATTACTTTTGGTACTGAAGTTGTTATAAAGAGGAATGGTACTTTCATATGTTCTGGCAAGGTAACCTATGGACTTTATTTGTTAACTCCCACGATGTATGAGATACTTGATACTGAAACAATTAATAGACCTTCATTAAAGAGAAAGTCACCTTCATCTAATCCAACAAAACTTTGGCACCTAAGGCTAGGTCATATAAACCGTAACAAGATTGAGAGGCCAGTGAAAGATGGTATCTTACCTTCATTGGTGGTAGAACCAATGACTGTCTGTGAGTCCTGTTTGGAAGGTAAAATGACTAAAAGACCCTTTTCAGCTAAGGGTAATAGGGCCAAAGATTTATTGGAATTAGTTCATACTGATGTCTGCGGACCCATTAATGTCAGGGCTAGAGGAGGATATGAGTACTTCATCACTTTCACAGATGATTACTCAAGATATGGTTACATATACCTTATGCACCGCAAGTCCGAAGCATTTGAAAAGTTCAAAGAGTTTTGAGCGGAAGCGGAAAAGCAATTAGGTAAGAATATCAAGACTCTTCGATCAGATCGAGGAGGGGAATATCTCTCTGCTGATTTTATGGGTTACTTATCAGAAAATGGGATTCTATCCCAATTGTCTGCTCCTGGTATGCCTTAACAGAATGGAGTAGTAGAAAGAAGGAACCGGACTCTTTTAGATATGATTAGGTCTATGTTGAGTTTCTCAAGATTACCTATGTCCTTTTGGGGATACGCTTTGGATACTGCAATGTACATACTAAACCTCATACCATCTAAGTCTATACCTAAGACTCCCCGAGAATTGTGGTCTGGGCGAAAGCCTAGTCTACAACATTTACACATTTGAGGTTGTCCAGCACACGTGCTCAAGGTTAAGACGGACAAGTTGGAAACGAAGTCGGAAGTATGCACATTTGTAGGATATCCTAAAGGAACTAAAGGTTGGTTATTCTATAATCCCAGAGAGCAGAAAGTGCTAGTCAGTACCAATGCGGTTTTTCTGGAGGAAGATTATATGATGGACCGAAAATTTTTAGAAAAAGTGATCATGGAAGAGATTCAAGAGCAATCAATTCCAAATCCAAGTATGACCGGACTTGAGGAAGAACCGCCCTTACGACCCAGTAGTTACTCCAGTACCTCGTCGTAGTGGGAGGATTGTCAGACCCCCTGACAGGTTCTCATTCTTGGGAGAGTCTTATGAAGCAATCCCAAAAAAGCCGAAACAAGATCCCTCTAACTATGATGAAGCAATCAATGACTTAAACTCGGGACGCTGGCAAGATGCTATGAAAACTGAGATGAGTCTATATACTCAAATCAGGTCTGGACACTTGTGGACTTGCCTGCCAATATTAAACCTATTGGGTGCAAGTGGGTCTACAAGAGAAAAAGAGGAACAGATGGAAGAGTGGAGACCTATAAGGCTAGGCTTGTTGCGAAAGGATATACTCAGAAAGAGGGGATCGATTATGAGGAAACCTTCTCGCCAGTAGCCATGCTCAAATCCATCCGGATACTCTTATCCATTGCGGCTCATCTCGATTACGAGATTTGGCAAATGGATGTCAAGACGGCGTTTCTCAATGGCCATCTTGAGGAAGACATCTATATGGTACAGCTAGACGGTTTTGTAGCTAAAAACCAGGAGCAAAAAGTTTGCAAGCTGCAAAAGTCTATTTATGGACTGAAGCAGGCATCCCGAAGCTGGAATATCCGTTTTGACCAGGCAATCAAGTCATTTGGTTTTTGTCAAAATCCGGATGAGTCATGTGTGTACATGAAAAGTGAAGGTGACAGGATAGTTTTTCTGGTTTTATATGTCGATGACATCCTTCTCCTCGGGAAAGACATAGGAATGTTGTCAACGGTAAAAGTTTGGTTAGCCAAGACTTTTGATATGAAGGACTTGGGAGAAGCTAGCTACATCCAAGGGATCAAACTCTATCGAGACCGGAAAAATAGGATGATTGGCTTATCACAAGCTGCATACATAGATAAGGTGCCAGTACGGTTTGCAATGCAAGACTCTAAGAAGGGTATCACACCTTTCAGGCATGGAGTGCACCTTTCCAAGGATCAGTGTCCTAAGACACCTGAGGAAAAAGAGCAGATGAGGTCGATACCATACGCTTCGGCTGTTGGTAGCCTCATATATGCTATGTTATGTACTAGACCAGATATCTGTTATGTAGTGGGCCTAGTCAGCAGATATCAATCTAATCCAGGACCTGAACATTGGACTACTGTAAAATGTATTCTCAAATACTTGAGAAGGACTAGAGATTACATGTTGATTTATAGCAGTGATGAGTTAATTCTAGTCGGATACACAGATTCTGACTTTATGTCAGATAAGGATTCTAGGAAATCCACCTCTGGTTATGTATTTATACTTGGAGGCGGAGCTATCAGCTGGAGGAGTATAAAACAAGAATGTACCGCTAATTCAACCTCGGAGGCTGAATATGTAGCAGCTTGTGAAGCAGCTAAGGAAGCAGTATGGCTTAAAAGATTCCTTTTGGAACTTGGGGTGGTACCTTTGGCACGACAGCCACTCACAGTTTACTATGACAGCAGCGGGGCAGTCGCTCAGTCAAAGGAACCCATAAGCCATAAAAACCAAAAGCATGTACAGAGGAAGTATCACTTAGTCAGAGAGATTGTGCAGAGAGGTGATATTGCTATTACCAAGATAGCCTCTGCAGACAATTTGGCAGATCCCTTTATTAAGCCATTGACTACCAAAGTCATTGAGCAACACGTAGAAGGGATGGGTATGAGATGCAACCCTAACTGGCATTGAGCCCAAGTGGGAGATTGTTAGTTTTTGTGGACTTAATCCATCAGTTGATGTAATAAATTGATTAATTTCTTTATTTATCAATAAAATCATGCTTTGCTTTCATGACATGAATGTTATTTTACTACTTCATACACATGACCAATACGTATGACATAATGGTTCATGAGTTAAAAATGGATCCCATTAGTATATTAGATGTGATATATGTGCATGGATGAGATCCACGCGCGGGAGATATATGTCACAAATCTTATACTTAAAATAACTTCACAACCAGTAATGAGATTGGGCATCTCATTTGATAAGGCTACAGCACTTTGATCACTATGAGATAGTGTGATTTGTCTCGATCATCAGAATGTAAGATTCTAGATCACGATGCTGGTACATTGGATGTATTGAAGGACCATGAGATGCACCTTATGGAATTCCGTCTCAATAATAAGGTATGCTCTCATAATTCCCTAGCAATAGGCTCTCAATTCTGAAACATTGATGAACTCAAGTTTCTATCTATTCATTTGCTTTGAGCCACCAATGAGTGAGGCCGACTGTAGGTTAACACCTCGGTGTCTTGGGTATGTGGTAGTAGAACTGTGGGAACGTTGAATGATCAGGATGGAATCTATCTCTATTATCCCCTTGTGCCCATTAATGGATTTGTCATTAGTAAGTGCGCACCCATCTCAATTAAGAGTTAATTGGATGGTACTGATGATTACTGTGATTAATTGGGGCTCAAGGATAATAAGATGTGGAACTTAGATTGGAAGAGACGGATTTATTCCAATTGATCCACGGATATTGATAGAGGGGCCTACTTGTGATAATTGGGAAGTTTAGGGTCTTCATTGTAATTTATTCCTAAGACTAGAGTGCAATTGCATTTATATAGTGTTGTTATTTGCAATTAACTGAGAGCCCGGATTGCACATGAGATGTGGGGTCGCGGTGTTCCAGTTGGAGCCAGCTTTCTAGGGAATCCCTAGTGGTCCCCATGCTAGCCTAAGTTATTGGAAAATACTAATCTAACTCGAACTCTAGAAAGAAGGGATAAGAAAGGAGAAAGTTGCTAATTGCTTTGGAAGTAAGACTTCTATTTCAATTAGGCAAGGATGAGATTTGAAAGTTTATAAAATCTCTTAGATGTCCAAAAGAGTCTCTCTCACGCCCAAAACCCTTTCGTGCAAGAGTTGCACGAGTTACTCTCTCCTTCTTTCTTCTAGTTCCTTAGAGTTTCGAGTTGGGATTTTCTCCTGAAGATTCCACCATTCTTCTTGAGAAAAGAAATCCAATTCGGGGGTCATAGCGTGGAAGGCTAAGAGGTGTTGAAGAAATCCATTAGAGCACTGCGGATCTCCAAAGGTATGATCTACTTCTTGCATGTCGTAGATTATTTTGGATGTTTAGTGCTGGTAGAATTTTTACTGTACATGGTCACGAGATTGAGGGTAATGCATCATGGATTGGGTTTTGGTCTGATGGATAGTTGATCCCTGTGTCAAGCGGGTCAAAAGTATTGAAAATCTATCCATGATAGCTACCTACTTCCAACATCTTCCATTGATTCTGTGCTGCAAGCGATAATAATAGTCGGATTGTCTCCAAACAGCCAACAGGGGCAAAAACCTCTTCATAGTCAATGCCCTATTTTTGCTTATAGAGTCTCACCTTGTATCTTTCTACTTCACCCTTGGAGTTTTTCTTGACTTTATACACCCATTGGACTGCAATCGCTTGATGGCCACTTGGAAGTGATGCAAGCTCCAAGCTCCCAAGTGTTGTTCTTCTCTACGGCTTGAATTTCCTCCTTCATGGCTTGTATCCATTTCTTATTTTTTCTATCTTCTTCAAAACTCAAAGGCACATCATTAGAAAGTAAGAAAAATAATTTTTCATCCTCTAACCTTTTAGATTCTTCAGAAAGATCCATGAGGCTTTAATATCTACGAGGGTCTTCACTTGAGCTAGGTGAAGGAGACGATGATGATGATGCTATAGAAGACGATGTTGGTGTTGTTGGAGGTACAGTTTCGCCTTGGGCTCCTTTTATTGGAGTTTCTTCTTCATCAAAGTAGGGGAGAAAATCATAAACAACTTCATCTTGTGTACTCTAATCCCAAGTTGCATCTTCTTCAAATTCAACATCTCTGCTAATAATGACTTTTTTGTTGCTTGGATTGAAGAACTTGTTGTAGCCTTTTGAGTTCTCATCATAGCCAATAAACACAAACTTCTTGCTAATATCATCAAGCTTTGATCTCTCTTGCTCCGTAACTTGAACATAGGCAGTAGATCCAAAGACTCGCAAGTGTGACACATTTGGCTTCCATCCACACCATGCTTCTTGGGGCGTCATGTCCTTCAAACTTTTGGTAGGTGAACGGTTGGAAAGATAAACTGCACATTAAACTACTTCAACCCAAAACTCTTTTGGCATCGACTTGCCTTTTAACATGGTTCTTGCCATATTAAGAATTGTTCGGCTCTTCTTTTCGGCAACTCCATTATGTTGTGGCAATTGAGGAACAGTCAGAGGATGGCGAATTCCATGTGTCTCACAAAAGGCCTTGAATTCATTAGAGGTAAATTGACCACCTCTATCGGTTCTTTGAGATTTGATCTCATAGCCACTTTCTTTTCTAACACAAGCTTTGAACTTTTTGAATGCCTTAAAAACCTCACTCTTTTGGTCCAGCAAATAAACTCATGTTTTTCGTGAATAGTCATCAATAAAAAGCAAAAAGTAAGAGCAGTTACCAAGAGATGAAGGCTTGATTGGAACACAAACATCCGCATGAATAAGTTGAAGTGGCTCGATGGCTCTTGAATTGGATTGCTTGGGAAAACTCTTTCTTGAATGCTTGCCTCCTAAGCAAGCTTAACATAATTGATCGGGGTGATCAATTGTTGGAATACCTTTCACCACCTTCTTTGCTCCCAAGTCTCTAAGCCCTCCAAAATTTAGATGCCCATATCTCATGTGCCAAATCCATGATGGATCTTTAACATAAGTCTTCAAACACATGACTCCAATGATCTTCTTATCCAACAAGAACATGCGATTTCTTTTCATAGAAACCTTGGCAATAAGATTCCCTTCTTTATCTCTAAGCCAAAGAAAGCGATCTTCCATGTTTATTTTGTAACCATTTTTCATAAGTTGCCCAATACTCAAAATATTATTTAACATTTTAGGAATGTAATAAACATTAGGAAGATCTTATGGTTCCCGTTCTTTACCTCAAACAAAATTGTGCCTTTGCCTTTAATCTCCACCTTTGATTCATCGCCAAAGTGCACATGGCTCGTCACTTTGGTGTCAAGTTCCATGAATTTGCTTCTGTTGCTCGCATGTGATTGCTAGCTCCATTGTCTAGGTATCACGTACTCTTCTCACCATTGGGTTCTTCCTAAAGTGTGAGGAATAATGCTAGCTCCTCCACATCTTCCTTGTGCAAAGTGAGCTTTGTTTGTCTCTTCTACTTTTGTGGTTTGACAGTTGCAAGAATAATACCCATATTTTCCACAAGAATAACACTTAAGTTGACTTTTGTCATCCTTTTACCTCATTGTATCTTTCATGGTTGCCTCTTCCTCTTCCCCTTCCATGACCTCTTGAAGAGTTTTTAATTTCTTCCATCTTGAGAAGAATTTTGCTCATCTTTTCCTCTTCCACAACCACGTCCTCGACCTCTTCCACGTCCTTGGCCTCTTCTACTGCTTTCATAAGCTTCTTCTTTGGCTTTCAATGAAAGCTTTGCTTACAAGGCTTGCTCTACTTGCTTTTGCTTGCCTCGGTTCATTCTTTCTTCATGGGCCCATAAGGATCCATTTAATTCGTCGATAGATGTGACCTCCAAATCTTTGGATTCTTCAATAGCTACTGCCACATGATTGAATTTTACGTTGACAAAGCGCAAAATCTTCTCAACAGCATGAACATCTTCAATTTTTTCTCCAAGCCTCTTCATTTGGTTTACCACTGCCAAGACTTTTGTGAAGTAGTCCGATATAGACTCACTCTCCTTCATCAAAAGTGATTCAAACTCAGCCCTTAGAATTTGAAGACGTACTTTCTTCACTTTTTCAACTCCCATGATGGAATTTCAGAGAGTATTCCATGCTTGTTTGAAGTTGATTTCGTTGACAACCTTCTCGAACATGTCATCATCTAAGCCTTGATGAATAACTATAAGCGCACATTGATCTTTCTTCTTTTCTTTCTTTTGGGCTTAATTCAAAGCCTCCCCATTTTGAGGTTCAACAAAACCTTTCTCAACAATCTCCCATAATCCTTGGGAACCATGGATAGCCTTCATTCGAATTGCCCAATTCTCATAATTGAGCTCGATGAGTTGTGTGTATTGGAAAGCAAGGGTGGCTCCTTTAGAAGACATGCTCTGATACCAATTTGTTGGAAACAAGGTGAGCAAAATACACATAGAAAAAGAAGAAAATTGGAAGAGGAATTCACAACTCAATCGGACTCTCAATCATAGCTTGAATACATAGCTACATATATTATGTAAAAGAAAATTCTAGAGTCTAAATTGAGGACATCTAATGCTATTTTAGTCCTCTGGACGTTTTACACAACCAAATGCTAACAAAAGACATACACTTTTCATTTTTCATGATTTTCTTATTACCATTGAATAGTCAATAGTAAATTAGCCATAACTTTCTCAATATAAATCCAATTGTTGAGAGGTTTGAAGCATTGGAAATTAGACAGACAAAGCTTTAATTTGGTATACTATAAACTAAATTTGGATAACTGTAACCCCTTCAAATTCTGGTTGAAAGTTACCCTTCAGTTTCAACAATAAGTCAAGTTTAATTTTCAACAGTTTGCTATGCTCAAACCTAGTACCTTCTTCTATCTAAACGGTGCTACAAGTTATACTGCCTAGAGAGAGTTAAGGGACAACTTGTAGTTATCTGTGAGGCTTATCCCTTCATTTACGCCATGGGGTGTAGGGGGGATTTCAATTCACTAAGATAGAGCTTTGAAAAGGAAGGAGGTACTGGACCAAGGTGCCAAGTATGATGGAGTTCATTGACTGCTTGAATATTAAAGCCTTAGTGACATGCCAATGGTTGGGCCGCTCTTGACCTGGACTAACTCTTTTATGGGACATTCACTCATTTCATGTAAGTTGGAAAGAGGTCTAGGAAATCCTACTCTAGTAAACTCAAGTCTCTTTAAAGGTGATGTTCTCCATCCAAGGTTATCGGATCACTCGCCACTGCTGTTTACATTGCAAAATGCAGGTCCTAGGAAAGTTCCCTTCAGATGCATGGAGGGGTTCGTATGGATGGGTTCTTTGACTGCGTTAGAGATGCATGGAGTCTAGAGGTGGAAGGGACTCCCATGTTCAAAGTAGTTTCTAAGCTGAAGCAGGTTAAGTGTTCCCTTAAGTAGTGGACTCGTGGCCAACATCCAGTCCCTACTCTTATTCAGCAGGTGCAGTCTCATCTTGATGAGGTTTAACATCGCTTTACCTAGGATTCAAGTAATGCACAGGTTTAAGAGGAAGAGAAGGAAGCTATGCATAAACGTGATAAAGCAAAGGGTATGCAAAAACTTAGGCTGGAGTAGAGTATGATAAAGCAAAAATCGCAGGATCAGTCTATAAATCTTGGTGACAGTAACAACCGATATTTCTAAAGGTTCTTCCACAAGATGACTATTCAAGAAAGGGGACTTGACATCCATTTTAATGGATCTTCTATTGGTTTTGTGCTGCAAACGATAATAGTAGTCGGATTGTCTCCAAACGGGCAACAGGGGCAAAAACCTCTTCATAGTCAATGCCTTGTTTTGCTTGTAGCCCTTTGCAACGAGTCTCACATTGTATCTTTCTACTTCACCCTTGGAGTTTTTCTTGACCTTTATACACCCATTGGGCTCCAATAGCTTGGTGGCCACTTGGAAGTGATGCAAGCTCCAAGCTCCCAAGTGTTGTTATTCTCTAAGGCTTGAATTTCCTCCTTCATGGCTTGTATCCATTTCTTATTTTTTCTAGCTTCTTTAAAACTCAAAGGCACATCATTAGAAAGTAAGCAAAATAAATTCTCATCCTCTAACCTTTCAGATTCTTCATAGAGATCCATGAGGCTTTGATATCTACGAGGGCCTTCACTTGAGCTAGGTGAAGGAGACAATGATGATGATGCTATAGAGAACGATGTTGGTGTTGTTGGAGGTACAGTTTCTTGCTCCGGAACTTGAACATAGGCAATAGATCCAAAGACTCGCAAGTGTGACACATTTGGCTTCCATCCACACCATGCTTCTTGGGGAGTCACGTCCTTCAAACTTTTGGTAGGTGAACGGTTGGAAACATAAACTGCACATGAAACTGCTTCATCCTTATATTGGAGTTTCTTCTTCATCAAAGTAGGGGAGAAAATCATAAACAGCTTCATCCTATGTACTCCAATCCCAGGTTGCATCTTCTTCAAATTCAACATCTCTGCTAATAATGACTTTTTTTGTTGCTTAGATTGAAGAACTTGTAGCCTTTTGAGTTCTCATCGTAGCCAATAAACACAAACTTCTTGCTACTATCATCAAGCTTTGATCTTTCTTGCTCCGGAACTTGAACATAGGCAATAGATCCAAAGACTCGCAAGTGTGACACATTTGGCTTCCATCCACACCATGCTTCTTGGGGAGTCACGTCCTTCAAACTTTTGGTAGGTGAACGGTTGGAAACATAAACTGCACATGAAACTGCTTCATCCTTATATTGGAGTTTCTTCTTCATCAAAGTAGGGGAGAAAATCATAAACAGCTTCATCCTATGTACTCCAATCCCAGGTTGCATCTTCTTCAAGTTCAACATCTCTGCTAATAATGACTTTTTTTGTTGCTTAGATTGAAGAACTTGTAGCCTTTTGAGTTCTCATCGTAGCCAATAAACACAAACTTCTTGCTACTATCATCAAGCTTTGATCTTTCTTGCTCCGGAACTTGAACATAGGCAATAGATCCAAAGACTCGCAAGTGTGACACATTTGGCTTCCATCCACACCATGCTTCTTGGGGAGTCACATCCTGCAAACTTTTGGTAGGTGAACGGTTGGAAACATAAACTGCACATGAAACTGCTTCATCCTTGTATTGGAGTTTCTTCTTCATCAAAGTGAGGGAGAAAATCATAAACAGCTTCATCCTATGTATTCCAATCCCAGGTTGCATCTTCTTCAAATTCAACATCTCTGCTAATAATGACTTTTTTATTGCTTGGATTGAAGAACTTGTAGCCTTTTGAGTTCTCATCGTAGCCAATAAACACAAACTTCTTGCTACTATCATCAAGCTTTGATCTTTCTTGCTCTGGAACTTGAACATAGGCAATAGATCCAAAGACTCGCAAGTGTGACACATTTGGCTTCCATCCAAAGACCATGCTTCTTGGGGAGTCACGTCCTTTAAACTTTTGGTAGGTGAATGGTTGGAAACATAAACTGCACATGAAACTGCTTCATCCTTGTATTGGAGTTTCTTCTTCATCAAAGTAGGGGAAAAAGTCATAAATAGCTTCATCCTCTGTACTCCAATCCCAGGTTGCATCTTCTTCAAATTCAACATCTCTGCTAATAATGACTTTTTTGTTGCTTGGATTGAAGAACTTGTAGCCTTTTGAGTTCTCATCGTAGCCAATAAACACAAACTTCTTGCTACTATCATCAAGCTTTGATCTTTCTTGCTCCGGAACTTGAACATAGGCAATAGATCCAAAGACTCGCAAGTGTGACACATTTGGCTTCCATCCACACCATGCTTCTTGGGGAGTCACGTCTTTCAAACTTTTGGTAGGTGAATGGTTGGAAACATAAACTGCACATGAAACTGCTTCAATCCAAAACTCTTTCCGCATCGACTTGCTTTTCAACATGGTTCTTGCCATATTGAGGATTGTTCGGTTCTTCGTTTCGGCAACTCCATTTTGTTGTGGTGATCTAGGCACGGTCAGAGGATGGCGAATTCCATGTGTCTCACAAAAGGCTTTGAATTCATTAGAGGTGAACTCACCACCTCTGTCAATTCTTAGAGATTTGATCTCGTAGCCACAAAAGGCTAAAAAGTATAGAGCAGTTCTCCTGAAAATGCAGCCTATTCCAACATACATAGGGCCCTGCAATCCATCAAATGCCCGCATGCTTACATCAAAGAACACGGTGTTGTGGTTTGCATATTGGTCATTCGGATCGATGCCCTCAAATCTCTTAGGAAACTGCACATAACAAATCCAATCACCACCTCTGTCGAGCATGAAGCACATCCCTTCTCTCAGGGCCAAGGAGTTGTATATGCAGTGATCACAATCCAGGTTCAAAATAAATGGGCCATTCGACATGATAGCACTTGTTCGAACGAGAGCATTCATGGCACCAGCTTTCTTGTTGTGATCATAGCCAGGCCTTTTTTCCCTTGAGACATACACCAGCATTGGCAATTTGATATGTACCTCTGTAGAGTCAATTAGATTCATGTCGTCTGCCTCAGAGCCCATTACAGGTTCCACATTTGGGGGCGCTAGCATTGCCTGACAAACAGTATGAGGAAGAAAAACAGATATAAGAAAAGCTAAATTGGATGTGCCAGCAACATATATTAAGACATACACCAGAATTTCACCCAAAAAAAAAAGACATAAGAAATTGGTTACCAGAAAAAAGAGACATACACCAGCAAGGGATTGGAATTCCAAGCCCGTTTCCAAAATGAATTTCAAGTCCTTGTCACTAAACCCTAAACACCATCAAGCTGGGGTTGTCTTGCAGAGTTCTACAGTCGGACTAAAAAGTAAGCTCAGATAACAAGGTTCTGCTAGACTTAATTCTGGGCTGCACTAAATGCAATCCTAAATACAGGAATTGAGTTTAACACATGAAATTCTGACCTGAATTATACCAGCATGATCACCCCTTGAATGGTCTGTCTCAGCAGATGACCAAGTTCCTGGCCAATGTGCTCCATCAGACATCCATGTAGCCTAGGAAGCTTGATGGGTTCTGAAGGATTGCCTCCCATTTCCATCTGTTTCCTCTTTGCTAGCAGCTCTTCGTGGGCATTATAAGCATCAGACTGCCTCCTGATTGAATCGGGCAGGGAATTGATCCTCACCTTGAATTCATCATATTCTCTTTTCACCCTTCTCCTCTCCCTAACAAAATCAAGCCTAACTTCGTTTTTGAGAAAGTCACGCTTCTGCCCGAAATACGCCTCGGGATTCCTTGGTTTTATCTTGTACTTCCTGCAGAAGGGAACCCAAGTCCTTGCAAAGCTTGCAGTTTCAGCAAGAGCTTCAAAAGTCAGTAGTGACCCTCCATCATCAGATAAGTAACATGCAAGTTTTTCAACTGGATAATCTACTGCTAGGATAGAAAGAATTGTGTTTGCAGTGACAAGGGGAGGTTCTTTATCCGGGTCTGCTGTCGAAACAAAGACAGACATACCAGGAAGATCAGACCTTCCTTTCGGATTCTCAAGGTTGGGGACTCAAACCGGTCTTTCAAAACAGAGAGGTCAGTAATTCTGTCTACAGAACAGAGCTTAGGAAGCTGGTCAAGCAGTCATGAAATGGTGAACCAAAATTCGCATGTGATCGGCAGTCCCCACAGCCACATTGCCTCATGGTTAGCATGCATGATTCTCCATGTAAGAAAAAACCCGAGTGTAACTAGGCGGATCACAATTAGCGATCTGCAGAAACAAAATTGAATAACCAATTCAATTTAGAAAATTTTCAAAAAAAAATGGGAGATTGTCATTGCATCTGTGAATGTTGTTAGTCGTCTAGTATAATCAAAAGCATAAGTAATCACTCACTTACCTATACGGGCTGAGAACTGCTGCAGAGATCCCGACTTTTCTCGTCAAAGGCCGCGTGGTTTTCTCTCCGAAATTTGGCGGGTCTTCACATCCATCCAACTCCAGCTCCACTACTGTATCCATCTTTTGGCCAAACTGCATTTCCACAGCCATAAGTCCCCTTTGTCTCATAGAGCCAGCGGGTGTGATCAAAATCATGATTAGGAGCCTTGAACGATTTCACCAGAGAAAGCCGCTTATCTGGTTTGAATTCAGCCATTGAAGGCAATGGAAGCACGCGGTCTTCTGCTTCTGACCCAGACCCAGACCCAGACCCACACTCACAAGGCATCCTCGACTTTCTGCCAAATGGTTTTCCATCACAACCCTTCATTCCACAGAACATCCCGATGGATTTGGCCGTCTGGGGCTGTTCATTTGAGCTTTCTACAACATGGCCTCTTGTCACTGAATTGAATCCCCCCGTAAAAATTGTTCCAGAAATGAAACTCCTCTTGGGCTTTTCGCTGATCCTTGAGTCTTCGGGTAGGCTGCTCAGCGAAGCAGACATAGGCTGATGATCGGGAGTGGGAGGAATGTGAACGGTGTAAGAGACGAACTCCGAACTCACTTCGGCTTCCTCCTTCGATGTGGTGCAGTATCTTCCTCCACTAGAAGCCCTGTGTCTGCTGCTACTGATAGGGGAATTGGGGTCGTTAGAAAGCGAAGTGCGCTGCTGAAGAAACTGTAATGGTCACTGGGGAAGCAGGAGAAGAAGCCAACTGAACCATTTTTTATCTCTTCCTCTGTTCTCACAAACTCAAAGGCTACAAACAAAAACCCAGATCACAGAAAGGAGGAACAGCCCAATTTCGGAAAACAAGAAAAAGAGAGGGAAAGAACCCAAATTTCAGGCTTCCTTTCTGATATTCTCAAGATGAGCGGATAGGAACGCAAACCCAAATGAGAAAGAGATTTGAAACCGAAATTTCAGTTGGTTTGAACAAAACCCAGATGGGAAAGAGATTCAAAACCCAAATTTTAGTTGATTTTGAACACCTTAGGAGAATATGATGGGTTTCAGATATGGAGATCATTTAAGCAAAAACGTCGGAGAGATCGGAGAGAAGAAGGAAGAAGTCTGTTTTTTGATCTCCAACGGTCATCGACTTTGTTTGAATTTGATAGAAAGGAGGAAGGGTTTTTGAGGGGCGCGTGAAAGGCGGAGTTGTGCCTGTCAACGGTCGACTAATCTATACGGTCCAACGAAATCCGATCCGACGGTTGTGATTCGAGTTCAACGGTCGCTTCGAGCTTGGATCTCTCTAACGGCTGAATTTTAAGAGTGGGAGAAAGCCGTTGTAGGTTTTGAAGATGCTATGACGCGGCGTTGAAGGATGGGTCCACAGAGAGATTTGGATCGGTAGCCTTAAGCAATAAAGCATCTTATCCACTCACTAGGCCCCTGTTTGGATCCGCACAGTATATAATCACAGCCATCAGTATGATCACAGCCGTCTGATCAGTGGACTTAAAATGGTCAATGAAATGTATGAGGGGAGGATCCACCGGGTTTTTCTCAATTTCTTTTACTATTTTTTAATCTGTTTGCATTTAGTAAATGGACGGTCTCCGATTCTCCATTCTTGAGAATATTAAAAAAAGAAACAATAGTACCTACTCCTATGCCTTCTCCATCGGTCACAATCAAGAATGAGATCAAAAGAAGAGACCATCATATGTCCACAATGTAGAGAAAAATAAATCATATGAGCTTGATACCTCTTAAGCGGGATTCTTACGAATTAATAAGCTTAAACCTAGACTGCACGTATTAAAAATAAAATGTAAAATATTGTAGGGTTGTAAATAGGTCCCTGATTCTTCAATTACCCAAAGGTTCTAACCCATTAATAATTGAGCTTACATCCTTATGTAGGTTCCGATAAGTAAATGGGTTTGAATCTAAATCTAATTTTTGGACCCGTATTCTAAACGGTTCCAAGTCTAGTTCTAACTGGATTTCGATCCGTGGACCTCAAACTCGACTTATTACCTTATTTTTGGAAAATTTTTCTTGAAAGTTAGTTTTTTTCCTAAACATTTTCTACACAAACCTGGGCTCAGACTCGAACCCGTACCCGCCCCACCTCATATAGGGTTCCAGTTCCGGATACATTCTCTCATTAATGGTTCTAGTTTTTTATCTAGGAAATTGGTTTTGAACCAATTCGAGGTCCGATTCTAGGTCTATCTTCTTTTTAACAATTCTGGTTCCAGATCCACCATCGACCAAGACCAGAACCAACCTATTTACAACCCTAAAATATTGTCACTAGAGTTACTTGAGATTGTCTTACTCCTTGACCCTTTGATAGTCTTGGTCTAACATCTTTCACCTGAACAATTAACTAATGCAGCTTTTCCACAGAAAATAAAAATAAAAAAAAACCTTAGATGCACGGTTTGCTTGCCCAAACCATTTTTGGTTTTTAAGAAACATCTGTGTACATCCACAAAAACTAATCCCGCAGACTTTTTCCTCTTTTGTAGTAGGATAAGCTTTTTTGCGAAATTAAGGAAATTTTTGCTCATTTGCACCAAACGTAGATTTTAATACATCGCAGAAATGCATTTTCACAAATCTCACTTATTTTGAGGAAAGTTGGCAACACAAACAAGGATAAATAAGTTTCCTAATGAGGAATGAAAATGGGTATCTGATTCCCTGATTATCCAGATGCACCAACCCATAAAATATTAAGTTTAGAACATAGTTTTGGTTCCGATTCATAAACAGGTATAATTCTGTGACCCAATTTAGGTTTCGATTGATAAACAAGTCCAGTACTAGGTCCACACAAGTTTCAATTTGTGGATTCAATCAAGACCCAACATACGAGTCTTTACTGTTGCAAATTGCAACTCAAAATAACTTTTACTGGATATTTTTATGTATAACACTTAAGGTAGCAGACTTGATGCACTATTATAAATTGAATGAGATCCTTAATTTAATAAAAAAAATAAAACATTATAAATACAAATGAGTTAGAATCGATTTTGAAACTAAATTCTAATTCTCAAGTTGGGCCTCATTCCAGAATTGGACCCTGGTCCTCTTGTTGGAATTGAGTTTGGAAGCAACAAAATAGGTTTCTAGTAGAAACGGAAACAATTATTTAGAAATAGGTCAAAGTCTGGATCCAGTATGGTTCCAACTTGGAACCGCTCCACTTGTAACCATATACCTAATGGCCTTTTTCATGGGTTTTAATATATATGAAATTTATGATCTGATGGGCTCTAACAAATTATTATTGAAAAGGTGAAGGGCGAAGGATATACATTATAAATTTAGATGGGATAGTGTCTTTTTTAGAATTTGATTTACTAAATTGGTAGCTAGATATTCATCTCACATCACCCATCCAAAAAAGGGGGAAAAAAAAAGAGGTCAATAGTGATAGTTTTAATTACTTGAGGACACAGGGATTCATTCCTAATCATGTGTGTGAAATTCAATCGAATTCAATTACATGGACCAAGAAGTTGTAAATATTTTCAATCATTTTTCAAGTGTTGATTGCACCTTGTAACGTCGAAGGCCGAAGCTCAAATGTTGACATTATGGACCCAAACATTAAGACCATAATAGTCCTAAATGAGCCACTTATTGGCTTAGTAAAGGTATTAGCAGATATTTATTAGGCCTAAAATTAATTTGAGCCGTGCAAAACATCCATTGCACATGCCTCCAACCTCTACATTCATTTTTTTAAAGAGGAAACTACAAGCATTAAAGTTGCATTTTACTACCTTCTGGTGACAAAATCCTACCTCCTTTGTTGATCGTAGCCTCCATCTAATGGCTGAAGGGAAAAAGAAATCTCCAAATCATAAGCATCTTGATGTTGTGATTTATGCATGGATTTAACACATAGATGAGAGAAAAACATACCACACATGAGATGATCACAGGAGATTTACGTGGTTCGGCTTAAGCCTATATCCACGGGAGAAGACGATAAGAATATCATTATAAGGAATGAATTACAAAGAAGAAGATCACTTTTACTCTCAACCCCAAACCCAGCTACACCAAAGCCTCACTCAGATCATCTTCCATGCTCCACCGAAGCAGCAAAGTGTTCCATTTATAGACTCCATCACTAGCATGGAAGTCCACATCTTTGGCTGCCCATAGGTGTTGTAGTGCGGTTGTAAAGCGGCTACAACTAGGGCGGCTACAGATATGGGGCTGCAGCTTTGCAATGGTTCCATTGAGCCACACAACTAACAAATCTCTACCTTAGTGAAAATTGGAGCCAATCCTCACAAAATTCTTCTTACTGCCTTAGTGAAAATTGGAGCCAATCCTCACAAAATTCTTCTTACTGCCTTCACATGCCCATTTGGGCACTTAGGTACTTCTTACGCCAATCAAGTCTAAGCAATGCTTGAACTTGCCTATTGGAATAGGCTTAGTCATCATATCTGCTGGGTTCTCTACTGTAAGGATCTTCTCTACTGCAATAGCATATTGAGAAACTACATCTCAAATGAAGTGTGCCCTCAATGTGTTTGGTTCTTTCATGATGCATCAAATTGTTTGTTAGATCAATAGCACTCTGGCTATCACAAAACACAGTAGTTAATTGTTGTTGCAATCCCATATCACCAACCAAACTCCTCAGCCAAATAGCTTCCTTCACTACTTCTGTAACTGCCATATATTCTGCTTCAGTCGTAGCAATGGTAGATTGCAATGTTGCGTTAAAGCTGACAACATCGTTAGAAAGAGTAAAGGCATAACCTGTTAAGAAACTTCTTTTGTCTAAATCTCCAACAAAATCTAAATCAACATACGTAATAACAATACTAGAAGTGTTACCTTTTCTGTCATATACTATCTTAACATCCGTAGTACCTCTAAGATAGCGGAGTATCCATTTCACAACCTACCAATGAACCTTCCCAGGTTTCTCCATGTAATTACTTACTACACTAATTGAATGTGAAATGTCTTACCTTGTACAGACCATAGCATACATGATACTCCCAACTGCACTGGCACAAGGAACAAATAACATGTGCTCCACCTCCTCCTCAGTTTGTGGTGATAAAGCATTAGAAAGTTTAAAATGAGCTACAAGTGGAGTATTCACAGATTTCGACCTTTACATGCCAAAGCATTCTAGTACCCTTTCAATATACCTTTTTTTTGTGACAAAGACAATTTGCCCGCTTTTTAGTCCTTGTGACTCTCGATCCCAAGTATTTTCTTTGTAGCACGCAAATCCTTCATCTCAAATTTACCACTGAGTGGAGCCTTCAACCTATTGATCTTAGACATGTCCCTAGATGCAATTAACATGTCATCAACATACAATAACAAATAAATAAAAGAACCATTTGAGAGCCTTTTGTGATAAACACAATTGTCATACTCACTCCTAAAGTAGTCGTTTTCTACTATAAAGATATCAAAACACTTGTACCACTGTCTATGAGACTACTTTAGTCTATACAAAGATTTCTTTAGTAAGCAAACAAGGTCCTCCTTACCTTAGATTTCAAATCCCTCTAGTTGATGCATACAAATCTATTCCTCCAACTCACTAAGCAGAAAAGCAGTCTTGACATCAAGTTACTCAAGCTCTAAGTCCAATAGAGCAACCATAGCAAGTAGCACCCGGATAGAGCTATGTTTCACTACAGGAAAGAACACTTTATTAAATTCAATACCCTCCTTTTGAGCATAGCCTTTTACATCCAGTCGTGCTTTGAACTTAGCATCTTCGACCCCTAGAGTTCCTTCTTTTTTCTTGAAGACCCATATAACACTCCGACCCAACTTAATCTGTCTCAGCAACTAATTAATGGCGAATTAGTTGTTGTATGTGTTTTTACTTTACATTTGTTTTATTCCGAGTCATGAATAGGTAGTTGGGTTGAGTTTGACTTGGATTAGGTAGACATGAGCCCTTTTTTGTAATTTTTGCTTTTTTAAGATTTCGTCATTCATGCATCATCTTAGTGTCATCACGTGTATCTTGTCGAGCTTGTTAATTTCCGTAACTGACTCGATTGCAAACGACATCGTTTGTTTCTGTTTGACTGTTATTTGACTCAAACTGTAATTTCCCGGGACCTTTGGACTTTTATATAAAATTTTCAATACATTTCTTATATAAACAAGATACAGGCAACGACCTTGACTCAATGATTTCTTCTTACTCTCTTCCTTCACGTTGGTTCTCCTTGTTTTATTCTTCATTGATTAAAGCAAGAAGAGAGACGATCTTTCGCATCCAGGCTAGCTCTTGTGTGTTCTTGTTAGTTTTTGTGGACTCAATCCATCAGTTGATGTAATAAATTGATTAATTTCTTTATTTATCAATAAAATCATGCTTTACTTTCATGAGATGAATGTTATTTTACTACTTCATGCACATGACCACTACATATGACATAATGGTTCATGAGTTGAACTGGGTCCCATTAGTATATTAGATGTGATATATGTGCATGGATGAGATCCACACGCTGGAGATATATGTCACAAATCTTATACTTAAAATAGCTTCACAACCAGTAATGAGATTGGGCATCTCATTTGATAAGGTTGCAGCACTTTGATCACTATGAGATAGTGTGATTTATCTCGATCATCAGAATGTAAGATTTTGGATCACGGTGCTGGTACATTGGATGTATTGAAGGACCATGAGATGCACCTTATGGAATTCCGTCTCAATAATAAGGTATGCTCTCATAATTCCCTAGCAATAGGCTCTCAATCCTGAGACATTGACGAACTCAAGTTTCTATCTATTCATTTGCTTTGAGTCACCAATGAGTGAGGCCGACTGTAGGTTAACACCTCGGTGTCTTGGGTATATGGTAGTAGAACTGTGGGAACGTTGAATGATCAAGACGGAATCTATCTCTATTATCCCCTTGTGCCAATTAATGGATTTGTCATTAGTAAGTGCGCACCTATCTCAATTAAGAGTTAATTGGATGGTACTGATGATTACTGTGATTAATTGGGGCTCAAGGATAATAAGATGTGGAACTTAGATTGGAAGAGACGGATTTATTCCAATTGATCCACGGATATTGATAGAGGGGCCTACTTGTGGTAATTGGGAAGTTTAGGGTCTTCATTGTAATTTATTCCTAAGACTGGAGTGCAATTGCATTTATATAGTGGTGTTATTTGCAATTAACTGTGGGCCCGGATTGGACATGAGATGTGGGGTCGCGGTATTCCAGTTGGAGCTAGCTTTCTAAGGAATCCCTAGTGGTCCCCACGCTAGCCCAAGATATTGGAAAACACTAATCCGACTTGGACTCTAGAAATAAGAGTTTGGAAAGGAGAAAGCTGCTAATTGCTTTGGAAGTAAGACTTCTATTTCAATTAGACAAGGGGGAGATTTGGAAGTCTATAAAATCTCTTGGACATCCAATAAGACTCTCCCTCACGCCCAAAACCCTTTCGTGCAAGAGTTGCATGAGTTTCTCTCCTTCTCTCTTCTAGTTCCTTGGAGTTTCGAGCTGGGATTTTCTCCTAAATATTCCATCATTCTTCTTGAGAAAAGAAATCCTATTCGGGGGTCATAGCGTGGAAGGCTAAGAGGTGTTGAAGAAATCCATTAGAGCACTGCGGATCTCCAAAGGTATGATCTACTTCTTGCATGTCGTAGATTATTTTGGATGTTTAGTGCTGGTAGAATTTTTACTGTACATGGTCACGAGATTGAGGGTAACGCATCCTGGATTGGGTTTTGGTCTTATGTATAGTTGATCCCTGTGTCAAGTGGATCAAAAGTTTTGAAAATCTATCCACGAGACCCACCTACTTCCAGCAATTGGTATCAAAGCCATACCTCATCTCTAATCATGTTAGATCAGTAATCTTATTCTAATCTTCGCATGAGATGCGAAGAGGATAGAGCAAGGGCTATGATAGGATCAGTGTTTATTGAGTTTGCTTGCTTTTGTAGTAGATACATGTTTGGAAAGTCACAAAAGGTTTTTAATCATAATAGGAGGATGATAAGATGCCATTAAAACATACTGAGATCATTAGAGGTGATTGGGTACAGTAGGAGCCGAATCTGAAAAAGAACCCAAATTTCTGGGTTCGTTAGGTCGGTTAGTCAAACGGACCACTATGGCTATAGAGGTCTGTTGGCTAACCGTAAGGACCAGATCGGCCAGCTCGACCCCCGTCGGGGGCGCTTCCCCCGGACCCCCATTGCGTAGGGGATCTTGTATCGTGGTGGCAAAATATTTGGCATCTTGTTTTTCCATTGTGGTTTGGTAACCTGGTTTTGTGAGATGCTTTATTGTATGAGATACTAACTTGCAGGTGATAATGTCCTCTCCATATGGCCCACATGTTTTTCTTTCCTTTTAATTATTGGTTTATTTGTGGCTAAGTGTAAAGGGCATCATGGTCTCCTTGGTTTCCCATGAAAGGGCAAGGCATAATGAATTTCCCTATAGCCCTTTTATTTCCATGTTTAGATTACCATGTAAGTCTCATTATAGAGACATAGGAATTTATGTATTTTTTAAAAATTTGTAAATTCTGGAGATGTCCGAAACAAAGAAGGAAAGAGAAACTTGACTCCTTATCAAAGAGTTTGAAGATTACCAAAAGGTGTTTTGGAGATGCCCAAAGAGTTTGAGGAATCCCAAAGTTTTGGAAAGTCTAGAAGTCCAAGAAGTCTTTTCCGCCTGGGCCATGTGGAGGACAGGACTAGTCTTTTATTACAGCAGTTTCTATTTATGGATGAATGCTTATTTTAGAGTATTTCCATATCTGATCCAAACATAGCAAATTCCAAAATTGGTCAAATCAAATTAATTTTTGGAAAGAGTTCTAATTAGAGTTGGTAGGCCCATGAGATGGATTTATTGGTAACACTAATTTTAGAAACTGGGCTTTCCTTAAAATAACTTGACTTGGAACCAATCATTGGTCTTATCATGAGATAAATATATACCTATATTTGATGGACTCATACACCTATAAGGAAATCCTCAACTCTAAAATATTAAGTGGGAGTGGGGCATTTCTATATATATAAAAATCCCCATGGTTTTCCACCATAGGTCCATTGTAAGGAAAGTATTAGCCTCGCGCCATTTTGAGAATGGTCATTCCCCACGGAGGGCTTGTATTTATCTGGATACTGGATATGGATCTCCTATGGATAGTGTTGATGAGACGGGGTGGGAGCCCACTCCCTAAGGAGGAGCTGCCCGCAACGGTTGTCATGCAATACTAGTTGGTGGGTCACACTTAACTAAAATAATGATGTAGTATCCCCATGGATTTGCCTCATGTATTTTAGAAACCGAAGCTAATCGGGAGTCATACATCATTTGGTATGAGATACCTAGATAGTAATGAATGAAGGGGATCATGGATAGTTAGTCTTAATCCCAATTTTGACCAACTTTGATCCGCACCAGTCTAGGAGGTATTCGCACTCCCCAAGGAGGCATACCCCGCAGGATTGGGATTCCGATGTATTCTGAATTTTGTGGTTATGAGGATTCCCACATTAATTTGGTAGAATACTAAACCCTAATGTCATTTAAATTTATTAATTGAATGTATGGTTATGTGTTACAGTATTACAAGCATGAATTCGAATACTTTCAATCCACTTGCGACCATCCTCAACCAGAATAAGTTGGTGGGATCCAACTATGTAGACTGGAAACGGAATCTGGATATTGTCCTGATAGCTTCAGGATATAAATATGTCCTTACCAAAAACCCCCTTGAAGAGCCTGGCCCAGATGCATCAGAAGCAGAAAAGGACCTTTACACCAAATGGGCCAAAGACGATGAGATGGCCCGATGTTACATTCTGGCATCCATGTCTAGTGTACTGCAACATCAACATCAATCTTATAAGACTGCATATGATATGATATCGAATTTAAAGGAGATGTTTGCAGAACAAGGCAGACCTGCTAGGCAGACAGCCATGAGGGTGCTCATTAGCACCAAGATGGCTGAAGGTACATCAGTACAGGAACACATGTTGAAGATGATGGACTCATTAAATGAGCTAGATGTACTGGGAGCTGCGATTGATGCAGAATCGCAGATTGACATAATCCTTGAGTCATTACCAGAGTCATTCAACAATTTCAAGGTCAATTATAATATGAATAAAATGAATCTAACTCTGGCTGAGCTATCTAGTCAGCTGGTAGCAACTGAAGGGATTATGAAGAAAAAACCAACTGCCTTAATGACAGAAAAGTCAGATGCCAAGTCCAAGCCGAAAGGCAAAGGGCGAAAAGCCAAAAGAAATCAATTCCAAAAGGTCCTAAGGTGGAGAATGGTCCAACTGGGGCGTGGCTAAAGCTAAGGGTTCAGGGACAAAAGGAAAGTGTTTCCATTGTGGTAAGACAGGACATTGGAAGAGGAATTGTCCAGAATATCTGTCTAAGAAAAAGACCCCAAGTATGATTGAGTCACTTATATCTGAAGTTAGTTTTGCAACTGGTACTTCAGAATCCTGGTGTGTGGATTCCAGGGCAACTAATCACATATGTAATACGTTGCAGGGGTTCAGGGAAACCAGGAGGCTAAGTGATGGAGAAATCATTGTCAACCTAGGATCTGACGCTAAGGCGGAGGCTATTTCAGTAAGAGTCATTACTTTATGTTATTCAAATAATAAATTGGTTTTGTCAGAAACATTATATGTACCGTCTTTAAGGCGGAATTTAATTTCAGTTTCTAGTTTGGTGAATAAAGGTTATTCTATTACTTTTGGTACTGAAGTTGTCATAAAGAGGAATGGTACTTTCATATGTTCTGGCAAGGTAACCAATGGACTTTATTTGTTAACTCCCACGATGTATGAGATACATGATACTGAAACAATTAGTAGATCATCATTAAAGAGAAAGTCACCTTCATCTAATCCAACAAAACTTTGTCACCTGAGACTAGGTCATATAAACCTTAACAGGATTGAGAGGCTAGTGAAAGATGGTATCTTACCTTCATTGGTGGTAGAACCAATGCCTATCTGTGAGTCCTGTTTGGAAGGTAAAATGACCAAAAGACCCTTTTCAGCTAAGGGTAATAGGGCCAAAGATTTATTGGAATTAGTGCATACTGATGTCTGCGGACCCATTAATGTCAGGGCCAGAGGAGGATATGAGTACTTCATCACTTTCACAGATGATTCTCAAGATATGGTTACATATACCTTATGCACCGCAAGTCCGAAGCTTTTGAAAAGTTCAAAGAATTTCGAGCGGAAGCGGAAAAGCAATTAGGTAAGAGTATCAAGACTCTTCGATTAGATCGAGGAGGGGAATATCTCTCTGCTGATTTTATGGGTTACTTATCAAAAAATGGGATTGTATCCCAGTTGTCTGCTCCTGGTATGCCTCAACAGAATGGAGTAGCAGAAAGAAGGAACCGGACTCTTTTAGATATGATTAGGTCTATGCTGAGTTTCTCAAGATTACCTATATCCTTTTGGGGATATGCTTTGGATACTGCAATGTACATACTAAACCTCGTACCATCTAAGTCTATACCTAAGACTCCCCGGGAATTGTGGTCTGGGCGAAAGCCTAGTCTACAACATTTACACATTTGGGGTTGTCCAGCACACGTGCTCAAGGTTAAGATGGATAAATTGGAAGCGAAGTCGGAAGTATGCACATTTGTAGGATATCCTAAAGGAACTAAAGGTTGGTTATTCTATAATCCCAGAGAGCAGAAAGTGCTAGGTCAGCACCAATGCGGTTTTTCTGGAGGAAGATTATATGATGGACCGGAAATTTTTAGAAAAGGTGATCTTGCAAGAGATTCAGGAGCAATCAATTCCAAATCCAAGTATGACCGGACTTAAGGAAGAACCGCCTTTACCAGACCCAGTAGTTACACCAGTACCTCGTCGTAGAGGGAGGATTGTCAGACCCCCTGACAGGTTCTCATTCTTGGGAGAGTCTTATGAAGCAATCCCAAAAGAGCCGGAACAAGATCCCTCTAACTATGATGAAGCAATCAATGACTTAGACTCAGGACGTTAGTAAGATGCTATGAAAGCTGAGATAGAGTCTATGTACTCAAATCAGGTGTAGACACTTGTGGACTTGCCTGCCAATATTAAACCTATTGGGTGCAAGTGGGTCTACAAGAGAAAAAGAGGACCAGATGGAAGAGTGGAGACCTATAAGGCTAGGCTTGTTGCGAAAGGACATACTCAGAAAGAAGGGATCGATTATGAGGTAACCTTCTCGCCAGTAGCCATGCTCAAATCCATCCGGATACTCTTATCCATTGCGGCTCATCTCGATTACGAGATTTGGCAAATGGATGTCAAGACGGCTTTTCTCAACGGCCATCTTGAGGAAGACATCTATATGGTGCAACCAGACGGTTTTGTAGCTAAAAACCAGGAGCAAAAAGTTTGCAAGCTGCAGAAGTCTATTTATGGACTGAAGCAGGCATCCCGAAGCTGGAATATCTGTTTTGACCAGGCAATCAAGTCATTTGGTTTTTGTCAAAATCCGGATGAGTCATGTGTGTACATGAAAAGTGAAGGTGACAGGGTAGTTTTTCTGGTTTTATATGTCGATGACATCCTTCTCCTCGGGAAAGACATAGGAATGTTGTCAACGGTAAAAGTTTGGTTAGCCAAGACTTTTGATATGAAGGACTTGGGAGAAGCTAGTTGCATCCTAGGGATCAAACTCTATCGAGACCGGAAAAATAGGATGATTGGCTTATCCCAAGCTGCATACATAGATAAGGTGCTAGTACGGTTTGCAATGCAAGACTCCAAGAAGGGTATCACACCTTTCAGGCATGGAGTGCACCTTTCCAAGGATCAGTGTCCTAAGACACCCGAGGAAAAGGAGCAAATGAGGTCGATACCATACGCTTCGGCTATTGGTAGTCTCATGTATGCTATGTTATGTACTAGACCAGATATCTGTTATGTAGTGGGCCTAGTCAGCAGATATCAATCTAATCCAGGACCTGAACATTGGACTACTGTAAAATGTATTCTCAAATACTTGAGAAGGACTAGAGATTACATGTTGATTTATAGCAGTGATGAGTTGATTCCAGTCGGATACACAGATTCTGACTTTATGTCAGATAAGGATTCTAGGAAATCCACCTCTGGTTATGTATTTATGCCTGGAGGTGGAGCTATCAGCTGGAGGAGTGTAAAACAAGAATGTACCGCTGATTCAACCTCAGAAGCTGAATATGTAGCAGCTTGTGAAGCAACTAAGGAAGCAGTATGGCTTAAAAGATTCCTTTTGGAACTTGTGGTGGTACCTTTGGCACGACAGCCACTCACAGTTTATTGTGACAGCGGCGGGGCAGTCGCTCAGTCAAAGGAACCCAGAAGCCATAAAAGCCAAAAGCATGTACAGAGGAAGTACCACTTAGTCAGAGAGATTGTGCAGAGAGGTGATATTGTTATTACCAAGATAGCCTCTGCAGACAATTTGGCAGATCCCTTTACTAAGCCTTAGACTACCAGAGTCTTTGAGCAACACGTAGAAGGGATGGGCATGAGATGCAACCCTGACTGGCATTGAGCCCAAGTGGGAGATTGTTAGTTTTTGTGGACTCAATCCATCAGTTGATGTAATAAATTGATTAATTTCTTTATTTATCAATAAAATCACGCTTTACTTTCATGAGATGAATGTTATTTTACTACTTCATGCACATGACCACTACATATTACATAATGGTTCATGAGTTGAACTGGGTCCCATTAGTATATTAGATGTGATATATGTGCATGGATGAGATCCACACGCTGGAGATATATGTCACAAATCTTATACTTAAATAGCTTCACAACCAGTAATGAGATTGGGCATCTCATTTGATAAGGTTGCAGCACTTTGATCACTATGAGATAGTGTGATTTGTCTCGATCATCAGAATGTAAGATTCTGGATCACGGTGCTGGTACATTGGATGTATTGAAGGACCATGAGATGCACCTTATAGAATTCCGTCTCAATAATAAGATATGCTCTCATAATTCCCTAGCAATAGGCTCTCAATCCTGAGACATTGACGAACTCAAGTTTCTATCTATTCATTTGCTTTGAGTCACCAATGAGTGAGGCCGACTGTAGGTTAACACCTCGGTGTCTTGGGTATATGGTAGTAGAACTGTGGGAACGTTGAATGATCAAGACAGAATCTATCTCTATTATCCCCTTATGCCAATTAATGGATTTGTCATTAGTAAGTGCGCACCCATCTCAATTAAGAGTTAATTGGATGGTACTGATGATTACTGTGATTAATTGGGGCTCAAGGGTAATAAGATGTGGAACTTAGATTGGAAGAGACGGATTTATTCCAATTGATCCACGGATATTGATAGAGGGGCCTACTTGTGGTAATTGGAAAGTTTAGGGTCTTCATTGTAATTTATTCCTAAGACTGGAGTGCAATTGCATTTATATAGTGGTGTTATTTGCAATTAACTGTGGGCCCGGATTGGACATGAGATGTGGGGTCGCGGTGTTCCAGTTGGAGCCAGCTTTCTAAGGAATCCCTAGTGGTCCCCACGCTAGCCCAAGATATTGGAAAACACTAATCCGACTTGGACTCTAGAAATAAGAGTTTGGAAAGGAGAAAGCTGCTAATTGCTTTGAAAGTAAGACTTCTATTTCAATTAGACAAGGAGGAGATTTGGAAGTCTATAAAATCTCTTGGACGTCCAATAAGACTCTCCCTCACGCCCAAAACCCTTTCGTGCAAGAGTTGCACGAGTTTCTCTCCTTCTCTCTTCTAGTTCCTTGGAGTTTCGAGTTGGGATTTTCTCCTGAAGATTCCACCATTCTTCTTGAGAAAAGAAATCCTATTCGGGGGTCATAGCGTGGAAGGCTAAGAGGTGTTGAAGAAATCCATTAGAGCACTGTGGATCTCCAAAGGTATGATCTACTTCTTGCATGTCGTAGATTATTTTGGATGTTTAGTGCTGGTAGAATTTTTACTGTACATGGTCACGAGATTGAGGGTAACGCATCCTGGATTGGGTTTTGGTCTTATGTATAGTTGATCCCTGTGTCAAGTGGATCAAAAGTTTTGAAAATCTATCCACGAGACCTACCTACTTCCAACAGTTCTATGGTATGAATTTGAGTCATGGTAGTGTCTATGAGTTTAGGATGCTCCATGCACTGCCTGCACATACTTCTTCTTTCTTCTTACATGCATGGTGATTAGAATCGCGTGCTAACGATCAATTTGAGCCCAAGGACAACAAGTAACTCATAAAAGCTCATTCAAGACAAGTTTAAGCACGATTTGGATGAACACGCATTGGTATATGATTGATCATGAATAATTTCCTAATTTTGCATTTGGTTTGTGTTTTACAACTCAGTTGTGTCTAATTACCCATACTTGTGCTTGATGTGCCCTCTTAGTGCTTAGATAGTTTTATCTGTAACAGGTTCAGAACGTGACCCTATGTAACTTACGGCTAACCCATATGACTGCACGGCTCACTTTCTAGAGAATAGCAAAACCTAAATTTACTCTACGTCAGGCTACGGTTAAGCCATAGAATGTACTATGACCAAGCCGTAGGCTAGCCATGACCTAACCGTAAGTCAAGTTACGGCTTGACTTCCAGAGAGTAGAAAATAGAGAATACCTTCTATGGTCCAGCTATGGCTAAGCCGTGCGGTGAGCTACGGCTAAGCCGTACCCAGTCGTGGCTAAGCCGTAGAACAACCACGGTGACTCCGTAAGAGGGAGCACGAGCTAGCCCTAGCTCGCCGTAAATGCGGAAACAATTTTGGAGAACCATGGCTGAACTGTAGTGCATCATACGACTAAGTCATAAGATGTCTGTGGCTAAGCCGTAGGTCACCCACGGCTAAATCGTAAGACCATTGAAAAGTAAGAAAGGTAGGTATTGAACAGACCTTGTAAAGCCATTGAGTGAGAATGTAGGCAACCTTAACTTGCCCACGAAATAATAGAACCGCATGAATGGTCTTGAGGGCTGTGACCCATTTGTGTGTGTTGTCCAGTTGTTAAGCACCTCCCCATGGGTGTTAATTTAAGGGACTTCGATACACCCTCTCGACACAATGCAACATGATAAGAACGACAACTGTGTACCGGATAACTTCAAACTATATCATCATGCACGGTTGAAAACATTGGCTGACTAGAATAGGGTTGGCTAGTAATCTGTCTTAATTCGATTAAATTGAATTACATGGCCTATTAGACGACGATGATTGCCCTCCATTCTTACGTATGTATTGAAGGTTCAACATATGTCTTGTTACTAGTTTCGGATATGCCTCCACATTGTTCGACATGTTCCTGACATGGTTACTGCTATGCCTTGATATGTATTTGTGTTTAAATATTACATGTAATGAACGGAATTCCTTAAGTCCAGTTATATTATTGAATCAACACGGTTAGGCACTACTCAGCCTCAACATTATGATACTCGGCAAGGTTGACTTTGGCGTAGTATATATGGTACCACTGTAGTGTATTTATGTCTTAGGGTTTTCGGACCCCAGGAACCCAAGACCCATTCGTACCCTGGCCCGGTCGATGGTGTTCTCAGTATGTAAAGATCCCTAGAGGGAGGATAAGGCAAATGTAGTAGTCACATAGTAAAGTATATGACATGTATATCTTGATTCTTATAGCATGCTTCTTTAATTGCACAACTTGCCTAGTAGATGAACTTCCAACTCTATGAATTATCAGTTGTTACTTATTCTACTAGACATTACATGTGTTAACGTATTGTTGCTTATACTTTGCTGAATCGTTGTATTCATGAGTTATCCTTGGTGTTGCAGGCTCAGAACCCTCTACCGACCCCTCGTCGGTCAGCCAGACTCCAGAGGAGACCATAGATGCCCTATCTGTTCTAGAGGAGTAAATGTGAGCACTCCGCCGGAGAGCGACATGTCATGCATATAGGTCTTCGTCGATGTGGGATGTAATTGGTTTTGTTAGTGGTCTCTATATTTTGTATGTTGGCTCACTTTTGTATAATTCTATACTTCATGTAATCTTTTATGGATTTCCTTTTGGATATTATTTTGCTTTAGTGTCTCTCCTCTTGTTATGCAATGATACCTATAGCTTCCGCGTACATGTATTTGTTGGAAGTAGGTGGGTCTCGTGGATAGATTTTCAAAACTTTTGATCCACTTGACACAGGGATCAACTATCCATAAGACCAAAACCCAATCCAGGATGCGTTACCCTCAATCTCGTGACCATGTACAGTAAAATTCTACCAGCACTAAGCATCCAAAATAATCTACGACATGGAAGAAGTAGATCATACCTTTTGGAGATCCGCAGTGCTCTAATGGATTTCTTCAACACCTCTTAGCCTTCCACGCTATGACCCGAATTGGATTTCCTTTCTCAAGAAGAATAGTGGAATCTTCAGGAGAAATTCCACTCGAGACTCCAAGGAACTAGAAGAAAGGAGAGGAGAGAAACTCGCGCAACTCTTGCACGAAAGGGTTTTTGACGTGAGGGAGACTCTTTTGGACGTCCAAGGATATTATATATACTTCCAAATTTCTCCCTTGTCTAATTGAAATAGAAGTCTTACTTCCAAAGCAATTAGCAACTTTCTCCCTTCCAAACTCTTATTCTTAGAGTCCAAGTCGGATTAGTGTTTTCCAATATCTTGGGCTAGCGTGGGGACCACTAGGGATTCCTTAGAAAGCTGGCTCCAACTGGAACACCGCGACCCCACATCTCATGTGCAATCCGGGCCCACAGTTAATTACAAATAACACCACTATATAAATGCAATTGCACTCCAGTCTTAGGAATAAATTACAATGAAGACCCTAAACTTCCCAATTACCACAAGTAGGCCCCTCTATCAATATCCGTGGATCAATTGGAATAAATCCGTCTCTTCCAATCTAAGTTCCACATCTTATTATCCTTGAGCCCCAATTAATCACAGTAATCATCAGTACCATCCAATTAACTCTTAATTGAGATGGGTGCGCACTTACTAATAACAAATCCATTAATTGGCACAAGGGGATAATAGAGATAGATTCCATCTTGATCATTCAACGTTCCCACAGTTCTACTACCACATACCCAAGACACCGAGGTGTTAACCTATAGTCGGCCTCACTCATTGGTGACTCAAAGCAAATGAATAGATAGAAACTTGAGTTCGTTAATGTCTCAGGATTGAGAGCCTATTGCAAGGGAATTATGAGAGCATACCTTATTATTGAGACGGAATACCATAAGGTGCATCTCATGGTCCTTCAATACATCCAATGTACCAGCACCATTGATCCAGAATCTTACATTCTGATGATTGAGACAAATCACACTATCTCATAGTGATCAAAGTGCTGCAACCTTATCAAATGAGGTGCCCAATCTCATTACTGGTTGTGAAGCTATTTTAAGTATAAGATTTGTGACATATATCTCCCGCGTGTGGATCTCATCCATGCACATATATCACATCTAATATACTAATGGGACCCGGTTCAACTCATGAACCATTATGTCATACGTATTGGTCATGTGCATGAAGTAGTAGAATAACATTCATCTTATGAAAGTAAAGCATGATATTATTGATAAATAAAGAAATTAATCAATTTATTACATCAACTGATGGATTGAGTCCACAAAAACTAACAGTATTGGCACATATGAACTTCCCTTGTGTGTGTACATTTAGACGAGGTCTACGTGTAGGCGCACGGGAGTATGTGTGTCACTGATTAGGTTTAACTTTAATCCCCGACTGCCTGGGCTCAGGTTATGACATACGTATTGTATGGTATATGAGCATTACTTGATATAGTTGATAAGCATATAGGCATGTAGGAACGCTGTGAGGATACGATTTCAAATATTTGACTTGATAGTCTGATATTTTGAGTTGTTGGGGTACATGTAATGGGGAATGCCTTGTGCTCGAGTATGAACCCTTTACCTTTTACAGGATATGGCAGCCGAATCAGGTACTAATAACAATCATGGGGATAATGAGAGTGGATCAGCTCCTCCACAATAGCCACATAACGCGGACGACTGATTCCTCATGATGCTACAAGCGGTCCATTCACTGTAAATACAAGTAGCATCCATCGTGGATCGGCAAAGCCAAGTGTTAGTCCCACCCCACGTGGAGCAACAAGTCGTCTTCCTACCTAAGTAAAGTGATCCCAATGCTCTTTGTGAAAAGTTTTGGAAATGCAGAGCCACCGAATTCTATGGGAATGAAGATGCCTTAAAGGCTGACCAGTGGTTAGAGCATACGGAGGATTTGTTTTACAGCAGTAGCAGATGATAGTGGCTGAATATGTGCATAAGTTCATGTAGGTATCGCATTTCACGGAGGATATGATCCATACGGAATAAAAGAAAGTGAACAGCTTCATTAATGGCTTTAATCCTAGATACAAGAGCCATGTGATAGCCTTCCAAAGGCCAGCTACCTTCGACGATGCGGTGGACAGAGCCTATGCTGCCAAGGCCAACCTCCAAGAAGAGAGAGCTGCCGACTCTAAGAGACATACGCCATTTGATGCAAGGGGGCAAGCACAGAAGAAGATGATGGGCAGGCAAGGTACATCCAGTTAAACCGGTGTGACTTGTGAGCATTGTGGCAAAGGCCACAAGACGGAGCAATGTTGGAGAAAGACAGGAGCTTGTTTTATTTGTTGCTCCATGGACCATTTGATGATCAAATGTTTGAGGTACAAGTCTTCCCAACCCCAACAATCCAGACCAACTGCAACTCTAAGCATATCACAGCAATCCCGTCAAAGCCAGAAGCCGAATCGTCAGACTGCTCGTGTTTATGCTGCTACCCATGCGACTGCTGATGAGGCGAATGTGGTGGAAGGTACTATTTTGATTGTGCAAGCTGAAGCAATAGCATTGTTTGATTCGGGGTCTACGCATTCGTACATAACACCTCATTTTGCTGAGCAGTTACGGCAATCGCCTAAGCCGCTACCATATGTGTTGGTGGTGTCCACTCCTCTTAGTAAAAGGGTAGAGTATAGTACTACCCCAATGCGATGTACGGATCGAAGGGCGTTAACGTCCAGTTGACCAAATTTTATTGTCGATGTTGGACTTCGACGTGATCCTTGGAATAAATTGGCTCATGCGATATTGTGCTTGTGTGAATTGTTACAGCAGGACGATTTACTTCGATCTAGGCAATGGGTTCCATTTCGAGGGCAATCAGAAGAAATGCTCGAGGCATGTTATCTCCGTATGCAAGGCAGATCACATGATACACAAGGGGTGTGAAGGCTTTATTGCCTTTATCTTTGAGAAGAAGGATTCGAAGTAGTTTGGAGAGATTTCGGTGGTGCCTGATTTCCCGGATGTCTTCCCCGATGAAGTTCCAGAATTACCTCCTGCATGAGAAGTGGAATTCGCTATTGATCTTGTGCTAGGGACCACACCAATTAGTAAACCTCCATATCGTATGGGCCCGGCAAAGTTGTTGGAGTTGAAGAAGCAATTACAGGATCTCTTGGATAAGGGTTTTATATGCCCGAGTAGGTCACCTTGGGGAGCCCCGGTGTTGTTTGTTAAGAAGAAAGATGGCACCTTTCGGATATGTATTGATTATCGACAGTTGAACAAGGTGACACCAAGGAATAAGTATCCCCTGCTGTGAATTGATAAACTGTTTGATCAACTTCAAAATGTCACATATTTCTCCAAAATTGATTTGATGTCTGGGTATCACCAATTAAGGGGAAAGGAGGATGACATTCTCAAAACTGCCTTCAGAATGAGATACGATCATTATGAATTTCTCGTGATTCCATTTGGATTAACCAAGGCACTTGTTGCTTTTATGGCTTTGATGAATTGGATTTTTGCTTCTTTCTGGGATCAGTTCGCTGTTGTGTTCATCGATGACATTTTGGTTTACTCTAAGACAGTAGAGGAGCATATGGATCATTTGAGGAAAGCCTTATAATTATTGAGAGAACATCGACTCTATGCCAAGCTGACAAAATGTGTTTTTTGGCTTGAGCAGGTGGCGTGTCTTCGTCATATCATTTCACGAGACGGATTGGCAGTTGATCTAGCGAAGGTTGAGGCAGTTGTCTAGTGGCCCAGTCCAAAGTTTGTGACAGAGATTAGGAGTTTTTTTGGACTTGCAAAGCACTACCGAAGATTTGTTCAAGACTTTCCTAAGATATCCGCTCCTTTGACTAGGTTAACTTGGAAGAATGTGTCTTTTAATTGGACTGAGGAGTGTGAAGCTAGTTTCCGGACTTTGAAAGAAAAGTTAACTACTGCTCCAGTACTGACCCTACCGGATGGTGGTGAAGGATTCGTGACTTATTCTGATGCTTCTAGAGTCGGATTGGGATGTGTGTTGAAACAACATGGTAAGGTGATTGCTTATGGATCAAGACAACTCTGGGAACACGAGAAGAATTATGGCCACACATGACTTCGAACTGGCAGTTATCGTATTTGCTTCGAAGCTTTGCAGGCATTATCTGTATGGTGTGAAATCTAAGGTACATTCAAATCATCACAGTTTACAATACTTGTTCACGCAGCATGAGTTGAAATGAGGCAACTGTCACGCCCCCAAAACTGGGCTGGATCCAAACCCGGTTCCAGAGGTGTGAGAATTGGGGCTAATTAAAAATCTTTTTAACATAATCAATACGAGCCCCAATTCCGGGTGGATCGAAGTCCTTCGTGAGGCTATGCTTGGTGATCAAGCAACCATAATCACACGCGAAACTAAAATCCATACTCATCGCAGACGGATATCACATGACAACCATGTAACAAATCTCATTAATAATAAAATCAAGGTCAAGTGCTTCGAAGCATAACAATTAAAGTTATAATTTCAAAACAAATAAATTTAAATAAACTAATGGTCCAAACATGACCTTATTACATAACCTAAAGTTTTCGAACTCTGCACCGCACTAGAACACCTAAGATGATATCATCGGTGCTCCACTCAACAACTCCGCCATCTGGCGGAATTTCCCACGTAGCCTGACCCTCTGGTTCGGCACCCGTAATGGAACCTAGACACCAAACGTAGTGGGTTAGATTGACGTAATCTGGCAAGAGGGTAAACTGCAAGCAATGGATTAATCAATTGAATTAAACAGAAGTATTCATTATGACCAAAAATATATCAAATGTAAATCCCAATGGCATGAATACACAGAAACCGGTATTCCCGAGGATAAATATACAGAAACGGGTAATCCCGCATACAGATAACAGAAACGGGTAATCCCGCATGCAGATAACAGAAACAGGTAATCCCGCAGATAATAACAGAATCGGGTAATCCCGCAGATAATAACAGAATCGGGTATTCCCGCAGATAATAACAAAAGGCACAGCTGTATACTATAATCCACAGTACACGTTGACCCGATGGCGTACGTCAACCTCCAAACTGCAGTTGGTCAGATATATATATACATATATATATTTACAAATGCATATATATACCAGAGCAGAATGAATCATGATATGACACCCTTAATCCCAATATTCATACCATTAACAATTTGGGTACGTAAACTTTTATAATTGAAAATGTATTATGTACACGTATCAATTCCAGTTTTTCCAAGGGTAAGCACTAAACCACCTAACGGTCATAGTTAATTAAATATACACATGAGAACCAACCCTCTTTCACAATAAAAATGTGAGTCCACGATGCCGATATACTACTTTTGGTGCCTATCATGTGGTGAATCCCGAATCTCATATTCCCATTCTGCATGTAGTCCAATTCTCATATGAACATTAAATTAACTTTTCTAAAAGCCATGCTTCATCTAATCTAATTATGTATATCCAGTGTGCTTTACAAATTGGGTAAGTATGTTCAACTTCCAAAGTTAAATAAAATAAAGTCATGATCAAAAGGGAAAGGGGAATAATTAATTCTTTAATATCATTGTTGTGTATAAATACACCTTATTATTTTATACGAAACAAAAGGTACAAATCTCAAACCCCAGTTTGAAATCAAAAATCAAATTAGAAATCCAAATTAGAATTATAAATACAATCTAATTAAGATTTAATATTACCTAATACGTCTTAGTTAATTTTAAATCAATCTAAATAAACATTAATCAAAATCACATAATCCTCAATTAAATATATAAATAATCCTAATAAAATTTCTAATAACATGAACGTAACTTAATTTAATAGAATCAAATCTTTATTAGTATACTAGTCCTTTAACTAAATTTATAACCCTCTAAACATTATAATCACTATTCCAAAGTTCTCATTTATTTTATTTATATAAATATATAAATATACAAATATTTTTTTATTTAAACTGGGGCAGCCCAACAGAACTGGCCCAAACCCGCTCACCCGGCCCAACCGCAGCTGGGCCCGGCAGTAACCCGGGCCGAGCGCTGCCAGGCCCAACTGCAGCTAGGCCTGCCTGGCTGGCCAGGCAGCGCAAGCAGCGCTGCTGCCTGCCCAGCGCAGGCAGCAGCATGCAGCAAATTTTTTTTTTAGAAAAACATATTTTAATATTATATAAAAGAAAGAAATCAAATCTCCATTATTAATCCAAATCAAGGTATCAAATCAAAACAATGAAATCATACGAAAGTTTAAATATAAACGAAGAAATCCTACTAAAAGCATATTATCCAACAAACAACAAAAAGATATTGCAAATAACCAAAAGCCATTGTTTACAGTTATCCACTTGCCTTGATCTCGAAGCCAAAAGCAAATCTGAAGAGTAGAAGATCCAACCTTGGTTTCCCCCTGGAGAACTTTTAGGGCTTGGTTGCAGAAGAGAGGAAGAAGATGGAAGAATGGGGAAAACCCTAAGAGTAGAGTTTATATAGAGAGAGGGTTTTTTCAAATTACAAGCGAGGGCTCCCTGCTTTCTAGTGGGTTTTAAGAAATTCCAAAAAGGGTCCTTTGGCCTAAAAGGGTCCAATAACTCAGGCCCAACTGTGTTAATTCAATCCATTTGACCCTCTTAACCCAACTCAAACCCGACAAACCAGTATGACCTAATATAAAAATTTGGGACTTGACATCTCATCCCCCTTAAAGGACATTTGGTCCTCCAAGTGACTAACATACATCAAGAAAAGGCGCAGATACTGATGCTGCACTTCGTCTTGAAGCTCCCACGTTGCTTCTTTCGGGCGATGAGGGCTCCATTGAACCTTCACGCAATGGATGACACAATTTCTTAACACCTGCTTTTTGGTGTCAACAATCCTCACCGGTTGCTCAACGTGAGTTGTATCATCCTGCACTCACAACGGCTCATACCGCAACACATGTGAAGGGTCTGCTACATAATTCCTCAACAAAAAACCATGGAAGACGTTATGTGAACACCTGACAATGCTAACGATAAGCCATGTCATTCACCTTGCTGATAATCTGGAATGGTCCCACATATCTTCTGGAGAGTTTCCCTTTTTGCCCAAACCGTGAAGTACCACGTGTAGGTGATACCTTCAGAAATACATGGTCACCAACCTCAAACTTCAACTCTCTCCTCCATTTATCCACATAACTCTTTTGGTGACTACGGGCAACCTTCAACCTTTCCTGAATCTGTTTTATCTTGTCACTGGACTTTCCAACCTCAGACAGTCCATGAAAACCACGAGCTCCAAAATTCAACCAACATATAGGGGTTTGACATCTTCTCCCGTATAAATCTTCAAAAGGTGCCATGCCAAAGCTAGAGTGATAATTATTGTCGTACGCGAATTCACATAGAGCCAAGCTTTCGTTCCAACTAGTCTTGAAATCCAAGACACATGCCCTTAACATATCCTCCAATGTCTGGTTTGTACGCTCTGTTTGTCCGTTTGTTTAGGGATGATTGGCTATACTAAAACTCAGCTTGGTTTCTAAGGCTTCCTGCAGTGATACCTAAAACCTAGATACAAACTTACTATCCTAGTCAGAGACAATAGAAACTCATTCTCCATGCAATGTCATCACTTCCACCAATAGTGATCCTTCATATCTTGATACATCTTGGTACCTCCTCGATGAATAGTATACCGAGTATAATGTGCCTCTACCACGATTTCATCCTTCAATTCTGGAAAATCAGGCACACAAATTCTGTCTTTATAAAATATTATCTTCCAACCTAAAATCAGGCCTCTCATCCATATGATCTTTAATTCTTGTTATCTAGGGATCGAGCAACTGGTATTTTCTGATTCTCGGAAGTAATTCGGGTTCCCACGAGAATATACTAGCCAACACTACTTGCTCACTGATAGGCTGGAAATAAACATCCATATCTTCCAAACATCGAATCCAGAAGTATTTTGCAATTTATCCTCCAGTGAATGCTGTTTTTCTACTTAGAGCATCTGCCACTAGATTAGCCTTTCCTGGATGGTACTTTAACCAAAAATCGTAATCCTTAATATACTGCATCCATCTCCTCTGTCTCATATTCAAATCACCCTGCGTGAAGAGATATTGGAGGCTTTTATAGTCCGAATGCACTTCAAAAGTAGTTCCGTAGAGGTAATGTCTCCACATTTTTAAAGCAAAGACCACTGCAGCTAGCTCCAAGTCATGGGTTACATACTTTCGTTCATGATCCTTCAACTCAAGCTGTGCCCGACACAAGCTTAATTGCTAAGCTAATCTCACGGACCAGTGGCAATCCAGGAATATCATTAGGAAAAACATCGAGAAACTATGATACCACTGGTATCTCCTCCACCGCTTTAGTCCGTTTATCCTCCGAGATAAACACTATATACCCCTCAAAACCTTTCATCAACAACTCATAGCCTTAATAATTGAAATCATATGAATAACAACCTTCTTCTTTGATCCTACAATTGCACCTTGTGTCATCATCAGCTATAACTTAACTGTCTTATGTCTCCAACACTTAGTTGTAGGGGGATTATTGCCACAAATGCCACAAGACTCCCTCTTTTGCTTATCAAATTAGTACTGTGAAACCAGAGACGGAGTAACTTTTTGTTTGATTAGGCTTATAGGGGCCATGCGTCTAATCACCTCCTCGGCTCAATATGCCTTATCAAAAAATGCCTGGTAAGTATTTAGAACTTGTGACTTGGTATGAAGTAGTATATCTAGTCGAAGGCCCTCGATGAACCATCGAATCCTCTTTACTTATTGGAGTGATGAGGGTTGGTACAAGATGGAGGAAATAGATAAACTGTAGCTCGTACTTCTAAACAGACAGATTCCCTTGCTTCAGTCTATCAAACTCTATTAGCTTCTGAATGTAAACATGTTCTGGTACGTACTTCTCGGGAAATTGATTACGAAAAGTAGTGCAAGCCACCGCTTTGGTGATCCCCTATACATTAGCGACTAAACAACCAAAAATGCAAAAAGTAACGGGCTCCTGTAACCTCTAAACATTTGCTAAAGTATGGATACGATTATGAACGCCAAAAACCCCCAACGTTCCCACTTAAAGTTTTTAATCCTCACATCGGACCTACGTTCTAGCATCTTTTAGAACTTCTAGAACTTGACCGGCTCTAACACCATCTTTCACGCCCCCAAAACTGGGCCGGATCCAAACCCGATTCCAGGGGTGTGAGAATTGGGGCTAATTAAAATTTTTTTTAACATAATCAATACGAGCCCCAATTCCGAGTGGAACGAAGTCCTTCGTGAGGCTATGCTTGGTGATCAAGCAACCATAATCACACACGAAACTAAAATCCATACTCATCATAGACGGATATCACATAACAACCATGTAAAAAATCTCATTAATAATAAAATCAAGGTCAAGTGCTTCGAAGTATAACAATTAAAGTTATAATTTCAAAACAAATAAATTTAAATAAACTAATGGTCCAAACATGACCTTATTATATAACCTACAGTTTTCGAACTCTGCACCGCACTAGGACACCTCAGATGATGTCATCGGTGCTCCACTCAACAACTCCGCCATCTGGCGGAATTTCCTGCGTAGCCTGATCCTCTGGTTCGGCACCGGTAACGGAACCTAGACACCGAAAGTAGTGGGTCAGATTGACGTAATCTGGGAAAAGGGTAAACTGCAAGCAATGGATTAATCAACTGAATTAAACAGAAGTATTCATTATGACCAAAAATATATCAAATGCAAATCCCAATGGCATAAATGCACAGAAACGGGTATTCCCGCGGATAAATATACAGAAACGGGTAATCCCGCATACAGATAACAGAAACGGGTAATCCCGCAGATAATAACAGAATCGGGTAATCCCACAGATAATAACAGAATAGGGTATTCCCGCAGATAATAATAGAAGGCACAGCTGTATGCTATAATCCACAGTACACGCTGACCCGATGGCGTACGTCCACCTCCGAACTGCAATCGGTCCGATATATACATACATATATATTTACAAATGCATATATATACCGATGCAGAATGAATCATGATATGACACCCTTAATCCCAATATTCATACCATTAACAATTTGGGTATGTAAACTTTTATAATTGAAAATGTATTATGTTCACGTATCAATTCCAGTTTTTCCAAGGGTAAGCACTAAACCACCTAACGGTCATAGTTAATTAAATATACACATGAGAACCAACCCTCTTTCATAATGAAAATGTGAGTCCACGATGCCGATATACTACTTTTGGTACCTATCGTGTGGTGCATCCCGAATCTCATATTCCCATTCTGCATGTAGTCCAATTCTCATCTGAACTTTAAATTAACTTTTCTAAAAGCCATGCTTCATCTAATCTAATTATGTATATCCAGTGTGCTTTACAAATTGGGTAAGTATGTTCAACTTCCAAAGTTAAATAAAATAAAGTCATGATCAAAAGGGAAAGGGGAATAATTAATTCTTTAATATCATTGTTATGTATAAATAGACCTTATTATTTTATACAAAACAAAATGTACAAATCTCAGACCCCAGTTTGAAATCAAAAATCAAATTAAAAATCCAAATTAGAATTATAAATACAATCTAATTAAGATTTAATATTTACCTAATACGTCTTAGTTAATTTTAAATCAATCTAAATAAATATTAATCAAAATTACATAATCCTCAATTAAATATATAAATAATCCTAACAAATTTCTAATAACATGAACGTAACTTAATTTAATAGAATCAAATCTTTATTAGTATTCTAGTCCTTTAACTAAATTTATAACCCTCTAAACATTATAATCACTATTCCAAAGTTCTCATTTATTTTATTTATATAAATATATAAATATACAAATATTTTTTTTATTTAAACTGGGGCAGCCCAACAGAACTGGCCCAAACCCGCTCACCCGGCCCAGCCGCAGCTGGGCCCGGCAGCAACCCAAGCCGGGTGCTGCCAGGCCCAGCTGCAGCCAGGCAGTAGGTGCTGCCCAGCTGGCCAGGCAGCGCAGGCAGCGGCATGCAACAATTTTTTTTTTTTTAGAAAAACATATTTTAATATTACATAAAAGAAAGAAATCAAATCTCCATTATTAATCCAAATCAAGGTATCAAATCAAAACAATGAAATCATACTAAAGTTTAAATATAAACGAAGAAATCCTACTAAAAGCAAATTATCCAACAAACAACAAAAAGATATTGCAAATAACCAAAAGCCATTGTTTACAGTTATCCACTTGCCTGAATCTCGAAGCCAAAAGCAAATCTGAAGAGTAGAAGATCCAACCTTGGTTTCCCCCTGGAGAACTTCTAGGGCTTGGTTGTAGAAAAAAGGAAGAAGATGGAAGAATGGGGAAAACCCTAAGAGTAGAGTTTATATAGAGAGAGGGTTTTTCCAAATTACATGGGAGGGCTCCCTACTTTCTAGTGGGTTTTAAGAAATTCCAAAAAGAGTCCTTTGGCCTAGAAGGGTCCAATAACTCAGGCCCAACTGTGTTAATTCAATCCATTTGACCCTCTTAACCCAACTCAAACCCGACAAACCAGTATGACCCAATATAAAAATTTGGGACTTGATAGCAACATAGATGGCTTGAGTTTGTTAAGGATTATGATTTTCCTATCAAGTACCATCCAACGAAAGGAAATGTAGTGGCAGATGTGCTTAATAGGAAATCAGAGACTCTTAATGGTTTAAATAACTTCCTTTTATTTATGCATGATAAGCCTATCGAAGTGAGATTGGTAGACAACTATGTGCTGTTGGCAAGTACTTTTGTTTTCCAACCAGAAGTGACTCAGTAAATTAAGGACATGCAATTTGAAGATTTGACTTTGAAGCAAATTCGAGACCATATCGAAGATCGACCCGATTTTTGACTAAAGGATGGTATACTATGTTTTCGGAACAGATTATGTGTACTAGCAATTGATAACTTGAAGAAGAACTTGATTACAAAGGCACACTATGCTCGATATGCGATGCATCCAGGGAGTACGAAGATGTATCAGAACCTAAATGATTGATTTTGGTGGAATAACATGAAAAGAGAAATCGCGAGATTCATTGCTAAGTGCTTGACTTGTTAGAAAGTGAAAGCTGACCATCAGAAGCCTCTGGGTTCTTTGCATCCATTGCATGTACTTCAGTGGAAATAGGAATACGTTACCATGGATTTCATTTCTAGCTTATTGTGGACAGATTAACAAAGTCAGCACATTTCATTCCCTTCAAAAAGGGTATGATCTTTTCAGAAATGGAGAAAAATTTCATGGATGAGATCGTCAGATTACATGGTACACCTATGTCGATTGTGTCAGATCATGACAACTGTTTCGTTTCATTTTTCTGGAAAGCATTTCAAGACTCTATAGGTACCAAGTTGAGTTTCAGTACTGCATACCACCCGAAGACAGATGGGCAATCAGAACGGACGATTCAAATGTTAGAAGACATGTTATAGGCCAGTGTTTTAAGCTTTGAGAAGGAATGGGATGCACATCTCTCATTGTGCAAATTTGCCTATAACAACAGCTTTCACAAGAGTATTGGCATGGCTTCGTATGAAGCGTGTATGGACGCAAATGTCGGAGTCCGGTATACTGGAAAGAAGTTGGGACGAGAAGTTTTCTCGGACCGACGATTATCTCCGAAACTACTGAGAAGGTACAGAAGGCAATAGAGAATTTAAAGGTTACTTGGTCGAGATAGAAGAGTTACACAGATACAGTGATTTGACATACAGGTTAGCTTTTCCAGTGGCATTTTCTGGAGTACATGATGTATTCCATATGTCGATGCTTCACAAGTATGTTCGAGACCCTACCCATGTCATTCGGTATGACGAAGTGCAAATGCAGCCGAATGCGACATACGTTGAACGTCCACTCTGTATTGACGGTACAAAAGAGCAAATCTTGCGTACTAGAACCATACGATGGGTAAAGGTGCTGTGGGAACATCACGGTCCTGATGAGGCCACCTAGGAATTGGAAGAGCAGATGGTGCGACAGTATCCCCACCTTTTCACACAGGTATGTGCTTATTTCGAGGATGGAATATGTCTTAAGTGGGTGAGGATGAAACACTCTGACCCTACTTACTTTTGTTTTATTCTGGGTCATGCATAGGTAGTTGGGTTAAGTTTAACCTGAATTAGGTAGACATGAGCCCTTTTTTGTAATTTTTGCTTTTGCAAGATTTCGTCATTCATGCATCATCTTAGTGTCATCACGTGTATCTTGTCGAGTTTGTCAATTTTTGTAACTGACGCGATTGAAAATGACATCGTTTGTTTTTGTTGGACTGTCATTTGACTCAAACTGTAATTTCCCGGAACCTTTGGACTTTTATATAAATTTTCAATACTTATCTTATATAAACAAGATACAAGCAACGACCATGACTCAATGATTTCTTCTTACTCTCTTCCTTCACATCGGTTCTTCTTATTTTATTCTTTCCTTCGTTTTCTTTCTTCCTTAACGATTAAAGCAAAAAGAGAGAGGATCTTTCGCAGCCGTACTAGCTCTTGTGTGTTCTACGGTAAGAATTTGAATCATGTTAGCGTCTATGAGTTTAGCATGCTCCATGCACTACCTGCACTTGCTTATTCTTTCTTCTTACATGCATGGTGATTAGAAACGCGTGTTAACGTTCAATTTGAGCCAAAGGACAACAATTAACTCGTAAAAGCTCATTCGAGGCAAATATAAGCACGATTTGGATGAACACACGTTGGTATATGATTGATCATGAATAATTTCCTAATTTTGCATATGGTTCATGTTTTATAGCCCAATTGTGTCTAATTACTCGTACTTCTGCTTGATGTGTCCTCTTTGTGCTCAGATAGTTTTATCTGTAACAGGTTCAGAACGTGACCCTGTGCAACTTACGGCTAAGCCATATGACTACACGACTCACTTTCCAAAGGACAGCAAGACCTAAATTTACTCTACAGTCAGGCTACGCTAAGCCGTAGAATGTACTACAGCTAAGTCGTAGGCTAGCTGCGGCCCAACCATAGGTCAAGTTACGGCTTGACTTCCAGAGAGCAGAAAATAGAGAATACCTTCTACGGTCAAGCCATAGTTAAGCTGTGCGGTGCGTTACGGCTACGCCGTACCCAGCTGTGGCTGAGCCGTAGAACAACCACGACAAGAAGGAGCACGAGCCAGCCCTGGCTTGCCGTAAATGCGGAAACAATTCTGGGGAACCACGGCTGAACCGTAGTGCATCATACGGCTAAGTCATAAGATGTCTGCGGCTAAGCCGTAGGTCACCCATGGCTAAGCCGTAAGTCACCCACAGCTAAGCCATAAGACCATTGAAAAGTAAGAAAGGTAAGTATTGAAGAGACCTTGTACAGCCCTTGAGTGAGAATGTAGGCAACCTTAACTTGCCCACGAAATATGAGAACTGCATGAATGGTCTAGAGGGCTATGACCCATTCATGTGTATTGTCCAGTTGTTAAGCACCTCCCCATGGTTGTTGGTTTAAGGGACTTTGATATACCCTCTTGACACAATGCAACATGATAAGAAAGACAACTGTGTAACGGATAACTTAAAACTACATCAATATGCACGGTTAGAGATACTAGATGACTAGAATAAGGTTGGCTACTAATCTGTCTTAATTCGATTAAATTGAATTGCATGGCATATTAGACGATAATGATTGCCCTCCATTCTTACGTATGTATTGAAGGTTCAGCATATGTCTTGTCAATAGTTTAGGATATGCCTCCACATTGTTTGACATGTTCCTAACATGGTTATTGCTATGCCTTGATATGTGTTTTTGTTTAAGTATTACATGTAATGAATGGAATTCCTTAAGTCCAATTATATTATTGAATCAATACGGTCAGGCACTACTTAGCCTCAGCCTTTTGATACCCAGTGATGTTGACTTTGGCATAGTATATATGGTACCACTGCAGTGTATTTATGTCTTAGGGCTTTCGGACCCCAGGAACCCAAGACCCATTCGTACCTTGGCCCGACCGATGGTGTTCTCAGTATGTAAAGATCCCTAGAGGGAGGATAAGGCAAATGTAGTAGTCACATAGTAAAGTATACGACATGTATATCTTGATTCTTATAGCATGCTTCTTTAATTGCACAACTTGCCTAGTAGATGAACTTGGAACTCTATGAATTATCAGTTGTTACTTATTCTACTAGACATTACATGTGTTAACGTATTGTTGCTTATACTTTGCTGAATTGTTGTATTCATGAGCTGCCCTTGGTGTTGCAGCTCAAAACCCACTACCGACCCCTCGTCAGTCAGCCAAACTCTAGAGGAGACCATAGATGCCCTGTCAGGGCTAGAGGAGTAGATGTGAGCACTCCGCCAAAGAGTGACATGTCATGCATATAGGTCTTCTTTGATGTGGGATGTAATTGGTTTTGTTAGTGGTCTTTATATTTTGTCTGTTGGCTCACTTTTGTATAATCCTATACTTTATGTAATCTTATATGGATATTCTTTTGGATATTATTTTGCTTTAGTGTCTCTCCTCTTGTTATGCAATGATACCTATAGCTTCCGTGTACATGTATTGGCATGTGCGAACTTCCCACGTCTGTGTGCATTTAGACGAGGTCTATGTGTGGGTGCACGGGAGTACGCGTGTCATTGATTAGGTTTAACCTTAATCCTCGACTGCTTGGGCTCGAGTTGTGACAACCCATTTGCAACCAATAATCTTTTGGTCTTTTGGAGGTTTTACCAGCTTCCAAGTTTGATTCTTATGAAGAGATTCAATCTCTTCACTCATGGCGATCGTCTATTTTGCTGATTCTTTACTAGTGATGGCTTCATGATGCATAACTGTCTCCGCCTCAGTACTTTCAGCTGTAATAAGAGCGTAAGCAACAAGATCATCATATCTTCGAGGTGGCTTAATCTGCCTCCTCTTTGTCCCTAGTAAACATGTAATCTTATGGAATGCATTCTCCTCATTTGAGCCTTGCACCTCATCTTCCTGAGCTGGGACATCTTGCAATTTTTCTTGCAAGTTTTCTGAAGCTTCCACCTCAAGCTCCACCTGTTTACTAATACCGTGGTCTATTCTGGTATCAAGACACTCCTTCTTTGGTTTTAACATTGCAAACTCATCAAAGGTCACATCTCTACTGATAAAGCATTTGGGTGATTTTTCATCTAGGCACCACAACCTATATCCCTTCACCCCATGTGCATATCCTAGAAATATGTACTTTCTTGCGCTTGGTTCAAGCTTACCCTCATTCGCATGAGCATAAGCCGGACAACCAAATATTAGCAAATTTGAGTACTTAACAGGAGAGCCAAACCATATCTCTTCAGGAGTTTTACACTCGATAACTATTGATGGAGACCTGTTGACCAAGTAATAAGCTGTATGAACAGCTTCCGCCCAGAACTTCTTAGATAACCTAGCATGGAAGAGTATACACCAGGTCCTATCTGTTCTGTAAGCCCATTTTATTGCGGTGTATTCTTGACTGTGCGGTGTCTTATAATTCCTTCATTTTTACAAAACTCATTAAAAGCACCTCCATAGAATTCCAAGCCATTATCAGTTCTCAAACGCTTGATTTGTTTACCTGTCTGCTTCCCAATCATAGTCTTCCATTGCTTGAACTGTGCAAAGACTTTATCTTTGTGCTTTAAAAGATACACCCAGACCTTCTAAGAATAATCATCAGTAAAGGTCAACATATATCTGCCACCACTAAGAGAAGGAACACGAGAGGGTCCCCAAAGGTCATAATAGATATAATATAAAGTATCTTTGGTCCGATGAACTACTATACTGAACTTGACTCTGCATTGCTTTTCGAATACACAATACTCATAGAAGTCCAACTTTCCCAATTTCTAGCCACAAAGTAAACCTTGTTTATTTAGCTCTTCCACACCCTTCCCACTCATATGCCCAAGCCACATATGTCACAGCTTGTTAGTATCCCAATCTGAATCTAAGGACGACATAGCAGCAACACCTGTAACTATGCTACCTTGAAGAAAATAGAGACCATTTTGCTTCTGTCCTTTCATCACCACAAGAATGCCCTTGGAAATTCTCATGACTCCACCTCTAGTTTTGTAATTACAGCCATTAGAGTCAAGAGTACCAAAGGATATCAGGTTTTTCTTCAATTCTAGAACATGCCTAATATCAGACAAGTTTCTCATAATACCATCATACATTTTAATTCGGATTAAGCCATCCCAATAACCCTACAAGCCATATTATTGCCCATAAGAACTTTACCACCATCTATAGATTGATAAGTGGTAAATCAATCCTTATTAAGACACATATGGTAGGAACAATCCGAATCAAAGATCTACTCATCACCTGAGCTACTTACAGTAATAAAGAGAACATCTTCACTATCAGAATTATCTTCTACAACACCAGCTATGTTTTCCGAATTAGAAATCTTCTCTTTACCTTTGCTTTTTAGACAATTCTTTCTAAAGTGCCCTTCTTTGTGACATTGGAAGCACTTTATTTTTCTAGATCTTGATTTTGATCTAGAGTGGCCTTTTCTGTTTGGACTTTTCTTCTCTGTTCTTCCACGCACCATCAGACCCTCGCCCAAACTATCACCATTGTTCTCAGACATAACTTCTTTTTTTAACTCCCTGGAGTTCAAGGCTGCCTCTGCATCATCTTTGGATAAAGTCTCCCTACCATACATCATGGTATCCACAAAGTGATCATACGAGGGTGGTAAAAAACAGAGCAGCATGATTGCTTGATTTTCATCATTGATGCTGACATCTATATTTTTAAGGTCCATTATAACTTTACTAAATGCATCAAGGTGATTGGAGATAGATGTACCTTCATGCATTTGCAGAGTAAATAACCGTTTCTTTAGATAGAAACGGTTTGTGAATGACTTGGTCATGTATAGATTTTTAATTTCTGCCACAACCGAACAGCGGTTTTCTCCTGAACAACCTTCCGTAATACTTCATTGCTTAAGCATAACAAAATCGCTCCATATGCTTTTTTCAACATATCTTCTTTGTCTGTATCTGACATCGTTGCAAGAAGATCATTCTTTTCCTTCAGTGCCTTTTGCAAACCCTTCTGAACCAATAGTGCATACATCTTTATACACCATAAATTGAAGTCATTTTTACCATTAAATTTCTTAATTTCAAATTTTGCATCCATTCCTGGAAAATTTCTATACCACACTGTAGATTGTCACCACGAGCACGCTAGAAGAAACGGATTTGAAATTTGAGTTCAGATGGCTCCGATATTGTAAAAATAAGTTTCTACGCTTCAATCGGTCAACTCTCCTCATTGACCATCAAATAGCCAATCACCCTCTTCTACTATGTAGATATGCTCGAAATCAGTCTGTAGGCATAAATAGATCTCTGATTGGACGTTAGATAATTAAGATATTACAGAAATAATTTCTAGCCGTCGATCCGATCAAATTAGCTTTGACCGTACTGCTAACGTCATGCTAATGTAGGCGCTTTGCTTGGCTTGGCTGCTGCTCCACTCGGGTCAGACTGACCCAAACCTGAACCTGACCTAGCCTAAAAAACTAGGCCTCAAAGAGCACAAAATAGTGTGGTGCTTCAGAACACCATGCACTTTTTTGTCTCCACTTTAAGTGTTGCGACAAGACAACACGTCAACTCCACTCAGGTTTATTTGTTTCTTCCTCCTTTTTTTTATTATTTTATTAAAACCCCTTCTTCACTCTACGTTTCTATTTTGCAACAAAACTGACAAGACAGAGAGGAAAAAGAAATAGAGTCGTCCCTCTCCTCTGCGTGATCCGGTAATGATGGAGCCAGGCGACGATGACAACGAAGAAACTAGGGAAACCTAAGGGGGCAATGGTGGTGTTCTTCTTAGGTAGCGGCAGCGGCGATGGGCTCGATCATCAAGAACCTCCTTTTTTTTGTTTTCAGCCTTTCCTTCAGATTGATCGTGGCCCACTTACAGATCTGTGATCCACAGCAAATCCAGATAGAATTCTCGCCTCATATCTGAATCGAAACAGAGGGAGAATACAGAGATCAAATCCTCTGTATTCTGCTCTAAGAAAATCCATGCACAGCGATGGCCCATTTCCAATCGACCTGATCCTTTTTCATGGATCACCATCAAATCGTCACAGCGGTACAAACTTGGGCTCTGATACTAGTTTGTTGTGATTTATGCACGGATTTAACACACAGATAAAACCACACCACACATGAGATGATCACAGGAGATTTACGTGGGCATGGGCCTACATCCATGGGAGAAGACAATAAGAATATCACTACGAGGAATGAATTATAAAGAGGAAGATCACTCTCATTCTCAACCCTAAACCTAGTTATACCTAAGCCTCACTCAGATCATCTTCCATGCTCCACCAAAGTAGCAAAGTGCTCCATTTATACACTTCATCACCAGTATAAAAGTCCACATCTTTGGCTGCTCATAGGTGTTGTAGCGCGGCTACAACTAAGGTGGCTATTCGGTTACAACTAGGGCGGCTGCAGATATGGGGCTGTAGCTCTGCAGTGGCTCCATTGAGCCACACAACAAACACTTGATTTAGATAAAGACGGGTTATGTTCCAATTTGAAGGATATTTTGGAGTATGCAGAAGATCGGGCTGCTACAATTTCTATTGTGATGATGGCCCTAAAGAAAAATCAAGAATATGCTCTACCGGATGATTAACCGGATGGGCAGTCACGTTGCGTTATTCAAATCAATGCATATGGGTTACTCAACTCCTGCGGCATCGAGGACTCCATCGCAGATATTACAATCACCCGAGGGGTCGGTGTCTGTGATGATGATCACCTTAGGGTCATCTGGTGACCATGACGTGGGGTTGATCGAGCGGGATAATAGGGGTGAGCAAACCCTAATCTCTAGTCAATCAGATGATGGACATAAAGGGACATCTCATACTTCTTCTGATGCAATTCCATTGTGGTGGGTACTGGGAAGCCAACAACCACAACAAAAACTAGGACAAGATTTGATGACACAAGTATTGATTCTCATCAAGGATCTCATTCACATGGACTGCAACATCATGACGAAAATCCAAGCCCTCTAGCCTTATCATCGTTGTTTATCCCAGCAGAACCTAATGATCATTCCTTGAACGATATACTTCTGCGAGAACGAGGAATACAGAAGACTACACTTACAAACGAAGATGTGACTGAAGCTGTTAAAAGTTTGAAAAAACTCATTGGTGGAATATTTCATTGGGAAAAGACCAAACTATTTTGTGGTACAGGTAGCCTTAGCAAGGGCATGGAAGCAATATGATTTCCAAATACACTAGATGGAAGATGCCTTTTTACTTGTTTAAATTCTCTTCATTCGAACATAGTAAAAAAAAATTTTAGCAAATGGACCTTGTCACACCTCCAAAACAGGGCCAGACCCAAACCTGGTTCTAGGGACGAGAGGATTAGGGCCAATTTAAATTTTTTTTGAATGTACAACATGGGCCCCAATTCCGTTTGGATCGAAGCCCTTCGTGAGGTTTATGTTTGTTGATCAAGCAACCATAATTACACATGGAACCATAAATCCATAATTTGCATAACTAAATATCATAAACAATAATATAACAAATTTCAAAGATGATTAATAAATGGTCTAGAATTTCGAAGCATAGTAATTAAAGTTTTAATTCCCAAAACAATAATTTGAATAACTACTCTAATGACCTCGAACATGGCCTTTTCACAAAGTCTAGTATTCTGATCTCAGCACCATCACTAAGATATCTCAGGCGATGTCATTGGCGCTCTACTTAACAACTCCACCATTTGGCAAAATCTCTTGCCTCTCCTGACCCTCCGGTTCGGCACTAGCAACGGGATTTAAACACCAAAAGTAGTGGGTCGATTGATGTAATCTGACAAGAGGTAAACTACAAGTAATGATATTAATCAATTGAATTAAAACATATTTTACATTCTGTCCCAAAATATATCGAATTCAAACCCAATGATATGAATGCACAAAAACGGGTATTCCCGCAGACACAATATACAAAAACAGGTATTCCCGCAGATACAATATACAAAAATGGGTATTCCTACATTTACAATATACAAAAATGGGTATTCCCCTGGATACAATATTAAAAAATGGGTATTCCTGCCAGATATAACAAATGGCACCATTGTGTACTATATCTACAGTATATGCTGTCCCGATAATGTACGACCACCTCCAACTGCAGTCGGTCAAATATATGTATATAAATACATACTATATACGAATGCATAATGAATCATGCTATAAAACCCTTATTTCACAATAACCAACCCATTATTAATTTAAGTACTTAGATTACTTAATTTAAAAGTGTATTATGATTAGGTGTTATTTCAAGTTCTCTGAGGGTAAGCACTAGTTCACTTAACAATTATAATTAGTTAAATATGCACATGAGAACCAATCCTCTTTCACACTGGTAATGAGAGTTCATGATGCCAATATCTTACTTTTAGTGTCTATCATGTTGTGCATCCTGAATCTCACATTTCCATTCTGAAATGCAAACATTCAACCAGTTTTTCTAAAAAAAACGGAATCCATTAAATCCAATTATGTAAAGTTAGTGTGTTTTACAAATTGGATAAAAGTATTCAATTTCAAATCCAAACTAAATCAAATTATGATCAAAGGTGAGGGAACAATTAGATTCTTAATCTTCATTGTTATGTGTAAAAACACCTAATTATTTTATATAAAACAAAAAGATCCAAATCCTGGATTCAGATTCAAAATTTACACTCAAATTAAAATCCAAATCGGAATCCCAAATACAGTCTAATTAAGATTCTAATAATTCCTAATTACATCTTAATTAAATCCCAATTGAATTAATTAAAATACTAATCACACCTAATTAAATATTAATTAAGATTCTAATCAAGTCATAATTAAACTAAAATCAATATTCTAATCAATTGTAAATTAATGTTTTAATCACACCTAAACCCACTATGGAAATCCAAAATAAAAACCGAAAATAGAATAAAGTAAAAACACAAGTTAATATTCTAAATTCTAGTCATCTTGTGCCCATTGCCTCCACTGCCAGCCCACCGGAAACCCAGCCTAGCCCAAAAGACCCAGCCTAACCACAACCAAGGCCTAGCCCAGCTGGCCCAGCAACAACCTGGCCCGAGCAGTGCTAGGCCTAGCCACAGCCAGGCCCCACCGACTGCCCAGGCAATAAGCGCTGCTTGGCATGCCAGGTAACGCTCCTGCCTAGGCAGCGCTGTTGCAATGGTTGCTTCTTTTTTAATTTTTGTTTTTTTATGTGCCTATTCTTTATTTTAATTAAAAAAAATCAAATGCTCATTATTAATCCACAATCAAGATATTAAACTCAATCAAATAAATCATATTTTAAAGCATGTCAACAAAACAACAAAGAAGACATTATTTATAGTTATCCACTTGCCTCAATTTCGATGCCTAAAGCAAATTTGAAGATCATACCTTAGTTCCTTCGGAGAACCTCTAGGGCTTAGTTGTGGAGGAAAGGAAGATAACGGAAGAATTTGGTGTATAAAGAAAAGACGATCGAAAGTCATTAGGGTTATATCATATAAAGGTTTTTCTAAATTACAAGGAAGAGCTTCTTGCTTTTTAGTAAGTTTTATATAATTGCGAAAAAAGGCTTTTGGCTTAAAAGGGTCAAATGACTCAGACCCAAAGCCCAAAAATATTTAATCAACCCATCTCCAATGGGCCTTACATAAAACTACCATGCATGCAAGGATCCAAATTTCTAAAATGGCCTATTAATCACCCATTTAACTCCTCTCAACCCAACTCAAATCCAATGAACCGATTCAACTGAAATTAAAAATTTGGGGCCGGCAAACCTTGGGATGTTCAAGACCACCATCTAGTGTTTAAAAGATTGGGAGTATTGGAGTATCCACACAGCGACATGATTTTGAAGCAATTCCTCTCTGGATCAAGTTTCCCAATCTTAACTTCTGTTTTCGATCGTGAACTTAATAAAACCACAAGTCTGATTGGTAAACCACTATATATGGATAGAACAACAGCAGATGCAGCCAGACTGCAGGCTTATGCTGGAGTTAGTGCGGAAGTGAATATCCACTCACCCTTGCTCATAGAGATCATGATTAAATAAAAGATTGTCTTCTTTTAGTCAAAGGGTTGACTACGCGTTGCGTCCCATCCCGTGCAAGCAGTGTAGAACATTCAATCATTCTTAGTCGAATTGCATCCTCAAGTTTGAAAAGTCTGGGTTCCAAAGGAAAAAGATCTTGGAGAAGACAGTAGTGTTGAGGTGCAACAACCTTCTTCACTTCCTAAGGTGGTTGAAAATTGGTTTCAACATGTTTCACCTACAAGAAGATCATCTACTTTGATAGGTACAGAGATTTGCCTCACGGAGCAAGTCAACAGGTTTGAGTGTCTTTCAAATCTAAATGGTAATTCAGCGGCTCCTAGTAATGAAATCTCTTAGGCCATAGCTATTGTTATGGGTGAAGGCACGTCAATGGGCAAGGAAGGTACCTCTCCATCTCTACCAGGAGTGCAACCACTGCATACAACTAACAGCGTTCCGTCATTAAAAGAATCTGATCAAGGTAGTGAGCAAATAAATGTTCCCTCATCGTCTCAAGTTGGGGTGCAAAGAAAGAGGACTCGGAAGAGTAGAGGTTCTAAAGGGTGTACCCCCTCACCTAATAAAGTATCCAAATGAATTTTCTGGTGTGGAATGTGCGAGGTCTCAATATATATACCAGCCATGCAGGCAGAGATTAGAAATAAAATGAGGACCTTACATCTTTCCATGATAGGATTAGTTGAGACAACAATAAAGAGAACTTCTTCATATATTGTCAAAATAACTCTAGTGTCTACATGGTAGATGGAAGCCTCTAATATTGACTGTAGCCCTATGATGTGTATCTGGATATTATGGAATCCAAGTAAAGTGGTTATTATTGTGCTGGATGTTCACTTCCATGCCATTCACTGCGAAGTTTGTGTTGGGAACAAGGCGAGCAAAACACACACAGAAAAAGAAAAAAATTGGGAGAGGAATTCACAACTCAATTGGACTCTCAATCATAGCTTGAATGCATGGGTATATTATGTAAAAGAAAATTCTAGAGCCTAAATTAAGAACATCTAATGCTATTCAAGTCCTCTGGATGTTTACACAACCAAATGCTAATAAAAGACACATACTTTTCATTTTTCATGGTTTTTCGATTATCACTGAACAGTCAGTAGTAAATTGGCCATAACTTTCTCAATATAAATCCAATTGATGAGAGGTTTGAAGCATTGGAAACTAGATAGATAGAGCTTTAATTTGGTACATTATAAGCTAAATTTGGATAATTGTAGCCCCTTCAAATTCAGGTTGAAATTTATACCCTTTAGTTTCAGCAATAAGTCAAGTTTAATTTTCAACACTCCCCCTTAAACTTGACATCTTTCCAGCACCAATCATCATTCTCAACTTCTGAAAAATATCATATTTGAGAGGCTTTGTGAAAATGTTAGCGACTTGATCAAAATGACTTCACATATTCTACCTCTACATACTTGTTCTCAATGCATTGTCAAATGAAATGATACTTTGTCACAATATGCTTGCTTTGATCATGAAACACCAGGTTCATTGCTGTCTATCATGATCTTGGTAACTTCACTTTGCTCAAAATGGAGTTCCTTCAATAATATCTTTAACCAAATTACATGACAAGCACAAGCAATGGCAGCAATATACTCTGCTTCATAGGTTGAAAGAGTGACTATGGGTTGTTTTTTAGAACACCAAGAAATTGTATTATTTCCCAAAAAGAAAATAAACCCAGTAGTACTCTTCCAATCATCAATGTCTCCAGCGTAGTTGCTATTGCAATAGCCCATCAAATTGAACTCGTTTGAAGTTGAATAAAAAAATTCCATAATCAAGAGTACCTTTAAGGTAACAAAGAATTCTCTTAGCTGCCTTCATATGTGTCTTAGTTGGATTTTCCAAAAATCAACTCACAAGTCCAACTGAAAATAAAATATCAGGTCTGGTATAAGTCAAACACCTTAAGCTTCCCACAAGACTTTTGAACAATGTTGGATCAACCTTTTGTAGCCCTTCCTCTTGTTTTGAAAGTTTAACTCCACACTCCATAGGCGTGTTGATGGGATTGCAATCCAACATGTTGAACTTCTTTAGTACTTCCTTTGCATAAGCTTCTTGAGAGATAAAAATCCAATCCTCTATTTGCTTGACTTCAATTCCTAGATAATAGGTCATGAGTCCCATATCACTCATCTCAAACTCTTGAGCCATAGCCTTCTTAAAACCTTCAAACATCATTTGATTATTTCCTGTGAATATAAGATCATCTACATAGACACAAACAACTAATAGATCTTCATGTTCCTTTTTCACATAGAATGTGTATTCATGAATGCATCTAGTGAAACTATTCTCCTGAAAATACTTATTAAGATGGCTATTCCATTATAGCTTGCTTTAATCCATATAAGGCCTTCTTTAACCTCAGCACATTGTCTTTCATAACCTTCAATAACAAAACCTGAAGGTTGTTCAATATAAACCTCTTCCTCAAGATGACGATTCAAGAAAGGGGACTTGACATCCATTTGATGGATCTTCTATTGGTTCTGTGCTGCAAGCAATACTAGTAGTCGGATTGTCTCCAAATGGGCAACAAGGGCAAAAACCTCTTCATAGTCAATGCCCTGTTTTTGCTTGTAGCCCTTTGCAACGAGTCTCACCTTGTATCTTTCTACTTCACCCTTGGAGTTTTTCTTGACTTTATACACCCATTGGACTCCAATTGCTTGATGCCCACTTGGAAGTGATGCAAGCTCCAAGCTCCTAGGTGTTGTTCTTCTCTACGGCTTGAATTTCCTCCTTCATGGCTTGTATCCATTTCTTATTTTTTCTATCTTCTTCAAAACTCAAAGGCACATCATTAGAAAGTAAGCAGAATAAATTTTCATCCTCTAACCTTTCAGATTCTTTATAGAGATCCATGAGGCTTTGATATCTACGAGGGCCTTCACTTGAGCTAGTTGAAGGAGACAATGATGATGATGCTATAGAGGATGATGTTGGTGTTGTTGGAGGTACAGTTTCGCCTTGGGCTCCTTGTATTGGAGTTTCTTCTTCATCAAAGTAGGGGAGAAAATCATAAACAGCTTCATCCTATGTACTCCAATCCCAGGTTGCATCTTCTTCAAATTCAACATCTCTGCTAATAATGACTTTTTTGTTACTTGGATTGAAGAACTTGTTGTAGCCTTTTGAGTTCTCATCATAGCCAATAAACACAAACTTCTTGCTACTATCATCAAGCTTTGATCTCTCTTGCTCCGGAACTTGAACATAGGCAGTAGATCCAAAGGCTCGCAAGTGTGACACATTTGGCTTCCATCCACACCATGCTTCTTAGGGCGTCACGTCCTTCAAACTTTTGGTAGGTGAACGGTTGGAAAGATAAACTGCACATGAAACTACTTCAGCCCAAAACTCTTTCGGCATCGACTTGCTTTTTAACATGGTTCTTGCCATATTGAGGATTGTTCAATTCTTCTTTCCGGCAACTCCATTATGTTGTGGCAATCGAGGAACAGTCAGAGGATGGCAAATTCCATGTGTCTCACAAAAGGCCTTGAATTCATTAGAGGTAAATTGACCACGTCTATCGGTTCTTTGAGATTTGATCTCATAGCCACTTTCTTTTCTAACACAAGCTTTGAACTTTTTTTGAATGCCTTAAAAGCCTCACTCTTTTGCTCTAGGAAATAAACTCATGTTTTTCGTGAATAGTCATCAATAAAAAGCAAAAAGTAAGAGCTGTTACCAAGAGATGAAGGCTTGATTGGACCATAAACATTCGCATGAATAAGTTGAAGTGGCTCGGTGGCTCTTGAATTGGATTGCTTGGGAAAACTCTTTCTTGAATGCTTGCCTCATAAGCAAGCTTCACATAATTGATCGGGGTGGTCAATTGTTGGAATACCTTTCACCATCTTCTTTGCTCCCAAGTCTCTAAGCCCTCCAAAATTTAGATGCCCATATCTCATGTGCCAAATCCATGATGGATCTTTAACTCAAGTCTTCAAACACATGACTCCAATGATCTTCATATCCAACAAGAACATGCAATTCTTGTCATAGAAACCTTAGCAATAAGATTCCCTTCTTTTATCTCTAAGCCAAAGAAAGCGATCTTCCATGTTTATTTTGTAACCATTTTTCATAAGTTGCCCAATACTCAAAATATTATTTAACATTTTAGGAATGTAATAAACATTAGGAAGAATCTTATGGTTCGCGTTCTTTACCTTAAACAAAATTGTGCCTTTGCCTTTAATCTCTGCCTTCGATTCATTGCCAAAGGGCACATGGCCCGTCACTTTGGTGTCAAGTTCCACGAATTTGCTTCTGTCGCTCGTCATGTGATTGCTGGCTCCATGGACTAGGTACCACGTATTCTTCGCACCATTGGGTTCTTCCTTAAGTGTGAGGAATAATGCTAGCTCCTCCACATCTTCCTTGTGCAAAGTGAGCTTTGTCTCTTTTACTTTTGTGGTTTGACAGTCCCAAGAATAATTGTATCTTTCATGGTTGCCTCTTCCTCTTCCTCTTCCATGACCTCTTGAACAGTTTTAATTTCTTCCCTTTTGAGAGGAATTTTGCTCATCTTTTCCTCTTCCACGACCACGTCCTCAACCTCTTCCACGTCCTTGGCCTCTTCTACTGCTTTCATAAGCTTCTCCTTTGGCTTTCAATGAAAGCTTTGCTTACAAGGCTTGCTCTACTTGCTTTTGCTTGCCTCGGTTCATTCTTTCTTCATGGGCCCAAAAGGATCCATTTAATTTGTCAATAGACGTGACCTCTAAATCTTTGGATTCTTTAATAGCTACTTCCACATGATTGAATTTTACGTTGAGAGAGCTCAAAATCATCTCAACAGCATGAACATCTTCAATTTTTTCTCCAAGCCTCTTCATTTGGTTTACCACTGCCAAGACTTTTGTGAAGTAGTCCGATATAGACTCACTCTCCTTCATCAAAAGTGATTCAAACTCAACCCTTAGAATTTGAAGACGTACTTTCTTCACTTTTTCAACTCCCATGATGGAATTTCAAAGAGTATTCCATGCTTGCTTGAAGTTGATTTCGTTAACAACCTTCTCGAACATGTCATCATCTAAGCCTTGATGAATAACTATAAGCGCACATTGATCTTTCTTCCTTTCTTTCTCCAAGGCTTCCTTTTGGGCTTGATTCATTTTGAGGTTCAACAAAACCTTTCTCAACAATCTCCCATAATCCTTAGGAACCATGGATAGCCTTCATTCGAATTGCCCAATTCTCATAATTGAGCTTGGTGAGTTGTAGGTAATGGAAAGCAAGGGTGACTCCTTTAGAAGACATGCTCTGATACCAATTTGTTGGAAACAAGGCGAGCAAAATACACACAGAAAAAGAAGAAAATTGGAAGAGGAATTCACAACTCAGTTGGACTCTCAATCATAGCTTGAATACATAGCTACATATATTATGTAAAAGAAAATTCTAGAGTTTAAATTAAGGACATCTAATGCTATTTTAGTCCTCTGGATGTTTTACACAACCAAATGCTAATAAAAGACATACACTTTTCATTTTTCATGATTTTTTGATTACCACTGAATAGTCAATAGTAAATTAGCCATAACTTTCTCAATATAAATCCAATTGATGAGAGGTTTGAAGCATTGGAAACTAGACAGATAGAGCTTTAATTTGGTATACTATAAGCTAAATTTGGATAACTGTAGCCCCTTCAAATTCTGGTCGAAAGTTACCCTTCAATTTCAACAATAAGTCAAGTTTAATTTTCAACAGTTTGCTATGCTCAAACCTAGTACCTTCTTCTATTTGATACAGTGCTACAAGTTATATTGCCCAGAGAGAGTTAAGGGACACCTTGTAGTTATCCGCGAGGCTTATCCCTACATTTATGCCATGGATTGTTCGGGGGATTTCAATTCACTAAGATAGAGCTTTGAAAAGGAAGGAGGTGCTGGACCAAGGTGCCAAGTATGATGGAGTTCAATGACTGCTTGAATATGACAGGCCTTAGTGACATGCCAATGGCTGGGCCGCTCTTTACTTGGACTAACTCTTCTATGGGACATTCACTCATTTCATGTAAGTTGGATAGAGGTCTAGGAAATCCTACTCTATTAAACTCAAGTCTCTTTAAAGGTGATGTTCTCCATCCAGGGTTATCGGATCACTTGCCACTGCTATTTACATTGCTAAATGTAGGTCCTAAGAAAGTTTCCTTCAGATGCATGGAGGGGTTCGTGTGGATGGGTTCTTTGACTACATTAGAGATGCATGGAGTCTAGAGGTGAAAGGGACTCCCATGTTCAAAGTAGTTTCTAAGCAGAAGCAGGTTAAGTGTTCCCTTAAGTAGTGGACTCGTGGCCAACATCTAGTCCCTACTCTCATTCAGCAGGTGCAGTCTCATCTTAATGAGGTGCAACATCGCTTTACCTGGGATTCAGGTAATGCACGGATTTAAGAGGAAGAGAAGGAAGCTATTTAGGCTGGAGTAGAGTATGATAAAGCAAAAATCGCAGGATCAGTCTATAAATCTTGGTGACAATAACAACCGATATTTCTAAGGGTTGATGAGGAAGCAGTACACATCTGTGTGTTATGCGCGTGTGTGCGTAAGCAACCAAGATCAACAATCAACCACATAAGAAGACAAGCGATTTACGTGGTTCGGCAAAGATGCCTACGTCCACTGGAAACCAAGGCTTCGCATAGATGAAGGGTATCGACTTCAGTGATGTTTTCTCTCCTATTATGAAAATGACTTAGGTCACAGTTGTCTTGGGTTTAGCCGCCATCATGGACCTTGAGCTTGAATAGATGGACGTGAAAACCATGTTTCTTCATGGTGACTTGAAAAACGAGATCTACATGACTCAACCAGAGCGGTTTGAGGTAGAAGGAAAAGAACAGATGGCTTGCAAGTCGAAGAAGAGTCTTTACGGGCTGAAGCAAGCACCGAGACAGTGGTACAAGAAGTTTGATTCATTCATGTTGAGTCATGGGCACCGGAGGAGAGCTACAGATCATTGTGTCTATGTTCATCGATTAATCGATGGTAGGTTCATCATCCTTCTTTTATATGTAGATGATATACTGATAGTTGGATAGGATAACAAGTTGATTGGCAAGTTAAAAGAGGAGATGTCAAAGTCATTTGACATGAAAGATTTGGGTCCCATACGAACAATATTGGGCATGCAAATACGTCGTGACAGGAGTTCCAAGTAGCTGTGGTTGTCATAGGAGAAACATGTTGAATGAGTACTCGAGCAGTTCAACATGAAGAATGTTAAGCCAGTTAACATACCTTTAGCTAGTCACTTCAAACTAAGCAAGCGCTTATGTCCTACTACAGATGATGAAGAGGAACGGATGGCATGTGTTCCTTATTCCTCTGCTATGGGGAGTCTCATGTATGCCATGGTTTGTACACGATCAGACATTGCTCATGCTGTGAGTTTAGTGAGTAGATTTCTCTCTAACCCTGGAAAGGAGCATTAAGAAGCAGTGAAGTGGATCTTTAGGTATTTGAGAGATACTTCTAAGGTGTGCTTGTGTTTCGGAGGCTCAAAACCAGTGGTGGAAGGTTATACTAATGCTGATTTTGCAGGCGATCTTGATATCGGTTGTCGACTTCTGGTCATTTGTTTACTTTCATAGGGGAAGCTATCTCCTAGCAATCGAAGTTACAGAAGTGTACAGTGCAACCTACAACTAAAGCGAAAAACATAACTGCTAATGAAGAAGGGAGAGAGATGCTTTGGTTGAAGAGATTCCTTCAAGAACTAAGTTTAAAGCAAGAAGAATATGTAGTTTATTGTGATAGTTAGAGTTCTATAGATTTCAGTGAGAATGCTACATATCATGGTCGCATGAAGCACGTTGATATCAAGTACCATTGGATTCGTGAGGTAATCAAGAAAAACTTCATGAAGTTGGAAAAGATTCACTCGAACAAGAATCTCTCGGACATGATGACAAAGGTTGTGTCTAAGGGAAAACTAGAGATGTGTTCAGAGTTGGCATGGCTGAACTCCCAGTAAGGGGGTTCAGGGCATCTTCCCCATGGTCTGGAGGGATAGATTGCTGGCTAAGTGGGTCCAGACCAATTGAGTTCAGTATCTGGGGTGGTTTCCCTAATTATATTAGTGATTTCCTGTTTGAGTAAATAGTAGTTTCTTAATAGATTAGGACTTTCCTTTTTTCTAAGATAGAGTTCTTAGGAGATAAGAAATTGATGATTATATATATGATGTAATCTGTAACCCTAAATAGAGGCTGAAGAGGCTAAGATTCCAAGGCTGTGGTTTCACAGATTGGAGGAGAACCTAGTGGAAATTGGTTTCCCGTGGACGTAGGCATCTTTGCCGAACCACATAAATCGCTTGTCTTCTTGTGTGGTTGATTATTGATCTTGGTTGCTTATGCACACACCCGCACAACACTGCAATCATTTCTACATTTAAAGATCCAGCAGGCATAGAGTATCAGGATCCTAAGACCATTGGTGATATTTTTGTTGATCGTTTCACTAACATATTTGGTACAGAATTGCAGCCAATAGACTCTAATCCATCCCATGTTCATCCCTATGGTAGCCTATCGGTTGAAGAGGCTCAAACACTAAGTGAACCTTTAATGATCAGGGAGATAGAGGAGTCCATTAAAATGGGTAATCCTCACAAAGTGCGTGGTCCATATGGGTACAATGCTCATTTCTTTAAGGTGTGTTGGCCCATTGTAGGGAGAGATGTAAGCTATGTCAACTAGGGCAGTTGAAGCACGCATTTCTTGTGCTAGTTCCTAAGTTAGAGAATGCAGAAACATCTCATCCGTTCAAGCCTATTTCTTTAACCAATTAGCTTTACAAAATTACGGCTTGAATATTGGTTTACAGACTGTGTCCATTGATGGAGAAACTGGTTGGATTATCACAATCCGCGTTTATCCCATTTAGGTCCATTGCTGATAACATCTTGCCAGAGCAAGATCTTTTTCAACGTTTTCACCATAAGAGAGGGCTTCCCAGGATGTGTCTGAAGCTTCTGTTGGAAACAAGGTGGGCACAATACACACAGAAAAAGAGGAAATTGGAAAAGGAATTCACAACTCAATTGGACTTTAACCATCATAGCTTAAATACATGGCTATATATAATATTATGTAAAAGAAAATTCTAAAGTCTAAATTAAAGATATCTAATGCTAATAAAAGACACACACTTTTCATCTTCCATGGCTTTTTGGTTACCACTAAACAGTCAGTAGTAAATTGGCCATAACTTTCTCAATATAAATCCAATTGATGAGAGGTTTGAAGCATTGGAAACTAGACAGATAGAGCTTTAATTTGGTATGCTATAATCTCAATTTGGATAAATGTAGCCCATTCAACTTCTGGTTCAAAGTTACCCTTCAGCTTTAGAAATAAGTCAAGTTCAATTTTTTAGTTTCAGTTTTAATTTTCAACACTCTCCCTTAAACTTGACTATTGGAAGTAGGTGGGTCTCGTGGATAGATGTTCAAAACTTTTGACCCACTTGACACAGGAATCAACTATCCATAAGACCAAAAAACCCAATCCAGGATGCATTACCCTCAATCTTGTGACCATGTACAGTAAATATTCTATCTAAAAAACAGAATCAAATAGCACTAAACATCCATAATAATCTACAACATGCAAGAAGTAGATCATACCTTTGGAGATTCGTAGTGCTTTAATGGAGAAGTTGCTACTCTACTGATGATGAGAATCTTCAACACCTCTTAGCCTTCCACGCTATGACCCAAATTGGATTTCTTTTCTCAAGAAGATTGGTGGAATCTCTAGGAGAAATCCGAACTTGAAACTCCAAGGAATTAGAAGAGAGAAGGAGAGAGAAACTCGTGCAACTCTTGCACAAACAGGGTTTTGGGCGTGAGAGAGAATCTTATTGGACGTCCAAGAGATTTTTATATATTTTTAAATCTCTTCCTTGCTTAATTGAAATAGAAGTCTTTTCCAAAGAAATGACCAACTTTCTCTTTTCTAATCCCTTCTTTCTAATAACTTGGGCTAGCGTGGGCACCACTAGGGATTCCTTAGAAAGTTGGCTCCAACTGGAACACCCCGACCCCACATCTCATGTGCAATCCGGGTCCACAGTTAGTTGCAAATAGCACCACTATATAAATGCAATTGCACTCCAGTCTTAAGAATAAATTACAATGAAGACCATAAACTTCTCAATTACCACAAGTAGGCCCCTCTATCAATATCCGTGGATCAATTGGAATAAATCTGTCTCTTCCAATATAAGTTCCACATCTTGTTATCCTTGAGCCCCAATTAATCACAGTAATCATCAGTACCATTCAATTAACTCTTAATTGAGATGGGTGCACACTTATTAATGACAAATCCATTAATTGGTACAAGTGGATAATAGAGATAGATTCCATCTTGATCATTCAACGTTCTCATAGTTCTACTACCACATACCCAAGACACCGAGGTGTTAACCTACATTTGGCCTCACTTATTGGTGACTCAAAGCAAATGAATAGATAGAAACTTGAGTTCAACAATGTCTCAGGATTGAAAGCCTATTGCCAGGGAATTATGAGAGCATACCTTATTATTGAGACAGAATTCCATAAGGTGCATCTCATGGTCCTTCAATACATCCAATGTACCAGCACTGTAATCCATAATCTTACATTCTGATGATCGAGACAAATCACACTATCTCATAGTAATCAAAGTGCTGCAACCTTATCAAATGAGATGCCCAGTCTCATTACTGGTTGTGAAGCTATTTAAGTATAAGATTTGTGACATATATCTCCTGCATGTGAATCTCATCCATGTACATATATCACATCTAACATACTAATGAGACCCAGTTCAACTCATGAACCATTTGTCATATGTATTGGTCATGTGCATGAAGTAGTAAAATAACATTAACCTTATGAAAGTAAAACATGATTTTATTGATAAATAAAGAAATTAATCAATTTATTACATCAACTGATGGATTGAGTCCATAAAATCTAACAATATCTTTCCAACACCAATCATCATTCTCAACTTTTGAAAAGTATCATATTTGAGAGGCTTTGTGAAAATGTCAGCGACTTGATCAAATGACTTCACATATTCTGCCTCTACGTACTTGTTCTCAATGCATTGTCGAATGAAATGATACTTTGTTTCAATATGCTTGCTTCGATCATGAACAGCAGGTTCTTTGATAGAGCAATGGCTGACTTGTTGTCTATCATGATCTTTGCAGCTTCACTTTGGTTAAAATGGAGTTCCTTCAATAATATCTTTAACCAAATTACATAACAAGCACAAGTAGTGGCAGCAACTTACTCTGCTTCATAGGTTGAAAGAGTGACTATGGGTTGTTTTTTAGAACACCAAGAAATTGCATTATTTCCCAAAAAGAAAATAAACCCAGTAGTACTCTTCCTATCAGATCATCTACATAGACACAAACAAATAATAGATCTTCATGTTCCTTTTTCACATAGAGTGTGTATTCATGAATGCATCTAATGAAACCATTCTCCTGAAAATACTTATTAAGACAGCTATTCCAATCTCTTGTAGCTTGCTTTTAATCCATATAACGCCTTCTTTAACCTCAGCACATTGTCTTCATAACCTTCAATAACAAAACCTGAAGGTTGTTCAATATAAACCTCTTCCTCAAGATGACCATTCAATAAAAGGGACTTGACATCCATTTGATGGATCTTCTATTGGTTCTGTGCTACAAGCGATAATAGTAGTCGGATTGTCTCCAAACGGGCAACAGGGGCAAAAACCTTTTCATAGTCAATGCCCTGTTTTTGCGTGTAGCCCTTTGCAATGAGTCTCACCTTGTATCTTTCTACTTCACCCTTGGAGTTTTTCTTGACTTTATACACCCATTGGGCTCCAATAGCTTGGTGGCCACTTGGAAGTGATGCAAGCTCCAAGCTCCCAAGTGTTGTTCTTCTCTACGGCTTGAATTTCCTTCTTCATGGCTTGTATCCATTTCTTAATTTTCTAGCTTCTTCAAAACTCAAAGGTACATTATTAGAAAGTAAGCAAAATAAATTCTCATCCTCTAACCTTTCAGATTCTTCATAGAGATCCATGAGGCTCTGATATCTACGAGGGCCTTCACTTGAGCTACGTGAAGGAGACGATGATGATGATGCTATAGAGGATGATGTTGGTGTTGTTGGAGGTACAGTTTCGCCTTGGGCTCCTTGTATTGGAGTTTCTTCTTCGTCAAAGTAGGAGAGAAAATCATAAACAACTTCATCCTGTGTACTCTAATCCCAGGTTACATCTTCTTCAAATTCAACATCTCTGCTAATAATGACTTTTTTGTTACTTGGATTGAAGAACTTGTAGCCTTTTGAGTTCTCATCGTAGGCAATATACACAAACTTCTTGCTACTATCATCAAGCTTTGATCTTTCTTGCTCCGGAACTTGAACATAGGCAATAAATCCAAAGACGCTCTCGCAAGTGTGACAAATTTGGCTTCCATCCACACCATGCTTCTTGGGGAGTCACGTCCTTCAAACTTTTGGTAGGTGAATGGTTGGAAAGATAAACTGCACATGAAACTGCTTCAGCCTAAAACTCTTTTGGCATCGACTTGCTTTTCAACATGGTTCTTGCCATATTGAGGATTGTTCGGTGAAGCATTTCGGCAACTCCATTTTGTTGTGGTGATCTAGGAATGGTCAGAGGATGGCAAATTCCATGTGTCTCACAAAAGGCTTTGAATTCATTAGAGGTGAACTCACCACCTCTATCAATTCTTAGATATTTGATCTCGTAGCCACAAAAGGCTAACACCATATAGAGCAGCTCTCCTGAAAATGTAGCCTGTTCCAACATACATAGGGCCTTGCAATCCATCAAATGCTCGCATGCTTACATCTAAGAACACGGTGTTGTGGTTTGCATATCGATCATTCGAATCGATGCCCTCAAATCTCTTAGGAAACTGCACATAACAAATCCAGTCACCACCTCTGTCGAGCATGAAGCACATCCCTTCTCTCAGGGCCAAGGAGTTGTATATGTAGTGATCACAATCCAAGTTCAAAATAAATGGGCCATTCGACATGATAGCACTTGTTCGAACGAGAGCATTCATGGCACCAGCTTTCTTGTTGTGATCATAGCCAGGCCTTTTTTCCCTTGAGACATACACCAGCATTGGCAATCTAATTAGATTCATGCCGTCTGCCTCAGAGCCCATTACAGGTTCCACATTTGGGGGCACTAGCATTGCCTGACAAACAGTATGAGGAAGAAAAACAGATATAAGAAAAGCTAAATTGGATGTGCCAACAACATAAGAAAAGACATACACCAGAATTTTACCCAAAAAAAAAAAGACATAAGAAATTGGTTACCAAAAAAAGAGACATACACCGGCAAGGGATTGAATTCCAAGCTTGTTTCTAAAATGTTCAAAATTTCAAGTCCTTGTCACTAAACCCTAAACACCATCAAGCTGGGGTTGTCTTACAGAGTTCTACAGTCGGACAAAAAAGTAAGCTCAGATAACAAGGTTCTGCTAAACTTAATTCTGGGCTGCACTAAATGCAATCCTAAATACAGGAATTGAGTTTAACACATGAAATTCTGACCTGAATTATACCAGCATGATCACCCCTTGAATGGTCTGTCTCAGCAGATGACCAAGTTCCTGGCCAATGTGCTCCATCAGACATCCATGTAGCCTTTGGAAGCTTGATGTGTTCTGAAGGATTGCCTCCCATTTCCATCTGTTTCCTCTTTGCTAGCAGCTCTTCGTGGGCATTATAAGCATCAAACCGCCTCCTGATTGAATCGGGCAGGGAATTAATCCTCACCTTGAATTCATCATATTCCCTTTTCACCCTTCTCCTCTCCCTAACAAAATCAAGCCTGACTTTGTTTTTGAGAAAGTCACGCTTCTGCCCGAAATACGCCTCCGGATTCCTTGGTTCTATCTTGTACTTCCTGCAGAAGGGAACCCAAGTCCTTGCAAAGCTTGCAGTTTCAGCAAGAGCTTCAAAAGTCAGTAGTGACCCTCCATCATCAGATAAGTAACATGCAAGTTTTTCAACTAGATAATCTACTGCTAGGAAAGAAAGAATTGTGTTTGCAATGACAAGGGGAGGTTCTTTATCCGGGATCTGCTGTCTAAACAAAGACATCTATACCAGGAAGATCAGACCTTCCTTTCGGATTCTCAAGGCTTGGGGACTCAAACCGGTCTTTCAAAATAGAGAGGTCAGTAATTCTGTCCATAGGACAGAGCTTAGGAAGCTGGTCAAGCAGCCATGAAATGGTGAACCAAAATTCGCATGTGATCGACAGTCCCCACAGCAACATTGCCTCGTGGTTAGGATGCATGATTCTCCATGTAAGAAAAAACCCGAGTGAAACTAGGCGGATCACAATTAGCAATCTGCAGAAACAAAATTGAATAACCAATTTAATTTAGAAAATTTTTTAAAAAAAATGGGAGACTGTCATTGCATCTGTGAATGTTGTTAGTCGTCTAGTATAATCAAAAGCATAAGTAATCACTCACTTACCTATATGGGCTGAGAACTGCTGTAGAGATCCCAACTTTTCTCATCAAAGGCCGCTTGGTTTTCTCTCCGAAATTTGGCGGGTCTTCATATCCATCCACTCCAGCTCCACTACTGTATCCATCTTTTGGCCAAACTGCATTTCCATAGCCATAAGTCCCCTTTGTCTCATAGAGCTAGCGGGTGTGATCAAAATCATGATTAGGAGCCTTGAACGATTTCACCAGAGAAAGCCGTTTATCTGGTTTGAATTCAGCCATTGAAGGCAATGGAAGCGTGCGGTCTTCTGCTTCTGACCTTGACCCAGATTCATCCCCTTGGTCACCCTCATCCCTATCCTCTTCCTTGCAACCTGAACATTTTCCCCCACTTCCAAGGCACTCCACATAACAGTCTTTATAAATCTTGAAACCACACTCACAAGGCATCCTCGACTTTCCGCCAAGTGGTTTTCCATCGCAACCCTTCATTCCACAGAACATCCCCATGGATTTGGCCGTCTGGGGCTGTTCATTTGAGCTTTCTACAACATGGCCTCTTGTCACTGAATTGAATCCCCCCGTAAAAATTGTTCCAGAGATGAAACTCCTCTTGGACTTTTCGCTGATCCTTGAGTCTTCGGGTAGGCTGCTCAGCGAAGCAGACATAGGCTGATGATCGGGAGTGGGAGGAATATGAACGGTGTAAGAGACGAACTCCGAACTCGCTTCGGCTTCCTCCTTCGATGTGGTGCAGTATCTTCCTTCACTAGAAGCCCTGTGTTTGCTGCTGCTGATAGGGGAATTGGGGTTGTTCGAAAGCGAAGTGCGCTGGACGGGGCTTGTTAGACCCATGCTTCTAGAACCCCCTCCCTTTTCCTCCTGAAGAAACTGTAATGGTCACTGGGGAAGCAGGAGAAGAGGCCAACTGAACCATTTTTTATCTCTTCCTCTATTCTCACAAAATCAAGGGCTACAAACAAAAACCCAGATCACAGAAAGGAAGAACAGCCCAATTTCAGAAAACAAGAAAAAAAGAGGGAAAGAACCCAAATTTCAGGCTTCCTTTCTGATATTCTCAAGATGAGCGGATAGGAACACAAACCCAGATGAGAAAGAGATTTGAAACCGAGATTTCGGTTGGTTTGAACAAAACCCAGATGGGAAAGAGATTCAAAACCTTTTAGTTAATTTTGAACACCCAGATGAGAAAAGTAAAAGAGAGACGAAAATAAAAGTGGAAGATGATGGGTTTCAGATATGGAGATCATTTAAGCAGAAACGTCGGAGAGATCAGAGAGAAGAAGGAAGAAGTTTGTTTTTTGATCTCCAACGGTCATCGACTTTGTTTGAATTTAATAGAAAGGAGGAAGGGTTTTTCAGCGGCGCGTGAAAGGCGGAGTTGTGCCTGTCAACGGTCAACTAATCTATACGGTCCAACGAAATCCGATCCGACGGTTGTGATTCGAGTTCAACGGTCGCTTCCAGCTTGGATCTCTCTAACGGCTGAATTTTAAGAGTGGGAGAAAGCCGTTGTAGGTTTTGAAGATGTTATGACGTGGTGTTGAAGGTAGGGTCCACGAAGAGATTTGGATCGGTAGCCTTAATCAATAAAGCATCTTATCCACTCACTAGGCCCCTGTTTGGATCCCCACAGTATAATCACAGCCATCAGTATGATCACAGCCGTCTGATCAGTGGACTTAAAATGGTCTATGAAATGTATGAGGGGAGGATCCACTGGGTTTTTCACAATTTCTTTTACTATTTTTTAATCTGTTTGCAGTCAGTAAATGGACGGTCTCCGATTCTCCATTATTGAGTATATTAAAAAAAGAAAAAAAGAGTAATTATTCAATACTCCAAGAGTACCTACTCCTATGCCTTCTCCACCGGTCACAATAAAAAATGAGATAAAAAAAAAGAGACCATCATATGTCCACAATGTAGAGAAAAGTAAATCATATGAGCTTTATACCTCTCAATCGGGATTCTTACGAATTAATAAGCTTAAACCTAGACTGCACGTATTAAAAATAAAATGTAAAATATTGTAGGGTTGTAAATAAGTCCCTGATCTTCAATTACCCAAAGGTTCTAACCCATTAATAATTGGGCTCACATCCTTATGTAGGTTCCGATAAGTAAATGGGTTTGAATCTAAATCTTATTTTTGGACCCGTATTCTAAACGGTTCCAGGTTTAGTTTTAATTGGATTTCGATCCGTGGACCTGAGACCCGACTTATTACCTTATTTTTGGAAAATTTTTCTTAAAAGTTAGTTTTTTTCCTAAACATTTTCTACGCAAACCTGGACTCAGACCCGAACCCGTACCCGCCCCACCTCATAAACGGTTCCAGCTCCGGATACATTCTCTCATTAATGGTTCTAGTTCTTGATCTAGGAAATTGGTTTTGAACCAATTCCTGGTCCGGTTCTGGGTCTATCTTCTTTTCAACAATTCTGGTTCCAGATCCACCATCGACCTAGACCAGAACCAACCTATTTACAACCCTAAAATATTGTCACTAGAGTCACTTGAGATGGTCTTACTCCTTGACCCTTTGATAGTCTTGGACTAACATTTTTCACCTGAACAATTAACTAATGCAGTTTTTCCACAAAAAATAAAAAATAAAAAAAAACCCTAGATGCACGGTTTGCTTGCCCAAACCATTTTTGGCTTTTAAGAAACATCTAATCCCGCAGACTTTTTCCTCTTTTGTAGTAGGTTAAGCTTTTTTGCGAAATTAAGGAAAATTTTGCTCATTTGCACCAAACGTAGATTTTAATACATCGCAGAAATGCATTTACACAAATCTCACTTATTTTGAGGAAAGTTGGCAACACAAACAAGGATAAATAAGTTTCCTAATGAAGGATGAAAATGGGTATCTGATTCCCTGATTATCCAGATGCACCAACCCATAAAATATTGAGTTTAGAACCTAGTTTTGGTTCCGATTCATAAACAGGTCTAATTCTGTGACCCAATTTAGGTTCCGATTGATAAACAAGTCCGGTTCTAGGTCCACACAAGTTTTGATTTGTGGATTCAAATAAGACCCAACATACGAGTCTTTACTGTTGCAAATTGCAACTCAAAATAACTTTTATTGGATCTTTTTATGTATAACACTTAAGGTAGTAGACTTGATGCATTATTATAAATTGAATGAGATCCTTAATTTAATAAAAAAATAAAACATTATAAATACAAATGAGTTAGAATCGATTTTGAAACTAAATTCTAATTCTCAAGTTGGGCCTGATTCCAGAATTAGACCCTAGTCCTCCTGTTGGAATTGAGTTTGGAACCATTAAAATAGGTTTCTAGTAGAAACCGAAACAATTATTTAGAAATAGGTCAAAGTCTGGATCCAGTATAGTTCCAACTTGGAACCGCTCCACTTGCAACCATATACCTAATGGCCTTTTCATGGATTTTAATATATATGAAATTTATGATCTAATGGGCTCTAACAAATTATTATTAAAATGGTGAAGGGCGAAGGATATACATTATAAATTTAGATGGGACATTGTCTTTTTTAGAATTTGATTTACTAAATTGGTAGCTAGATATTCATCTCACATCACCCATCCAAAAAAGGGGGAAAAAAAAGAGGTCAATAGTGATAGTTTCATTTACTTGAGGACACAGGGATTCATTCCTAATCATGTGTGTGAAATTAATCGAATTCAATTACATGGACCATGAAGTTGTAAACATTTTCAATCATTTTTCAAGTGTTGATTTCACCTTGTAACCTCGAAGGCCGAAGCTCAAATGTTGACATTATGGACCCAAACATTAAGCCCATAATAGTCCTAAATGAGCCACTTATTGGCTTAGTAAAGGTATTAGCAGATATTTATTGGGCCTAAAATTAATTTGAGCCATGCAAAACATCCATTGCACATGCCTCCAACCTCTACATTCATTCTTTTAAAGAGGAAACTGCAGGCATCAAAGTTACATTTTACTACCTTCTGGCGACAAAATCCTACCTCCTTTGTTGATCACAGCCTCCATCTAATGGCTGGAGGGAAAAAGAAATCTCCAAATCGTAAGCATCTTGATGTTGTGATTTATGCATGGATTTAACACATAGATGACAGAAAAACACACCACACATGAGATGATCACAGGAGATTTACGTGGTTCGGCTTAAGCCTATATCCACAGGAGAAGACGATAAGAATATCATTATAAGGAATGAATTACAAAGAGAAAGATCACTTTTACTCTCAACCCCAAACCCAGCTACACCAAAGCCTCACTCAGATCATCTTCCACACTCCACCGAAGCAGCAAAGTGTTCCATTTATAGACTCCATCACCAGCATGGAAGTCCACATCTTTGGCTGCCCATAGGTGTTGTAGTGCGGTTGTAGAGCGGCTACAACTAGGGCGGCTACAGATATGGGGCTGCAGCTCTGCAATGGCTCCATTGAGCCACACAACTAACAAATCTCTATCTTAGAGAAAATCAGAGCCAATCCTCACAAAATTCTTCTTACTACCTTCATATGCCCATTTGGGCACTTCGGTACTTCTTACGCCAATCAAGTCTAAGCAATGCTTGAACTTGGCTGTTGGAATAGGCTTAGTCATCATATCTACTGGGTTCTCTACTGTAGGGATCTTCTCTACTACAATAACACCTTGAGAAATTACATCCTAAATGAAGTGTGCCCTCAATGTGTTTGGTTCTTTTATGATGCATCAGATTGTTTGTTAGATCACTAGCACTCTGGCTATCACAAAACACAGTAGTTAATTGTTGTTGCAATCCCATATCACCAACCAAACCCCTCAGCCAAATAGCATCATTCACTGTTTCTGTAACTGCCATATATTCTGCTTCAGTCGTAGCAACGGTAAATTGCAATGTTGCCGTACAGCTGATAACATTGTTAGAAGAGTGAAGGCATAACCTTTTAAGAAACTTATTTTGTCTAAATCTCCAACAAAATCTAAATCAACATACCTAATAACACTAGTAGAAGTGTTACCTTTTCTGTCATATACTATCTTAACATCTGTAGCACCTCTAAGACAGCGGAGTATCCATTTCACAGCCTGCTAATGAACTTTCCCAGGTTTCTTCATGTATTTACTTACTACACTAACTGCATGTGAAATGTCTGGCCTTATACAGACCATAGCATACATGATACTCCCAACTGCACTAGCATAAGGAACACATGACATGTGCTCCACCTCCTCCTCAGTTTGTGGTGATAAAGCATCGGAAAGTTTAAAATGAGCTGCAAGTGGAGTATTCACAGATTTCGACCTTTACATGCCAAAGCATTCTAGTACCCTTTCAATATACCTTTTTTTGTGACAAAGACAATTTGCCCGCTTTTTAGTCCTTGTGACTCTCGATCCCAAGTATTTTCTTTGTAGCGCACAAATCCTTCATCTCAAGTTCACCACTGAGTTGAGCCTTTAACCTATTGATCTCAAACATGTCCCTAGAAGTAATTAACATGTCATCAACATACAACAACAAATAAAAAAAAGAACCATTTGAGAGCCTTTTGTGATAAACATAATTGTCATACTCCTAGAATAGCCGTTTTCTACCATAAAGGTATCAAAACACTTGTACCACTGTCTAGGAGACTGCTTTAGTCTATACAAAGATTTCTTTAGTAAGCAAACAAGGTCCTCTTGACCTTAGATTTCGAATCCCTCTACTTGATGCATATAAATCTATTCCTCCAACTCACCAAGCAGCAAAGCAGTCTTGACATCAAGTTACTCAAGCTCTAAGTCCAATAGAGCAACCCTAGCAAGTAGCACCTAGATAGAGCTATGTTGAACTACATGAAAGAACACTTCATTAAATTCAATACCCTCCTTTTGAGCATAGCCTTTTGCAACCAGTCGTTCTTTGAACTTAGCATCTTCGACCCCTAGAGTTCCTCCTTTTTTCTTGAAGACCATGTAACACTCCGACCCAACTTAATCTGGCTCAGCAACTAATTAATGACGAATTAGTTGTTGTATGTGTTTTGACTTTGCATTTGTTTTATTCCGAGTCATGGATAGGTAGTTGGGCTAAGTTTGACCTAACATGAGCCCTTTTTCGTAATTTTTGCTTTTGTAAGATTTCGTCATTCATGCATCATCTTAGTGTCATCACGTGTATCTTGTTGAGCTTGTCAATTTCCATAACTAATTCGATTGCAAACCACATCGTTTGTTTCTGTTGGATGGTTATTTGACTTAAATTGTAATTTCCTAGAACCTTTGGACTTTTATATAAAATTTTCAATACTTATCTTTATATAAACAAGATACATGCAACGACCTTGACTCAATGATTTCTTCTTACTCTCTTCCTTCACGTCGGTTCTTCTTGTTTTCTTCTTTCCTTTGTTTTCTTTCTTCTTCAATGATTAAAGCAAGAAAAGAGAGGATCTTTCGCATCTGTGCTAGCTTTTGTGTGTTCTATGGTATGAATTTGAGTCATGGTAGCATCTATGAGTTTAGGATACTCCATGCACTACCTGCACTTACTTCTTCTTTATTCTTACATACATGGTGATTAGAATCGTGTGTTAACAATCAATTTGAGCCCAAGGACAACAAGTAACTCGTAAAAGCTCATTCGAGGCAAGTATAAGCACGATTTGGATGAACATGCGTTGGTATATGATTAATCATGAATAATTTCCTAATTTTACATATGGTTTGTGTTTTACATCTCAATTGTGTCTAATTACTCATACTTGTGCTTGATGTGTCCTCTTTGTGCTTGATAGTTTTATCTGTAACAGGTTCAGAGCATGACCCTGTGTAACTTACGGCTAAGCCATATGACTGCACGGCTCATTTTCTAGAGAACAGCAAAACCTAAATTTAATCTACGGTTAGGCTACGGCTAAGCCATAGGCTAGCCGTGACCTAACCGTAAGTCAAGTTGCGGCTTGACTTCTAGAGAGCAGAAAATAGAGAATAACTTCTACGATCCAGCCACGGCTGAGCCATACCCAATTGTGGCTGAGCCGTAGAACAACCACGGTGACACCATAAGAGGGAGCACGGGCTAGCCCTAGCTCGCTGTAAATGCGGAAACAATTTTGGAGAACCATGGTTGAACCATAGTGCATCATATGTCTAAGTCGTAAGATGTCTACGGCTAAGCCGTAGGTCACCCACGACTAAGCCGTAAGACCATTGAAAAGTAAGAAAGGTAGGTATTGAAGAGACCTTGTAAGGCCCTTGAGTGAGAATGTAGGCAACCTTAACTTGCCCACGGAATAATAGAACCACATGAATGGTCTTGAGGGCTGTGACTTGTTCATGCGTGTTCTCCAGTTGTTAAGCACCTTCCCATGGGTGTTGGTTTAAGGGACTTCGATACACCTTCTTGACATAATGTACATGATAAGAAAAACAACTGTGTATCGGATAACTTAAAATTATATCATCATGCACAGTTAGAAACACTGGATGACTAGAATAGGGTTGGCTAGTAATCTGTCTTAATTCGATTAAATTGAATTGCATGGCATATTAGACGATGATGATTGCCCTCCATTCTTACGTATGTATTGAAGGTTCAACATATGTCTTGTCAATAGTTTCGGATATGCCTCCACATTGTTTGACATGTTCCTGACATGGTTACTGCTATGCCTTGATGTGTATTTGTGTTTAAATATTACATGTAATGAATGGAATTCTTTAAGTCCAATTATATTATTGAATCAATACGGTCAGGCACTACTTAGCCTCAGCCTTATGATACTCAGCGATGTTGACTTTGGCGTAGTATATATGGTACCACTGCAGTGTATTTATGTCTTAGGGCTTTCGGACCCCAGGAACCCAAGACCCATTCGTACCTTGGCCCGATCGATGGTGTTCTCAGTATGTAAAGATCCCTAGAGGGAGGATAAGGCAAATGTAGTAGTCACATAGTAAAGTATATGACATGTATATCTTAATTCTTATAGCATGCTTATTTAATTGCACAACTTGCCTAGTAGATGAACTTGGAACTCTATGAATTATCAGTTGTTACTTATTTTACTAGACATTACATGTGTTAGCGCATTGTTGTTTATACTTTACTGAATCATTGTATTCATGAGTTATCCTTGGTGTTGCAGGCTCAGAACCTGCTACCGACCCCTCGTCGATCAGCCAAACTCCAGAGGAAACCATAGATGCCATGTCAGTGCTAGAGGAGTAAATGTGAGCACTCTGCCGGAGAGCAACATGTCATGCATATAGGTCTTCTTTGATGTGGGATGTAATTGGTTCTGTTAGTGGTCTCTATATTTTGTATGTTGGCTCGCTTTTGTATAATCCTATACTTCATGTAATCTTTTATGGATATCCTTTTGGATATTATCTTGCTTTAGTGTCTCTCTTCTTGTTATGCAATGATACCTATAGTTTCCGCGTACATGTATTGGCACATATGAACTTCCCTTGTGTATGTGTGCATTTAGACGAGGTCTACGTGTGGGCGCACGGGAGTATGTATGTCATTGATTAGGTTTAACCTTAATCCCCGACTGCCCGGGCTCGGGTTGTGACATACGTATTGTATGGTATCAGAGCATTACTTGATATAGTTGATAAGCATATAGGCATGTAGGAATGCTGTGACGATACGATTTCAAATATTTGACTTAATAGTCCGATATTTTGATTTGTTGGGGGACATGTAACGGGGAATGCCTTGTGCTCGAGTATTAACCCTTTACCTTTTACAGGATATGGCATCTGGATCAGGGACTAATGACAATCAAGGCGATAATGATAGTGGATCAGCTCCTCCACAACAACCACATAACGCGGATGACTGATTCCTCATGATGCTGCAAGCGGTCCATTAGCTGTAAGCACAAGTAGCATCCATCGGGGATCGGCAAGGCCAAGTGTCAATCCCACCCCACGTGGAGCAACAAGTTGTCTTCCAGCCTAAGTAAAGTGATCCCAATGCTCTTTGTGAAAAGTTTTGGAAACGTGGAGCCACTGAATTCTATGGGAATGAAGATGCCTTAAAGGCTAACTAGTGGTTAGAGCATACAGAGGATTTGTTTTACAGCAGCAGCAGATGATAGTGGCAGAATATGTGCATAAGTTCATGCAGGTATCACATTTCACGGAGGATATGATCCATACGGAATAAAAGAAAGTGAACAGCTTCATTAATGGCTTGAATCCTATATACAAGAACCATGTGACAACCTTCCAAAGGCTAGCTACCTTCGACGATGCGGTGGACAGAGCCTATGCTGCCAAGGCTAACGTTCAAGAAGAGAGAGCTGCTGACTCCAAGAGACATACGCCATTTGGTGCAAAGGGGTAAGCACAGAAGAAGATGAAAAGCAGGCAAGGTACCTCCAGTTAAGCCGATGTGACTTATGAGCATTGTGGCAAAGGCCACAAGACGGAGCAATGTTGGAGAAAGACAGGAGCTTGTTTTATTTATGGCTCCATGGACCATTTGAAGGTCAAATGTCTGAGGTACAAGTCTTCCCAACCCCAATAATCTAGACCAACTGCAACTCCAGGCAAATCACAGCAATCCCGTCAAAGCCAGAAGCCGAATCGTCAGACTGCTCGTGTTTATGCTGCTACCTATGAGACTGCTGAGGAGGCGAATATGGTGGAAGGTACTATTTTGATTGTGCAAGCTGAAGCTATAGCATTGTTTGATTCAGGGTCTACGCATTCGTACATAGCACCTCATTTTGCTGAGCAGTGACGACAGTCTCCTAAGCCACTACCGTATGTGTTGGTGGTGTCCACTCCTCTTGGTAAAAGGGTGGAGTGTAGTATATACTACCCCAATGCGATGTACGGATTGAAGGGCGTCAATGTCCAGTTGACCTAATTTTATTGTCGATGTTGGACTTCGACGTGATCCTTGGAGTAGTTGGCTCGCGCGATATCGTGCCTGTGTGAATTGTTACAGCAAGACGATTTACTTCGACCTAGGCAATGGGTTTCGTTTCGAGGGCAATCGGAAGAAATGCTCGAGGTGTGTTATCTCCGTATGCAAGGCAGATCGCATGATACGCAAGGGGTGTGAAGGCTTTATCGCCTTTATCTCTGAGAAGAAGGATTTGAAGCAGTTTGGAAAGATTTCAGTGGTGCGTGATTTCCCAGATGTCTTCCCTGATGAAGTTCCAGAATTACCTCCTGCACGAGAAGTGGAATTCGCTGTTGACCTTGTGCTAGGGACCGCACCAATTAGTAAAGTTCCATATCGTATGGCCCTAGCAAAGTTGTTGGAGTCGAAAAAGCAATTACAGGATCTCCTGGATAAAGGTTTTATACGCCTGAGTGTGCCACCTTAGGGAGCTCCGGTGTTGTTTGTTAAGAAGAAAGATAGCACCTTTCGGATATGTATTGATTATCGACAGTTGAACAAGGTGACAACAAAGAATAATTATCCCCTGCCGCGAATTGATGAACTGTTTGATCAACTTCAAAGTGCCGCATATTTCTTCAAAATTGATTTGAGGTCTGGGTATCACTAATTAAGGGTAATGGAGGATGACATTCTCAAAACTGCCTTCAGAATGAGGTACGGTCATTATGAATTTCTCGTGATGCCGTTTGGATTAACCAAAGCACTTGCTGCTTTTATGGCTTTGATGAATCGGATTTTTGCTCCTTTCTGGGATCAGTTTGTTGTTGTGTTCATCGATGACATTTTGGTTTACTCTAAGACAGTAGAGGAGCATATGGATCATTTGAGGAAAGCCCTATAATTATTGAGAGAATATCGACTCTATGCCAAGCTGGCGAAATGTGATTTTTGGCTTGAGCAGGTGGCGTTTCTTGGTCATATCATTTCACGAGATGGATTGGCAGTTGATCCAGCGAAGGTTGAGGCAGTTGTCAAGTGGCCCAGTCCAAAGTTTATGACAGAGATTAGGAGTTTTTTTGGACTTGCAGGGCACTACTGAAGATTTGTTCAAGACTTTACTAAGATATCTGCTCCTTTGACTAGGTTAACTCGGAAGAATGTGTCTTTTAATTGGACTGAGGAGTGTAAAGCTAGTTTCCAGACTTTGAAAGAAAAGTTAACTACTGCTCCAGTACTTACCCTACCGGATGGTGGTGAAGGATTCGTGATCTATTCTCATGCTTCTAGAGTCGATTGGGATGTGTGTTGAAACAACATGGTAAGGTGATTGCTTATGGATCAAGACAACTCTGGGAATGCGAGAAGAATTATGCCACACATGACTTGGAACTGGCAGCTATCATATTTGCTTTGAAGCTTTAGAGGCATTATCTGTATGGTGTGAAATTTGAGGTACATTCAGATCATCACAGTTTACAATACTTGTTCACGCAGCATGAGTTGAAATGAGGCAACGTAGATGGCTTGAGTTTGTTAAGGATTATGATTTTCCTATCAAGTACCATCCAGGGAGAGGAAATGTAGTGGCAAATGCGCTTAGTAGGAAATTAGAGACTCTTAATGGTTTAAATAACTTCCTTTTATTTATGCACGATAAGCCTGTCGAAGTGATTTTGGTAGACAACTATGTGTTGTTGGCAAGTACTCTTGTTTTCCAACCAGAAGTGATTCAGCAAATTAAGCACAGGAAATTTGAAGGTTTGACTTTGAAGCAAATTCGAGACCATATCAGAGATCAACCCGATTTCTGACTGAAGGATGGTATACTGTATTTTCGGAACAGATTATGTGTACTAGCAATTGATAACTTGAAGGAGAACTTGATTACAGAGGCACACTATGCTCGATATGCGATGCATCAAGGGAGTACGAAGATGTACCAGAACCTAAAAGATCAATTTTGGTGGAATAACATGAAAAGAGAAATCGCAAGATTCATCGCTAGGTGCTTGACTTGTCAGAAAGTGAAAGCTGACCATCAAAAGCCTCTGGGTTCTTTGCATCCATTGCATGTACCTCAGTGGAAATAGGAACACATTACCATGGATTTCATTTTCGACTTATTGTGGACAGATTAACAAAGTCAGCACATTTCATTCCCTTCAAAAAGGGTATGATCTTTTCAGAAATGGTGAAAAAGTTCGTGGATGAAATTGTCAGATTACATGGTACTCCTATGTTGGTTATGTCCGATCATGACAGTCATTTCGTTTCATCTTTTTGGAAAGCATTTCAAGGTGCTATAGGTACCAAGTTGAGTTTCAGTACTGCATACCACTCGCAGACAGATGGGCAATCGGAACGGACAATTCAAACGTTAGACGACATGTTACAGGCCAGTGTTTTAAGCTTTGAGAAGGAATGGGATGCACATCTCTCATTGTGCAAATTTGCCTATAACAATAGCTTTCATGAGAGCATTGGCATGGCTCTGTATGAAGCCTTATATAGACGCAAATGTCGGAGCCCGGTATGCTGGAAAGAAGTTGGGACGAGAAGTTTTTACGGATCAATGATTATCCCTGAAACTATTGAGAAGGTACAGAAGGCAATAGAGAATTTGAAGGTTACTCAGCCGAGACAGAAGAGTTACACAAATACGCGCAGAAGAACTTAGGAATTTTAAGTTGGAGATTGGGTTTTTCTGAAGGTCTCGCCAATGAAGGTACTATACGTTTCGGCCAGAAAGGCAAGTTGGCTCCAAGATACGTTGGGCCGTTCGAGATTAAGAGCAGGATCGGTGATTTGGGGTACAAGTTGGCTCTTCCAGTGGCGTTTTCTGGAGTACATGATGTATTCCATGTGTCGATGCTTCACAAGTATGTTTGAGACCCTACCCATGCCATTTGGTATGACGATGTGCAAATACAGCCGAATGCGACATACATTGAACGTCCACTCCGTATTGTTGGTACAAAAGATCAAATCTTGCGTACTAGAACCATACGATGGGTAAAGGTGCCGTGGGAACATCACGGTCCTGACGAGGCCACTTGGGAATTGGAGAAGCAGATGGAGCGACAGTATCCCCACCTCTTCATGCAGGTATGTGCTTATTTCGAGGATGGAATGTGTCTTAAGGGGGTGGGGATGTAACACTCCGACCCAACTTACTTTTGTTTTATTTTGGGTTATGCATAGGTAGTTAGGTTAAGTTTAACCTGAATTAGGTAGGCATGAGCCATTTTTTGTAATTTTTGCTTTTGCAAGATTTCGTCGTTCATGCATCATCTTGGTGTCATCACGTGTATCTTGTCGAGTTTGTCAATTTCCGTAACTGACGCGATTGCAAATGACATCGTTTGTTTCTGTTGGACTGTTATTTGACTCAAACTGTAATTTCCCGGAACCTTTGGACTTTTATATAAAATTTTCAATACTTATCTTATATAAACAAGATACAGGCAACGACCATGACTCAATGATTTCTTCTTACGCTCCTCTTTCACATCGGTTCTTCTTGTTTTCTTCTTTCCTTCGTTTTTTTTATTCTTCAACGATTAAAGTAAGAAGAGAGAGGATCTTTCGCATCCGTACTAGCTCGTGTGTGTTCTACGGTAAGAATTTGAGTCATGGTAGCGTCTATGAGTTTAAGATGCTCCATGCACTACTTGCACTTGCTTCTTCCTTCTTTTTACATGCATGGTGATTAGAATCGCGTGTTAACATTCAATTTGAGCCAAAGGACAACAAGTAACTCGTAAAAGCTCATTCAAGGCAAGTATAAGTACGATTTGGATGAACACGCGTTGGTATATGATTGATCATGAATAATTTCCTAATTTTGCATATGGTTCATGTTTTACAGCCTAATTGTGTCTAATTACTCGTACTTCTGCTTGCTGTGTCCTCTTTGTGCTCAGATAGTTTTATCTGTAACAGGTTCAAAATGTGACCTTGTGCAACTTACGGCTAAGCCATATGACAACATGACTCAATTTCCAAAGAGCAGCAAAACCTAAATTTACTCTACGGTCAGGCTACGCTAAGCCGTATAATGTATTACGGCTAAGTCGTAGGCTAGCCGCGACCCAACCGTAGGTCAAGTTACGGCTTGACATCCAGAGAGCAGAAAATAGAGAATACCTTCGATGGTCTAGCCACAATTAAGCCATGCGGTGCGCTACGGCTAAGCCATAGAACAACCACGGTGACACCATAAGAGGGAGCACGGGCTAGCCCTGGCTTGCCGTAAATGTAGAAACAATTCTGGGGAACCACGGTTGAACCGTAGTGCATCATACGGCTAAGTCGTAAGATGTCGTGGCTAAGCCGTAGGTCACCCAAGGCTAAGCCATAAAACCATTGAAAAGTAAGAAAGGGAAGTATTGAAGAGACCTTGTACGGCCTTTGAGTGAGAATGTAGGCAACCTTAACTTGCCCGCAGAGTATGAGAACTGCATGAATGGTCTTGAGAGCTGTGACCCATTCATGTGTGTTGTCCAGTTGTTAAGTACCTCCCCATGGGTGTTGGTTTAAGGGACTTCGATACGCCCTCTTGACACAATGCAACATGATAAGAAAGACAACTGTGTATCGGATAACTTAAAACTACATCAACATGCACAGTTAGACACACTAGATGACTAGAATAGGGTTGGCTACTAATCTGTCTTAATTCGATTAAATTAAATTGCATGGCATATTAGACGATGATGATTGCCCTCCATTCTTACGTATGTATTGAAGGTTCAATGTATGTCTTGTCAATAGTTTGGGATATGCCTCCACATTGTTTGACATGTTCCTGACATGGTTACTACTATGCCTTGATATGTATTTGTGTTTTAAGTATTACATGTAATGAATGGAATTCCTTAAGTCCAATTATATTATTGAATCAACACGGTCAGGCACTACTCAGCCTCAGTTTTATGATACCCGGCGGGGTTGACTTTGGCGTAGTATGTATGGTACCACTGCAATGTGTTTATGTCCCAGGGCTTCCAGACCCCAAGAACCCAAGACCCATTCGTACCCTGGCCCAGTCGATGGTGTTCTCCGTATGTAAAGATTCTTAGAGGGAGGATATTGCAAATGTAGTAGCCACATAGTAAAGTACATGACATGTATATCTTGATTCTTATAGCATGCTTCTTTGATTACACAACTTGCCTAGTAGACGAACTTGGAACTCTATGAATTGTCAATTGTTACTTATTTTACAAGACATTACATGTGTTAACATATTGTTGCTTATACTTTGTTGAATCATTGTATTCATGAGTTGTCCTTGGTGTTGCAGGCTCAGAGCCCGCTACCGACCCCTCGTCAGTCAGCCAAACTCCAGAGGAGACCATAGATGCCCTGTCAGGGCTAGAGGAGTAGATGTGAGCACTCCGCCGAAGAGCGACATGTCATGCATATAGGTCTTCTTTGATGTGGGATGTAATTGGTTTTGTTTGTGGTCTCTATATTTTGTCTGTTGACTCACTTTTGTACAATCCTATACTTCATGTAATCTTTTATGGATATTCTTTTGGATATTATTTTGCTTTAGTGTCTCTCCGCTTATTATGCAATGATACCTATAGCTTCCGTGTACATATATTGGCATGTGTGAACTTCCCTCGTCCGTGTGCATTTAGACGAGGTCTACATGTGGGCGTACGGGAGTACATGTGTCACTGATTAGGTTTAACCTTAATCCCCGACTGCCTGGGCTCGGGTTGTGACAACCCATTTGCAACCAATAATCTTTTGGTCTCTTGGCGGTTTTACCAGCTTCCAAGTATGATTCTTATGAAGAGATTCAATCTTTTCACTCATGGCGATCGTCTATTTTACCGATTCTTTACTGGTGATGGCTTCATGATGCATAACTGTCTCCGCCTCGGTACTTTCAGCTGTATTAAGAGCGTAAGCAACAAGATCATCATATCTTCGCGGTGGCTTAATCTGCCTCCTCTCTGTCCCTAATAAGCATGTAATCTTGTGGAACTGCATTCTCCTCATTTGAGCCTTGCACCTCATCTTCTTAAGCTAGGACATCTTGCAAATTTTCTTGCAAGTTTTCTGAAGCTTCCACCTCAAGCTCCACCTGTTTACTAATACTATGGTCAATTTCGTTATCAAGACACTCCTTCTTTGGTTTCAACATTGCAGACTCATCAAAGGTCACATCTCTATTGATAAAGCATTTGGGTGATTTTCATCTAGGCACCACAACCTATATCCCTTCACCCCATGTGCATATCCTAGAAATATGCACTTTCTTGCCTTTGGTTCAAGCTTACCCTCATTCACATGAGCATAAGCTGGACAACTAAATATTCGCAAATTTGAGTAATTAGCAGGAGAGCCAAACCATATCTCTTCAAGAGTTTTACACTCGATAGCTATTGATGGAGACCTATTGATCAAGTAACAAACTGTATGAATAGCTTCCACCCAGAACTTCTTAGATAACCTGGCATTGGAGAGCAAACACCGGGTCCTATCTATTCTACAAGTGCATTTTATTGCGGTGTATTCTTGACTGTGCAGTGTCTCATAATTCCTTCATTTTTACAGAACTCATTAAAAGCACCTCCACAGAATTCCAAGCCATTATCAGTTCTCAAACGCTTAATTTGTTTACCTGTCTGCTTCTCAATCATAGTCTTCCATCGCTTGAACAGTGCAAAGACTTTATCTTTGTACTTTAAAAGATACACCCAGACCTTCTAAGAATAATCATCAATAAAGGTCAACATATATCTGCCACCATTAAGAGAAGGAACACGAGAGGGTCCCCAAAGGTCATAATAGGTATAATCCAAAGTACCTTTGGTCCAATGAACTACTATACTGAACTTGACTTTGCATTGCTTTCTGAATACACAATACTCATAGAAGTCCAGCTTTCCCAATTTCTGGCCACAGAGTAAACCTTGTTTATTTAGCTCTTCCACACCCTTCTCACTCATATGTCCAAGCCACATATGTCACAGCTTGGTAGTATCCCAGTCTGAATCTAAGGACAACATAGCAGCAGCACCTGTAACTATACTACCTTGAAGAAAATAGAGACCATTTTGCTTCTATCCTTTCATCACCACAAGAATGCCCTTGGAAATTCTCATGACTCCACCTCTAGTTTTGTAATTACAGCCATTAGAGTCAAGAGTACCAAAGGATATCAGGTTTTTCTTCAATTCTGGAACATGCCAAATATCAGACAAGTTTCTCATAATACCATCATACATTTTAATTCGGATTAAGCCTATCCTAACAACCTTACAAGCCATATTATATTGCCCATAAGAACTTTACCACCATCTATGGATTGATAAGTGGTAAACCAATCCTTATTAAGACACATATGGTAGGAACAATCCGAATCAAGATCCACTCATCACCTGAGCTACTTACAGTAATAAAGAGAACATCTCCACCATCAGAATTATCTTCTGCAACACCAGCTACGTTTTCCGAATTAGAAATTTTCTCCTTACCTTTGCTTTCTAGACTATTCTTTCTAAAGTGCCCTTCCTTGTGACAATGGAAGCACTTTATTTTTCTAGATCTTGATTTTGATCTAGAGTGGCTTTTTCTGTTTGGACTTTTCTTCTCTGTTCTTCCACGCACCATCAGACCCTCACCCAAACTATCACCATTGTTCTGAGACATAACCTTTTTTTTAACTCCCTGGAGTTTAAGGCTGCCTCTCCATCATCTCTGGATAAAGTCTCCCTACCATACATCATGGTATCCACAAAGTGATCATACGAGGGTGGTAAAGAACAGAGCAGCATGATTGCTTGATTTTCATCATCGATGCTGACATCTATATTTTTAAGGTCCATTATAACTTTACTAAATGCATCAAGGTGATTGGAGATAGACGTACCTTCATGCATTTGCAGAGTAAATAACTGTTTCTTCAGATACAAACGGTTTGTTAATGACTTGGTCATGTATAGATTTTTAATTTCTGCCACAACCGAACAGTGGTTTTCTTCTGAACAACCTTCTGTAATACTTCATTGCTCAATCATAACAAAATCACTCCATATGCTTTCTTCAGCATTTCTTCTTTACCTGTATTTGACAACGTTACAAGAAGATCATTCTTTTCCTTCAGTGCCTTTTGCAAACCCTTCTGAACCAATAGTGCATGCATCTTTATACACCATAAATTGAAGTCATTTTTACCATTGAATTTCTTAATTTCAAATTTTGCATCCATTCCTGCAAAATTTCTATACCACACTGTACATTTTGTCACCACGAGCACGCTAGAAGAAACGGATTTGAAATTTGAGTTCAAATGGCTCCGATATTGTAAAAACAAGTTCTACGCTTCGATCGGTCAACTCTCCTCATTGACCATCAAACAGCCAATCACCCTCTTCTACTACGTAGATCTACTTGAAATGAGTCTGTAGGCATAAACAGATCTCTGATCAAGTGTTAGATAATCAAGATATTACAGAAATAATTTCTAGCCATCGATCCGATCAAATTAGCATTGACCGTACTGCTAACGTCACGCTGATGTAGGCGCTTTGCTTGGCTTGGCTGCTGCTCCACTCGGGTCAGACTGACCCAAACCTAAACCTGACCTAGCCTAAAACACTAGGCCTTAAAGAGCACAAAATAGTGTGGTGCTTCAGAGCACCATGCACTTTTTTGTCTCCACTTTAAGTGTTGCGACAAGACAGCACGTCAACTCCACTCAGGTTTATTTGTTTCTTCCTCCTTTTTTTTATTATTTTTTTAAAACACCTTCTTCACTCTACGTTTCAGTTTTGCAACAAAACTGACAAGACAGAGAGGAAAACGAAACAGAGTCATCCCTCTCCTCTGCGTGATCCGGCAATGATAGAGCCAGGCGACGACGACAATAAAGAGACTAGGGAAACCCAAGGGGGCAACGGTGGCGTTCTTCTTAGGCAGCGGCAGCAGCGATGGGCTCGGTCATCAAGAACCTCCTTTTTTTTGTTTTCATCCTCTCCTTCAGATTGATCGTGGCCCACTTACAGATCTGTGATCCACAGTAAATCCATGTAGAGTTCTCATCTCAGATCTGAATCGAAATAGAGGGAGAATACAGAGATCAGATCCTATGTATTCTGCTCTAAGAAAATCCATGCACAGCAATGGCCCACTTCCAATCAACCTGATCCTTTTTCATGGATCTCTGTCAAATCGTCACAGCGGTACAAACTTGGGCTCTGATACCAGTTTGTTGTGATTTATGCACGGATTTAACACACAGATAAAAACACACCACACATGAGATGATCACAGGAGATTTACGTGGGCATGGGCCTACATCCATGGGAGAAGACAATAAGAATATCACTACGAGGAATGAATTATAAAGAGGAAGATCATTCTCACTCTCAACCCCAAACCCAGCTATACTTAAGCCTCACTCAGATCATCTTCCATGCTCCATCAAAGTAGCAAAGTGTTCCATTTATACACTTCATCACCAGTATAAAAGTCCACATATTTGGCTGCTCATAGGTTTTGTAGTGCGGCTACAACTAGGGTGGCTACTGCGGCTACAACTAGGGCGGCTGCGGTTATGGCGCTGCATCTCTGCAGTGGCTCCATTGAGCCACACAACAAACACTTGATTTAGATAAAGAGGGGTTATGTTCCAATTTGAAGGATATTTTGGAGTATGCAGAAAATCTGGCTGCTACAGTTTCAATTGTGATGATGGCCCTAAAGAAAAATCAAGAATATGCTCTACCGGATGGGCAGTCATGCTGAGTTATTCAAATCAATGCATATGGGTCACTCAACTCCTACGGCAACGAGGGCTCCATCGCAGATATTACAATCACCCGAGGGGTTGGAGTCTGTGATGATGATCACCTTAGGGTCACCTGGTGACCATGTTGTGGGGTTGATCGAGCGGGATAATAGGGGTGAGCAAACCCTAATCTCTAGTCAATTGGATGATGGACATAAGGCGACATCTCATACTTCTTCTGATGCAATTCCATTGTGGTGGGTACTGGGAAGCCAACAACCACAACAAGAATTGGGACGGGATTTGATGACACAGGTACTGATTCTCATCAAGGATCTCATTCACACGGACTGCAACATCATGATGAAAATCCAGGCCCTTTAGCCTTGTCATCGTTGTTTATCCCAGCAGAATCTAATGATTGTTCCTTGAACGATATACTTCTGCGAGAATGAGGAATACAGAAGGCTACACTTACAGATGAAGATGTGACTGAAGCTGTTAAAAGTTTAAAAAAACTCATTGGTGGAAAATTTCATTGGGAAAAGACCAAACTATTTTGTGATACAGGTAGCCTTAGGAAGGGCATGGAAGCAATATGATTTCCAAATACACTAGATTGAAGATGCCTTTTACTTGTTTAAATTCTCTTCATTCGAACATAGTCAAAAAAAATTTTAGCAAATGGACCTTGTCACACCTCCAAAACTGGGCCGGACCCAAACCCGATTCTAGGGATGAGAGGATTAAAGCTAATTTAAAATTTTTTTGAATGTACAACACCGGCCCCAATTCCATTTGGATTGAAGCCCTTCGTGAGGTTTATGTTTGTTGATCAAGCAACCATAATCACATGTGGAACCATAAATCCATAATTTGCATAACTAAATATCATAAACAACAATATAACAAATTTCAAAGATGATTAATAAATGGTCTGGAATTGCGAAGCATAGTAATTAAAGTTTTAATTCCCAAAACAGTAATTTGAATAACTACTCTAATGACCTCAAACATGGCCTTTTCATAAAGTCTAGTATTCTAATCTCAGCACCATTACTAAGATACCTCAGACGATGTCATTGGCGCTCTACTTAACAACTCCGCTATTTGGCGGAATCTCCTACCTCTCCTGACCTTTCGGTTCGGCACTGGTAACAAGACTTAAACACCAAAAGTAGTGGATCAGATTGACGTAATCTGATAAGAGCTAAACTGCAAGTAATGATATTAATCAGTTGAATTAAAACATATTTTACATTCTGTCCCAAAATATACTGAATGCAAATCCAATGATATGAATGCACAAAAACGGGTATTTCCATAGATACAATATATAAAAATAGGTATTCCCACGGATACAATACACAAAAATGGGTATTCCTACATTTACAATATACAAAAATGGATATTCCCCCGGATACAATATTAAAAAACGGGTATTCCTGCTAGATATAACAAATGGGACCATTGTGTACTATATCTACAGTATACGCTGTCTCGATAGCGTACGACCACCTCCAACTGCAATCGGTCAAATATATGTATATAAATACATACTATATACGAATGCATAATAAATCATGCTATAAAACCCTTATTTCACAATAACCAACCCATTATTAATTTAAGTTCTTAGATTACTTAATTTAAAAGTGTATTATGATTAGGTGTTATTTCAAGTTCTCTGAAGGTAAGCACTAGTTCACCTAACAATTATAATTAGTTAAATATGCACATGAGAACCAATTCTCTTTCACACTGGTAATGAGAGTTCATGATGCCAATATCTTACTTTTAGTATGTATCATGTTGTGCATCCCGAATCTCACATTCCCATTCTGAATTCAATCCAATTCTCATGCGAACATTCAACCAGTTTTTCTAAAAAAAATGGAATTCATCAAATCCAATTATGTAAAGTTAGTGTGTTTTACAAATTGGATAAAAGTATTCAATTCCAAATCCAAACTAAATCAAATTATAATCAAAGGCGAGGGAACAATTAGATTCTTAATCTTCATTGTTATATGTAAAAACACCTAATTCTTTTATATAAAACAAAAGATCCAAATCATGGATTCAGATTTGGAATTTACACTCAAATTAAAATTCAAATTAGAATCCCAAATATAGTCTAATTAAGTTTCTAATAATTCCTAATTACATCTTAATTAAATCCCAATTGAATTAATTAAAATACTAATCACACCTAATTAAATATTAATTAAGATTCTAATCAATTGTAAATTAATGTTTTAATCACACCTAAACCCACTATGGAAATCCAAAATAAAAACCGAAAATAAAATAAAGTAAAAACACAAGTTAGTATTCTAAATTCTAGTCATCTTGGGCCCATTGGCTCCACTGCCAGCCCACTGGAAACCCAGCCTAGCTCAAGAGACTTAGCCCAGCCACAACCAAGGGCTAGCCCAGTTGGCCCAGCAATAGCCTGGCCCGGGCAATGCCAGGCCTAACCGCAGCCAAGCCCCACCGACTCCCCAGGCAACAGGCGCTGCTTGGCATGCCAGGTAACACTCCTGCCTGGGCAGCGCTATTGCAATGGCTACTTCTTTTTTATTTTTTATTTTTTATGTGCCTATTCTTTATTTTAATTAAAAAAAATCAAATGCTCATTATTAATCCACAATCAAGACATTAAACTCAATCAAATAAACCATATTTTAAAGCATGGCAACAAAACAACAAAGAAGACATTATTTATAGCTATCCACTTGCTTCGATTTCGATGCCTAAAGCAAATTTGAAGATCAGACCTTAGTTCCTTCGGAGAACTGCTAGGGCTTAGTTGTGGAGGAAATGAAGAAGACGGAAGAATTTGGCGTATAAAGAAAAGATGATCGAAAGCCATTAGGGTTATATATTATACAAAGGTTTTTCTAAATTACAAGGAAGAGCTTCTTGCTTTTTGGTAAGTTTTATAAAATTTCAGAAAAAGGCTTTTGGCTTAAAAGGGTCAAATAACTCAGACCCAAAGCCCAAAAATATTTAATCAGCCCATCTCCAATGGGCCCTACATAAAACTACCACCATGCAAGGATCCAAATTTCTAAAATGGCCTATTAATCACCCATCTAACTCCTCTCAACCCAACTCAAACTCAATGAACCGATTCAACTGAAATTAAAAATCTGGGGCCGGCAAACCTTGGGTTGTTCAAGACCACGGTCTAGTGTTTAAGTATCCACATAGCGACATGATTTTGAAGCAATTCCTCTCTAGATCAAGTTTCCCAATCTTAACTTTTGTTTTCGATCGTGAACTCAGTAAAACCACAAGTCTGATTGGTAAACCACTATATATGGATAGAACAACAGCAGATGCAGCCAAACTGCAGGCTTATGCTGGAGTCAGTGTGGAAGTGAATATCCACTCACCCTTGCCCATAGAGATCACGATTGAATACAAGATTGTCTTCTTTTAGTCAAAAGGTTGACTACGCTTTACGTCCCATCCCGTGCAAGCAGTGTAGAACATTCAATCATTCTTAGTCGAATTGCATCCTCAAGTTTGAAAAGTCTGGGTTCCAAAGAAAAAAGATCTTGGAGAAGACAGTATTGTTGAGGTGCAATAGCCTTCTTCACTTCCTAAGGTGGTTGAAGATTGGTTTCAACATGTTTCGCCTACAAGAAGATCATCTACTTTGATAGGTACAGAGATTTGCCTCATAGAGCAAATCAACAGGTTTTGAGTGTCTTTCAAATCTGAATGGTAATTCAGCAGCTCCTAGTAACGAAATCTCTCAGGCCATAGCTATTGTTATGCGTGAAGGCATGTCAATGGGCAAGGAAGGTACCTCTCCATCTCTACCAGGAGTGCAGCCACTGCATACAACTAACAGTGTTCTATCATTAACGAAATCTGATCAAGGTAGTGAGCAAATAAATGTTCCCTCATCGTCTCAAAATGGGGTGCAAAGAAAGAGGACTTGGAAGAGTAGAGGTTCTAGAGGGTGTACCCCCTCACCTGATAAAGTATCCAAATGAATTTTTTGGTGTGGAATGTGCGAGGTCTCAATATATATACCAGCCATGCAGGCAGAGATTAGAAATAAAATGAGGACCTTACATCTTTCCATGATAGGATTAGTTGAGACAACAATAAAGAGAACTTCTTTATATATTGTCAAAATAACTCTAGTGTCTGCATGGTAGATGGAAGCCTCTAATATTGACTGTAGCCCTATGATGCGTATCTGGATATTATGGAATCCAAGGGAAGTGGCTATTATTGTGCTGGATGTTCACTTCCATGCCATTCACTGCGAAGTTTGTGTTGGGAACAAGGCAAGCAAAATACACACAGAAAAAGAAAAAAATTGTGAGAGGAATTCACAACTCAATTGGACTCTCAATCATAGCTTGAATGCATGGCTACATATATTATGTAAAAGAAAATTCTAGAGCCTAAATTAAGAACATCTAATGTTATCCTCTGGATGTTTTACTCAACCAAATGCTAATAAAAGACACACTTTTCATTTTTCATGGTTTTTAGATTACCACGGAATAGTCAGTAGTAAATTGGCCATAACTTTCTCAATATAAATCCAATTGATGAGAGGTTTGAAGCATTGGAAACTAGACAGACAGAGCTTTAATTTGGTATATTTCAAGCTAAATTTGGATAACTATAGCCCCTTCAAATTCTGGTTGAAATTTACCCTTCAATTTCAACAATAAGTCAAGTTTAATTTTCAATACTCCCCCTTAAACTTGACATCTTTCCAACACCAATCATCATTCTCAACTTCTGAAAAATATCATATTTGAGAGGCTTTGCGAAAATGTTAGCGACTTGATCAAATGACTTCACATATTCTACCTCTACGTACTTGTTCTCAATGCATTGTCAAATGAAATGACACTTTGTCTCAATATGCTTGCTTTGATCATGAAACACTAGGTTCATTACTAGAGCAATGGCTGACTTGTTGTCTATCATGATCTTGGTAACTTCACTTTGCTCAAAATGGAGTTCCTTCAATAATATCTTTAACCAAATTACATGATAAGCACAAGCAACGGTAGCAACATACTTTGCTTTATAGGTTGAAAGAGTGACTATGGGTTGTTTTTTAGAACATCAAGACATTGCATTATTTCCCAAAAAGAAAATAAACCTAGTAGTACTTTTCCTATCATCAATGTCTCCAGTGTAGTTGCTATCGCAATAGCCCATCAGATTGAACTCGTTTGAAGTTGGATAAAAAATTCCATAATCAAGAGTACCTTAAGGTAACGAAGAATTCTCTTGGCTGCCTTCATATGTGTCTTAGATGGATTTTCCATAAATCGACTCATAAGTCTAACTGAAAATAAAATGTTAGGTCTAGTCCAAGTCAAATAACAAAGCTTCCCACAAAACTTCTGAACAATGTTGGATCAACCTTTTGTAGCCCTTCCTCTTGTTTTGAAAGTTTAACTCCACACTCCATAGGCATGTTTATGGGATTGCAATCCAACATGTTGAACTTCTTTAGTATTTCCTTTGCATAAGCTTCTTGAGAGATAAAAATCCCATCCTCCATTTGCTTAATTTCAATTCCCAAATAATAGGTCATGAGTCCCATATCACTCATTTGCTATTGAGCCAAAGCCTTCTTAAAACCTTCAAACATCATTTGATTATTTCCTATGAATATAAGGTCATCTACATAGACACAAACAAATAATAGATCTTCATGTTCCTTTTCACATAGAGTGCGCATTCATGAATGCATCTAGTGAAACTATTCTCCTGAGAATACTTATTAAGACGGCTATTCCAAGCTCTTGTAGCTTGCTTTAATCCATATAAGGCCTTCCTTAATCGCAGCACATTATCTTCATAACCTTCAACAACAAAACTTGAAGGTTGTTCAATATAAACCTCTTCCTCAAGATGACCATTCAAGAAAGGGGACTTGACATCCATTTGATGGATCTTCCACTGGTTCTATGCTGCAAGCGATAATAGTAGTCGGATTGTCTCCAAACGGGCAACAGGGGCAAAAACCTCTTCACAGTCAATGCCCTGTTTTTGCTTGTAGCCCTTTGCAACGAGTCTCACCTTGTATCTTTCTACTTCACCCTTGGAGTTTTTCTTGACTTTATACACCCATTGGACTCCAATCGTTTGATGGCCACTTGGAAATGATGCAAGCTCCAAGCTCCCAAGTGTTGTTCTTCTCTATGGCTTGAATTTCCTCCTTCATGGCTTGTATCCATTTCTTATTTTTTCTGTCTTCTTCAAAACTCAAAGGCACATCATTACAAAGTAAGCAAAATAAATTTTCATCCTCTAACCTTTCAGATTCTTCATAGAGATCCCATAAGGCTTTGATATCTACGAGGGCCTTCACTTGAGCTAGGTGAAGGAGACGATGATGATGATGCTATAGAGGACGATGTTGGTATTGTTGGAGGTACAGTTTTGCCTTAGGCTCCTTGTATTGGAGTTCTTCTTCATCAAAGTAGGGGAGAAAATCATAAACAGCTTCATCCTGTGTACTCCAATCCCAAGTTGCATCTTCTTCAAATTCAACATCTTTGCTGATAATGACTTTTTTGTTGCTTGGATTGAAGAACTTGTAGCCTTTTGAGTTCTCATCGTAGCCAATAAACCCAAACTTCTTGCTACTATCATCCAACTTTGATCTCTCTTGCTTTGGAACTTGACCATAGGCAGTAGATCCAAAGACTCACAAGTGTGACACATTTGGCTTTCCATCTACACCATGCTTCTTGGGGCGTCATGTCCTTCGAACTTTTGGTAGGTGAACGGTTGGAAAGATAAACTGCACATGAAACTGCTTCAACCCAAAACTCTTTCAGCATCGACTTGCTTTTTAACATGGTTCTTGCAATATTGAGGATTGTTCGGTTCTTCTTTTCGGCAACTCCATTTTATTGTGGCAATCTAGGAACAATCAGAGGACAACGAATTCCATGTGTCTCACAAATGGCCTTCAATTCATTAGAGGTAAACTGACCACCTCAATCGGTTCTTTGAGATTTGATCTCATAACCGCTTTGTTTTCTAACACAAGCTCTGAAATTTTTGAATGCCTTAAAAGCCTCACTCTTTTGCTCCAAGAAATAAACCCATGTTTTTCGTGAATAGTCATCAATAAAAAGCAAAAAGTAAGAGCTGTTACCAAGAGATGAAGGCTTGATTGGACCACAAACATTCGCATGACTAAGTTGAAGTGGCTCGATGGCTCTTGAATTGGATTGCTTGGGAAAACTCTTTCTTGAATGCTTGCCTCATAAGCAAGCTTCACATAATTGATTGGGGTGATCAATTGTTGGAATACCTTTCACCATCTTCTTTGCTCCCAAGTCTCTAAGCCCTCCAAAACTTAGATGCCCATATCTCATGTGCCAAATCCATGATGGATCTTTAACACAAGTCTTCAAACACTTGACTCCAGTGATCTTCATATCCAACAAGAACATGCAATTTCTTGTCACAGAAACCTTAGCAATAAGATTCCCTTCTTTATCTCTAAGCCAAAGAAAGTGATCTTCCATGTTTATTTTGTAACCATTTTTCATAAGTTGCCCAGTACTCAAAATATTATTTAACATTTTAGGAATGTAATAAACATTAGGAAGAATCTTATAGGTTCCATTCTTTACCTCAAACAAAATTGTGCCTTTGCCTTTAATCTCCACCTTCGATTCATCGCCAAAGCGCACATGGCCGGTCACTTTGGTGTCAAGTTCCACGAATTTGCATCTATTGCTCGTCATGTGATTGCTAGCTTCGTTGTCTAGGTACCACGTACTCTTCTCACCATTGGGTTCTTCCTTAAGTGTGAGGAATAATGCTAGCTCCTCCACATCTTCCTTGTGCAAAGTGAGCTTTGTCTCTTCTACTTTTGTGGTTTGACAGTCCCAAGAATAATACCCATATTTTCCACAAGAATAACACTCAAGTTGACTTTTGTCATCTTTTGCCTCATTGTATCTTTCATGGTTGCCTCTTCCTCTTCCTCTTCCATGACCTCTTGAAGAGTTTTAATTTCTTCCCTCTTGAGAGGAATTTTGCTCATCTTTTCCTCTTCCACGACCATGTCCTCGACCTTTTCCACGTCCTTGGCCTCTTCTACTGCTTTCATAGGCTTCTCCTTTGGTTTTCAATGAAAGCTTTGCTTACAAATCTTGCTCTACTTGCTCTTGCTTGCCTCGATTCATTCTTTCTTCATGGGCCCATAAGGATCCATTTAATTCATCAATAGACGTGACCTCCAAATATTTGGATTCTTCAATAGCTACTGCCACATGATTGAATTTTACGTTGAGAGAGCGCAAAATCTTCTCAACAACATGAACATTTTCAATTTTTTCTCCAAGCCTCTTCTTTTGGTTTACCACTGCCAAGACTTTTGTGAAGTAGTCCGATATAGACTCACTCTCCTTTATCAAAAGTGATTCAAACTCAGCCCTTACAATTTGAAGACGTACTTTCTTCACTTTTTCAACTCCCATGATGGAATTTCAGAGAGTATTCCATGTTTGCTTGAAGTTGATTTCGTTGACAACCTTCTTGAACATGTCATCATCTAAGCCTTGATGAATAACTATAAGCGCACATTGATCTTTCTTCCTTTCTTTCTCCAAGGCTTCTTTTTGGGCTTGATTCAAAGCCTCCTCATTTTGAGGTTCAACAAAACCTTTCTCAACAATCTCGCATAATCCATAGGAACCATGGATAGCATTCATTCGAATTGCCCAATTCTCATAATTGAGATTGGTGAGTTGTGGGTATTGGAAAGCAAGGGTGGCTCCTTTAGAAGACATGCTCTGATACCAATTTGTTGGAAACAAGGTGAGCAAAATACACACAAAAAAAAAGAAGAAAATTGGAAGATGAATTCATAACTCAATTGGACTCTCAATCATAGCTTGAATACATAGCTACATATATTATGTAAAAGAAAATTCTAGAGTCTAAATTAAGGACATCTAATGCTATTTTAGTTCTCTGGATGTTTTACACAACCAAATGCTAATAAAAGACATACACTTTTCATTTTTCATGATTTTTCGATTACCACTGAATAGTCAATAGTAAATTAGCCATAACTTTCTCAATATAAATCCAATTGATGAGAGGTTTGAAGCATTGGAAACTAAACAAACAGAGTTTTAATTTGGTATACTATAAGCTAAATTTGGATAACTGTAGCCCCTTTAAATTCTGGTCGAAAGTTACCCTTCAGTTTCAACAATAATTAAGTTTAATTTTCAATAGTTTGCTACGCTCAAACCTAGTACCTTCTTCTATCTGATACGGTGCTACAAGTTATATTGCCCAGAGAGAGTTAGGGGACAACTTGTAGTTATTCGCGAGGCATATCCCTTCATCTACGCCATGGGTTATAGGGGGGATTTCAATTCACTAAGATAGAGCTTTGAAAAGGAAGGAGGTGATGGACCAAGGTGCCAAGTATGATGGAGTTCAATGACTGCTTGAATATTACAGGCCTTAGTGACATGCCAATGGCTGGGCCGCTATTTACCTAGACTAACTCTTCTATGGGACATTCACTCATTTCATGTAAGTTGGATAGAGGTCTAGGAAATCCTACTCTATTAAACTCAAGTCTCTTTAAAGTTGATGTTCTCCATCCTGGGTTATCAGATCACTCGCCACTGCTGTTTACATTGCTAAATGCAGGTCCTAGGAAAGTTCCCCTCAGATGCATGGAGGGCTTCGTATGGATGGGTTCTTTGACTGCGTTAGAGATGCATGGAGTCTAAAGGTGGAAGGGACTCCCTTGTTCAAAGTAGTTTCTAAGTTGAAGCAGGTTAAGTGTTCCCTTAAGTAGTGGACTCGTGGCCAACATCCAGTCCCTACTCTCATTCAGCAGGTACAGTCTCATCTTGATGAGGTGCAACATCGCTTTACCTGGGATTCAGGTAATGCACAGATTTAAGAGGAAGAGAAAGAAGCTAAGCATAAACTTGATATGCTACTTAGGCTGGAGTAGAGTATGATAAAGCAAAAATCGCAGGATTAGTCTATAAATCTTGGTGACAGTAACAGCCGATATTTCTAAGGGTTAATGAGGAAGCAGTACACATCTGCGTGTTGTGCGCGTGTGTGCGTAAGCAACTAAGATCAACAATCAACCACATAAGAAGATAAGTGATTTACATGGTTCGGCAAAGATGCCTACGTCCACGGGAAACCAAGGCTTCTCCATATGTGAAAATTACTTATGTCAGAGTTGTCTTGGGTCTAGCCACCATCATGGACCTTGAGCTTGAACAGATGGACGTGAAAACTGTGTTTTTTCACGGTGACTTGAAAGAAGAGATCTACATGACTCAACCAGAGGGGTTTGAGGTAGAAGGAAAAGAATAAATGGTTTGAAAGTCAAAGAAGAGTCTTTACAGGCTGAAGCAAGCACCGAGACAGTGGTACAAGAAGTTTGATTCATTCATGTTGAGTCATGGGTACCAGAGGACAGCTACAGATCATTGTGTCTATGTTCGTCGATTTATCGATGGCAGGTTCATCATCCTTCTTTTATATGTAGATGATATACTGATAGTTGGATAGGATAACAAGTTGATTGGCAAGTTAAAAGAGGAGATGTCAAAGTCATTTGACATGAAAGACTTGGGTCCCGGACGAACAATATTGGGCATGCAAATACGTCGTGACAGGAGTTCCAAGTAGTCGTAGTTGTCATAGGAGAAATATGTTGAATGAGTACTCGTGCAGTTTAATATGAAAAATGCTAAACTAGTTAACATAACTCTAGCCAGTCACTTCAAACTAAGCAAGTGCTTGTGTCCTACTACAGATAATGAAGAGGAACGGATGGCATGTGCTCCTTATTCCTCTGCTGTGGGGAGTTTCATATATGCCATGGTTTGTACACGGTCAGACATTGCTCATGCTGTGAGTTTAGTGAGTATATTTCTCTCTAACCCTGGAAAGGAGCATTAAGAAGCAGTGAAGTGGATCTTTAGGTATTTGAGAAGTACTTCTAAGGTGTGCTTGTGTTTCGAAGGCTCAAACCAGTGGTGGAAGGTTATATTAATGCTGATTTTGCAGGCGATCTTAATCATCGGTTGTTGACTTCTGGTCATTTGTTTACTTTCGTAGGGGTAGCTATCTCCTGGCAATCAAAGTTATAGATGTGTACAGCGCAGTTTACAACTAAAGCGAAATATATAGCTGCTAATGAAATAGGGAGAGAGATGCTTTGGTTGAAAAGATTCCTTCAAGAACTAGGTTTGAAGCAAGAAGAATATGTAGTTTACTGTGATAGTCAGAGTACTATAGATTCAATGAGAATGCTACATGTCATGGTCGCATGAAGCACATTGATATCAAGTACCATTGGATTCATGAGGTAATCAAGAAAAACTTCATGAAGTTGGGAAAGATTTACTCGGATAAGAATCCCTTGGACATGATGACAAAGGTTGTGTCTAAAGGAAAGCTGGAGCTGTGTTCAGAGTTAGCAGGGCTGAACTCCCAGTAAGGGGTTCAGGGCATCTTCCCCATGGTCTGGAGGGAGAGATTGTTGGCCAAGTGGGTCCAAACCAATTGGGTTCAGTATCTGGAGTGGTTTCCCTAATTATATTAGGAATTTTCTACTTGAGTAAACAGTTGTTTCTTAATAGATTAGGACTTTTCTTTTTTCTAAGATAGAGTTCTTGGGGGATAAGGAATTGATGATTATATATATGATGTAATCTGTAACCCAGGATAGAGGCTGAAAGAGGCTAAGATTCCGAGGCTGTGGTTTCACAAATTAGAGGAAAACCTAATGGAAATTGGTTTCCCGTGAACGTAGGCATCTTTGCCGAACCACATAAATCGCTTGTCTTCTTGTGTGGTTGATTATTGATCTTGGTTGCTTACACACACACGCGCACAACACTGCAATCATTTCCACATTTAAAGATCCAGAAGGCATAGAGTATCAGGATCCTAAGACCATTGGTGATATTTTTGTTAATCGTTTCACTAACATATTTGGTACAGAATTGTAGCCAATAGACTCTGATCTATCCCATGTTCATCCCTATGGTAGACTATCAATTGAAGAGGCTCAAACACTGAGTGAACCTTTAATGATCAGGGAGATAGAGGAGTCCATTAAAATGGGTAATCCTCACAAAGCACGTGGTCCCTAAGGGTACAATGCTCATTTCTTTAAGGTGTGTTGGCCCATTGTAGGGAGAGATGTAAGCTATGTTAACTAGGGTAGTTGAAGCACGCATTTCTTATGCTAGTTCCTAAGTTAGAGAATGCAGAAACTCCTAATCCGTTCAGGCCTATTTCTTTAACCAATTAGCTTTACAAAATTACGGCTTGAATATTGGTTTATAAACTGTGTCCACTGATGGAGAAACTGGTTGAATTATCACAATCCGCGTTTATCCCATTTAGATCCATTGTGTTAGATTTTGTGGACTCAATCCATCAGTTGATGTAATAAATTGATTAATTTCTTTATTTATCAATAAAATCATGCTTTACTTTCATGAGATGAGTGTTATTTTACTAATTCACGCACATGACCAATACATATGACATAATGGTTCATGAGTTGAACCGGAACCCATTAGTATATTAGATGTGATATATGTGCATGGATGAGATCCACACACGGGAGATATATGTCACAAATCTTATACTTAAATAGCTACGTAGGGGATCTTGTATCGTGGTGGCAAAAATTTGGCATCTTGTTTTTCCATTGTGGTTTGGCAACCTGGTTTTGTGAGATGCTTTGTTGTATGAGATACAAACTTACAGGTGATAATGTCCTCTCCATATGGCCCACATGTTTTTCTTTCCTTTTAATTATTGGTTTATTTGTGGCTAAGTGTAAAAGGCATCATGGTCTCCTTGGTTTCCCATGAAAGGGCAAGGCATGGTGAATTTCCCTATAGCCCTTTTATTTCCATGTTTAGACTACCATGTAAGTCTCATTATAGAGACATAGGAATTTATGTATTTTTAAAATTTGTAAATTCTGGAGATGTTCAAAACAAATAAGGAAAGAGAAGCTGGACTCCTAATCAAAGAGTTTGAAGATTATCAAAAGGTCTTTTGGAGATGCCCAAAGAGTTTGAGGAATCCCAAAGTTTTGGAAAGTCTAAAAGTCCAAGAAGTCTATTCTGCCTGGGTCATGTGGAGGAGAGGACTAGTCTTTTGTTATAGCACTTTCTATTTATGGATGAATGCTTATTTTAGAGTATTTCCATATCTGAACCAAACATAGCAAATTCCAAAATTGGTCAAATCAAATTAATTTTTGGAAAGAGTTCTAATTAGAGTTGGTGGGCCCATGAGATGGATCTATTGGTAATACTAATTTTAGAAGCTGGACTTTCCTTAAAATAACTTGACTTGAAACCAATCATTGGTCTTATCATGAGATAAATATATACCTATATTTGATGGACCCATACACCTATAAGGAAATCCTCAACTCTAAAATATTAAGTGGGAGCGGGGCATTTCTATATATATAAAAATCCCCATGGTTTTCCACCATAGGTCCATTGTAAGGAAAGTATTAGCCTCGCGCCATTTTGAGAATGGCCATTCCCCACGGAGGGCTTGTATTTATCTGGATACTGGATATGGATCTCCTATGGATAGTGTTGATGAGACGGAGTGGGAGCCCACTCCCCAAGGAGGAGCTACCCACAATGGTTGTCATGCAATGCTAGTTGGTGGGTCACACTTAACTAAAATAATGATGTAGTATCCCTAAGGATTTGCCTCATGTATTTTAGAAACCGAAGCTAATCGGGAGTCATACATTATTTGGTATGAGATACCTAGATTGTAATGAATGAAGGGGATCATGGATAGTTAGTCTTAATCCCAATTTTGACCAACTTTGATCCGCACCAGTCTAGGAGGTATTTGCACTCCCCAAGGAGGCATACCCAGCAGGATTGGGATTCCGATGTATTCTGAATTTTGTGGTTATGAGGATTCCCACATAAATTTGGTAGAATACTAAACCCTAATGTCATTTAAATTCATTAATTGAATGTATAGTTATGTGCCACAGTATTACAAGCATGAATTCGAATACTTTCAATCCATTTGCGACCATCCTCAACAAGAATAAGTTGGTGGGATCCAACTATGTAGACTGGAAACAGAATCTAGATATTGTCCTAACAGCTTCAGGATATAAATATGTCCTCACTAAAAACCCCCTTGAAGAACCTGGCCCAGATGCATCAGAAGCAGAAAAGGACCTTTACACCAAATGGGCCAAAGACGATGAGATGGCCCGATGTTACATTCTGGCATCCATGTCTAGTGTGCTGCAACATCAACATCAATCTTATAAGACTGCATATGATATGATATCGAATTTAAAGGAGATGTTTACAGAACAAGGCAGACCTGCTAGGCAGGCATCCATGAGGGTGCTCATTAGCACCACGATGGCTGAAGGTACAACAGTACAGGAACACATGTTGAAGATGATGGACTCATTAAATGAGTTAGATGTACTGGGAGCTGCGATTGGTGCAGAATCGCAGATTGACATAATCCTTGAGTCACTACCAGAGTCATTCAACAATTTCAAGGTCAATTATAATATGAATAAAATGAATCTGACTCTGGCTGAGCTATCTAGTCAGCTGGTAGCAACTGAAGGGATTATGAAGAAAAAACCAACTGCCTTAATGATAGAAAAGTCAGATGCCAAGTCCAAGCCGAAAGGCAAAGGGCGGAAAGGCAAAAAGAAATCAGTTTCAAAAGGTCCTAAGGTGGAGAATGGTCCAACTGGTGGCGTGGCTAAAGCTAAGGGTTCAGGGACAAAAGGAAAGTGTTTCCATTGTGGTAAGACAGGACATTGGAAAAGGAATTGTCCAGAATATCTGTCTAAGAAAAAGACCCCAGGTATGATTGAGTCACTTATATCTGAAGTTAGTTTTGCAACTGGTACTTCAGAATCCTGGTGTGTGGATTCCGGGGCAACTAATCACATATGTAATACGTTGCAGGGGTTCAAGGAAATCAGGAGGCTAAGTGATGAAGAAATCATTGTCAACCTAGGATCTGACGCTAAGGCGGAGGCTGTTTCAGTGGGAGTCATTACTTTATGTTTTTCAAATAATAAATTGGTTTTATCAGAAACATTATATGTACCGTCTTTAAGGCGAAATTTAATTTCAGTTTCTAGTTTGGTGAATAAAGGTTATTTTATTACTTTTGGTACTGAAGTTGTCATAAAGAGGAATGGTACTTTCATATGTTCTGGCAAGGTAGTCAATGGACTTTATTTGTTAACTCCCACGATGTATGAGATACATGATACTGAAATAATTAATTGATCATCATTAAAGAGAAAGTCACCTTCATCTAATCCAACAAAACTTTGGCACCTGAGGCTAGGTCATATAAACCTTAACAGGATTGAGAGGCTAATGAAAGATGGTATCTTACCTTCATTGGTGGTAGAACCAATGCCTGTCTGTGAGTCCTGTTTGGAAGGTAAAATGACCAAAAGACCCTTTTCAGCTAAGGGTAATAGGGCCAAAGATTTATTGGAATTAGTGCATACTAATGTCTGCGGACTCATTAATGTCAGGGCCAGAGGAGGATATGAGTACTTCATCACTTTCACAGATGATTACTCAAGATATGGTTACATATACCTTATGCACCGCAAGTCCAAAGCTTTTGAAAAGTTCAAAGAATTTCGAGCAGAAGCGGAAAAGCAATTAGGTAAGAGTATCAAGACTCTTCGATCAGATTGAGGAGGGGAATATCTCTCTGCTGATTTTATGGGTTACTTATCAGAAAATGGGATTCTATCCCAGTTGTCTGCTCCTGGTATGCCTCAACAGAATGGAGTAGCAGAAAGAAGGAACCGGACTCTTTTAGATATGATTAGGTGTATGCTGAGTTTCTCAAGATTACCTATATCCTTTTGAGGACACGCTTTGGATACTGCAATGTACATACTAAACCTCGTACCATCTAAGTCTATACCTAAGACTTCCCGGGAATTGTGGTCTGGGCGAAAGCCTAGTCTACAACATTTACACATTTGGGGTTGTCCAGCACACGTGCTCAAGGTTAAGACAGATAAGTTGGAAGCGAAGTCGGAAGTATGCACATTTGTAGGATATCCTAAAGGAACTAAAGGTTGGTTACTCTATAATCCCAGAGAGCAGAAAGTGCTGGTCAGCACCAATGCAGTTTTTCTGGAGGAAGATTATATGATGGACCGGAAATTTTTAGAAAAGGTGATCTTGGAAGAGATTCAGGAGCAATCAATTCCAAATCTGAGTATGACCGGACTTAAGGAAGAACCGCCCTTACCAGACCCAGTAGTTACACTAGTACCTCGTCGTAGTGGGAGGATTGTCAGACCCCCTGACAGGTTCTCATTCTTGGGAGAGTCTTATGAAGCAATCCCAAAAGAGCTGGAACAAGATCCCTCTAACTATGATGAAGCAATCAATGACTTAGACTCGGGACGCTGGTAAGATGCTATGAAAGCTGAGATGGAGTTTATGTACTCAAATCAGGTCTGGACACTTGTGGACTTGCCTGCCAATATTAAACCTATTGGGTGCAAGTGGGTCTACAAGAGAAAAAAAGGACCAGATGGAAGAGTGGAGACCTATAAGGCTAGGCTTGTTGCGAAAGGATATACTCAGAAAGAGGGGATCGATTATGAGGAAACCTTCTCGCGAGTAGCCATGCTCAAATCCATTCGGATACTCTTATCCATTGCAGCTCATCTCGATTATGAGATTTGGCAAATGGATGTCAAGACGGCTTTTCTCAACAGCCATCTTGAGGAAGACATCTGTATGGTGCAGCCAGACGGTTTTGTAGCTAAAAACCAGGAGCAAAAAGTTTGCAAGCTGCAGAAGTCTATTTATGAACTGAAGCAGGCATCCCGAAGCTGGAATATCCGTTTTGACCAGGCAATCAAGTCATTTGGTTTTTGTTAAAATCCGGATGAGTCATGTGTGTACATGAAAAGTGAAGGTGACAGGGTAGTTTTTCTGGTTTTATATGTCGATGGCATCCTTCTCCTCGGGAAAGACATAGGAATGTTGTCAACGGTAAAAGTTTGGTTAGCCAAGACTTTTGATATGAAGGACTTGGGAGAAGCTAGTTACATCCTAGGGATCAAACTCTATTGAGACCGGAAAAATAGGATGATTGGCTTATCCCAAGCTGCATACATAGATAAGGTGCTAGTACGGTTTGCAATGCAAGACTCCAAGAAGGGTATCACACCTTTCAGGCATGAAGTGCACCTTTCCAAGGAACAGTGTCCTAAGACACCCGAGGAAAAGGAGCAAATGAGGTCGATACCATACGCTTCGGTTGTTGGTAGCCTCATGTATGCTATGTTATGTACTAGACCAGATATCTGTTATGTAGTGGGCCTAGTCAATAGATATCAATATAATCCAGGACCTGAACATTGGACTGCTATAAAATGTATTCTCAAATACTTGAGAAGGACTAAAGATTACATGTTGATTTATACCAGTGATGAGTTGATTCCAGTCGGATACACAGATTCTGACTTTATGTCAGATAAGGATTCTAGGAAATCCACCTCTGGTTATGTATCTATGCTTGGAGGCGGAGCTATCAGCTGGAGGAGTATAAAACAAGAATGTACCACTGATTCAACCTTGGAAGCTGAATATGTAGCAGCTTGTGAAATAGCTAAGGAAGCAGTATGGCTTAAAAGATTCCTTTTGGAACTTGGGGTGGTACCTTTGGTACGACAGCCACTCACAGTTTACTGTGACAGCAGCGGGGCAGTCGCTTAGTCAAAGGAACCCAGAAGCCATAAAAGCCAAAAGCATGTACAGAGGAAGTACCACTTAGTCAGAGAGATTGTGCAGAGAGGTGATATTGCTATTACCAAGATAGCCTCTGTGAAAAATTTGGCAGATCCCTTTACTAAGCCTTTGACTACCAAAGTCTTTGCGCAGACGTAGAAGGGATGGGCATGGGATGCAACCCTGACTGGCATTGAGCCCAAGTGGGAGATTGTTAGATTTTGTGGACTCAATCCATCAGTTGATGTAATAAATTGATTAATTTCTTTATTTATCAATAAAATCATGCTTTGCTTTCATGAGATGAGTGTTATTTTACTAATTCACGCACATGACCAATACATATGACATAATGGTTCATGAGTTGAACCAGGTCCCATTAGTATATTAGATGTGATATATGTGCATGGATGAGATCCACACGCAGAAGATATATGTCACAAATCTTATACTTAAATAGCTTCACAACCAGTAATAAGACTGGGCATCTCATTTGATAAGGTTGCAGCACTTTGATCACTATGAAATAGTGTGATTTGTCTCGATCATCAGAATGTAAGATTCTGGATCACGGTGCTGGTACATTGAATGTATTGAAGGACCATGAGATGCACCTTATGGAATTCCGTCTCAATAATAAGGTATGCTCTCATAATTCCCTAGCAATAGGCTCTTAATTCTGAGACATTGATGAACTCAAGTTTCTATCTATTCATTTGCTTTGAGTCACCAATGAGTGAGGCCGATTGTAGGTTAACACCTTGGTGTCTTGGGTATGTTGTAGTAGAACTGTGGGAACGTTGAATGATCAAGATGGAATCTATCTCTATTATCCCCTTGTGCCAATTAATGGATTTGTCATTACTAAGTGCGCACCCATCTCAATTAAGAGTTAATTGGATGGTACTGATGATTACTGTGATTAATTGGGGCTCAAGGATAATAAGATGTGGAACTTAGATTGGAAGAGACGGATTTATTCCAATTGATCCACGGATATTGATAGAGGGGCCTACTTGTGGTAATTGGGAAGTTTAGGGTCTTCATTGTAATTTATTCCTAAGACTGGAGTGCAATTGCATTTATGTAGTGGTGTTATTTGCAATTAACTGAGGGCCCGGATTGCACATGAGATGTGGGGTCGCGGTGTTCCAGTTGGAGCCAGCTTTCTAAGGAATCCCTAGTGGTCCCCACGCTAGCCCAAGTTATTGGAAAATACTAATCCGACTCGAACTCTAGAAAGAAAGGATAAGAAAGGAGAAACTTGCTAATTGCTTTGGAAGTAAGACTTCTATTTCAATTAGGCAAGGACGAGATTTGAAGGTATATAAAATATCCTTGGACGTCCAAAAGAGTCTCTCTCACGCCCAAAACCCTTTCGTGCAAGAGTTGCACGAGTTACTCTCTCCTCCTTTCTTCTAATTCCTTGGAGTTTCGAGTTGGGATTTCTCCTAAAGATTCCACCATTCTTCTTGAGAAAAGAAATCCAATTCGGGTCATAGCGTGGAAGGCTAAGAGGTGTTGAAGAAATCCATTAGAGCACTGCGGATCTCCAAAGGTATGATCTACTTCTTGCATGTCGTAGATTATTTTGGATGTTTAGTGCTGGTAGAATTTTTACTGTACATGGTCACGAGATTGAGGGTAATGCATCCTTGATTGGGTTTTGGTCTTATGGATAGTTGATCCCTGTGTCAAGTGGGTCAAAAGTATTGACAATCTATCCACGAGACCCACCTACTTCCAACACATTGCTAATAACATCTTGCTCGAGCAAGATCTTCTTCAACATTTTCACCATAAGAGAGGGCTTCCCAGGATGTGTCTGAAGCTTCTGTTGGAAACAAGGTGGGCACAATACACACAAAAAGGGAGGAAAATTGGAAGAGGAATTCACAACTCAATTGGACTTTAACCATCATAGCTTGAATAGATGGCTATATATATTATGTAAAAGAAAATTCTAAAGTCTAAATTAAAGATATCTAATGCTAATAAATGACACACACTTTTCATCTTCCATGGCTTTTCGGTTACCACTGAACAATCAGTAGTAAATTAGCCATAACTTTCTCAATATAAATCCAATTGATGAGAGGTTTGAAGCATTGGAAACTAGACAGATAGAGCTTTAATTTGGTATGTTATAAGCTCAATTTGGATAACTGTAGCCCATTCAACTTCTAGTTGAAAGTTATCCTTCAGTTTCAGAAATAAATCAAGTTTAATTTTTTAGTTTCAGTTTTAATTTTCAACACTCCCCATTAAACTTGACATCTTTCCAACACCAATCATCATCCTCAACTTTTAAAAAGTATCATATTTGAGAGGCTTTGTGAAAATGTCAGCGACTTGATCAAATGACTTCACATATTCTACCTCCACGTACTTGTTCTCAATGCATTGTCGAATGAAATATACTTTGTCTCAATATCCTTGCTTCGACAATGTAACACCGGGTTTTTTGCTAGAACAATGGCTGACTTGTTGTCTATCATGACCTTAGTAGCTTCACTTTGCTTAAAATGGAGTTCCTTGAATAATATCTTTAACCAAATTACATGACAAGCACAAGTAGTGGCAGCAACATACTCTTCTTCACAGGTTGAAAGAGTGACAATGGGTTGTTTTTTAGAACATCAAGACATTGCATTATTTCCCAAAAAGAAAATAAACCTAGTAGTACTTTTCCTATCATCAATGTCTCCAGTGTAGTTGATATTGCAATAGCCCATCAAATTGAACTCGTTTGAAGCTGAATAAAAAATTTCATAGTCAAGAGTACCTTCATATGTGTCTTAGATAGATTTTCCATAAATCGACTCACGAGTCCAACTGAAAATAAAATGTCAGGTTTGGTTCAAGTCAAATACCTTAAGCTTCCCACAAGACTTCTGAACAATGTTGGATCAACCTTTTGTAGCCCTTCCTCTTGTTTTGAAAGTTTAACTCCACACTCTATAGGCGTGTTGATGGGATTGCAATTCAACATGTTGAACTTCTTTAGTACTTCCCTTTGCATAAGCTTCTTGAGAGATAAAAATCCCATCCTCCATTTGCTTAACTTCAATTCCCAAATAATAGGTCATGAGTCCCATATCACTCATCTCAAACTCTTGAGCCATAGCCTTCTTAAAACTTTCAAACATCATTTGGTTATTTCCTGTGAATATAAGATCATCTACATAGACACAAACAAATAATAGATCTTCATGTTCCTTTTTCACATAGAGTGCGTATTCATGAATGCATCTAGTGAAACCATTCTCCTGAAAATACTTATTAAGATGGCTATTCCAAGCTCTTGTAGCTTGCTTTTAATCCATATAAGCTTAGCACATTGTCTTCATAACCTTCAATAACAAAACCTGAAAGTTGTTCAATATAAACCTCTTCCTCAAGATGACCATTCAAAAAAGGGGACTTGACATCCATTTGATGGATCTTCTATTGGTTCTGTGCTGCAAGCGATAATAGTAGTCGGATTGTCTCCAAACAGGTAATAGGGGCAAAAACCTCTTCATAGTCAATGCCTTGTTTTTGCTTGTAGCCCTTTGCAATGAGTCTCACCTTGTATCTTTCTACTTCCCATATAAGGCCTCTTTTAACCTCAGCACATTGTCTTCATAGCCTTTAATAACAAAATCTAAAGGTTGTTCAATATAAACCTCTTCCTCAACATGACCATTCAAGAAAGGGGACTTGACATCCATTTGAAGGATCTTCTATTGCTTTTGTGCTGCAAGCGATAATAGTAGTCGGATTGTCTCCAAACGAGCAACAGGGGCAAAAACCTCTTCATAGTCAATGCCCTGTTTTTGCTTGTAGCCCCTTTGCAATGAGTCTCACTTTTTATCTTTCTACTTCACCCTTGGAGTTTTTCTTGACTTTATACACCCATTGGACTCCAATCGCTTAATGGCCACTTGGAAGTGATGCAAGCTCCAAGCTCCCAAGTGTTGTTCTTCTCTACGGCTTGAATTTCCTCCTTCATGGCTTGTATCCATTTTTTATTTTTTCTAGCTTCTTCAAAACTCAAAGGCACCATTAGAAAGTAAGCAAAATAAATTCTCATCCTCTAACCTTTTAGATTCTTCATAGAGATCCATGAGGCTTTCATATCTAAGAGGGCCTTCACTTGAACTAGGTGAAGGAGACGATGATGATGATTCTATAGAGGACGATGTTGGTATTGTTGGATGATGTTGTATTGGAGTTTCTTTTTCATCAAAGTAGGGGAGAAAATCATAAACAGCTTCATCCTGTGTACTCCAATCCCAAGTTGCATCTTCTTCAAATTCAACATCTCTGCTAATAATGACTTTTTTGTTACCTGGATCGAGGAACTTATAGCCTTTTGAGTTCTCATCGTAGCCAATAAACACAAACTTCTTGCTACTATCATCAAGCTTTGATCTTTCTTACTCCGGAACTTGAACATAGGCAATAGATCCAAAGACTCGCAAGTGTGACACATTTGGCTTCCATCCACACCATGCTTCTTGGGGAGTCACATCCTTCAAACTTTTGGTAGGTGAACGGTTGGAAAGATAAACTGCACATGAAACTGCTTCAGCCCAAAACTCTTTCGGCATCGACTTGCTTTTTAACATGGTTCTTGCAATATTGAGGATTGCTCGGTTCTTCGTTTCGGCAACTCCATTTTGTTGTGGTGATCTAGGAACGGTCAAAGGATGGCGAATTCCATGTGTCTCACAAAAGGTTTTGAATTCATTAGAGGTGAACTCACCACCTCTATCAATTCTTAGAGATTTGATCTAGTAGCCACAAAAGGCTAAAACCGTATAAAGCAATTCTCCTAAAAATGCAGCCTGTTCCAACATACATAGGGCCCTGCAATCCATCAAATGCTCTCTCATGCTTACATCATAGAACACAGTGTTGTGGTTTGCATATCGGTCATTCAGATCGATGCCCTCAAATCTCTGAGGAAACTGCACATAACAAATCCGGTCACCACCTCTGTCGAGCAAGAAGCATATCCCTTCTCTCAGGGCCAAGGAGTTGTATATGTAGTGATCACAATCTAGGTTCAGAATAAATGGGCCATTCAACATGATAGCACTTGTTCGATCAAGAGCATTCATGGCACCAGCTTTCTTGTTATGACCATAGCTAGGCCTTTTTTCCTTTGAGAAATACACCAGCATTGGCAATATGATATCTACCTCGTAGAGTCAATTAGATTCATGACGTCTGCCTCAGAGCCCATTATAGGTTCCACATTTGGGGGCGCTAGCATTGCCTAACAAACAGTATGAGAAAGAAAAATAGATATAAGAAAAGCTAAATTGGATGTGCCAACAACATATATTAAGACATACACCAGAATTTTACCCAAAAAAAAAAAGACATAAGAAATTGGTTACCAAAGAAAGAGACATACACCAGCATGGGATTGGAATTCCAAGCCTGTTTCCAAAATGTTCAAAATTTCAAGTCCTAGTCACTAAACCCTAAACACCATCAAGCTGGGGTTGTCTTACAAGTTCTACAGTTGGACTAAAAAGTAAGCTCAGATAACAAGGTTCTGCTAGACTTAATTCTGGGCTTCACTAAATGCAATCCTAAATACAGGAATTGAGTTTAACACATGAAGTTCTGACCTGAATTATACCAGCATGATCACCCCTTGAATGGTCTGTCTCAGCAGATGACCAAGTTCCTGGCAATGTGCTCCATCAGACATCCATGTAGCTTTTGGAAGCTTGATGGGTTCTGAAAAGACTGCCTCCCATTTCCATCTATTTCCTCTTTGCTAGCAGCTCTTCGTGGGCATTATAAGTATCAGACCGCCTCCTGATTGAATCGAGCAAGGAATTAATCCGCACCTTGAATTCATCATATTCTCTTTTCACCCTTCTCCTCTCCCTAACAAAATCAAGCCTGACTTTGTTTTTGAGAAAGTCACGCTTCTGCCCGAAATACGCCTCCGGATTCCTTGGTTCTATCTTGTACTTCCTGCAGAAGGGAACCCAAGTCCTTGCAAAGCTTGCAGTTTCAGCAAGAGCTTCAAAAGTCAGTAGTGACCCTCCATCATCAGATAAGTAACATGCAAGTTTTTCAACTAGATAATCTACTGCTAGGAAAGAAAGAATTGTGTTTGCAACGACAAGGGGAGATTCTTTATCCGGGATCTGCTGTCTAAACAAAGACATCTATACCAGGAAGATCAGACCTTCCTTTCGGATTCTCAAGGCTTGGGGACTCAAACCGGTCTTTCAAAATAGAGAGGTCAGTAATTCTGTCTATAGGACAGAGCTTAGGAAGCTGGTCAAGCGGCCATGAAATGGTGAACCAAAATTCGCATGTGATCGACAGTCCCCACAGCAACATTGCCTCGTGGTTAGGATGCATGATTCTCCATGTAAAAAAAAACCCGAGTGAAACTAGGCGGATCACAATTAGCAATCTACAGAAACAAAATTGAATAACCAATTTAATTTAGAAAATTTTTTAAAAAAAATGGGAGACTGTCATTGCATCTGTGAATGTTGTTAGTCGTCTAGTATAATCAAAAGCATAAGTAATCACTCACTTACATATATGGGCTGAGAACTGCTGTAGAGATCCCAACTTTTCTCATCAAAGGCCGCTTGGTTTTCTCTCCGAAATTTGGCGGGTCTTCATATCCATCCACTCCAACTCCACTACTGTATCCATCTTTTGGCCAAACTGCATTTCCATAGCCATAAGTCCCCTTTGTCTCATAGAGCTAGCGGGTGTGATCAAAATCATGATTAGGAGCCTTGAACGATTTCACCAGAGAAAGCCGTTTATCTGGTTTGAATTCAGCCATTGAAGGCAATGGAAGCGCGCGGTCTTCTGCTTCTGACCTTGACCCAGATTCATCCCCTTGGTCACCCTCATCCCTATCCTCTTCCTTGCAACCTGGACATTTTCCCCCACTTCCAAGGCACTCCACATAACAGTCTTTATAAATCTTAAAACCACACTCACAAGGCATCCTCGACTTTCCGCCAAGTGGTTTTCCATCACAACCCTTCATTCCACAGAACATCCCCATGGATTTGGCCGTCTGGGGCTGTTCATTTGAGCTTTCTACAACATGGCCTCTTGTCACTGAATTGAATCCCCCCGTAAAAATTGTTCCATAAATGAAACTCCTCTTGGGCTTTTCGCTGATCCTTGAGTCTTCGGGTAGGCTGCTCAGTGAAGCAGACATAAGCTGATGATCAGGAGTGGGAGGAATGTGAACAGTGTAAGAGACGAACTCCGAACTCACTTCGGCTTCCTCCTTCGATGTGGTGCAGTATTTTCCTCCACTAGAAGCCCTGTGTCTGCTGCTACTGATAGGGGAATTGTTGGAAGTAGGTGGGTCTCGTGGATAGAATTTCAAAACTTTTGACCCACTTGACATAGGGATCAACTATCCATAAGACCAAAAGCTCAATCCAGGATGCATTACCATCAATCTCGTGACCATGTACAGTAAATATTCTATCTAAAAGATAGAATCAAATGGCACTAAACATCCATAATAATCTAGACATGCAAAAAGTAGATCATACCTTTGGAGATCTGTAGTGCTCTAATGGAGAAGTTGCGACTCTGCTTGATGATGAGAATCTTCAACACCTCGTAGCCTTCCACGCTATGATCCGAATTGGATTTATTTTCTCAAAAAGATTGGTGGAATCTTCATGAGAAATCCCAACTCGAAACTCTAAGGAACTAGAAGAGAGAAGGAGAGTTGTGCGTGAGAGAGACTCTTATTGGACGTCCAAGAGATTTTATATATTTTCAAATCTCTTCCTTGCTAAATTGAAATAGAAGTCTTACTTCCAAAGCAATTAACAACTTTCTCTTTTCTAAAACCTTCTTTCTAGAGTTCCAATCGGATTAGTATTTTCCAATAACTTGGGCTAGCGTGGGGACCACTAGGGATTCCTTAGAAAGCTGGCTCCAACTGGAACACCGCGACCCCACATCTCATGTGCAATCCGGGCCCACAGTTAATTGCAAATAACACCACTATATAAATGCAATTGCACTCCAGTCTTAGGAATAAATTACAATGAAGACCCTAAACTTTCCAATTACCACAAGTAGGCCCCTCTATTAATATCTGTCAATCAACTAGAATAAATCTGTCTCTTCCAATATAAGTTCCACATCTTATTATCCTTGAGCCCCAATTAATCACAGTAATCATCAGTACCATCCAATTAACTCTTAATTGAGATGGGTGCGCGCTTACTAATAACAAATCCATTAATTGGCACAAGGGGATAATAGAGATAGATTCCATCTTGATCATTCAATGTTCCCACAGTTCTACTACCACATACTCAAGACACCGAGGTGTTAACCTACAGTCGGCCTCACTCATTGGTGACTCAAAGCAAATGAACAAATAGAAACTTGAGTTCATTAATGTCTCAGGATTGAGAGCCTATTGCTAGGGAATTATGAGAGCATACCTTATTATTGAGACAGAATCCCATAAGGCACATCTCATGGTCCTTCAATACATCCAATGTACCAGCATCGTGATCCAGAATCTTACATTCTGATGATCGAGACAAATCACACTATCTCATAGTGATCAAAGTGCTGCAACCTTATCAAATAAGATGCCAGTCTCATTATTGGTTGTGAAGCTATTTCAGTATAAGATTTGTGATATATATCTCCCACGTGTGGATCTCATTCATGTACATATATCACATCTAATATACTAATGGAACCCGGTTCAACTTGTGAACCATTATGTCATATGTATTAGTCATGTGCATGAAGTAGTAAAATAACATTCATCTCATGAAAGTAAAGCATGATATTATTGATAAATAAAGAAATTAATCAATTTATTACATCAATTGATGGATTGAGTCCACAAAATCTAACAGGAATTGGGGTTGTTAGAAAGCGAAGTGCGCTGGAGGGGGCTTGTTAGACCCATGCTTCTAGAAACCCCTCCTTTTCCTCCTGAAGAAACTGTAATGGTCACTGGGGAAGCAGGAGAAGAAGCCAACTGAACCATTTTTTATCTCTTCCTCTATTCTCACAAAATCAAAGGCTACAAACAAAAACCCAGATCACAAAAAGGAAGAACAGCCCAATTTCAGAAAACAAGAAAAAGAGAGGGAAAGAACCCAAAATTCAGGCTTCCTTTCTGATATTCTCAAGATGAGGGTATAAGAATGCAAACCCAGATGAGAAAGAGATTTGAAACCGAAATTTCAGTTGGTTTGAACAAAACCCAGATGGGAAAGAGATTCAAAACCCAAATTTTAGTTGATTTTGAACACCCATATGAGAAAAGTAAAAGAGACGAAAATAAAAGTGGAAGATGATGGGTTTCAAATATGGAGATCATTTAAGTAGAAACGTCGGAGAGATCGAAGAGAAGAAGGAAGAAGTCTGCTTTTTGATCTCCAACGGTCATTGACTTTGTTTGAATTTGATAGAAAGGAGGAAGGGTTTTTCAGGGGCGTGTGAAAGGTGGAGTTGTGCCTGTCAATGGTTGACTAATCTATACGGTCGAATGAAATCGGATCCGACGGTTGTGATTCGAGTTCAACGGTCACTTCCAGCTTGGATCTCTCTAACGGCTGAATTTTAAGAGTGGGAGAAAGCCGTTGTAGGTTTTGAAAATGTTATGACGTGGCGTTGAAGGTAGGGTCCACGGAGAGATTTGGATCGGTAGCCTTAATCAATAAAGCATCTTATCCACTCACTAGGCCCCTGTTTGGATCCCCACGGTATAATCATAGCCATCAGTATGATCACAGCCGTTTGATCAGTGGACTTAAAATGGTCAATGAAATGTATGAGGGGAGGATCCACTGGGTTTTTCTCAATTTCTTTTACTATTTTTTAATCTGTTTACAGTCAGTAAATGGACGGTCTTCGATTCTCCATTCTTGAGTATACTAAAAAAAAGAAAAAAAGAGTAATTATTCAGTACTCCAAGAGTACCTACCCCTACGCCTTCTCCACCAGTCACAATCAAGAATGAGATCAAAAAAAGAGACCATCATATGTCCACAATGTAGAGAAAAATAAATCATATGAGCTTTATACCTCTCAATCAGGATTCTTACAAATTAATAAGCTTAAGCCTAGACTGCACGTATTAAAAATAAAATGTAAAATATTATAGGGTTGTAAATAGGTCCCTAATTCTTCAATTACCCAAAGGTTCGTACCCATTAATAATTGGGCTTACATCCTTATGTAGGCTCCGATAAGTAAATTGGTCTGAATCTAAATCTTATTTTTGGACCTGTATTCCAAATGGTTCCAGGTCTAGTTCTAACTGGATTTAGATCCGTGGACCTGAAACCCGACTTATTACCTTATTTTTGAAAAATTTTTCTTAAAAGTTAGTTTTTTTCCTAAACATTTTCTACACAAACTTGGACTCAGACCCGAACCCGTACCCACCCCACCTCATACACGGTTTCAGTTCCGGATACATTCTCTCATTAATGGTTCTAGTTCCTGATCCAGGAAATTGGTTTTGAACCAATTCCTGGTCCGGTTCTGGGTCTATCTTCTTTTCAACAATTCTGGTTCCAGATCCACCATTGACCTAGACCAGAACCAACCTATTTACAACCCTAAAATGTTGTCACTAGAGTCACTTGAGATGGTCTTACTCCTTGACCCTTTGATAGTCTTGGTCTAACATTTTTCACCTGAACAATTAACTAATGCAGTTTTTCCACAAAAAAATAAAAATAAAAAAAACCCTAGATGCACGGTTTGCTTGCCCAAACCGTTTTTGGTTTTTAAGAAACATCTGTGTACATCCACAAAAACTAATCCCACAGACTTTTTCCTCTTTTGTGGTAGGATAAGCTTTTTTGCGAAATTAAGGAAAATTTTGCTCATTTGCACCAAACGTAGATCTTAATACATTGCAAAAATGCATTTTCACAAATCTCACTTATTTTGAGGAAAGTTGGCAACACAAACAAGGATAAATAAGTTTCCTAATGAGGGATGAAAATGGGTATCTGATTCCCTAATTATCCAGATGCACTAACCCATAAAATATTGAGTTTAGAACCTAGTTTTGGTTCTGATTCATAAACAGGTCTAATTTTGTGACCCAATTTAGGTTCCGATTGATAAACAAGTCCGGTTCTAGGTCCACACAAGTTTTGATTCGTGGATTCAATCAAGATCCGACATACGAGTCTTTACTGTTGCAAATTGCGACTCAAAATAACTTTTACTAGATATTTTTATGTACAACAATTAAGGTAGTAGACTTGATGCACAATTATAAATTGAATGAGATCCTTAATTTAATTATAAAAAATAAAACATTATAAATACAAATGAGGTAGAATCGATTTTGATACTAAATTCTAATTCTCAAGTTGGGCCTGATTCCAGAATTGGACCCTAGTCCTCTTGTTGGAATTGAGTTTGGAACCAACAAAATAGGTTTCTAGTAGAAACCGAAACAATTATTTAGAAATAGGTCAAAGTCCGGATCCAGTATGGTTCCAACTTGGAACCACTCCACTTGCAACCATATACCTAATGGCCCTTTTCATGGATTTTAATAGATATGAAATTTATAATCTGATGGGCTCTCACAAATTATTATTAAAAAGGTGAAGGGCGAAGGATATACATTATAAACTTAGATGGGACATTGTCTTTTTTAGAATTTGATTTACTAAATTGGTAGCTAGATATTCATCTCACATCACCCATCCAAAAAAGGGGGAAAAAAAGAGGTCAATAGTGATAGTTTCAATTACTTGAGGACACATGGATTCATTCCTAATCATGTGCGTGAAATTCAATCGAATTCAATTACATGGACCAAGAAGTCGTAAATATTTTCAATCATTTTTCAAGTGTTGATTTCACCTTGTAACCTCGAAGGCCGAAGCTCAAATGTTGACATTATGGACCCAAACATTAAGCCCATAATAGTCCTAAATGAGCCACTTATTGGCTTAGTAAAGGTATTAGCAGATATTTATTGGGCCTAAAATTAATTTAAGCCGTGCAAAACATCCATTGCACATGCCTCCAACCTCTACATTCATTCTTTTAAAGAGGAAACTACAGGCATCAAAGTTGCATTTTACTACCTTCTGGCGACAAAATCCTACCTCCTTTGTTGATCGCAGCCTCCATCTAATGGCTGAAGGGAAAAAGAAATCTCCAAATCGTAAGCATCTTGATGTTGTGATTTATGCATGGATTTAACACATAGATGAGAGAAAAACACACCACACATGAGATGATCACAGGAGATTTACGTGGTTCGGCTTAAGCCTATATCCACGGGAGAAGACGATAAGAATATCATTATAAGGAATGAATTACAAAGAGGAAGATCACTTTTACTCTCAACCCCAAACCCAGCAACACCAAAGCCTCACTCAGATCATCTTCCACGCTCCACCGAAGCAGTAAAGTGTTCCATTTATAGACTCCATCACCAGCATGGAAGTCCACATCTTTGGCTACCCATAGGTGTTGTAGTGCAGTTGTAAAGCGGCTACAACTAGGGTGGCTACAGATATGGGGCTGCAGCTCTGCAATGGCTCCATTGAGCCACACAACTAACAAATCTCTACCTTAGTGAAAATCGGAGCCAATCCTCATAAAATTCTTCTTACTGCCTTCACATGCCCATTTGAGCACTTAGGTACTTCTTACGCCAATCAAGTCTAAGCAATGCTTGAACTTGGCTGTTGGAATAGGCTTAGTCATCATATCTGCTGGGTTCTCTATTGTAGCGATCTTCTCTACTACAATAACACCTTGAGAAACTACATCCCAAATGAAGTGTGCCCTCAATGTGTTTGGTTCTTTTATGATGCATCGGATTGTTTGTTAGATCAATAGCACTCTAGCTATCACAAAACACAGTTGTTAATTGTTGTCGCAATCCCATTTCACCAACCAAACCTCTCAGCCAAATAGCTTCCTTCACTGTTTCTGTAACTGCCATATATTCTGCTTCAGTCGTAGCAACAGTAGATTGTAATGTTGCCTTACAGGTGATAACATCGTTAAAAAGAATGAAGGCATAACCTATTAGGAAACTTCTTTTGTCTAAATCTCCAACAAAATCTAAATCAACATACCTAATAACACTACTAGAAGTGTTACCTTTTCTGTCATATACTATCTTAACATCCGTAATACCTCTAAGATAGTGGAGTATTCATTTCACAGCCTGCCAATGAACCTTCCCAGGTTTCTCCATGTACCTACTTACTACACTAATTGCATGTGAAGTGTCTGGCCCTGTACAGATCATAGCTTACATGATACTCCCAACTGCACTGGCATAAGGAACACATGATATGTGCTCCACCTCCTCCTCAGTTTGTGGTGATAAAGCCGAAAAGTTTAAAATGAGCTGCAAGTGGAGTATTCGCAGATTTCGACCTTTACATGCCAAAGCGTTCTAGTACCCTTTCAATATACCTTTTTTTGTGACAAAGACAATTTGCCTACTTTTTAGTCCTTGTGACTCTCAATCCCAAGTATTTTCTTTTTAGCGCTCAAATCCTTCATCTCAAATTCACCACTGAGTTGAGCCTTGAACCTATTGATCTCAGACATGTCCCTAGAAGCAATTAACATGTCATCAACATACAACAGCAAATAAATAAAAGAACCATTTGAGAGCCTTTTATGATAAACACAATTGTCATACTCACTCCTAGAATAGCCGTTTTCCAACCATAAAGGTATCAAAACGCTTGTACCAACTGTCTTAGGAGACTGCTTTAGTCTATACAAAGATTTCTTTAGTAAGTAAACAAGGTCCTCCTTACCTTAGATTTCAAATCCCTCTAGTTGATGCATATAAATCTATTCCTCCAACTCACCAAGCAAAAAAGCAGTCTTGACATCGAGTTACTCAAGCTCTAAGTCCAATAGAGCAACCATAGCAAGTAGCACCCGAATAGAGCTATGTTTCACTACAAGAAAGAACACTTCATTAAATTCAATACTCTCCTTTTGAGCATAGCCTTTTACAACCAGTCGTACTTTGAACTTAGCATCTTCAACCCCTAGAGTTCCTCTTTTTTTCTTGAAGACCCATGTAACACTCCGACCTAACTTAATCTGGCTTAGCAACTAATTAATGGCGAATTAGTTGTTGTATGTGTTTTGACTTTGCATTTGTTTTATTTTGAGTCATGGATTGGTAGTTGGGTTGAGTTTGACCTAGATTAAGTTGACATAAGCCATTTTTTGTAATTTTTGCTTTTGTAAGATTTCATCATTCATGCATCATCTTAGTGTCATCACGTGTATCTTGCCGAGCTTGTCAATTTCCATAACTGACTCGATTGCAAACGACATCGTTTGTTTCTGTTGGATGGTTATTTGACTCAAACTGTAATTTCTCGAAACCTTTGGACATTTATATAAAATTTTCAATACTTATCTTTATATAAACAAGATACAGGCAACGACCTTGACTCAATGATTTCTTCTTACTCTCTTCCTTCACGTTGGTTCTTCTTGTTTTCTACTTTCCTTCATTTTCTTTCTTCTTCAATGATTAAAGCAAGAAGAGAGAGGATCTTTCGCATCCATGCTAGCTCTTGTGTGTTCTATGGTATGAATTTGAGTCATGGTAGCGTCTATGAGTTTAGGATGCTCCATGCACTGCCCGCACTTACTTCTTCTTTCTTCTTACATGCATGGTGATTAGAATCGTGTGTTAACATTCAATTTGAGCCTAAAGACAACAACTAACTCGTAAAGTTCATTCGAGGCAAGTATAAGCACAATTTGGATGAACATGCGTTAGTATATGATTGATCGTGAATAATTTCCTAATTTTGCATATGGTTTGTGTTTTATAGCTCAATTGTGTCTAATTACTCATATTTGTGCTTGATGTGTCTTCTTTGTGCTTAGATTGTTTTATCTGTAACAGGTTCAAAACGTGACCCTATGTAACTTACGGTAAAGCCATATGACTGCACGGCTCACTTTCTAGAGAACAGCAAAACCTAAATTTACTCTACGGTCAGACTACGGCTAAGCCATACAATGTGCTATGGCTAAGCCGTAGGCTAGCCGTGACCCAACCATAAGTCAAGTTACGGCTTAACTTCTAAAGAGTAGAAAATAGAGAATACCTTCTACGGTCCAGCCACGGCTAAGCCGTGCGGTGAGCTACGGCCAAGCCATACCCAGTCGTGGCTGAGCTGTAGAACAACCACGGTGACGCCATAAGAGGGAGCACGGGCTAGCCCTAGCTCACCGTAAATACGGAAACAATTTTGGAGAACCATGGCTGAACCGTAGTGCATCATACGGCTAAGTCATAAGATGTCTGTGGCTAAACCGTAGGTCACCCACGGAATAATAGAACCGGATGAATGGTCTTGAGGGTTGTGACCCGTTCATGTGTGTTGTCCAGTTGCTACGCACCTCCCGATGGGTGTTGGTTTAAGGGACTTTGATACACCCTCTCAATACAATGCAACACGATAAGAAAGACAATTGTGCATCGGATAACTTAAAACTACATCATCATGCACGGTTAGAAACATTGGATGACTAGAATAGGGTTGGCTACGATTCTGTCTTAATTCGATTAAATTGAATTGCATGGCATATTAGACGATGATGATTGCCCTCCATTCTTACGTATGTATTAAAGGTTCAACATATGTCTTGTCAATAGTTTGGGATATGCCTCCACATTGTTTGACATATTCCTGACATGGTTACTGCTATGCCTTGATATGTATTTGTGTTTAAATATTACATGTAATGAATGGAATTCCTTAAGTCCAATTATATTATTGAATCAACACGGTCAGGCACTACTCAGCCTCAGCCTAATGATACCTGGCGAGGTTGACTTTGGCGTAGTATATATGGTACCGCTGTAGTGTATTTATGTCTTAAGGCTTTCAGACCGTAGGAACCCAAGACCCATTCGTTCCTTGGCCCGGTCGATGGTGTTCTCAATATGTAAAGATCCCTAGAGGGAGGATAAGGCAAATGTAGTAGTCACATAGTGAAGTATATGGCATGTATATCTTGATTCTTATAGCATGCTTCTTTAATTGCACAACTTGCCTAGTAGATGAACTTGGAACTCTATGAATTATCAGTTGTTACTCATTCTACTAGATATTACATGTGTTAACGTATTCTTGCTTATACTTTGTTGAATCGTTGTATTCATGAGTTATTATTGGTGTTGCAGGTTCAGAACCCGCTACCGACCCCTCGTCGGTCAGTTAGACTCTAGAGGAGACCATAGATGCCCTGTCACGGCTAGAGGAGTAAATGTGAGCACTCCGCCGGAGAGCGACATGTCATGCATAGAGGTCTTCTTTGATGTGGGATGTAATTGGTTTTGTTAGTGGTCTCTATATTTTGTATGTTGGCTCACTTTTGTATAATTCTATACTTCATGTAATCTTTTATGGATATCCTTTTGGATATTATTTTGCTTTAGTGTCTCTCCTCTTGTTATTCAATGATACCTATAGCTTCTGCGTACATGTATTGGCACATATGAACTTCCCTTATGTGTGTGCATTTAGATGAGGTCTACGTGTGGGCGCACGGGAGTATGTGTGTCACTGATTAGGTTTAACCTTAATCCCTGACTGCCTGGGCTCGGGTTGTGACTTACGTATTGTGTAGTATCAGAGCATTACTTGATATAGTTGATAAGTACATAGGCATGTAAGACCGCTGTGAGGATACGATTTCAAATATTTGACTTGATAGTCTGATTTTTTGATTTGTTGGGGGACATGTAATGGGAATGCCTTGTGCTCGAGTATTAACCCTTTATCTTTTACAGGATATGGCATCCGGATCAGGTACTAATAACAATCATGGGGATAATGAGAGTGGATCAGCTCCTCCACAATAGCCACATAACGCGGACAACTGATTCCTCATGATACTGCAAGCGGTCGATTCGCTGTAAGCACAAGTAGCATCCATCGTGGATCGACAAAGCCAAGTGTCAGTCCCACCCCACGTAGGGCAACAAGTCGTCTTCCAACCTAAGTAAAGTGATCCCAATGCTCTTTGCGAAAAGTTTTGGAAACGCGGAGCCACCGAATTCTATGGGAATGAAGATGCCTTAAAGGCTGACCAGTGGTTAAAGCATATGGAGGATTTGTTTTACAGCAGCAGCAGATGATAGTGGTAGAATATGTGCATAAGTTCATGCAAGTATCGCATTTCATGGAGGATATGATCCATATGGCATAAAAGAAAGTGAATAGCTTCATTAATGGCTTGAATCCTAGATACAAGAACCATGTGACAGCCTTCCAAAGGCCAGCTACCTTCAACGATGCGGTGGACAGAGCCTATGCTACCAAGGCCAACCTTCAAGAAGAGAGAGATGCTGAATCCAAGAGACATATGCCATTTGGTGCTATGGGGCAAGCACAGAAGAAGATGAAAGGTAGGCAAGGTTCCTCCAGTTAAGCCGATGTGACTTGTGAGCATTATGGCAAAGGCCATAAGACGGAGCAATGTTGGAGAAAGACAGGAGCTTGTTTTATTTGTGGCTCCATGGAACATTTGATGGTCAAATGTCCGAGGTACAAGTCTTCCCAACCCCAACAATCCAGACCAACTGCAGCTCCAGGCAGATCACAGCAATCCCGTCAAAGCCAGAAGCCGAACCGTCAGACTGCTCGTGTTTATGCTGCTACCCATGAGACTGCTGAGGAGGCGAATGTGGTGGAAGGTATTATTTTTATTGAGGAATTTGAAGCTATAGCATTGTTTGATTCGAGGTTTATGCATTTGTACATAGAACCTCATTTTGCTGAGCAGTTACGGCAGTCGCCTAAGCCACTACCGTATGTGTTGGTGGTGTCCACTCCTCTTGGTAAAAGGGTGGAGTGTAGTATATTCTACCCCCAAGTCGATGTATGGATCGAAGGGTGTCAACGTCCAGTTGACCTAATTTTATTGTTGATGTTGGACTTCGACGTGATCCTTGAAATAGATTGGCTCGCGCGATATCGTGCCTGTGTGAATTGTTACAGCAGGACGATTTACTTCGACCTAGGCAATGGGTTCCGTTTCGATGGCAATCAGAAGAAATGCTCGAGGCTTGTTATCTCCATATGTAAGGCGGATCGCATGATACGCAAGGGGTGTGAAGGCTTTATTGCCTTTATCTCTGAGAAGAAGGATTCGAAGCAGTTTGGAGAGATTTCGGTGGTGCGTGATTTCCCAGATGTCTTCCTCGAGGAAGTTCCAGAATTACCTCCTGCACGAGAAGTGGAATTCACTATTGACCTTGTGCTAGAGACCGCACCAATTAGTAAAGCTCCATATCGTATGGCCCCAGCAAAGTTGTTAGAGTTGAAGAAGCAATTACAGGATCTCTTGGATAAGGGTTTTATACGCTCGAGTGTGTCACCTTGGGGAGCTTCGGTATTGTTTGTGAAGAAGAAAGATGGCACCTTTCGGATATGTATTGATTATTGACAGTTGAATAAGGTGACAACAAAGAATAAGTATCCTCTACCGCGAGTTAATGAACTGTTTGATCAACGTCAAGGTGAAATTGATTTGAAATCTGGGTATCACCAATTAAGGGTAAAGGAGGATGACATTTTCAAAACTGCCTTCAGAATAAGGTACGGTCATTATGAATTTATTGTGATGCCGTTTGGATTAACCAAGGCACTTGCTGCTTTTATGGCTTTGATGAATCGGATTTTTGCTCCTTTCTGGGATCAGTTCGTTGTTGTGTTCGTCAATGAAATTTTGGTTTACTTTAAGACAGTAGAGGAGCATATGGATCATTTGAAGAAAGCCTTATAATTATTGAGAGAACATCGACTTTATGCCAGGCTGGCGAAATGTGATTTCTGGCTTAAGCAGGTGGCGTTTCTTGGTCATATCATTTCACGAGATGGATTGGCAGTTGATCCAGCGAAGGTTGAGCTAGTTGTCAAGTGGCCCAGTCCAAAGTTTGTGACAAAGATTAGGAGTTTTTTTGGACTTGCAGGGCACTACCGAAGATTTGTTCAAGACTTTGCTAAGATATCCGCTCCTTTGACTAGGTTAACTCGGAAGAATGTGTCTTTTAATTGGACTGAGGAGTGTGAAGCTAGTTTCCAGACTTTGAAAGAAAAGTTAACTATTGCTCCAGTACTGACCTTACCGGATGGTGGTGAAGGATTCATGATCTATTCTGATGCTTTTGGAGTCGAATTGGGATGTGTGTTGAAACAACATGGTAAGGTGATTGCTTATGGATCAAGACAACTCTGGGAACATGAGAAGAATTATGCCACACATGACTTGGAATTGGCAGCTATCGTATTTGCTTTGAAGCTTTGGAGGCATTATCTGTATGATGTGAAATTTGAGGTACATTTTAGATCATCACAGTTTACAATACTTGTTCACGCGGCATGAGTTGAAATGAGGCAACGTAGATGGCTTGAGTTTGTTAAGGATTATATTTTCCTATCAAGTACCATCCAGGGAAAGGAAATGTAGTGGCAGATGCACTTAATAGGAAATCAGAGACTCTTAATGGTTTAAATAACCTCCTTTTATTTATGCACGATAAGCTTGTCGAAGTGAGATTGGGAGACAACTATGTGCTGTTGGCAAGTACTCTTGTTTTCCAACCAGAAGTGATTTAGCAAATTAAGTATAGGCAATTTGAAGATTTGACTTTGAAGCAAATTCGAGACCATATCGGAGATCGGCCCAATTTCTAACTGAAGGATAGTATACTGTATTTTCAGAACAGATTATGTGTACTAGCAATTGATAACTTGAAGGAGAACTTGATTACAGAGGCACACCATGCTCGATATGCGATGCATTCAGGGAGTACGAAGATGTACCAGAACCTAAAGGATTGATTTTGGTAGAATAACATGAAAAGAGAACTCGTAAGATTCATCGCTAGGTGCTTGACTTGTCAGAAAGTGAAAGCTGACCATTAGAAGCCTCTGGGTACTTTGCATCCATTGCATGTACCTCAGTGGAAATAGAAACACATTACCATGGATTTCATTTCTGGCTTATTATGGACAGATTAACAAAGTCAACACATTTCATTCCCCTTAAAAAGGGTATGATCTTTTCAAATGGCGAAAAACGAGCGTGGATGAGATCGTCAGATTACATGGTACACCTATGTCGATTATGTCCGATCATGACAGCCATTTCGTTTCATCTTTCTGGAAAGCATTTCAAGACGCTATAGGTACTAAGTTAAGTTTCAGTACTACATACCACCCACAAACAGATGGGCAATCGGAACGGACGATTCAAACGTTAGAGGACATGTTACAGGCCAGTGTTTTAAGCTTTGGGAAGGAATGGGATGCACATCTCTCATTATGAGAATTTGCCTGTAACAACAGCTTTCACAAGAGTATTGGCATGGCCCCGTATGAAGCCTTGTATGGATGCAAATGTCAGAGTCCGGTATGCTAGAAAGAAGTTGGGACGAGAAGTTTTTATGGATTGACGATTATCCCTAAAACTACTGAGAAGGTACAGAAGGCAATAGAGAATTTGAAAGTTACTCAGTCAAGACAGAAGAGTTACACAGATACGCGCAGAAGAACTTAGGAATTTCAAGTTGGAGATTAGGTTTTTCTGAAGGTCTTGCCGATGAAGGGTACTATACGTTTCGGCCAGAAAGGCAAGTTGGCTCCAAGATACATTGGGCCTTTTGAGATTAAGAGCAGGATCGGTGATTTGGCGTACAAGTTGGCTCTTCCAGTGGCGTTTTCTGGAGTACATGATGTATTCCATGTGTCGATGCTTCGCAAGTATGTTTGGGACCCTACCCATGTCATTCGGTATGACGATGTGCAAATACAGCCAAATGCAACATACGTTGAATGTCCACTCCGTATCATCGGTACAAAAGAGCAAATCTTGCGTACTAGAAGCATATGATGGGTAAAGGTGCTGTGGGAACATCACGGTCTTGATGAGGCCACCTATGAATTGGAGGAGCAGACAACGCGATAGTATCCCCACCTCTTCACGCAGGTATGTGCTTATTTCGAGGATGGAATGTGTCTTAAGTGGGTGAGGATGTAACACTCCGACCCAACTTACTTTTGTTTTATTCCGGGTCATGCATAGGTAATTAGGTTAAGTTTAACCTGAATATGGTATACATGAGCCGTTTTTTGTAATTTTTGCTTTTGCAAGATTTCGTCGTTCATGCATCATCTTGGTGTCATCACATGTATCTTGTCGAGTTTGTCAATTTCCGTAACTGACACGATTGCAAACGACATCGTTTGTTTCTGTTGGACTATTATTTGACTCAAGCTGTAATTTCCCGAAAATTTGGACTTTATATAAAATTTTCAATACTTATCTTATATAAACAAGATACAGGCAACGACCTTGACTCAATGATTTCTTCTTACTCTCTTCCTTCACGTCGGTTCTTCTTTTTTTCTTCTTTCCTTCATTTTCTTTCTTCTTTAATGATTAAAGTAAGAAAAGAGAGGACCTTTCGCATCTGTACTAGCTCTTGTGTGTTCTACGGTAAGAATTTGAGTCATGGTAGCATCTATGAGTTTAGGATGCTCCATGCACTGCCTGCACTTGCTTCTTCCTTCTTCTTACATGCATGGTGATTAGAATCGCGTGTTAACATTCAATTTGAGCCAAAGGACAACAAGTAACTCATAAAAGCTCATTCGAGGCAAGTATAAGCACGATTTGGATGAACACACGTTGGTATATGATTGATCGTGAATAATTTCCTAATTTTGCATATGGTTCATGTTTTACAGCCCAATTGTGTCTAATTACTCGTACTTCTGCTTGATGTGTCCTCTTTGTGCTCAGATAGTTTTATCTGTAATAGGTTTAGAACGTGACCCTGTGCAACTTACGGCTAAGCCGTATGACTACACGACTCACTTCCCAAAGAGCAACAAAACCTAAATTTACTCCGTGCAGTCTAGCCGGAATTAAGCCGTGCGGTGTGCTACAGCTAAGCCGTAGAACAACCATGGTGAAACCATAAGAGGGAGCACAGGCTAGCCCTGGCTTGCCATAAATGCGGAAACAATTCTGGGGAACCACGGCTGAACCGTAGTGCATCATACGGCTAAGTCGTAAGATGTCTGCGGCTAAGCCATAGGCCACCCACGGCTAAGCCGTAGGTCACCCACGGCTAAGCCGTAAGACCATTGAAAAGTAAGAAAGGTAAGTATTGAAGAGACCTTGTACGGCCCTTGAGTGAGAATGTAGGCAACCTTAACTTGCCCACGGAAGATGAGAACTGCATGAATGGTTTTGAGGGCTGTGACCTATTCATGTGTGTTGTCTAGTTGTTAAGCACCTTCCCATGGGTGTTGGTTTAAGGGACTTCGATACACCCTCTTGACACAATGCAACACGATAAGAAAGACAACTGTGTATCAGATAACTTAAAACTACATCAACATGCATAGTTAGAGACACTAGATGACTAGAATAAGGTTGGCTACTGATTTGTCTTAATTCGATTAAATTAAATTGCATGGCACATTAGACGATGATGATTGCCCTCCATTCTTACATATGTATTGAAGGGTCAATGTATGTCTTGTCAATAGTTTGGGATATGCCTCCACATTGTTTGACATGCTCCTGACATGGCTACTGCTATGCCTTGATATGTATTTGTGATTAAGTATTACATGTAATGAATGGAATTCCTTAAGTCTAATTATATTAATGAATCAACACGGTTAGGCACTACTCAGCCTCAGCCTTATGATACCCGGCGGGGTTGACTTTGGCGTAGTACATATGGTACCACTGCAGTGTGTTTATGTCCTAGGGCTTCCAGACCCCAAGAACCCATGACCCATTCGTACCCTGGCCCAGTCGATTATGTTCTCAGTATGTAAAGATTCTTAGGGGGAGGATATTGCAAATATAGTAGCCACATAGTAAAGTACATGACATGTATATCTTGATTCTTATAGCATGCTTCTTTGATTACACAACTTGCCTAGTAGATGAACTTGGAACTCTATGAATTGTCAGTTCTTACTTATTCTACTAGACATTACATGTGTTAACATATTGTTGCTTATACGTTGTATTCATGAGCTGTCCTTGGTGTTGCAGGCTCAGAACCTGCTACCGACCCCTCGTCAGTTAGCCAGACTCCAGAGGAGACCATAGATGCCCTGTCAGGGCTAGATGAGTAGATGTGAGCACTCCGCCGAAGAGTGACATGTCATGCATGTAGGTCTTCTTTGATGTGGAATGTAATTGGTTTGTTAGTGGTCTTTATATTTTGTCTGTTGGCTTACTTTTGTACAATCCTATACTTCATGTAATCTTTTATGGATATTCTTTTGGATATTATTTTGCTTTAGTGTCTCTCCTCTTGTTATGCAATGATACCTATAACTTCCGTGAACATGTATTGGCACGTGTGAACTTCCCTCGTCCATGTGCATTTAGACGAGGTCTACGTATGGGCACACGGGAGTACGTGTGTCACTGATTAGGTTTAACCTTAATCCTTGACTGCCTGGGCTCGGGTTGTGACAACCCATTTGCAACCAATAATCTTTTAGTCTTTTGGCGGTTTTACCAGCTTCCAAGTATGATTCTTATAAAGCAATTCAATCTTTTCACTCATGGCGATCGTCTATTTTGCCGATTCTTTACTGCTGATGGCTTCATGATGCATAACTGTCTCCGCCTCGGTACTTTCAGCTGTATTAAGAGCGTAAGCAATAAGATCATCATATCTTCGAGGTGGCTTAATCTATCTCCTCTCTGTCCCTAGTAAGCATGTAATCATGTGGAACTGCATTCTCCTCATTTGAGCCTTGCATCTCATCTCCCTGAGCTGGGATATCTTGTAATTTTTCTTGCAAGTTTACTGAAGCTTCTGTTAGATTTTGTGGATTCAATCCATTAGTTGATGTAATAAATTGATTAATTTCTTTATTTATCAATAATATCATGCTTTACTTTCATGAGATGAATGTTATTTTACTACTTCATGCACATGACCAATATATATGACATAATGGTTCATGAGTTGAACCGGGTCCCGTTAGTATTTTAGATGTGATATATGTGCATGGATGAGATCCACACGTGGGAGATATATGTCACAAATCTTATACTTAAATAGCTTCACAACCAGTAATGAGACTGGGCATCTCATTTGATAAGGTTGCAGCACTTTGATCACTATGAGATAGTGTGATTTCTCTCGATCATCAGAATGTAAGATTTTGGATCACGGTGCCGGTACATTGGATGTATTGAAGGATCATGAGATGCACTTTATAGAATTCTGTCTCAATAATAAGGTATGCTCTTATAATTCCCTAGCAATAGGCTCTTAATCCTGAGACATTGATGAACTCAAGTTTCTATCTGTTCATTTACTTTGAGTCACCAATGAGTGAGGCCGACTGTAGGTTAACACCTCGGTCTCTTGGGTATATGGTAATAGAACTGTGGGAACGTTGAATGATCAAGATGGAATCTATCTCTATTATCCCCTTGTGCCAATTAATAGATTTGTCATTAGTAAGTGTGCACCCATCTCAATTAAGAGTTAATTGGATGGTACTAATGATTACTGTGATTAATTGGGGTTTAAGAATAATAAGCTGTGGAACTTATATTGGAAGAGATAGATTTATTCCAATTGATCCACGGATATTGATAGAGGGGCCTACTTGTGGTAATTGGGAAGTTTAGGGTCTTCATTGTAATTTATTCCTAAGACTGGAGTGCAGTTGCATTTATATAGTGGTGTTATTTGCAATTAACTGTGGGCCCGTATTGCACATGAGATGTGGGGTCACGGTGTTCCAGTTGGAGCCAGCTTTCTAAGGAATCCCTAGTGGTCCCCACGCTAGCCCAAGTTATTGGAAAATATTAATCCGACTTGAACTCTAGAAAGAAGGTTTTAGAAAAGAGAAAGTTGCTAATTGCTTTGGAAGTAAGATTTCTATTTCAATTAAGCAAGGAAGAGATTTGAAAATATATAAAATCTCTTGGACGTCTAATAAGAGTCTCTCTCACACCCAAAACCCTGTTCGTGCAAGAGTTGCACGGGTTTCTCTCTCCTTCTCTCTTCTAGTTCCCTGGAGTTTCGAGTTGGGATTTCTCCTGAAGATTCCACCAATCTTCTTGAGAAAAGAAATCCAATTCGGGTCATAGCATGGAAGGTTAAGAGGTGTTGAAGATTCTCATCATCAAGCAGTCGCAACTTCTCCATTAGAGCACTACAGATCTCCAAAGGTATGATCTACTTCTTGTATGTCATAGATTATTATGGATGTTTAGTGCTGTTTGATTCTGTCTTTTAGATATAATATTTACTGTACATGGTCACGAGATTGAGGGTAATGCATCCTGGATTGGGTTTTTGGTCTTATGGATAGTTGATCCCTGTGTCAAGTGGGTCAAAAGTTTTGAAAATCTATCCACGAGACCCACCTACTTCCAACAGCTTCCACCTCAAGCTCCACCTGTTTACTAATACCGTGGTTTATTTTGGTATCAAGACACTCCTTCTTTGGTTTCAATATTGTAGACTCATCAAAGGTCACATCTCTACTGATAAAGCATTTGGGTGATTTTTCATCTAGGCACTACAACCTATATCCCTTCACCCCATGTGCATATCCTAGAAATATGCACTTTCTTGCCCTTGGTTCAAGCTTACCCTCATTTAAATGAGCATAAGCTGGACAACCAAATATTCGCAAATTTAAGTAATTAGCAGGAGAGCCAAACCAAATCTCTTCAGGAGTTTTACACTCGATAGCTATTGATGGAGAGTTGTTGATCAAGTAACAAGCTGTATGAACAGCTTCCGCCCAGAACTTCTTAGATAACCTGGCATTGGAGAGCATACACTGGGTCCTATCTGTTCTGCAAGCCCATTTGATTGTGGTGTATTCTTGACTGTGTGGTGTCTCATAATTCCTTCATTTTTACACAACTCATTAAAAGCACCTCCACAGAATTCCAAGCCATTATCAATTCTCAAACGCTTGATTTGTTTACCTGTCTGCTTCTCAATCATAGTCTTCCATTGCTTGAACTATGCAAAGACTTCGTCTTTGTGCTTTAAAAGATACACCCAGACCTTCTAAGAATAATCATCAATAAAGGTCAACATATATCTGCCACCACTAAGAGAAGGAACACGAGAAGGTCCTTAAAGGTCATAGTTGATATAATCCAAAGTACCTTTGGTCCAATGAACTACTATATTGAACTTGACTCTGCATTGCTTTCTGAATACACAAGACTCGTAGAAGTCTAGCTTTCCCAATTTCTGGCCACAAGGTAAACCTTGTTTATTTAGCTCTTCCACACCCCTCTCACTCATATGTCCAAGCCACATATGTCACAGCTTGGTAGTATCCCAATTTGAATCTAAGGATGACATAACAGCAGCACCTGTAACTATGCTACCTTGAAGAAAATAGAGACCATTTTGCTTCTGTCCTTTCATCACCACAAGAATGCCCATGGAAATTCTCATGACTCCACTTCTAGTTTTGTAATTACAGCCATTAGAGTCAAGAGTACCAAAGGATATCAGGTTTTTCTTCAATTCTGGAACATGCCTAATATCAGACAAGTTTCTCACAATACCATCATACATTTTAATTCGGATTAAGCCTATCCCAACAACCTTACAAGCCATATTATTGCCCATAAGAACTTTACCTCCATCCATGGATTGATAAGTGGTAATCCTTATTAAGACACATATGGTAGGAACAATCCGAATCAAAGATCCACTCATCACCTGAGCTACTTACAGTAATAAAGAGAATATCTCCACCATCAGAATTATCTTCTACAACACCAGCTACGGTTTCCGAATTAGAAATTTTCTCCTTACCTTTGCTTTTTACACAATTCTTTCTAAAGTGCCCTTCCTTGTGACAATGGAAGCACTTTATTTTTCTAGATCTTGATTTTGATCTAGAGTGGCCTTTTCTGTTTGGACTTTTCTTCTCTGTTCTTCCACGCACCATCAGACCCTTGCCTAAACTATGACCATTGTTATCAGACATAGCCTTTTTTTTAACTCCCTGGAGTTTAAGGCTGCCTCTACATCATCTCTGGATAAAGTCTCCCTACCATACATCATGGTATCCACAAAGTGATTATACGAGGGTGGTAAAGAACAGAGCAGCATGATTGCTTGATTTTCATCATCGATGCTAACATCTATATTTTTAAGGTCATTATAACTTTACTAAATGCATCAGGGTGAATGGAGATAGACGTACCTTCATGCATTTGCAGAGTAAATAACCGTTTCTTCAAATACAAACGGTTTGTCAATGACTTGGTCATGTATAGATTTTTAATTTCTGCCACAACCGAACAGCGGTTTTCTCCTGAACAACCTTTCATAATACTTCATTGCTGAAGCATAACAAAATCGCTCCATATGATTTCTTCAGCATATCTTCTTTGTCTGTATCTGACATCGTTGCAAGAAGATCATTCTTTTCCTTTAGTGCCTTTTGCAAACCCTTTTGAACCAATAATGCATGCATCTTTATACACCATAAATTGAAGTCATGTTTACCATTGAATTTCTTAATTTCAAATTTTGCATCCATTCCTGCAAAATTTCTATACCACACTGTAGATTTTGTCACCACAAGCACGCTAGAAGAAACGAATTTGAAATTTGAGTTTAGATGACTCCGATATTGTAAAAACAAGTTTCTACGCTTTGATCAATCAACTCTCCTCATTGACCATCAAAACAGCCAATCACCCTCTTCTACTGCGTAGATCTGCTCGAAATGAGTCTGTAGGCATAAACAGATCCTTGATCGGACGTTAGATAATCAAGATATTACAGAAATAATTTCTAGCCGTTGATTCGATCAAATTAGCATTGACTGTACTGCTAACGTCACACTAATGTAGGCATTTTGCTTGGCTTGGCTACTACTCCACTCGGGTCAGACCAACCCAAACCTAAACCTGACCTAGCCTAAAAATCTAGGCCTTAAAGAGCGCAAAATAGTGTGGTGCTTCAAAGCACCATGCACTTTTTTGTCTCCACTTTAAGTGTTGCAACGAGACAGCACGTCAACTCCACTCAAGTTTATTTGTTTCTTCCTCCTTTTTTTTATTATTTTTTTAAAACACCTTCTTCACTCTACGTTTTAGTTTGCAACAAACTTGAGAAGACAGAGAGGAAAAGGAAACAAAGTCGTCCCTCTCCTTTGGGTGATCCAACAACGATGGAGCCAGGCAACGACGACAACGAAGAGACTAGGGAGACCCAAAGGGGCAACGGTGGCCTAATTCTTAGGCAGCGGCAGTGGCGATGGGCTCGGTCATCAAGAACCTCCTTTTTTTTGTTTTCAGCCTCTCCTTCAAATTGATTGTGGCCCACTTACAGATCTGTGATCCACAGCAAATCCAGATAGAGTTCTCGCCTCAGATCAGAATCGAAACAGAGGGAGAATACAGAGATCAGATCCTCTATTTTCTACTCTAAGAAAATCCATGCACAGCGATGGCCCACTTCCGATCAACCTGATCCTTTTTAATGGATCTCCGTCAAATCATCAGAGCGGTACAAACTTGGGCTCTGATACTAGTTTGTTATGATTTATGCACGGATTTAACACACAGATAAAAACACACCACACATGAGATGATCACAGGAGATTTACGTGGGCATAGGCCTACATCCATAGGAGAAGAGAATAAGAATATCACTACGAGGAATGAAGTATAAAGAGGAAGATCACTCTCACTCTCAACCCCAAACCCAGCTATACCTAAGCCTCACTCAGATCGTCTTCCATGCTCCACCAAAGTAGCAAAGTGTTCCATTTATACACTTCATCACCAGTATAAAAGTCCATATCTTTGGCTGCTCATAGGTATTGTAGTGCAGCTACAACTAAGGTGGCTACTATGGCTATAACTAGGGCGGCTACAGATATGGGGCTGCAGCTCTGCAGTGGCTCCATTGAGCCACACAACAAACACTTGATTTAGATAAAGACGGGTCATGCTACATTATTCAAATCAATGCACATGGGTTGCTCAACTCCTGTGGCAGCGAGGGCTCCATCGTAGATATTACAATCACCCGAGGGGTTAGAGTCTATGATGATGATCACCTTAGGGTCATCTGGTGACCATGACGTGGGGTTGATCGCGCGGGATAATAGGGGTGAGCAAACCCTAATCACTAGTCAATCGGATGATGGACATAAGGGGACATCTGATACTTCTTCTGATGCAATTCCATTGTGGTGGGTACTGGGAAGCCAACAACCACAAAAAAGACTGGGACAGGATTTGATGACACATGTACTGATTCTCATCAAGGATCTCATCCACATGGACTACAACATCATGATGAAAATCTAGGCCCTCTAGCCTTGTCATCGTTGTTTATCCCAGCAGAACCTAATGATCGTTCCTTAAACGATATACTTCTATGAGAACGAGGAATACAGAAGGCTACACTTACAGACGAAGATGTGACTGAAGCTGTTAAAAGTTTGAAAAAACTCATTGGTGGAAATTTCATTGGGAAAAGACCAAACTATTTTGCGGTACAGGCAACCTTAGGAAGGGCATGGAAGCAATATGATTTCCAAATACACTAGATGGAAGATGCCTTTTACTTGTTTAAGTTCTCTTCATTTGAACATAGTAAAAAAAAAATTTTAGCAAATGGACCTTGTCACACCTCCAAAACTGGGCCGAACCCAAACCTGGTTCTAGGGATGAGAGGATTAGGGCCAATTTAAAATATTTTTGAATGTACAACACGGGCTCTAATTCCGTTTGAATCGAAGCCCTTCGTAAGGTTTATGCTTGTTGATCAAGCAACCATAATCACACGTTGAACCATAATATCCATAATTTGCATAACTAAATATCATAAACAACAATATAACAAATTTCAAGGATGATTAATAAATGGTCTAGAATTTCGAAGCATAGTAATTAAAGTTTTAATTCCCAAAACAATAATTTGAATAACTACTCTAATGACCTCAAACATGGCCTTTTCACAAAGTCTAGTATTCTGATCTCAACACCATCACTAAGATACCTCAAACGATGTCATTGGCCCTCTACTTAACAACTCCGCCATTTGGCGGAATCTCCTGTCTCTCCTGACCCTCCGGTTCGGCACTAGCAACAGGACTTAAACACCAAAAGTAGTGGGTCAGATTGATGTAATCTGACAAGAGGTAAACTGCAAGTAATGATATTAATCAATTGAATTAAAACATATTTTACATTTTATACCTATACCGAATGCAAACCCAATGATATGAATGCACAAAAATAGGTATTCCCGGAGATACAATATACAAAAACAGGTAATCCCGCATATACAATATACAAAAATGGGTATTCCTACATTTACAATATACAAAAATGGGTATTCCCCCGGATACAATATTAAAAAACGGGTATTCCTGCCAGATATAACAAATGGCACTATTGTGTACTATATCCACAGTATACGCTGTCTTGATAGCGTACGACCACCTCCAACTGCAGTCGGTCAAATATCTGTATATAAATACATACTATATACGAATGCATAATGAATCATGCTATAAAACCCTTATTTCACAATAACCAACCCATTATTAATTTAAGTACTTAGATTCCTTAATTTAAAAGTGTATTATGATTAGGTGTTATTTCAAGTTCTCTGAGGGTAAGCACTAGTTCACCTAACAATTATAATTAGTTAAATATGCACAGGAGAACCAATTCTCTTTCACACTGGTAATGAGAGTTCATGATGCCAATATCTTACTTTTAGTATCTATCATGTTGTGCATCCCGAATCTCACATTCCCATTCTGAATTCAATCCAATTCTCATGCGAACATTCAACTAGTTTTTCTAAAAAAAACGGAATCCATCTAATCCAATTATATAAAGTTAGTATGTTTTACAAATTGGATAAAAGTATTCAATTTCAAATCCAAACTAAATCAAATTATGATCAAAGGCGAGGGAACAATTAGATTCTTAATCTTCATTATTATGTGCAAAAACACCGAATTATTTTAGATAAAACAAAAGATCCAAATCCTGGATTTAGATTTGGAATTTACACTCTAGTCATCTTGGGCCCATTGGCTCCACTGCCAGCCCACCGGAAACCCAACCTAGCCCAAGAGACCCAGCCCAGCCACAACCAAGGCCTAGCCTAGTTGGCCCAGCAACAGCCTGGCCTAGGCAGTGCCAGGCCTAGCCGCAGCCAGGCCCCACCGACTGCCCTGGCAATAGGCGCTGCCTGGCATGCCAGGTAATGCTCCTGCTTGTGCAGCGCTGTTGCAATGGCTGCTTCTTTTTTTATTTTTATTTTTTTATTTGCCTATTCTTTATTTTAATTAAAAAAAATCAAATGCTCATTATTAATCCACAATCAAGACATTAAACTCAATCAAATAAATAATATTTTAAAGCATGTCAACAAAACAACAAAGAAGACATTATTTAAAGTTATCCACTTGCCTTGATTTCGATGCCTAAAGCAAAATTGAAGATCAGACCTTAGTTCCTTCAGAGAACTGCTAAGGCTTAATTGTGGAGGAAAGGAAGATGACGGAAGAATTTGGCGTATAAAGAAAAGACGATCGAAAGCCATTAGGGTTATATTATATAAAGGTTTTTCTAAATTATAAGGAAGAGCTTCTTGCTTTTTAGTAAGTTTTATAAAATTTCAAAAAAAAGGCTTTTGGCTTAAAAGGGTCAAATAACTCAGACCCAAAGCCTAAAAACATTTAATCAGCCCATCTCTAATGGGCCCTACATAAAACTATCATGCATGCAAGGATCCAAATTTCTAAAATGCCCTATTAATCACCCATCTAACTCCTCTCAACCAAACTCAAACCTAATGAACTGATTCAACTGAGATTAAAAATCTGGGGCCGGTAAACCTTGGGTTGTTCAAGACCACCGTCTAGTGTTTAAAAGATTGGGAGTATCGGAGTATCCACACAGCGACATGATTTTGAAGCAATTCCTCTCTGGATCAAGTTTCCTAATCTTAACTTTTGTTTTCGATCGTGAACTCAGTAAAATCACAAGTCTGATTGGTAAACCACTATTTATGGATAGAACAATAGCAGATGTAGCCAGACTGCAGGCTTATGCTAGAGTCAGTGTGGAAGTGAATATTCACTCACCCTTGCCCACAGAGATCACGATTGAATACAAGATTGTCTTCTTTTAGTCAAAGGGTTGACTACGCTTTGCATCCCATCCCGAGCAAGCAGTGTAGAACATTCAATCATTCTTAGTCGAATTGCATCCTTAAGTTTGAAAAGTCTGGGTTCCAAAGAAAAAAGATCTTGGAGAAGACAATAGTGTTGAGGTGCAACAGCCTTCTTCACTTCCTAAGGTGGTTGAAGATTGGTTTCAACATGTTTCACCCACAAGAAGATCATCTACTTTGATAGGTACAGAGATTTGCCTCACGGAGCAAGTCAACAGGTTTGAGTTTCTTTCAAATTTGAATAGTAATTCAGCAGCTCCTAGTAATGAAATCTCTTAGGCCATAGCTATTGTTATGGGTGAAGGCACATCAATGGACAAGAAAGGTACCTCTCCATCTCTACCAGGAGTGCAACCACTGCATATAGCTAATAGCGTTCTGTCATTAACAGAATCTGATCAAGGTAGTGAGCAAATAAATGTTCCCTCATCGTCTCAAGATGGGTGCAAAGAAAGAGGGCTCGGAAGAGTAAAGGTTCTAGAGGGTGTACCCCCTCACCTGATAAAGTATCCAAATGAATTTTCTGTTGTGGAATGTACGAGGTCTCAATATATATACCAGCCATGCAGGCAGAGATTATAAATAAAATGAAGACCTTACATCTTTCCATGATAGGATTAGTTGAGACAATAATAAAGAGAACTTCTTCATATATTGTCAAAATAACTCTAGTGTCTGCATGGTAGATGGAAGCCTCTAATATTGACTGTAGCCCTATGATGCGTATCTAGATATTATGGAATCCAGGGGAAGTGGCTATTATTGTGCTGGATGTTCACTTCCATGCCATTCATTGCGAAGTTTGTGTTGGGAACAAGGCGAGCAAAATACACACAAAAAAAGAAGAAAATTGGGAGAGGAATTCACAACTCAATTGGACTCTCAATCATAGCTTGAATGCATGGCTACATATATTATGTAAAAGAAAATTCTAGAGCCTAAACTAATAACATCTAATGCTATTTAAGTCCTCTACACGTTTTACACAACCAAATGCTAATAAAAGACACGCACTTTTCATTTTTCATGGTTTTTCGATTACCATTGAACAGTCTGTAGTAAATTGGCCATAACTTTCTCAATATAAATCCAATTGATAAGAGGTTTGAAGCATTGGAAACTAGATAGACATAGCTTTAATTTGGTTTATTATAAGCTAAATTTGGATAACTATAGCCCCTTCAAATTCTGGTCGAAATTTACCCTCTAGTTTCAGCAATAAGTCAAGTTTAATTTTCAACACTCCCCCTTAAACTTGACATCTTTCCAACACCAATCATCATTCTCAACTTCTGAAAAATATCATATTTGAGAGGGTTTGTGAAAATGTTAATGACTTGATCAAATGACTTCACATATTCTACCTCTCTATACTTGTTCTCAATGCATTGTCAAATGAAATGATACTTTGTCTCAATATGCTTGCTTTGATCATGAAACACTAGGTTCATTGCTAGTGCAATGGCTGACTTGTTGTCTATCATGATCTTGGTAACTTCACTTTGCTCAAAATGGAGTTCCTTCAATAATAGCTTTGACCAAATAACATGACAAGCACAAGCAATGGCAGCAACATACTCTGCTTCATAGGTTGAAAGAGTGACGATGGGTTGTTTTTTAGAACATCAAGAAATTGCATTATTTCCCAAAAAGAAAATAAACCTAGTAGTACTCTTCCTATCATCAATGTCTCCAGAGTAGTTGCTATCACAATAGCCCATCAAATTGAACTCGTTTGAAGTTGAATAAAAAATTCCATAATCAAGTGTACCTTTAAAGTAACAAAGAATTCTCTTGGCTGCCTTCATATGTGTCTTAGATGGATTTTCCATAAATCAACTCACGAGTCCAACTGAAAATAAAATGTCAAGTCTGGTACAAGTCAAATACCTTAAGCTTCCCACAAGACTTTTGAACAATGCTGGATCAACCTTTTGTAGCCCTTCCTCTTGTTTTGAAAGTTTAAATCCACACTCCATAAGCGTGTTGATGGGATTGCAATCCAACATGTTGAACTTCTTTAGTACTTCCTTTGCATAAGCTTCTTAAGAGATAAAAATCCCATCCTCCATTTGCTTAACTTCAATTCCCAAATAATAGGTCATGAGTCCCATATCACTCATCTCAAACTCTTGAGCCATAGCCTTCTTAAAACCTTTAAACATCATTTGATTATTTCCTGTGAATATAAGATCATCTACTTAGACACAAACAAATAATAGATCTTCACGTTCCTTTTTCACATAGAGTGCGTATTCATGAATGAATCTAGTGAAACTATTCTCCTGAAAATTCTTATTAAGATGGCTATTCCAAGCTCTTGTAGCTTGCTTTAATCCATATAAGGCCTTCTTTAAGCTCAGCACATTGTCTTTATAACCTTCAATAACAAAACTTAAAGGTTGTTCAATATAAACCTCTTCCTCAAGATGACCATTCAAGAAAGGGGACTTGACATCCATTTGATGGATCTTCTATTGGTTCTGTGCTGCAAGCGATAATAGTAGTCGGATTGTCTCCAAACGGGCAACAAGGGCAAAAACCTCTTTATAGTCAATGCCCTGTTTTTGCTTGTAGCCCTTTGCAACGAGTCTCACCTTGTATTTTTCTACTTCACCCTTGGAGTTTTTCTTGACTTTATACACCCATTGGACTCCAATCGCTTGATGGCCACTTGGAAGTGATGCAAGCTCCAAGCTCCCCAGTGTTGTTCTTCTCTACAGCTTGAATTTCCTCCTTCATGGCTTGTATCCATTTCTTATTTTTTCTATCTTCTTCAAAACTCGAAGGCACATCATTAGAAAGTAAGCAAAATAAATTTCCATCCTCTAACCTTTTAGATTCTTCATAGAGATCCATGAGGCTTTGATAACTACGAGGGCCTTCACTTGAACTAGGTGAAGGAGACTATGATGACGATGCTATAGAGGACGATGTTGGTGTTGTTGGAGGTACAGTTTCACCTTGGGCTCCTTGTATTGGAGTTTCTTCTTCATCAATGTAGGGGAGAAAATCATAAACAACTTCATCATGTGTACTGCAATCCCAGGTTGCATCTTCTTCAAATTCAACATCTCTGCTAATAATGACTTTTTTGTTGCTTGGATTGAAGAACTTGTAGCCTTTTGCGTTCTCATCGTAGCCAATAAACACATGCTTCTTGCTACTATCATCAAGCTTTGATCTCTCTTGCTCCGAAACTTAAACATAGGCAGTAGATCCAAAGACTCGCAAGTGTGACACATTTGGCTTCCATCCACACCATGCTTCTTGGGGCGTCACATCCTTTAAACTTTTAGTAGGTGAACGGTTGGAAAGATAAACTGCACATGAAACTGCTTCAGCCCAAAACTCTTTCGGCATCGACTTGCTTTTTAACATGGTTCTTGCTATATTGAGGATTGTTCTGTTCTTCTTTTCATCAACTCCATTTTATTGTGGCAATCTAAGAACGGTCAGAGGACAACGAATTCCATGTGTCTCATAAAAGGCCTTGAATTCATTAGAGGTAAACTGACCACCTCTATCGGTTCTTTGAGATTTGATCTCATAGGCACTTTCTTTTCTAACACAAGCTTTGAACTTTTTGAATGCCTTTAAAAGCCTCACTCTTTTGCTCCAAGAAATAAACCCATGGTTTTCGTGAATAGTCATCAATAAAAAGCAAAAAGTAAGAGCTGTTACCAAGAGATGAAGGCTTGATTGGACCACAAACATCCGCATGAATAAGTTGAAGTGGCTCGGTGGCTTTTGAATTGGATTGCTTGGGAAAACTCTTTCTTGAATGCTTGCCTCTTAAGCAAGTTTCACATAATTGATTGGGGTGATCAATTGTTGGAATACCTTTCACCATCTTCTTTGCTCCCAAGTCTCTAAGCCCTCAAAAATTTAGATGCCCATATTTTATGTGCCAAATCCATGATGGATCTTTAACACAAGTCTTCAAACACATGACTCCAATGATCTTCATATCCAACAAGAACATGCAATTTCTTGTCATAGAAACCTTAGCAATAAGATTCCCTTCTTTATCTCTAAGCCAAAGAAAGCGATCTTCCGTGTTTATTTTGTAACCATTTTTCATAAGTTGCCCAATACTCAAAATATTATTTAACATTTTAGGAATGTAATAAACATTAGGAAGAATCTTATGGTTCCCTTTCTTTACCTCAAACAAAATTGTACCTTTGCCTTCAATCTCCACCTTCGATTCATTGCAAAAGCGCACATGGCCTGTCACTTTGGTGTCAAGTTCCACAAATTTGCTTCTGTCGCTCGTCATGTGATTGCTATCTCCATTGATTCCCTCTTGAGAAGAATTTTGCTCATCTTTTCCTCTTCCACGACCACGTCCTTGACCTCTTCCACCTCCTTGGCCTCTTCTACTGCTTTCATAAGTTTCTCCTTTGGCTTTCAATGAAAGCTTTGCTTACAAGGCTTGCTCTACTTGCTCTTGCTTGCCTCGGTTCATTCTTTCTTCATGGGCCCATAAGGATCTATTTAATTCATCGATAGACGTGACCTCCAAATCTTTGGATTCTTCAATAGCTACTACCACATGATTGAATTTTATGTTGAGCAAGCGCAAAATCTTCTCAACAACATGAACATCTTCAATTTTTTCTCCAAGCCTCTTCATTTGGTTTACCACTACCAAGACTTTTGTGAAGTAGTCCAATAGAGACTCACTCTCCTTCATCAAAAGTGATTCAAACTCAGCCCTTAGAATTTGAAGACGTACTTTCTTCACTTTTTCAACTCCCATGATGAAATTTCAAAGAGTATTCCATGCTTACTTGAAGTTGATTTCGTTGACAACCTTCTCGAACATGTCATCATCTATGCCTTGATGAATAACTATAAGCGCACATTGATCTTTTTTCCTTTCTTTCTCCAAGGCTTCCTTTTAGGCTTGATTCAAAGCCTCCTCTTTTTGAAGTTTAACAAAACCTTTCTCAACAATCTCTCATAATCCTTGGGAACCATGGATAGCCTTCATTTGAATTGCCTAATTCTCATAATTGAGCTTGGTGAGTTGTGGGTATTGGAAAGCAAGGGTGGCTCCTTTAGAAGACATGCTCTGATACCAATTTGTTGGAAACAAGGTGAGCAAAATACAAACAGAAAAAGAAGAAAATTGGAAGCAGAATTCACAACTCAATTGAACTCTCAATCATAGCTTGAATACATAACTACATATATTATGTAAAAGAAAATTCTATAGTCTAAATTAAGGACATCTAATGCTATTTTAGTCCTCTAGATGTTTTACACAACCAATTGCTAATAAAAGACATACACTTTTCATTTTTCATGATTTTTCGATTACCACTGAATAGTCAATAGTAAATTAGCCGTAACTTTCTCAATATAAATCCAATTGATGAGAGGTTTGAAGCATTGGAAACTAAACAGACAGAGCTTTAATTTGGTATACTATAAGCTAAATGTGGATAACTGTAGCCCCTTCAAATTCTAGTCGAAAGTTACCCTTCAGTTTCAACAATAAGTCAAGTTTAATTTTCAATAGTTTGCTATGCTCAAACCTAGTACCTTTTTCTATCTGATACGGTGCTCTACAAGTTATATTGCCTAGAGAGAGTTGAGGGACAACTTGTAGTTATCCGCGAGGCTTATCCCTTCATCTACGCCATGCGTTGTAGGGGGGATTTCAATTCACTAAGATAGAGCTTTGAAAAGGAAGGAGGTGCTGGACCAAGGTGCCAAGTATGATGGAGTTCAATGACTGCTTAAATATTACAAGCCTTAGTGACATGCTAATGGCTGGGCCGCTCTTTACCTGGACTAACTCTTCTATGGGACATTCACTCATTTCACGTAAGTTGGATAGAGGTCTAGGAATCCTACTCTGTTAAACTCAAGTCTCTTTAAAGGTGACGTTCTCCATCTAGGGTTATCAGATCACTCGCCATTGCTGTTTACATTACAAAATGCAGGTCCTAGGAAAGTTCCCTTCAGATGCATGGAGGGGTTCGTATGGATGGGTTCTTTGACTGCGTTAGAGATGCATGGAGTCTAGAGTTGGAAGGGACTCCCATGTTCAAAGTAGCTTCTAAGCTGAAGCAGTTTAAGTGTTCCCTTAAGTAGTGGACTCGTGGCCAACATCCAGTCCCTACTCTCATTTGGCAGGTGCAGTCTCATCTTGATGAGGTGCAACATCGCTTTACCTGGGATTCAGGTAATGCACAGATTTAACAAGAAGAGAAGGAAGTTAAGCATAAACTTGATATGCTACTTAGGCTGGAGTAGAGTCTGATAAACTAAAAATCGCAGGCTCAGTCTATAAATCTTGGTGACGGTAACAACAGATATTTCTAAAGGTTGATGAGGAAGCAGTACACATCTGTGTGTTGTGCGCGTGTGTGCGTAAGCAACCAAGATCAACAATCAACCACATAAGAAGACAAGCAATTGACGTGGTTTGGCAAAGATGCCTACATCCACTGGAAACCAAGGCTTCACACAGATGAAGGGTATCGACTTCAATGATGTTTTCCCTCCTGTTGTGCAAATGACTTATGTTAGAGTTGACTTGGGTCTAGCCGCTATCATGGACCTTGAGCTTGAACAGATGGACGTGAAAATCGTGTTTCTTTACGATGACTTGAAAGAAGAGATCTACATGACTCAACCAGAGGGGTTTGAGGTAGAAGGAAAAGAACATATGGTTTGCAAGTCGAAGAAGAGTCTTTATGGGATGAAGCAAGCACCGAGACAGTGGTACAAGAAGTTTGATTCATTCATGTTGAGTCATGGGTACCGGAGGACAACTACAGATCATTGTGTCTATGTTCGTCGATTTATCGATGGCAGGTTCATCATCCTTCTTTTATATGTAGATGATATACTGATAGTTGGATAGGATAACAAGTTGATTAGCAAGTTAAAAGAGGAGATGTCAAAGTCATTTGACATGAAAGACTTGGGTCCCTACGAACAATATTGGGCATGCAAACACGTCGTGACAGGAGTTCTAAGTAGCTGTGGTTGTCATAGGAGAAATATGTTGAATGAGTACTCGAGCAGTTTAACATGAAGAATGCTAAGCCAGTTAAGATACCTCTAGCCACTCACTTCAAACTAAGCAAGCGCTTGTGTCCTACTATAGATGATGAAGAGGAATGGATGGCATGTGTTCCTTATTCCTCTACTGTGTGGAGTTTCATGTATGCCATGGTTTGTACACGATCAGACATTGCACATGCTGTGACTTTAGTGAGTAGATTTCTCTCTAAACCTGAAAAGGAGCATTAAGAAACAGTGAAGTGGATCTTTAGGTATTCGAGAAGTACTTTTAAGGAATGATTGTGTTTCGGAGGCTCAAACCAGTGGTGGAAGGTTATACTAATGTTGATTTTGTAGGCGATCTTAATCATCGATTGTCGACTTCTGATCATTTGTTTACTTTCATAAGGGGAGCTATCTCCTGGCAATCAAAGCTACAAAAGTGTACAGCGCAGTCTACAACTAAAGCAAAATACATAACTGCAAATGAAGCTGGGAGAGAGATCCTTTGGTTGAAGAGATTCTTTGAAGAACTAGGTTTGACGTAAGAAGAATATGTAGTTTACTGTGATAGTCAGAGTACTATAGATTTCAGTGAGAATCTTGTGTTATGGTCGCATGAAGCGCGTTGATATCAAGTACCATTGGATTAGTGAGGTAATCAAGAAAAACTTCATGAAGTTGGAAAAGATTCACTCGGACAAGAATCCCTTGGACATGATGACAAAGGTTGTGTCTAAGGGAAAGCTGGAGCTGTGTTCAGAGTTGGCAGGGCTGAATTCCCAGTAAGGGGTTTAGGGCGTCTTCCCCATGATCTGGAGGGAGAGATTGTTGGCCAAGTAAATCTAGACCAATTGGGTTCAGTATTTGGGGTGGTTTCCCTAATTATAGTAGGAATTTCCTGTTTGAGTAAACAGTAGTTTCTTAATAGATTAGGACTTTCCTTTTTTCTAAGATAGAGTTTTTGGGGGATAAGGAATTGATGATTATATATATGATGAAATCTATAACCCTGGATAGAGGTTGAAAGAGGCTAAGATTCCAAGGCTGTAGTTTCACAGATTGGAGGAGAACCTAGTGGAAATTGGTTTCCCGTGGACGTAGGCATCTTTGCCGAGCCACATAAATCGCTTGTTTTCTTGTGTGGTTGATTATTGATCTTGGTTGCTTATGCACACATGCGCACAACATTGCAATCATTTCTACATTTGAAGATCCAGAAGGCATAGAGTATCAGGATCCTAAGACCATTGTTGATATTTTTGTTGATCGTTTCACTAATATATTTGGTAAAGAATTGCAACCAATAGACTCTGATCTATCCCATGTTCATCCCTATGGTAGACTATCAGTTGAAGAGGCTCAAACACTGAGTGAACTTTTAACGATCAGGGAGATAGAGGAGTCCATTAAAACGGGTAATCCTCACAAAGCGCGTGGTCCATATGGGTACAATGCTCATTTCTTTAAGGTGTGTTGGCCCATTGTAGGGAGAGATGTAAGTTATGTCAACTAGGGTAGTTGAAGCACGCATTTCTTGTGCTAGTTCCTAAGTTAGTGTCATGCCTCGAATTTTTAATATTGGGTCATACCGGTTTGTCGGGTTTGAGTTGGGTAAGAGGGTCAGATAGATTGATTTAACACTATTGGGCTTGAGTTAATTGACCCTTTTAGGCCAGAGGACTCTTTTTGGAATTTGTTAAAACCCACTAGAAAGCAGGGAGCTCTTCCTTGTAATTTGGAAAACCCTCTCTCTATATAAACTCTACTCTTAGGGTTTTTTCCCCATTCTCCAGCCATCTTCCTTTCTTCTTCAACCAAAACTCTAGAAGCTCTCTAAGGGGGGAAACCAAGGTGGGGTCTTCCAAGCTTTACTCTTTAGATCTACTTTGGCTTTAAGATCCAGGCAAGTGGATAGTTGAAACAATGGTTTTTGGTTTTTTAATATGTTTTAGTTGCTTGTTGATTTACACACTTTGTGCATGACTTCTTCTTGTTGGGTTAATGGCTTTTGGGGGGTAATAGTGTCATTTGATTTTCTTCCAAAACTTATAAGGTAGATTGATGTTTTTGATTTAAAAAAAAAAAATGGAGACGTGTGCAGTGGCTGCACAGGCAGCGGCATTGCCTAGCATGCTAGGTAATGCCTGCCGCCTGGCAGCTGTTGCTGCTGGGCAGCAGGCCGGGCCTGGGCCGGTTGGGCAGCGGCCCGGCCTGGCTAGGCTAGGCTGGCTGCCTGGCGGGCCCGGGTGCTGGTCTAGGCCTGGGTGCGGGTTTGGGCTCGGCACCCCATTTTATTTTCAAAAAAAAAATTATTATTAAATATATATATTTGTACACCTAATATTAAATAAATAATTTGGTTAGGATATTCTTATAAAGAATTAAAATGTTATATTTTGATTAATCATTTAGTATCCTAATGGAGATTAGTTTTTTTTTATTAAATTAATTTTAATTCGATGTTATTAGAAATGTATCTTGGATTATTTATAAATTTAATTGAGAATTATGAAATTTTGATTAATGTTCATTTAGATTGATTTGAAATAAACTAAGATGTATTTGGTAGCGATTAAACAGTAAATAAAATGTATTTATAATTTTAATTTGGATTCTTAATTGAGTTAGATTTCAAATTGGGATCCAAAATTGTACCTTTTGTTTTGTATAAAATGATAAGGTGTATTTGTACACAACAATGATATTAAGGAGTTAATTATTTTCTTTCCCTTTTTTATCATGACTTGATTTAACTTTGGATTCAGAAGTTGAACATCTTTTACCTAATTTGTAAAACACACTAATTTTATATAATTAGATTAGATGAATTATGTCTTTTACGAATGTTAGTTGAATGTTCACATGAGAATTAGACTAAATGCAGAATGGAAATGTGAGGTTCGGGATGCACCACATGATAGGCACCAAAAATTAGATATCGGCGTCATGGACTCATATTTCCATTATAATAGAGAGTTAGTTCTCATGTGCATATTTATCTAACTTTGACCATTGGTGGATTAGTGCTTACCCTCAACGAATTTGAATTGACACACATTCATAATACACTTTCAAATTTAGGTACTCTAAATACTCACAATGATATTGGATTGAATATTGGAATTAAGGGTTTCATATCATGGTTCATTCTGCATCGGTATATGTATGTATTTGTAAATATGTATATTTGTATATATATATCTGACCGACTGCAGCTCGGAGGTGGACATACGCCATCGGGTCAGCGTGTACTGTGGATAATAGTATATGGCTGTGCCTTCTGTTATTATCTGCGGGACTACCTGTTTCTGTTATCTGTATACGGGATTTACCCGTTTCTGTATATTTATCCGCTGGAATACCCGTTTCTGTGCATTCATGCCATTGGGGTTTGAATTTGATATATCTTGGGTTATAATGAATACTTCTATTTAATTCAGTCAATTGATCCATTGTTTGCAGCTTACCCTCTTGCCAGATTATGTCAATCTGACCCACTACTTTTGGGTGTCTAGGTTCCGTTACCGATACCGAATCGGAGGGTCAGGCGATGCAGGAAATTCCACCAGATGGCGGAGTTGTTGAGTGGAGCACCGATAACATCATCTGAGGTGTCCTAGTGCGGTGTTGAGTTCGAAAACTTTAGATTATGTAACAAGGCCATGTATGGGCCATCAGTTTATTAATTTAAGTTTGGTTGTTTTGAAATTTTAACTCTAATTGTAATGCTTCATAGCACTTGACTCTGGTATTATTATTAATGAGATTTGTTACCTTATTGCGATGTGATATCTGTCTGCGATGAGTACGGATTTTAGTTTCGCATGTGATTATGGTTGCTTGATTACCAAGCATAGCCTCACGAAGGACTTCGATCCACCCAAAATTGGGGCCCGTGCTGTTAATGTTTAGAAAAATTTTAATTGGCCCCAATTCTCACACCCCTAGAACCGGGTTTGGATCCAGCCCAGGTAGCACCAGCTCCCCCGTAGCAGCGGTTCCAGGCACTGCAATAGCAAATGCAGTTGTACCGACCTCCCCAGCAACCCCGTCCTCAGAAAGGACCTTAGCGACCACAGGGGCCTAACAGACAGCAATCAAGGCCACAACAAGCAGGCAGAGTGTATGCCATGACTCAGGAGCAAGCTGATGTTGCAGAGAACATTGTGGAAGGTACTATTTATATTTGTGATAACCATGCTAAAACTTTATTTGATCCCGGTTCTACGCATTCCTAAGTTTCCCCTAGTTTTGCCCAATTTGATACTATTGATGATGAATGACTTTGATGCCATTTTGGGTATAGATTGGCTTGCTACTCATAGTGCATTTATGAATTGTCGTGCCAAGACAGTGAAGTTAACTGCTGATAATGGCACTGAGGTGCTATTTGCGGGATCTAAGAAGAAAGTTGTTACTCATGTGGTCTCAGTTATTAAGGCTATGAAGTTATTGATGAAAGGTTCTGACGGGTATATTGCATTTATCGCGGAGGATAAACGGACTAAAGCGGTAGAAGAGATACCAGTGATATCTGAGTTCCTGGATGTTTTTCCCAATGATATTCCCGGATTGCCGCCAATCCGTGAGATTGACTTTGCAATCGAGCTTGTGCCGGGCACAGCTCCGATCTCAAAAGCCCCTTATAGAATGGCCGCAGCTGAGTTGAGAGAACTCAAGGAGTAATTGCAGGAGCTGTTGAATAAGGGTTTTATTAGACGGAGTGTCTCTCCTTGGGGGCCTCTAGTGTTATTTGTGAAGAAAAAGGATGGTTCTAGGAGAATGTGTATTGATTATAAGCAACTGAATCAAGTGACCATCAAGAACAAATATCCTTTGCCGAGAATCGATGAATTATTTGATCAATTACAAGGTGCTCAGTATTTTTCTAAGATTGATCTGAGGTCAGGATATCATCAGTTGAGGGTACGAGATCAAGATATCCCAAAAGCTGCATTCAGAACTAGATATGGTCACTACGAATTTTTGGTGATGTCTTTTGGGTTGACAAATGCGCCGGCAGCTTTTATGGCTATGATGAATTGGGTTTTTGCACAGTACTTGGATAAGTTTGTGGTGGTGTTTATTGATGATGTACTTATATATTCGAAGAGTCAGGAAGAGCATGCTCAGCATCTTCGTATTTCATTGCAGTTATTGAGGGAACACCAATTGTATGCTAAGGCAAGTAAATGTGAATTTTGGTTTAAACAGGTAGGATTTCTTGGTCACATCATCTCTAAGGAAGGTTTAGCAGTGGACCCAGTGAAGATTGAAGTAGTGGTAAAGTGGGATAGGCAAAAAACAGTGTCGGAGATCCGAAGTTTCCTAGGCCTCGCAGGTTATTATCGCAGATTCGTGGAAGGATTTTCCTCAATACTAGCCCCACTATCGAGATTGACTCGTAAGGGAGTTCTTTTTTTGTGGAATGAGGATTGTGAACAAAGTTTCCAAGAGTTGAAAAGAAGGTTGACCACAGCCCCTGTTTTGACCTTACCTGCCGGTGATGATGGTTTTGTGATTTACACCGATGCATCCGGAGTTGGACTTGGTTGTGTTCTCATGCAACATGGAAAGGTGGTGGCTTATAGGTCTAGACAGTTGAAGGATCATGAACGAAAGTATGCAACCCATGACTTGAAGCTTGCTGCAGTGGTCTTTGCCTTGAAAATGTGGAGACATTATCTTTACGGAACCACTTTTGAAGTACATTCACACCATAAAAGCCTTCAGTATCTCTTTACATAGGGTGATTTGAACATGAGACAGAGGAGATGGATGGAGTATATTAAGGATTATAATTTTGGGTTGAAGTACCATCCAGGAAAGGCTAATGTAGTGGCAGATGCTCTAAGTAGAAAAGCAGCGTTCACTGGAGGATTAATTGCAAAATACTTCTGGATTCGATGTTTGGAAGATATGAATGTTTACTTTCAGCCTATCAGTGAGCAAGCAGTATTGGCTAGTATATTCTCGTGGGAACCCGAATTACTCCCGAGTGTCAGAGAATACCAGTTACTAGACCCCGAGATTACAAGAATCAAAGATCATATGGAGGAGAGGCCTGATTTTAAGTTGGAAGATAATATTTTACATTATAAAGGCAGAATTTGTGTGCCCGATTTTCCAGAATTGATGGATGAAATCATGGTCGAGGCACACTATACTCGGTATACTATTCATCCAGGCAGTACCAAGATGTATCACGATCTGAAGGATCACTATTGGTGGAAGAATATAAAAAAGAATATTGCAGAATTTGTTGGAAAATGTTTGGTCTGCCAGCAGATTAAAGCAGATTATAGGAGACCCCCGGGTCTTTTGCATCAGTTGGAGATTCCTCAGTGGAAGTGGGAGCACGTCACTATGGACTTTGTGTCTGGATTGCCTCATACTAGAAAGGAATTTGATGCTATTTGGGTGATAGTAGACCGTTTGACTAAGTTAGCCCACTTTGTACCATTCAAGACTGGTCAAAGAATGGAGAAAATGGCAGATTTGTATATTAAGGAAGTGGTGAGATTGCATGGAGCACCGGTTTCTATTGTCTCTGATTAGGATAGTAAGTTTGTATCTCGGTTTTGGGTATCACTGCAGGAAGCCTTAGGAACCAAGCTGAATTTTAGTACAGCCTATCATCCCCAAATAGATAGACAAACAGAACGTACAAACCAAACATTGGAGGATATGCTAAGAGCATGTGTTTTGGATTTTAAGACTAGTTGGGATGAAAGTTTGGCTCTATGTGAATTCGCGTACAACAACAGTTACCACTCTAGCATTGGCATGGCACCTTTTGAAGCTTTGTACGGACGAAGATGTTGAACCCCTATATGTTGGTCGAATTTTGGAGCTCATGGTTTTCATGGACTGTCTGTGGTTGGAGAGTCCAGTGACAAGATAAGATAGATTCGAGAAAGGTTGCAGTTACCCACAGTCGCCAAAAGAGTTATGCTGATAAAAGGAGGAGAGAGTTGAAGTTTGAGGTTGGTGACCATGTATTTCTGAAGGTATCACCCACGCATGGTACATTGTGGTTTGGGCAAAAAGGGAAACTTTTCCGAAGATATGTGGGGCCGTTCTAGATTATTAGCAAGATTAATGACATGGCGTATCGGTTAGCACTGCCACAAAAGTTGTCGGGTGTTCATAGCGTCTTCCATGTTTCTATGTTGAGGAAGTATGTAGCAAACCCTTCACACGTGCTGCAATATGAGCCATTGCAAGTGCAGGATGATACAACTTACACTGAGCAGCCGGAGAGGATTGTCGATACCAAGGAGCAGGTGTTGAGAAACAGTGTCATCTACTGGGTGAAGGTTCAATGGAGTCATCATCGCCCAAAGGAAGTAACGTGGGAGCTTAGAGACGAAGTGCAGCGACAGTATCCGCACTTTCTTCCAGAGGTATGTTAGTCATTTGAAGGACCAAATGTCCTTTAAGGGGGGTGAGATGTCATGCCTCGAATTTTTATTATTTGGTCATACTGGTTTGTCGGGTTTGAGTTGGGTAAAAAGGTCAGATAGATTGATTTAACACTATTGGGCATGAGTTAATTGACTCTTCTAGGCCAGAGGACTCTTTTTGGAATTTCTTAAAACCCACTAGAAAGCAAGGAGCTCTTCCTTGTAATTTAGAAAAACCCTCTCTCTATATTAACTCTACTCTTAGGGTTTTTTTCCCATTCTCCAGCCATCTTCCTTTCTTCTTCAACCAAAACCCTAGAAGCTCTCTAAGGGGGGAAACCAAGGTGGGGTCTTCCAAACTTTGATCTTCAGATCTACTTTGGCTTCAAGATCCAGGCAAGTGGATAATTGAAACAATAGTTTTTGGTTTTTGCAATATGTTTTAGTTGCTTGTTGATTTACACAATTTGTGCATGACTTCTTCTTGTTGGGTTAATGGCTTTTGGGGGGTAATAGTGTCATTTAATTTTCTTCCAAAACTTATAAGGTAGATTGATGTTTGTGTTTTAAAAACAAAAAAAAAAAAAAATGGAGACGCATGCAGTGGCTGCACAGGCAGCACGCTGCCCAGGCAGTGCCTGCCGCCTAGCAGCTACTGCTGCTAGGCAGCAGGCCAGGCCAGGGCCGGCTGGGCAGCAGCACGGCCTGGCTGGGCTGGGCCGGCTGCCTGGCAGGCCCGGGTGCGGGTCTGGCCCGTCAGCCCATTTTCTTTTCAAAAAAAATTATTATATATATTTATACACCTAATATTAAATAAATAATTAGGTTAAGATATTCTTATAAAGAATTAAAATGTTATATTTTGATTAATCATTTAGTATCCTAATGGAGATTAGTTTTTTTATTAAATTAATTTTAATTCGATGTTATTAGAAATGTATCTTGGATTATTTATAAATTTAATTAAGAATTATGAAATTTTGATTAATGTTCATTTAGATTGATTTAAAATAAACTAAGATGTATTTGGTAGCGATTAAACCCTAAATAGAATGTATTTATAATTTTAATTTGGATTCTTAATTGAGTTAGATTTCAAATTGGGATCCGAAATTGTACCTTTTGTTTTGTATAAAATGATAAGGTGTATTTGTACATAACAATGATATTAAGGAATTAATTATTTTCTTTCCCTTTTTTATCATGACTTGATTTAACTTTGGATTCAGAAGTTGAACATCTTTTACCTAATTTGTAAAACACACTAATTTTATATAATTGGATTAGATGAATTATGTCTTTTACGAATGTTAGTTGAATGTTCACATGAGAATTAGACTAAATGCAGAATGGAAATGTGAGGTTTGGGATGCACCACTTGATAGGCACCAAAAGTAGTATATCGGCGTCGTGGACTCATATTTCCATTGTGATAGAGAGTTAGTTCTCATGTGCATATTTATCTAACTTTGACCATTGGTGGATTAGTGCTTACCCTCAAAGAATTTGAATTGACACACGTTCATAATACACTTTCAAATTTAAGTACTCTAAATACTCACAATGATATTGGATTGAATATTGGAATGAAGGGTTTCATATCATGGTTCATTCTACATCGGTATACGTATGTATTTGTAAATATATATATTTGTATATATATATCTGATCGACTGCAGTTCGGAGGTGGACGTGCGCCATCGAGTCAGCGTGTACTGTAGATAATAGTATACAGTTGTGCCTTCTGTTTTTATCTGCAGGACTACCCGTTTCTGTTATCTGTATGTGGGATTACCCATTTCTGTGCATTCATGCCATTGGGGTTTGCATCTGATGTATCTTCGGTTATAATGAATACTTCTGTTTAATTCAGTCGATTGATCCATTGTTTGCAGCTTACCCTCTTGCCAGATTATGTCAATCTGACCCACTACTTTTGGGTGTCTAGGTTCCGTTACCGATATCGAATCGGAGGATCAGGCGACGCAGGAAATTCTGCCAGATGGCGGAGTTGTTGAGTGGAGCACCGATGACATCATCTGAGATGTCCTAGTGCGGTGCTGAGTTCGAAAACTTTAGATTATGTAACAAGGCCATATTTGGGCCATCAGTTTATTAATTTAAGTTTGGTTGTTTTGAAATTTTAACTCTAAGTGTAATGCTTCGAAGCACTTGACTCTAGTTTTACTATTAATGAGATTTGTTACCTTATTGCGATGTGATATCTGTCTGCGATGAGTATGGATTTTAGTTCCGCGTGTGATTATGGTTGCTTGATCACTAAGCATAGCTTCAAGAAGGACTTCGATCCACCTGGAATTGGGGCCCGTACTGTTTATGTTTAGAAAAATTTTAATTGGTCCCAATTCTCACACCCTTGGAACCGGGTTTGGATCTGGCCCAGTTTTGGGGGCGTGATAGTTAAAGAATGCAGAAACTCCTAACCAATTAGCTTTACAAAATTACGGCTTGAATATTGGTTTACAGACTGTGTCCATTGCTGGAGAAACTAGTTGGATTATCACAATCCGCGTTTATCCCATTTAGGTCCATTGCTGATAACATCTTGCCGAAGCAAGATCTTCTTCAACGTTTTCACCATAAGAGAGGGCTTCCCAGGATGTGTCTGAAGCTTCTGTTGGAAACAAGGTGGGCACAATATACACAGAAAAAGAGGAAAATTGGAAGAGGAATTCACAACTCAATTGGACTTTAACCATCATAGCTTGAATACATGGCTATATATATTATGTAAAAGAAAATCTAAAGTCTAAATTAAAGATATCTAATGCTAATAAAAGACACACTTTTCATCTTCCATGGCTTTTCGGTTACCACTGAACAGTCAGTAGTAATTGGCCATAACTTTCTCAATATAAATCCAATTGATGAGAGGTTTGAAGCATTGGAAACTAGACAGATAGAGCTTTAATTTGGTATGTTATAAGCTCAATTTGGATAACTGTAGCCCATTCAACTTCTAGTTGACAGTTACCCTTCAATTTCATAAATAAGTTAAGTTTAATTTTTTAGTTTCAGTTTTAATTTTCAACACTCCCCCTTAAACTTGACATCTTTCCAACACCAATCATCATTCTCAACTTTTGAAAAGTATCATATTTAAGAGGCGTTGTGAAAATGTCAGCGACTTGATCAAATGACTTCACATATTATGCCTCTACATACTTGTTCTCAATGCATTGTCGAATAAAATAATACTTTGTCTCAATATGCTTGCTTCGATCATGAAACACCGGCTTCTTCGCTAGAGCAATGGCTGACTTATTGTCTATCATGATCTTGGTAGCTTCACTTTGCTTAAAATGGAGTTCCTTCAATAATATCTTTAACCAAATTACATGATAAGCACAAGCAGTGGCAGCAACATACTCTGCTTCACAGGTTGAAAGAGTGACTATGGGTTGTTTTTTAGAATACCAAGAAATTGCATTATTTCCAAAAAAGAAAATAAACCCAGTAGTATTCTTCCTATCATCAATGTCTCCAGCGTAGTTGCTATTGCAATAGCCCATCAAATTGAACTCGCTTGAAACTGAATAAAAAATTCCATAATCAAGAGTACCTCTAAGGTAACGAAAAATTCTCTTGGCTGCTTTCATATGTATCTTAGATGGATTTTCCATAAATCGACTCACGAGTCCAACTGAAAATAAAGTGTCAGGTCTGGTACAAGTCAAATACCTTAAGCTTCCCACAAGACTTCTGAACAATGTTGGATCAACCTTTTGTTGATGGGATTGCAATCCAACATGTTGAACTTCTTTAGTATTTCCCTTTGCATAAGCTTCTTCAGAGATAAAAATCCCATCCCCATTTGCTTAACTTCAATTTCCAAATAAAAGGTCATGAGTCCCATATCACTCGTCTCAAACTCTTGAGCCATAGCCTTCTTAAAACCTTCAAACATCATTTGATTATTTCCTGTGAATATAAGATCATCTACATAGACACAAACAAATAATAGATCTTCATGTTCCTTTTCACATAGAGTGCGTATTCATGAATGCATCTAGTGAAACCATTCTCCTGAAAATACTTATTAAGACGGCTATTCCAAGCTCTTGTAGCTTGCTTTTAATCTATAAAAGGCCTTCTTTAACCTCAGCACATTGTCTTCATAACCTTCAATAACAAAACCTGAAGGTTGTTCAATATAAACCTCTTCCTCAAGATGACCCATTTAAGAAAAGGGACTTGACATCCATTTGATGGATCTTCTATTGGTTCTGTGCTGCAAGCGATAATAGTAGTCAAATTGTCTCCAAATGGGCAACAGGGGCAAAAACCTCTTCATAGTCAATGCCCTGTTTTTGCTTGTAGCCCTTTGCAACGAGTCTCACCTGTATCTTTCTACTTCACCCTTGGAGTTTTTCTTGACTTTATACACCCATTGGACTCCAATCGCTTGATGGCCACTTGGAAGTGATGAGAGCTCCAAGCTCCCAAGTGTTTTTCTTCTTTACGGCTTGAATTTCCTCCTTCATGGCTTGTATCCATTTTTTATTTTCTTTATCTTCTGCAAAACTCAAAGGCACATCATTAGAAAGTGAATAAAATAAATTTTCATCCTTTAACCTTTCAGAATCTTCATAGAGATCCATGAGGCTTTGATATCTACGAGGGCCTTCACTTAAGCTAGGTGAAGGACACGATGATGATGATGCTATAGAGGACGATGTTGGTGTTGTTAGAGGTACAGTTTTGCCTTGGGCTCTTTGTATTGGAGTTTCTTCTTCATCAAAGTAGGGGAGAAAATCATAAATAGCTTCATCCTGTGTACTCCAATCCCAAGTTGCATCTTCTTCAAATTCAACATCTAGGCTAATAATGACTTTTTTGTTGCTTGGATTGAAGAACTTTTAGCTTTTTGAGTTCTCATGGTAGCCAATAAACACAAACTTCTTGCTACTATCATCAAGTTTTGATCTTTCTTGCTCCGAAACTTAAACATAGGCAATAGATCCAAAGACTCGCAAGTGTGACACATTTGGCTTCCATCCACACCATGCTTCTTGGGGAGTCATGTCCTTCAAACTTTTGGTAGGTGAACGGTTGGAAAGATAAACTGCACATGAAACTGCTTCAGCCCAAAAACTCTTTCGGCATCGACTTGCTTTTCAACATGGTTCTTGCCATATTGAGGATTGTTCGGTTCTTCGTTTTGGCAACTCCATTTTGTTGTGGTGATCTAGGAACAGTTAGAGGATGGCGAATTCCATGTGCCTCACAAAAGGCTTTGAATTCATTAGAGGTGAACTCACCACCTCTATCAATTCTTAGAGATTTGATCTTGTAGCCACAAAACGCTAAAACCGTATAGAGCAGTTCTCCTAAAAATGTTGCCTGTTCCAACATACATAGGGCCCTGCAATCCGTCAAATGCTTGCATGCTTACATCAAAGAACACGGTGTTGTGGTTTGCATATTGGTCATTCGGATTGAGGCCCTCAAATCTCTGAGGAAACTGCACATAACAAATCCGGTCACCACCTCTGTCGAGCATGAAGCACATCCTTTCTCTCAGGGCCAAGGAGTTGTATATGTAGTGATCACAATCCAGGTTCAGCAGAATAAATGGGCCATTCGACATGATAGCACTTGTTTGAACAAGAGCATTAATGGCACCAGCTTTCTTGTTGTGATCATAGCGAGGCCTTTTTTCCCTTGAGACTGATGAGTCTTTAAAAATGCATATTTTCATACACATTTTGACCCATTTTAAGGACTTATTAACTTGAAAGAGCCTCATTTAGTGTGATATAGTGGGTTAATTCATTTTAAATTCATTTTTATATTTTTCTGCATAAATTGCTTAAAAATCACACTTTTTGCATAAATTCATGAAACCTGCTATTTTTGGAAAGTCTATTTTTGGAAAGTTTTGTGAAAATAATTTTTCTCATGAAATAAATTGAATTCTCTTCATCATTAGTTCATTCATACAAAATCATGAAGAATGATGTACATTTTTATTATCATTTCATGAGAAATGGGCCCACAGTCATGCATATGTGATGTTAGGGGTAAAATTGTCTTTTCACATGAATTCACATCTGTTTTGTAGGAAATTGATTATATGGGTCCCATTTGTAAAGAATTGAGGCAAGGAATTGATTTTCAAGAAAAAATAGAGCAGAATTGACGAGAAAAGGAATTTGGAAGAAAATTGTAAAAAGTCGGCTTCATGGTCCCACACACACATGCACATGTGTGGGGCACACTTGTAAAACATCCAAGATGGGGTCCATTTAGTTGTTGCACATTTTCAAGAGATTTTGAAGAGAATTTGAAGAATATCTCATCAAAGATGGACAAGGAAAGCCACATAGGAGTTTTCTTTTTAGAAGGAGAAGATTTAATTGAAAAAAAAATGTAAAAAAATATCCAAGCAAGCTATTCCACGTCCAAAAGAGATTTTGGATCAGATTTTGATTGAAAAAGTAAAGGAAAAATCAAGGGAGGATTATCTAGAAGATTTCTTCAAGTTAGGAGCCAACAAGGAGAACTTTCCAAAAAAGGAAAGTTGACGATGCAAAGGGATAAAAGGGGAAGTTCTACACCTCATGTGGGCCAAGTTTGATTCTAAGAGAGGATTCTTATCTCTATTTCATCTCTCAAAAGATCTTAATGCAAGGTGGCAATGACAAAGAAGGAAAGAAGCATCCAAGAGGGATTTCTGGACAAAACAAGCAAGGAAAGAAGAGAAAAATAAAAAGAAAAAAAATCCCCAAGGATATTGCACGTCCAAAGCATTGGTTGGAGCCCTTTTTTCTTTCATTTTTTTAATTATTTTTAATATTTTAAAGTTTGAGAAGGAGTAGGACTTGAAAAAGTATAAATAGGGCACCCTTCTCCCATATTCTTCATGGAAGAATTACCCACCTCCCACCTCTAGATTTCTTCATCCATCTCTCCCTCTCTTGTCTCTACATCTCAAGTTATCAAGGAGGCTTAGCCCTAAAGCCACACCACCAACCTTGAAGTGTCAACTAGAAGGAGGAATTCTCATCCATCCTAGTATGTAATTGTTTGCTTTTTATTTCCAATCTTTTGTAAAACAATTTCATGCTAGTAAAGTTTGTTTCTTTTCAATTGTTCTTGTCTTTGATTTTGTGGTGTTCATAATTTTAGTCTTGTTTGTGATTGGGTTAATTTTTGTTCTTGTTTAAATATTGGGATAGAATTGGAATCACAACTAGTAACCCATCTTAGTAACCTTTTTAATATACTTTGTCTCTTTGGATACATTGTATGTTTGGAGGCAATGCAAGATGGAGTTAAAGAGGTTTGAGTGAAAAAAGATTAGAGGCCAATTCTGAAATTTATTTCTACATGAAATGGAAATTTGTTATTCTCACTTAGATTGACGACCTAAGATGAAGAATAAGACCCTAAGACAACACTGCTAATCTATTTTAGCCCAAATTAAGATAAGAAATTGAAAGAATAATCTACCGCCTTTGACTTCTTGTTATTACCGCCTTTGACTTCAGTTGTTTACCGCCTTTGACTTTCGTGTTATTACCGCCTTTGACTTCCTGCAATTTTATGTTATTTTCTACAAATTTTACTAACTTTCTAATTTTAAATTTGTTTCCAGTTTTATGTTTTTGATTGTTTTAGTTAATTTTCATAATTAAAATATCTTCCTAAACTTGTTTTAATTGAAGATTTTAAATTGAAAAGTTTTCCAGTTTTGGAAATTGTAACCTAGGAAAGTTTCTAATTTTTTTTTATTTTGTTTCTAACATTGCTTAGTTTAGTTAGTTTCTAATTTTAGTTTTTAATTTTGGAAGTTCTAACTTGTGTTTTAGTTTTGCAGCAATTTTAGTTTTATTTTAGGAATTTTAGATTTAGGAAAGTTTCTTTCATTGGTTTGTAATTAATTTAATTTTGGTAAGTAGGACACTTGTATTTGTTAGATTTTAAATTAAGTTAGTTTTAGATTTTTATTTTAAGGCAAGTCAAGTTGAAAAAAAAATACCTTAAACACATTGCTCCCTGAGGATCGACCTGGTCTCACCAGTTTTATTACTACATCGCGGTTCTGCACTTGGAACTCACGATCAGAGACATACACCAGCATTGGAAATCTGATACACCAGAGTCAATTAGATTCATGTCGTCTGCCTTGGAGCCCATTACATGTTCCACATTTGGGGGCGCTACCATTGCCTGACAAACAGTATGAGGAAGAAAAACAGATATAAGAAAAGCTAAATTGGATGTGCCAACAACATATATTAAGACATACACTAGAATTTTACCCAAAAAAAAAAAAAAACAGACAGAAGAAATTGGTTACCGAAAAAAGAGACATACACCAGCATGGGATTGGAATTCCAAGCCTGTTTCCAAAATGTTCAAAATTTCAAGTCCTTGTCACTAAACCCTAAACACCATCAAGCTGGGGTTGTCTTACAGAGTTCTACAGTCTGGCTAAAAAGTAAGCTCAGATAAGCAGGTTCTGCTAGACTTAATTCTGGGCTGCACTAAATGCAATCCTAAATACAGGAATTGAGTTTAACACATGAAATTCTGACCTGAATTATACCAGCATGATCACCCATTGAATGGTCTGTCTCAGCAGATGACTAAGTTCCTGGTCAATGTGCTCCATCAGACATCCATGTGGCCTTTTGGAAGCTTGATGGGTTCTGAAGGATTGCCTCCTATTTCCATCTATTTCCTCTTTGCTAGTAGCTCTTCGTGGGCATTATAAGCATCAGACCGCCTTTTGATTGAATCGAGCAAGGAATTAATCCTCACCTTGAATTCATCATATTCTCTTTTCACCCTTCTCCTCTCCCTAATAAAATCAAGCCTGACTTTGTTTTTGAGAAAGTCGCGCTTCTGCCCGAAATATGCCTTGGGATTCCTTGGTTCTATCTTGTGCTTCCTGCAGAAGGGAACCCAAGTCCTTGCAAAGCTTGTAATTTCAGCAAGAGCTTCAAAAGTCAGTAGTGACCTCCATCATCAGATAAGTAACATGCAAGTTTCTCAACTGGATAATCTACTGCTAGGATAGAAAGAATTGTGTTTGCCACAAGGGGAGGATCTTTATCCTGGTCTGCTGTCTAAACAAAGACATCTATACCAGGAAGATCAGACCTTCCTTTCGGATTCTCAAGGCTTGGGGACTTAAACCGGTCTATCAAAACAGAGAGTTCAGTAATTCTGCCTATAGGACAGAGCTTAGGAAGCTGGTCAAGCAGCCATGAAATGGTGAACCAAAATTCACATGTGATTGACAGTCCCCACAGCCACATTGCCTCGTGGTTAGGATGCATGATTCTCCATGTAAGAAAAGACCCGAGTGCAACTACGCGGATCACAATTAGCAATCTGCAGAAACAAAATTGAATAACCAATTCAATTTAGAAAATTTTCAAAAAAAAAAAAAGGGAGATTGTCATTGTAAGGTCCCGAATCCCACTAATCTTAATCTAGGTTAATTAAGCTCGTTCTATGATTAAACCTTATTAAGCCTAATTTAATTTAGAACTATCGGGTTTGGGTCTCGGATAGGTAGTTGGGCAGAGTTCGGACCTAACTTTAGTAGTTAAGGGCCTCTTTGTAATCCTTGCATCTCTTGGACACCTCGTCCATTGCTTCTCGTGTAATTTTTCGCGTAGATCATCTTTGGTGTTGGGCTCAATTAAATCGGAACTCGTCTTTGGCCAAATGAGGTGCACTAGGCCTAAATCGTAATTTTTAGAACCTATGGACCTGCATGTTAAATGTAAGAAGTTTTAAGTTGAAAAAGAGACTTAACGTTCATTATTCCTCCTCGTCTTCTCCCTGTTGCTGAAGCCACCTCACTTCACCTCTCTCCGTTCACCCTAGACCTGGAAAAAGGAGGAGATAGAGCTTGCATGCGATACCAATAGCTTCCACCCATTTCTTTCTTCTTCATGGGTATCTCCTTCTTAGAATCACAACCTTCTCCCATACTATAGCAATATAAGGTGAAGGATTGCCTCCATTTTAGTCATTTAGGGTTTATTGGAGTCATAAGGACTCAACTACATGGCATGCATGTGAATCTAAACCTCATTCTTCATTGCATACTTTACTTGTAGAGAACCCATTTCAGTTTAGAGATTTTCCTCTGAGCACTCAGCAAGAAAGAGTTGGGAGGGCTAGCACCGGTGAAAAGGCAAGTACTAGAGTCATGTGTGCCGTATGTATGATTAAGTCTTGGATTATTGAGTTAGTTTCTTACACAATTCAATTCCAGTCATTGTTTTCTTGTTTTAACAGGGCATAAATGAGATTGGCCTGAGTTGGGATGCTCAACATGGAATAGGAGGGTGTGTGGGTGTTGAAAAACCTTAGGGACAATTCAACTAAGTCATGAACACCTTCCCTAAGTTAAGTTTTGAATGACTCCTGAACTGGACTGAGCTACAGGATCAAATTCACGTTTCTGAAGCTTACGGTGAAGCTACGGCTAAGCCGTGAGCATTTACGGCTCAAAGTCCAAAGAGCAATAGAATGGGATTTTGTACTACGACTCACATAAGGCTAAGCCGTGGATTTCACTACGGCTAAGCCGTGGATTTCACTACGGCTAAGCCGCGTCCAGCCCATACCCAAGCCGTAGGTCTTCCTACGACGAGCTTTCTAGAAAGCTCATGCAACCTAATTGCTTCTACAGTTTGCAGACGGCTGCACCGTGGAATGCACTACGGCTAAGCTGTAACCTCCCCGTAACCGAGCCGTAGGTTTAGCACGGTTAAGTCGTAGGCCAACATACGGTTGGGCCGTAACTGCACCTGAAAATTTACAGGGAGCATGAACCACTTGGCTAAGCCGTAGCCTTGTATATGGCTAAGCCGTAAGAACCCAGTGAATGTAGGATGTTAGGAACCTTCAATGATCTTGTAGGGCCTTAGTATTGGCACCTTTCACACCCCCACATTGGCCCACTGGTAATCACATGTTGGAAAGAATGAATGATTTTTGGTTGATCTCCCAATGGCAAGTCACATAAGGGGTGTCCCGTATGCATATAAAGCGATACCATGACGCGGTAACATAATAACACCGGACGTCTTATGAGTACATCATGTTGAATGTCCTTGGGGATCATGGTATAGGGTGAGTAATGATTTCTTGGGTACTTTCTCAATCCGAATGCATGCATCTTGCTACAACACCCCACCTTCAACATGAACTACTCCCTTTAGCAAAACCCTGAGGCAATTCAGACCTGAGCTTCTAATGAATGCGTGTCTGACAAGCCAGAGCTTCTAATGAGTGCGAGCTTGTTAGCCAAGGGTATAATATGACTGATACGATTGGATCTGAGTCGGCACCATTCAACTTACGCCATTTGGGTATATGTATGACACCACTGCAATAGGTTTACGAAGGAGTAGTCGACGCTCCTCGGGAAGCTAGTTTGATCCCCTAGCGACCCATATGATATGTATGCTCCCTTTTGAGAGAATAGAGCGTCGTGGTTGCCAATCAGTATGTATGACATTTAAGTTGTAATTCATCACTCATGCATTATATTGTATTAATTTCATATGCCTTAGTACTTGCTTAACCGTCATGTTAACAGTGTTACCCTTGGTATTGCAGGTCCAAACCCGGTCCCGACGTGGGTACTGACGCGCCCCCGGAGGTTACCCCAACGGTACCTCAGGGTGTAGACGAGTGGACAGATGGTGACGTCTATTACTAGCCATCCTACGGAGCGCGTGTATTCTTGGGATGCTATGCTTGCACCTTTTGTATCACACTCTTAAAAGTAGTATTCTTAGAATGTACTTAAAAGACTTTAACACTATTGTATGTATATATATGTTTACTTATAAAGGTTAACAGACTATGAACTTCATAATTACTGAGTATGTAGTGCTCTTGATAATTACTGAGTATTTCGCAGGATTTCGCCTATGATAAGTTATGTTTGTATGTATGTCAGCATACCTCACACGTTCCTGTGGAATCTCCCTTGTAGGAATTCGTGCACCTTCAGGGCACGGATTTCAACGAGATTACGTATCCACACCCTGGGGGCCCACTCAAATCCCCAAATTCCCAGGATCGGGGCGTGACATACGTAAGTAATGGTATCCGAGCCGCACCAATAAGTCACTTAAAAGACTTAGCAACGTTAGTAAGCGTGGTGAGGTCCCGATAGGTCCGTTTGGGTGGATTTCTATTATAATGATAACCTATGGTATGACTGTAGTATGTATGCATGTATATGTAGTATGTGTGTATGTATATATGTAGATATATATATGATTAATCACCATCATGATTGCAGAGCCATGGCGTCTGGCTCAGGCACGAACAACAGCTCAGGTGATAATGACCGGCGCGGATCCTCCACCACCACCTCCTCCTCATCCCACCTACACTACGGAGGAATGGTTTATGATGTTGATGCATCAACTGGCTGCTAGCAACGCCAATCAAGCCGCCATGCAGTTACAGTTAGCCGCCCTATTAAACCGACAAGATCAGCCAGGAGATCCCAACTCCTTGTATAAGAAGTTCCGTAAGAGGGGGAGCAACAAAGTTTACCGGACATGAGGATCTGTTACAAGCAGATGAATGGTTTGTCCACACGGAGAACGTTTTCGATACATTAACTTGCACACCCAAGCAGCAAGTGGTCCTCGTGGCATCCATGTTTAGGGACATCACGGATACATGGTGGAAGAGTATCCGGGACCACATGAGGGCTATGCCGGATGCTACTATTTGGGAAGCCTTTATTAAGAGACAATTCATAAAGAAGTTCATTCCCGATCACGTGACTCGCAAGAAGAAGGCAGAGTTCCTTTCCCTGCAGCAGAACCTCATGACTGTTGCAGAATACGTGCATGTATTCAGCCAACTCTCTTGGTTTGCTCTAGACCTAATTGACACTGTGGAGAAGAGAGTGGAAAGATTTCTGGAAGGGTTAAGGCCTGCTATCAATGGACATACCACTGCCTTTCAACGTCCTATTCAATATGATGATGCAGTAGCCAGGGCTTATGCAGCGAAAGAAATTGAGAAGAGCCTATTCTTAGGGGAGTCTAAGAAGAGCATTCCGCCTTCTGGGAAAGGTCAGCAGTATTCTAAGAAGCAGAAGGGAGTTGTTAGTAGCACATCACGACTAGTCTGTGGTGCATGCGGGAAGGGTCACGAGACTAGTAAATGTTGGAGGTCCACGGGAGCCTGTTTTGGCTGTGGCTCCATGGACCATTGCTTGTCCGAGTGCCCGAGAAGGAAGGAATCTAGTCAAGCCTCGCAGCAGCAGCAATATCAGCAGCCTTCTAAGGCGACACCTCCTGCGCCTAACCGACAACCACAGCAAGTGAGGCAAGGCCAAGGGCAGACACGGCAAGGCCAAGGACAACAAAGACATGGACAGCAACACCAACCCCAAAGGCAAGGTCGCGCTTATACTTTGACACAAGAAGAAGCAGAAGCGGCGGAGCATGTGGTTATAGGTAAGGTTTCTGTTTGTGGCATTGAAGCTAAAGTGTTGTTTGATTCAGGATCTTCACACTCCTTCATCTCACCTCGATTCTCTAGTAGGATATGGGAATCGCTAGCACAGTTGCCGTATGTGTTAAGCGTTATCACTCCGGTTGATAAAAGGGTAACTTGTGACGACTATTACCCTGGTTGTCGAGTTCTCATCGGAGAAATTCTTCCCCTAGCTGAACTTATCGTGTTACCCACGCACGATTTCGATGTAATCCTAGGCATGGATTGGTTGACCAAATATACGGCCTGTCTAGACTGTTTCCGTAAGATTGTCACCGTAAAGGTGAGTGAGATGGCCCAAGTGCTGTATTCCAAGGTGACAAGAAGAGTTCGAACACTAGATTGATTTCAACACTTCGAGCGGAAAGACTAATTCATAGTGGTTGCGAAGGGTATATTGCTTTCATTGTGGAGAAGAAAGCCCCTAAGAAACTAGAAGAAATACCCGTGGTTTGTGAATTCCCTGATGTATTTCTGGATGAAGTACCTGGCCTTCCTCCAATTAGAAAAGTGGATTTTACTACAGAGCTAGTACTTGGTACTGCTCCAATCTCTAAGGCTCCATATAGAATGGCCTCGGCAGAGTTACGTGAATTGAAAGTACAGTTACAGGACTTATTGGATAAGGGATTCATGCGTCCTAGCACATCACCATGGGGAGCTCCGGTTTTATTTGTGAAGAAGAAGGATGGCACCCTCAGGATGTGTATTGATTATCAACAGTTGATTCAGGTGACAATTAAATACAAATATCCACTGCCTAGAATTGATGAATTGTTTGATCAATTACAGGGTGCGACACATTTCTCTAAGATTGATCTCAGGTCCGGATATCATTAGCTGCAAGTGAGGGACCAAGATACATAAAAAACAGCTTTCAGGACAAGATATGGGCATTATGAGTTCTTGGTTATGCCTTTTGGATTGATAAATGCGCCCGTAGTATTTATGGCCTTGATGAACAAAATCTTTTCATCATATCTTGATCGGTTCGTGGTAATTTTCATTGATGATGTTTTGGTATACTCCAGGACCAAAAATGAGCATATGGGACATTTGAGGACTTCTCTGCAATTGCTAAGGAACCACCGGTTATATGCCAACCTAGACAAGTGTGAATTCTGGCTGAAACAAGTTGCCTTTTTGGGGCATATAAGCTCAAAGGATGGGCTTGCAGTAAATCCTGCTAAGATTGAGACTATAACTACTTGGCAGAGTCCCAAAACCATTGCAGAAGTTAAAAGCTTTGTTAACCTGGCTGGTTATTATAGAAGGTTTGTGAAGGACTTTTCCAAGATAGTTACACCTTTGACCAAATTAACCCGGAAGAATGAGCCATTCATTTGGTCAGTGGAATGTGAGTTGAGTTTCCAACTCCTTAAGGAGAAATTAACCTCAGCCCCGATCTTATCTCTACCAGAAGGGAGTGGTGGATTTGTTATCTATACAGATGCTTCGGGGATTGGGCTAGGATGTGTACAAATGCAGAATGGAAAGGTAATAGCTTATGGATCTCGACAATTGAAGGAACATGAGAAAAGCTATGCCACACATGATTTAGAATTTGGCTGCAATAGTCTTAGCGCTGAAAATATGGAGACATTATTTATATGGAGAGAAATTTGAAGTCCATAGCGACCATCGAAGTCTCCAGTATCTGTTTTTGCAGCATGATCTTAACATGAGACAGCGCAGGTGGTTGGAATTTATAAAGGATTATGATTTTCCGATTAAATACTTCCCCGGGAAAAGGAATGTAGTAGCCGATGCTTTAAGCAAGAAATCCACCACCGAGTTGGCAGCCTTGTGTGGTGAATGGTCTCTAGTAGAGGAATTCCGAGATCTGGATGTGGAAGTTGAATTCGTAGATGATAAGGTCATGTTAGTAGCTATGTCAGTCTTCGAACCCACCTTAATTCAACAAATCAAGGAGAGGCAGTTTGAAGATCCGGAGTTTGTTAAGATTCGTGACCACATATCTGAGAAACCTGATTTCAGGATGGTAGACGGTGTATTGTACTTTGGAGATCGGCTTTGTGTTCCAGCGGTTCAAAATCATAACTTGAAAAGGGTAATTATGACTGAAGCATACCATGCTTGATATTCCATGCGCCCCGGGAGTACCAAAATGTACCGGAATTTACATGGCAGGTTTTGGTGGAATAACATGAAGAGGGATATAGCGGGCTTTGTGGCAAGATGCCTTACCTGCCAACGAGTGAAGGCTGAACACAGGAAGCCTCCCGGTTTGTTACACCCTCTACAGATTCCTAAGTGAAAATGGGAGAATCTCACGATGGATTTTGTTTCAGGGCTGCCCCGAACAAGTAGGCATCATGATGTTGTGTGGGTGATTGTCGATCGACTAACGAAATCAGCTCACTTTATTCCCCTCAGTACCTGGCCAAGACCTTCATTGATGAGATTGTGCGGCTACATGGTACTCTAGTCTCAATTGTGTCCGATCGAGATAGTAGGTTCGTGTCTTCCTTTTGGCAGTCTTTTCAGACGTCCTCAGGCACCAAACTCAGTTTCAGCACAGCTTACCACCCTCAGACAGATGGGCAATCGGAGCGAACGATAAGGACCCTGGAAGATATGCTACGAGCTAGCGTATTGGACTTCGGAAAGGAGTGGGATGAACACCTCTCCTTATGCGAGTTTGCATTCAATAACAGCTTTCACGTGAGCATTAGAATGGCTCCATTTGAAGCCTTGTATAGACGTAAGTGCTGTACGCCTGTCTGTTGGGAAGAGGTTGGGGTTAGGAGTTTTCATGGACCCACCCTGGTGGCGGATACAGCGGAAAAGGTGCAAAAAGTGCAACATAGATTGAAAACTGCACGCTCACACCAGAAAAGGTATGCAGATAACCGCCGCCGGCCCCTTGAATTCCAAGTGGGGGACAAGGTTTTCTTGAAAGTTTCCCAATGAAGGGTACCATTAGGTTTGGACAAAAAGGTAAGCTTGCTCCACGGTTTGTGGGACTTTTCGAGATACAGAGTAGAGTGTGAGACTTAGCTTATCAGTTGGAGCTACCACCCCCACTTGCGGAGTTCATAATGTGTTCCATGTGTCGATGCTCAGGAAGTACCTCCCAGATCCTTCACATGTCCTTGAGTTGGACGACGTGCAAGTGAGGCCTGATGTGAGCTATGAAAAGAGACCCCTTCGTATCATTGACACTAAGGAACAGGTGCTGCATACACGAACGATCAAATGGGTTAAGGTGTTATGGGAGCACCATGGACAGGAAAAGGCCACGTGGGAGCTTGAAGATCAAATTCTAGCGAAATATCCAGAACTACTACCTGAGGTACATTACATTCGGAGGACCAACTGATCTCAAGTAGGGGAGGATGTGAGGTCTCAAATCCCACTAATCTTAATCTAGGTTAATTAAGCTCATTCTATATTGATTAAACCTTTTTAAGGCTAATTTAATTCAGAACTATCAGGTTTGGGTCTCGGATAGATAGTTAGGCAGAGTTCAGACCTAACTTTAGTAGTTAAGGGCCTTTTTGTAAATTGTCCTTGCATCTCTTGGACACCTCGTCCATTGCTTCTCGTGTAATTTTTCGAGTAGATCATCTTAGGTGTTGGGCTCAATTAAATCAGAACTCGTCTTTGGCTAATTGAGGTGCACTAGGCCTAAACCATAATTTTGTAGAACCTATGGACCTGCATGTTAAATGTAGTTTTAAGTTGAAAAAGAGACTTAATGTTCATTCTTCCTCCTCATTTTCTCCCTATTGCTAGAACCACCTCGCTTCACCTCTCTCCATTCACCCTAGAGCTGGAAAAGGAGGAGATAGAGCTTGCATGGGATACCAATAGCTTCCATCCATTTCTTTCTTCTTCATGGGTATCTCCTTCTTAGAATCACAACCTTCTCCCATACTATAACAGTATAAGGTGAAGGATTGCCTCCATTTCAGTCATTTAGGGTTTATTCATAAGGACTCAACTACATGGCATGCATGTGAATCTAAACCTCATTCTTTATTGCATACTTTACTTCTAGAGAACCCATTTAAGTTTAGAGATTTTCCTCTGAGCACTCAGCAAGAAAGAGTTGGGAGGGCTAGCACCGGTGAAAAGGCAAGTACTAGAGTCATGTGTGCCGTATGTATGATTGAGTCTTGGATTATTGAGTTAGTTTCTTACACACTTCAATTCCAGTCATTGTTTTCTTGTTTTAACAGGGCATAAATGAGATTGGGCTGAGTTGGGATGCTCAACATGGAATATGAGGGTGTGTGGGTGTTGAAGTATAAGGTGAAGGATTGCCTCCATTTCAGTCATTTAGGGTTTATTGGAGTCATAAGGACTCAACTACATGGCATGCATGTGAATCTAAACCTCATTCTTCATTGCATACTTTACTTGTAGAGAACCCATTTTAGTTTAGAGATTTTCCTCTGAGCACTCAGCAAGAAAGAGTTGGGAGGGCTAGCACCGATGAAAAGGCAAGTACTAGAGTCATGTGTGCCGTATGTATGATTGAGTCTTGGATTATTGAGTTAGTTTCTTACACACTTCAATTCCAGTCATTGTTTTCTTGTTCTAACAGGGCATAAATGAGATTGGGCTGAGTTGGGATGCTCAACATGGAATATGAGGGTGTGTGGGTGTTGAAGTATAAGGTGAAGGATTGCCTCCATTTCAGTCATTTAGGGTTTATTGGAGTCATAAGGACTCAACTACATGGCATGCATGTGAATCTAAACCTCATTCTTCATTGCATACTTTACTTGTAGAGAACCCATTTCAGTTTAGAGATTTTCCTCTGAGCACTCAGCAAGAAAGAGTTGGGAGGGCTAGCACCGGTGAAAAGGCAAGTACTAGAGTCATGTGTGCCGTATGTATGATTGAGTCTTGGATTATTGAGTTAGTTTCTTACACACTTCAATTCCAGTCATTGTTTTCTTGTTTTAACAAGGCATAAATGAGATTGGGCTGAGTTGGGATGCTCAACATGGAATATGAGGGTGTGTGGGTGTTGAAAAACCTTAGGGACAATTCAACTAAGTCATGAACACCTTCCCTAAGTTAAGTTCTGAATGACTCTCGAACTGGACTGAGCTACAGGATCAAATTCACGTTTTTGAAGCTTACGGTGAAGCTACGGCTAAGCCGTGAGCATTTACGGCTCAAAGTCCAGAGAGCAGTAGAATGGGATTTTGTACTATGGCTCACATACGACTAAGCCGAGTCCAGCCTATACCCAAGCCGTAGGTCTTCCTACGGCAAGCTTTCCAGAGAGTTCATGCAACCCAATTGCTTCTACAGTTTGCAGACGGCTGCACCGTGGAATGCACTACGGCTAAGCTGTAACCTCCCCGTAACCGAGCAGTAGACTTAGCACGGTTAAGCCGTAGGCCAACATATGGTTGGGCCGTAACTGCGCCTGAAATTTACAAGGAGCATGAACCACTCGGCTAAGCCATAGCCTTGTATACGGCTAAGCCGTAAGAACCCAGTGAATGTAGGATGTTAGGAACCTTCAATGATCTTATAGGGCCTTAGTATTGGCACCTTTCACACCCCCACATTGACCCACTAGTAATCACATGTTGGAAAGAATGAATGATTTCTGGATGATCTCCCAATAGCAAGTCATGGATGTTGGCATAAGGAGTGTCCTGTATGCATATAAGGCGATACCAAGACGCGGTAATATAATAACACCGGATGCCTTATGAGTACATCGTGTTGAATGTCCCTGGGGATCATGGATTACTTAATATAGGGTAAGTAATGATTTCTTGGGTACTGTCTCAATCTTGCTACAACACCCCACCTTCAACACGAACTACTCCCTTTAGCAAAACCCCACCTTCAACACGAACTACTCCCTTTAGCAAAACCTTGAGGCAATTCAGACCTGAGCTTCTAATGAGTGCGTGTCTGACAAGCCAGAACTTCTAATGAGTGCGAGCTTTTTAGCCAAGGGTATGATATAACTGATACGATTGGATCTGAGTTGGCACCACTCAACTCATATGCCCTTTGGGTATATGTGTGACACCACTGTAGTAGGTTTACGAAGGAGTAGTCGGCGCTCCTCGGGAAGCTAGCTTGATCCCCTAGCGACCCATATGATATGTATGCTCCCTTTTGACAGAATAGAGTGTCGTGGTTGCCAATCAGTATTATGACATTTAAGTTGTAATTCTTCACTCATGCATCATGTTCAGCAATTATTCTTGTTGATATATTATGTTGTATTAGTTTCATATGCCTTAGTACTTGCTTAACCGTCGTGTTAACAATGTTACCCTTGGTATTGCAGGTCCAGAACCCGGTCCCGACGCGGGTACTGACGCGCCCCTGGAGGTACCCCAACGGTACCTCAAGGTGTAGACGAGTGGACAGATGGCGATGTCTATTACTAGCCATCCTACGGAGCGCGTGTATTCTTGGGATGTTATGCTTGGACTTTTTGTATTACACTCTTAAAAGTAGTATTCTTGGAATGTACTTAAAAGACTTTAACACTATTGTATGTATATATATATGTTTACTTATGAAGGTTAACAGACTATGAACTTTATGTGCTCTTGATAATTACTGAGTATTTCGCAGGATTTCGCCTATGATAAATTATGTTTGTATGTGTGTCAGCATACCTCACACGTTCCTGTGGAATCTCCCTTGTAGGAATTCGTGCATAATTCTTCAGGGCACGGATTTCTAAAGGATTTCTACGGGATCTTTCTTGCTCTGGAACTTGAACATAGGCAATAGATCCAAAGACTCGCAAGTGTGACACATTTGGCTTCCATCCACAACATGCTTCTTGGGGACTCACGTCCTTCAAACTTTTGATAGGTAAACAGTTGGAAAGATAAACTGCACATGAAACTGCTTCAGCCCAAAACTCTTTTGACATCGACTTGCTTTTCAACATGGTTCTTGCCATATTGAGGATTGTTCGGTTTCTTCGTTTTGGCAACTCCATTTTGTAGTGGTCAGAGGATGGCGAATTCCATGTGTCTCACAAAAGGCTTTGAATTCATTAGAGGGAACTCACCACCTCTATCAATTTTTAGAGATTTGATCTCGTAACCACAAAAGGCTAAACCTGTTCCAACATACATAGGGCCCCACAACCCATCAAATGCTCGCATGCTTACATCAAAGAACACAGTGTTGTGGTTTGCATATCGGTCATTCGGATCGATGCCCTCAAATCTCTGAGGAAACTGCACATAACAAATACGGTCGCCACCTCTGTCGAGCATGAAGCACATCCCTTCTCTCAGGGCCAAGGAGTTGTATATGTAGTGATCACAATCCAGGTTCAGAATAAATGGGCCATTCAACATGATAGCACTTGTTCGAACGAGTGCATTCATGGCACCAGCTTTCTTGTTGTGATCATAGCCAAGCTTTTTTTCCCTTGAGACATTCACCAGCATTGGCAATCTGATATCTACCTCTGTAGAGTCAATTAGATTCATGTCGTCTGCCTCAGAGCCCATTACAGGTTTCACATTTGGGGGCACTAGCATTGCCTGACAAACAGTATGAGAAAGAAAAACAGATATAAGAAAAGCTAAATTGGATGTGCCAACAACATATATTAAGACATACACCAGAATTTTACCCCAAAAAAAAAAGACATAAGAAATTGGTTACCAAAACAATTGGTTACCAAGACATACACCAGCAAGGGATTGGAATTCCAAGCCTGTTTCCAAAATGTTCAAAATTTCAAGTCCTTGTCACTAAACCCTAAACACCATCAAGCTGGGGTTGTCTTACAGAGTTCTACAGTCGGACTAAAAAGTAAGCTCAGATAACAAGGTTCTGCTAGACTTAATTCTCAGCTGCACTAAATGCAATCCTAAATACAGGAATTGAGTCTAACACATAAAATTCTGACCTGAATTATACCAGCATGATCACCCCTTGAATGGTCTGTCTCAGCAGATGACCAAGTTCCTGGCCAATGTGCTCCATCAGACATCCATGTTGCCTTTGGAACTTGATGGGTTCTGAACGATTGCCTCCCATTTCCATCTGTTTCCTCTTTGCTAGCAGCTTTTCGTGGGCAGGGAATTAATCCTCACCCTAACAAAATCATATTCTCTTTTCACCCTTCTCCTCTCCCTAACAAAATCAAGCCTGACTTTTTTTTGAGAAAGTCACGCTTCTGCCCGAAATACACCTCGGGATTCCTTGGTTCTATCTTGTGCTTCCTGCAGAAGGGAACCCATGTCCTTGCAAAGCATGCAGTTTCAACAAGAGCTTCAGAAGTCAGTAGTGACCCTCCATCATCAGATAAGTAACATGCAAGTTTTTCAACTGGATAATCTACTGCGAGGATAGAAAGAATTGTGTTTGCAGTGACAAGGGGAGGTTCTTTATCCGGGTCTGCTGTCGAAGCAAGGACATCTATACCAAGAAGATCAGACCTTCCTTTCGGATTCTCAAGGCTTGGGGACTCAAACCGGTCTTTCAAAACAGAGAGGTTAGTAATTCTGTCCACAGGACAGAGCTTAGGAAGCTGGTCAAGCAGCCATGAAATGGTGAACCAAAATTCGCATGTGATCGACAGTCCCCACATTGCCTCGTGGTTAGGATGCATGATTCTCCATGTAAGAAAAAACCCGAGTGCAACTAGGCGGATCACAATTAGCAATCTGCAGAAACAAAATTGAATAACCAATTCAATTTAGAAAATTTTCAAAAAAAGAATGGGAGATTGTCATTGCATCTGTGAATGTTGTTAGTCATCTACTATAATCAAACGCATAAGTAATCACTCACTTACCTATACGGGCTGAGAACTGCCGCAGAGATCCCGACTTTTCTCGTCAAAGGCCGCTTGGTTTTCTCTCCGAAATTTGGCGGGTCTTCACATCCATCCACTCCAGTTCCACTTCTGTATCCATCTTTTGGCCAAACTGCATTTCCATAGCCATAAGTCCCCTTTGTCTCATAGAGCCAGCGGGTGTGATCAAAATCATGATTCGGAGCCTTCAACAATTTCACCAGAGAAAGCTGCTTATCTGGTTTGAATTCAGCCATTGAAGGCAATGGAAGCACGCGATCTTCTGCTTCTGACCCAGACCCAGATTCATCCCCTTGGTCACCCTCATCCCTATACTCTTCCTTGCAACCTGGACATTTTCCCCCGCTTCCAAGGCACTCCACATAAACAGTCTTCACAAATCTTGAAACCACACTCACTAGGTATCCTCGACTTTCCAGCCAAGTGGTTTTCCATTGCAACCCTTCATTCCACAGAACATCCCCATGGATTTGGCCGTCTGGGGCTGTTCATTTGAGCTTTCTACAACATGGCCTCTTGTCACTGAATTGAATCCCCCCGTAAAAATTGTTCCAGAAATGAAACTCCTCTTGGGCTTTTCGCTGATCCTTGAGTCTTCGGGTAGGCTTCTCAGTGAAACAAACATAGGCTGATGATCGGGAGTGGGAGGAATGTGAACGGTGTAAGAGACGAACTCCGAACTCACTTCGGCTTCCTCCCTCGATGTGGTGCAGTATCTTCCTCCACTTGAAGCCCTGTGTCTGCTGCTACTGATAGGGGAATTGGGGTTGTTAGAAAGCGAAGTGCGCTGGACGGGGCTTGTTAGACCCATGCTTCTAGAACCCCCTCATTTTCCTCCTGAAGAAACTGTATAATGGTCACTGGGGAAGCAGGAGAAGAAGCCAACTGAACCATTTTTTATCTCACAAAATCAATGGCTACAAACAAAAACCCAGATCACAGAAAGGAAGAACAGCCCAATTTCAGAAAACAAGAAAAAGAGAGGGAAAGAACCCAAATTTCAGGCTTCCTTTCATGATATTCTCAAGATGAGCGGATAAGAACGCAAACCCAGATGAGAAAGAGATTTGAAACCGAAATTTCAGTTGGTTTGAACAAAACCCAGATGGGAAAGAGATTCAAAACCCAAATTTTAGTTGATTTTGAACACCCAGATGAGAAAAGTAAAAGAGAGACGAAAATAAAAGTGGAAGATGATGGGTTTCAGATATGGAGATCATTTAAGCAGAAACGTCGGAGAGATCGGAGAGAAGAAGGAAGAAGTCTGTTTTTTGATCTCCAACGGTCATCGACTTTGTTTGAATTTGATAGAAAGGAGGAAGGGTTTTTGAGGGGCGCGTGAAAGGCGGAGTTGTGCCTGTCAACGGTCGACTAATCTATACGGTCCAACGAAATCCGATCCGACGGTCGTGATTCGAGTTCAACGGTCGCTTCCAGCTTGGATCTCTCTAAAGGCTGAATTTTAAGAGTGGGAGAAAGCCGTTGTAGGTTTTGAAGATGTTATGACGTGGCGTTGAAGGTAGGGTCCACAGAGAGATTTGGATCGGTAGCCTTAATCAATAAAGCATCATATCCACTCACTAGGCCCCTGTTTGGATCCCCACAGTATAATCACAGCCATCAGTATGATCACAGCCGTCTGATTAGTGGACTTAAAATGGTCAATGAAATGTATGAGGGGAGGATCCACTGGGTTTTTCTCAATTTCTTTTACCATTTTTTAATCTGTTTGCAGTCAGTAAATGGACGGTCTCCGATTCTCCATTCTTGAGTATATTAAAAAAAAAGAAAAAAAGAGTAATTATTCAGTACTCCAAGAATACCTACCCCTATGCCTTCCCCACCGGTCACAATCAAGAATGAGATCAAAAAAAGAGACCATCATATGTCCACAATGTAGAGAAAAATAAATCATATGAGCTTTATGCCTCTCAATCGGGATTCTTACGGATTAATAAACTTAAACCTAGACTACACGTATTAAAAATAAAATGTAAAATATTATAGGGTTGTAAATAGGTCCCTGATTCTTCAATTACCAAAAGGTTCGAACCCATTAATGATTGGGCTTACATCCTTATGTAGGTTCCGATAAGTAAATGGATTTGAATCTAAATCTTATTTTTGGACCCGTATTCTAAATGGTTCCAGGTCTAGTTCTAACTGGATTTCGATCCGTGGACCTGAGACCCGACTTAATACCTTATTTTTGAAAAATTTTTCTTAAAAGTTAGTTTTTTTCCTAAACATTTTCTACACAATCCTAGACTCAGACCAAAACCTGTACCCGCCCCACCTCATACACGGTTCCAGTTCCGGATACATTCTCTCATTAATGGTTCTAGTTCTTGATCCAGGAAATTGGTTTTGAACCAATTCCTGGTCCGGTTCTGGGTCTATCTTCTTTTCAACAATTCTGGTTCCAGATCCACCATCAACCTAGACCAGAACCAACCTATTTACAACCCTAAAATATTGTCACGAGAGTCACTTGAGATGGTCTTACTCCTTGACCCTTTGATAGTCTTGGTCTAACATTTTTCACCTGAACAATTAACTAATGCAGTTTTTCCACAAAAAATAAAAATAAAATAAAACCCTAGATGCACGGTTTGCTTGCCCAAACCGTTTTTGGTTTTTTAGAAACATCTGTGTACATCCACAAAAACTAATCCCACAGACTTTTTCCTCTTTCGTAGTAGGATAAGCTTTTTTGCGAAATTAAGGAAAATTTTTCTCATTTGCTCCAAACGTAGATTTTAATATATCACAAAAAAGCATTTTCACAAATCTCACTTATTTTGAGGAAAGTTGGCAACACAAACAAGGACAAATAAGTTTCCTAATGAGGGATGAAAATGGGTATATGATTTCCTGATTATCCTGATGCACCAACCCATAAAATATTGAGTTTAGAACCTAGTTTTGGCTCCGATTCATAAACAGGTCTAATTCTGTGACCCAATTTAGGTTCCGATTGATAAACAAGTCCGGTTCTAGGTCCACACAAGTTTTGATTTGTGGATTCAATCAAGACCCGACATACGAGTCTTTACTGTTGTAAATTGCAACTCAAAATAACTTTTACTGGATATTTTTATGTATGACACTTAAGGTAATAGACTTGATGCACTATTATAAATTGAATGAGATCCTTAATTTAATAAAAAAAAAATAAAACATTATAAATACAAATGAGTTAGAATCAATTTTGAAACTAAATTCTAATTCTCAAGTTGGGCCTGATTCCAGAATTGGACCCTAGTCCTCTTGTTGGAATTGAGTTTGGAACCAACAAAATAGGTTTTTAGTAGAAACTGAAACAATTATTTAGAAACAGGTCAAAGTCTGGATCCAGTATGGTTCCAACTTGGAACCGCTCCACTTGCAACCATATACCTAATGGCCTTTTTTATGGATTTTGATATATATGAAATTTATGATCTGATGGGCTCTAACAAATTATTATTAAAAAGGTGAAGGGCGAAGGATATACATTATAAATTTAGATGAGACATTGTCTTTTTTAGAATTTGATTTACTAAATTGGTAGCTAGATATTCATCTCACATCACCCATCCAAAAAAGGGGGAAAAAAAGAGGTCAATAGTGATAGTTTCAATTACTTGAGGACACAGGGATTCATTCCTAATCATGTGTGTGAAATTCAATCGAATTCAATTACATGGACCAAGAAGTCGTAAATATTTTCAATCATTTTTCAAGTGTTGATTTCACCTTGTAACCTCGAAGGCCGAAGCTCAAATGTTGACATTATGGACCCAAACATTAAGCCCATAATAGTCCTAAATGAGCCACTTATTGGCTTAGTAAAGGTATTAGCAGATATTTATTGGGCCTAAAATTAATTTGAGCCGTGAAAAACATCCATTGCACATGCCTCCAATCTCTACATTCATTCTTTTAAAGAGGAAACTGCAGGCATCAAAGTTGCATTTTACTACCTTTTGGCGACAAAATCCTACCTCCTTTGTTGATTGCAGCCTCCATCTAATGGCTGAAGGGAAAAAAGAAATCTCCAAATCGTAAGCATCTTGATGCTGTGATTTATGCATGGATTTAACACATAGATGAGAGAAAAGCACACCACACATGAGATGATCACAGGAGATTTACGTGGTTCGGCTTAATAAGCCTATATCCACGCGAGAAGACGATAAGAATATCATTATAAGGAATGAATTACAAAGAGGAAGATCACTTTTACTCTAAACCCCAAACCCAGCTACACCAAAGCCTCACTCAGATCATCTTCCATGCTCCACCGAAGCAGAAAAGTGTTCCATTTATAGACTCCATCACCAACATGGAAGTCCACATCTTTGACTGCCCATAGGTGTTGTAGTGCAGTTGTAGAGTGGCTGCAACGAGGGCGGCTACAGATATGGGGCTGCAGCTCTGCAATGGCTCCATTGAGCCACACAACTAACAAATCTCTACCTTAGTGAAAATCGGAGCCAATCCTCATAAAATTCTTCTTACTACCTTCACATGCCCATTTGGGCACTTAGGTACTTCTTACGCCAACCAAGTCTAAGCAATGCGTGAACTTGGCTATTGGAATAGGCTTAGTCATCATATCTGCTGGGTTCTCTACTGTAGGGATTTTCTCTACTACAATAGCACCTTGAGAAACTACATCCCAAATGAAGTGTGCTCTCAATGTATTTGGTTCTTTCATGATGCATCAAATTGTTTGTTAGATCAATAGCACTCTGGCTATCACAAAACACAGTTGTTAATTGTTGTCGCAATCCCATATCACCAACCAAACCTCTCAGCCAAATAGCTTCTTTCACTGTTTCTGTAACTGCCATATATTCTGCTTCAGTCGTAGCAACAGTAGATTGTAATGTTGCCTTACAGGTGATAACATCGTTAAAAAGAATGAAGGCATAACCTATTAGGAAACTTCTTTTGTCTAAATCTCCAAGAAAATCTAAATCAACATACCTAATAACACTACTAGAAGTGTTACCTTTTCTGTCATATACTATCTTAACATACGTAGTACCTCTAAGATAGCGGAGCATCCATTTCACAGCCTACCAATGAACCTTCCCAAGTTTCTCCATGTATCTACTTACTACACTAATTGCATGTGAGATGTCTGGCCTTGTACAAACCATAGCATACATGATACTCCCAACTGCACTGGCATAAGGAACACATGATATGTGCTCCACCTCCTCCTCAGTTTGTGGTGATAAAGCATCGGAAAGTTTAAAATGAGCTGCAAGTGGAGTATTCATAGATTTCGACCTTTACATGCCAAACTGTTCTAGTACCCTTTCAATGTACCTTTTTTTGTGACAAAGACAATTTGCCTGCTTTTTAGTCCTCGTGACTCTCGATCCCAAGTATTTTCTTTGTAGCCCGCAAATCCTTCATCTCAAATTCACCACTGAGTTGAGCCTTCAACCTATTAATCTCAGACATGTCCTTAGAAGCAATTAACATGTCATCAAGATACAACAGCAAATAAATAAAAGAACCATTTAAGAGCCTTTTGTGATAAACACAATTGTCATACTCACTCCTAGAATAGCCGTTTTCTACTATAAAGGTATCAAAACGCTTGTACCACTGTCTAGGAGACTACTTTAGTCTATACAAAAATTTCTTTAGTAAGCAAACAAGGTCCTCCTTACCTTAGATTTCAAATCCCTCTAGTTGATGTATATAAATCTATTCCTCCAACTCACTAAGCAGAAAAGCAGTCTTGACATCAAGTTACTCAAGCTCTAAGTCCAATAGAGCAACCATAGCAAGTAGCACCCGAATAGAGCTATGTTTCACTACAGGAAAGAACACTTCATTAAATTCAATACCCTCCTTTTGAGCATAGCCTTTTGCAACCAGTCGTGCTTTGAACTTAGCATCTTCTACCCCTAGAGTTCCTCCTTTTTTCTTGAAGACCCATGTAACACTCTGACCCAACTTAATCTGGCTCAGCAACTAATTAACGACGAATTAGTTGTTGTATATGTTTTGACTTTGCATTTGTTTTATTCCGAGTCATGGATAGGTAGTTGGGTTGAGTTTGACCTAGATTAGGTAGACATGAGCCCTTTTTCGTAATTTTTGCTTTTGTAAGATTTCGTCATTCATGCATCATCTTAGTGTCATCACGTGTATTTTGCCAAGCTTGTTAATTTCCATAACTGACTCGATTGCAAACGACATCGTTTGTTTCTGTTGGACTATTATTTGACTCAAACTGTAATTTCCCGGAACCTTTGGACTTTTATATAAAATTTTCAATACTTATCTTATATAAACAAGATACAGGCAACGACCTTGACTCAATGATTTCTTCTTACTCTCTTCCTTCACGTCGGCTCTTATTGTTTTCTTCTTTCCTTCACTTTCTTTCTTCTTCAATGATTAAAGCAAGAAGAGAGAGGATCTTTCGCATCCGTGCTAGCTTTTGTGTGTTCTATGGTATGAATTGAGTCATGGTAGCGTCTATGAAGTTTAGGATACTCCATGCACTGCCTGCACTTACTTCTTCTTTCTTTTTACATGCATGGTGATTAGAATCGCGTATTAACGTTCAATTTGAGCCTAAGGACAACAACTAACTCGTAAAAGCTCATTCGAGGCAAGTATAAGCACGATTTGGATGAACACGCGTTGGTATATGATTGATCGTGAATAATTTCCTAAATTTGCATATGGTTTGTGTTTTATAGCTTAATTGTATCTAATTACTCATACTTGTGCTTAATGTGTCCTCTTTGTGCTTAGATAGTTTCATTTGTAATAGGTTCAGAACGTGACCCTGTGTAACTTATGGCTAAGCCATATGACTGCACGGCTCACTTTCTAGAGAACAGCAAAACCTAAATTTACTCTACGGTCAGGCTACAGCTAAACCGTAGAATGTACCACGGCTAAGCCGTAGGCTAGCCGGGACCCAACTGTAAGTCAAGTTACGGCTTGACTTCCCGAGAGCAGAAAATAGAGAATACCTTCTACGATCCAGCCGTGGCTAAGCCGTGCGGTGAGCTACGGCTAAGCCATACCCAGTCGTGGCTGAGCCGTAGAATAACCACGGTGACGCCGTAAAAAGGAGCACAGGCTAGCCCTAGCTCGCTGTAAATATGGAAACAATTTTGGAGAACCATGGCTGAACCGTAGTGCATCATACGGCTAAGTCGTAAGATGTCTACGGCTAAGCCGTAGGTCACCCACGGCTAAGCCGTAAGACCATCGAAAAGTAAAAAAGGTAGGTATTAAAGAGACTTTGTAAGGCCCTTAAGTGAGAATGTAGGCAACTTAACTTGCCCACGGAATAATAGAACCGCATGAATGGTCTTGAGGGCTATGACCTGTTCATGTGTGTTGTCCAGTTGTTAAGCACCTCCCCATGGGTGTTGGCTTAAGGGACTTCGATACCCTCTCGACATAATGCAACACAATAAAAAAGACAACCATGTATCGGATAACTTAAAACTACATCATCATACATGGTTAAAAACACTGGATGACTAGAATAGGTTGGCTACTAATCTATCTTAATTCGATTAAATTGAATTGCATGGCATATTAGACGACGATGATTGCCCTCCATTCTTACGTATGTATTGAAGGTTCAATGTATGTCTTGTCAATAGTTTGGGATATACCTCGACATTGTTTGACATGTTCCTGACATGGTTACTGCTATGCCTTGATATGTATTTGTATTTAAATATTACATATAATGAATGGAATTCCTTAAGTCCAATTATATTATTGAATCAACACAGTCAGGCACTACTCAGCCTCAACCTTATGATACCCGGCGAGGTTGACTTTGGCGTAGTATATATGGTACCACTGTAGTGTATTTATGTTTTAAGGCTTTCGGACCCCAGGAACCCAAGACCCATTCGTACCCTGGCCTGGTCGTTGGTGTTCTCAACATGTAAAGATCCCTAGAGGGAGTATAAGGCAAATGTAGTAGTCACATGGTAAAGTATATAATATGTATATCTTGATTCTTATAGCATGCTTCTTTAATTGCACAACTTGCCTAGTAGATGAACTTAGAACTCTATAAATTATTAGTTGTTACTTATTCTACTAGACATTACATGTGTTAACGTATTATTGCTTATACTTTGCTGAATCGTTGTATTCATGAGTTATCCTTGGTGTTGCAGGTTTAGAACCCGCTACCAACCCCTCGTCGGTCAGCCAGACTCCAGAGGTGACCATAGATGCCCTATCAGGGCTAGAGGAGTAAATGTGAGCACTCCGCTGGAGAGCGACATGTCATGCATATAGGTCTTCTTTGATGTGGGATGTAATTGGTTTTGTTAGTGGTCTCTATATTTTGTATGTTAGCTCACTTTTGTATAATCCTATACTTCATGTAATCTTTTATGGATATCCTTTTGGATATTATTTTGCTTTAGTGTCTCTCCTCTTGTTATGTAATGATACCTATAGCTTCTGCGTACATGTATTGGCACATATGAACTTCCTTTGTGTGTGTGCATTTAGACGAGGTCTACGTGTGGGCGCACGGGAGTATGTGTGTCACTGATTGGGTTTAACCTTAATCCCCGACTGCCTGGGCTCGGGTGGTGACATACATATTGTATGGTATCAGAGCATTACTTGATATAGTTGATAAGCATATAGGCATGTAGGAAGCTGTGAGGATACGATTTCAAATATTTGACTTGAGAGTCTGATATTTTGATTTGTTGGGGGACATGTAATGATGGGGAATGCCTCATGCTCGAGTATTAACCCTTTACCTTTTGTAGGATATGGCATCCGGATCAGGTACTAATAACAATCATGGGGATAATGAGAGTGAATCAGCTCCTCCACAATAGCCACATAACGCGGACAACTGATTCCTCATGATGCTGCAAGCGGTCGATTCGCTGTAAGCACAAGTAGCATCCATTGTGGATCGGCAAAGCCAAGTGTCAGTCCCACCCCACGTGGAGCAACAAGTCGTCTTCCAGCCTAAGTAAAGTGATCCCAATGCTCTTTGCGAAAAGTTTTGGAAACGCAGAGCCACTGAATTCTATGGGAATTAAGATGCCTTAAAGGTTGACCAGTGGTTAGAGCATACGGAGGATTTGTTTGACACAGCAGTAGATGATAGTAGCAGAATATGTGCATAAGTTCATGTAGGTATCGCATTTCATGGAGGATATGATCCATACGGAATAAAAGAAAGTGAACAGCTTCATTAATGGCTTGAATCCTAGATACAAGAACCATGTGATAGGCTTCCAAAGGCCAGCTACCTTCGACGATACGGTGGATAGAGCCTATGCTGCCAAGGCCAACCTTCAAGAAGATAGAGCTGCTGACTCCAAGTGGCATATGCCATTTGGTGTAATGGGGCAAGCATAGAAGAAGATGAAAGGCAGGCAAGGTACCTCCAGTTAAGCTGGTGTGGCTCGTGAGCATTATGGCAAAAGCCATAAGACGGAGCAATATTGGAGAAAGACAGGAGCTTGTTTTATTTGTGGCTCTGTGGAACATTTGATGGTCAAATGTTCGAGGTACAAGTCTTCCCAACCCCAACAGTCCAAACCGACTGCAGCTCCAGGCAGATCACAGCAATCCCGTCAAAGCCAGAAGCAGAACCATTAGACTGCTCGTGTTTATGCTGCTACCCATGAGACTGCTAAAGAGGCGAATGTGGTGGAAGGTACTATTTTGATTGTGGAAGCTGAAGCTATAGCATTGTTTGATTCGAGGTCTATGCATTCGTATATAGCACCTTATTTTGCTAAGCAGTTACGGCAGTCGCCTAAGTTGCTACCGTAAGTGTTGGTGGTGTCCACTCCTCTTGGTAAAACGGTGGAGTGTAGTATATACTACCCCCAAATCGATGTATAGATCGAAGGGTGTCAATGTCCAGTTGACCTAATTTTATTGTCGATGTTGGACTTCGACGTGATCCTTGGAATAGATTGGCTCGCGCGATATCGTGCCCGTGTGAATTGTTATAGCAGGACGATTTACTTCGACCTAGGCAATGGGTTCCATTTCTAGGGCAATCACAAGAAATGCTCGAGGCGTGTTATCTCTGTATGCAAGGGGGATCGCATGATACACAAGGGGTGTGAAGGCTTTATTGCCTTTATCTCTGAGAAGAAGGACTCGAAGTAGTTTAGAGAGATTTCGGTGGTGCGTGATTTCCCAGATGTCTTCCCTGATGAAGTTTCAGAATTACCTCCTACACGAGAAGTGGAATTCGTTATTGACCTTGTGCCAGGGACCGCACCAATTTGTAAAGCTCCATATCGTATGGCACCAGCAAAGTTCTTGGAGTTGAAGAAGCAATTACAGGATCTCTTGGATAAGGGTTTTATATGCCCGAGTGTGTCACCTTGAGGAGCTCCGGTGTTGTTTGTTAAGAAGAAAGATGGCACCTTTCGGATATGTATTGATTATCGACAATTGAACAAGGTGACAACAAAGAATAAGTATCCCTTACCGCGAATTGATGAACTGTTTGATCAACTTCAAGGTGCCGCATATTTCTTCAAAATTGATTTGAGGTCTGGGTATCACCAATTAAGGGTAAAGGAGGATGACATTCTCAAAACTACCTTCAGAATGAGGTACAGTCATTATGAATTTCTCGTGATGCCGTTTGGATTAACCAAGGCACTTGCTGCTTTTATGGGCTTGATGAATCGGATTTCTGCTCCTTTCTGGGATTAGTTCGTTGTTGTGTTCATCGATGACATTTTGGTTTACTCTAAGACAGTAGAGGAGCATATGGATCATTTGAGGAAAGCATTATAATTATTGAGAGAACATCGAATCTATGCCAAGCTGGCGAAAGGTGATTTTTGGCTTGAGTAGGTGGCATTTCTTGGTCATATCATTTCACAAGATGGATTGGCAGTTGATCCAGCGAAGGTTGAGGCAGTTGTCAAGTGGCCCAGTCCAAAGTTTGTGATAGAGATTAGGAGTTTTTTTGGACTTGCAGGGCACTACCGAAGATTTGTTCAAGACTTTGCTAAGATATCCGCTCCTTTGACTAGGTTAACTCGGAAGAATGTGTCTTTTAATTGGACTGAGGAGTGTGAAGCTAGTTTCCAGACTTTGAAAGAAAAGTTAACTACTACTCCAGTACTGACCCTACCGGATGGTGGTGAAGGATTCGTGATCTATTCTGATGCTTTTAGAGTCGGATTGGGATGTGTGTTGAAACAACATGGTAAGGTGATTGCTTATGGATCAAGACAACTTTGGGAACATGAGAAGAATTATGCCACACATGACTTGGAACTGGCAGCTATCGTATTTGCTTTGAAGCTTTGGAGGCATTATCTGTATGGTGTGAAATTTGAGGTACATTTAGATCATCACAGTTTACAATACTTGTCCACGCAGCATGAGTTGAAATGAGGCAACATAGATGGCTTGAGTTTGTTAAGGATTATGATTTTCCTATCAAGTACCGTCTAGGAAAAGGAAATATAGTGGTAGATGCGCTTAGTAGGAAATCAGAGACTCTTAATGGTTTAAATAACTTCCTTTTATTTATGCACAATAAGCCTATCGAAGTGAGAATGGTAGACAACTATGTGTTGTTGGCAAGTACTCTTGTTTTCCAACCAGAAGTGATTCAGCAAATTAAGGACAGGCAATTTGAAGATTTGACTTTGAAGCAAATTCGAAACCATATCGGAGATCAGCCCGATTTCTGACTGAAGGATGGTATACTATATTTTTAGAGCAGATTATGTGTACTAGCAATTGATAACTTAAAGGAGAACTTGATTACAGAGGCACACCATGCTCGATATGCGACGCATCCAGGGAGTATGAAGATGTACCAGAACCTAAAGGATCGATTTTGGTGGAATTACATGAAAAGAGAACTCGCAAGATTCATCGCTAGGTGTTTGACTTGTCAGAAAGTGAAAGTTGACCCATCAGAAGCCTCTGGGTTCTTTGCATCCATTGCAAGTAACTCAGTGGAAATAGAAACACATTACCATGGATTTCATTTTCGGCTTATTGTGGACAAATTAACAAAGTCAGCACATTTCATTCCTTTCAAAAAGGGTATGATCTTTTCAGAAATGGCGAAAAAGTTCGTGGATGAGATCGTCATATTACATGGTACACTTATGTCGATTGTGTCCGATCATGACAGCCGTTTAATTTCATCTTTCTGGAAAGCATTTCAAGACGCTATAGGTAAGTTGAGTTTCAGTACTGCATACCACCCGCAAACAGATGGGCAATCGAAATGGATGATTTAAACGTTAGAGGACATGTTACAAACCAGTGTTTTAAGCTTTGAGAAGGAATGGGATGCACATCTCTCATTGTGTGAATTTGCCTATAATAACAGCTTTCATGAGAGTATTGGCATGGCTTCGTATGAAGCCTTGTATGGACGCAAATGTCGGAGTCCGGTATGCTGGAAAGAAGTTGGGACGAGAAGTTTTCACGGACCGACGATTATCCCTGAAACTACTAAAAAGGTACAGAAGCCAATAGAGAATTTGAAGGTTACTCGATCAAGACAGAAGAGTTACACAGATACGTGCAGAAGAACTTAGGAATTTCAAGTTGGAGATTGGGTTTTTCTGAAAGTCTCATCGATGAAGGGTACTATATGTTTTGGCCAGAAAGGTGAGTTAGCTCCAAGATACGTTGGGCCATTCGAGATTAAGAGCAGGATCGGTGATTTGGCGTATTGGTTGGCTCTTCCAGTGGCGTTTTCTGGAGTACATGATGTATTCCATGTGTTGATGCTTCGCAAGTATGTTCGAGATCCTACCCATGTCATTCGGTATGACGATGTGCAAATATAGCCAAATGCGACATACGTTGAACGTCCACTTCGTATCGTCAGTACAAAAGAGCAAATCTTGCGTACTAGAAGCATATGATGGGTAAAGGTGCTGTAGGAACATCATGGTCCTGACGAGGCCACCTCGGAATTGGAGAAGCAGGTGGCGCGACAGTATCCCCATCTCTTCACGCAGGTATGTGCTTATTTCGAGGATGGAATGTGTCTTAAGTGGGTGAGGATGTAAAACTCCGACCCAACTTACTTTGTTTTATTCTAGGTCATGCATAGGTAATTAGGTTAAGTTTAACCTGAATTAGGTAGACATGAGCCGTTTTTTGTAATTTTTGCTTTTGCAAGATTTCATCATTCAGGCATTATCTTGGTATCATTACGTGTATCTTGTCGAGTTTGTCAATTTCCATAACTGACGCGATTGCAAACGACTTTGTTTGTTTCTGTTGGACTATTATTTGACTCAAACTGTAATTTCCCGGAACCTTTGGATTTTTATATAAAATTTTCAATACTTATCTTATATAAACAAGATACAGGCAACGACATTGACTCAATGATTTCTTCTTACTCTTTTCCTTCACGTCGATTCTTCTTGTTTTCTTCTTTCCTTCATTTTCTTTCTTCTTCAACGATTAAAACAAGAAGAGAGAGGATCTTTCGCGTCCGTACTAGCTCTTATGTGTTCTATAGTAAGAATTTGAGTCATGGTAGCGTCTATGAGTCTAGGATGCTCCATGCATTGCCTGCATTTGCTTCTTCCTTCTTTTTACATGCATGGTGATTAGAATTGCTTGTTAACGTTCAATTTGAGCCAAAGGATAACAAGTAACTCGTAAAAGCTCATTCGAGGAAAGTATAAGCACGATTTGGATGAACACGCGTTGGTATATGATTGATCGTGAATAATTTCCTAATTTTGCATATGGTTCATGTTTTACAGCCCAATTGTGTCTAATTACTCGTACTTTTGCTTGATGTGTCCTCTTTGTGCTCAGATAGTTTTATTTGTAACAGGTTCAGAACGTGACCCTGTGCAACTTATGACTAAGCCGTATGACTACACAACTCACTTTCCAAAGAGCAGCAAAACCTAAATTTACTCTGCGGTCAGGCTATGTTAAGCCATATAATGTACTACGGCTAAGTCGTAGGCTAGCCGCGACCCAACCGTTGGTCAAGTTACGGCTTGACTTCCAGAGAGCAGAAAATAGAGAATAGCTTCTACAGTATAGCCACAATTAAGCCGTGGGGTGCGCTACAGCTAAGCCGTAGAACAACCACGATGACACCATAAGAGGGAGCACAGGCTAGCCCTGGCTTGCCGTAAATGCGGAAACAAGTCCGTTGAACCACGGTTGAACCATAGTGCATCATACGGCTAAGTCATAAGATGTTTACGGCTAAGCCGTAGGTCACCCATGGCTAAGCCGTAAGACCATTGAAAAAAGTAAGAAAGGTAAGTATTGAAGAGACCTTGTACGGCCGTTGAGTGAGAATGTAGGCAACCTTAACTTGCCCATGGATGATGAGAACTGCATGAATGGTCTTCAGGGCTGTGACCCATTCATGTGTATTGTCTAGTTGTTAAGCACCTCCCCATGGGTGTTGCTTTAAGGGACTTTCGATACACCCTCTTGACACAATGCAATACGATAAGAAAGACAACTGTGTATCGGATAACTTAAAACTACATCAACATGCACAGTTAGAGACACTAGATGACCAGAATAAGGTTGGCTACAATATGTCTTAATTCGATTAAATTGAATTGCATGGCATATTAGACGATGATGATTACCCTCCATTCTTACGTATGTATTGAAGGTTCAATGTATGTCTTGTCAATAGTTTGGGATATTCCTCCATCTTGTTTGACATGTTCCTGATATGGTTACTGCTATGCATTGATATGTATTTGTGCTTAAGTATTACATGTAATGAATGGAATTCCTTAAGTCCAATTATATTATTGAATCAACACAATCAGGCACTACTCAGCCTCAGCCTTATGATACTCGGTGGGGTTAACTTTGGCGTAGTATGTATGGTACCACTGCAGTGTGTTTATGTCTTAGGGCTTCTAGACCCCGAGAACCCAAGACCCATTCGTACCCTGGCCCAGTCGATAGTATTCTCAGTATGTAAAGATTCTTAGAGGGAGGATATTGCAAATGTAGTAGCCACATAGTAAAGTACATGACATGTGTATCTTGATTCTTATAGCATGCTTTTTTTATTACACAACTTGTATAGTAGACAAACTTGGAACTCGATGAATTATCAGTTGTTACTTATTCTATTAGACATTACATGTGTTAACATATTGTTGCTTATGCTTTGCTGAATCGTTGTATTCATGAGCTGTCCTTGGTGTTGCAGGCTCAGAACCCGCTACCAACCCCTCGTCAGTCAGCCAGACTCCAGAGGAGACCATAGATGCTCTGTCAGGGCTAGAGGAGTAGATGTGAGCACTCCGCCAAAGAGCAACATGTCATGCATATAGGTCTTCTTTGATGTGGGATGTAATTGGTTTTGTTAGTGGTCTCTATATTTTGTCTGTTGGCTCACTTTCGTACAATCCTGTAATTCATGTAATCCTTTATCGATATTCTTTTGGATATTATTTTGCTTTAGTGTCTCTCCTCTTGTTATGCAATTATACCTATAGCTTCCATGTACATGTATTGGCACATGTGAACTTCCCTCGTTCGTGTGCATTTAGACGAGGTCTACGTGTGGGCGAACGGGAGTACGTGTGTCACTGATTAGGTTTAACCTTAATCCCTGACTGCCTGGGCTCGAGTTGTGACAACCCATTTGCAACCAATAATCTTTTGGTCTTTTGGCGGTTTTACCAGCTTCCAAGTATGATTCTTATGAAGAGTTTCAATCTCTTCACTCATGGCGATTGTCTATTTTGCCGATTCTTTATTGGTGATGGCTTCGTGATGCATACTTTCAGCTGTGTTAAGAGCGGAAGCAACAAGATCATCATATCTTCGAGGTGGCTTAATCTGCCTTCTCTCTATCCCTAGTAAGCATGTAATCTTGTGGAACTGTATTCTCCTCATTTGAGCCTTGCACCTCATCTTCCTGAGCTAGGACATCTTGCAATTTTTCTTGCAAGTTTTCTGAAGCTTCCACCTCAAGCTCCACCTGTTTACTAATACCGTGGTCTATTCCGGTATCAAGACACTCCTTCTCTGGTTTCAACATTGCAAACTCATCAAAGGTCACATCTCTACTGATAAAGCATTTGGGTGATTTTTCATCTAGGCACCACAACCTATATCCCTTCACCCCATGTGCATATCCTAGAAATATGTACTTTCTTGCCCTTGGTTCAAGCTTACCCTCATTCACATGAGTATAAGCTGGACAACCAAATATTTGCAAATTTGAGTAATTAACAGGAGAGCCAAACCATATCCCTTCAGGAGTTTTACACTCGATAGCTATTAATGGAGACCTGTTAATCAAGTAACAAGCTGTATGAATAGCTTTCGCCCAGAACTTCTTAGATAACCCGGCATTGAAGAGCATACACCGGGTCCTATCTGTTCTGCAAGCCCATTTTATTGCGGTGTATTCTTGACTGTGCAGTGTCTCATAATTCTTCATTTTTACAAAACTCATTAAAGGCACCTCCATAGAATTCCAAGCCATTTCCAGTTCTCAAACGCTTGATTTGTTTACCTGTCTGCTTCCCAATCATAGTCTTCCATTGCTTGAACTGTGCAAAGACTTTATCTTTGTGTTTTAAAAAATACACCCAGACCTTCTAAGAATAATCATCAATAAAGGTCAACATATATCTGCCACCACTAAAAGAAGGAACACGAGAGGGTCCCCAAAGGTCATAATAGATATAATCCAAAGTACCTTTGGTCTGATGAACTACTATATTGAACTTGACTCTGCATTGCTTTTCGAATACACAATACTCATAGAAGTCCAGCTTTCCCAATTTCTGGCCATAGGGTAAACCTTGTTTATTTAGCTTTTCCACACCCTTCTCACTCATATGCCCAAGCCACATATGTCACAACTTCATAGTATCCCAATCTAAATCTAAGGACGACATAGCAGCAGCACCTGTAACTATGCTACCTTGAAGAAAATAGGGACCATTTTGCTTCCGTCCTTTCATCACCACAAGAATGCCCATGGAAATTCTCATGACTCCACCTCTAGTTTTGTAATTATAGCCATTAGAGTCAAGAGTACCAAAGGATATCAAGTTTTTCTTCAATTCTGGAACATGCCTAATATCAGACAAGTTTCTCACAATACAATCATACATTTTAATTCGGATTAAGCCTATCCCAACAACCTTACAAGACATATTATTGCCCATAAGAACATTACCATCTATGGATTGATAAGTGGTAAACCAATCCTTATTAAGACACATATGGTAGGAACAATCCGAATCAAAGATCCGCTCATCACCTGAGCTACTTATAGTAATAAAGAGAATATCTCCACCATCAGAATTAGCTTCTGCAACACCAGCTATGTTTTCCGAATTAGAAATTTTCTCCTTACCTTTGCTTTCTAGACAATTCTTTGTAAAGTGCCCTTCCTTGGGACAATGGAAGCACTTTATTTTTCTAGATCTTGATTTTGATCTAGAGTGGCCTTTTCTGTTTGGACTTTTTTTCTCTCTTCTTCCAGCACCATCAGACCCTCGCCCAAAAACTATCACCATTGTTCTCAGACATAACCTTTTTTTTTTTAACTCCCTGGAGTTTAAGGCTGCCTCTATATCATCTTTGGATAAAGTCTCCCTACCATACATCATGGTATCCACAAAGTGATCATACGAGGGTGGTAAAGAACAGAGTAGAATGATTGCTTGATTTTCATCATCGATGCTGACATTTATATTTTTAAGGTCCATTATAACTTTACTAAATGCATCAAGGTGATTGGAGATAGACGTACCTTCATGCATTTGCAGAGTAAATAACCATTTCTTCAGATACAAATGATTTGTCAATGACTTGGTCATATATAGATTTTTAATTTCTGCCACAACCGAACAGCGGTTTTCTCCTGAACAACCTTCCGTAATACTTCATTGCTCAAGCATAACAAAATCGCTCCATATACTTTCTTCTACATATCTTCTTTGTCTATATCTGACATCGTTGCAAAAAGATCATTCTTTTCCTTCTGTGCCTTTTGCAAACCCTTCTGAACCAATAGTGCATGCATCTTTATACACCATAAATTGAAGTCATTTTTACCATTGAATTTCTTAATTTCAAATTTTGCATCCATTCCTGCAAAATTTCTATACCACACTGTAAATTTTGTCACCACAAGCACGCTAGAAGAAACGAATTTGAAGTTAGAGTTCAGATGGCTCCAATATTGTAAAAGTAAGTTTCTACGCTTCGATCGGTCAACTCTCCTCATTGACCATCAAACAACCAATCACCCTCTTCTACTGCGTAGATCTGCTAGAAATGAGTCTGTAGGCATAAACAGATCTCTGATCGGACGTTAGATAATCAAGATATTACATAAATAATTTCTATCTGTCGATTCGGTCAAATTAACATTGACCGTACTACTAACATCATGCTGATGTAGGCACTTTGCTTGGCTTGGCTGCTGCTCCACTCAGATTAGACTGACCCAAACCTGAACCTGACTTAGCCTAAAAAACTAGGCCTCAAAGAGCACAAAATAGTGTGGTACTTCAGAGCACCATGCACTTTTTTGTCTCCACTTTAAGTGTTGCGACAAGACAGCACGTCAACTCCACTAAGGTTTATTTGTTTCTTCCTCCTTTTTTGTATTATTTTTTTTAAAACACCTTCTTCACTCTACGTTTCGGTTTTGCAACAAAATTGACAAGATAGAGAGGAAAAAGAAACAGAATCATCCCTCTCTTTTGCGTGATCTGGCAACGATGGAACCAGGCGACGACGACGACGACAACGAAGAGACTAGGGAAACCCAAGGGGGCAACAGTGGCGTTCTTCTTAGGCAGCGGTAGTAGCAAAGGGCTCAGTCATCAAGAACCTCCTTTTTTTTGTTTTCAGCCTCTCCTTCAGATTGATTGTGGTCCACTTACAGATCTGTGATCCACAGCAAATCTAGATAGAGTTCTCGCCTCAGATTTGAATCGAAACAGAGGGAGAATACAGAGATCAGATCCTCGGTATTTTGCTCTAAGAAAATCCATGCACAGCGATGGCCCACTTTTGAACAACATGATCCTTTTCCACGGATCTCCGTCAAATCGTCACAACGGTACAAACTTGGGCTTTTATGCATGGATTTAACACACAGATAAAAACACACCACACATGAGATGATCACAAGAGATTTACGTGGGCATGGGCCTACATCCATGGGAGAAGACAATAAGAATATCACTATGTGGAATGAATTATAAAGAAGAAGATCACTCTCACTCTCAACCCCAAACCCAGCTATACCTAAGCCCCACTCAGATCGTCTTCCATGCTCCACCAATGAAGCAAAGTGTTCCATTTATACACTTCATCACCAGTATAAAAGTCCACATCTTTGGCTGCTCATAGGTGTTGTAGTGCAGCTACAACTAGGGTGGCTACTGCGGCTACAACTAGGGCGGCTGCAGAAATAGGGCTACAGCTCTGCAGTGGCTCCATTGAGCCACACAACAAACACTTGATTTAGATAACGATGGGTTATGTTCCAATTTGAAGGATATTTTGGAGTATGCAGAAGATCGGGCTCCTACAGTTTCTATTGTGATGATGGCCCTAAAGAAAAATCAAGAATATGCTCTACCGGATGGGCAGTCATGCTGCGTTATTCAAATCAATGCATATGTGTTACTCAACTCCTGCGGCATCGAGGGCTCCATCGCAAATATTACAATCACCCGAGGGGTCGGAGTCTATGATGATGATCACCTTAGGGTCATCTGGTGACCATGACGTGGGGTTGATCGAGCAGGATAATAGGGGTGAGCAAACCCTAATCTCTAGTTAATCGGATATGGACATAAGGGGACATCTCATACTTCTTCTAATGCAATTCCATTGTGGTGGGTACTGGGAAGCCAACAACCACAACAAAAACTGGGACAGGATTTGATGACACAGGTACTGATTCTCATCAAGGATCTCATTTACATGGACTGCAACATCATGATGAAAATCCAGACCCTCTAGCCTTGTCATCATTGTTTATCCCAGCAAAACCTAATGATCGTTCCTTGAACGATATACTTCTGCGAGAACAAGGAATATAGAAGGCTACACTTACAAACGAAGATGTGACTGAAGCTGTTAAAAGTTTGAAAAAACTCATTGGTGGAATATTTCATTAGGAAAAGACCAAACTATTTTACGGTACAGGCAGCCTTAGGAAGGGCATGGAAGCAATATGATTTCCAAATACACTAGATGGAAGATGCCTTGTTTAAATTCTCTTCATTCGAACATAGTAAAAAAAAATTTTAGCAAATGGACCTTGTCACACCTCCAAAACTGGGCCGGACCCAAACCCGGTTCTAGGGATGAGAGGATTATGGCCAATTTAAAATTTTTTTGAATGTACAACATGGGCCCCAATTCCGTTTGGATCGAAGCCCTTCGTGAGGTTTATGCTTGTTGATCAAGCAACCATAATCACACGTGGAACCATAAATCCATAATTTGCATAACTAAATATCATAAACAACAATATAACAAATTTCAAAGATGATTAATAAATGGTCTAGAATTTTGAAGCATAGTAATTAAAGTTTTAATTCCCAAAACAATAATTTGAATAACTACTCTAATGACCTCAAACATGACCTTTTCACAAAGTCTAGTATTCTGATCTCAGCACCATCACTAAGATATCTCAGACGATGTCATTGGCGCTCTACTTAACAACTCTGCCATTTGGCGGAATCTCCTGCCTCTCCTGACCCTCCGGTTCGGCACTGGCAACGGGACTTAAACACCAAAAGTAGTAGGTCAGATTGACGTAATCTGACAAGAGGTAAACTGCAAGTAATGATATTAATCAATTGAATTAAAACATATTTTACATTCTGTCCCAAAATATACCGAATGCAAACCCAGTGATATGAATGCACAAAAACGGGTTTTCCCGTAGATATAATGTACAAAAACAGGTATTCCAACAGATACAATATACAAAAATGGGTATTCCTACATTTACAATATACAAAAATGGGTATTCCCTTGGATACAATATTAAAAAATGGGTTTTCCTGCCAGATATAACAAATGGCACCATTGTGTACTACATCTACAGTATACGCTATCCCGATAGCGTACGACCACCTCCAACTGCAGTCGGTCAAATATATGTATATAAATACATACCATATATGAATGCATAATGAATCATGCTATAAAACCCTTATTTCACAATAACCAACCCATTATTAATTTAAGTACTTAGATTACTTAGTTTAAAAGTGTATTAATGATTAGGTGTTATTTCAAGTTCTCTGAGGGTAAGTACTAGTTCACCTAACAATTATAATTAGTTATATATGCACATGAGAACCAATCCTCTTTCACACTGGTAATGAGAGTTCATGATGCCAATATCTTACTTTTAGTGTCTATCATGTTGTGCATCCCGAATCTCACATTCCCATTCTGAATTCAATCCAATTCTCATGCGAACATTCAACTAGTTTTTCTAAAAAAGACGGAATCCATCTAATCCAATTATGTAAAGTTAGTGTATTTTACAAATTGGATAAAAGTATTCAATTTCAAATCCAAACTAAATCAAATTATGATCAAAGGCGAGGGAACAATTAGATTTTTAATCTTCATTGTTATGTGTAAAAACACCTAATTATTTTATATAAAACAAACGATCCAAATCCTAGATTCAGATTCGGAATTTACACTCAAATTAAATTATGATCAAAGGCGAGGGAATAATTAGATTCTTAATCTTCATTGTTATGTGTAAAAACATCTAATTATTTTATATAAAACAAAAGATCCAAATTCTGGGTTCAGATTCGGAATTTACACTCAAATTAAAATCCAAATTAGAATCCCAAATATAGTCTAATTAAGATTCTAATAATTCCTAATTACATCTTCATTAAATCCCAATTGAATTAATTAAAATACTAATCACACCTAATTAAATATTAATTAAGATTCTAATCAAGTCATAATTAAACTAAAATCAATATTCTAATCAATTCTAAATTAATGTTTTAATCACACTTAAACCCACTATGGAAATCCAAAATAAAAACCGAAAATAGAATAAAGTAAAAACACAAGTTAATATTCTAAATTCTAGTCATCTTAGGCCCATTGGCTCTACTGCCAGCCCACCGGAAACCCAACCTAGCCCAAGAGACCCAACCTAGCCACAACCAAGGCCTAACCCAGCTGGCCCAGTAACAACCTCGCTCGGGCAGTGCTAGGCCTAACCGCAGCCAGGCCCCACGGATTGCCCAGGCAACAGGCGCTGCCTGGCATGCTAAGTAATGCTCCTGCCTGGGCAGCACTGTTGTAATGGCTGCTTCTTTTTTTATTTTTATTTTTTTGTGTGCCTATTCTTTATTTTAATTAAAAAAATTAAATGCTCATTATTAATCCAAAATCAAGACATTAAACTGAATCAAATAAATCATATTTTAAAGCATGTCAACAAAACAACAAAGAAGACATTATTTACAGTTATCCACTTGCCTCGATTTCGATGCCTAAAGCAAATTTGGAGATCAGACCTTAGTTCCTTCGGAGAATTGCTAGGGCTTAGTTATGGAGGAAAGGAAGATGAAGGAAGAATTTGGCATATAGAGAAAAGACGATCGAAAGCCATTAGGGTTATATTATATAAAGGTTTTTCTAAATTACAAGGAAGACTTTTGGCTTAAAAAGGGTTATAAGGGTTATATAAGGGTTATAAAATTTCAAAAAAAGTCTTTTGGCTTAAAAAGGTCAAATAACTCAGACCCAAAGCCCAAAAATATTTAATCAGCCCATTTCCAATGGGCCCTACATAAAACTACCATGCATGCAAGGATCTAAATTTCTAAAATGGCCTATTAATCACCCATCTAACTCCTCTCAACCCAACTCAAACCCAATGAACCGATTCAACTGAGATTAAAAATCTAGGGCTGACAAACCTTGGGTTGTTCAAGACCACCCTCTAGTGTTTAAAAGATTGGGAGTATCGGAGTATCCACACAGCAACATGATTTTAAAGCAATTCCTCTCTAGATCAAGTTTCCCAATCTTAACTTTTGTTTTCGATCGTGAACTAAACAAAACCACAAGTCTGATTGGTAAACCACTATGTATGGATAGAACAACAACAGATGCAGCCAAACTGCAGGCTTATGTTGGAGTCAGTGTGGAAGTGAATATCCACTCACCCTTGCCCACAGAGATCACGATTGAATACAAGATTGTCTTCTTTTAGTCAAAGGGTTGACTACGCTTTGAGTCCCATCCCATGCAAGCAGTGTAGAACATTCAATCATTCTTAGTCGAATTGCATCCTCAAGTTTGAAAAGTCTGGGTTCCAAAGAAAAAAGATCTTGGAGAAGACAGTAGTGTTGAGGTGCAATAGCCTTCTTCACTTCCTAAGGTGGTTGAAGATTGGTTTCAACATGTTTCACCTACAAGAAGATCATCTACTTTGATAGGTACAGAGATTTACCTGATGGAGCAAGTTAACAGGTTTGAGTGTCTTTCAAATCTGAATGGTAATTCAGCGGCTCCTAGTAATGAAATCTCTCAAGCCATAGCTATTGTTATGGGTGAAGGCACGTCAATGGGCAAGGAATGTACCTCTCCATCTCTACCAGGAGTGCAACCACTGCATACAACTAACAATGTTCCGTCATTAATAGAATCTAATCAAGGTAGTGGGCAAATAAATGTTCCCTTATTGTCTCAAGATGGGGTGCAAAGAAAGAGGACTCGGAAGAGTAGAGGTTCTAGAGGCTGTACCCCTTCACCTGATAAAGTATCCAAATAAATTTTCTATTGTGGAATGTGCGAGGTCTCAATATATATACCAGCCATGCAGGCAGAGATTAGAAATAAAATGAGGACCTTACATCTTTCCATGATAGGATTAGTTGAGACAACAATAAAGAGAACTTCTTCATATATTGTCAAAATAACTCTAGTGTCTGCATGGTAGATGGAAGCCTCCAATATTGACTGTAGCCCTATGATGCGTATCTGGATATTATGGAATCCAAGGGAAGTGGCTATTATTGTGCTAGATGTTTTCTTCCATGCCATTCACTGCGAAGTTTGTGTTGGGAACAAGGCGAGCAAAATACACACAGAAAAAGAAGAAAATTGGGAGAGGAATTCACAACTCAATTGGACTCTCAATCATAGCTTGAATGCATAGCTACATATATTATGTAAAAGAAAATTCTAGAGCCTAAATTAAGAACATCTAATGCTATTTAAGTCATCTAGACGTTTCAACCAAATGCTAATAAAAGACACACACTTTTCATTTTTCACGGCTTTTCAATTACCACTGAACAGTCAGTAGTAAATTGGCCATAACTTTCTCAATATAAATCCAATTGATGAGAGGTTTGAAGCATTGGAAACTAGATAGACAAAGCTTTAATTTGGTCCATTATAAGCTAAATTTGGATAACTGTAGCCCCTTCAAATGATGGTAGAAATTTACCCTTCAGTTTTGGCAATAAGTCGAGTTTAATTTTCAACACTCCCCCTTAAACTTGACATCTTTCCAACACCAATCATCATTCTCAACTTCTGAAAAATACCATATTTGAGAGGCTTTGTGAAAATGATAGCGACTTGATCAAATGACTTCACATATTCTACCTCTACATACTTGTTCTCAATGCATTGTCAAATGAAATGATACTTTGTCTCAATATGCTTGCTTTGATCATGAAACCCCAGGTTCATTGCTAGAGCAATGGCTGACTTGTTGTCTATCATGATCTTGGTAACTTCACTTTGCTCAAAATGGAGTTCCTTCAATAATATCTTTAACCAAATTACATGACAAGCACAAGCAATGTCAGCAACATACTCTGCTTCATAGGTTGAAAGAGTGACTATGGGTTGTTTTTTAGAACATCAAGAAATTGCATTATTTCCCAAAAAGAAAATAAACCTAGTAGTACTCTTCCTATCATCAATGTCTCCAGCGTAGTTGCTATTGCAATATAGCCCATCAAATTGAACTCGTTTGAAGTTGAATAAAAAATTCCATAATCAAGAGTACTTCTAAGGTAACGAAAAATTCTCTTGGCTGCCTTCATATGTATCTTAGATGGATTTTCCATAAATCGACTCACGAGTCCAACTGAAAATAAAATGTTAGGTCTGGTACAAGTCAAATGCCTTAAGCTTCCCACAAGACTTCTGAACAATGATGGATCAATCTTTTGTAGCCCTTCCTCTTGTTTTGAAAGTTTAACTTCACACTCAATAGGCGTGTTGATGGGATTGCAATCCAACATGTTGAACTTCTTTAGCATTTCCCTTTGCATAAGCTTCTTTAGAGATAAAAATCCCATCCTCCATTTGCTGAACTTCAATTCCCAAATAATAGGTCATGAGTCCCATATCACTCATCTCAAACTCTTGAGCCATAGCCTTCTTAAAAACCTTCAAACATCATTTGATTATTTCCTGTGAATATAAGATCATCTACATAGACACAAACAAATAATAGATCTTCATGTTCCTTTTTCACATAGAGTGCGTATTCATGAATGCATCTAGTGAAACTATTCTCCTGAAAATACTTATTAAGACGGCTATTCCAAGGTCTTGTAGCTTGCTTTAATCCATATAAAGCCGTCTTTAACCTCAGCACATTGTCTTCATAACCTTCAATAACAAAACCTGAAGGTTGTTCAATATAAACCTCTTCCTCAAGATGACCATTCAAGAAAGGGGACTTGACATCCATTTGATGGATCTTCCATTGGTTCTGCGCTGCAAGCGATAATAGTAGTCGGATTGTCTCCAAACGGGCAACAGGGGCAAAAACCTCTTCATAGTCAATGCCCTGTTTTTGCTGGTAGCCCTTTGCAACAAGTCTCACCTTGTATCTTTCTACTTCACCCTTAGAGTTTTTCTTGACTTTATATACCCATTGGACTCCAATCGCTTGATGGCCACTTGGAAGTGATGCAAGCTCCAAGCTCCCAAGTGTTGTTATTCCTTACGGCTTGAATTTCCTCCTTCATGGCTTGTATCCATTTCTTATTTTTTCTAGCTTCTTCAAAACTCAAAGGCACATCATTAGAAAGTAAGCAAAATAAATTCTCATCCTCTAACCTTTCAGATTCTTCATAGAGATCCATGAGGCTTTGATATCTACGAGGGCTTTCACTTGAGCTAGGTGAAGGAGACAATGATGGTGATGCTATAGAGGATGATGTTGGTGTTGTTGGAGGTACAGTTTCGCCTTGCGCTCCTTGTATTGGAGTTTCTTCTTCATCAAAGTAAGGGAGAAAATCATAAACAGTTTCATCCTGTGTACTCCAATCCCATGTTGCATCTTCTTCAAATTCAACATCTCTACTAATAATGACTTTTTTGTTGCTTGGATTGAAGAACTTGTAGCCTTTTGAGTTCTCATCGTAGCCAATAGACACAAACTTCTTGCTACTATCATCAAGCTTTGATCTCTCTTGCTCCGGAACTTGAACAGAGGCAATAGATCCAAAGACTCGTAAGTGTGACACATTTGGCTTCCATCCACACCATGCTTCTTGGGGCATCACGTCCTTCAAATTTTTGGTAGGTGAACGGTTCGAAATATAAATTGCACATGAAATTGCTTCAACCCAAAACTCTTTCGGCATCAACTTGCTTTTAACATGGTTCTTGCCATATTGAGGATTGTTCGGTTCTTCTTTTCGGCAACCCCATTTTATTGTGGCAATTTAGGAATGGTCAGAGGATGGCGAATTCCATGTGTCTGACAAAAGGCCTTGAATTCATTAGAGGTAAACTGACCACCTCTATCGATTCTTTGAGTTTTGATCTTGTACCACTTTCTTTTCTAACATAAGCTTTGAACTTTTTGAATGCCTTAAAAGCCTCACTCTTTTGCTCCAAGAAATAAACCCATGTTTTTCGTGAATAGTCATCAATAAAAAGTAAAAAGTAAGAGCTATTACCAAGAGATGAAGGCTTGATTGGACCACAAACATCCACATGAATAAGTTGAAGTGGCTCGGTGGCTCTTGAATTGGATTGCTTGGGAAAACTCTTTCTTGAATGCTTCCCTCGTAAGCAAGCTTCACATAATTGATCGGGGTGATCAATTGTTGGAATACCTTTCACCATCTTCTTTGCTCCCACGTTTCTAAGCCCTCCAAAATTTAGATGCCCATATCTCATGTGCCAAATCCATGATGGATCTTTAATACAAGTCTTCAAACACATGACTCCAATGATTTTCATATCCAACAAGAACATGCGATTTCTTGTCATAGAAACCTTAGCAATAAGATTCCCTTCTTTATCTCTAAGCCAAAGAAAGCGATCTTCCATGTTTATTTTGTAACCATTTTTTATAAGTTGCCCAATACTCAAAATATTATTTAACATTTTAGGAATGTAATAAACATTAGGAAGAATCTTATGGTTCCCGTTCTTTACCTCAAACAAAATTGTGCCTTTGCCTTTAATCTCCACCTTCGATTCATTGCCAAAGCGCACATGGCCCGTCACTTTGGTGTCAATTTCCATGAATTTTGTTCTGTCGCTCGTCATGTGATTGCTAGCTCCATTGTCTAGGTAACACGTACCCTTCTCACCATTGGGTTCTTCCTTAAGTGTGAGGAATAATGCTAGCTCCTCCACATCTTCCTTGTGCAAAGTGAGCTTTGTCTCTTCTACTTTTGTGGTTTGACAATCCCAAGAATAATACCCATATTTTCCACAAGAATAACACTCAATTTGACTTTTGTCATTCTTTACCTCATTGTATTTTTCATGGTTGCCTCTTCCTCTTCCATGACCTTTTAAAGAGTTTTAATTTCTTACCTTTTGAGAAGAATTTTGCTCATCTTTTCCTCTTCCACGACCACGTCCTCGACCTCTTCCACGTCCTTGGCCTCTTCTTTTGCTTTCATACGCTTCTCCTTTGGCTTTCAATGAAAGCTTTGCTTACAAGGCTTGCTCTACTTGCTCTTACCTGCCTCGGTTCATTCTTTCTTCATGGGTCCATAAGGATCCATTTAATTCGTATCGACGTGACCTCCAAATCTTTGGATTCTTTAATAGCTACTGCCACATGATTGAATTTTATGTTGAGAGAGCGCAAAATCTTCTCAACAACATGAACATCTTCAATTTTTTCTCCAAACCTCTTCATTTGGTTTACCAATGCCAAGACTTTTGTGAAGTAGTCCGATATAGACTCACTCTCTTTCATCAAAAGTGATTCAAACTCAGCCCTTAGAATTTGAAGATGTACTTTCTTCACTTTTTCAACTCCCATGATGGAATTTCATAGAGTATTCCATGCTTGCTTGAAGTTGATTTCGTTGACAACCTTCTCGAACATGTCATCATCTAAGCCTTGATGAATAACTATAAGCGCACATTGATCTTTCTTCCTTTCTTTCTCCAAGGCTTCCTTTTGGGCTTGATTCAAAGCCTCCTCATTTTGAGGTTCAACAAAACCTTTCTTAAAAATCTCCCATGCCCCGATCCCGGGAATTGGGGTTAGGATGGCCCCACGGGGTGTGCATACGTAATCCCGTAGTAATCCGCGCATGTGAACATACACACACAAATCACTACAAAGGAGATTGCACAGGAACGTGTAGAGAAGTTCTCCGACACATAATTTACACATTCAACAGTAAGCGGAAGCCTGTGTAATACATCTGTAATGATCATAGGCGATAACAACCGAATTATCTTAACATTCATAAATAAGTCTGTATTGAACCAATTCTTATTTACATGATAACAATTCATTAAGCATGAACAAAATCTCAAAGCGTAAACAGGCCTATCCAAACTTAGACACTCCACAAGTATCCCATTGTCGCTCTTCGTACGATGACTAACCGTAGGCGTCATCTGCATTACCCTCATCTAGTCCCCGAGGTTTAGTACCTGTAACACCAAGGGTAGTACTGTTAACACGACGGTTAAGCAAGTATATAGAGGTACATACGAGCATCATGCCGTATCAAATGAAGTATGAATATAAACATGAGTAACAATTCATAAACAGATTATTATACAAACTTATTGGCAACCATGTGGCCGTATTCTCCCAAGAGAGAGCATATCATCTAGAGGGAGCGTGCAGATTCTAGGGGATTAGCCTAGCTTATTGAGAAGTGCCGACAACTCCTCCAAGGACTACTGCAGTAGCGACGTATCGTATCATACCCAAAATGGTCCCGTCGAGCCTAATAAGGGCGTAGCTAAGTGGTGCCAACTTAAAGTATCAAGATCAACTCAAATTCATATCTTTTATGCATCTTGGTTATACTTGTCATATTATACATACTAGGAGTTTGGTCTTGAGATTACATTCATTCATTCATTCATATCTGATAATCAATTCATGCATACTTAATTGAGCTACATATGTTGAGGGCATGGTTTCGTAACAATATGGATGCATTTAGATTGCGTAGGCATCAAAGATAATTACTAGCCAACCCTATGCTAGATAATCCATGATCTCGAGGGCATTCAACATGGTGTATTCATAAAACGTCCGGTATCATTATGTTACCAATCTTAGTATTACATTGTGTATGCAAAGGACACCTCTTCTTATGCCAACACTCATGACGTGACATCGGGAATTCGAAAGGGATGAGTGACAGTTCTACACTTGTCCACCTTTCATTTGATCACCATTGGGCTAATTTGGTTAGGAAATGGGTGCCATATCTAGAGCCCTACAAGGTCATTGAAGGTTCCTCACATCCTACATTCACTGGGTTCTTACGGCTTAGCCGTATACAAGGCTACGGCTTAGCCGAGTGGTTTGGTTTTCCTCTTAATTCAATACGCATTTACGGCTTAGCCGTATATTGACCTACGGCTTAGCCGTGCTAAGCCTATGGCTAGGGTTATGGCTTGGGTACGGCGTGGCCATAGCAGAGTTCACGGCTTAGCCGTGCATGAGCCGTAGATAAATTCTGGGTTTTGGGCTCTCTGGAAGGTTCACCGTAGAATAGCCTACGGCTTGGTCACGGGGTGGTTATGGCTTAGCCGTAGTTCATTCCACGGCTTAGCCGAGTGTCAGCTGTAGTGTAATTTGGCTCTCTGGATTCTGGACCGTAGAGACTTACGGCTTAGCCTTGCGCTGCGCCGTAAGCTTCAAAATTTCTGAAACTGGTTCTGCAGCTCGGGTTCAAGTGCAGAACTTTATAATTTGGGTTCCAATGGGTTCTATATGCTTCCAAACTCCATAATAGACCTTAGATTGTTCAATAGCATTACTATTGCCCATTTATACTCATTATCACCTAATTCCATATCTATGTGTGCTTACTTAAGAGGAAATGAGCTGTAAATTGAACCTTGAATGATCAATCTAAGAATCAATCGATTTAAACATACATGCAGTACCATACATACTCTAATACTTGCCTCTTAATAGTGTTAGCCTTCTCTAACTCTTTCTTATTCTGTAGCTAAAGGAAACCTCCAAAATGAGAATGGGTTCTCTACATAAAAGACATGCAATTGATGAGTAAGGTGTAAAAAAGTATGCATGTTGCATGGTGGAGTCCCCTTAACTCCAACAGACCCAAAAATGTGAAATGGGAGTAGATTCTTCACCTTATAGGGGTTGTGGCTTGAAAGAGATCAAGAATGGGTTGATTCCAGTGAAAGAGTTATACAAAGAGTGAAGGAGAAGATCTGTGGAGTCTAATCCTCACACATGCAAGGCTTCAAAGCCATTACTCCTAGCTTCAAGTGGAGATTGGAGGAGGAAGGTTGAAGAGAAGAGTGGCTTCAATGAGTACAGAAGAAAACAGAGAGAGGAAGAGACGTTAGGGCTCTTATAAACTCAATTTTCCAACAGCTTTTGCATGTAAGTCCCAGTTTTTGGAATATTTACAGTTTAGGCCACATGACCTCAATTGGGCAAAGATGAGTCCGAATCAAATTGAGCCCAACATGAAAGTTGTCCCACAAGATGAAATGCACATAATGCAACTGAAGAAATGTCCATATGATGCAAGATTAATTACAAAAAGGTCCTTGACTACCTAAGTAAAGTCCGAACCCCCAACTACTTATCTAACTTAGACCCACTAAAAGTTAGAAGCAAGATCAATTAAGGCCAAAACTTATTAATTAATAAGAAATCGAGCTTGTTTAATTTAAATTACAATTAATTCGGGTCGGGACCTTACAGGAACCATGGATAGCCTTATTCGAATTGCCCAATTCTCAAAATTGAGCTTGGTGAGTTGTGGGTATTGTTGGAAAGCAAGGGTGGCTCCTTTAGAAGACATGCTCTAATACCAATTTGTTGGAAACAAAGTGAGCAGAAAACACACAGAAAAAGAAGAAAATTAAAAGAGGAATTCACAACTCAATTGGACTCTCAATCATAGCTTGAATACATAGCTACATATATTATATAAAAGAAAATTCTAGAGTCTAAATTAAGGACATCTAATGCTATTTTAGTCCTCTAGACAATTTACACAACCAAATGCTAATAAAAGACATACACTTTTCATTTTTCATGATTTTTCGATTACCACTGAATAGTCAATAGTAAATTAGCCATAACTTTCTCAATATAAATCCAATCGATGAGAGGTTTGAAGCATTGGAAACTAGACAGACAGAGCTTTAATTTGGAATACTATAAGCTAGATTTGGATAAATGTAGCCCCTTCAAATTCTAATCGAAAGTTACCCTTCAGTTTCAACAATAAGACAAGTTTAATTTTCAACAGTTTGCTATGCTCAAACCTAGTACCTTCTTTTATCTGATACGGTGCTACAAGTTATATTGCCCAGAGAGAGTTAAGGGACAACTTGTAGTTATCCACGAGGCTTATCCCTTCATCTACACCATGGGTTGTAGGGGGGATTTCAATTCACTAAGATAGAGCTTTGAAAAGGAAGGAGGTGCTGGACCAAGGTGCCAAGTATGATGGAGTTCAATGATTGCTTGAATATTACAGGCCTTAGTGACATGCCAATGGCTAGGCCGCTCTTTACCTGGACTAACTCTTCTATGGGACATTCACTCATTTCTTGTAAGTTGGATAAAGGTCTAGGAAATCCTACTCAATTAAACTCAAGTCTCTTTAAAGGTGATGTTCTCCATCCAGGGTTATCGGATCACTCGCCACTGCTATTTACATTGCTAAATGCAGGTCTTAGGAAAGTTCCCTTCAGATGCATGGAGGGGTTCGTATGGATGGGTTCTTTGACTGCATTAGAGATGCATGGAGTTTAGAGGTGGGTGGGACTCCCATGTTCAAAGTAGTTTCTAAGCTAAAGCAGGTTAAGTGTTCCCTTAAGTGGTGGACTCGTGGCCAACATCCACTCCCTACTCTCATTCGGCAGGTGCAGTCTCATCTTGATGAGGTGCAACATCACTTTACCTAGGATTCATGTAATGCACAGATTTAAGAGGAAGAGAAGGAAGCTAAGCATAAACTTGATGTGCTACTTAGGCTGGAGTATAGTATGATAAAGCAAAATTTGCAGGATCAGTCTATAAATCTTGGTTACAGTAACAACCGATATTTCTAAGGGTTGATGAGGAAGCCGTACACATCTGCGTGTTGTGCACTTGTGTGCATAAGCAACCAAGATCAACAATCAACCACATAAGAAGACAAGCAATTTACGTAGTTCGGCAAAGATGCCTACGTCCACGGGAAACCAAGGCTTCGTACAAGTGAAGGGTATCGACTTCAGTGATGTTTTCTCTCCTGTTGTGAAAATGACTTATTTCAGAGCTGTCTTGGGTCTAGCTGCCATCATGGACCTTGAGCTTGAACAGATGGACATAAAAGCTGTGTTTCTTCAAGGTGACTTGAAAGAAGAGATCTACATGACTTAGCCAGAGGGGTTTGAGATAGAAGGAAAAGAACAGATGGTTTACAAGTTGAAGAAGAGTCTTTACGGGCTGAAGCAAGCACCGAGACAGTGGTACAAGAGGTTTGATTCATTCATGTTGAGTCATGGGTACCGGAGGACAGTTACAGATCATTGTGTTTATATTCGTTGATTTATCAATGGCAGGTTCATCATCCTTCTTTTATATGTAGATGATATACTGATAGTTTGATAGGATAACAAGTTGATTGGCAAGTTAAAAGAGGAGATGTCAAAGTCATTTGACATGAAAGACTTGGGTCCCGCACGAACAATATTGGGCATGCAAATACATTGTGACGGGAGTTCCAAGAAGCTGTGGTTGTCATAGGAGAAATATGTTGAATGAGTACTCGAGTAGTTCAACATGAAGAATGCTAAGCCAATTAACATACCTCTAGCCAGTCACTTTAAACTAAGCAAGCACTTGTGGGGAGAAACGGATGGCATGTGTTCCTTCTTCCTCTGCTGTGGGAAGTCTCATGTATGCCATGGTTTGTACACGGTCAGACATTGCCCATGCTGTGAGTTTAGTGAGTAGATTTCTCTCTAACCCTGGAAAGGAGCATTAAGAAGCAGTGAAGTGGATCTTTAGGTATTTGAGAGGTACTTTTAAGATGTGCTTGTGTTTTGGAAGCTCAAAACCAGTGGTGGAAGGTTATACTAATGCTGATTTTGCAGGCGATCTTGATCATCGGTTGTCGACTTCTGGTCATTTGTTTATTTTCTTAGGGGGAGCTATCTCCTGGCAATCGAAGTTATAGAAGTGTACAGCGCAGTCTACAGCTAAAGCGAAATACATAGCTACTAATGAAGCAGGGAGAGAGATGCTTTGGTTGAAGAAATTCCTTCAAGAACTACATTTGAAGCAAGAATAATATGTAGTTTACTGTGATAGTCAGAGTACTATAGATTTCAGTGAGAATGTTACATATCATGGTCGCATGAAGCACGTTGATATCAAATACCATTGGATTCGTGTGGTGATCAAGAAAAACTTCATCAAGTTTGAAAAGATTCACTCGGACAAGAATCCTTTGAACATGATGACAAAGGTTGTGTTTAAGGGAAAGCTGGAGCTGTGTTCCGAGTTGGCAGAGCTGAACTCCCAGTAAGGGGTTCAGGGGATATTCCCCATGGTCTGGAGGGAGAGATTGTTGGCCAAGTGGATCTAGACCAATTGAGTTCAGTATTTAGAGTGGTTTATGTAAGGTTCCGAATCCCACTAATCCTAATCAACGTTAATTAATCACGTTCTATGCTAATTAAACCTTGTTAAGGCTAACTTAGTTTAATTACAATTGGGTTTGGGTCTTGGATAGGTAGTTGAGCGGAGTTTGAACCTTACCTCAGTAGTTGAGGACCTTTTTTAAATTGTTCTTACGTTTTATGGACACCACATCCATCGCTTCTGGTGTAATTTTTCGTGTAGATCATCTTTCGTGTTAGACCCAACTTGAATTGGATTCATCTTGAGCCAACTAAGGTCACATGACCTAAACCGTAAATATCCTTAAAAGGAGGGACTTGCATGCAAAGGAAGGAAGTAATTGTTTAAAAGAAGGAATTCAACGTTCCTTCTTCTCCTCCTTTATTGCAACTGTTGTAGCTGCTTTTTCCCTTCTTGATTTCCTTTCTTTCTCACTTTAATTTTGAAGAGCTACTAGGGTTGGAGGTCTTGCATGCGCTAGGGATAGTCTTCACCCATCTTCCTCTTCTTCATAGGAGCATTTTCTTCTTTGGGAAGTACATCCTCTTCAAGCTACAGCTCACTAAGGTGAGGGCTTTGCTTCCATTCCATATATTTAGGTTTGTAGGAGTCAAGAAGATTCAAATCCATGACATGCATGCAACTCTACATTCCATTTATCATTTGTATGTTCTACTTGTAGAGAACCCACTCTCATTTGGAGGTTTTCCCTAAGCACACGACAAGAAGGAATTAGAAAGGGGTTAGCACTGGTAAAAGGCAAGTATTGGAGTTTATATATATAGCATGTGTGATTAAGTTACGGATTCATGGGTTAGATCTTTATATTCTCAGTTTCAGTCATTTTTCATTGTTTTGACGGTGTACAATTTGATATGGATTGAGTTAGGAGGTAAACATGGAATAAGAGGGTGTGTGGGTATCGAACACCTACAAGGATACAAGAATTAAGCCATAAAAATTCCCCACCACTCAAGTTCTGTATTGATTCTACGATGAAACTGAGCTATAGAACTGAGTTCAGATTTCTGAAGTGTATAGCGAAGCTACGGCTAAGCCGTATGTATTCACGACTCAAAGTCCAGAGAGGAACAAAATCGGCTTTTGTACTGCCGCTCACCCATGGCTGCACCGTAAAATGAGCTACGGCTAAGCCGTGCCCAGCTCGTGCCCAAGCCGTAAGCCTTCTTACGGCGGACTTTCCAGAGAGCTCCAGAAACCCATTTTCTTCTACGGCTCTCACACGGCTACACCGTGAAATGCCTTACGCTAAGCTGCAACCCAACCATAACCTAGCCGTAGGCTTAGCACGGCTAAGCCACAAGTTGATATATGGCTAAGCCGTAAATGCGCCAGAACTATTTGAGGAAACCTGGACCACTCGGCTAAGCCGTAACCTTATATACGGCTAAGCCGTATGAACCCAGTGAATTTAGGATGTTAGGAATTCTTCATTAACCTTATAGGGCCTTAGTATTGGCTTCTTCTTACCCCTACACGGGCCCAACTGTAATGATACATTAAGAGGATAAACGAATCCCGGATGATTTCCCCCAAAGTCAAGTCATGGATGTTGGCATAAGAAGGGGTGTTCTTTATGCATAGAAGGTAATACCAAGATGTGGTAACACAATGACATTGGACTTTTTATGAGTACATCGTGTTGAATGACCTTAGGAATCAGCGGTTACCTAATATAGGGTGGATAGTGACTTCTTGGACCCTTACTTAATGAATGCATCTTATTAACGTACATTACCTTCAGCATGATTTTTATCGGATTCACTTCCTCTGGCAAACCCCGAGGCAATTCAGACCTGAGCTTCTAACGAGTGTGTGTCTGACAAGCCAGATCTTCTAATGAGTGTGTGCTTGCTAGCCAAGGGTATATAGCCGAGGTTCGAGCTTCGTAGTTCGTATGCATATGCTTTGTTTAATCATCCGTCTGCTTCCGTGATTAAGTACACATTTAGACTTATATCCCTCATGTATGCTATGACTAATATGATTGAATCTGAGTCGGCACTGTTGGAAGTAGGTGGGTCTCGTGGATAGATTTTCAAAACTTTTGACCCACTTGACACAGGGATCAACTATCCATAAGACCAAAACCCAATCTAGGATGCGTTACCCTCAATCTCGTGACCATGTACAGTAAAAATTCTACCAGCACCAAGCATCCAAAATAACCTACGACATGCAAGAAGTAGATCATACCTTTGGAGATCCGCAGTGCTCTAATGGATTTCTTCAACACCTTTTTAGCCTTCCACGTTATGACCCGAATTAGATTTCTTTTCTCAAGAAGAATGGTGGAATCTTCAGGAGAAAATCCCAACTCGAAACTCCAAGGAACTAGAAGAAAGGAGAAGAGAGTAACTCGTGCAACTCTTACACGAAAGGGTTTTGGGCGTGAGGGAGAGTCTTATTAGACGTCCAAGAGATTTTATAGACTTCCAAATCTCTCCCTTGTCTAATTGAAATAGAAGTCTTACTTCCAAAGCAATGAGCGGCTTTCTCCTTTCCAAACTCTTATTTCTAGAGTCCAAGTCGGATTAGTGTTTTCCAATATCTTGGGCTAGCGTGGGGACCACTAGGGATTCCTTAGAAAGCTGGCTCCAACTGGAACACCGCGACCCCACATCTCATGTGCAATCCGGGCCCACAGTTAATTGCAAATAACACCACTATATAAATGCAATTGCACTCCAGTCTTAGGAATAAATTACAATGAAGACCCTAAACTTCCCAATTACCACAAGTAGGCCCCTCTATCAATATCCTTGGATCAATTGGAATAAATCCGTCTCTTCCAATCTAAGTTCCATATCTTATTATCCTTAAGCCCCAATTAATCACAGTAATCATCAGTACCATCCAATTAACTCTTAATTGAGATGGGTGCGCACTTACTAATGACATATTCATTAATTGGCACAAGGGGATAATAGAGATAAATTCCATCTTGATCATTCAACGTTCCCACAGTTCTACTACCACATACCCAAGACACCGAGGTGTTAACCTATAGTCGGCCTCACTCATTGGTGACTCAAAGCAAATGAATAGATAGAAACTTGAGTTCGTCAATGTCTCAGGATTGAGAGCCTATTGTAAGGGAATTATGAGAGCATACCTTATTATTGAGACGGAATTCCATAAGGTGCATCTCATGGTCCTTCAATACATCCAATGTACCAGCACCATGATCCAGAATCTTACATTCTGATGATTGAGACAAATCACACTATCTCATAGTGATCAAAGTGCTGTAACCTTATCAAATGAGATGCCCAATCTCATTATTGGTTGTGAAGCTATTTTAAGTATAAGATTTGTGACATATATCTCCCGCGTGTGGATCTCATCCATGCACATATATCACATCTAATATACTAATGAGATCCAGTTCAACTCATGAACCATTATGTCATACGTATTGGTCATGTGCATGAAGTAGTAAAATAACATTCATCTCATGAAAGTAAAGCATGATTTTATTGATAAATAAAGAAATTAATCAATTTATTACATCAACTGATGGATTGAGTCCACAAAAACTAACAGGCACCACTTAGCTTAAGCCCTTTGGGTATATGTATGTCACTACTGCAGTAGTTTACGAAGGAGTTGTCGGCGCTCCTCGGGAAGCAAGCTTGATCTCCTAGTGACTCATATGTATGTATGTACGCTCCCTTTTGGGAGAATAGAGCGTCATGGCCCATCAGTATGTACAATGTTTAAGTATGATTTCTTCATTCATTACTACTCATGCACCATACTTCTATTAAACTATCAGTTCTTTCGGGATTCATGTATACTGTCGAGTTTATTTGATACATCATGCCATGCTAGTTTCCTATGCTTAATACTTCCTTAATCGTTGTGTTAACAGTGTTACCCTTGGTATTGCAGGTACGGGACCCAATCCCACCCGGTTGTTGACGCGCCCCCGGAGGGTAACCCAACGGTACCTCGGGGTATAGATGGGTGGAAGGATGGTGATGTTTTCTATTAGTCATCTTACGGAGCGTGCCGATTTAAAGGGGTTACAGTCAAACTTTTGGTCTGCCCTTGGGAATGTGCCAATTGAACCTTTTGTACCCAACTTCCTTAAGTAGCAGTTTGGACTTTACAACTTGTAATTAAGTCTTAAGCATTGACATATATATATCTATATCTATCTATGAACATTTGCAGATATGTTCTTTTGTTTTTGGCATTTGATCATTACAAAGTATTTCGCAGGAGTTCATTATGATGAGTTATATTCCTACGTGTGTTGGCATACCTCACACGTTCCTGTGGAATCTCCCTTGTAGGAATTCGTGCACACTTCTTCAGGGCACGGATTACTATGGGATTACGTATCCACGCCCTAGGGGCCGACTTAAATCCCCAATTCCTGAGATCGGGGCGTGATATACGTAAGTAATGGTATCAGAGACCGCTGATAAGTCAATTATAAATTTAAAGACTTAGCAACATTAGGAAAACATGGTGAGGTTCCGATAGGTCCATTCAGGGTTGGGTTTTCTATTATGTATTATCTTCTTGTGTAGAGTTGTAGTATATATTGTAATAATTCGCTCCGCACTATCGAGGTATTGTCCGCTTTTGGACTTCCCAGGAGGTCACCCATCCTGAAATTGCTTTGACTCGACATGCTTAACTTTACAGTTTTTATGAAAGTCCTCATGGTTTTGTCCCCAAAAGGTGCCTCAATAGTATAGAACCGATTATTACTTATATTCTTTCATTCAAATTTTACTTTGGGAGTGGGTCGTTACAGGCCCACCAGCTGCCGCCGGATATGTCCCCATATCCACATTGTCGCGACCTGTGCCTGTAAATTCTACATCGACTGTAACTGAGCCTGTATGGACTGAAATAGCATAAGGATGCGCTCATCGGTGCTCATAGCCTGTGGTGACGGTACGGAACCGCTTTCATTATTTCCGGCATTATGCTGAGAACATGAACCGGATGCCATATCCTGTCAAATG